>CM060990.1:314319363-315798530 GCA_030765065.1 Deroplatys truncata | reverse complement strand
CCTATGATACCTCCTGTGCACCCTAACCAACTAACATGACGTAACCAGAAAACGTAACCAACAAACGTCACCAGAAGATGGAGGCTGCGAGCAGCGGAAAGGGATGCTTTCTGGAAACATTCGTCATCCAGATAGTGAAGGTTCTCAGAGTTAGTACACGTGAGCTTGGATGCAACAGTCTCCAAGTTCAAATTTTTAAAGTGTAGGGTTCCCACCCTTTGCCTGTCATACCTCCTGGGCCATCCTAACCACCTAACCTGGCGTAACCAGAAAACGTAAGCAAAAGATGGGGGCTGCGAGCAGAGGAAAAGGATGCTCTCTGGAAATATTCGTCATCCAGACAGCAAATGGTCTCAGAGTCAGTGCATGTGAGCTTGGATGGAACAGACTCCAGGCTCAAATCTTTAAAAGTTAGGGATTTTGCCCTTTGCCAGTCATACTTGCTGGACTGTCCTAACATCGTAACATCACGTAACGCCATCACGTAACTTCTGGTAACACCACGTAACACCACGTAACCTCATGTAACACAACGCAACATCAGGTGACATGACGTAACCAGAAAATTAACCGAATGTAACCAGAAACCTAACCAAGCGTAGCGAGAAACGTAACCAGAAGACTGAGGTGGTGAGCAGAGGAAAAAGGGATGCTCTCTGGAAACATTCATCATCCAGACAGAGATTGCATGTCTCCCTAAGCATGATGTACAGACCTATACCGACCGCCAACTACATCCTTCGGAATGTAACAGACCGTCGACATGATAGCAGAGACGCGCGACCAGCTGGAACGGACTGAGAACTGGAAATGTTAGGGACACCCAGCGCAATGCAAGCTGTACAGGTCTATTCCGACCACCAAACTTTCCTTCAGAATGTAACAGATCGTCGACATGTAGATGGCAGGGACGCGCGACTAGATGGAACGGTCCGAGAGCTGGAAATGTTAGTGACACCCAGCGCAATGCATGCAGTACAGTACAATACCGACCAACAACCTCTTCCTTCAGAAGGCAACAAATCGTTGACACGTAGATAGCAGAGACGCGCGACCAGTTGAAACGGTCCGAGAGCTGGAAATGATAGGGACATCCAGCGCAATGCAAACTGTACAGTACTATACTGGCCACCGACCTCATTCTTCAGAAGGTAACAGATCGACGACATATAGATTGCAGAGACGCGCGACTAGCTGGAACGGTCCGAAAGCTGAAAATGTTTGGGACGCCCAGCGCAATGCATACTGTACAGACCTATACCGACCCTAGGTGGCTAGGTTACGTGGCGCTACGCAGTGTTACATGATGTTACGTGGTATTACGCGGTGTTACGTGACGATACGTAGTCTTACGTGATGTTACGTTGTGTCAAGACATGTTACAAGGTTAGGACGGTTCAGGAGGTATGGCAGGCAAAAGGCAGGGTCCCTACATTTTAAGGATTTGAACTTGCAGTCTCTTCCATCCAAGCTCACGTGTACTGACTCTGAGAACTTTCGCTGTCTGGATGACGAATGTTTCCAGAGAGCATCCTTTTCCTCTGCTCGCAGCCTCCATCTTCTGCTTACGTTTGTTTGTTACGTTTTCTGATTACGTCATTTTACGTGGTTAAGATGGTCCAGGAGGTATGATAGGCAAAGGACAGGGTCCCTAGCTTTTAAAGATTTGAACTTGGAGTCTGTTTCATCCAAGCTCACGTGTTCTGACTCTGAGACCGATCGCTGTATGGATGACGAAGGTTTCCAGAGAGCATCCCTTTCCTCTACTCGCAGCCTCCATCTTCTGGTTACGCAGGCAAAGGGCGGGGTCCCTACCTTTTAAAGATTTCAACCTGGAGTCTGTTCCGACCGAGCTCGCGTCTACGGATCCTGAGACCGATCGCTGTCTTGAGAACGAGTGTTTCCAGAGATCATCCTTTTCCCCTGCTATGCATATGTCGAGGCTGCCCTCCATCACCCTCATTCGAGATATATACATAGTTGCTCGTTATCAATCCATTCGCTTTTAATTCCTTCGAGCGTTAGCATTCCCGTATTCATTTAATATCTTTTAGAGTTTCAGCATGAGCAATTATGGGAGAAAATCGATGCAACCAATTTATGAGACACTCAATATATCATCCCTTACACTCGGAGGAAGACAGTCGTTAAATGCTGTATATGCGGACGGATTTTAAAGAATCGTTCTTTGCCAAGACCTTAGATGCATAGAGGAAAATGTTATACTGAATCGACTCTCAGTCCTACACTTGAGTCTCCTGCGGTCTACGAATCAGAATACAGCGAAAGTCGTGTGCTTACTACTTTGACGTTTCCATATGGCGAGAATTCAGGAATATCTACGCTCGATCTCTGACCTACACTTGAGTCTCCTGCATGTAAGGAATCGGAATTTATTGGAAGTCGTATGTTTACTAATTTGATGTTTCAATATGGTGACAATTTAGTGATATCTACGCTTGAAAATCCAAATACACTGGAAAATTATAACTGATCTGAAAGCATCTAAAGTTATAGCATGACAGACACGAAAATGGTGTTAATGAATTTCGATAATAGTTAACAAGAACTTCTACTGTATAAAATACATTATCCAGACATTGCTGCGATGTTTAATTTCACGGGTGGGAGGAGTGAGGTAAGTGGAAACAGGAAATATCTACAAGGTAGAGGGCAGGGTCCCTACCTTTTCGGATTAACAATTCTCTTGTGGTAGTTGGTGCAATCTGTGGCTGCTCTCGGGGCTGCAGGCTTACACATCTCCAGAGAGGCCCAGGATACGGAGACCACCCTCATGCCGTGGATGAAAGTTGCAGAGAGCTTCCTTTTCCACTACTATGCGCATACCGAGACTTCCTCCCACACTTTCAACCCTAAAACAACCAAGGAGATAAAATATGAAGTCAAATGAGAATGTAGGCGAATCGGAGGGAGAAAAGATTCGGAGATGGAATGAACCTTCACAGCATTCACCTAGCAACCGGGAAAACCTTTAAAGCCTCATGGGTCAAGAGTGCAGGTTGCTGTAACTGAACCCCCGACCCTTAATGCAGACCACAGGCGTTACCGCCTGAGCCATTCCACTCGATTATTTAGTGTGTTATACACAAATGACCTTAGCTGCGTGGTCGTCTTAGAGCATTATCTTGATTACAGCTGGTCCTAGTTATGGATCTTCCTTATTCTTCAAGATTAAACTATGAAGCCCGTTCCGACAAAAAGACATCTTCCCATTAGGCTCTGATCACCCTATTGAATATATAACTGGGTATTTATCAGCCGTCTGAGCAAAACCGTGAACAAATTAGTTGATTGTCGGGTACATATATCTGCAGTCGGGAACTCGCAATTGTAAGCATACATAAGAAGCATAATACGGAAAATGTTGCCTGCCATGCGTTCGTTTAAGAGAATTCTCGATATCATTATTTTAACTTTAAGAGTACCCTAAATTGCCTGCGAATGTTTTTCGATATGTAAGTTTAGGACCTGTATTGAGCCTAGAAAAGTGAATAGCACACATAGCGTACCTTAAAGAGAAAGTTCCTAAGACACTGTTTAGATGTGTTGTGTTCTTGTTATGTTGTAAATAAATATCTACATTAGATCCTGTCATTCCAATCTGATTATGGGTTCTGGTAATGGCATTTCCGTATGCCTTCGTGCAAGTTCGAGTATTTAGAAAGGCGCTCAGAAATGTTTATGTGTGATTGCACGTATTCATAGGTCTTCGTATAGCTTCGTGTGCTAAGAGGAAGTGAATATGTATATCAATGTGTTTGAGCGTCTCGTGCAAGTTGGAGTATTTAGAGAGGCGCTAAGAGATGTTTTATGTGTGATTGTACATATTCGTAGGTCTTCGTACAGCTTCGTGTGCTTGAACGAAGTTTTAGATTGTGTGAGCATGTATATCAATGTGTTCAGGCCTCTCCGTACACGTTCGGATTCTTAGAGTAAGTGTTTGAAGTACTGCGAGGGTGTATGTATTATTCGGAGATGATTGTAGGTCTTCGCGCAGGTTCGGGTGCTTGGAGAGTTAGTCAGAGGTATTTATGTCTATTTAAGTTCGACCATGTGTGTGTGTGCGCGCGTGTGTGTCTATGTTCGTGTGAGATGAGACACGAGCTGGTTAGAGAGGGCCATGAACGATCCATCAACCGAGCAAGGGGCAAATATCCTTTGAGTAAACATTCGCCATACGTCACGAAACCTAGAAGCATACGTGAAAGATGCGAAAGGTAAATCACTGAAAGGAAATCGTGGTAGATGAGAAACTACTAGCATTCGCCTGCAGACCAGCAAGAACCAAGAGAATCCTGTGGTCAGAGTGAACGATCGACGGGTTCCGAACCCGGGACCTCTTGAATGCGAGCCTCACACGTTACCGCGGAGTAGTTTTTATCAAAACATGGTTTAAACACTTTTACACCAGTTAAATAAGACTGTCATTCATCAAGTATTTCATTAATGTGTAAACCAAGCCGTAAAAACGAGTTTGCGCCAATGACCCATTAAGAAAATATCTGATGTGATATATTCGAATGGCTTTCCCTTCCTTCTACGGGTGTTTAAGGACAGCGCTTTATATACAGGACCTATACACCTTATCCTTTAGGAAATGCTTGTTTTGAGGGCCTTCCCTGTAGTTTACCTTGAATGTGTGAAAATACGTGCTTTAAACACCTCGCCATTCCTATCATTTTAGCTACATGCAATATACACCTATGTTTTTTATCCATAAAGCATTTGTATCTCTTGAGATCCTGTGTTCAGCGTTTAATATTACCGGAAACCGGTTCTTATATTCACAGGTATACGGAGATGTTATCTCCTCGGAAGAACCAGCTCAAAGAATCCTCTTTGAAAGCGGTATTTCTGGTTTACCAACCTCAGGGATATACAACATATTTTGCCAGGGGTGTATAAACAACTACATAACTCGCTAGCGTCTCCAACATTCCATATCAATGAATCGGTAATTATATTAATGCAGCGGCGTGCTAGCGCAAATGAGAGAGGGAGAGACAGAGAGAAAGAGTGTGCGTGAGTGTAGGGTTGGGTGAGCGGAGTACTTTATCCATACCAACTCTTTTACACTGTGTCATCGCCTGTTTTAAAGTCCCTGCCCCATGCTATTTACATTTACACTGAGTTCTGTCTTTAAATTCTGTCTTTCAGGGTGTATTATATTACTTCTCAAAGACTGCATGCATGAAGGTCCCCTGTATTATACCTCGAGTGTCATATATTTTCTAAGAGGGGAATACCTGTTTTGAAAGCTCTTGTATTTTTAGCTCGAGTGTCTGCATATGTTATAGCTGTATAACATATTGCATGTATTATTTAACTATAATTTTAGCGTAAAATAATGAAAAAGAAAGTATTGTTTCTCTTGATACAATTTTCCTGGAGCGATGTAGGGATCCTATAATTTTTATACGTGAGGAAAGAATTTGTATCAATAGAGTTCCGGTGTTCAATCCCTATTAAATATTGCCGATCAGAATCGGTCGTCTCTATGATTTTTATTTCTCCCCACCGAACACCAGGCTATGGCTTTGAATACGTGTATTGCTAAAAATCCACTCTAGTGTTATATTTGAAGTATTCACAGGTATATATAGATGTTATCTCCTCAGAGTATGCTGTTTGGAAATCCGTCCATTAAGCCCGTAAAGACCTGGGTCTATGAACGTCTTTTAAAAGCGGGATTTTCCCGAGAACTGGTTTACGTCAACCTCAGGGGCTATACAACTTATTTTTCAAGGGGTGTACAACGGTATAACTTGTTGTCGAATTTCTCGAAGACCGCTGGTGTGCGTCTTTAGAAATTAATTTTAAAAACCGATATCAAATTTATATTTGAAACCCTCTCATGGCTCGACCTCTCTGCTAGAGTACTCAACAGAACTTTCGACAGGGTACGTTTTGAAGTCCCCTCTCTAGGTTATTTACATTATTTGCGATACTTATACACCTTCTAAGAGGGGAATGCCTGTGTTGAGAGCTCCTGTGCTTTTTAGTTTGCGTGTCAGCACGATTTAAAGTCCATGGACCCCTGTTATTTATATTTAGTCTAAAGACTGACATATTTCATTTTAAGGCTGCCTTTGTTAAAGATAATGTCTTGTAACCCGCGGTTTAAAGATAGTCAAATGTCCCTGTCTAAACCTGTATACACCTGTTCCATCAGGTATAAAGACAAATATACATCACCTTTTAAGTTTCTTTAAAAACATGGTTTCTTGTCCCTGCCAGTTTAAGGGGACTCGTGTTTCATTATTTATTTATTTATTTATTTATTTATTTATTTATAAGGTATTGCATGTATTATTTAACTATAATTTTAGGGTAAAATAATGAAAAAGAAAGTATTGCTTCTCCTGATATAATTTTCCTGAAGCGATGTAGGGATCCTATAATTCTTAGACATGGGGAAAGCCTTTGTATTGATAGAGTCCGGTATTCAATCAGTATTAAAATTACCGATCTGAATCTGTCTTCTCCATGATATTTTATTTCTCCCAACCGAACACTAGGCTATTGTTTTGAATACGTGTATTGCTAAAAACACTCAAATGTTATATTTCAAGCATTCACAGGTATATGGACCTGTTATCTCCTCAGAATATGCTGTTTGGAAATGCGTCCATTAAGTCCGTAAAGACCTATGTCTATGAAATTCTTGAAAGCACTGTTTTTTCCGATAACTGGATTACCACAACAACATATTTTGCCAGAGATGTTTAAACAACAGTATAAATCGTTGGCGCATTTCTCGAAGACCGCTGCTGTGTGTTTTCAGAAAAAGGATTTTAAAAACAGATTTCAAATTTATATTTGAAGCCCTCCCGATTGTTCTAATTCATAAAAAGCGTTTTTATCGCTTGAATTCAGGGTTCGATTCCCGCTGGTATTCAATACCGCTTTTGTCGTTGTATGTTTTAAAGTGAGCGCGTCATGTTATTTACATTTTCGCCGAGTTCTGTCTTTCAGTTCCATCACCTTTTAAATTTCTTTAAAATCAACTCAAGTGTGAAGTGGCATGAACCTTCTATCTGCGAGGAAAGCTTTATAAGAATTTCAGAGGTTCGCAGTGTGCCTAAACAATCACGGGTCTGTTACAGTCGGCTTTTAATTTTGTTGCGGGAATACAAGAAAAATTGAGCTTTATTTATGAACGCTCTTTAAGTGGTGTTAATTAAAAGAGCAAAAAAGGGAATGATTTGTTGTCCTGAAGGTTAAGAAAGCCACATATTTCATGTTTATTTTTTTTCAGAGCCAACCCCACGTGTAAACAAGCCTTAGAAATAAATCTTGAACCGGGAAGATCCTTATACTCCTTTCAAATGATTTACGCTCGCGTTATCCATGTTATTTTTTCTTGGAATGTTTAAAGGCATATCATGGAAGGCTTGCAGCAATGTGTGTATCATACAGAAAGTGGTCAGGCAGGGTATGCAAGCGTACCTTCCCTCCGTGCCAGGCAGAGAGTAGTATAGGATTGGGGGGACTGGTTGGCCGTTTCGTCAGGGCAGTTATAATAGAGCCGTGTGGATATGACCTGTTTCATTCCGCGTGAAATAGCTGGCAAGGACGGAAGTATACGCTCAGGCTGCCGAAAAAGTATCACTTCTAAAATACGATAGCGTCTTGCGTGTTTTTTTTCGAGGTAGCTATTTACACTAAACCTGCCTTTTAGTCAGGCATTTTTAATTCATCTAAGAGATGTAATGTTCTAATAAGCCCGAAAATTTCCACCAAAGCAGAATTAAACAGGTGTTATTAGTCGTAATAATTATGCACTCGTAATAATCACCTAGTTAAGATTTAGAAAAAGGATTTGCGTAGGCTCGCGCATGCTGAGTGGGTTACCTTATCGACAATAACGCTTTTATACCGTATCAATAAAAACTACTTAATTGGAATAATTGTACTCATCAATCAACGACCTGCGTCGAGACATTTATGGATTTGATACCGGGAATTCAGGACGTTATAACGCAATATAGCCTTTGTTAGCAATATAAATCCCTGGACTTTTCAATGACCTTAGGTGACGTTATGCATGGACGAACATTACCTGATTGATTGAAATAGATATTTAGAACTTTAGCGCCGGGGATTTCACACTTAGTTTCGAGAAAATACCGCCAAAGGGTATCAAAACGTTTGTAAACTTTAATTCGGGGTGTCTTTGTGGCCTAACCTTACTCCTATTTACAAGGGGGTGGCAACACGCCACTGAGGGTCCTTGAGGGGTAACAAAGGCTTGAAGCGATGTAATCTCATGTTATCAACCCCCGCCAATCAAATTTGACAGCTACATGACACCTGCATTAGCGGCATGTCAGAGGAACAGAAAGAGTAGTGTGGTCGTCGACACAGAACAAAGGGATATCTGATTACACAGTCAACTGGATTACATCTTTATCAATCGCCGGCATCTCCCTTTGTGGGCCCATTAGTGATGAGGACAATAGCCCATTGCCCCGTTCTCTGCCGGGCGGCCTCAGTAGCCCACAAAGAATGGGGCGTGGCCTGCGTACGGGAACAATACCCCATTGTACTGTACGAGGACAATAGCCCATTGTCCCAGTTCTCTGCCAGGTGGCGTTCAGACCAGGCCACAAAAAGTGGCGTGACGTGCGTCATAGAACAAACGGTCATTAATCCTGCTGTCCTGATGAGAATAATACCCCACTGACCCAGGACCCGCCTATTATTATTACTTCGGTGGAACCGTGAAATACTTTGGCCAACACGTTTACGCCCTAGAGAAAATCGGGGAATGCCTTGGCGTCCTGGAAGGAAGAGTCGACGGCAGTGCCAAGGAACTGAAAGCAGTGATGGACGAAACGCTTAGTGGAAGACTTAGGTTGAATGTCGAGACGCCTGGATGCGATAAAACATCTGCGCGCGTCAAGCCACCCAAATACGACGGGACGTCCACTTTTGCAGTCTTCCGTCGAAAATTCGCCACTGTCGCTGCCCACAACGATGGCCCGCAGAGAAGGAAGCAACATAGCTAATGACCAGTCTCCAGGGACGGGCAGCAGAAATTCTGAATGTGATTGCAACGCCAACGGGTTCCAAGGCACCTGGGACGCCCCCGAAAAACAATTTGAGAACCATCGTTTACCTCAGCCGCACGAAGTCAACAGAAGTCAAAGCTGCAACAGCCAGGAGAAAGGCTGCAGGAGTTTGCCCTGGCAGTTGAACGTCTAGTAAATAAACTTTGGTGAACCTCCCGCCCAGTTACGTATCCCAGGAAGCTGCCTACTGCTTTATCGACGGATGCGTAACGCTGAGATACGAGAGCGCCTGATGCTCGGTGATTACAAGACCATCCACGAGGCGCTAACGAACGCGTTGAGGATGGATGCGGTCAAGGTAACAGAGCACTTACCTCGACGATCGGGAGCATTCGATACGGTAGGGGCAGAGGATCAGCCCAAGAAAGTCGACGAAGATTCGCAAGTGGAGTGTGTTGGCGGTTGTGGCCAGCCAGGACACCTAGTAAACCGATGAGCAGCCGGGAAACAAATAACCATCGTAGTGGCGAGGGGCACGCCGGGGACGGTTGTGGCCAGCCAGGACACCTAGTAAAATGATGAGCAGCCGAGAAACGAATAACCATCGAAGTGGCGAGGGGCACGCGGGGACGTCTTCTCCACTACCTCGAGTGACGCTGCGAGCCTTGGGCGGAATAATGGATGACAGCCTCGTCGCGGACGGCTGGATACAAAGAAATCTGCGCGGGTACTAGTCGGCACAAGTTCAGCTGTGACCGTAATCAGACCTGACGTGGCGAACGGCTTGCCGTAGAATAAACCGAATTGGTACTACCAACTAATGACGGCACGGGCTATACCTTGCCTGCGCAGGAGACCCTCCTGGAGCTTACACTAGAGCGGAGCATCGTAAGGCTGTGGATGTTGGTCGCGGTGGTGGCTGAAGATGTGATACTAGCACTACATGCCCTCAGGAGCCACGAGGCGACGGTCGACATCATTAGGAGGATCTTGAGATTCGGCGAGACGAGGTTTAGTTCAGAGGCCCAACGAACATCCGGGGGTCTGCAGGGTGATCCTGACAGAAGTTGTGGTTGGACCAGCAAGAAGTGAGGTGGTGGTGAAAGCGCGAGTTTACGCTCATCGCTCAAGGAACATGGTTTTGAACCGGAAGACACCATTGGATGGATTGTGCGTCGCCAAAGTATTGTTGCCTTGCCGGCAGGAAGTGCCAGTGAGACTGCTGAATTTATCGGACACCAATCAGACTTACAGGCCAGAACAGAATTCGGGTAATGTGGGCCACCTGCGAATGTATCGCCGTGCGACGTGCCCAGGTACCAGCACCCTCTCAGGTTGTGGTGCCCCAGCTGGAAGACTTGCTGAAGAGAGCGGCTGACCATCTGATAGCGTCAAAAGGCACAACTGAAGAAGTTCCGGCACCTCCTCAGGCAATATCAATCCGCTTTCAGTCAAGGGGATGGCGATTATGGCCGCACCGTTCGAGTACTCTACTACGTCGACACCGAAGATGCCCGGCCTATTCGCCAACCACAAAGATTGTTCTCTTGGCGAAGGAAGCGGAGGTACGAGACATTTTGGAGAACATGATATCACATCATCGAAGATTCCGACAGCCCTTGGTGTTCCCTCTGGTCTTGGTGAAGAAGAAGAAGGAGAACGAGAAGAAGAACGCCCAACTGCGCTTCCGCGTTGACTCTAGGAAGTTGAACGCGGTCACCCGAAAGGACTGTTTTCCCTTACCCAGAATGCACGATATTCTGAACAATCCTGCTGTTGCTCTGTGTTTCTCTACATTGGACCTGAAATCGGGATATTGGCAAGTGGATTTGGACCCCAGAGACAAGAGAAAGACCGTATTCTGGACAAACCAAGGGCTTTGCCAGTTTACGGTTATGCCCTATGGTCACTGAAACGCGCCGGGCACTTTCCAGCATCCGCTAGAATGTGTGATGAGGGGATTGAAATACGACATCTGCTTGCTTTACTTGGATGATATCATCGTCATTGGCAGCACTTTCAAAAATCATCCAGAGAACCCGAGCAAAGTATTACAAAGACTGCAAACAGCAAACCTGAAACTGAAGGCAAAGACCTGCCAACCGTTTTGCAAGGAGGTTAACAGTTTGGGCTACATAGTCTCACCAACTGGGGTGTCCGCGAACCGGAGAAGGCTCGGGCTGTGAGAGGTTGATCTCATCCGAAAGATAAACGAGAGTTGCGTAGCTTTCTGGCCCTATACGCCTACTCTTGCCAGTTCTTTAGTGGTTTCTCCAACTTCGTGAAGCCCCTCACTTGTATGACGTAAGAACATCGTTCTTATATGTGGAAAAAAGAGAACAAGGACGTGTTCGGGCGCTTACGTCAGCACTCTGCAGTGAGATGTTTTGGATTTTCCACGGGCGACAACTTTAGCTGGACAAAGACGCCAGCGACGGTGATATTGGAGGTGTATTATCCCAGGTCCAAGTTGTGAAGGAGCAAATAATATCGTACTACATCAAGAAGCTCTCCAAGGTGGAAAAGAACGACTGCGTTACCAGACGGGAGCTGCTGGCAGTCGATAAGGCTCTAGAACACTTCCATAAGTACCTGTACGGTTAGCCATTACACTTGAGAAGATACCACTCCGCCCTCACTTGGCTATTGAAATTAAAGAATCTGGAGAGCCAGACAGCCCGTTGGGTCCAGTGGCTTCAGGAATACAACTTACCATCAAAACATCGGAGAGGAACGAACCACATTAATGTGGATGCCATGTTAAGAAGGCTGTGCCTGAAGGAATGCGGTTAGTGCACTAGGTTGGAGAAGGAGCTTGCCGAAATTGTCTATGACTTCGGCGGTGCCTGCAGATGGACGGGATGGCGTAAGCCTGAGGAGGGAACAGCTACCGGACGCCGACTTGGGACCGCTCCTGAGAAAAGTGGAGACAAGCTGGGATGACATCGCATCCAGAAGTAGTATGTATAAGTCCTACTGGGCTCAATAGAATTCAGTGAACACCAAGGAAGTGTGTTGTTCAGAGCATGGGAGTCACATGACAGCAAGACCTGGAGAGAGCAATTGATCCTCGAATTAAGGTGCCGGAAATCCTGGAGGAACTACATACGGGAACTTCGGGAGGACACCTTGGACCCAAACGATCGTCTGACAAGGTCTGACAAAGGTACTATTGGTTAGGACTACGGACGGACGCTGACAGGCTGCCAATGTCGTGTGCGCGGTAACTCGCGGCCCACAGACTGGATATTCCTAAATACTTTATTTTTTGCTTCCATTTTTTATATTCTGTCTACCATCCGAGATAGGATGTAAGTATTTATCTTTATTGCTTCCCAATGTAATATTTATTTGAAACCTTAATGACAAAACAGAATTAAGTTCCATGCACCTTTTATGTTTTTTTCAAAGTAGTTGTTTGGATCTCCTGATAATCCACTATTTTTTTGCATTTATTGGGGGCTATCCTATGTGTTATTCTCAAGTTTTCATCTATTTACTGTATGTTTATAACAGATGTAGAAGTGTTGGTGTAGGTCATCCCCGTCAGTTTATAACATGGGCCAATTTAATTTAATATTGGGATTTCGGTACAACAGCATTAATTAGTGACCTCAAAACGTGAGATAACGGGCTGCATTGAGCGGATGAATCCAGACTTTATCAGCTTCCACCGTTCCAGTCTCAAGAAGCCAAACCATTCCATCCTCTTTGCTACATTGTCCACATTCCGTTTAAAGATCCAGTGTAACGTTCCCGTTACCAACCAAATCACACAGCGTTGGAGGGTCATATTCTGAAAGCGAAATTCCAGACGCTGCAGTTCCTCAAGGCATAGCGGGCCCCCGGTTGGCACCATCTGGATATGTAGCTCCTAAACACCATCCAGATGTCATCAACCTGCTGACAGAAGGCAATTCGGTACTCCAAGGTATCAAGTCCTGAGCAGACTGCATACTGATTAGATTGTGTTCGTCCATGTCGCCAGAGCTTTTCTGCCGTCGGTATGGTCTCGTTTAAGACTTCATAGGTCGACTCTTGCCAATCAGTTGGAACATATGTGCAGAAGACATTTTGCCAGATAATCTTCGAGTATGCTTCCCTTCAATCCTAGGAGTAAAAGGAAACAAAGTTAACAGGCGATATTGGCTTCGGGTACACTCGAATGTAGAGATCTCATCGGTGGTATCCAGCATGTTTTGAAGATGATTAACGATGTGTTTGAATCCTGGGAGTACCATATGCGGGTTATGAACTTGTTCCTCCCAGAACTTTATGTCAATGGAAGAACCATTTCCACACAAGGACTGGACGGCAGTCTTCCCCAATAAGGCAATACATTTCTTTTCGATGTCAACTAATCCATATCCACCTTTAGAGGGTGGCAAACGTAGTTGAGATCTGCTCACCCGATACACCCTACCAGACCATAAAAAGAAACCGATGAGTTGCTGAGGTTTTTGTGTTTCATGTTTCGTAATCGGCAGAATCTGTGCAAGGTACTAAATTTGGCTGAGGCCATAGATATGTATGTACCAAAGGCGCTGCAGTAAATTCAGATTCCGTGAACTCTCAAACGATAACAAATATTTTAAGTTGTTGATCCTCTCTCGCCAAATCAAAACAATTGTTTCGTCCATATTTCCCAGGAAGGAAATGCCAAGTATCCGTGTAATAGTGTCACGTTGTATTCACAAGGCATGGATTAGCCCTGGCCAATTTCCTATTACCAGTAGGCTCGGATTTAGCTGCATTTAATACTGCACCCGATATCCTTGTATAGAGCTCCAGCCCACGCCGAAGTGCTGTTATATCTTGGTCATCAGCAGCTACAATGGTCACATCATCAGTATAGGCATACTGTAAATTGCTCATTGTACACAGTGACCCAACACATGTTGTCTTGCAGCATCCGTAACAATGGGTTTAATGAGAGAGAAAACATTCCCATTGATAACGGGTATCCTTGAGGCACTGATCGTTTTAAGAGTATCGGAATGGAAAGCCCTCCGTTCCAATACACTCGAGACCTCGCTGTTCTATAGAGCTCTTTAATAAGGGAAATAATCTGCATAGGGAGATGCGCTGCCTGTAGACATTGCCAGAGATAGCCATGGTGCACCCTATCAAAAGCCTTTTGGAAATCGAGACTAATGAAAACCGCTAATTGATGTTCTTGTCGGAGATGTAGTAATATATCACGCAATTCTGCTAACGTAGCAATAATATTCCTTTTAGACATCGCCGCTTGATTATAGTGTAAGAGTTCTACATAAGCTCCTTTCATTCTGTTCACCAACACTTAGACAAATATTTTATAAATGGCGTTCAACAAAGTTAGTGGGTTGTAGTCGTTCAGTGTGGTAGGCCTGGACGTCTTTGGAAGTAAAAGTATGATACCATTCGCAAAGGTGTCGGGGTAATATGCTGTTTCCTACAGATCCACAAAAACTTCCATCACTGCGTCTTTGATAATGGCTCAGCAAGTTCTATATAATTCATCATAAACCATCAGGACCCGGAGACGTGTGTTTACTCGCTTGCATAATGTCATCTAGCACTTCCCGTTCAGTAATGGGGCTGGTGATATATCGGCAGTTTCGTGTAATCCCGGTTGCAAACAACTGCTGCTCAGCACACATATCGTCTGAGGTTCCTTCCGGTCTCTCTTGAAACAATGTCTGGAAATGACCCGCTATAAGATGAAGTAGAGCTCTTGTCCCAGAGCATGCAACTCCAGTGGTAGCATCTTGAAGTGTATGTGAATATTTTGCACGTCCCTGCTTCCTCTCCTTTGAAAAATAATAATACGAGTACCGTTCTTCGGCATGTACGTGTAGAACCTTAACTAGAATTTGATACCCATCTAGGTGGTCTAATTGTTTCCGCTTAATAATTTCCTTCACCTGGCTGAGTTTCGCATTCACATTGTAACCCTCCCGTTTCCTCGTATACAGGTCCCATTGGGCCTCATTGTAGAAAAGCATCAACTTATTTCGCAGCTGTGCCCGCAAAATACTGGTGTATTTAAAAAGGTACGTATCGCCGGTTTAGCAGTTTCAATCCACCAAAAACTTTTCCGCGGTGCACTTCTGAAGGTTGAGTATAACTGATGCCATTTAACCTTAAACTGCTCCAAAACATCTATGTGCTCCAAAATCCCCTTCCGGCAATTTCAGTACTGAGTGTTGGAAGTTGGATTTGGCAGAGTACTGTATAATGATCACTAAACGCCAAAGGGAGGACACAAATTCGATGTATGGATGTAGCTATACCCGGAGACGTATAAACACGATCTATGCGAGAGGTAGAGGTGTGTCGAACAAATGTAAATTTTACGTTAGTGCCATTCTTAATTTCCCAAGCATCCTGAAGCTGCAGCTGAGTCACTAGTTGTAGCATGATGCTAAAATTGGGTGCTCCTTTTTGGTGTTTAGCTTGCAACGTACAATTAAAGTCACCGGCTAGGAAAACTTCCTTACTGTGCAGTAGATGTGGTGTTAAATCAGTTTGAAAGAACCGCTCTCGCTTGTGTCTATGTTGGGTACCTGCGGGAGACCATATGTTCACTAAACCTGTTGCATCTAAGGTTGCTCTTAGGATCCGGCCGGAGGGATCCATCTGTAAATTCTGTAGAGGAAGGCCTTTCCTGTAGGCAATAGCGGTGCCTCGTCCGCCTAAAACTAGGTTAACTTTATAATCGTAATCATAGAGAGCATCCAAACTGTAGGTATTAACTTCTTGGAAAAAACAGATTTCAACACTATTCACTTGGAGGAACGTATTTAAGAGTTTCTGTGTCACAAGATTTCGACAGCCGTTCACCTTTATAGTTGCCAGTGATCGTAGATATATCATGGTAAGGTGCGTTGATTGAAAGGTCATTACAACCAAGGACATCGGGCTTTAATGTTCGCTATCAGGGCTTCGATTAGATTGCCGGCCGGTCTCCGATATCCATCTGGAGGAGCCGGGGGCTGATGCTTCCCTCGGAGCTGAGGGTCACTAGAAGACACCTTCCCCTGCCATGCGAGCTGAGTAAGGTGCGCCGGGTCCGATTCCTTATCCACTTGGGCGAACTGAGGTGTGTGTTCCCAACGATCACCACTGCATGCTGTAGGACTACGGGAGCCTCGGCAGTCCCCGGGATATCATCTGGGGACTGTGTTGCAATTCACGCACTTTGAGCCGAGGTTCACGCAAATAAATAGATCCCCGACATGCAGAAGGTGTAGCGTCTGGGAGGTCACAAAATGTATTGGGGGCTTCCGCCCAAGAGCGGGCTTCAGCAACAACCTCCATTGTCTGGTGCACTTCACTCTGCGTTGGCTCTGACGCTCCACCAACATCCAAGGGGCGATTTCCCACGTCCTCCTCTGTAGATCTAGAGTCACAACAGAACCTGCTTGATTCCTCCTCCGTAGCTATGATGCTATGCAATGCAGAAGATGCTGCCCGCTGCTGTGCTCTCACCTCAGCTGATGCTGCAGATGGCAAAACCTGTTGCAAATGCTGGTCTGCCTCAATAACTGTTTCCATGCCTTGCTCCAGTGCCATCTGGCTCCCCCAAGACGTCACATCACTACTCGTTTTGCGACTCTTTGTCCGCTTAACACGCATTTTCTCAGTCGGGTGGTTCTCGACCCCCGTAACTGCTGCAGCCACCAGTGGATCAAGACCAGCCGGCGCCTTCCCATCTGAAATGTGCTGAAGTCCACACTTCATCGCCCTATCGCGGAGCACCGTTGCATAATCCCTGGGCTGTTCATGCATCGACTCATCTTGGGTCGACTCATCCTGCTGCTGTTCATCAGCCAATCGAGTCTGTGTGTCACCATCTATAGGTTGCGAACGCTCACACTGCAGGCCCACGACCGGAGAAGCGGGTTCTCTGTCGTCCCGACGTCCAGCAGTCGCCAGGCGCACAGAGGTAGATCTGTGGGGACAGACCTCCCTGAGATGCTCCGTGCTACCGCAAACATAACAGGAGCGGGGTTGTCCAACATAGGACACTGATAACCTATAGCTACCAATTACAATAAAGCTGGTAACGTGCGTCAGCAACTGCGTTTTTACCGCACGTATACCGTTGAAAACGGGAACGCGATACTGGCGGCCCCATTGTTCCTTCTGGACGTCATACACCGTGCCGTAACGCTGCAAAGCTCGCTTTAAAACCTCAGTCGGGATTTTCTGTGGTACGTCAAAAAAACGCACATTTATAGCATTACCAGTCACATGTTTAATGATCACTTTCGTTATTTCACCATTCATATATTTAAAAGTTGTTTCTTCCGAGAAAGTATTTAAAACCTTCTCTAATACGAGTGCAGATATAAGTTTTATGTAGATTGCACTTTCACTGGCGATTAACTGTATTGTGTCAACTTTCTCCGCATTTAACGCTAAGGTATCTGCAATAAAGTCATGTACTTCATAAGCCGTCGGGCTCGTGGCATTCAACGTAAATTTAACCCTCATGGTATTTTTCCTGGCGTACATTTCCGTTTTCCAAAGCTAAAATGCTCTGCTTTACGCACAAAACACACAAAAGTATTGTAACAGTATTATGGTCAAGGCGGTTTAGGTCGTTCTTGCACACACTCACTGACACAGCAACATTACCTTGTACACAACAAACCAGTTCCCAGCTGCGTCCGACCTGCTCGGACGCTCAAGCAAGACTGACGTTGAGAAAAACATCTGTCATCTAAACCTTGTTAAATGGGCGAAAGTTTCTCCCATACCTGCATGAGTATAACTTTTGACAATAAAAAATTTTCCTTCAAGCCAAATTCCCATTTTGTTTAGGAAATCTACATATGTATTTAGATTTACTTCCTCCTAAGACTTCTTAAACTATTGAATTAGCTTTTTTGGGCTTCTAACTTGTAGGAGCATCTAATATCTAAGCTTTCAGGTATGGAATTGTATTTGTTCATCGTAGGCAGTTATGTGTAACTAGTCCTGTGGAATTCCAAAAGCAAAATCCAGAATGTGCTCAAGTTAAGTGCATTGCAATGGCACATGCTTTGGGACTTCTTCTTTGAGAAAATTTTTATGTAACAGTTGCATTGTCTGCAGTACAAAATTGCTTTAGTACATTATTTTTAAGGTTATTATGGGATTTGCTGTGATTATGAGTAAAAGCAATTGATGGGAGGTAAGGAAAATACTTGACCAGCTTTAATTAATAACGGAAACTGACAGAATAGCTTCTTTAGGTTGTCTTAGCCTTAGTTGCAGGTTTATCGAGGTTATACACATTAAAAATGAAAGTAACAAACAGTGAAAACAGAATTTTAGAAAAGCATCATGCTCATTCTGCAACCAGTATACACATATGATCATCTTTCCATGAGTGTAGGATTCCAAGGCTTGAGAAATATGTCGCAGTCCAATATAAACTTCATCTACCAGGAACAACAAAGTTTAGACTTCTAGCTCATCCATGTCAAATTCAGATTTATCATTTTACTCGTTGAGTTTTCTTTTTCAATGTAGAAGTGGAGTAAAACGTTTTGTAAGCAAAGGATTTAATTTATTTGTGAATTCAAATATAAAAAATTTGATCAATAAACAAGCTGCATCCCTTTAACTGTTAAATAGTTTAAGTATGAATGTTACTTATGCAATTTAAATGCTTTCTCTGCATCATAGCATTGTACACTTTAAATTACACCTTTATCAAAACGGGCCTTCGAAATCATGTCCTGTTTCTCTAGGGTTTAGTTTCTGGCTTGAAATTAGTAATTTGCATTGCAGGTTGGCAGTACTGTAGTTTAATATAATGTCGGTTATTTTGAATTCTGGGGAACTGCTATTAAGCTCTTTACAATATACAGGGTGGACCATTTAAGTTGAGACTGTACAATATCTCCAAAACTAAGCGTTGTAAAAAGAAATGTCTTTGATAAAAGTTGCTTCATATTATAGAGGAGGTGCTTTGTATGGAGTACGTTATGATGGTCATTTAGGGGCCTATTTAATTTCTTTAAATGGGAACCCACATTTTGTATGTTATTCACTCATTAGTTAATGGTTTATAAAAAGCTGTTTATTTTGTGAAGAGGAATAAGGAAACAAAATAGAAAATGTTGGTTCCCAATTACGAAACGTAGGTTGACCATCCATGGATGGTCCAATCATTCATTGCGCTCTTTGCATACAGCCATTCAGAATTTTCGTTTTTATTCACTTTGGTGTAAGAACAATTGCAGAGTGCTTTATACAAATGTTGTTTCGTTTTTTATGAGTGAGGGTACATCAATTTCCTATGTCACAATGGTTAAACCCTTACGTCGAATTTAATAACAAGCTACGACAACAGTCGGGAAATGGTTTCGAGAAGGATCTGTACAAGTTATTTAACATGCCATGTTTGGAAAATCTATGGAAATATACGGATTCCTATAGAACGCACGACTTTTAGCAGACGTCATGACTCTGGAAAAGTTGATTGCTAAATCATTATTCATTGATAGAATCATATACGGTCCTGGGAAACACATACAGTCTTGGCCTGACTGCCGTTTATATGGCTTTGCGTATGCTCATCTTCAACAAACCTATCTATATGGCATGAGTGTGTTAGACATTTCTAAAACTCTAATGTATTCATATCAATATGCTATGTTACTACCGTATCATGGAGTTGAAAACCTGAGGCTCATGCAAATGGATATCGACTCCTTCCATAAGCCAAAACGAGTGACCCACGTGTCAGATTAATTCTTCACCTTCTTCCACCCCGTGTTGCATTCCTGCTTGCGCATGGTCGCCATCTGGACCCAAATGGCCTTCGTTAGAGTACTTTTAATCTACCTACTTTCGGTTTATTATAAACGACAAAACTATCTAAAACAAAACCACTTGGCAGATTTAAAGTTTAGACATTTGAGTTTACTATAGCTTACCTTGTAATATTTGGAAATATCTGCCATTGTTAAAAATGTACTTCGAAGAATCTTAGATGTAGCATTTCTCAGGTTATTCTGAAAAGGACAGTTAAGCAAATTAGATAAGTGTGGAAATTATATAATGATACATACATATATATTTACATAATGATTTTATGGGTGGACAGACAGGTATGTAGGTAGATGGATGAATGGATGGACGGATAGATGGACGGGCGGGCAGACGGTCGGACTGGAGGTTGGCTGGAAGAATGGGGAGTGAATGATGTTAATAGTCTAGGAAAAACTCGTATTCGATTGCTTTCTGAAATACCACCACCACAATTTATATCACTGCCATAATTACAGTTAATGGTAATGTCACTAGCGTCGCTTCTGCTTTAATTGAAACAATTATGATGACGATGATAATTAATCAGCACTTTAGTTATACTTTAAATTGCAGTTTCTCTCTTATACTAGAGACTGTGAGTTTTGAGACTGCCACCTAGTGCTGCTTCAGTAATGGTGACGGTTCAGTCATTTTGTATCTTCCCATAATAGAAAATAGTAGCATTGAAATCCCGATCGGTATTGAGATGGATCGTTTTTTGTGTGAGTGAAATCCTAATGTAAAAGACAATAAAAAGTTTTGCAATATTTGTGGTTAGAAACACAAGGAGCAAAATTCATCCTGCCGCTGTTTGTATATTCGATACTTCTCCTTCCGATCTCCATCTGAATGGTGAGTAAGTAAGGGGCAAAGCATTGCTGCTCTATCCATGCGAGATTGTTCTCGGAACATCTAACCTTTTTCGTAAGAATTTAATGTCTGGAAACAGAAGGTCCACAAATGAGAATGATTCGCTCTAAAAACATTATAACGAACTATGAGAAAGGTTTTCAGAAAGGAAAAAATGTTCACTCCTAGCTTATTTGCTTTCTATTCATCTTATCTAGGTACACTTAGGTTTTTTAGTCGAAACTAAATGTATCGCTAGCTTAATAGGATTTATTTTGCGATTGATAAAGAGTAAAAACGCTCCATATGTATACCGAACGTTCCTTTACTGCAGTTTTAAGGTATCAAAACATGCATTTTGTAACACTTATGTTTTGTCACGAAATACACACATATTTATACAAAAGTTGCAGGAGTGTCAGAAACATCTTTCTTTTAATTCCCACTTTAATGCACAGAAGCTTTAACTCTAGAAATACCAACCCTTATTACCAAATTGAGTTTCATTTTAAGACGCTATTTAACTGCTGTGGTCCTTAGCGTCCCATTCTATATTGGGCGTGAAAAATCGGTAATTTTTCTCAGTGGCCTCTTTATCAGGCGTGAGGTTCCTTTACGTGCCGTAAACCTATGACACGGGACCACCGGTTTTACTTTCCTTCCGAAGGAAGCCATGCTAAGGATTTTTACGCCCGACAAAATCCAACACACTCCGTTTGAACCCGCGACCTTGGGAATTGGAGGCTAGCATGGTAACCACTACACCACGGAGGACGATGCCCTTATTACCAAACTTATACTACTAACGGGGGGTACTTTATGACCACAACTGGAAACAAAGTGTATGAGAAATTTTTAAAACAAATTTATTTTAAAACTAAATCTTATACCTTTACATGTCTATAAAGGTAATATTTGACATTATTTAACACTTTTAACTTCTTTTCTTTAATCACATTAAATATTTTGGCTACAACAGTAGGATTTCTCATAATGTGACTTACATATTTGTATGCACTAAATGTGTGCAGATAAATGATTTATACTTAAGCTAACAATTAAGTAGTTTCAGATTAACATCTAAATTTAATATTTTATGGTCATCACTGAACTTCTAAAACTCATCACTTTCCTCAGAAATTTCTCCGCATTTTGAACAAGTCACTCCTTTCTTGTTGTGCCAACTACAAGTGTAACTATGACAATTTCCACCAATTATTGTTGTTTGACTATATTTGTTGTATATTCTTTCTTACGCCGGCACTCACCAGTGCACAAATAGCAGCGTCTCTTACTACCACTAAATTTCTTCAAATCAAAAGTCTGCATAATCTTCCTCCCGATAATTCCTTCCTTGGCTATGATTACATTCTTCTGTAGTCCTGTGATATCTCTGGCTCGTCTTCAACAGCTAGTTTTATCAGCTACAATCCTAGTTCACGCAGGTATAGTCGTCTCTGATGATGATGATGATGATGATGATGATGAGATGCGGTTTAAGGGCTCTAAACTGCTAAGGTTATCAGCGCCCTTACAATGTATAAAATATAAAGTCAAAAACATAAAAGACGGGTAAGAGAACCCATAATTAAAAATCGGGACACAAACCCGCGATGTCCAAAAAGCTAAAAACAACAATACAACAGTCCCAAATACCAAAATACTAAAAACATAGGCAATAAAAGATTAAAACGTGTCAAGAACTGTAGAATGCGAGGGACATGAGCGCCATATGTCCACTGGGGAGTAGACTCCCCATTAAAACAGACAAAATAAAATTACAAAGCTAAAAGATGCTCAACGCATCAAATGCGCAGATTAAAATCACTATCACGAATAAAACCTAAAACACATTCTACAGCACGCGCGTCGTCTGCCAAAACGTTGGCTAGGCCAACAGGCAGACCCACACGAACGCGCAATGGAGCTAAAACCTGACACTCTTATAAAACGTGACGCACCGTTAAGGGCACATCACACTGCTCACAGAGTGGAGCGGGATCACCACTGAGCAGATACCTATGACTAAAAGACAATGTCCGATTCGTAAACGAGCTAAAACTACCTCTTCCCGACGACACGAACGAGAAGAGGTACCCCACACTAACGGGAGAGGCTTAACCTCCCGTAACTTGTTCCCTCGGAGGGCCGTCCACTCATCCCTCCAAAGCAGGAGGATGCGGCTACGCAAAAGAACATACAAATCTGTGGAGGGAACAACAGAGGTAAAATATCTGGGTAATAAAATCGCGGACCTGGCAGCTGCGTTCGCAGACTCATTACCTGAGATGCCCACATGACCTGGATTCCACATGAAGGAGACGCTGATGCTAGAGACACCAAGCGAGTGGAGCAGGTCATGAATGCGCTGTACGAGCGAGTGGTAACTGTACAGCGAGCTAAAACTTTGAAGAGCACTCAGGGAGTCTGAACAAATAAAACAGTGCTGTAAGTCGTGCCGCTGAATGTATAAAAGAGACTGATAAATGCTAAAATGTTCGGCGGTAAAAATCGAACATTGCCCCGGTAAACGAAAAGTAAAACTATTTCCACCACAAAAAAGGCACATCCTACTCCAGCATCAGTCTTAGATCCATCAGTAAAGATAAAATGATAGTCCCCGAATTGCGACTGAAGTTCTAAAAACGCTGACCTAAAGACTGAAGAAGGGGTTTCATTCTTCGGCATCGACGATAACCCAAGGTGACAGAGGGCCTCAGCGCGCAACCATGGAGGAAAACGCGTTTCCCCCCTTGGAAGGGCCGGCGCTGACGTTACGTCCAAAAGTCGAAGAAGTTGACGAAATCGAACCCCTGGAGGGAGCAATGCAGAGGAACTAACTAAATATTGCCGATCATGCGAATCCTCGTAAAATATCGCGAAGGTCGGGTGGTCAGGCAAGCTGGAGAGCTGACAGGCATAGCTACACAAGAGCATCTCACGCCTGAAGGACAGCGGAGGCTCTGCAGCTTCAGCGTAAAGACTGGGTACGGGGCCAGTTGGAAAGGCCCCTGTAGCGACTCTAATACCACGATGATGAATGGAATTCAAGCAACGTAACACAGTTGGACGTGCCGATGAATAGAAAATGCACCCGTAATCAAGTTTGAATCGGACCAAAGAGAGATAAAGACGCAGAAGGACGGTCCGATTAGCTCCCCAGGATGTGCCACTTAAAACACGTAAAATATTAAGAGAACGGTCACACTTTGCTTTTAAAAAGGAAACGTGAGAAGTCCAGCTCAGCTTTCGATCAAAGATCAACTCCAAAAATTTCACCTCGTCTGCAAACGGAAGGACCTCCGGCCCAAGATGGAGAGAGAGCGGAGAGAAAACCTTCCGGCGCCAGAAAGTAATACAGACGGATTTCTCGGCGGAGAAATTAAAGTCCTTGGCGTTACTCCAGGCGTAGAGACTGTCGATACAGCTCTGGAGACGGCGTTCGAGTAGACAGGTCCGCCGTGAACTGCAATAAATGGCAAAATCGTCAACAAAAAGGGACGATGAAATGCCAGGTGGAATAAAATCAACAATGGGGTTGATAGCAATTGCAAAAAGTGTGACACTGAGTACAGAGCCCTGCGGTACTCCGTTCTCTTGAATAAAACGACTAGATAAAACCGAGCCCACACGTACACGAAAGACGCGGTCCGTCATAAACTCCCGAAGAAATATAGGAAGACAACCGCGGAAATTCCATGCGTGAAGTGTGCGTAAAATGCCGCCCCTCCAACAAGTGTCATAAGCCTTCTCCAGGTCAAAAAACACAGCCACGGTTTGACACTTTCTCAGAAATCCGTTCATAATATGCGTCGACAGGGACACCAGATGGTCGACGGTACAGCGATGGCGACGAAATCCGCACTGAGCGTTCGCTAGAAGATTCTGAGACTCAAGCCACCATGTCAACCGCCCGTTGATCATGCGCTCCATCACCTTGTAAATGCAACTGGTGAGAGAGAAAGGGCGGTAGCTGGAAGGTAGTTGGCGATCCTTCCCAGGCTTAAGTATAGGGACATTGGTGGCTTCGCGCCAAACGGAAGGAAAAAAGCCGTCTTGACAAATACGGTTATAGACCTGTAAGAGAAAGAGTTTACTGTCGGCTGAAAGCTTTTTTAACACCAGGATATGAATGCCGTCCGGCCCAGGAGCGGAGTGCCGAGAGCAATGAAGAGCGTGCTCCAGCTCCCTCATTGTGAAAAGTTCGTTATAGTATTCATTATTAGCAGATCGAAAAGTATATGATGCGGAATCCAGCCGGTCTTTAATAGAGCGAAAGCCGGCGGAAAAGTGGTCTGAACTGGAAACCGCCTCAAAGGCAGTACCCAGAGCGTTAACAATGGCAGCCGGATCCACTATGGTGGCATTGGAAACCTGAAGGCCAGACACACTACAATGCGACACTTTACTGGAGAAGCGACGAAGTTTATCCCAAACAACAGAGGAAGGTGTGAAGCGATTAAAAGACTCGACAAAACGAGCCCAAGATGCCTTCTTGCTATCCTGAATAATGCGACGAGCCCTGGCGCGCGATTGTTTAAAAGTAACCAAATTATCAAATGTAGGGTGACGCCGAAACACCCTAAGTGCAGTTCTACGGGCACGAACGGCAACCCGACACTCCTCGTTCCACCAAGGAACAGGTATCCGTCGAGGGTGAGAGGATGAACGGGGAATGGCGCGTTCGGCGGCAGAGAAAATCGTAGACGTAAGGTGCTGCACTTGTTGGTCAATGTCGGTGAAGGGCTGGTCGTCAAAATGCACGAGGCTGGAATACAAGCTCCAGTCGGCTTTTGTAAATATCCTGGTAGGTACTCTGGAATGCTGGACGTGGTGTGACAGAAGAGAAACGATGCAGGGGTAATGGTCGCTGGAGTAGATGTCAGTGACGACGTTCCACTGCAGACGACTAGCAACCTGGAGTGAGCAAACGGCAAGGTCCAAGTGAGAAAATGTACGGGAAGAATCAGAAAGAAACGTAGGCTCCCTGTATTGAGAAGAGAGAGATTGAACTGATCAAAATTTCCAGAAAGAAGAGTTCCCCTCGCATAAGCCCTTGGCGAATCCCACAGGGGGTAATGGGCGTTAAAATCTCCCAACAGAAGAAATGGTGTTGGGAGAGCGAGAGACGATGGAGGTGAATACACAGAGCAAACAGAAAAGAAAAAACCGGGCAACTGCAGTCTAATGGCAACAGCTTGCAAGTTGGACGTAAGAGCGAGAGTTTGAAAATGAACGTCGTTACGCACTAACAACATGACACCTCCATGAGCAGGAGTACCCTCCTCCGGTTGAAGATCGTAGTGAACCGGAGTGTACCCTCGGAGATCGAAAGGGTCGTGAGGGCGAAGCTTATTCTCCTGAAAACACACGACCATAGGTGAATGGGAACGCAATAAAAGTTGAGTTCCGCCCTATGCGGTCGAACACCACGTAAATTCCAGCTCAGGATAGCCATGAATAAGAGGGATAAACTGTCTACTTAGAAGGGCGGCTTAAAATAGTCTTTTGCTTCACCTTTGGGCTCGGGCTTTTGGTATGGAGTTGGTCAGACTCCATAGCTTCCTCGAAGGGAGGGCCGACGCGCTCAGTGCCAGAAACCAATTCAAGCGCCGTGAATCGGTTCTGGGTGGCAATGGGTGAACGTGGCCGCTGAGCGCGGCTTGTCCCAGGAGCATCCTGGGACTGCGACCTTCGAGGAGGAGAAGGTGAACTCTTCTTTCCGCGTGCACACGGAGGGTCTTTCAAAAAATCCTCTCTACGGAATTTCTGCTTCGATTTTTTCTCATTGCCTTGTGACTTCATAACCTTTGGACTAGGTTTAGCGGGCTTGATAACTGTAGCTGAAATGGACGGCCGGATGGTAGTGGCGGTCAATGCAGTCATAGTCCAGGATTGAGTCTCTGCATCCTTCCGGTGTACTGGCGAGGCAACAACAGAACTAAAGGTACCAGATCGCAGGAGTGAAGGTTGGCGCGCATGGTAACGCCTCCGGGCTTCAGCGAAGGAGAGTTTCTCCTTTACCTGGATCTCCTGGATCGCCTTCTCGTCCAAGTACCGCGGACAGTTGGCAAATGAAGCAGAATGAGGCCCTTTACAAAACGCAGACGGGTCCGGTTGAACAGGTACCTTCGTGTGACGGCTGGCTACATGAGGCACAGATGGATACGGCACTCTTACAAGAGACTTGCGTATGCCCAAAACTTTGGCATTTAAAATAACGCAGAGATCTAGGAACATAGGGAACATATCACCGCAATTCGTTCGCACCCTGCTGAAATACTCGTGGGCAGATCAACGCCATCGAAAGTGATAAACAGGGTACGAGTACGTACAAACACTCCGTTGCGTTTAGCCTTCACTCGATGAACTGCCGTTACCTTTTGGTTGGAAAGATATTCCACTAGCTCTTCGTCCGACATACCATCGAGACTATGGGTGGTGATGACGCCTCGACAGGAATTCAAGGTGCAGTGCTTCTCAACACGGATGGGATAACCGTGGAGAAGCGTGGTGCTCAACAAGGACCTACTTTGTGTCTCGGACTTGCTTTGCACTAACAACGAACCATTACGAAGCCGAGTGCAGCAAAGAACCGGACCAGCAATTGAGTCAATGCCCTTTTGGATAACAAAAGGGTTCACCTTCTCGAAAGTTTGACCTTCCTCTGTTCGCGTAATGACTAAGTAACAACCATATGTCGATGGCGCTACTTCTGTTACTAATACTTTTCGGCGCTTATTCGAAATAATGGAGAAAGGGGACTCCATAGCGAAATAAATCCTCCATCATTGCAACCGTCTCCGACCTCGGGCTCTGACTTCCCAGGCGTTACACAGGCTTGGGTGAGTGGCCTATCTATACCTATCTCACCCCAGGGTCACACCTCCCAGAACATAGACAGAGGGACCCAATGGCCGTCGGAAGTCAGCAGCTCATGCAATGGCCCCCCCCGCGGGACTGCAGTTGAACAGCGGATACCAACACATACCCCATATGACGACCCCGGGTGGTGGGGATGACGCCATTACTCACTCGCCCTGCTGCGCACACAGTGTGCGGGTATCCGTCAGGCTGTGTCCACGGAGGATTAAAATAAAATGTAAAAGAAATAAAACTGTGTGGGCGTTTCGCACGCAAGATAGGCCGGCGAGGAAGAAAAAGAGAGGCGTAAATGAATGGACGTGGGGCGAAATGTGCAGAAGTAGAAGAGAAGAAAAAAACGATGGCGAGGGGCGACATGGAATGAAATGCACAGAACGTCACGAGAGCCTACCTTGAGTCCCCCGGTCACGAGAACGAACCCACCTCGACCGGATGAGGGTGGAAGGATGATGATGGCGATGATTAGCTCGGGAACCCCCGGGTACGCCAACACCCGTACTCACATAAGGTGAGCCCCTGGGGGATAGTCGTCTCTGATTTGGCTTCTTCTTATTCCAGTCAGGCAAATTCAAAAGAAATGTTGTATAACCATTTAAGCAGCTATATTAATGAAGGTGAAGAAAACGGATAGCAGCCATCTTTTAATGGCTCTTTTTTAAGAATACTTCCTTACCATTTGATCGACGGTGTCTACGCCGCCTTAAGTTACATTATAATGCAGGTTGATAACAGATTTTGTTCATTTAGAATCAGACTCTGAACCTATTGCACCATCAGTATGTGATTAGATACTATAAGAAGATTCCTTTTAGGTCTTTTACGACAGATATATGAAACAATTGTGATTGGAGTCTTGGCTGTATTAGGATCACTCAAAGCAAATTTGCTTGAATACAGCTCTCTTCCAGAAATGTCTTTGAGCTCCTGAGTAATATGCTTCCTGTTGGACTGTAGTGTTCCGACAAGTGTAAGCTTGTGATTCTACCATAGCTCTTCAGCCAAATGAACAGAAGTAGAGTATCTGTCTGTTGTTACTTGCGTCGACACCAAGCATTTTACAATGGATTTAGCTGAATTTTTGTATTGAATTCCATCATTCTTCTTTCCAGCATACGGTTCCATACTAACAATGTGTCTTGTTTATGAAACAGTGAGCATGCATATTAGTATTACGTATTTCCTTGGCTTGTCCTTCATGAACACTTTGAACCGAATTTTCTACGGAATAATGTTAGCATTTCATCAACTACTGTATGAACCCCAGCAGAAAAACCATATTGGCAAAATTTCCTTCACGTTTTCTTACAGCTGAAAATATGCATTCCTGCCTAAGTTCATTTCTTGTCTCTTTGTCATCAAATCTAAGTATTTTAGTTAGTTGCAGAAACCGGGTCTTCATCATAGTTGCAGTATATATGAATCTGCCAGAAATGCCAGACCAGAGATTTCAAATACAGGTGTGACCATCAACTTCCAGTCCCATATATATATATATATATATATATATATATATATATATATACACATACCGCGTGAGTCCTCTCATCCTGCGGATTGATAACTAGGCAACCCTGCATTTTACGGACGATGCGAAATGCAGGTGCTTACACCGCATTCATCAGCCCGCTGATTGGGGCTACAGTAGTGCTCTTTGTTAACGTGTTCTAGTAGCGCAATGGTTGCGCTCGAAAGTTGCACTGAAGTTCTGAAGTTCAAATCATGTCTCCGAATAAATGAGCTTTTTATGCATTTTTTTCATGTTTCGAGAACCTTGCACCAAATCATGTTTAATTTCCGAATGCGCTAGAAAGGGATTTGCCTATAAATACGAAGTTCCAGCCATTCGTACTCACTGTGGAACAATGTTTTTCGAATAGAGAGTATCTGGATATGCTGTTACTATACGGGGAAGCGCAGGAGAATGCAACAGAGGCACGTCGTGTATAAAAAGTACCTTCAAATATCAGGATTTGAAGCTGGGACCTTCACCACTGAAGGCCAACGCGCACAATTGCGCTTCGAGTGGAAGTAGCTGCACGCACAGCTGTGCAAAGCAGACATTTCGGCTGAAATTGATACGATGCGATACAGTGGACAGTGTTTACGGCATAGCGTGTAAAACACTGGGACTGCATAACTTCTCAATCTGCAGGCTGAGAAGACTCATTTATATGTATACTCGTATATATTTTTTTAATTTATGCAACGTGCTAAGCGACATATGTGACTTACGCCTTTCTTGAATGCCTTCTAATGGCTGATTTGCATAACACCTTATAGAGGAGGGATACATAACTCATTGCATAAGTGTTTTACGGTACAGAATGCAATCGCTATGTATATCGATGCAAAAAACATAACCACCCTGACACTGGGAGCTGTAGTAGAGCTTTTAGCCAATTTTACACTTTTATTCTTTAGCATATATTCATGCACCCCTTTGAAAACGCCCCTGAAGAAGCAGCCTATCGCATGCATCAGTTGACAAAATCATTTGAAAACAAAATGGCAGATCAACGCAGTGTGACCGTTGGATTTAAGCCGTTAGTCAATGTTGTACAGCCTTGTCAAAAAATGCTAAGTATCAGGTACTTAATTTCTCTTCTGTCACAAACTATGGCATATTTTATTTCATACAGTAACTGCAATTACTGATGCAGCTTCTTTACTTTAGTTAAAACTACCAAACCGAGCTCAAAACGCTGTATGAAGCTGCAAACAACTTCGAGGTGTGGTCAAGTTCTGCGATTACTAATTCGTATATGAACTTGTGCTCACAAGGTAGCATTAGCCGAATGGCTATATCATGGTTGCTTTAGCAGTATGCCATTTCATTTCGGGTTCAAACCCTTTGGGTTATGTTCAAACTTTTTATTACCTTTTATTTTATTTCTTTTGGCCTATATATTATTATAAAATTACTTTTTTCATAACATAAATGTGTACAAAATAGAATAATCGCCACGTTTTCTACCGCAAAGCCCAAATCATCTATGGGCACTCATACGTGAAGAATGCAGGTAGATTACACCACGCATGTTACAGCATGCAAGAAGGCCTCTCCGGTAACGTACACAAATGTGCATTGATGAAGGGTGTCGTCATTTTGAACATTTACTTCGTTTATGAAATTCACGCTCTTTAACAATTTAATATTCTGTTTACCCGTGAACTTAGCACATTTGCAGCTCCTTTGTCAGTAGAAGTTAAACTTAAGGTTTAAACATGAAACAAAAACTGTTATATTTAATATCGTCGATATCCGCCCAAAAGAATGAAAGCTAACTACGTAACACGGTTTACAACACAGATACGGTACAGATTATTACGGTAAACATGATACACAATTATCTCCTTGTAATTGCTGTGTCTTGGCTCACAGGAGAGCAAATAACAAAAATAAACTAATTAGTGTACTAAAATACAGAAAATAAACTCAAGGAAAAAAAAAACAACGGAAACAATTTAATGCTGGTATTAGATTCGAACATCCGAAGCTAACCCGCTCGGCTAAATCACTCTCTCCCGCTCTTGAGAAGAACATTCCTATAGCACCTTGCAAGCATTATATCCATGAAGAGCCGCCGTTTTTAAGCCTTTTGCAGCTCCTGGGTTCTCATTCAGGCCTTTACTCATTAATGCTAGTTGCGTATAGTACTCAAAAGAAGAGTAGAGCTACAATAACAGTTTGTTTGCTAAAGGGGTCGAAGTTTTCACATTAGACTATAAACTGCGGATTGCATAGATACGAATACCTAGGAGCAGCTGACTCACCTGGTATATACGAACTCAATTATTGATACAAATAGAATTCGAGACTTAACACCATTGTTGTAAAAGCCAACAGCAATCCAAAAATGGAAATTCTAGATATATTATGCATCACCTGAGCTACCGCCAGGGATATACTTTATGACCATCTGGACAGATCATTGTTTCATAATAAAAGAAAAATGAAAGCTTTGAAGGAATTACACAGCTCAATAATAGAAACAGCGATTGACTATAACCATCAACTGCATGCATCTAGTAAAACAATTAAAAGACAGAATTTGAAAAATTACAGAAGGTGGATATAAAGTACCCCCGTTTGTATTGCCAGGGTTAAAAGTCATGTTTAGTAAAAAGCATATGAATGTGCTAATCCTATGAAAAGTATCTTTATTTAATTAATGAAACACCAGATGTATAAATCAAAATAAAATTCACTAAAGACTGAAAATAACATGTAACACCTTTTGTTCATAAACATGTTATAAAAACAAAAACTGAATTCTACTGGTCAAACCCTAGGATTATATAGCTTACACGAGTATTTCATAAATAAAGAAGCAGGAAAAAACTTATTTTGAGCTTTATTTATTGTCGCTCTTTAACTGCTGTGGTCCTTAGCGTCCTATTCTCTATTGGGCGTAAAAGACCGGAAATTGTTGCTCAGTGGCCAGTTTATCAGGCTCAAGGTTCTTTTATGTGCCATAAATCTACGACACGGGATCATTGGCTTTACTTCCCTTCCGAAGGAAGCCATGCTAAGCATTTTATGCCCGAAAAAACTCCATCGCCCTCCGGGGTTTTTGACCCGCAACCTCGGGAACAAGAGGCTGTCATGGTAACTACTACACCACGGAGAACGACTAAAAAGAAGTAGTAAATGCACTTACAACAATATGTAGACTTGCTCATTGTTTAGTATAAATACTCATTGATGAGAAATATCAACAAAATATAAGATAACGAGTATTAAATGAACTCAGAATCTTAACAATATGCTTAGTTACAATAATAAATACGTACAATGAGCAGAAAACTTGAAATTAATGGTTTAAAATGAAATTTACGGCATCATTACCTATTGTGACACAGCTACATATCTGCCGAGGTTATCACATGGATGGCGCAGATGGATTGGCCGGGTGGATAAATAAAGAGGAGCACTCTCCCCACGACATTAATTCCAGAAGCGCTATCTAGAGATAACGGGATTTTTGGAAGCTTCTTTCTCCCCTTTCACGAAGCTTCCAGACACTCTTGCACTTAGTCACTACGCTCGGCATTGATAGGGCCGGCCGGCGGTTGTCGGAGCAACAACGAGTGTGGAATAAAAAATCCCCTTTATGTGCCACTTACTTGTTCCGGAACCTTCGTTTCGGCATGTTCTTGAAGGATCTTATTCTAGAAAGTTACACTTTGTATGCGAGGCGTATATAAGGGACTGCTGTCTTCCAGGACAGGAATCGAGTGTTGAGTTGAGTCGAATGTTGAATTCAGTGGAATTGAGTTCTGTTAGAAGCGACAGCGCAAGTGGACAGTGCAGTTTAACCTTCGTTTCGGCATATTCTAGTAGGATCTTGTTCTCGAAAGTTCCATTTTGTATACGAGGCGTATATAAGGGACTGGTGTCTGCCAGGACAGGAGTGGAGTGTTGAATTGAGTCAAGTATTGAATTCAGAGGAGTTGAGTTCTGTTAGAATGTCAGCGCAAGTGGACAGTGCAGCTCAACCCTCCGCTGGGCACATGAGGTCTTTTGAGGCCCACACCCGTTATTCTTTTGTGCTTCATTACTTACTGATCCTGCAATTTTCATGGTCCCTGTCATCTCTTTCCTAGATATTATCTAAAGTATAACTATGCAAAGATACCACTAATTAACAATTTCTTTAATTTATGATAACTTAGTTTAAGAATGAACGAAAGTGGGCAGTTGGGATCCCTAAAGACCCCAGCTGGTTTAACCGATTCAATGTTTGCCAGCAAATGGCTGAAGTTGGGAAAACTTTTTAACAATGAATGTTACTCATTTTTTGAGACTCAGACAGTATTGTTGATGTGAGGGAAGCAGATGATGGTTGACTCTATTAGGTAAGCTCAGTATTTGTATTTAAATCTTACAGTTTTCCATATACTTATGATATAATATATAAAAATAAAGAAATGTCAGTTCATTATAATGCAAGTAAGTCATATATTATGAAAATTGTGGGAATGCTGTGTCCTTTTAGAAAAAGCTATTGTCTGATACTTAGGTTAGAATATAACTATAGGAATGTTTTGTTTAACATTAATGGAAAACTTGTTCGGGGTGAAGAGGCCCATAAGATTCTTCTTCAGATGTGAGATAATGCTGATGTCGATAATGCAGGTATTTTTGACTTGAATGATAGTCAATACTTGCCCTCAGTTAGTAAAGAAGAAGAAGAAGAAGATGGTGACGCCATGGAAGAGGAAGATAATGGCGATAACATCATCCATGGCGATGTTGCAATAATAAGTAACGATAACACTATTAAAGTTCATTTCATTGGAAAAAAATGGAATGATTTGGTACAAAGGGCCTCCAACTAAGTGCCAATCTCCATCTCATAATATAATTCGGGATAAACCTGGTCTTAAAGTGGCACCCCCTAGTTCAATAAAAGAAGCCTCCTAATTACCCCAGAAATAATATTTTTCATGGTAAGGGAAGCTAACTGAGAGGCTAGGTGAGTATACAACAAGTTAAATGAAGATTATGCTAATATTACACCTATAGTATGGAGAGAACTAGATGGGGAAGAATTAGAGGCCCACATTTGTTTGCTTATATCTTCTGGAGCTTACAGATCAGAGCGGGAGGACCTGAGTAAATCAGTGGAACGAGGAACATGGTAGGCCTATTTTCAGGGAAACAATGTGCCTAAAAATATTTCAAGCTATCACGGCTTTTCTCACATTTGACAATAAGGAAACAAGGGCAGATCGTAGGATTCATGATAAATTAGCAGCATTTAGAGACATTTAGGAAATTTCACGGCTTTCTTCCATTGCAGTCCAGGATTTTACATAACTGTTGATGAACAGTTTGTTGCGTTTAGAGGGAAATGTCCTTTCACAGCGCATGAAAAGCAAGCCTACCAAGTATGGTATAAAAATATGGTGGCCTGCTATTCTAGAAATGCATTTCCGTTGAACGGACAGATTTACTTATGAAAACAACCCGGCCAACAGAGAGAAGTAAATCGGGGTTCCAGAGCCATAAAGTATCTAACTAACACATGGTTCAATATATGCCGCAATATTGTAGCTGATATTGTTTTCAGTAGCATACCATTAGTAAGGGTATCGCTAGCAGTGAAAACTACCTATGTTGGAACTTTAAGGAAAAACAAGATTGAAATTCCTATGGAGATACAGCCACAACTTTCAAGGGAAGTAAATTAATCTGTTTTTGGATGTCTGATTCCTTATCATTAGTATAATATGTACCAAAAAATCATGAGCAATTATATTTGTCTCCTCTCTTCACTCATCAAGAACAGTAGTTGGTGATGCAAAGAAGCCAGAAGCAATAGAGCATTACAATAAACACAAGGGGATGTTAACACCATCGATCAACTTGTAGGTACCTATAGCGTGATACGCAGCACCAAGCGTAGGCCCCTTGTACTATTCTAGAATATGATTAATATTGCAATGATTAATTATAGTTGTATTATTATCCACAAAGCCTGTCTTCAAATAATAAGAGGCGGAAGTTTCTGTTGCAGTTAGACAGCTTGCCCATCCTCATATCGAAAAAGACTACTTGATATGAGGTGCCTTCAAAAGGGAGCAAAAGTTGGTCTTCTTGCCCTTAGATACAACTACGAGCCTAAAGGAGACAGTGCACCTGTGAATCACTAACCCACCAACAAAAGACAAAGGTGTTCCTTGTGTCCAAGAAATCTAGACAAAGAATAATGACCATTTGTGACAAATGTGGAAAATTTGTTTGCAGTTCCCATTCCAGCCAAAATGTGATGTGCTTAGAATGTGGCAAAAATGAGTAAGTGTGTTTTGTTAGCATGACCATTTCTAAGCAGAGTAAAACTAGAACACGTATTTCGTTGTATGGACTTTTTTCTGTTTTCAGTTTTGTTTCTATCTCAGCAGATATAACAAATGCTGTAAAACCAAATTTCAGTGGTCATCAAAGCATAAAATAAAACGACATGTCCTCAAAATATTCAATATGTAAGAATAACAATAGCATGATTTATAAATTGTAAAAAGTAAAACAAATTTTTGTAACCAAAAGCAACTGAAAAAAGTTGCAAAAATCAAAATATTAAATTTTATGCCATACAACATAAAACTTAAAATCTTCACTTGATGCATAAACCCAAACACTAATAAAAATAGTTTGGAATATAACGATATGATGTTATAACAAAGAAATTGTGGCAAACTCAATAATAAATAAAGTGTTCCAGTAAATAAACTAGGGTCTTGAAGGATCCGAAGCGCAAAGTCATGTAACTTTTCCAACGTGCCCATCGGAGGGAACATTATGAGTCGTAAATAAGCAGTCAGTTTTGAGTCGTGCAGTTCAGCATTTCAGTGGTGATTTGATTCTATGGAACAGTTGTGCTGTATTCCGAGTATGTGCCAAAGTGACTAAGGTGAAACGTTTGTTTTACGTTGAGTACCTAGTGATAAATAACGTGTGTTTTCATGGTAACTGCTGTTCTCATTTGCAACATTAGTGTCAGGGGTAAGATATAAAAGCAACAATAGAGAAAACGTTTTTAAAATTATTGGCCAAAATAGAGAAGATGGATACGAAACTGAAATTCGGTATGGAGAAGACGGAGACGAAAGTGGAATCCGGGATGCAGAAGATCGGAAGTGAAATAACAGTATATTTCGCAATAGAGAATATGCACAGGAATGTCCAAGATGAAGACGGATCTATTGGGAAAAAAATGACGAACAACTGGCCAGCGTGAAGAGACGTGGAAGAGCTCGGCGGAAAGCTGAAAGACCATGCCCAACGCCTCAATACCCTGGAGGGATTCGAGGATCGGCTTGGCGTCCTGGAAGATTCCACGGCAGTGCCAAGGAATTGAACGCATGACGGACGAAATCCTTAACGGAAGACTTGAGAAATTTATAGTCGAGACGACTGGACGCGACAGAACATCTACGCGCGTCAACTCACCCAAATACAACGGAACGTCAACTTTTGAAGTCTTCTGCCGACAATTCGCTGCTGTCGCTGCCCGCCGATGGCCAGCAGAGGAGGAAGTTACACAGCTAATAGACAGCCTCTAGGGACCGGCTGCAAAATTCTGAATGAATTCTGACACCGGCGGTGACCGGAGACATCTAGGATGCCATCAAAAACCGGTTCGTACATCGCTTGGCCTCAGTCTATCGTACTAAACTCAAGCTGCAACAGCCAGGAGAGACGTTGCAGGAGTTTTCCCTGGCAATTGAAGAGCTAGCGAATAAAGCTCTGGTAAACATTCCGCCAGTTACGTATCCCAGGAAGCCGCCTACTGCTTTGTCGACAGGTTGCGTAACGCCAAGATACAAGAGCGTATGATTTTCAGTGACTACAAGACAATTCAAGAGGCGCTAACGGCCGCGTTGAGGATGGAGGAGGCCAAGGTAGCAGTGGCACGTACCTCAAAACCAGGAGCATTCGATACGACAGGGACAGAGAATCCACAAGGACGTGGAAGCAGATCGTCAAGTGGTGTGTTTTTGGACGTGGCCAGCCAGAACACTGACTGCAAGGTTGTGCACACCAAGCCGAGCAGCAGGCGGTGCCTGCAGATGGACAGCATAGCGCAGGCCTGAGGGAGCAGCTAGATATGACGGGGATAGAGAATCAACCCAGCGACGTCGAAGAAGATCGTAAGTGGAATGTGTTGGGGATGTGGAAAGCCAGGACACCTCGCAATGGACTGCCCACAGACAAGCCGACGAGCGTTAACAGGTGTGTGTTGCGGTATGGCCAGCCAGGACAGCTAGTGAAGGGCTATCACCGACCGCCAACGAGCAGACCGGGAGCAAATAAGGACCGGCGTGGCGAGGGGCACGTCGGAGCCTCCATTGCCATCCTCTCGAATGACATTGTGTACCCTGGACAGAAGAATGGACGACAGCCTGGTGGCGAACGGCTGAATCCACGGAAAACTGCGCCGGATACTAGTGGACACGGGTGCAGCCGTGAGCGTAATCAGACCGGTGGCGAAGGGCTTGCTGTCAATGAAGTCGGATCAACACTACCAGATAATGACGGCATCGGGCGACATCTTACCTATGGATAAGGAGTTCTTGTTGAAGTTGACCCGGGATCGGAGTGCCGTAAGGCTCTGGTTGTTCGTCGCAGGGGTGGCTGAGGATGTGATACTGGCATTGCATCTCCTCAGAAACCAAGACGCGATGTGGACGTCGGCAAGATGCTCCTGTGACTCCGGATGAGGTGACGCCCCGGAGCCCCAATGGGCATTTTGGGATCTGCAGGGTGACTTTGACAGAGGTTGTGATTGTGCCCTCGTGATGCGAGCTATCTGTGAGGACACGTTTGTAAGGCCGGCGGACAAGGAACCCCATTACCCGCCATCGCGATGTGCACAGCACATCCAGAAAACAAGTGACTGGATGAAGACTCGTTACGACCGCAACCTAGCAGCCAAAGCTTCCAGCAGGGTGATGTGGTAAGGTTGTATCGCCCTACCCGGACCAATAGGCGTTATCCCAAACTTTAACTACTATGGTAAGGATCGTACCATATAGTGAAGATGATCACTGATGCAGTCTGCCGCATCCAGAAGCTGCCCCGAGGGAACGTACTGGAGGTACATCTACATCATCTCGCCCGCTATGACAGTTTTGGTCGGGACGACCAGCCCGACGCTACCTGCTGCAAATCTCCCGACCGGAACATTGGTGAGACCGGCCGGCTGTCGGACCAATAGCGATTGCGGAAGCAATAGAACAATAGCGAGTGGGAATAAAAAGCCCCTTTATGTGCCGCTTACTTGTTCTGGAATATTCGTTTCGGCATGTTCTAGTAGGATCCGGTTCTCAAAAGTTCCACTCTGTATGCAGGCCTACATAAGGGGCTCCTGTCAGGCCAGAACAGGAGTTCCAGCCGAGCAGTGGAGGTGAAAGAATCAAATACTACAGAGGAGCAAATAGGAAGCTCCGGCGACCGAGAAATCCAACCAGAAGCTCCGACTTTCGTCACTGTTCGCTTGCGGACAACACAGCCCAATCTGAGTAGAGGGAATGGACAGCTGCCAAAAGTCTTTGTAATCTAGGTGCCTTCGGGCAGGTCCTTTGTTCCTCGGGCTTCTTAAAACTCACTAACTATATTTCTCTTCTACTTTTCCATTTTCTTCTTTCTAGCTAGTTTTAAGCTCTCCTCTTAGGTTAGGTCTAGGTGCTGCTACTGAACAGGCCCACTAACACACACAGAAAAACAGTATTCATAAGAGTGGCCTCAGTTGTAGCTAAATGGGCTTTCTGTTTCTTCTATTACCTTCTGAATAGTTAGCTCAAATAGGAATGGTAGAGGGCAGCAAGACTACGTCGACTATCAAAACGACCCACAAGGACAATAGTTACTTCGAACAAGGCCTACCAACCCAAACGTTCCAAATATTCGACTCCTTCCTGTCCTGAACCCAAGACCCTATCTGCAACTTCTTTCGTGTCTCCAACTATCCCAAAGCTTACGTCTACTCGAAATTCACCTTCTCCTGTCAATCCTTCTTCTCCCAAATCTGGTACCTCAAAAGACTCAGGACTTGCTGCCATCAGTATATACACTCCCTCCTAACTGGAGCAGGAAAGGAGGTCAAATCTTGAGCCCGTGTATGTTAGAATGACCAGGCCGAAAAACCGACGCATAATCATATAATTACAGACTTTGACATAACATTCGCTAAATTGGAACACTCAGTAAACATTGCGCGAAACTTCGGTGACTTCTGCAACAAGATGTTCTGTCTGAGTGACTACTAGAATCTTGCAGAATATCTCAAGACACAAGACGTACAGCACTATCTAATCGCCTACCAGAAGAAGGAACCGATACCTTCGTAATAAAAGAACTGTTCGTCTAGTTCACCGGAGACGAGATTGAGCAAGATCTAGCACTCAGCGGTTTTCAGACCATAAGGACAGTACAGACACGCAAGCGTAACAGGCATAGGATCTCCCAGTCAATGTTCCTTGTTGAACTGCAGGACACCCTTGAGAATAGGACAAGTTTGGACCTCCATCATTTGGCACACTTCTGAATTACAGTAGAAGAGAACAGGGCCGTCGCAAAGTCAATACAATGCACATGATGCCAACAGCTGTTGCACGTGATGCAAAACTGTAGGTTACGAACCCCTATCTGCGCCAAATGCTCCGGACCGTACTTTTCAGGGACATGCAGCGTTCCACTTTCTGAATACACATGCGGTTTATTTGGCGCTAAGGTCATGGTGCAACTTGGTGTGGTTGCACCGCATAATACGCAGAATCAATAACACCATACCAGATGTGCAGCCTCCTAGGCCACCCAGGATAGGAAGAATGCAGACGTATGCTGAGGCTGCCACACTGAAAGCAGGGTGGTTCACCAGGGATAGTAAAGGTCGGTCGCGTCCAGCTCCAGTAGCTGACCCCTGTGTTTGGAAACCCTCGGCTCACAACCGAGGCAGACCTAATCAAGAATGAGCGACATACCCGACGACAACAAGCTCCACCTCCGACTGCACGACCCTCACAAACACAGGCAGATGGGCCTTACCCTTCTGCACAAAAGGCGCTCCCCTTTGGGAACAAAAGAAAATATGTTCAGGCACTGAGCAAACTAGTACAGACATTAGGCATACTCAAAGACAAAGTCCCAATGAATAACGTACAGCAAGGGTGGCGAAAATGCCTTCATTCCATGAGTCACCAAATATGCAAGACGCACTACATCACTCAGCAGCATGTGAAAAACAAACGGACAGTGAGAGAGGGAGAACTGCACCTACGAGTCAAAATGACCCGCGGGTCCCGTTTTCGCCACCTCAAACGTAGAGCAGCTACTCAGCTATCTCTGCGACATGCTTAGCCAAACGGAAACAAACAGCACTCAGATAGCGTACTTTCTGTCGGACCTCGTGACTTCTCTTCGTAACCTTAATCATGTGTAATTCGGATAAACTTAGAGTAGTTTTCTGAAATTACCACAGTATACGTTAAAAGACAAAATAATTGGTTGATTTTCTTCAGGCACATTCTATTCAAACAGCACTTTTAATTGAAATGCACATAAACCCAACAGACAGTCTTTCCGTTCTCGGATATAAAGTTTACAGAAACGTAAACTTTAAGACAAAAATGTTAGTTTATTTATAGACGCCTTTTAACCACTACAGTTCTTATAGACCGGAAATTTTGCTCAGAGGCCTCTTTATGAAGCTTGAGGTTCTTTCACGTTCCTTAAATCTAGGACACGGGACCACCGGCTTTACTTCCCCTATCAAATTAACTCTGTAATCCTAAGCTACGCCGAAGCCTTGGCAATTAAAGTCAAAGTTCATAACTCGGAAATTGTAATAACATCAGTATATAATCCACCGGGGAGCACTGATACAGTTGATATAGATCGGATAATGACCCTAGGACAAAAGGTAATCGCGGCAGATTTCAATTGCAAACACTTTCTTTGGAACTGCATGAACCCTAATCCGCAGGGCACCACATTACTAAATTACATTAACAACACAATCACTTAATAACAAGCCCGAATGAGCCGACGTTTATACTGCATATTACAAACCGCACGCCGGATGTTCTAGACATCACTTTCTTAAATAATATATCCTTTGATATAGACTTTGAAGTCCTATGGGATCCCACCTCAGATCACCTACCGGTTCTGATGATGATTAACGCCCCAGTCACGTTCAGAACACAGCCCTTAAGGCTAAGCTATAATCAAGTAGATAGGGATGATCTCAAAAACATGGTAGAACACTACTTACCGAATCTAAAAGTAAATTCCGCCAAAGAGCAGGACCTTGCAATTAATTAACTTTAAATTATAATGAAACTAGCCATAACAGCCTGTGTACTGCTAAAACAATAGCCCACAATAATTGATGCTCGCTTTCCTTCAGACGCAGAAATTTTACAAGTCCAGAATAGGGCATGACGCAAATGGCAACGTACAGGAAATGTACCTCACCGAATCAAATTTTATGAAGTTAGAAATTTAGCGAACAAGCCTGCTCGAGAATGTATACGCAACCAACGGAACAATACTCTCGAAAATTTGAATCCACAACAAAACACAGTTTGGCGGATAGCAAAACGTTTAAGACGCATACGGACAAACCTCCCACCACTTCAAATTAACAGTACCATAGCAGAGACTCCCCAAGCCAAGGCTGAAGCATTCGCGGACACCCTAGAGAATTATTTCATTACCAACCCAACTAATTGACAAGATGATTTCACCTTGGAACTCGAAAACGAAGATGAAAACATACGCCAAACACGGACACAAAACAAAATGCGAAAGACAAATCCTGGTGAGACAGGTTGGATTATCAAAGGAAAGCTCAGAAGGAAGGCACAGGATCAGACTAAATAACAAATGTGGTACTGAAGAATCTCTCCAAAAGAGCTACAGAACCTTTAGCGAACATATTTAACTACACTCTTGAAAACGATAGATTTCCCCAATCTGGAAAGAGGCGAAAACACTACTGTTAGCTAAAGCAAACAAAAATCTTACCTTACCCCAGCCACCTACACCTGCCTTGTTTGTGACGTAGAAGCTGCTTTGTGCGTTGACTGCTTGCCTTGTGTGGAGCGCGCTTGCCAGCATTCGGTGTAGTGGCGACTACTGTAGTGTTTAGAGTTCGCGCTGCGTCATAATAGTTTACGTTGTTTCTAACGAAAATGTCAACAGAAGAGGCATCTGATAACAAAGGATCGTGTACTCCAATAAAAGATTGTGTCTGTGTGGGAAGAACTGTATTAATTGTTCGTGGAGTATACAGGAATTGCGAAAAGTTTAGTGTGTTGTAAGATACTTCAACATTTAAAGAAATTTAACCTTCAACGTCATTATTCCGCATGTCATTCGCTGAATTATGACAAATATGAAGGAGGGAAACGTGCAAATATAATACAGCAATTAAAAGATGCGACGTTAGCAAATACTGAAGACCACTCTCTTAGTGAATCGGCTGTACGACTAATTTATAAGCTTTCCTTACAGATAGCTGGAAAATGGCGGCATTTTAGTGATGGAACATTCATAAACGAATGTCTAATTGTAGCAGCAAAGAAAGTTTGTTCAAACCAATTAACAGATTTTGAATCTATTAGTTTTGAATGCTACTACAGAAATGCGACGAATCAATGATCTAGCTGATCATATTGGTGAATAGCTCACTCACACATAAAGTAAGTTTATTACATATTCGTTGGTGGTTGATGAGAGTTCTGATGTCTATGATATTGCTCAACTTTACATTTTGATAAGAGGTGTTGATATGGATCTGAAAGTTACAGAGGAAATGCTGGATCTAGTTGCTATGAAAGACAGAACTACTGGCTTGAATATTTTTCTGTGGATAGAGGAGACACTGGTTTACCATGGGATAAACTGGAATCTGTGGTGACAGATGATGCTCGGCTATGTTGGAGAGTAATAGTGAATTGGTGGGGCGTTTAAGGGATAAAATTAAAGATCTTAACATTACCCATGACCAATGTGGCTAGATAACTAAGGTGAGCCACTCCGGGGTGGGAGCTGCCATTGGCTGCCCGCCTGTGACGTAAGTGAGAGTGAAGACGAGCGCGCGGAATACAAACACAGCGCAGTGAACACACTAAATTCCTCCCGATTAACTCCCAATTGTTTATTATTAGCACGTTCTTCCAGTTTTTTTAAAGGTATACTATTTAAGAGCTTTCTACAAACATTGTGGGCTAACCATAAAGCAAAACGAATGGAAACTGCATTACATTAGTAATATATTTACGTATAAACAAAACTACTGGAACACATCTAGGACTTCAACGTAAACTGTAGGCGCTACAAGAGATTCAAACATACATTACTTTAGTACTAAAGGAAAATTTGCAACTACTCTAAAGGAATCGCTAAATGGATAAGCTGGTGTATTTTTTTTTACCGTAAGAAATGAAAACAATAATTCCAGAATGCATTATTCTGTTACAGGATGTAAAAATGAAAAAGACATACCTGCAACATTCCACTTGTACTTGGACCTTCACTAAGTGCATATCCATGCCAATCGGGAATGAACTGCTACGGAACTGCATCTGGGAGCAGAATTTTCTTAACCGGCAAACCTAAAAGTTCACTCTTCAAATCCCGTTTATAGTTACTAGGAAGAAAGTGCACTGAACATACACGTGAATTATCAGCGTTAAATTTGTCAGTACGCTTACAGCGAGACACCCACACGCGCTTTAATTGCTCATTTTTTTTTGGAAATGTGTGATAATTCACACCAACCGTTTTAAAACCGTAATTACGGGCACAATACATTCTACTCTTAACGTTCTTACTCATTGCACACCGACTTAAACACTTCACCAAAGCAGAGAAAACTGAATCTATACTCAAGATTCTAGTTTAAATATGTGTGTGCAACTTATTTGTTGAAGTGGGGGGGGGGTATATGACTGAGTGATAAGGAACAATGTACTTTCGTACATCTGTTGTTAAGTTGTGAAGTTTCCGCCAACATAGCGAGATAAAATAGGATGATTGTACGTGACTTTTAAAGCGAAGAGAAGCTCAGATTAATATCTGTTGCCTTTTACGCACTTGAGCGGCATAATTATTTCAAAGGAAATGCTGTTTGCCCTTACAGCCAAAGTTTAACAACCTTTTTCCGTTCACTGTGGTTCTGTAAAGGGTTATATACCTGGAAAAGCTTGCCATATTCAGGGAACAATACCTTTGGCCCGCATTACATCTGTTTTCATGTTATGAGTCGGCCTACCTGCCAAAAAGTAAGTTCTTTATATTCCTCAGGAATGCGTATTAAACAGTATATTATTGTGAGCAGAAGCTATTTGAAGACCAAGTATCATATGAGCATGATCCGGATTCAGATGACATGCCATCTTTTAATTCTTGCAATAAAGGTATTGCTTAAGTGTACATAAATCCTTATCATGGGTCCCATATTAAGAAAAAAATATATATATTAGGTCATTTTGGTAGTTTCAAGTTTTCTATTTTGGATAATGTTTTTTTTCGATATTACATCATTAATTTGTAATTTCTTTGTCCTTTGCCGCTTTATTTGGTAACTTCCTTGCATAAGTATAGAGTATATAAAAATTATTGGTTGGTCTGGAAAGAGTTGCTTGTGGGTAGAGAGATGGTTATTGTCAGGGAAACAGGTATAACTACTGTTATGAATTCATGTCCAAAATTAGGGATGAGGAGGTCAGTTTTGTAACGGTATCACTTATAAATGTTTGTATTTGTTAGCCATCTTGTGACGTCATTCATTTGTTCGGTTTGTAGCTCCATCTGGTGTTAGCAATTTGCAGCAGTGTTAGTGTTCGAAAGAATGCGACTGTTATTTGATTTAATTTTTGTTTACTGTCCTCCGGCTAGCTATTATTTCTCGGTCGAACATGTCTCTTGATCAGGGTGTGTAAACGGAAAGGAATCTTTTATCCAAATATAACACTGATGAAGAAATTTGTTTTACACATTTATTGTCGAACACGTTAACTATCACATTTATACATTGATCTTAACACTCGCCAAACTGAAACTGTTATAATAACTTCTTACTGATCACTCTTAATTTGCGTACTTCAACTTTTTGTATAATTAACCTTACAACACTTTAGATTATTCATAATTCTGCTGCGCGTAACTTGTGAATCGATACCCGACATTTGCCGTACAAATACTTTCGACGAACTGACTGACTGAAGACGACGTGTAGTGTACACAGATTTTTGATGAACTGGCCTGGCTTTACCTCTAACCTACTGCTTTTATACCCATACACACCGATATGCCTAAAGATTATAACTGAGTTACTATTGGCTAATAAAACGCGCCAACATTAGCGTCTATTTTTATATCCAATGAAAATTATGAATACATATGCTCTAGGGAAACGTTCCAGAAGATTCTCAACGGAAAAACGCGCCAACATTACGTAACTTCCTCGTTTCCAATAATGATAAACCGCTCGCCCCCCCTCTCTGCATTATTGCGCGCTATTATTGACAGTTTCAGTAAGGCATTAAAAACTTACTTCTCAACAATAATTACAATCAATAAACATCTTAAATCAATGTCACATAAAAATGCATATTCATATTACAATCATTATTTACATTTAAGTAATTTGTGATACAAATTACTGCATCATATGCCCCACTAGAAACATAATTATAAATATTTACAACTTGTTTGGAAATTTTATAATTCGGTTTTTAGTCTCCTAAATCTTGGAACACACGCTATCACTTTCACTTAACACTTCACACGTATTTAACACACGACATGTTTTTCCTCTATCTCGCCACTACTTACTGGCTCTGGTTTAATGTGTTTAGACATTAATCTGACATCATAATTTGTTTTATAGCAAATACTGTACCCTGAATTATTTAATGACTGTTTCCAAAAATGGTTTACTTTCTTATATTGTTAACAAAAATTTATCAATTCAAGAATTTTTTGTAATTATTAAACATATTTACCAAAAATATTCACCCTTTACACAAATATATTTATATCTCTTAAATCTAAACACTGTTTCACATGCTCTGTTTGCTACATAAGTATTTGTTGTTTGTTTTGTTTTTTTTAAATTATTTTTACCCATTTTTGTTATTATGTACTTTATTTTAACAATACTCTTGGAATTGTATTTACGTACTTTTACTTTAATATCATATTAAGTTTCAATCTTTACATTCTTAATTTTCAAATACTGTTATAGTTACAAAAAAAACGTTATTTTCTTTTTTTTTAAAAAAATTTAATTATGTCCAAAATTTTATTTCCCCTTTCACATGACGTACATATTTATTTAACCCTCTTACGTTCCAATACATTTCTCTGCAAGTCATCTTTAACTATCCAGCATTTACTTTACATCTCATTGCTATTTACCCTCCTGGATCAAATTGTGTGTGGCTAAACATAACTCGTAGCCGTATCCTAACCTTCAAAAATTTGTTAATGGATAACCTCTTGTATTCATATGAAATTTCGTCCCATGATAACATTTGAAAACAATCTAAAGTTTTCTGAACTACACATCTTTTAACAACTGTCATTCTCAACTGTTCTGCTATCTTTTTAATTTGAGAGTATTCTGATAATTCTGCAATAAACTGTACTGGATTGGAGTTTTCAATTTGAACATCTTGGTACTTGTTAATTTCAGAAGTTGGCTTTTGATTATTTATAGGCAAAACTTTAACTTCTTCGTACAATTTATTTCTTTGCATTATTGACTCATTCTGTATTTCTGATATCTCCCCTCTGAAATTAACTTGCGCCTGATTCACATCTACATTCATAACCTCTTTCATCTCTCTTATCTCACTTGAAATGTTACTCATTCTACTACCTAACTCTGTACATTCTTCATCAACATGTTCACTTTTAGTATTAACCTCACTTTCTTTGTTACCTATTTCCCTGCTCATGTCTAGCATTTTCTTTGAAACTTCTCCTATCTCACTTGCTATCATTTCCTGATTTTCATTTCTCATTCTCATCATACTACTATCTAGCTCCATGAATTTCTTTTCAATTTCTTCCCTGTTTTGTTCTAAGCTTTTACCAATATCTTCCCTCAATTCTCTCTTATTCTGATCTAGTTTTTGTTCTAAACTCCTATCAATATCTTCTCTTAATTCCCTATTATTCCTTTGCATATCTTCTCATAATTTCTCATTACTCTGAGTTAATTTTTCTAATTTCTCATTATTCTTTTGCATATCTTCCCTGTTTTGATCTATTTTCTTTTCTAATTTCTCATTAGTCTTACGAATATCATCCCTCAATTGATCTGTAATACTCTTATTTAATGTTTTACCAAAATTTCTCAGCATTTCCATCATCATACCAGCATCAAACTTAACATTTCCTGCTATTCTATTCTGACTTTCTGCACTAACCTTTCCTCCATCAAATACTACATTGTTTAAGCTATTTTCTGTATCCTGTATTGAATTACAGCTAACTGTTACATTATCTCCCTCCATAATTATTTCTTCTGTATTATTAGTAGCTATTGTTTTCTTTATCCTACCGCTCCTAAGGTACATTTAAAATTTTACACCTTTTTTTTAGAATAAAAATCACACGTTTCTAACCTTTCTGATGCTATCTGCTGATGTAGCTTTGATGTCCAGCTTCCTGCCCCTCTCTCCTAGGTTAGATGTCACTTCTGCGTTGTATTACGACGAATCTACGTTGTCTCGATGTTTTTGTGTCCACTCATCCGCGTAGTCTGTCGTTCCTATAGTTGTTTCTGGAATCTGCGTCTTCTCGATGTTTTTGTAGTTGAATTCCCCTGTTGCCTTGTAATCTCGGAATTACGATGTCCAATCATCCCAGTAGTCTGTCGTCCCTTTTGTTGTTTCTGGAATCTGCGTCTTGTAGATCAATTCACTGCTCCATTCATTCCACATCCTGGTTAATTCTGCTACTTTCCTGGTTACTTTGCCCCTTTCCTGGTCACTTTGCCCCACGTTCTGGGTGCCAATTTGCGACGGTATTTATTAATGTTATTTATTTAACATTAATTGTAGCCCCACGTTGGGCGCCAATTTGTAACGGTATCACTTATAAATGTTTGTATTTGTTAGCCATCTTGTGACGTCATTCATTTGTTCGGTTTGTAGCTCCATCTGGTGTTAGCAATTTGCAGCAGTGTTAGTGTTCGAAAGAATGCGACTGTTATTTGATTTAATTTTTGTTTACTGTCCTCCGGCTAGCTATTATTTCTCGGTCGAACATGTCTCTTGATCAGGGTGTGTAAACGGAAAGGAATCTTTTATCCAAATATAACACTGATGAAGAAATTTGTTTTACACATTTATTGTCGAACACGTTAACTATCACATTTATACATTGATCTTAACACTCGCCAAACTGAAACTGTTATAATAACTTCTTACTGATCACTCTTAATTTGCGTACTTCAACTTTTTGTATAATTAACCTTACAACACTTTAGATTATTCATAATTCTGCTGCGCGTAACTTGTGAATCGATACCCGACGTTTGCCGTACAAATACTTTCGACGAACTGACTGACTGAAGACGACGTGTAGTGTACACAGATTTTTGATGAACTGGCCTGGCTTTACCTCTAACCTACTGCTTTTATACCCATACACACCGATATGCCTAAAGATTATAACTGAGTTACTATTGGCTAATAAAACGCGCCAACATTAGCGTCTATTTTTATATCCAATGAAAATTATGAATACATATGCTCTAGGGAAACGTTCCAGAAGATTCTCAACGGAAAAACGCGCCAACATTACGTAACTTCCTCGTTTCCAATAATGATAAACAGCTCACCCCCCCCCCCTCGCTGCATTATTGCGCGCTATTATTGACAGTTTCAGTAAGGCATTAAAAACTTACTTCTCAACAATAATTACAATCAATAAACATCTTAAATCAATGTCACATAAAAATGCATATTCATATTACAATCATTATTTACATTTAAGTAATTTGTGATACAAATTACTGCATCAGTTTTCCCTTTTTTGCTTAATAAGTGCGTATTGCTCTTATTTATGTATGACATGGACTGTGAAATCCTCTTCATTTGCAATAAACATTGTATATTCTGAGTTCTCAAAAGAGTTAATGCTACACTTTTGTAAGACCTGTTTAAAAACACAATAAGTTAGAAAATTAATTGAAAATATATTTGTTCTATGTTCTTGTTTGGAGAATCTGAAAAGCAAAGAAAATAATGTTCTTACTTGTTTGAAGAATCTGAAAAGGAAAGTAAGAAAATTTTCTTTTCTTTTCAGATTCTTTGAACAAGAACATTTTCACTGCTCTTTTACTTATTTTTTCTTCTTGTATAGGAGTTATATCAATATATAAATTAATTTATAACTTTCTGTACACTAATTTTAGTAAATCAAATAAATCTCATTTTAGATAATTTTTTGTAATTAAAAAGACATTTTGAAACAAATGTAGTCATTTTAAAAAAGATTAGTCATCAAAATCCGCGCCCTGGTTATATAACACCGCTCTGACATTTTCTCTCATGTATTTAGGTTCATCTCCCCTGTATTTGCTCACAAAATATTGATTTGTTTCGTAAAGCCTCTCCTGCCAGTTTGGCGTGAAATGTGTCCATGTTTTATACAAAATAACGAAAACTAAGATACGAGTAAGTTATTGCACTTTCCTTGCATAAATACTAAATAATATAGGCACCTAATTACAATTGGCAAGTTACTTAGATCTACCTCCTTTTAAAAAGATCAGTGTAATATGTTTCAATGATCGCCAGTGCAATACACTAATACACCTCCTTTTAACAACACCCACTTTCCCGTGGGTGAAAGCATTACATTTGTGTGCTTTTAAGGGTATTGGTTGCGAGCGTACACTAAAGCATACAGGAAAGGTTGTTCTAAAATTAATATCTCCAAAATATTAAGGCTAGACGCATCCTTGTTCTTACTCTTTCAAGTAGGAAGGATCAAATGGGAACTATGTACAATTAATTATTCATTAATTAAAAAATTAAAACAACTTTATACTAGTAATAATTAAGAAACTAGGTTTATATAAGCACATTCTCAGCCTAAATAATGAAGCCAAAATATCCAAATTCTGAACACATCATTCGAATGTACACTACTCTGTAAATTCGGTTTATTTGAAAATTGGAGGATATTTGCAAGACTTGCTGTGCAGATAACTGTTTTTCAGCATGTGTCCATTATCTACTTCAAGTAGTCGAATGTTATGTGAATTTAATTCATTTTGTGGAGTTACTCTCTTCTGCCAAAATAGTTATATTAATAAAATTCTTTTTAAAAAAATTATTTTAAATATGCATGTCAATTATTCATGCTTTTACCTAGACGCGAAAAAAAAAGTCTCGGAAAACATGCACATATATCAAGTTTTCAGCTATCATGACTTTTAAAACTGCTATGTTTAAGTCATATTACACAATAGCATGATCAACATACAGTTTCTCTCATTAAGCTGCGTTTTTCACAATCCATAAACAAACAATACAATTTAATTTCGAATCAAAGTTTAAGACCCGATAGCGTATAACGTTGAATTTTATATAGCGTATAACGTATTTTATTTTCGTTGCTAAAATTGGCCGAATAATGTGTTATCGGTTTTCTTTAACATAATATAATTAAAGTCAAGCAATAGCATAAACTAAGAAAATGGTTTTAAAGCTTGCAACTTAAAGCTTCTGAACAACTTTAATATAACAAATATCTGCTTTATATCTACATATCTCTCTTTCTTTGAATAACATGTATGCTGTAAGTCATCCCTCAAGACCAAATTTCATATATCGACAGCGTTTTAGTGAATATTTCAAGGAGAAATGAAATTGGCGCCAGTTGGGTATTTAGCTGTAAAACGACAGGTTTGTGTTTATTGTTTCCAAGACTAAGTCTAGTTATAGATGCGATTTTGTTTCAAGTAGTATAGGGTCGAAACAGATCGTATAACGATAATATTATACGAACTTTCATGCCGAAAAGTACGGTGCAGAATACTGGCTAGCTAAAACTTCACTCTCGATGACGTCATGCAGCAGGCGGACCGAAAGCAGTACAAGCAAAAACGGTGCGGGAAGAGACTCCCCTGACCCATGACATTATTCCGGTTCATTGCATCATGCACCAGCAGCACCTTTGTAGTATAAACGTTTCCCTCAACAATTTCATGGAAGTTATTGTAAAGACTACAAATTCATCAGATCTAAAGGTCTCCGCCACAGTCAGTTCAAGGAGTTTCTTGAAGAATTTCATAATCAGAGACCGGAAGTTTAGGCATTATAAATCATTAAAATAGGCAGGCAAAAAGGCATTATAAATAGGTAAAATAGGCACGACAAAAGGCATTATAAATACTAAAACAGGCAATAAAAGACAATTAGAAAAACCCATTTATTCAATAGATAACACCATTTAATAACTCGATCGTCATATTTTAAAGAACTTCAAAGTTTTAAGCAAAATGCTAGCGTTGTAATTGACACAAAAATTAAATATTTTTTAAAATTCCTGTGTATTGCAATACCTTATTCGGTGCACATGGCAACCAAATGCTTTTTTAAGTTCTGTGGGGTCATGTTGAGTCTCCTGTTAGACAACATATTTTTCATATGAGAAAATGACCTCTCAACATCGACAGAGGTTATTGGAGCAAAACTAAAACATAGCATCATTGTAGCATCCATTTCAACAGCAGAATTGTCACCTTGAAGAATTTTTTAAATGTTACTAAGTTTATCCAGATCACAATTTTTCGATAACACTTTTTTACACTTTTCGCTAACTAATGAACACTGTCCAGTCTTTGCACTGCATCATCCACAATTTTCACTGACTTCGTTAAAGATTGTCTGTCCTCTTTCTTGAAGCTGGCAGATCACTTGTGTCAGGAACCCAAACTCGGCCGCAATGAAAGTTGTCATTTTTCACTTCCGAAGAGTTGAGAAGTTTCTTTGCTGCTACAATTGAAGATGCTTCATCCTCCAGAGCGTTCACCACCTCAGTTATACTCTGGAAATTTGAAGCGTACTAAAGTGCTGCTGAGATCCATGTTCCCCATCTCGTTATGATAGGTTGGGCGGGGGGGGGGGGGGGCAGAGGTACATTTTTTTTCAAGTGGAGGAGAAAATGATTTAATCACTGACCCCAGCCCCGATGGGAGTCGGGACTGAGAGTGTGGGACTCACCAACAGTCGGCATACCCACTAAAATCTCCTCCACCGGTGGAAAAAGGAAGAAGGTAAAAGTGGAATGGCGTGGCTTTGTGCGGTCCCGCATAGCACCTGCAGAGGTACATCTGGTGCAATGGATTTAAATGACAGGATTCTTGATGGGGCTTTCACAAAGATCTTCTTAATACTGGAAATCAACATCCGGAAACAAGCATCGTATCTCTTCTGACACCCTGTGAAAGCCATGTGCTACGCAGGTCACGTGAAGCATGTTTGAAAATAGCACTTTTAACCCTATTCCAGCCTTTTTCATATATGGTGCAGCGTCTCTGATGAAAAGTAAGACGTTATATTGAATCTCCTCAGAACACAGCAAATTTAATGAACTCATGAATAACTGCGCGATAGTTGTATTGTTAACCTTCTCAAGACACTCTGTCGTAAGCAGGGATGGTTTCATTTATTCATCCTCTGTAGGGTATAATGATCCAATAACAACATTGGCAATGAAACGACCCATGGTATCAGTTGACTCGTCGATAGAAATCCAGATCTTATTTTTCATTTTATCTTTAATGATTTTCATTGTGTCATCGTAACATTCGGTTAAGTAACATTTTCGCAATTTTGACTCGCTAGGTACTGTTTGGTTAGTATACTTCTCCAAAAACTGTGATAATGTAGGATTCTGTAATTTCCACAAAGGTGTTCCGGCGCTGAGGAAAGCTTTACATAAGTCGAATGCAAACTGAAATTTTCAACTTGATGTTGAAATTACTGTTGGAAGCAAAGAAATCTTCTTCCCAGTATCCTTGGAAAGTGCATTTTTGTGTTTGATTGTGCCGATATAAAGTACTTATTTTCGTAGTTAACTGACTGCTCGCATATTTTGCATGTGAGTACTTTACCGTCGGTACAAAACACGTCGTATCCAAAAGTATTAACGTAACTTTATAATTTACTACGTAAAGAAACACTGAATTTCGGCACCTCGCTGTTAGCTATAACAACATTGCAATGAAAACTGAAAGAAAAACAAAGTTAGACCCGCACTCATTATTGCCTTTTAAAACAAACACAAGCGGCAATTCAAACGCTTTCTGTTATCTATACATTTATTTGCGCGGCAGCACTCATTGTTGCAAAGAAAATAATGAACTGAATGAAGGACGCCTATATTGCCAGCAGCTTAAAGACAATAATATACATTAGGCGAATTAACTTTCATTTACACGGACTAACGGTTATTGAAATAAAATGTACCTAAAGGAAATGTTTAATAATTAATAAATAATACATAAATAATGAAATAAAGGCAACAAAACGCATTTATTTCGTAAAATACGCCTTTATATTTTAAAAGGCAGTAAAAGGCAACATAAAACGGGGCATTTCAATCACAAAGGTATAATTCGTACAGATTCACTTTCAAATTGAAGATAGATTTGACACATTTGAAAAGGCGCTCTGCCTAAGTTCCGGTCTCTGGTCATAATGAACATACTGATACACCTTAACATTATGACGTACGCTGGCTAAGCTGTGGTAGGGTGTTGGCTCGATTCTTTGAACTGAGAAATGCAGTAGCATCATTCATGGATGCACATAATATGCCAGTGTCAGAACTACACAATGTGAAATGGATATGTGGTCTTGCGTTTCTGAGAGATCTCACTGCACATTTAAATGAGTTGAATGTTTCCCTTCAAGAAAAGGGGTACATTATCACGCAATTGTGCGATGAAATGAAGGCGTTTAAACTAAAGCCGTCACTTTGGGAGCGCCATTTGACTAGAGAAAATACAACCCATTTCACGCAGTTAACAGCGAGTATATGAATCAATTCAACTCAATGATTTTGAAGAACATGTGCAGGTATTATAGGATCTTCGTGAGGAATTTGAATCAAGATTCCATAATGTGAATAAACTTGAACCATATTTTCAAACATATGCAACACCAATTTCTGTTGATTATGGCACAGTCGATGCTGATTACCAATTGGAACTCATTGACCTTCAATGCGACAGGGAACTAAAGGATCAGTTTCAAAATAAAAGGGACTTGTTATGTTTATGCCCATGTTTGGGTCAATCTACGTGTGCGAACAGCTGTTTTTCCATACTGAAAATTACCAAATCCAGACACAGAAGTCAAATATATCGGTTCACAACTTGAAGTGTGCTCATCGATTGTGTATGGCTCAAAAACTGACACGAATATTGAAGAACTAGTAAGGGGTAAAACGATTAAACAGCCCGAAAGAATGGTGTCGATTGCAACAAACATAAAAGCTTTAATTGTCCCATAATTGTGATTGAAATAATACTGTGTGCTAAATAGATCAATTCATTTACTTCTGTGTTAATAACTCAAATCTATGCCCTACAAAAAAGATAAGGACACATATAAAGCTTCATATAAAACTTTGTTTCACGTGCGTTATTATTATTATTACTATTATTATAGTTATTGTTTTCCGGAAGCCGACTTTTCAACAAATGCTTACTTTTATTTCATTATTTTTCATGAAACCAATAGACATTGTATGTTTTGCTTGCTTGTAATAGCATGCATCAGTCAGTTAAAACCATGATTTTTATTAACATAATAAGTATAAACTATTAATAAGTGATTTTTAAACTCTATAGGTTAACAGAGCAAAATCCACATTTTATAATGCAGGTATTACTATACAGAATACCGCGTACGCATTGTTGAGCGGATTCCGCCGCTGCTAGACACGTTTTCCGTTTCTCCCTCCGCCCCAAGATTCTTCTTTTCACGTTCTGTTGGACAAACGAAGCACGGTGCTCAGGTCGGTGATGCCAAGAGCATTGTGCTTGCAGGAGACTGCTCTACCCACTTATTACAGGCCAATTAGCCCCTTAAAAACAATTAGCAAAGTTTTAGAGACAGTAATACTAAAACTACTAAACTCACACATAAATAAATGCACTATACTAATACATGAACAATTTGGATTGAGAGTACAGCATTCTACCGCTCTACCGCTACAAGGATAACAGAACAAATCACTAAGGGATTCAACACAAATAAATTAACAGCGCCCTCTACTTAGACATAGAACGCACTTTTGACTACATATGGCATGCTGACCTACTCAGAAGCTAAAGCAATACCAATTTCTATGCTCTCTCATAGCCCTAATTAGGGATTACCTGTACGATCGAAGATTTCATACCTCGATAGAGGACCCACTCTCAAGTAGCAAACCAATAAAGGTCGAGGTCCCACAAGGAAGTCTATTGGGACCCATACTGTAAACTTATATGTAAACGACATGCTAAAGCTAATAAGTGCAGACAAATACACATACGCGGGTGATACTGCATTAGTAACTCAGTCTACCCAAGCCTGAATTTTACATCTACGCCTACAGATCGCACTAACCACTTTAAAACCTTGGTTCACCAAATGGAGAATTAAAGTAAACGCAAGAAAGACGTAAGCAATTGTCATTACGAAAGGACTACTACGCCGTAAAGTTCAGCACCCCTCCAGCCTCTACACTAACAAGGTGAAGGGGTCTAATGGAGGGACCATGTGACCTACTTGGGTCTAATCATGGATCAAGGCCTAATCTGGAGCAAACTTATCGCGAAAGTCAGGGCAAGGACCAATGGACTATTAAAAATGTTATTTCTAATCACTAATACGAATAGCCAACTTAAACTGAATATGGGACTTACAAAACGTTGCTTAGACCAACTATTAGATATGCAGCCCCAATTTTGGGATACGCTGCCAAAACTCACATAAATATATCAAAACACTACAGAATAAAACAATTTGCACACTTATCAAACAACCGCCGGTAGCACCGGCATATCTACTACATCAGGAGTTGAGGCTTCACTCAATTGAGGAATTTATCAAACTCCTAAACTTTAACCTCTACAAACGCAAGGTAAAGATCCGTAATGGTCTAATTCAAGAACTCGTTAACTATGAAAGAAACCATAATAAGCATAACTAGGCTTCGGACATGACTTTAGGTTAACTTCTATTATACTGGCACTTGTTTACAAGCGAGCGGAGAGGAGAGAGGCAGTAGTCTCGTGCGCTACTGTGTTTGTGCTGTGCTGAGTACTGTGGACGCTATAGGTATGGGCGGGTACAGAAGTAGGTAAGTGTACAGTTCTGTAGTAAAACTTAAGCTTTTATTACAAAGTATAAATAACATTAACAAAATAATAAATCTGATTGTGGCAGATAAAATAATCAGTTTCATGCGTGATTTAGATGCGTGGATAGCTGTTGCAGTGGATCACAAAATATTTTCTGAATGTATGAAAAGTAAAATGTCTTCTAATATAACTAAACAAAGATTATATCTTGAAAAACTCCGTTCTACATCACATTACGTGACTGGTTTAAAACAAAACCGATTAATATCACTCACCATATCTGAGAAAAACATGCATATATTTTCATTATTCAGAATAGTGTCCCTAATACGGCACATAATTGTATATCTTGGGGTTTTATCTAAAGCACTCTTCCGTTTCTGCTTTGCTATTTCAGCAGCAGAACATTTGTCTACTTCTGTAAAGCGTTGTCAAATTATCGACAAGTTTCAAGGACTGTGGCATTGCCACATGTGACAATTCAAGTTGTTTTATTGTTAAAGAAAGATCCTTAAATACATTAGTGACTACTGTAAATATTCATATAGCTGCGGAGATATCAACGATTTTACAATTTTAATAAGTGAACTTGCTTCATTTCAAATGTTCTAATCACTTAAACGATCTGATTGTAATGCTCAAAGTAGTACAGAGCGGTCATCAACCAAGAACCTCACTGAGTCACAATAGGTTGAGGTGGCAAAGGAATTCCTAGTGCTAGTTCTTTAAATTTTAGTGTTCCAAGAGGGATCCTTTAAATTTTTCTTTATATATATATATATATATATATATATATTTGAGATAAAATCGTCTATATCAGAAAAATGTTTCCTTGTCTGTTCTGCCACCCGGTGAAGACCATGAACTAAACACGTCAGATGTATAATTCTGGAATAGCGTTCCTTAATTTTGGAAGCACTTTGACCATACAAAGGGCTGCATCCATCAAAATTAGTAATGTTCTTAGTTTTTATGCCGTCTGGCCATAGAAGTGGCATTGCACCACCAAACAGCTTGTCATGGAAAAATAGTTAACTTTGCTTAATACCTCAGATGTTAACAAGAATTTTTTATCTGAATGTTCAGAAAATAATATTACTATAACCAAATTAGCTACAGATCTCCCAGTAGCATTTGTGGTTTCATCTATCGAAATCCAAATATTATGAACTCCCATAGAACGTCTGATGTTCAGAGTATCGTCATAACAAGGAGGCAAAGAACATTTGCGTAAAGCAAACTCACAAGGAACTTTCATAGTTGTATATTTCTCCAGAAATGTTTTAAAAACACGATTTTACAGCTTATTAAATGGGATGTTTGTGATTACCATCATGTCAGACATATCCTGTAAACTTCGGTTTGGCTACATGAGTTCGTGGTTTCTGATGTGAATAATATATCCTCACCCCTTCATTTCTAGGGAGCAACGTAATATTTTGTGAGTATTTTTTAGATTTACAGTGTCTTGGACCAAATATCCTTCTCTCTGCTTTGATTTCAATGTTGTATACTTTACAAAATATATTTTCTCCTCTTACATCAAAATACTCACGTCCATATTCATTTACAGGACACTTTTCTTACTGGTTGTTTTCGGCATGTTTTGTCAGCTAATAACGGCCGGACTTCGTAACTTCAGAATAGGCTGCATATGTATTGATCGCTTGCTTAGAGTGAATGACTGGCAATGCTTGGGAAGGGGGAGATCTCAGTGAAACCCTGTACGCACGTAACTGTTTTCCAGTCGAAGTGCAACGAAACAGCAGCCGTGTCCGAATCCTAAGCATAGCAGACCGCTAACACTAATTGACCGAACCTTTGGCCTGGATAATCCGAAATAGACATTCAAGAGCATCTTAATACGCTAATAGGATTGCCCTAAAATATTACACATGATTATAGTCACATTACAATGACCTTGGCAGCCTTCGAAGTCCTTTCTCTCTGAGTCAAGGTGGCCCCGGGGGTAAGAGGGGCCCTTATTACGATGACGACAAAGAGATAAGCATTATGGCCATGACATTATAGGTTAACCTAAGAAAATTAAAAAAAGAAACTTAATTTCAAAAAAGCAATAAATATGTGTATAATACTAAATACTAACCCTGACGCAGCAGTGCGAAGTCAAACATTAGGTTACACTCGATAGCAAAGAGTAGCTCATAAGACTAATTTAGGCCAGAACAAATGCTAACAGATTTACCTAGCCTTAGTATATTTCAGAAACCGAAGCGACAACGCGCGGGTGAACATAACGACGCAGCCACAGACGGCCAGAAGATAGGTTAAGTACCACTGACAAGTTCTAGTGAAAGTTTTCATTATCTTGAATGCTCCATCTTACACCCACAATCTTAACTCCACCACACAGACAAACTAACCTAACATTAACAGCATGAACTCCCATGAATGCTCATTCCACTCTCCCAATTCAATAGTTAAGGTGCATGCCACCTTCATGAATTCCCATGGGGACTTACTGGGCATAGTAGTCTAGTACGTCTCCTAGGACCCTGCAGGACCCTGCACGATCTATCGTTCCAACATGCTTGTATGCGAGCCCTTCAATCTATCACCATGAATCCCGGGGTGTATTAACGGTACCTGTACATCATTCTCCATCTCTGCATTCCCTGTGGACTAACTGCACGAGGAGGCTAGATAGATTTTCTTGGTTGATTGCCACTGGGAAGGGGTGAGGGGGGCCCCTCTTTCCCCCTTCGGATGACTAAATCCCTCCCTCTCCCAAAAAAGCAGGACAGTTGTCAAGTGTTGAATTCAGTGGAGTTGAATTCTGTTAGAAGTGATCTTGAGAAGTGACAGCGCGAGTGGACAGTGCAGTTTAATTGTGAGTCGAACCCCGCAGTCACTTGTGAGTCGTGCAGTTCAGCAGTTATGTGGTGATTTGATTCGACGGAACAGTTGTGTTGTATTCCGAGTGAGTGCCAAGTGACTTAAGTGTAACGTTTGTGTTACGTTGAGTGCCTAGTGATAAATAACGTGTGTTTTCGCAGTAACTGGTGTTCTCTTTGTTACAATATAAACGAGAGTGCTCGCGAGAGAGTTAATGAGATAATGAGTTGTTCTTAATGCGACATAAAGTACTGATTCTACGAGTGAAGTTGTGATGACAGTTGTAAGGCACAATAAATGTGGTTATTGAGGGAGATTAGAGAGGTCTGATGTTTGACGCTCCGTTGAGTGAAGCGGAAGGAAGAAGAGGCTGCTTCGCGTGTTTCATAATACCGCTACGCGCAAGGAAAAGTGAAACGACAGTGAAAATTTATCTAGATCACATTAGTGAAGTGAAAGTGAGAAATAAACTAAATCACATCATTATGAGTTGTTCCTAGTGACTTTGTTCAGTTTTCACCGTTTTCCTGAGTCTCGGAGGGGACTCGGCACTGCTCCAAGGAGGATATTGTACCTATGCTCCACAAGAGGGCGTCCCCAGGAGGAAGGAGGAAGCGAGACAAGACACCGGGCGGCCGGAACCAAGAGTGACGACACAGCAATGAATAGGTCCCTACATTTTCCAGAGTGAGACCCGATAGTCAGACCCCCACCCTACACAGAGGGTCCAACACACCGCCCCGAAGGGATAGTACGTTTACCCTCGGCAAACAGCCGAAATTTGAGTGACGCAGAATGTTCCACAGAAAGCATACTTTTTCCCTGCCACGCCGTATCGAAACACCATTGCCGACTCTTACAACGCTAAAACAGACCTAACGGGGTGAAGCATGAATGAACGATGAATAGAATAAAGAGGAGGGGCAGGAAATTCATGGGCTGAAAGAAACCACTCCAACATTCGCCTGACGACCCGGGAAAACCCGAAAAAGCCATAGATAGGAATGGGCGGTTGCCGAGAATCGATCTCGGGACCTCCCAAATGCGAGTCGCATGCGTTACCGTGGCGCCATCTCGCTCGGTAGATTTCACTGTTACTTCATCAATGTGCTTTAGTTCAGTTCTCACTGTCACTTTATTTGTGATTGATTGTAAGTTGTGAGGTACCGCGCTCACTTATGAAGTCTCGCGCTCCTTATGAACTATGTTTTCTGTCAGTTGTTTATTCAAAAAAGGCGTCTTTATGTGAATCATAGGGTGCCCTGGTCTCCCAAGGGAAGTGTGCGTATGTTGAGAATTCTCACAATGTAGTTTTCATATAAAAATGCAGACTCCTAACTCCAGCTTGCATTTCCTAATGCAATTATATATTCACAATCGCATCCCTTCCTCCCAAGGCTAGGTTTATATGGGTGACAATTTCCAGAAACCAATTTGCATATGCAGGATGGAGACTGTCAAATCTAGCTTCTATTTTCTAACATAATTATGTATTAAAAATGGTATACTGTTCCTCACACGACAATGTGTGTATGGGTTGAGGATTGTTGCCCTAATGGGAGGTCACACGGAGAGGAAAGTCACTCGGTTGGCGTCTTTCGCTGGTTAAATAAGGGAAGCTGCGGGTAGACCTTTGACTCAACATGCATTGGGAATTCTTAGAAAGCAGTTTATATATTTATGTAAACAATGAGTTTATATTTGTTGTAACCATGCGATAATTGTGCAAATGAGGTATTTAATCAAATGATTGACATGTTGGGGTAAATAATTGCCATGTTGTGATGATCGGTCATTTTGGTTGTTTAAAATCTTTATTCGTGCTGAGTTCCAAGTTAATTTTGTTGTGATATTGGCGATATGTTCTTCTACGTTGAAAATTGAATGCAATGGCAATTGAATCGCACATTTACTGTGTTGAATAGTAAAGACGACTGAATCCTGAAGAGTACAACTTCCTTTTGTTCGAATGCAGCGCTTTCAATGACATAAGGAACCTGCTCTAGGGCAGGAGGCCAATTTTTATGACCTTCGGTCTTCATTCTCATCCTTTCTCCCTCCAACTTCGTGTGTTGGGGTGATCGGATTTTATGATGACACAGTGCTAATAGAATAGCTCCTTTGATAGTAGGCAAACCGTTTAACAAAACACGGGAATGGGTTAAACCTCATGTGCACCCCAGTGGCAACCTTGCTCTAGAGATTTAAAGACGAAACTGAACATAAGTGAGAAATGCTCCCCCATCAATACCTAGCGTCAGGTGTTGTGTATAGTCCTAGCTTGAGTGAGCTGTTAGGGGGAAGAATTGCATCGGGCGTTAAAAGTGAAATTGGCCCATTTTCTAACGAAGCGGTATAGTCCGCAGCGTATCTCCCCTATTGTCCAGAAGATACCTAATTCTTAAAACGTACTACACTTTCGTCATGTAACCAATTTGGATATTAAAAGATCGCAGGTGTCATTTCATTATATTCATTTTATTCACCAGAAAATCCTAGACAATCTTTAATTATAGACTGCAGTAATGTCTTCAACATAAATTATACCGGAAATAAATAAAAACTATATTTTGGTTTCAGGGGACCTCAAGATACGTATTCCGGGTGAAATCTCGATATCTAATTTTTTGGTGGAATGCAATACCTTCTCCACCAACTATGTACCTGGTAGAGAAAGTAAAACGCCAAAGGCATATTTTTAATCTCCGACCTCCTTTTTAAACCTATCAGATTTACGTTTAGACGAATGACAATCGATATCCCAGGTTCGTGTCTCACGATTGAGTGGATGGTATATTATGAAGTTATTTATTTCTAACCAAAACCACAGACCTCTTTTTAATGTGTAACCTAATGTTTAAACTACCCCCAGGTGTATGTACAGATAGTTGGTAATTGAATTCCTGAGTTATTCTGCGCCTCAGACAACAAAGGAAATCCAAATGTATATAAACACGCAAACACAGACAACAAAAGGTTGCATATCTTCCAACTGTATAAGTGAAGAATGAATTTGCAAACCTCATAACAAAACCTTCAAATTAGTAGTTTTGTTTTGACAAAACGCACACATTTTATAAATATCTATCAATAGTCCAAAGTTTACGGTTATATAAAAAACTAAAGTATCAGTATTTTAAAAATAGTTATGATCACTTGCAGTACTGATATAAATTGTTGTGATAGCGAAAAAACACGTTTTAATTCTGTTAATCCTTCTATGAAAATATCTAGTGCAGGCAAGTATAAAGATAATTTCTGTGCCTTTAAATCAGATGAATGGGTTAATATACCTATCTAACCCATGCTTTGGGAAGATCTTATGCAAAAAATCTAAAAATCAATATTTTTCAGGAATTCTATCAAAATTTCAATTCCAGCGTCCCTTGATTTTTTTTTTTTTTTTTTTTTTTTGCTTCTTATCAGAGTCAGATCTTACTTTTATGGAGTATTTTGAGGATTAAAGTTGCAACAACAGAAGGAGTTATGTTGAATTAGATTGGCCAAAAATGGAGTACTTGCTTTATGTACTTTAGTAATCCTTTTAGGCCACTGAACATGGAAATGCTGTTGAAGGTTATCGGTTGTCCTTCTCTTTAAGTAACAGCTCATTACTTATTATGGGCATTTATAAACAGTTAATATTAACATATCGTATATGCAGATCAGAATTTTTAGGGATGTTTGTATATGACTTGTACACTTGTAGGTCGTATGGTTTCATCACCGTCCTCATACTACCGTTGGAGGTAACTGACACCATCCACAGAAAGCCTCCAGCTAATAAATAGGTCTAATCATTGCTTGATGGGACGAGGTTCACCCAAAAGTCATAACGACCATGTCAGGAGAGCATAAATAAGCATCCATAAATAAGCATCCTTATTTAAGTTTATTACTTTACGAATGAAAAAAGGATGTTAAATATAGAATTATCGAATCTCAGTCCAGATGTATTGTAGACGTGATTGGTGATAACATAACTTTCACGATCTAACGCATTAGCTTTGTGAACCCTTTTCTTTAATGATCTTTTTTGTTTGGCTACTCTAAAATACTTGGAGGAATGGTTCTCTAAGAAAGATAATATTGTATTTTAGTGCCAAATATGGCTTATTGGAGGCCTAAAACATTCCACAAGCACCTAAAAGGTATTCATAGATGCATCTGAATTAAATCTCAAAGCGTTATTAATGCATTATAGCCATTGGTTACTGTCAACTCTATTGAGCAGCCTTTTGATCTGGAGAAATCACATCATAACCTAAAGCCCTTAGTTAATTCAGTTTATTATAAAAAAGTAAACAAATCGCAACTTTTCATGTTTAAAGCAGTGTTGTACTTCGACTGTTTCTGACTGTTTTGCAAGTAATTACAAGACAGCAGCATAGTAGTAGTTGTATAAACATAAAAAATGAATGTCCCATACAACAAACACAAAACACTTATACACATTATGTAACTTCAATACTTTCTGTTGTCAAATAAAAATATTTTAGGATAACCCTACTTGATTACAATAAGTTCACAATTTTGCCTTCAACAATGGCTTAGTCAATATTACAGCAGTTTGGTGCTCTATACTGATTTGTTGAATAAATATTTCATTTCCTAGCTCATTTTCTCTAACGTAAAAATGCCTTATACTAATACTTTTGTTCTTCTAAGAAATTCAGCTGAGCTGTTCTGACTCCTACTATGTTGTCTACATATGTGAGTTTTGTTATCTCACCAAAAATATGTTCCAAACATAATTATGAGCTCTCTGGAGCACTCGGTAGCAGTAGTGGAAGTTGCCATAGTTGACTGCCTCTGACTGAACCACTATGGCTTCACCACTGTAGAGAAGCAGTGACCTAACATTAATGGATCTTCCTGTCACTTGATAGCCCCGCCGTGCGAGATGGCTCCGTGGTAAAGAACGAGGCTCGCAATTTGGAGGTCCCGGTTCAAATTCCGCCAAGAACATCTTCCCTGACTGAGGTTTCTTCAGGTTTTTCTCAGTTCTATTAATTGGAAAATGCCAGAAAGGTACCCTAAACTTAGGCCTGGAATGTTTCTTTCCCAAATATCATTTCGTTACATATATAATGGTCAATGTCCTTTCCTAATAGTCCGTATGTAGTAAGAACGGACGTAAAACGCTGATAAAAACAAATTTAGTCTCCAACATCTCCATTACTGTAACAATTTAAACCCTTTGATTTGAACTGATGCCTGAATTTGATTCCCCTGGTAACTGAAACTGCAATATGCGGAAATAGCCATTTCACATTAATTCGGTAGTCTTTTATGGAATTTACAGACTTTGGGTCGAAACTTTGTACGTTAAATACATTAAATCACGAACAGATTTTCTGCAGGAAGTAGAATGGCCACTTCTTCTTCTTCCTTACTTACAAACAAATCTTGTTTCAGCACGGGAGTCGACACCGGCTTGCAGCTCTCTATTCGAAAGCCGTGAAGTACTTTCTTTAAGCTACCTGATTAAAGTTTCAGATCCCTTTAGGTCATTTGATGCTACCAATCCATCATATACGTAAAAATATATAATTAGCTTTCTGCCTTCTCTGTTGCTTATGAATAAGCATGGATCTGTATCCCTTTTCTTGAGACCTAATTAAGACACGAATTACATACACAATTATTTCCAATAATGTGAACCCCGTATTATCTATAAAGCTAGGTTTCAGCCTGCACAACCTTTGGGAGCCAACACTGTATCCATTGGGCTGCTGTATATAAATGGATTCTTTAAATTCTCTATATGAAAATGCTGATCAGGCATCAAACTGAGTGATATGCGTCTTTCATTTGCTGCAATACTCAGAACTTACCGAACAATTCCCAGTTTTGTCAGAGAACTAAATGTCTGATCGTAATTAAGTCCAAATTACCGCAAGAATCCCTTTACAACAAGCCTAGATTTATACTTGTCGACAGAGCCATTAGATTTGTCTTCATTTTGTATACCTGATTGCAAGGAATGGCTTAGTTCTCCGTAAATCTTCTGTAGGGTATATATCACTCTCAATGAGTTCATCTACAATTCAACTGTATCCTTCCAGTGTGTACTAGATTTATACTGCATAGCTTCTTTGTAACACTCAAGTTCTTCAATACCTACAACAAAAGCCTCAGCTAACGTAAATCAATATTGAAAATCTTTAGGCATTCTCATATGAGTTCTGTCTATCAGCTGTGTGTTTGTGCATTTACGCCCTCTTCGAAGCATTCATCTCTTAACAGTTCTTCTTCAAATAAATTTCCTGGATTTCCTTCTTCTAAAAGGTGTTCCACTCCACCTTCTTGCTCTTTGTAATGGAATATTCACGTTTTTCCTCCTTTTTTTCCCTCTTTTTAAGGATTCTAAATTATAAACTGAAACCTTCCATCACAGGTTATAGCCCTTTCATTGAATATAACATGGCATGAGCAAATGACACTATGGGTTTCTTTGATCCAAGGGCGATTTTCCTCACCTCCATTATACCCAACCAGATAGCCTTTTGAAGCTTTTTGGTCAATTTTTCCTCTTTTTTTGTTTCAGAATATAGGGATAGGAGACAGATTAAATGGCCCGCGTGCGCTTGACTCTTAGCTTTCTTCCCATACATAACTCATATGGACCTACATCTTTCACTGAAGATTCCCCTGTTCTGTCCAGTATGTAGACCGAAGTGTGAACTAGTTCAGTCCACATTGCACATAGAAACTCTACTTCGGTTTAGAATTCTTCAACATCGTTGCCATTTCTACTATTGTCCTATTTTCCCTTTCGCTTCCGCCAGATTGTTCCGAAGTAAATGCTGTTGTCAGTCTCTGAATTATTCCATTCTTTTGCAACAGTGCTGTAAACTTCCTGTTATCAAATTCTCCTTTATTGTCACCCAAAATTTGCATGAATCTGTGTATTAGTCTGTGCATAAGAGAAATTCTGTATAGCCTCAGCACTTCAAATGTTTGTCGAAGAAAAAATATATAGCAAAATTTTGTAAAATGGCCTTTGAACAGTACCTACAAAATAACGAAATTTCCTGAATGACATGTCAAATGCTCCACATACGCACAGACACATCTGTTGAAATAGCTTTCCGAGTTTGGTAAATTCGGTTATATAACCAAAGCTCAATTTATGTTATTTTCCAAATATATATGGTTCGCATGGCTGATTATATGTACTTTCTTATTTTCATGTTCACTTCAAGGCTTAAGAGAGATTTTACATGTCTCTTATCATGGTGAGTGAAGCGCTCATTATATAGATGAAGTGACGAATCTCATGTAACAATAGTCATTTATACTAGTCCCTCTGAAATTTGGACCCTCATAGCTGCCTTGTAAAACTTGTTTCCTTTTATTAGTGTGCCATGAAGGATACAGACTTTATTTATTTTCAACCAGCACTCAGTTACAGTTGACTCAAATGGTTCTTATAAAGTCCATCTCGAGAAGAAAGAACCAAAAACAGGTTCTTGCTAATTTCTGGAGCATATTAAGCATCATGTAAGCATTGAAATTATTCTTTCCTATTCACAGATGCAAACAATTTAAGTGTGCGCTTCCCAGTGTTGTAAGATCACTTCCATTTGCCACTGTAATGTCATGCGGAGTATTCAAACTTTCAAGCTGCATAAATGTTTTATTGCCATTAGACTCCAAGCTCCATAATCAATGTAACAATTATCTCAGCTGTCTTCTGTTGAACATGTTACACCGTCAATACAAATGACTTCTGCATCAGTGGTTAGTAGTCATATCATAGCGACTCTGAGTCAGAGGGGATGCCGACAACTGATAAGATCCTTTGTTCTATGCCGACAAGCCCCGCCCCCTCTTTGAGGCCTTACATGCCGCCTGGTCGCAAGTGCCGCTAGCCCCGCCCCCTCCATATGTGGCCTTACCTAACGCCGACAGGTCCTACCCCCTCCCCCATGGTGCCTGGTCGCGTGCCGGAGGCCCCGCCCCCCTCCCCTTTGTGGTCTGATTGGTTCCCTGTGGATAGGTGGGAGAGTGTGTATTGTTTCCATACGCTGGCTGCGTACCCTCCCTCCCTTTTGTGGTCTGATTGGTTCCCTGTGGATAGGTGGGGAGTGTGTATTGTTCCTATACGCTGGCTACATTCCCGCCCCCCTCATTGTGACTTGTCTAAATCCCCTCCGTGTGATTGGTTCCCCTGCGGATAGGTGGGAGAGGGTGTATTGTTCCTATACGCTGGCGACGTCACCCCACTTTCATAGCGTCCTGTCTAAATCCCGCCCCTGGTGAGGTGTGTGGTAGGGAATGGTTTTCTCGATGCCTGCCACCCATCGGCAAATCGTTTTTGAGTAGATAATTGTGTCAATCAATTAGGTAATGTGTTATTGAAAAAAGAATCAATGCTTATATACTGCTAATGCAATTAAACGCTGCTCTTCGATCGACGAATACGATTAAGTATTTTTGATTGATTAATGTAATTAAGTGTAAATGAATTGACTCGCGCGCACCTGGCCGCCGTCGTATATGTGTGCTAGCATATGTATAACTATCACGCTCACGGTCCGTCTTGTAATGAAAAACCCGGCAGCCGACTTCTGTCTGGTAATAACAAGTTTCACCTCCCTCCGCGACTGTGTGCGTGACGTCACTAACAAGTCTCGATGTGTAGACTAGCCCGGCTCCACTCTGTTTGCGTCGATAAATCATGTTAAAACACGCTCGCCAATGGCTTTCCTTTGTATTCAAAAACAGACAGCCGCCTTCTGCCTGGAGGGTGAATAACAGGTCTCAACATGCATTCCACCCCTCCACCGCCGCGTGACGTCACTGTCTACAGTATATACGGAACGCCGGCAGCCAGAGCGATCATTTATTGTTTTTTCAGTGTTCGTTCAGTGATAATCGAAATGGCCGGTGATAATCGTGCATCTGATGTGAATGATTACTGGAGCGAGTGCGGAGAAGATTATTTTCACTACGTATACTTCCATACCGAAACATGCAATGGTTTAATGCATTCAGTGTTGTGTACTCAACCATCGCATCATGATCAGATGACTACACTGGAAGTGTGTACAGAGAGCTGTCCTGTTTATCGAGGAGCGAACATGTAAGTAATACATTTTATTTTCTATAACTCGGTAATATATTGTACGCATGTTAAATGAAATCTAACTTGAAATTATTTTATTCTTTCAGTGAAAATCGCATGGGTGATGATGTGGAGGATATTAGCGATGTCGATGAAGTTGACGATGTCTTCGTCTCGAAACATCTAGCTGAATGTGATACAGAGTCGTGCACCGGATACATGCATTCTGTACTTTGTACTAACCCGGCACAGCATGAACGCATGGCATCATTCTTCCTATGTAACGACAACTGCGAGGTCTACCAGCGCAGGAAGAGAAAACTCGAGTAAGTAGAAGAAATGTTAAATTACATATTCATTTACTGCTTCTAATGCTACTCTGTGTCTAACCTAAAATTAAATTATTACAGACTGCGAATGACTGCGCCTAAGGTACCCGTGCCAATAGAGGAGCTGGATCCTGAGAGACGCGATGTCGATATAGTGGTATATCCAATCGCAGAGCGCCATACCCAGCCTATGGATGAGGATGCCGCTCCACTCCCCGCCATTACTACTACCCCTGATGATAAAGCTACGAGGGTACAGGAGTGGATAAATCAGACGACTCCAGATTGCTCGCCCGGGATACACCTAGAAGCCTGCAAACCCGCGAAGTGAGTATGACACTCTTTGATAGTACTTTTTGTGTGACAAGGGAGAGGATTTTTCTAATATATGTATTTTCTCTTTCAGACGCATGAAATCATTAACTAAACCTATTTCTAACATTGTTTTGAATATATGTTGCTGGGTGTGAGGAGGGAGCGGAGGAAGAGACAGAACGAGACTGGGGAGAAAAAGCAGAAGAGGAGGTGTAAGAGGAAGATACTCAACGAGGGTCCTATGGTCTTCTTATTCATTGAAGGTACCCTGCATTCGCCAGAGGAGCATGGAGAATCGATCACATGCGCTTGATGACGTCAGCATCTCCCCCTCCCATTCCGTGAACATTGGACTATACTATGACATCCCCTATCTCTACATAAATTGTGAAAGTGATAAATCATTTGTTTATATCACAAAATCAGACTGGGATATAATATCCAAAAACATTCCAATGATTGAAGATTACCTACGCCAAACAAAAAAGTTTGCGTGTGATGAATATTGTGACAATGTAATTTATGCATACAATATTATTGTATTTTTGACCATTCAATTCATTTCATAAATATTTGTTTAAATAATAATGTAATATCTTTAGACATTGAGGGTGTAAGGAACCTAAAACGGCTATTGCCCTATATTGAAAGACATTTGAATATTTTAAATGATTTCTGCAAGTCAGGAGCAATTAGTGTTTCAGGGAGTAGGAGGGGGAGAAGGAAAATGCTTGAAATGTATGCTAAAGTCAATAAAAGAGTGTTTTAGTATATGAATTGAATTTATTATTCATAAACTTATCCTAGTACATTCCTTCACAAAAACCATTCACCCAAACATATGCATAATTATATAAGTGCTTGCATCACGTGAGAAAGAGGTTTGTAGGTAAATACTTTGTCATGTAGAACCAGACAGTACAGTGACGTCTGGGCTGGTATATTTGCAGATACTTGAATCTCGATTCTGATGTTCACAGCTCCATTTATAACCTCCTCGGGTTGGTGAGAACAGTCTATTACGAATAATGGTGCACGGTGAAGAAAATCCTTTCTCTTCAAGAGGGGATAATTATCTCTTTCATAATAGAAACTTTGAAATTTATAGTACATTTCATATAGTGAAGCAAACTTTGAATTTTTAAAGTCCAAGTTCAAATCATGGTAGGGATAGCATTCACTGTTGAGGAATAGTCTCAAATTAGTAATGTTGCAGTGATCAAACTCGGAACTGTTCTTGCTATAATCACCCAATCTTGCAGTCTGAGCACACACTATGATGAAGCGAGGTTTCTCGAGCTTGGATGTTCTTGCTACATTCCACGTGAAAGATCTTGTCTGGGGTACAGCAGGCTGGGTATGAAGATCCATAGATCGGAAGGCAAGGTGTAGAGCTTTATCAGACTTGACAATTTTTAGAATGTGAACACTTTCAGCATCGGAAAGGCGAATTACAGGCATCCTCCATTCGATTCTAGTTAACTTTACATTAGCTTCCTCTCCATTCGAAGTCTGGCCACAATTTCTAGAATCTTTGGATCTTATGAGAATCAATTTAAACTTGCTGTTGAGTATAAGCTCCTTGTGGTCATCAGCAAATCCTAGGAGCATCGAGAGAGGGACTACAGCATTGAAAGCTCCATTCGTCGCGTGTACTATATCAACTTCTTCACCAGGATAGGCCCATCCAGCATTCAGCAGCCGATTCGACTCCATAGGGTTGAGAGTCACATAGTTTCGTATAGTTGTAGTAATTTCAGGATTCCTTGTTCTGTCTATAGTTGTAGCATTCATATCTAGACGTATCTCATCAAACATGAAGGCTATAGCATTATTAGTGAGCTTCGCTGTAGTAGGGGATCCATCTACCTTGGTGAGAGCACCTTCGATGTAGAGATAACTCTTGTTAGGTAGCGTATACAAATCTTCAGCTTGGCATGGTGTTCTAATTTCATCGTTCACATCTAGAGCGGAGGTGCTGTATGGCAGAAAAATATGCTCCTCCTCCTTGGCGATCTTGTCGTCAAAGGCTGGAACTTCTGTCACGTTTAAGATGTCCATTATAGCGTCCTGTAACCTAGCCCCTCGAGGAACTTGCGGTTAGCATGTGTTAACTCCTCGGAAGCTGGAGAGGTAGTATGCTTCGAACGTGGTGTACGTCGTCTATTATAGTATTTGAGATGTCTTTTAAAATGTATTGCCATTGCGTCTTATGTGGAGTCTTGTAGTGATAACCTCGTTCCTGAAGTTGATCGCCTTTCCGTGTTGATCTACCACTCGAATAGTGATCTGGTCTATATAGTTTGTATCTATGACCGGTAAATATATCGGGTTCGAGGGTTCTTGAGAGATATGATAGCCTGGTGGAACAGAAGGGAAAAACGCGTAGAGCGAATGCCCGCTTTTACCGTCAATGAAAGAGCCTGTTGCAATACTGCACTCCACACGTATGATACTCACTTTAAATATATTCACAAGATCGTCAGATTCAAACGCTTCTCCAGCAGGAATTATTTTAGTGTCTGTGAATCCTAGAAGCTAACCAATAGATCTAGCCTTAGAAAAGTCTATTGCATAAGGACATTTAATCTCAGCCTTCATTTTATTACTGTTAGGCCTTATAAAGAAGACTTCATCATTCAATCCTAGTTTATCCTTTAGAAATGCATTGATATCGGCAATCTCGTAGGTTCCATGTGGGATGACAATGGTTTCAGGTTTACCATTATGAATATAATGAAATCTATTATTACTTTCATCGACATTTGGTATGGAATAGAATGTTTCAAAACTCAAGAGAGCAATCTCATAATGACATGGACGATCTAACTGTAGAGGCGGGTTTAGATACGTTGAAATAACAGTGTCTGACCCACTCACTGTAACTGTATAACTCATCTTGACGATATAGCAGCTTCTAAGATAAAAGAAATTGCAAGCACAAGTGACCGCAGATGACCGAATCGAAATTCTGGTATCTCTGTGTATTATAGTAGATTTTAACACCTTGTAGATATTTCTCAATCTCAGGAGGCGGTTTCAAATTACCGAAACTATCAAAGTAGTATGCGACATCACCTTCTTTCCTTATAGCAACCCAGTGTGTTCCTTCATTATCAGAGGTATCGAGATTGGTAATAAGTCTCTCTTTGAAGTGTGGTTTTAAAGGAAGTTTGTCAATCATATAAACTCCTCTAAAATAAGGAATTTTTAAGCGTTTAGCATAATATTCGATGGCTACGTTACTTAGGGCTTCCTCCGGTATATGTACAATCCTCTTCCACCGTTTTTTGACTTCTTCTTTAAACCCTTGCCTTTAGATCCTCTTTTTTTCAAAGACCTTGCTATTTTAGATGCAGCGGCTAAAGACGACATCAGTGGCATTGCAGGTAAGAATCCTCCTTTATTCCTCTTCTTACACCTTCTCTTTCGGAGTCCCTTTCCTCGGGTCTCCAGCGCCTTGTTATGCCTCGCAACTTCTGCTAAGTGCCTATCAGCAGCCTTTTTTATTGACTGCAGAGGCTATCTGAGCAGCGCCGCCTGCTGCAGCGCCTAAAGCAGCAATGATGGGTATCAATGGTATTAACCGTCCTCTCTTCTTCTTCCTCTTTCCGGCTCCCACTGCAACCTATCCCTTCATGATTGCAGTTACTAGCCTTGCAGCTAACCTTTCACCAAAAGTTGAATCTGATGACTGCACACGCTTCCAAGCCTTCTCTACAAGAATCTTATCCGCTATTTGTCTTGAAGCGGTGTCCTTATTCTCAGCGTACGCGAAGTCGTGCTGTTTGCAAGCTTCGTCTAATTGGTTAATTCCGGGGTCTCCTCTTTTTAGACGTTTTTCCAATTTAGTACCAGGCCCACAATATCTATATCCAGGTAAGTGAGCTTCAAAGGGGAGCGAATTAATTATGGAATTAATAATTCCAGAGCCACGCTTATACTGCAACGACCTCCCTCTCTTAGCTCTCATGATACACTAAGCGAGTAATTGCATGCATTAGCCCTTTTATATCATTGCATTCAATCATTAACTACTTTTACATCCGGTAATATATAAACATCGCGCATACATTTTATAAGTTAGTTGTTAACATGGAGCTTGTTAAGCAGCACTGCTCTCTACCTATTCAGGTATTAGACTTTGAAAGTGACTTTAGAAATGATCGTCATAGCAAGTTATTTCCATCTAATGTCAGATCTCTTATTTTAGGGAGCTCCAGTGCAGGGAAAACAAATGTATTACTCAATATGCTACTCCATGAGAATGGACTACGTTTTGAAAATTTGTATATTTATTCAAAGTCTCTCTATCAACCAAAGTACCAATACCTAATTAAAGTGCTTGGAAACATCGAAGGTATAGAAGTGAACACCTTCGACAACGGAGATGATGTTTTGCATCCTTCTGAAGTCAAAGAAAATTCAATCTTTATATTAGATGACGTCATCACTGAAAAGCAGGAAAAGATAGCATCCTTTTATAGTATGGGTAGACATCGAAATGTCGACTCTGTATATCTAGCACAGTCCTATGCTAAAGTTCCAAAACATTTAATTCGCCATAATACAAACATGATAATACTCTTCAGACAAGACAATTTAAACTTGAAGCACATTTACGAAGATTATGTAAATACCTACATGACCTACAATGAATTTAAAGATCTTTGTAAGAGCGTTTGGGAGAGTGTATCAGAAGGAAGACCCTTTGTTGTGATAGTTCCTGAATTTCACATGAATGAGGGGCGATATAGGAATGGTTTTGATGTATATATTTAGCTCGACAAAAAAGAAAATATCATTCATAGTTAATCATGAGCATCGATAGGTTCGGTTCTCAGAGAACTGGTCCAGTTAGAAGAGTGTTTGATCGCTTTATCATAAATAGAGATGTCAAAGGAAACTATCAATTCAAGAATAAGAGATTGTGCAATGTTCACGATCCTGAAGATAATCATGATGCCTCCAATAAGAATTATGTGGATGCTCTCGAAATTAGGATGCACGATTTCTCTTAGCAAGCTGCTAACAATGTTGTGGTTATGGCTAAGACCCTGATCGATGAATTCATTTCAAGATATATCCTCAAGAGAGATAAGGAAAATAACATCGTGATCGATAAAGTTAGATTGAAGGTATTGCTAGATCCTGTTCACGATAATGATGTTGTGAATAAAACGTTCATCACTGGATATGTCAATTCACGCACGCAGTCGAGAGATGGTAATGGTAACATTATATTCGACAATAAGAGAATCACTGATATAGCAGATCCTCTCGGAGATACGGATGCTGTAAATAAAAGATATGCTAGAGCTATGATCATTAGGAAATCGAACGAGACGCGACAGCAGTTAAACCGGTACTTGCCAAAGGAAATCGAGATGCAAATAGGTAAGAAGCTGCTAGACATCACAGCAAATCTGAATAAAACTACGAGTAAAGTGGATACTCTAACAACCTCTACAAAAGACAGAGTGGATTCTGTAATGGACTATATTAAACAAGTTACCGCAGAGATTGATAGAGAAAAAACAAATCTTCAAAATCTTTGCAATCAGAAAATTAGTAATTTAGAAAAGTTAGCGATGAAGCGAGTTTCAGATTTAGAGGCTACAGTCAGGCAGTTAAAGACAAAGGTTTTGAATACTCTCAAAACTGATTGCTGCAATGATAAACTTAAGAAAGTGGAGGAAAATGTAAATATGATGATGGACGCCTACAAAACTAATATGCAGCAAATGACGAGTCTAGAAGAATCAGTCAGAAGCCAGTACGCTAATATGGCAATCTTTGCTGAAGCGTTCAAGACACATACACAGGTGCATAAGAAAGAAACCGAGCAACTGAGAACTTCGATAGAAATGTTAGCTAAGGCTATCGACACGTTGAGAACTCAAGCTGGACGCAGACTATAAATTGAAGGTAATCGTCTATTTTCACATCATTTGCAAGATGGATAGTGAAAGCATAAGACTTAAAGAGTCTGTAGCCGAGCATACTAGGGCTGTAAAAGAAAAACTGAAGCTCTAAAAGGTCTCAGGTTTGAGACTCAGCATGTCATGTCCGAAGCTTTGAAGCCTGTAACCGCCCCCCTCAAGGATATTTTGGACACTCAACGAGGGTTGACTGTGAAGATCGTCAAGAATGAAGAGGGTGATTCTACAAGTATTTCTACTTACCTTCAACACGTTCGCTCAAAAGACAAGGATCGTATTGATACTTTGTACGGTGTGAGATATCAGGATGGAAGTTATATGCTTGGAAATAAAGATATTCATTTTATAAATAATCAAATATTGATAGGTGATGAAACGTATGAGTCTACCGCTGGTTTGACGGATCTCATCTTTAAGCGAACACCTCAGATTTCTGCATACACCAGTGAAGACATGGAGACGTACGCTAAGATTATGAAAAGTACTTTTCTTCATAGAAGTGGTTACACCAGACACGGTCGCTTGAAATCTGGTAAATCTGGCCTAATGATAATTTTGCGTCGTAAATAGTTCCTCCTCGCCGATCTGTGAAGCTCTCTGGCGATATTCTGTTTGGCGGTCATGCTATAATTTTAGATGCTTTCAACTCCCGGATAATTTCCTCAATCTCTTGAGCGTGACTATTATAACCAGCGTCCCTCGAAGCAATAAGTAACCTCAGTCTATTCACTAATGTGTTAGGATTTCTCCAGAAAACGTAGTCAACCTCCTTATCAGGCTTATGCTCCCTCCATGCCAGTCCTAGACCTGAATGTGTATTGAGCAAGGGACGTATTATAGTCTTGTATTTATACTATTTACCAGATTTCAAAAGAATGCAATGATATAAAAGGGCTAATGCATGCAATTACTCGCTTAGTATATCATGAGAGCTAAGAGAGGGAGGTCGTTGCAGTATAAGCGTGGCTCTGGAATTATTAATTCCATAATTATTTCGCTCCCCTTTGAAGCTCACTTACCTGGATATAGATATTGTGGGCCTGGTACTAAATTGGAAAAACGTCTAAAAAGAGGAGACCCCGGAATTAAACAATTAGACGAATCTTGCAAACAGCACGATTTCGCGTACGCTGAGAATAAGAACACCGCTTCAAGACAAATAGCGGATAAGATTCTTGCATAGAAGGCTTGGAAGCGTGTGCAGTCATCAGATTCAACTTTTGGTGAAAGGTTAGCTGCAAGGCTAGTAACTGCAATCATAAAGGGAAAGGTTGCAGTGGGAGCCGGAAAGAGGAAGAAGAAGAGAGGACGGTTTTTACCATTGATACCCATCATTGCTGCTTTAGGCGCTGCAGCAGGCGGCGCTGCTCAGATAGCCTCTGCAGTCAATAAAAAAGGCTGCTGATAGGCACTTAGCAGATGTTGCGAGGCATAACAAGGCGCTGGAGACCCGAGGAAAGGGACTCCGAAAGAGAAGGTGTAAGAACAGAAATAAAGGAGGATTCTTACCTGCAATGCCGCTGATGTCGTCTTTAGCCGCTGCATCTAAAATAGCAAGGTCTTTGAAAAAAAGAGGATCTAAAGGCAAGGGTTTAAAGAAGAAGTCAAAAAACGGTGGAAGAGGATTTTACATATACCGGAGGAAGCCCTAAGTAACGTAGCCATCGAATATTATGCTAAACGCTTAAAAATTCCTTATTTTAGAGGAGTTTATATGATTGACAAACTTCCTTTAAAACCACACTTCAAAGAGGGACTTATTAGCAATCTCGATACCTCTGATAATGAAGGAACACACTGGGTTGCTATAAGGAAAGAAGGTGATATCGCATACTACTTTGATAGTTTCGGTAATTTGAAACCGCCTCCTGAGATTGAGAAATATCTACAAGGTGTTAAAATCTACTATAATACACAGAGATACCAGAATTTCGATTCAGTCATCTGCGGTCACTTGTGCTTGCAATTTCTTTTATCTTAGAAGCTGCTATATCGTCAAGATGAGTTATACAGTTACAGTGAGTGGGTCAGACACTGTTATTTCAACGTATCTAAACCCGCTTCTACAGCTAGATCCTCCAGGTCATTATGAGATTGCTCTCTTGAATTTTGAAACATTCTATTCCATACCAAATGTCGATGAATGTAATAATAGATTTCATTATATTCATAATGGTAAACCTGAAACCATTGTCATCCCACATGGAACCTACGAGATTGCCGATATCAATGCATTTCTAAAGGATAAACTAGGATTGAATGATGAAGTCTTCTTTATAAGGCCTAACAATAATACAATGAAGGCTGAGATTAAATGTCCTTACACAATAGACTTTTCTAAGGCTAGATATATTGGTTCGCTTCTAGGATTCACAGACACTAAAATAATTCCTGCTGGAGAAACGTTTAAATCTGACGATCTTGTGAATATATTTAAAGTGAGTATCATACGTGTGGAGTGCAGTATTGCAACAGGCTCTTTCATTGACGGTAAAAGCGGGCATTCGCTCTACGAGTTTTTCCCTTCTGTTCCACCAGGCTATCATATCTCTCAAGAACCCTCGAACCCGATATATTTACCGGTCATAGATACAAACTATATAGACCAGATCACTATTCGAGTGGTAGATCAACACGGAAAGGCGATCAACTTCAGGAACGAGGTTATCACTACAAGACTCCACATAAGACGCAATGGCAATACATTTTAAAAGACATCGCAAATACTATAATAGACGACGTACACCACGTTCAAAGCATACTACTTCTCCAGCTTCCGAGGAGTTAACACGTGCCAACCGCAAGTTCCTCGAGGGGCTAGGTTACAGGACGCTATAATGGACATCTTAAACGTGACAGAAGTTCCAGCCTTTGACGACAAGATCACCAAGGAGGAGGAGCATATTTTTCTGCCATACAACACCTCCGCTCTGGATGTGAACGATGAAATTAGAATACCATGCCAAGCTGAAGATTTGTATACGCTACCTAACAACAGTTATTTCTACATCGAAGGTGCTCTCACCAAGGTAGATGGACACCCTACTACAGCGAAGCTCACTAATGATGCTATAGCCTTCATGTTTGATGAGATACGTCTAGATATGAATGCTACAACTATAGACAGAACAAGGAATCCTGGAATTACTACAACTATACGAAACTATGTGACTCTCAACCCTATGGAGTCGAATCGGCTGCTGAATGCTGGATAGGCCTATCCTGGTGAAGAAGTTGATATAGTACACGCGACGAATGGAGCTTTCAATGTTGTAGTCCCTCTCTCGATGCTCCTAGGATTTGCTGATGACCACAAGGAGCTTATACTCAACAGCAAGTTTAAATTGATTCTCATAAGATCCAAAGATTCTAGAAATTGTGGCCAGACTTCGAATGGAGAGGAAGCTAATGTAAAGTTAACTAGAATCGAATGGAGGATGCCTGTAATTCGCCTTTCCGATGCTGAAAGTGTTCACATTCTAAAAATTGTCAAGTCTGATAAAGCTCTACACCTTGCCTTCCGATCTATGGATCTTCATACCCAGCCTGCTGTACCCCAGACAAGATCTTTCACGTGGAATGTAGCAAGAACATCTAAGCTCGAGAAACCTCGCTTCATCATAGTGTGTGCTCAGACTGCAAGATTGGGTGATTATAGCAAGAACAGTTCCGAGTTTGATCACTGCAACATTACTAATTTGAGACTATTCCTCAACAGTGAATGCTATCCCTACCATGATTTGAACTTGGACTTTAAAAATTCAAAGTTTGCTTCACTATATGAAATGTACTATAAATTTCAAAGTTTCTATTATGAAAGAGATAATTATCCCCTCTTGAAGAGAAAGGATTTTCTTCACCGTGCACCATTATTCGTAATAGACTGTTCTCACCAACCCGAGGAGGTTATAAATGGAGCTGTGAACATCAGAATCGAGATTCAAGTATCTGCAAATATACCAGCCCAGACGTCACTGTACTGTCTGGTTCTACATGACAAAGTATTTACCTACAAACCTCTTTCTCACGTGATGCAAGCACTTATATAATTATGCATATGTTTGGGTGAATGGTTTTTGTGAAGGAATGTACTAGGATAAGTTTATGAATAATAAATTCAATTCATATACTAAAACACTCTTTTATTGACTTTAGCATACATTTCAAGCATTTTCCTTCTCCCCCTCCTACTCCCTGAAACACTAATTGCTCCTGACTTGCAGAAATCATTTAAAATATTCAAATGTCTTTCAATATAGGGCAATAGCCGTTTTAGGTTCCTTACACCCTCAATGTCTAAAGATATTACATTATTATTTAAACAAATATTTATGAAATGAATTGAATGGTCAAAAATACAATAATATTGTATGCATAAATTACATTGTCACAATATTCATCACACGCAAACTTTTTTGTTTGGCGTAGGTAATCTTCAATCATTGGAATGTTTTTGGATATTATATCCCAGTCTGATTTTGTGATATAAACAAATGATTTATCACTTTCACAATTTATGTAGAGATAGGGGATGTCATAGTATAGTCCAATGTTCACGGAATGGGAGGGGGAGATGCTGACGTCATCAAGCGCATGTGATCGATTCTCCATGCTCCTCTGGCGAATGCAGGGTACCTTCAATGAATAAGAAGACCATAGGACCCTCGTTGAGTATCTTCCTCTTACACCTCCTCTTCTGCTTTTTCTCCCCAGTCTCGTTCTGTCTCTTCCTCCGCTCCCTCCTCACACCCAGCAACATATATTCAAAACAATGTTAGAAATAGGTTTAGTTAATGACTTCATGCGTCTGAAAGAGAAAATACATATATTAGAAAAATCCTCTCCCTTGTCACACAAAAAGTACTATCAAAGAGTGTCATACTCTCTTCGCGGGTTTGCAGGCTTCTAGGTGTATCCCGGGCGAGCAATCTGGAGTCGTCTGATTTATCCACTCCTGTACCCTCGTAGCTTTATCATCAGGGGTAGTAGTAATGGCGGGGAGTGGAGCGGCATCCTCATCCATAGGCTGGGTATGGCGCTCTGCGATTGGATATACCACTATATCGACATCGCGTCTCTCAGGATCCAGCTCCTCTATTGGCACGGGTACCTTAGGCGCAGTCATTCGCAGTCTGTAATAATTTAATTTTAGGTTAGACACAGAGTAGCATTAGAAGCAGTAAATGAATATGTAATTTAACATTTCTTCTACTTACTCGAGTTTTCTCTTCCTGCGCTGGTAGACCTCGCAGTTGTCGTTACATAGGAAGAATGATGCCATGCGTTCATGCTGTGCCGGGTTAGTACAAAGTACAGAATGCATGTATCCGGTGCACGACTCTGTATCACATTCAGCTAGATGTTTCGAGACGAAGACATCGTCAACTTCATCGACATCGCTAATATCCTCCACATCATCACCCATGCGATTTTCACTGAAAGAATAAAATAATTTCAAGTTAGATTTCATTTAACATGCGTACAATATATTACCGAGTTACAGAAAATAAAATGTATTACTTACATGTTCGCTCCTCGATAAACAGGACAGCTCTCTTTACACACTTCCAGTGTAGTCATCTGATCATGATGCGATGGTTGAGTACACAACACTGAATGCATTAAACCATTGCATGTTTCGGTATGGAAGTATACGTAGTGAAAATAATCTTCTCCGCACTCGCTCCAGTAATCATTCACATCAGATGCACGATTATCACCGGCCATTTCGATTATCACTGAACGAACACTGAAAAAACAATAAATGATCGCTCTGGCTGCCGGCGTTCCGTATATACTGTAGACAGTGACGTCACGCGGCGGTGGAGGGGTGGAATGCATGTTGAGACCTGTTATTCACCCTCCAGGCAGAAGGCGGCTGTCTGTTTTTGAATACAAAGGAAAGCCATTGGCGAGCGTGTTTTAACATGATTTATCGACGCAAACAGAGTGGAGCCGGGCTAGTCTACACATCGAGACTTGTTAGTGACGTCACGCACACAGTCGCGGAGGGAGGTGAAACTTGTTATTACCAGACAGAAGTCGGCTGCCGGGTTTTTCATTACAAGACGGACCGTGAGCGTGATAGTTATACATATGCTAGCACACATATACGACGGCGGCCAGGTGCGCGCGAGTCAATTCATATACACTTAATTACATTAATCAATCAAAAATACTTAATCGTATTCGTCGATCGAAGAGCAGCGTTTAATTGCATTAGCAGTATATAAACATTGACTCTTTTTTCAATAACACATTACCTAATTGATTGACACAATTATCTACTCAAAAACGATTTGCCGATGGGTGGCAGGCATCGAGAAAACCATTCCCTACCACACACCTCACCAGGGGCGGGATTTAGACAGGACGCTATGACAGTGGGGTGACGTCGCCAGCGTATAGGAACAATACACCCTCTCCCACCTATCCGCAGGGGAACCAATCACACGGAGGGGATCTAGACAAGTCACAATGAGGGGGGGCGGGAATGTAGCCAGCGTATAGGAACAATACACACTCCCCCACCTATCCACAGGGAACCAATCAGACCACAAAGGGGAGGGAGTGTACACAGCCAGCGTATGGAAACAATACACACTCTCCCACCTATCCACAGGGAACCAATCAGACCACAAAGGGGAGGGGGCGGGGCCACCGGCACGCAACCAGGCACCATGGGGGAGGGGGTAGGACCTGTCGGCACAGACCCGGTCGGCATTAGGTAAGGCCACAAAGGGAGGGGGCGGGGCTTGCGGCACGCGCCACCAAGCGGTATGTAAGGCCTCAAAGAGGGGGACGGGGCTTGTCGGCATAGAACAAAGAATCTTATCAGTTGTCGGCATCGCCTTTGGCTCAGATTCGCTATGATATGACTACTGTGGTTCAACAAGAACTCTCTGATTGGCATAGATTTTCCCGTGTCAGAAACAAACATTGATGGTCTCCATCTGCGATGCATTTTACATGTATTAATCAATATTCTCTGGAACCAGGGAATTTCCCCTCTTTTAATTTCTGCTTTCCTGAAAATTCCAATATTTACACGGTTTTCCTGTTTTCACTACAAGTGCTTTGTGTTCCACGTTCTTGTCCTTCTCATGACTCTTCATATCCCTCTGCTAAGGACAAAATTGTATTGTCAGTTCAACTATTTGCTTAGCTTCACTTAGAAGTATCCATCTTGACTTAAATATTCACCTGGCAGGTTATCTAGAAACTTACAGTTGAGTAGCATATCAGATGGGCTTACTTCACTTTTCTTCTGAAGTCCCTTGTTCAACTAACTCCACAATTTTTTCAGTGTCGATAGATATGTTTCCATGTCTTCATTTTTTCTATTTGAATTGAAAAAACTGCATGTAAATATCGTACAGCTGACTTTGTAATGATAGTTAAAATGGTTTATGTAGCTCCAGCCAAGTTATCTCTTGTATTTTGAAACCTCATAATCCCTTGGGTGTTTTCTTCTGCCATAGTGTTTTAACACCATCATAACACTCTTATTCACCTAGAAGAAATTATCTACTTTTTGTGTCCTTTGCATTGATCAGCCGTTACAAAGAGAATTAAATTGGTGGGTTCAATCAGATTTCCTCCATGATCACCAAGGTACAAGAATGGCATCCTAACAAAACCAATCCTGTGCTTCCATATGGACTAGTCATTCACGCCTGCTAAAGGTTTTACTTGAACCCTGGTTACTTCTATTTTAACAGCATTCATTAAGTAAAACCCGCGAAAACGAAGCTTAGTTTCAAAAGCAATTTAATACTGTTTCTTACAAAACACTTGATTCCGCACTACAGTTTGTAAACACGTTGCGTCCATAACCTACTGACGACCTATCAGCGTATTAAATGAATCACAACTGACAAATATTTAAAGCATAGCTTTAATTTTACTGTCTTCCTGTTTGATTTACGTGTAACCACAAGAGAGCAGCGTACCAACAGCGGTACAGGGCTTTAATTTTATGTCAGGACCGTCACGCGGGAATTTCCCACTCGGCTGTTACGTGTGTTTCGGCCGGCCGTGCCGCTGCTATAACTCCCATTGTTAAAGTAACTATTTAAGCTTTATCTCTATGTCAGGACCGCGGGGATTTTCCGCTCGGCTATTAGCTGCATCGCTACACCTCCCCTCAATTATTCTGAGCGCATTATTGTGAACGGTTTCTTTCGTCAGTGACGGAAGGATTAATCAGTCCTCAGCTAGTGTTCTTTCCAACGAGGCGCGGTTCCACCTGACTGGCTGCGTGAACACCAAGAATACTCGCTGTTGGTGTTCTGAAGATCTAAATCGGCTTAATGAAACCCTTCATTACGATAGGAAAATTGGAGTTTGGTGTACTGTTAGCGCAAAAAGAATAATCGCTCCGATCTTCTTCGAGCAAACAGGCAATGCCGAGGAATACCGAAATAACATTTTTACTCCATTATCACGTCAATTGGCAGAATAAGAGAAAACATTTGGATAGTTTCAACAGGATTCGCCAACCGCTCATATAGCAGCAATCTCCATGAATAAAATTAGTGAAGTGTTTGAAGATAGAGCAATTAGTGCTGGTGTATGGCCCTCTCGTTCCCCAGAAATAACAGTGGCCAATTTTTTGTGGGGTAACCTTAAGGAGAAAATATATAAAACGAATCCTCACACACTGGAAGAACTGATAGAAAACATAGCATTCGAAGTTAGAAACATTTCAGTGGTCGAACTGAATCGTGTAAACCGAAATGTGTTTTCTCGCTATGATGCCTGTTTAGCCGCGGAAGGACACCATTTTTAGCACCTCATATAAGGTAAGTTTTGTACATTAGGCATTAACAATATGTGAGAGAGATAAAGCTTAAACAGTTAGTTTAGCAAGGGTAGTCATGGCAGTGGCACGGCCAGCCGATGCACACGTAGCAGCCGAGTGGGAAATCCCTGCGTGACGGTCCTCACATAAAACTAAGCCTTGTATAAGCATTAAAACAAATATCCACACACAAGAACAAACCACTTATAGATTTTTACATTAACTTCAATATAACCACATGTGGTAAACATGCACCGATTTGAAAGTAATGTCAGCATTAACTGGATTCCAACAAGACTTCACTGAGCACTGATGTTTCATTTCTATGTGAGATAGTTGAGATAGAAATTTTCACTTGACAGAAAGGAATTGTATTCTTAATAAAATGTTTAAACTGTAAAAATTAATGTTCAGCATTAGCATTAAGTGAAATCTCAGAGAATTGCACTTTGCCCTCCTCTTATAAACTTTTGTTTCATTAAAAACTCCGAAGACGAATTAAATTTAGTGGCATTTCACATTTTGCTTACAAGATATCCCAACTAAATGAATAAAAAATTAAGCAAGGCAGGCTTATGGACTCACATTTTCATAAATCTTTCGAAACTGCTGTTTTAAACACATTTTAAGTGATATTGAGAATGGGGTTAGGACTTCCATACTGTCCGCATTGTATGGGATTTCATGTATTCGAGGAGGAAGAGTTGTGTCCCATATTACCATCATACGGAAGTTGAAAATCCCAAATTTCACACTATGCTTCAGTTTTGCAGTTTTTGAAACACGTGTATGTACATTCGGCACATCGGTAGTAAGTTTTATGTGGTAGTAAGTAGTAGGAGAATAAGAGAGCTGGCCCACTTAATTTATGCATGGAATGTCTATTCATATGCAAATGAGCTCCCTCCCCCATTTTCCCCCTTCCACCCCCACCTCCTAGGTAGTTTTACTTGCAGCTGCGGTCGTAAATCTTGTTGAGTACAATGGAAGCTTGACAGTTAAGCAATTAAGGCTGTCAATCAACTGTCAAAACGAACAAATGGGTCATAAATTTAAGGTTCTGTAACAAAGGCGAGATGTTTTTCCTACCCATTCCACATCCGATCACTTCTGCACTTGTTGCAGTTACCCACCCCACTTCCATTGTTTGTCGAACACGTGGCATACTCATTCCCCTAGCTTTTAACAAAAGAACAATGCTTAACCTTCAGCTGTCAAAATGAACAAAGCCCATGATGAATTAGGGTTGTGACAAAGAGAACCTAAGACAGTTAACAGAGAAACAAGTTCTATTGTCCGGTGCAAGCATTTATTTCTCATTCCACTACCCCAATAACAAAGCCGGTTCCCTTTCCATTGTGGAAGAGATTCTATTGTGTGTGCCTTTATATTGTCCCGGGCAAGCCTTCTTTAGAAAGACCATCTGGCATACTCATTCCACAACCCAATAACAAAGCCGGTCCCTTTCCATTGTGTAAGAGATTCTATTGTGTGCCTTTCTATTGTCCTGGGCAAGACTAGTTTAGAAAGACACCTGTGGCATTCCCATTCCACTACTCCATAACAAAGCCTGACCCTTTCCATTGTTCGACCACCTGGTACCTTAACAAAAGAATCTGAAGGCTGCCTTATGCTCGTCCTGTCCTTGTTTGCGTGAAAGAGAGAGAAACTTGTTTACCAACTCTGCGTAACAACGTCAGAGTCGGCCATCATGATTTTGCCTGAGGGACTGTTCTCTCCGATGTTTTACGAGATCCTACGAATATACCCGAGCATAGTTAACAAGCATTCTGTTTGGTTTATTTCAGGCAGTGACTCTGAAAAAGCGTCTAATATACATTTCATTACATTCATTAAACCTCTACGTGATATCCATAGATCGGTGTTCGATTCTTACTGTAATCAAAAGTTTATTGCTAATGAGAAATTAATGATTGATATTATTATATCATTACCCTAATTAATAAAAGCGCGTTCAGAGAATTCTAGCTCGACTCTTACCAAGTGAAACTCTAATGCGTAATAACTATTAAACTATGCACCACCAGATTAAAAAATGTATTTATCAAATATAATTTATATTAAACACCGGTGTATACTTAGGCATCCAAGATGTTTTGCTAAGGTAAAACATTATTATATCATTACCCTGATTAATGAAAGACCATTCAGAGGACCCTAGTTCGAATCTTACCCTGCAAACTCTAAGGTGTAACAACTAGTAAATTACGCTTGCGTGCACTAACAGGTTAAAAATATATTAAACACATGCGTATACTTAGATATCCAAGTTGATATTTTCTTAGGGTAAAACATTATTATATCATTACCCTGATTAAAGACCGTTCAGAGGTTTCTAGTTCGAGTCTTACCCTGCAAGCTCTATGCCTACTAACTATTAAATTACGGAAGCGTGCACGATAAGATTAAAAAATGTATTTAACAAATATAATTTAATTTTATACAACATTACGCTGTTTTAATGAAAGGTATTCTTAGGAACCCAGAAGCCCATAGTACGAACCTTCCTAGGGAACTCTGTAATAATAAACACTAAATTATTGAAGCGTGAACGGGTCAGTTTAAAACGTATGTATTTAACAAATATAATTATTTATATTAAACCCCTGCGTATACTTAGATATTCCGATGCCTAGACACGATTCTTTATTTTCTTTCTGCTCTCTCTTTCTTCCTTTTTCCTCTTTCAATCTATCTATCTCTTTCTTTCTCAACGATTTGCACACATCCAGGCACTCCCATATACACGAGCACATGTGCATACATCAACACGAATACACTGGTGCACGCACGTACACACACGCACGCACATACACGCAAGCACATACACACCCTCACATACATACAACCGTACACACTCACATACACGCATTCACGCACCTCATGCGTATACATACATACACCAGTGCTCTTACACACATACACATACATGGACACACACACATACACGCACACACACTCACGTGCAAGCACATATGCCTGTTCACTTACACCCAACAGCGCCAACCCACACACGCATACGCCAACTCACACGCATGTCCTGAATGAAAAGAGACAAAATGATGCAATAAAAACTAATTATAGCTCGGGATGCAAGGCTCCATTTACGATTTGCTCGAAACCGGACTTGATGAATGGGTTCGAATCCTAGGAGGGATTACAAATTCATCTTCTAATAATTTCAAAACTAATTAAAATAAAAACAGTAAATAAACTTCATTACTTTTATGCCATTAGCTCGTTTCTTGTGCGTGTATATTAGAGTACCAGGTGTCGTGGGTTCGATCCTTAATTTTAAAATCTCAATTATCTCTGAAACTAGCAGGGATAGAGGAGCGGGCCAAAGCATGATTGATAGCTCCTATGATGGGCAATTAATGCCTTATATAAGTTCCAATCAGTTGTCCCTAGCTCGAATCCTGATTTTTCAGTGACTTCACTGATTTTCCTTTGTACTCTAGAATACATCGCTTAGATTGATGCTTTAACTGCATGCAGCTTTGTGTAAAACGACATTATGGATGTACTCTGTGTGAGAGAGAGCGAGAGAGGGGGAGAGAGAGAGCGAGAGGAAGTGAAACAAGTAGGGATAGAAGTGTCGAGAGCCTCTGCGCATGCGCAGCAAGAGATGATGCCATTGGCTGCAATAATCACGTGACGTGTAAGCATCACAACCATGATGACGTGCCGGCATCGCCTGGAGGGGGTTTAGATCCCTATATAAACAGATATCTGCCCATTTTAGGACTGTTGTGTACTTATTAACTTTACATTCAAGTTTTAAAGAGCATTAAAAGCAACGTGAGCTGCAGGCCGTCTACACATTCAGCGCATATCAAAACGTGGCAATGCAAGGTGAGTTTTACATAACTATACAAAATCACTGTTGGCTTTTACAATACATTTAATTTTGTTTAAACGTTACAGTACATGAAAGACGATTCGTTACAAAGAGCATCATATTTTCTAATCTGTGCTTTACATTCACATGGATTTCACTGCATACTCTTCTCCAGTTCACATGATTTTCGCCACACATTCTTCTTACATAAACATTCATACGATTTTCCCCCTCATTCTTTGTTTCACTATACACTCATATGATTTCCTCTACTCATTCTTTGTTCCCCTACAGGTTCATGCTCTGTTAACATTCACACGACTTTCTCTGCACATTCTTTGCTTCCATTAACATTCACAAGATCTTCGCTACACATTCTTCTTACTTAAACATTCATACGATTTTTCCCCCTCATTCTTTGTTTCACTATACATTCGCACACGGTTTCCTCTACTCATTCTTTGGTTCTCTGCTGGCTCATCTTCAATGAACATTCACATGATTTTCTGTACTTATTCTTTGTTTCTCTACACATTCATAGGCTTACTTACAAAACATGCACACCCTAGTTCTAATATAAAAAGTGTATAACTCGTTCTTCAACTTGAATAATGTAGTGAAAATAATAATTCATGACAATGTCTGTTACAGATTGTTTAGCTGATAGACTTAACAAGATGGTTGAAGAGCGTAGTTTCCTACCCACTCGTCGAGTTCAAGATCTCAAAATAGGTCTTAACTATGAGATAAAGTCCTTAAAGAGAGTTCAAACAAGATATGGTACCAGGATCTTATCCTCGCTGGAGGATTGTCAAGTGTTGTTGCCGGAGCGCTATAATTCGTTAACCGATCAAGAGATTGCAGAAATACCTGGGAACGTATACCTACAGTATAACGGTATGGCAGAGATGGGGAAATTTAAGACATGTAAATTGTCTTTTTTACATGCAAAGAAGGTGCGTAGAAGTGTCAAACTTAAGTATTGAATGTTCTCCTATTTCACAATGAAAAATTCACAAATAAAACAACTGACTCATTGATATTACATATAAAGATACAAAAGATGCATATTATAGAATTTTATAAAAAATTTACGAAATCACAATATCACATGCTTTGAGTTTAATTATATCTAGCGCATTGAAATAACTCTAAATATCCGAATGTTTATACAAATCTTTGTGCTTCATTTTACATGTATCATATGCTTCATTTTATATGTATCATAACAAAAAATGTAATTCTTTTCAGGTTGCCTTTACTTGGTCAAGTTAGTTTTCTAAGACTTTCATTGTGCAATGTTTCAGGGTGTGCAATAAGAGGAAGAAGAAGAGGAATAGCCTGCTGCCATGCAAAGGATGCTGACGCTATTGGAGGGTGGAATAAGCACCATCGGCACCTACAAGAAACATTTCGGCAAGAAACGGGTGCTGAGACATCTACATCACCGAAACACATTAAGACAGGGTCCTTATATAACATTACAGGGTATACGATGAAAAAATACGGTCAATTTTGTATACAATTCAATGCATAGCTGAGAGTTAGCTCGAACTAGTCTCCCTATATTCACTGAAATTAAGCATTGTGAGCAATAATTTAAGTGACTGTGAAAATACTTTAAGTAATGGTGAAATTTGTATCCTAAAAGACTTGAGCCCTGTATACATTAACAGCATTAAGACTGTTTGCCACGCTGGAATACAAATTATGAAAATAAAAAGACTTTCATTTAAATAATAAGGAAATTTGCATAACCTGCTGTTACAAGTGTAATGACATACAGAAACAATGAGTCGGGCGAGAAAGTGATGGAAATGTAAGATAAATAATAACAATAAAAGAATTAAGGTATGCTTTTACATAGTGTTTTTATTCATTAAAAATCCTTGCATTCCTAATGAAAAATAAATCATTACAATGATTAGTTTAAGTTATGTCACAATGATCAAAAAGAGAACCGTCTTTAGATGCATTACTCGATCTTAAGGCAGAGCACCAAAAATGACAAATCACGGCTTCTCCATCTTAGATGTCGTGTCACTATTCAGGTAAATTCCTGTAACACAGCAGGTCGAGTATGCAGATCCGTGGTCCTAAATGGGTGAAACAGAGTCTTATCCAGCTTAACAGTCTTGAGATCTCAGCATCAGAAAGTCGAATCACAAGCCTTCTCCACTCGATGAGTACAGGTTTAACAACAGTATTCTCTTCACCCTGAGACGGTGTAAAGTATATAAATGTTCAACTTGACAAGGGATTCTAAACTCGTTGTTAGAGTCCAGAGCTGATGTATTATATAGTGAAAACACATGTTCCTCTTCTTAGCGATCTTGTTCTCGAATCTCGGTGTCAGTAGCATTGAAGATGTTCCTATGATTATAGGATTCTGAAGCCCAATAACTGTAGGAACTGCTGATTGCGTGATGTTAACCTGATGGACGTCAAGGGCAGAGCATGATGTGTGCATCGAACCATTCCATTATTATATCCTCGACGTCGTTGACCTCTTCTAAAATCTATAGGCATTATGCTTATATCCTTGTTTCTAAAGGCAATGATATTGCTGTTATGCTCCCCTGTTTGCTCTATGAAGCGGATGTTTATGAACAACAGGTAAAATTTGATTTCATGGTTCCTGTGAAATACGGTATCCTGCCGTAACAGATGGGAAAACTGGTAGATGGAGTGTCCACTTTTACTATAGAGGAAGGAGACTGGTGCAATACTGCGCTAAACTCGTATGATGCTCAACCTAAATATATTCGCTAGGAAATCAGATTCATACAGCTGATTAGATGGAATAACTTTGTCCCTGAAGGGCCACAGAACGTTCCTATAGAACAATTAATGGAAAAAATCAAGAGTGAAAGGACATTTTAATGACATTTTTATTATTATTATTGTTGTTATTATTATTATTATTATTATCATTATTCACTGATCTAATAAAGAAGACATTCGCATCCTAATATGAGGAATCTTTCTAACTCTTTCATGGTTTCAAGGTTCTGCAGATGCTAATCACGCTATAAAACCACCCAGCTTTAAATCCTGAATAATGTAGCTAATCGCATCGGAAATGTCATTTTTATCAGGTGTATGAAGCATCATGAGTACCCTTAGCATGGTTACCAAATCATTAGGATCGGTGTAGCGGCATAGCATCTCCTCTGTATTCGCTTTCGATATATCCTTTAATCTAGGTGAGTTGACACTAGTATGCTTGCTTTCATTGATGTGTTTATTCAGAGCTTGCTCATTCAAAGAAACTGCTCTCATTGCTTCATCAGTGGTAGCTCTTGACGTTATTACAGGATCGCTTGAACTGGTTCCAAGTACGGTACATCTTGAATCCTGCTCTTCGGGACTTGAGAAGATTTCAGGATCTCGTCTGGGTGTTGTAGTCAATGCACAGCTGGTCATCACTTTACAGCATCTTCTCCTATGTTGCTTAAGCCTTGAAATTGTCCTGTTTTTTAAAATTCTATTACATATACAGCACTTAACAAAGCGATTACTCCCCCCTTGGGAAACATACGAAAAATCAAGATTCTCGTAAATTGACTGTAATTGTCCGTCTTTGTGAGTGTTCATGCTCAATCAGTATATATAAACTAGTCAATGTATACTGTAGATGTTGAATTCGTATACGATAACACGAGACTGAGCTATTTTTTAACATTTATGTATTTATATATGTACTCAGGTTTTGATGCATATAAACAGCCATGTCGGAATTACACTAAGCAAAATATTGTAGCATTCGCGCATAATAGTTGTAATTCCGTTAATTATAACTATCTCATTAAGCACAAGCAGATTCAAGTAGCTAGAAATGGATTCATAGAGGTAAGAGTACAAGTTTTCTTGATAGTTAGCACAGAGAATGCGAGAGTTGAGGGATATACTGGTCATTTTCCCTTTGCAGGTCACCTTTTTTCCCTTTGCTGGCCACCTGGTTCCTGCACCTGGAGCTACTTTTCCCTTCATAATTGCTGTTACTAGTCACGCTTCCAACTTTTTCACCTAATGTAACATCAGATGTTTGCACGCTTTTCCAAGTCGTTTCAGCCAGACCTTGTCAGCAATGTTTCTCGAAGCAGAGACCTTATGCTGAGCGTTGGCAATGCCACTAAGATTACACGATTCGTCTAACGGAATGATTCCAGGGTCTCCTCTCTTTAATTTTTCTCTAGCTTTACCACAGTTCCTCAGCCTATATAACCAGGTAAATGTACTTCAACGGTTGCAGGCTAGTGAGAGAGTTAATTAAACCGAAACCTCTTGCGAGCTTAAGCACCTTAGCACTCACGTTATACTAATCGATTTTTATTCGGGATAGTTCTTTTATACCTTCTCATTAGCGTATATACATTAAGAGCGATTTATTTTATTTTAGCTGTCAAGTTAGAGAGGATGAAACAAGAATGCTCACAGCCTATTCATATGTTAGACTTTGAAAGCGACTTTAGATGTGAACTTAGTGGAAAACTGTTTCATGTCAATGTTTTTGACGTGGCCCATCATGTAACCCATTCAGGGAAAAGGTGACCAGCAAAGGGAAAAATGTTACCAGCAAAGGGAAAAAGGTGACCAGCAAAGGGAAAAACGTGACCAGCAAAGGGAAAAGGTGACCAGTAAAGGGAAAAATGTGACCAGCAAAGGGAAAAAGGTGACCAGAAAAGGGAAAATGTGACTAGCAAAGGGAAAAAAGGTAAACAGTAAAGGGAAAAACGTGACCAGCAAAGGGAAAAACGTGACCAGCAATGGGAAAAAGGTGACCAGCAACGGGAAAAACGTTACCAGTAAAGGGAAAAACGTTATCAGCAAAGGGAAAAAGGTGACCAGCAAAGGGAAAAACGTGACCAGAAAAGGGAAAAAGGTGACCAGCAAAGGGAAAAACGTGACCAGCAAAGGGAAAAAGGTGACCAGCAAAGGGAAAAATGTGACCAGCAAAGGGAAAAAGGTGACCAGCAAAGGGAAAAACGTGACCAGCAAAAGGAAAAAGGTGACCAGCAAAGGGAAAAAAGGTGACCAGCAAAGGGAAAAACGTGACCAGCAAAGGGAAAAATGTGACCAGCAAAGGGAAAAAGGTGACCAGCAAAGGGAAAAATGTGACCAGCAAAGGGAAAATAGGTGACCAGTAAAGGGAAAAACGTGACCAGCAATGGGAAAAAGGTGACCAGAAAAGGGAAAAATGTGACTAGCAAAGGGAAAAAAGGTAAACAGTAAAGGGAAAAACGTGACCAGCAAAGGGAAAAACGTGACCAGCAATGGGAAAAAGGTGACCAGCAACGGGAAAAACGTTATCAGTAAAGGGAAAAAGGTGACCAGCAACGGGAAAAACGTTACCAGCAAAGGGAAAAAGGTGACCAGCAAAGGGAAAACGTGACCAGAAAAGGGAAAAAGGTGACCAGCAAAGGGAAAAACGTGACCAGCAAAGGGAAAAAGGTGACCAGCAAAGGGAAAAATGTGACCAGCAAAGGGAAAAAGGTGACCAGCAAAGGGAAAAACGTGACCAGCAAAGGGAAAACGGTGACCAGCAAAGGGAAAAAAGGTGACCAGCAAAGGGAAGAACGTGACCAGCAAAGGGAAAAATGTGACCAGCAAAGGGAAAAAGGTGACCAGCAAAGGGAAAAATGTGACCAGCAAAGGGAAAAAGGTGACCAGTAAAGGGAAAAACGTGACCAGCAATGGGAAAAAGGTGAACAGCAACGGGAAAAACGTTACCAGCAAAGGGAAAGAGGTGACCAGCAAAGGCAAAAACGTGAACAGCAATGGGAAAAAGGTGACCAGCAACGGGAAAAACGTTACCAGCAAAGGGAAAAAGGTGACCAGCAACGGGAAAAACGTTACCAGCAAAGGGAAAAACGTGACCAGCAAAGGGAAAAAGGTGACCAGCAAAGGGAAAAACGTGACCAGCAAAGGGAAAAACGTGACCAGCAAAGGGAAAAATGTGACCAGCAAAGGGAAAAAGGTGACCAGAAAAGGGAAAAATGTGACCAGCAAAGGGAAAAACGTGACCAGCAAAGGGAAAAAGGCGACCAGCAAAGGGAAAAAGGTGACCAGCAAAGGGAAAAAAGTGACCAGCAAAGGGAAAAACGTGACCAGCAAAGGGAAAAAGGTGACCAGCAAAGGAAAAAAGGTGACCAGCAAAGGGAAAAACGTGACCTGCAAAGGGAAAAAGGTGACTAGCAAAGGGAAAAATGTGATCAGCAAAGGGAAAAAGGTGGCCAGCAAAGGGAAAAAAGGTGACCTGCAAAGGGAAAATGACCAGTATCTCCCTCAACTCTCGCATTCTCTGTGCTACCTATCAAGAAAACTTGTACTCTTACCTCTATGAATCCATTTCTAGCTACTTGAATCTGCTTGTGCTTAATGAGATAGTTATAATTAACGGAATTACAACTATTATGCGCGAATGCTACAATATTTTGCTTAGTGTAATTCCGACATGGCTGTTTATATGCATCAAAACCTGAGTACATATATAAATACATAAATGTTAAAAAATAGCTAAGTCTCGTGTTATCGTATACGAATTCAACATCTACAGTATACATTGACTAGTTTATATATACTGATTGAGCATGAACACTCACAAAGACGGACAATTACAGTCAATTTACGAGAATCTTGATTTTTCGTATGTTTCCCAAGGGGGGAGTAATCGCTTTGTTAAGTGCTGTATATGTAATAGAATTTTAAAAAACAGGACAATTTCAAGGCTTAAGCAACATAGGAGAAGATGCTGTAAAGTGATGACCAGCTGTGCATTGACTACAACACCCAGACGAGATCCTGAAATCTTCTCAAGTCCCGAAGAGCAGGATTCAAGATGTACCGTACTTGGAACCAGTTCAAGCGATCCTGTAATAACGTCAAGAGCTACCACTGATGAAGCAATGAGAGCAGTTTCTTTGAATGAGCAAGCTCTGAATAAACACATCAATGAAAGCAAGCATACTAGTGTCAACTCACCTAGATTAAAGGATATATCGAAAGCGAATACAGAGGAGATGCTATGCCGCTACACCGATCCTAATGATTTGGTAACCATGCTAAGGGTACTCATGATGCTTCATACACCTGATAAAAATGACATTTCCGATGCGATTAGCTACATTATTCAGGATTTAAAGCTGGGTGGTTTTATAGCGTGATTAGCATCTGCAGAACCTTGAAACCATGAAAGAGTTAGAAAGATTCCTCATATTAGGATGCGAATGTCTTCTTTATTAGATCAGTGAATAATGATAATAATAATAATAATAACAACAATAATAATAATAAAAATGTCATTAAAATGTCCTTTCACTCTTGATTTTTTCCATTAATTGTTCTATAGGAACGTTCTGTGGCCCTTCAGGGACAAAGTTATTCCATCTAATCAGCTGTATGAATCTGATTTCCTAGCGAATATATTTAGGTTGAGCATCATACGAATTTAGCGCAGTATTGCACCAGTCTCCTTCCTCTATAGTAAAAGTGGACACTCCATCTACCAGTTTTCCCATCTGTTACGGCAGGATACCGTATTTCACAGGAACCATGAAATCAAATTTTACCTGTTGTTCATAAACATCCGCTTCATAGAGCAAACAGGGGAGCATAACAGCAATATCATTGCCTTTAGAAACAAGGATATAAGCATAATGCCTATAGATTTTAGAAGAGGTCAACGACGTCGAGGATATAATAATGGAATGGTTCGATGCACACATCATGCTCTGCCCTTGACGTCCATCAGGTTAACATCACGCAATCAGCAGTTCCTACAGTTATTGGGCTTCAGAATCCTATAATCATAGGAACATCTTCAATGCTACTGACACCGAGATTCGAGAACAAGATCGCTAAGAAGAGGAACATGTGTTTTCACTATATAATACATCAGCTCTGGACTCTAAAAACGAGTTTAGAATCCCTTGTCAAGTTGAACATTTATATACTTTACACCGCCTCAGGGTGAAGAGAATACTGTTGTTAAACCTGTACTCATCGAGTGGAGAAGGCTTGTGATTCGACTTTCTGATGCTGAGATCTCAAGACTGTTAAGCTGGATAAGACTCTGTTTCACCCATTTAGGACCACGGATCTGCATACTCGACCTGCTGTGTTACAGGAATTTACCTGAATAGTGACACGACATCTAAGATGGAGAAGCCGTGATTTGTCATTTTTGGTGCTCTGCCTTAAGATCGAGTAATGCATCTAAAGACGGTTCTCTTTTTGATCATTGTGACATAACTTAAACTAATCATTGTAATGATTTATTTTTCATTAGGAATGCAAGGATTTTTAATGAATAAAAACACTATGTAAAAGCATACCTTAATTCTTTTATTGTTATTATTTATCTTACATTTCCATCACTTTCTCGCCCGACTCATTGTTTCTGTATGTCATTACACTTGTAACAGCAGGTTATGCAAATTTCCTTATTATTTAAATGAAAGTCTTTTTATTTTCATAATTTGTATTCCAGCGTGGTAAACAGTCTTAATGCTGTTAATGTATACAGGGCTCAAGTCTTTTAGGATACAAATTTCACCATTACTTAAAGTATTTTCACAGTCACTTAAATTATTGCTCACAATGCTTAATTTCAGTGAATATAGGGAGACTAGTTCGAGCTAACTCTCAGCTATGCATTGAATTGTATACAAAATTGACCGTATTTTTTCATCGTATACCCTGTAATGTTATATAAGGACCCTGTCTTAATGTGTTTCGGTGATGTAGATGTCTCAGCACCCGTTTCTTGCCGAAATGTTTCTTGTAGGTGCCGATGGTGCTTATTCCACCCTCCAATAGCGTCAGCATCCTTTGCATGGCAGCAGGCTATTCCTCTTCTTCTTCCTCTTATTGCACACCCTGAAACATTGCACAATGAAAGTCTTAGAAAACTAACTTGACCAAGCAAAGGCAACCTGAAAAGAATTACATTTTTTGTTATGATACATATAAAATAAAGCATATGATACATGTAAAATGAAGCACAAAGATTTGTATAAACATTCGGATATTTAGAGTTATTTCAATGCGCTAGATATAATTAAACTCAAAGCATGTGATATTGTGATTTCGTAAATTTTTTATAAAATTCTATAATATGCATCTTTTGTATCTTTATATGTAATATCAATGAGTCAGTTGTTTTATTTGTGAATTTTTCATTGTGAAATAGGAGAACATTCAATACTTAAGTTTGACACTTCTACGCACCTTCTTTGCATGTAAAAAAGACAATTTACATGTCTTAAATTTCCCCATCTCTGCCATACCGTTATACTGTAGGTATACGTTCCCAGGTATTTCTGCAATCTCTTGATCGGTTAACGAATTATAGCGCTCCGGCAACAACACTTGACAATCCTCCAGCGAAGATAAGATCCTGGTACCATATCTTGTTTGAACCCTCTTTAAGGACTTTATCTCATAGTTAAGACCTATTTTGAGATCTTGAACTCGACGAGTGGGTAGGAAACTACGCTCTTCAACCATCTTGTTAAGTCTATCAGCTAAACAATCTGTAACAGACATTGTCATGAATTATTATTTTCACTACATTATTCAAGTTGAAGAACGAGTTATACACTTCTTTATATTAGAACTAGGGTGTGCATGTTTTGTAAGTAAGCCTATGAATGTGTAGAGAAACAAATAATAAGTACAGAAAATCATGTGAATGTTCATTGAAGATGAGCCAGCAGAGAACCAAAGAATGAGTAGAGGAAACCGTGTGCGAATGTATAGTGAAACAAAGAATGAGGGGGAAAAATCGTATGAATGTTTAAGTAAGAAGAATGTGTAGCGAAGATCTTGTGAATGTTAATGGAAGCAAAGAATGTGCAGAGAAAGTCGTGTGAATGTTAACAGAGCATGAACCTGTAGGGGAACAAAGAATGAGTAGAGGAAATCATATGAGTGTATAGTGAAACAAAGAATGAGGGGGAAAATCGTATGAATGTTTATGTAAGAAGAATGTGTGGCGAAAATCATGTGAACTGGAGAAGAGTATGCAGTGAAATCCATGTGAATGTAAAGCACAGATTAGAAAATACGATGCTCTTTGTAACGAATCGTCTTTCATGTACTGTAACGTTTAAACAAAATTAAATGTATTGTAAAAGCCAACAGTGATTTTGTATAGTTATGTAAAACTCACCTTGCATTGCCACGTTTTGATATGTGCTGAATGTGTAGACGGCCTGCAGCTCACGTTGCTTTTAATGCTCTTTAAAACTTGAATGTAAAGTTAATAAGTACACAACAGTTCTAAAATGGGCAGATATCTGTTTATATAGGGATCTAAACCCCCTCCAGGCGATGCCGGCACGTCATCATGGTTGTGATGCTTACACGTCACGTGATTATTGCAGCCAATGGCATCATCTCTTGCTGCGCATGCGCAGAGGCTCTCGACACTTCTATCCCTACTTGTTTCACTTCCTCTCGCTCTCTCTCTCTCCCTCTCTCGCTCTCTCTCACACAGAGTACATCCATAATGTCGTTTTACACAAAGCTGCATGCAGTTAAAGCATCAATCTAAGCGATGTATTCTAGAGTACAAAGGAAAATCAGTGAAGTCACTGAAAAATCAGGATTCGAGCTAGGGACAACTGATTGGAACTTATATAAGGCATTAATTGCCCATCATAGGAGCTATCAATCATGCTTTGGCCCGCTCCTCTATCCCTGCTAGTTTCAGAGATAATTGAGATTTTAAAATTAAGGATCGAACCCACGACACCTGGTACTCTAATATACACGCACAAGAAACGAGCTAATGGCATAAAAGTAATAAAGTTTATTTACTGTTTTTATTTTAATTAGTTTTGAAATTATTAGAAGATGAATTTGTAATCCCTCCTAGGATTCGAACCCATTCATCAAGTCCGGTTTCGAGCAAATCGTAAATGGAGCCTTGCATCCCGAGCTATAATTAGTTTTTATTGCATCATTTTGTCTCTTTTCATTCAGGACATGCGTGTGAGTTGGCGTGTGCGTGTGTGGGTTGGCGCTGTTGGGTGTAAGTGAACAGGCATATGTGCTTGCACGTGAGTGTGTGTGCGTTTATGTGTGTGTGTGTGTGTGTCCATGTATATGTATGTGTGTAAGAGCACTGGTGTATGTATGTATACGCATGAGGTGCGTGAATGCGTGTATGTGTGTGTGTACGGTTGTATGTATGTGAGGGTGTGTATGTGCTTGCGTGTATGTGCGTGCGTGTGTGTACGTGCGTGCACCAGTGTATTCATGTTGATGTATGCACATGTGCTCGTGTATATGGGAGTGCCTGGATGTGTGCAAGTCGTTGAGAAAGAAAGAGATAGATAGATTGAAAGAGGAAAAAGGAAGAAAGAGAGAGCAGAAAGAAAATAAAGAATCGTGTCTAGCCATCGGAATATCTAAGTATACGCAGGGGTTTAATATAAATAATTATATTTGTTAAATACATACATTTTAAACTGACCCGTTCACGCTTCAATAATGCAGTATTTATTATTATAGAGTTCCCTAAGAAGGTTTGAACTATGGGCTTCTGGGTTCCTAAGAATACCTTTCATTAAAACAGCGTAATGTTGTATAAAATTAAATTATATTTGTTAAATACATTTCTAATCTTATCGTGCACGCTTCCGTAATTTAATAGTTAGTAGGCATAGAGCTTGCAGGGTAAGACTCGAACTAGAAACCTCTGAACGGTCTTTAATCAGGGTAATGATATAATAATGTTTTACCCTAAGAAAATATCAACTTGGATATCTAAGTATACGCATGTGTTTAATATATTTTTAACCTGTTAGTGCACGCAAGCGTAATTTACTAGTTGTTATACCTTAGAGGTTGCAGGGTAAGATTCGAACTAGGGTCCTCTGAATGGTCTTTCATTAATCAGGGTAATGATATAATAATGTTTTACCTTAGCAAAGTATCAATTTGGATGCCTAAGTATACACCGGTGTTTAATATAAATTATATTTGATAAATACATTTTTTAATCTGGTGGTGCATAGTTTAATAGTTATTACGCATTAGAGTTTCACTTGGTAAGAGTCGAGCTAGAATTCTCTGAACCCGCTTTTATTAATTAGGGTAATGATATAATAATAACAATCATTAATTTCTCATTAGCAATAAACTTTTGATTACAGTAAGAATCGAACACCGATCTATGGATATCACGTAGAGGTTTAATGAATGTAATGAAATGTATATTAGACGCTTTTTCAGAGTCACTGCCTGAAATAAACCAAACAGAATGCTTGTTAACTATGCTCGGGTATATTCGTAGGATCTCGTAAAACATCGGAGAGAACAGTCCCTCAGGCAAAATCATGATGGCCGACTCTGACGCTGTTACGCAGATTTGGTAAACAAGTTTCTCTCTCTTTCACGCAAACAAGGACAGGACGAGCATAAGGCAGCCTTCAGATTCTTTTGTTAAGGTACCAGGTGGTCGAACAATGGAAAGGGTCAGGCTTTGTTAGGGAGTAGTGGAATGGGAACGCCACAGGTGTCTTTCTAAACTAGTCTTGCCCAGGACAATAGAAAGGCACACAATAGAATCTCTTACACAATGGAAAGGGACCGGCTTTGTTATTGGGTTGTGGAATGAGTATGCCAGATGGTCTTTCTAAAGAAGGCTTGCCCGGGACAATATAAAGGCACACACAATAGAATCTCTTCCACAATGGAAAGGGAACCGGCTTTGTTATGGGGGTAGTGGAATGAGAAATAAATGCTTGCACCGGACAATAGAACTTGTTTCTCTGTTAACTATCTTAGGTTCTCTTTGTCACAACCCTAATTCATCATGGGCTTTGTTCATTTTGACAGCTGAAGGGTAAGCATTGTTCTTTTGTTAAAAGTTAGTGGAATGAGTATGCCACGTGTTCGACAAACAATGGAAGTGGGGTGGGTAACTGCAACAAGTGCAGAAGTGATCGGATGTGGAATGGGTAGGAAAAACATCTCGCCTTTGTTACAGAACCTTAAATTTATGACCCCTTTGTTCGTTTTGACAGTTGATTGACAGCCTTAATTGCTTAACTGTCAAGCTTCCATTGTACTCAACAAGATTTACGACCGCAGCTGCAAGTAAAACTACCTAGGAGGTGGGGGTGGAAGGGGGAAAATGGGGGAGGGAGCTCATCTGCATATGAATAGACATTCCATGCATAAATTAAGTGGGCCAGCTCTCTTATTCTCCTACTACTGTAGTAAGTTATGTGTAAACATGGCCACACTGATGTGACATAGTAGCTACATGTATACATTGTCACGTAGCTAAACTGTGTTGCCCAGAGATACAAAGTGGTAGATCGCAGACATTAAATTTGAAAAATTTTGAGTCTTGCACTCGTTTGTGCCCACATGGTACTTGTGGGGTGTCTTCGGGTATTTGTTGCTTACTGAAGGTAAATGGCTAATTCTCAAGAAAGCAGTCTTGTATTTATTTAACAAAATGAGAGGAATGGTATTCGTGGATATCATGTGTGAAAGATAACAACCGTTTAAAAAGCGGAGTATAACACTTGCAATTTCGAGCTTCCTATTACACATGACAGTGAATCCTATTTGAAATAACGCGTGTCTGCAGCATTTTCTCAAGTCTTCTTCTAAGCAAAAGAATAATCAGTTAAAGTTACCTAAACTGTAATATTTTACCACACTCTAAAACACAATCTTAGTTACGATAGCTTCCATTATAAGTGAAACTCATTCGGGACGTGAGCAGTGAGAGTGTATGCTTAAACGCAGTTTTCATAACAAACAGACGTCGAGAATTGATAAGTAATAAGAATTAGGTCGTTCATCACCTTAATGGATGCCAACAAAGCGTACTTTAGATAAGGAGCGAAATACATTACAATCATTGGCTCATAAATTCACATATGGGTCTATAAATTCTGATAAGGGTGACAGTAATTTAAGTTCAGGTGCTATAAATACTAATTAGGGTGACACTAATAGCTCCCCAAATAACCCATTCCCTGGGAATTCAAAATTACAAAGTAAAAAGCCTACAGCCACATACCCCATCTCCATTAAATATAGGTCAAAATTTCCCATCCACTATCGATTCAAAATAACAGAGAGATGCAGACAGCCGATATGTTAACCTGATAATTAGTTTGCATAAGAAAGACTTTCGACAGCCACGCCGTTTTTTAAGATTACAAACATTCAGACAGGTTATTTGCATCAAATATATGGCAATCCTTTACATCACTTGCACTTTTCAAACTTATAAACACTCACCGCCAAGCTAATTTCAGTACAATATAGGGGATATTTTACAAATTGGTAAGACGACAACGGTTACGCGCATTCTTCTAAGGGCTCAATCAGTGCCGCTACGTAATTTGCATGCGTCAATCATTTCTAAATTGCATTCCATTCATTCGTCAATTATTTCTATTTGTATTCCCTTCACCAATCAATCATACGCACGGCAATTGCAGTTTTAATGGAATGTGCAAACTAGAGACAGCTGGAGAGAGAGAAAACTCACACCCAGAAACATACATACATACATACATACATACATACATACATACATACATACATACATACATACATACATACATACATACAGACAGACAGACACACAGACACACACATACATACATACATACATACGTACGTACGTACTTACGTACATACGTACATGCAGATACTTGCATTCAACATAATTAGAGGAACGTAACTTTAGAATGCAATTATTCAATTAGCCAGGCAGCTAACTCATGCCTGTTTTCTCTAGCCCGTCTCAAGGTCGAATGACTCTATACAAGAAATTGCTGCATGAAACTATAATACCCAACATATTTGCTTTTGTTCTTCAGACTTGCAATCAGTTACCTGTAAATGATTCAGTAGCTTGCTACATGATACTCCAGCTGCTAATAGAGGGATTGATGGAGAATGTGTACAATAAATGTAATACATTTAATAATACAAACTTTGTTGTATTGAATGTAATAATTGTAAAGAATTTAATAACGTTAATTAATGTAATCGTTGTAATGAATGAAATAAGTGTGATTAATGTAATATCTATAATGAATGTAATTAGTACAATTTTGTAATGTTGCGTTAAGTTAGGCTAGCAGTGGATAACACCGTTTGTGTTAAGCAAGCATTCTGAATGTCTAAGTAAAGATAGGGTTAGTTAGGTGAGTTAGGTTGGAATGACGGTTAGGTTAAACTTAGATTAGCATTTGGATAGTTCAGATTAGGTTAGGCTAGGTTGGTATAACTTGCAATATAGCGTATAAGGTTTATAGCTAACATTCCTATAATAAGATTATGCATAAAATGCGGAATGTTCTGCATTTTAGATTACTCGTCCACTAGAATCTATGGATGCAATTTCGATTAATATTACCTTTAAGCCACATCCTTTAGTCAAAATATTCTTTAAGTATGAGTTATTCTGTCGAAAAACCCATACATCAAGCTTATGGAAAGCTTAATTTTACAAGCCTTAGTGATAGAGGAAAGAGATTTGCAAAGTATTGCATATGCTTACAGATGTTAAGAAATGCCCTACAAATAGAATTAAAAGGCATAGGAAAAAGTGGTATAATAAAGTGATGAAATGTCATGAGATTGAAAAACATGAACGTGAGTTTGCAAAATCATCTATACGTGACATCTTAGGTTCAAGAAAGGTTGCGACCTACGATGAGTAAACCTAGAAATGAGCAAGCGTCCGAATACAGTGAAAAACGACATATAGTCACTACATAAATGTGTGCAGACGATAAGTAGAATATGGATAATGGAGACATGCTATTATATCAGATGATAGATCCAAATATGCTGTTGATTCATTTAAGGTTTCTCAAAGCGACGCAGAAGGGAGGCAATAAGAATTATTGGGTGATAATGAAGAACTTATTCAGCAGCGGAAGAGTTCCGGGGCTATAGAGTGATTAAAGCCATGAATAGCTCTAAATGCCTAAAAGTGAATGATGTTAATATTTTAATATTTGTTTATGTATTCTTAGTAGAAGACGAGTTTTGCTAAACTGCTTTAGTACCGATAACGTTCGACTATAAACGGCTTGAAATATATACTATGCTACTTCTCATCGAATGCATTTTAATTATGCTAAAATTCAGACTTTAAGTTAATCGAAATTAGAACGGTGTGTGTCATATCATATATTTATTTGAATATAAAACTATATTAGCCAGCGCAAAATTGCATAATGTAATACTACCTGAAGGAATTCACTAACAGGAAGATGTTATTTTACTTTATGATTAATATTTGCTCCTTTTTATAAATGGGTTCACTCTACATCCATAGCATGCTATAAGGCGACGATAATAGTTGTGTAAAACATTCTCATTCCAATGACCAAAAATGGAAGTAAAGTCTCGCCTATGGACTGAAATGGATATAAGGAATATAGAATGGTCCTTTATACAAGAACATCCGCAATTACCTGTCTCTAATCTATGACGTCACCTAATATGTTCTAGCTTGCATTACATGTTTAAACTTGAATGGCGTCTCCATCTGCCATTCCTTTGTATCCGGAAAACCTGTGTCTACCTGCCCGTAAAAGTTAACAAAATGCTTGTAAAGTTACTAAAATCACCGTAAATGACAGTGTAACTCCCGTAACTGACCTAAAATGACAGAAAAGGTACATTCAGTGATTGAAAATGCATCGAAAATTTAATTCAAGTGTCCCAATCTCCATGACAGTAAAAATTTCTAAAGCTTCCAAATGTCTAAATGGACTGTAAGTACACGTTCAACGATCTAATGTATTCAATTGCCTCAAAATTGTCGCTTCAAGTGTAAAATTATTCTAAAAAGTATACAAAATACCTATCTATGTCCAAAAATATGTGTCAATGCCGTAAATGCATAAAAATGTCTACAATGTCACACAAAATGTGAGCATGTGTGCCTATATCTGCAAAGTCGGCGCAACTGCTGTAAATGGATGCAAAATGTTACCTGTGGCCTCAAAATGCTGTAATGACATATACATTGGTCATAAATATGCCGAAATGTCTAAAAGTGTTCCTCTAAATTCTCCATGTGCATAGGTTATTAGAGGATAGAATAGCTGACTGTCTCATAGTTTAGGCTTGCTGAAGTTAATATAGGTGAACTCTAGGTTGGTATAGACAATGAGAGGATGAGAGATTAGGTGATAACATTGTAAACTTTCCTTCATACTCTTAGTAAGAGTTCGCTGAGTGTTTTAGATGAATTTTACATTGTATATAATAAAACTCTTCTGCGCTCGTCATAGCATCTTTCCGTATTAAGTAGACTGTAATACCACATATTATTATTGTTGTTATTATTATTATTCACGAGGAATTATCCTTAATGCGAACTTATAAAATGCATTAATCCATGAATAGTTAAATGATCTTAAATACTTGAATAACTATTCATAATCATGTTAAACTTAATCACGTGATTACGCTTTTATATAAGAAAGGATTTGGATCCATGTCGATACACATTTTAATAAAGGTGTCAAGGATTTATTGATCGGTATTTATAAGGACTTTTCGCTATTTAGCGTATTGTAGAGTTGCAGAATGCTAAATACCAGGAAACCATTCCTAGCGCTACTCTAAGCTACAGATCAATAAGTAAATGTAGAACAAGTTTTATCTGCGTTATAACAAGAGACGGCATGAGATGACCTGTAGACTAGACTTAAGGGCGAACAATGCGTCGCATTCTTCAGTGATGGCTATAAGGGACGACATGAAGATGTATCGGATTAAGCAATTCTAGGAAGCAAATCAAGACCGAGCCTACGAAACATCAAGTGTTGACAATAATGACCGCTGAGAGTGACATGAGGGAGTATGAGACAACATTTTAATGATGATTAATGTCCTACTTCATTCCCCCTACAAAAAGAGCTGAACATAAATAAATCTGCGAAAATCCTTGTTGGATGCCAATTGTAAATGCTGCTGGAGATATCAGCGATAAAGCCTGCAAAACAAACGATCAACCCCTGTTTCTGGAAAACAGATTTATACTCCATGTTAGATGTGAAATTCAATAAATTTTATATTGAAATGTAAGAATTTCAGCTTAAAGGCAGTAACTGAGCATTGCTTGCCATTGGCGGTGTTCGAGTCCGTATTAACAAGTATAACCCCCTACAAGGAAGTAGCTACATATTTCTGTCACTACCTGTGGGAGCAAAGAAAGCTTGCATAAAAACTCAGAACTACAACGAACAGAAATCATTTACGCATACTACCCTCTCAAAATTCACTGATAAGAACGCTCAGCGTATCAGCAAATACAAGGAACTTGAAGAAAGACACTGGTGTATCGCTTACATAAAGGAATATGTCAGAATGATTACGATAGCTTAGAATGCCTGGTCTGCATTCAAAAACTGAATTTCAGTACCCTAAAGGTCAATGAAATCATAAGTTAATAATTATAAATGTTTAATTCATACAGTCTTAAAAAATAATGCCCAAGGTATCTCCTTTTTCCGTATCTCAATATATAGAAAGAAAATGAATGCATATAAAGGTGGACCATTTAAGTTGAGACTGTCCAGTATCTCCAAACCTAGGCAATGCAGAACGAAATGTCTTTAATAAAAGTTGTTTGATATTATGGGGAAAGTAAATGTTATTAGTCCCGTTTTGTTTTGAGGACGACGTTATGATAGTAATTTTAGGGTCTAGGCAACCCTGCATTTTACAGACGATGCGAAATGCAGGTGCTGATACCGCATTCACGAACCCGCTCGTTGCTAACGTGCTTTACTAGCGCAATGGTTAACCTGCAGGAAAGTCGTGGTAAAAGTACGATGGTTCAAATCACGCCTCAGATTAAATGAGTTTTTTATTCATTTTTGTATTCGTGTTTCGAGAACGTTCTACAAATCGTGGTTTCTTTCCGAATGCACTAGAAGGTGGATTTGCCTATAAATACGAAGTTCCAGTCGTTCGTGCTCACTGTGGAACAATGTTTTCGAATAGAGAGTATCTGGGCATACTGTTAGTATAGGGGGAAGCGCAGCAGAATGCAATGGAGGCACGTCGTCTACGCCAACAGAGGTTTCCGCAGAGAACACTTCCTACAGGTCACACGTTTTTGCGACTTGCGAACAACTTTCTGGAATCAGAAACAGTGCACAAGACACACCTACAGGAAGAGATCACCCTGTCTGTAACCAAGCAACGACGGAACGTGTGATGATATGTCATTCAGCATCCGCATTGTAGTACGAGGGACATTCACAGGCATTTCAATATTAGCCAATCTACCGCGTGGAGAATACCACATCATGCAAAATTTCATCCTTATCATCTTCAAATACACCAGAAGCTACTGCAGCCGGACCATTGACGGAGAGTGGCGTTCGCTAGGTGAATCATACGACAAACTGAACAACATTCACATTTTTGGCAACTGTGATATTTACAGTCGAAGCAGGGTTCCACAACACAGGCCATGTAAATCGCCACAACATGCATTACTGAAATACTGTAAACCCACATTGGATGCGAGAGGCGGCCTTACAAGTCCGATGGGGTTTCACCGTTGGGCTGGTATATTTGATCATCTAATAGGCCAGCATTTTTATGATGGCCAACTCACTGGGAATCGCTACATCCACTTCCTACAACACCAGCTGCCTACTCTACTGGATGAAGTGCCGTTGCAGAACTAACTAACTATGTGGTACCGACATGATGGGGCGCCAGCTCATTCGACCCGTCGTGTAACTGCTTATCTCGATGCCATCTCCCCTGAGCGATAGATTGGACGGCATAGACCATTAGGGTAGCCAGCACACTCACCAGATCTAACCCCATTAGCTTTCTTCTTATGGGGTTATCTTAAAGATATCTGTACCAGGAGCAGCCAATGACCACTCAGCAGCTCAGGAAACGCATCACCTTAGCTTGCCGTGGCATTACATCAGCCATGTTGCGCCGGGTTAGGCTGCCGATGATGATTAGACTGGGATATTGTATCCACCGGCATGGTGGCCAGTTCGAAAACCTATTACAACCACATGGAGGAAACGGGTAAATTGTAAATGTTTATCTGTGTGATGGTCCGGCATGATGTCATAGCCACTGTTAAATGCACTACTGTGGGAACCAGAGAGGTTTATGACGATCATAATATGATAATATGAGCTTGCAAACGTTGTCTAGTTTGCATGTACGTACTGCATTTTGTAAACTCTCTGAACAATTTATTGGCTTTCTTTTGTATGAAAGAATAGCTTTAAATAGTAAAATATTATTTAATGATGCCTTATGTTTGTAAGTTACAATTACAATGTTATATGCATTTATTTATGATGTTCATTAAAGCATATTCTAACAAGTAACAATGTACGTTTTAATGAAATTCACATACCCAAACTAATTAAGCGAAACGCCACTTCCATTCCAAACTATCACTTCTCGTTAAATTTACTAAATATAAAAAGCACCTTTAAGTAGCAGTATTTGAACCTGGGATCTTCATCAATGAAGGCCGATGTGCACACTGTTGCGCTGCGAGTGCATATCACTCAAGGCACAGCAGTTGAAAGCAGTCATTTCGGCCGAAATTGATACGACGTGATGCAGTAGACAGTGTTTACAGCATAGTCTGTAAAACGCCGGAACTGCATAGCTTCTCACTCCGCAGGCTGAGAAGACTCATCCCGTATATATATCCATACTTGAGAAGCAAAAGGGCGTATGTCCATTTTCATAACTTTTTAGCAGAACCAAATAACTATTTATATGGTACAATAATAACACATTGCTCCTGATGTGTAACGCTTACAGTTATGTTATTTAATTACGTTATTTGCGCATACAGTAGCATTATGCGTATTGATTTATGCAAGATTTTATTTATAAGTTACTTAAAAAATTAACAATTTTTAAAAATAATATGGACATACGTCCTTTTTCCATAAAATATTTTCACAGTGTTTATATTTCGTATTGTGCCCTTGTAGTCAATATAAACTGTTTGAAGCTTTTAAACCTATGCATATTTATTCAAACCGGATCACAGTATATATTTATAATAACATTGACTGCACAAATTAAACACTGTTCAAAAAAGTTTGTATTATGTAAAAGATATACATGACTCGTGAGTACAGTCCAAAAAATACAGCTACTTTATAATGAATCTCTACAATAAAAAATTACTCATTTGGGAGAGATTCTCTTTGTTTTTGATTATGTGGAATAGCTCTGTAAAATGCAGCATAACATTCAGGTATCCATTCTGTCAATTGTTGGAGGTCTGCATACTTCATGGAGCTGATGGGTTTTATTGCACTCCGAATGAGTGATATTTGTTCTGGTAACTGTAGAGCAATCCTGCTTTGGTTAAGAGATCAGCCTCTTGAAATGTAGCATTGGAAAAGGATGCTTTATAAGAAATAACGCCAGGACTTTTAGCAGAGACTGTAAGCCAAACTCATATAAATGCTAAGGTTTTCACGGCCGGCGTTAACAACTCCATTATATATTTTTTTCCGAACTTGTAGGTCGTGGTCCAGTTGTTTTCTTTTCTGACGTTTCGTCGAAAACTGCGCCAGGCATCTTCAGAGAAGTCAAAGCCATGAATATAGCTACAGAGTGCAGTCAAGAGTGGAGCGCTCCGTCTGATGGTGTGCTATTTATGGCTACACATGTAAGGTGGGCGTGGTCTGTTGGGGTAGAGCATGGTTTCTTATTGACTGTCACCTGTCGTTGGCCTATATCTGATACTGGTATAAACGGAAGAGCTCGAGAACGGGCAACCGCTATCAACTTCACGATCATCAAACATTTCCCCTTCCATCTCTCACTCACATCACTCAAGACAATGCACTCACATCATAATCCCGTGTTAGCTGAGGTTAACACAAGGGTTGCCAGCCACAAGGTCTCGGTTCAACACCGGGACGTCGATTGGGACTGCGTCAAGGCTTGCCTCAACGACTCCATCCCACCCAATCCTAGAATCACAGATATCCCAATCCTGGAGGTGGTGGTCTCCTCCTTCACCTCCGCCATGTTGCGAACAGTTCACAACCTACCTGTCCACACCCCAGCTCCCTTTCACTCTGACACGCTTCCCGTCGAACTCCTCCTGCTAATCCGTCGACCCGGACAGCACGCAAACTCCATCAGCGTCACCGCACGCCACATAACCGAGCGCTTCATAGACGATTACGCCGAGAAGTCCGTTGCCGATTACGCAAGCACAGGGTGCGCGCGTGGGAGGATACGATTACCCGCATGAACCTCGAGGATGGCGACGTGTGGAAGAACGCTAAAATGTTCTGTAAGCACGGAGGTCAACAATTCTCCTCTCTCCAAGGCACCCAAGGCCTGACCTACCACCCCCAAACCAACGCCGATGTGTTCACTGATTATCTTGAGAGGACTATGCGCCCTCGAGATGACCCCCAGGACGACGGCTTCTCCGAACGTACTCGAAAGGAGGTTCACCGATTTCGTTGACGACCCCCGATGATGCAGATCGATTTCCGGTGGTGGTACCTGGAAATCCAGAGTGCACTCCAGCGTCTCAACCTCAGAAAGGCAGCGGGGCCTGATGGGCTCACACCCGACATGCTACGCTGCCTTCCCTTCAGGCCCGTGATCTTTCTGACCAAGGCCTTCAACATGTTTCTCACCCTGTGCCAATTTCGCGAGTGGAGGGATGCCCGGTTGATCTGCATTTTGAAGCCGTGGAAAGATCAGGTTCATCCTAACAACTATCGATCCATTAATCTCCTGTCTAGGATACTACTAGCCCGCTTGTCCCCTACCTTGGGAGACATTCAAGCTATCCCAGCACACCAGTTCGGCTACCGTGCTTCCGTTGCTGCGCGTGGTGGACGCTGCTACCCTGGGATACCACGAGAGAGCTTACACCGCAACGGTGTCTCTTGATGTCGAGAAGGTCTTCTCGACGACCTGCCATGCGGATCTCCTTCTGAAACTCATCCACCTGGAGCTCCCTACACACATACCTCAAACACTGCACTTTTGTAGTTTTAATTGCGGGACACAAATCAACACTATGACAATAAGAGGCGGAGTCCCCGAAGGTTCTGTGTTATTCCCCACGCTATTTAGCGTACATGTGGCCCATCTCCCTACAGAGCAGCACATCAACATAGCACAATATGCTGACGACGTGCTCCTGTATTGCGCAGATAAAAACCTTCGCAAACTCCTTCAACCCACTTCAGAGACACATCCACCTCCTGCAAGAGTGGTGCAAGCGTTGGCGATTATCCAAAAGTCCGGAAAAAAGCCACGCTATTTTCTTTACCAAGCGCCGCTCTCCCGCAAACTTCCCCATATTCACCCCCCTCAGGAAAAGCATAAAATGGACGAATTACCTACTTGGGAGTTAAGCTAGATAAAGGACCAACTTTCGGGGAGCACATCCGGAACCTCGCACATTGGGCCTCTGGGACTACGGCTTCATTGAACCAATGCTGAGGTCGGGAATGCCTGTTCCGCTTAAACTATACCTTTTTCGAGCGCTCATAATCCCCGTCCTACTTTACGCCTGCGAGATCTTGGGCATGGCCGCAGTTTGCAGCCTGCTGCTTCTGCAACGGGTGCAGAATAGGGGCCTTCGGGCTATCTATTCTGTATACCGCTCCTTTCCTGTGAGACTGCTTCACGAATCCTCATCTCTTCCTTACATGGAGGATGAAATTAAGCGCCGGACCACAAAATTTTACGACCAGTTACCACACCATTGGGGCGTCCTCGTTCGGTCTCTAGAGAGTTATAACCCTTAAACACGCCGCTTGAGGCGTCACCGGCTTCCCCGTATGGCATGCGGGCACATCCGGTAACAACGGAGCACCTCCATCAGCAGCTAAGGCAGAGTTCCTATATAATCGCTCCAAGAGATGCTTGGATTATCAAAATTACAACCACTAAATACAATTTTGGATAAACAATTAACACTTACGGTGCACAATTGCCGTTGCACCATGACCGGCAACCGTTGAGAAGCAAATGTTGCTACCTCCTTTCACCACCCTATATAAACCTCATCAGACACCCTACAAACCCCACATCCCGTCCCTACATGGTTTAGCACTACTCAGGGCAGGTACACGTCTAACACATCTTCGGGCTGCCCTCAGCCTGCCAGCATGTCCTCGTCGTCGCTCTGGTTCTAGTAATACATTACCTATGACTGGTTACACAACGCGACCCTTGGTAGCCCTCGAAGTCCTTGCTCTCTGAGCCAAGGCGGTCCCGCGGGATGAGACCTCCTCGCGAGTGGCACTAGCTCGCACTTGTACCTTTAGGCAGGGAGCGAGTGTGCACTCTATGCGACCAAGCTTGCAAAAGCACATGCATGGTGGAAACACAAAGTGACGGACGGACTGACGGACGTACTGATGAATGGACGGACGAATGGATGGATTCATTCTGAGTTCCTCCCTCTATCTCTCTTCTTTGCAGATTTCATTGTAATTGCAATTGCCGTGCGTATGATCGCCAAGTGAAGGGAATGCAAGTTAGAAATGACTGGCGGATAAATGATATGCAATTTATAAATGATTGAGTATGCAAATTACGTGGCGGTACGCGTTCAGATCTCAAAAGAAGGCGCGTAACTGTTGTCTGCTTACCAATGTGGATATTTTCCTCCATATTTATTCAGATTAACTTGGCAGTGAGCCTTTATGATTTTGAAGAATGTAAACAAAAGAGCGTGGCGGGGCAGTCTACATTTAAGATTTCAAAAATGTAAATGAGGTAAAGTATTCCGATACATTTAAAGCAAATAACCTGTCAGAATGTTTGTGATCCCAAAAAGGTGGCCTGGCTGTTCGGAAATCTTTGTTATGCAAATTAATTACATGAGCATACTTATCAGCTGTCGGCATCTCTGTTATTTTGAATCGCCATGGGTTGGGGAAGTTAACTCATATTTAATGCAGATGAACGGTGTGGTAGTCGGCTTTGTTTCTTTGTAATTTTGAATTCCCAAGGGGTGGGGCTTCGGAAAGCTATTAATGCTACCCTAATTAGTATTTATAGCCTCAGACCATAAATTGCTGTCAACCTTAACCGAAATTACATTATGCAAACTTAAATAACTGTCGTCCTCCGTGGTGTAGTGGTTACCATTTTCTCTATTTCCCGAGGTTGACGGTTCAAATCCGGCGGAGGGCCATGGATTTTTTTTCGGGAGCAAAAATTATTAGCATGGGAAGTAAAGCTAGTGGTCCCGTGTCGTAGATTTACGACAGTAAAAGCACCTCAAGCCTGATAAAGAGGCCTCTGAGCAAAATGCCTGGTCTTTCACGCCCAATATAAATCGGACGCTAAGGACCATAGTAGTTAAAGAGCGTCCATAAATAAAACTGAATTTAATTTTTTAGTTGGTGTAACTTATTACCCTCTTTATCTAAAGAACTCTTTGTCCGCTTCCATTAAGGTAATTAAGTATTCCTTATCAGTTCTCGGTATCTATTTGTTATGAAAATTGCGTTTAAACATACATCCCACTACTCACGTGCTTGGCAACGATTCCAGCAGAATAACTAAACTGACTTGTACCAGAAGCAAAGAAGAGGCTTTAGGGAGGAATATAAAGTGACCAATATGTCAAGCGACTTTCTTGAAATTTTGAAATCTCTCGAAGGAACTACGACGCTTTCCGCGCTCGTCACGGTAGCCGTCAACAGAGGAATAGAAAATTCTTTCCCGTGTCTTCGGTATTTTGGCCCTCTTACTGGGTTTCAATTTAATGGGATTTGTAATCACATTACATTGTGAACCCAAATCTTAACAATATCATGTATATTAAAATTAAATTTAAGGTGAGTTTTATTTATGGACGCTCTTTAACTGTTGTGGCCCTTAGCCTCCCATGGCTGGTAAGACTGGACTGGGAAGCCGCTTTGTCAGGCTTGAGGTTCTTTTACGTGCAGTAAATCTACGACATGGGACCGCCGGCTTTACTTTCCTTCCGAAAGAAGCCACGTTAAGGATTTTTACGACCGAAAAAATCCATCGCCCTAGCCGAGTTCGAGCCCGCGACCTCGAGGCTAGCATGGTAACCGCTATACCACGGAGGACAACATCATGCATGTTAAAAACCTAACTGGTAATATTGTTGCAGGTTTTGGGTATTGTAGAGCAGAGGAATGAGTCATCACAAGGAATTTGTGAATTACTGAAGAGCTGTGTTAAACGATTTGAACTCTCGTTATAAAATAAGTCCTCATATTCTACAGAGAATGCAATTGTAAATAATGGCGTTCACAGGATTATGCATAATCATTTAAGTTAACTTTGTTCTTAAATAAAATTGCAATGTACATATTTTGCAATGCTATACTGTGCTATTTTTCAGCATCAGCACAGAGGATAGAAAGCCTAATATCATTTTTGCAGAGTTGTAGATATCTAACTAATTAACTAACTTAGGAAGAACAGTAGATCAGTTATTAGTGAATTCTGAATGTTTATCAAACTATTTCAATAATGTATCACAAGCAGAGTACGCTATGTTTTTGAGCAGATTTTTCAAGGATGAAAGTCAAGTAGAGGAGATGTTGAAAATTTGTTTTACAGTAATCTTCTTAAGCCTCTCAAAGGACATATTTAGTTTTAAGAATGAAACAATCTTATAATATGTAAAACATATGAAATGATGAGCAAGTTAGAACATGAGTTTGTCCCCTCAAAATGTAAATCATCCATCAATCAGTAAGCTTCCCCCAGAAGCAGAATTATAAGTCATTGGTAAGAATTTTAAAAGTCTTGTATTTCTTATCTAGATAAGAATTATGATTTCACAAATGACAATATTTTCAAAATAACTTACCAGTTAAGATTCTCCCATGGTAAAACTACTGTTTTCAAACTAACTTGATTCTCCCAGAATTTAGTTCTGACAATTTTTTGAAGGATTTCATGGATTTTGAGATTAAGGTCATGAATAGTTACAAGTATGAGGCATCTGAAAAGAAACGATTAACATTTTTTAGTAATCACCTTGCATTGCATATACCCAACATACTCAACATGACAACACTGATTTCGAATTTATGTTGTATTTCTTACTCAAATACCTATAGAGTGACTATTTTAAACTTTAATACAAAAATGGAATGTTTAAATTATAAAAGTTGTTTAAAGTTGATAAAGAGTGAAATTTAAATGACACTAATTTATAGTGTCACTTGTCAAGGTATTTATGAGCTTTTAAGAACCATGTAAATTTCATGTCTAATGCAAACAAAATTTGCAATTATTATTGGAATATACGGAAGACTAATTGATTTTTGTAAATATTAACGCTGCATCAAGAGAAATAAGCATAGTATAAAAATACTACATGTTGATGCAGGCACACATTTTGATGTAAAACCAGCCTTTGTCTACTTTCAAATTCCTAACAGAGAGTACAAATACATGCTTAATTGATGTTAATATAGATATTTTTGGCATAAGGCTGCAATATGATGCTAGGCGTTTGCATGCAGCAAACCTTACAATTAACTGCACCATTATTTGAATAATCTGTTAAAAATCAATAGGAGATGAGTATAAGCCATAAGGTTTCAAATTTTACCTGAGGTTCGGCTAGGTTTATTATGCGCATATCAACTGATGTTAACAAGTTCAGTCAGGTATATAAAAATGATTATCCTAGTCTTTCAGTTAGGCATCATACAGTTATATAGTTGCTCATTGTTATGCAGAATGAAGTAGAGGAACTTTAGAGTGATTTGGCATATTCCCATGTTGTAGACCTGTTCCATTTCTTGCAAGTTGGCATTTACGGTACCGCCCCAGGCCTTCAAGGGGGAGGGATGAGTGTCCCTAATTACTACTCAAAAAATCTATTAAGTCTAAAGGAGGCATGGAAACGTAACAAAAAGCTATACTGAATTTCCTGAAAACAAATGAGCAGAGAACCTTGAGTAGCTTATATCAAAGATGTTATCATTGTATCACAAAGTAGGGTGCTCCATGTGATTTAAATTGAACTTTTTATACCTACACATAAACCTTCCCATGCCCCCAAAATTTTGAAGAAATCAGCGATTAAAGTGGGGAACATTTTTGTCAACAAATGTTGAGATTGCAAAAATGAAAGTGGAATGTAGAACTGCATACTCACTTCAAATGGTTGGTTACCATAAATGCTTCTGAGCTTGATAGAAGCAAAGAGAAAGTTGATTTAGTCAAGGTAGGTGCCTGTAATTATTATAGGACAGAAAACAAGAAAAAGAATGCCATAGGAAATTGTAGCTGTACTTAATCCAAAGCCAAAATTACATTGTTATTGTTATATTCAAGGTCACCATAGTTCATTGCTTTATAGAAATGGGATTTTATCATGTCAAGGAAAAAATTTAAAATGTATTTTCAATTTTTTGGGAACCTCTCTATACACAATTAGTCTATATTTGATCATTTGTAGAACTCCTTTGGCTTTAAGGTATGACATATGAAATTCAATTTGGTTTGATTCAATCAGTGATTCCTGTAATAAATAAAAGAAGAGCTGTTTTTTTGTGAGTTTTAGGGTGTGCAAACAAATAAAACATTGACATTTCTTAGATTCTGTATAAAATATGGTTATAAAGAAGGATTTATTGTTGTTTAATGCTTAAAGTGACAAATTACTTTAGGACCTTTAGAAGTTATGTATTAACTAAACACTTTAGATATCACTAATAAAATGGCATATCAAATTATGATGGGACCTCTTAATGGCAGTTTAATGACGAGGTATCCAACATTTGTTTCAATTAATGTGTCCATCAGATACATTTTTGCATGGCTATGTTCCTTAATTAAATATAATGCTTGTATAATGTTCAAGAACAGTCCAATATATCAGGTATTACATTTATAGACTTCCAGTTTCCCTGAATTTTTATGGTAAATCCATAAAGATAGCACACCTCTCAGAAAGCTAAGGGTAAAGATTACCAAACATAGGTATAACCCAGTAGAATTTTTTTTACTTTCAAGCAGTACATGTGCAAAAGACAATATGCTGACATTCCTTTTTTCAGATAACTTCAAGTGTGAACTGCACAGCTATGCACTTATGCTTCAGACATGCATAATATCATGAATATAATATCTCTGCTTTGCCTTTACAAAGACACTTTGACATATACAGACCACCCTTTTTGTACCAATTCAAAACAACTTACATCAAACATAAATAATACTGAAATGCAGAAAGTCAAGTAAAAAAGAGTACAAATTATAAAATACTGGGAGATTATGTGTTCTAAAACAATTATTAAAGGGTAATAATTATTTCAGCTCACTCTTTTATCGAATAGGAGATCCAATTCTTAGGCAATGGCTTCAAGACATGCATTACCAATTCTCAAAATTCCAGACGTTCACCATTACTTCCCAATTTTCAAAAAATGAAAATGAGAAAACTGTGGCAAAACTCAAATATCAAGATATTTTAGAACAAATGTTACCAACGACTAATCAATAAATTGTATGGAGACCGGTGTTTTACTTAAAATTTGATAAAGCAAATAAAATAGTAATTACAGTTCATAATGATTACAACCACAGGATCAAGAAGCTTCTCCTACAACCTGGATATAATATACTAGCCAACAAGCCATTAAAAATTACACAGAAATAGCTTCAATTCAATTTCGGTTTGGAGGAGGAGACTATTTGAAAGCATTTCCTGAATTTTCATGTGAATTACTAATGACAAACTTAGCCTAAAAAGTCTTATTTTATTTCTTAAATCTGAAATATGTGTATTAAAAGTACAGCTTTTATAATTATTCTTTTTGATAGAGCAATAATAAACAGTATGCTAATTGAGAGAACGTAGGCTTTCATGGCCAGAGTCAGTATAACTGGAAGTTATTTCCTGGCCGTTTTGCCGTGGTCTGCTGGAGATAGATGTTCCAGCAGACCACGGCAAAACAGCCCGGAAATAACTTCCAGTTATAGTATCCTAATTATTTCTCGTAACTTAGGGGGCAGTAGCCCCCCTAAATGACACCCCAATAGTAAGCGATCCTATGATACCCAAACTATATTGCTCACCAAAAATCCATAAAAATGCGACTGCATGCAGCCAATTGTTAATAGTATATATGCACCAACTTATAAATTATCAAAATAGTTAGTGGGAGAAGTCGAAAGGTTTGAAAATTTCAAGCCCTTAAGCATGCAGAATTCCCCAGATATTGTTAACAAAATCAAACACATATGTAGTGATAAGAACTGAGGAGGATATGGTATATTTTGATACAAAATCCTTATACACCAACATCCTAACAGAGAAAACATCAGATTTGAGGAAACATTTAAAAGCATTTACTTCCCACATACCTGCTGAAATCTATAATTGACAAATTAATAATGATCTTCAAACAAATTATAAAGAGACACACATGACACAACTAATAAAATTGTTCTATACATTTCCTGTTACTACAGCTTCTTCTCAAATGAGTATGAGCATGCACTAAAGGATAGACATTTTCATTATTTTCCAATGAAGAATGAAGGTTAAGTTTTCCAGCTGCCACTGGAAAGAGACTGGTTAAAGAACTTGCTATTGACCAGAGTTTCAAGGAACAAGTAATTTATACTTTTATCAATGCACTTTATGGATTTCTTCTGTAAGAGAATATTAGTTAAGTAGATTGTTTTAACTGCCAGTACTTACAACTTAGCTTTGGCACTGACTTTATGTGGTTCTCTTTGTAGACTTGAAACTCTTATTTTATTTCAAATCATGATTTTATTAAAACCACTTTTGTGCCTATGGTAATAGTGACATAACTTATATACAAGAATAACAGTTACAATATTTTCATAATTTATTTTTAATTTGGTCGTTGTTAGAAATTTCAAGAACTTATCAAGTAGAATAACAATCGGCTCACCCTGTTTGTTTGCTAATTACGTTTTCCATTTGATGAAGATACCCTGAGGAGGAGGAGGAAGAAGAAGAGGAAGATTTCCATGATTAATTTAGTAGCGATGAATAAAAATTAAATGATTGAAAGATCTCCGCTATGCACTTCCAGACTCAAAGAAAATATCCAGAAAACAATATGTCAATTCATACAGCAAACCACATAGACTCTGTAAAAGGTTTAAGTATGTATGTGGATAAGCACCTTAAATTGGATGAACTCATACAATACTTAAATAAGATATTAAACACTGCCTGTTTCATATGTGTTGATAACTGAAATTACCAACCTTTAGAGTAGAAGGATTGTACACTTCAGTTACCTTCATACCATAATGGCATATGTCAGTACATTATGGAATATTTAAAAGGGTTGCAAATAATTCTAAAATGCCAGAAAATAATCCACATGATGTTACAGGCTGGATCAAAAGAATCATGCAGAAACTAATTCAAAAACCTTAAAATATTAACCTTACCTTTACAATATTTGTATGAACTAAATAGATTCATACAAGAAAACTTTAACAAACTGCTTTCAAAATCAACACTGTCATGGAACCAGATCAATAGATAACTTAAAACCAACCATGTGCAAGTTAATATTATATGAAAAAGTTGAATATATGCTGGAACAAAAGCCTACAACAAACTGCCTACCAAACATTTAAAATTGTTCAATGGAGTAATGACAGTGGCCAGTATATAGTAACTGAATATATGAATGAAATTTAAAATGTATAGGTAGCTACTTCATTAATGTTATACTTCATAGTATCTATTATGCACCAAATTGATGAAATTGTTTCTGATGCACCTATTAGTTTACTTGTAATTGATGTCTTGAAAAGCTTAGCTTAGCCTCTACTATTCAATTATTAACTGTTTTGTCTTGTAAATTTCTTTACATTTTATATCCTTTGGTCAGTATCTAGTGAATGTATTTCTCTTTGTTGTAATTGAGGAGTCACCCACTTACAGAACTTTCACTCAACTTGTAATGTAACATTTGGGAAAATAAAGCATTTTATTTTATAACTCTAAATTTTCTTGGACTTCTAGCCATGTAAGTATATGGTTTGAAACCAACATTTTGAAGGTGTTCATCATCTTCAGTTTTACCCCCGCACTATAAACATTTAGATCTGGACTTCCACTCTTGTCAGTTTATCCTGAAGACAAAGATGATAAGCATCTTTCCTGACAAAAGCTAAACATTATGCATTGTCCCAAAGTTACCCTGATTTATGGTAGAACCATTTTTTAATAAATGCAAAATGATTAAAAATACTCAATACAAACATAACATGTAATTTCAATCTGCTGAAAAGTTAGTTTATGTCTTTAGATTATGTCAGAAATTACATACATTATGTACATTTAGGGAAATAGTCACACTGTTTGTCCTTACAAATTCTAACTATGCTGTAGAATTTGTCATAGGTAGCAGTTTTTACATAATTTGCATACTTATTTCAACTTAGAAAGCAATTATTTACATATGGGACATTCCATTTCAAATCGTCTGAAATAAAAGGAAAATCGACCTTGCATTTTTTAAATGAAACAGAAGTATTTGTATTTGTAGACAAGCCTGATACAGTGCTTTATACAAAGTCTTAAAGCTTAGAACATCATACCTTTGTAATTAAAATTGTTCAAATTTATCTATCTTCCTAAAATTTCCAACTTCAAGGTTTTATAACTCTGAAACCTTTAAATCTAATTATTTAATTCAAGCTTTATTTTGATTCCCCAAACTTTAATTTTATATTGATAAATAAACATGTTCTTTTTTTTATTTAAGTGAAGAAATTTCTGTTTATTCAAGTGTAGACAGTTACGGATTAAGAAAAATAATTTTATTATATATGGTAAGATTTCATATTTCCCATATGGAATATGTAAAAAATTATAATTTAAAGTATTTATATTTTATACATTTACAAAACAGAAAATATTTCATAGAAAAAAATTGGTGCGATTATTTTTTGATTGAATGAAATTTCTTCTGAGTAGAAAATGCGAGTGATAAGGTATCCTTTTAATGCCAAGCTGGTTCTATTAGTGTGTAGTTCCTTTATAAATGATGGAAATCTACTAAATAATATTATACCATTGTAGTTAAACTCCTTTTTTGAATGCTTCAAATCCTTATTTGGCTGTGTAAGTCCTGCCTACATCTTGTCTCTTGGATTTCAAAAAGGAAAATTGATTAATGCAGGAAAGTTATCGTTCTTGAAAATGCTATTAAGTGCTCGAGAAAGAGCCTACTCCGGGATTATTTATTGTCCTATCAAAAGCATTCAGCTCTATTGTGTACAACATTCTATTAATAAAACCATTCTATTATGGCATTACAGATGTTGCAAATGAATGGCTGAGTTCATATCTCGAAAGTAGAATAACTCTTACTATCATGTTATCATTTTCATCATTGTTCTTCTTGTGACAACAGTGGTGGTGGTGGTGGTGGTGGTAGAAGCAGCAGCAGTAATACCAAATGGGCAATATTAAGGAGACACTCTGGTACCAAATGGACTTTCTTCCCTAATCAACCAATTTCAAAGAAATTTTTATGTTAAATTGCACCTGCTATTATATGTTGTTGCCATAAGTTTCATTGCCCTAGATTGAATAGTTTTATAATTAGAAATTGTTTATTATGGTTTTTGCAAATATTGTATAGTAAAAGATATACACCGTTTGCAATTTAGTAGAGGTTTGAAATTTGCTATGCTAGTTTTTCTAGTCCAGTGCAATAAACTTTGCATTTTTTTCCCAGAATATTAATATTTATTAGATATATGATTTTGTTTTTCAATTTAGAACAAAATAAAATAAAAATATTACTAATAGTTATAAAGAAAAGCATATATTTGTTTGTATGAGAGCAATCAACAAATAAATACACAGTTTTGTTTAGAAAGTTAAATTCTACATGTCCTGAAAATTTCAGCCTGATTCATCAATATTCACTGCAAGAAGGTATACATCAAAGAACAAAAATTGCTATATGGAGAAAAAGCTATTGTAAAGTTTAGGAACACAGTTGTTGAAGGTATTGTTCTTCACTCATGAATTTGGATTACACTAATTTCCAAATGGACTTCAAACATAATATTTGCTGGGTGTATTCTAGACATGTAGAAGATACTGTTTTTTTTAAACTGTTTTTCTGAGAAAAAAAAATTACCATTTTGGTACCAGAGTGTCTACTTTAAATTCTGTAAACACTTTGTTAAACAGAAGGCATTCATTGTTGAAAAGCATGTTTACATGTATGGAGAATTAAAAAATTTGCATTAGAAAAATTTTATAAATAGATGTATTTTATTGTATTTGATTATGTGAAGGAAATTATTACTTTCTTAGATACATATAAAAAAAGTTTTATTTTATAGTAATTATTAATCTTATATTACAGAGACTAGATAATGTTGCTATCAGGGCATTACTCTAAATTGGTTTAAATTATATTTATTAGAAAGGAAATAGATTAAATTTATGCCTGTTTAGAACAACTAATGCTATTTAATGTAAAAACCATCTCAGAAATCATACAGTATAACTTTTGATTGCCACTGATATCTCTGTTACTGCCAATTGTATTTATGATTTATTTCATGATTTGTTCTCATTAATGATTGGGCAGAAGCAGTTTTAGTTGCATAAAATAAAGTTTGTTTGTAAAAAGGGAAAACTTAAACAATAACTGTAACAGGTTTGATATATGAGGTACCTAATTTCTAAATTCTAGAGCAAGAGTATCATATCAGTTTCTGCTGGGGGGGGGGGGGGCAAAATTGCCTGAAGCAGTTTCCCCTATTTTCATGTGAAGTTTAGCGACACATTTAGCCTAAAGAAAGTCATCTTTTACTTCTCAAATGTGAAATATTTGTATTAAAAATACACTTGTCTTAATGTTTCTTTTGGTAGAGTAATAATAACCAGTAGCCCAATCATTTCTCATACCTAGGAGAGGGCAGTTGACCCCTATCCCCCTAAATGATGCCCCTGTTCTAGAGTGGCTTCAAGCTGACTTAAAAATTAACACCAATTAGATGAATCCATTATACTTGAATCATGTACAAAATACAAACATTAAAAAGCTAGAAAGACAGTTAGCTGGTAGAAAGTTCCAACATGCTAACATTCCTATTAGGATTATACAACAAATGAAATGGAGCATAATGCTCACAAAATATTAAAAACTGAAAAAGAAAACACATAATACATAAAATTTATGCTAATTATATGCTTTTCTTATTGTCATTCAGATCTAGTAATGCTTTGGGGAAATTAGCCAAATAATATAATGGCTATGTCATTGCTGACAATAATACATTGCTGAAAAGCATTCTTAAACACCAAATTCATTGAAAAAAGTAAACACTGTCAAACATTTTAGGCATAAGTCTATAAGTTCCTTAATGAACTGCTGATTAACCTATACATGAGTGTTTTCACTAATTTGAAGTAGCCGTATAATTTAAGTTGGAAATGGTTGTAAAGCTGTTACAAAGTATGTATCATATATCAGTGAAGTAGGATGCAATAAAGTTCAGATTAATACATACCCTGATATACAACTCATAGATTATGTTCCCTGTAACAGATTAGCATGGGACAAACAGCAGTATTCAAAATCATGGTGGTGGTGGTATGATGGCAGTAGTGGTGGTTGTGACAGTAGTGGTGGTGTTGGTGGAAGCAGTGGGTGGTGATAGTGTGGTGGTGGCAATAGTGGGGTGGTGATAGTGTGGTGGTAGTAGTGGTGGAAGTAGTGATGGCGGTGGCCTTGGCAGTAGTACTGGTTTGGTGGTGGTGATGGTGACAGTATTAGCAGTGGTTGTAATGGCAGTGGTGGTGACCGTGGAGGTGACGACGGTAGTGATGGTAGTGGTGGTGGTGGTGGTGGTGGTGGTGGTGGTGGTGATAATAGTAGTGCTATTGTGGTGGCAGCGGTGGTGGTTGTGGTGGCGGTGGCAGAGGTGGTGGTGATTGTGTTAGTGGTGGTGGTGGTGATGGTGGCGGTGCTGGCAGTGCTGGTGTTGGTGCGGCGGAAGCGGTGGTGCTAGTGGTGGTGTTGATGTCGGCGGTCATGGTGGCGGTAGTAATGGTGCTGGTGGTGGTTGCGGTGATGATGGTGGTGGCGGCAGAGGTGGCGGTGGTGATGTTGCGGTGGTAGTGGTGGTGTCGGCGGGGACGGTGTTAGTGGCAGTAGTGGTGATCGGGGTGGTGGTGGCGGTTGTGTTGGCGGCGGTGCTGACGGCATTGGTAATGGTGATGATGGCGGTGGTGATGTTGGAGGTGGTGGTGCCCGTTGTGGTGATGGTGGCGGTTGTGGTGACGGTGTTGGTGATGGTGATTGTGGTGGTGATGGTGGTGCGATGGTGATGGTGGTGTGGTGGTGGTTGCGGTGTTAAAGGTGATGATGGTGGCGGTTTGTGGCGGTGGTGGTGGTTGCAGTGGTTATCTTGGTGGTAGTGGCGGTGTTGATTATGGCGGTGGTAGTGGTGTAGGTGGTGGTGGTGGTGGTGGTGGCGGTGATAGTGGCGGTAATTATGGCCGTAGTTTTAGCGGTGGTGGTGGTAGTGTAGGTGGTGGTGGTTGCAGTGGTTGTGTTGGTGGTGGTGGCGGCGGCGTTGATTGTGGTGGTGGTGGCGGCGGCGTTGATTGTGGTGGTGGTGGCGTAGGCAGCAGTTGTGGTGGTGGCGGTTCTGGTGGTGATGGCGATGGCTGTGGCGGCGTCGGTGACGGTGGTGGTTTTAGTGGCGATTGATTTGGCGGCGGCGGTGACTGTGGTGAAGGTGGCGATGGCTGTGGGGGCGGCGGCTGTTGGACGTTTATGAATGTTACTCCACTCCCAACCAGAACCATACGGCCTGGAATTTTCTGCTTAAGGGGAAAAGTATGACGCTCCTACTTAGTCATCTTTAAAGTTTGGGCCGTCCTCCGTGATGCAGTGGTTACCAGGCTAGCCTCTGGTTCACGAGGTCGCGGTTCAAACCTGGCGGAGGGCGATGGATTTTTTTGGGCGTAAAAATCCTTAGCATGGCTTCCTTTGGAAGGGAAGTAAAGCCGGTGGTCCCGTGTCGTAGATTTACGGCACGTAAAAGAACCTCAAGCCTTATATAGAGGCCTCTAAGCAAAATTACTGGTCTTTCACGCCCAATATAGAATGGGACGCTAAGGATCACAGCAGCTAAAGAGCGTCCATAAATAAAACTGAGTTTCCTTTTCATTTTTTAACGTTTGGAATCGTCATTTAAAGATGTTAGAATTTTCAAAAGCTGTCCCTTTTGCCACGCTCACTATATGCCTTTGTCTTCTTAAAGTGGTTTTTCGCAAGGGATATCTGTCTGAAGATACACTGCAGCTAAATCTAGTGTAGCGAGATAAGCGATTTATTTAATATCGTCGTGTATCATATTTCTGGTAAAGACATTTATCACTCTTTCTTGGTGTGGATATGGGTTTTAAAGGAAATCTGTTGTGCAAAATTTTTAATGGCTATAAGTTACAGATAATTCATTTTAATTAATTTAATTTATTTTTGTGAGTTAATTTACACCTTTTGTTTTATGCAGTTCTATTGTACACAAGATTCTAGTAATAAAACCTCATAATTATGTGTTGGTGGTGGTAATTTAATTCCACGGTTTTTAAGGCTTTTAATGCAGGGGCGTGGACTGCCTATACACCACCTCTTTCGCGTTCCGTTTCATGACAGGTTTTCCCTAGTCCATACTGAAAAATTATATTATTTCCATAGCTTTCTTCCGTTATTGAATGCAAAAGGGCCTATTGCACGTTACGGCATTTTTAAAGTTCGTAGTTATCTCTGTCATCAACATTTTTCAACTACCTATATCTTGAATATTTGTGGTTTCATCCATCCATCCATCCATCCATCCATCTGTTTGTCTGTCCGTCTACAATGCCTTTCATATGTTGTATATGAGCTAGATATTTTAATTCTTTGTTTTGCTTTCTTCCTGTTTCTCAGTTTCAGGAAATATGATCTTTCTTTACACTTTGTCTTGCGGCAACCTCTTTACAGAGATGTTACAAATAAATAAACAAATCTTCAACGAGCATTAGCCAGGAATGTTAAACAGTGAAATGTCACTATTCAAACTTTAATTTCAGGATTTTCAGTCATGGTATGCTATTAAATTGATTATCTTGGCCCGATGTTTCGTTGCACGCTATTGTGGATCACGTATAAGTGTATACTTATATAAGTGGTTACGTATACTCATCCTTTTTGCCATTGAATTAGAGCATAATTGGGTGGAGAAGGGGGACAGTGTGGTGGGACGGTACGTCAGTTTAAAGTAACCACAGAGACCAAACAGATCACCGAAAAAGAAATGGAAGTTAATAATTTTATCAACGAATACTCTCGAATACGACTGTTTAGTAAAATATCTAATTTGCTACATATGGAACTCATAGCGAATTGATAAAATGAGTCATTACCCAGGCGCTTTCTTTCATCATTGTCAGCATCAAATCAAAAACCACACTGATAACTTATTTCTTCTTCTTCCGTACTTTTCACCATACAAAATTTAATTTTCACTTAACATCACATCAAATAATATTAGAAAAATTACAATCCTTTATTATTATTATTATTATTATTATTATTATTATTAATCATCAGGACCGTATTGGAGGGGGAACGCGGCTGAACGCCATTCCCCACGTTTTTTAAAGTGGAACATCGTTCTCTTACTACTTTATATGGAGAACATTTTCTTACTAATTAACTTTTATCGTCTTGCTTAGTTAAAATATTGTGACGGTAATAATTTTATTTTAGCAGATTTTGGTAAATAGGACTTTATGCAGTTTGAAATATTCAAGAAACACTTGGTTTAAGTAACACTAGGAAATCGTCTTTGGATTTCTTGTTAGTCATTTCCCGGATGTTGAAGTAAGCAGAGATTATTTGACACGCGGTTTAGGGGAAAAGATCACTTCCTGTCCGACACGTGGGTAAGCACCGTAATTTCTGTTTAGGTTAACTGCCAGCTGTGCACAAATCAGCATTTTGGTCGGGTATTTAAACTTACGGGTTTTTAACAGCTTTCTTCTGGACCAACCACGTGCGTAGCGGGAGCCTTTGTTCCTCGGGTTCATAAATTCAGTCTTGGCCCTCGCTGACAGAGACGACAGAACCGAGACAACGTAGAGGAGGCGCGGAACTTTCTGCGATTAAGCAGGTAAAGCTATCAGCTGTCAACTTGGCTATTTATTCACACTTTTAAATGTAGTTTGTTGATAGTCAACGCAAGTATAATAAAGGAATAGAATTAATAATAGTAACCAGAATTGCATGTGTCAATAATGGCGCTCAACCACCTTCCTTGCTACCCTACCTTGTAACTCATGGGAGCCATTCTATGCTACGTTCCCCGTCCTTTACGTGACGTCTGATAATGGCGCCGATGGCGTCATCGCCACCCTTACGTCACAATTGGTGTGAGGCGTCGATTCTACCCCAATCTACCCTTCCGTCATATCTGTTGGAGGCGCCAATGATGTTAAAACCATTACGTCACATCTGGTTGAGGCGCCTTTTCCTACTTCCTTTCATTAGGGTTGTGGCTCGATTCCCATCCTCCCAATCATGTCCGTAGGGCGCTCTTGTTTTTTCCCCGCATTATGTTTCCCCGGTGGTAAAGGTGCGTTGTTACTCTATTTTTGGGAGCACTATTTTTTTGGGGGGGGGATACTGTGCGTGTCCTGTGGTTGTTATTTTAAGTAAATAATGCTTCCCACTGTAAATTATAATGGACATGTAATTCTGATGCCAACAGAATGCTTAGACGTGCATTTAAATTTCCTTTCTTTCCAGAATTTTTTCTCACAATTCTAATGCTGTTAAATTTGGGTCACTAATACAAGTAGCACGAGTAAATTTCATGACGTAGTGTAATATAGAACCCATGGCTATTCTGAGTTTAGTAGTATTATTTCTTTGAATATTGTGCTGTATATAGTTTTATAAGTATTTGATTGTTCTAAAGTAACAAAAGTAGTATATACCCCACGGGAGCCAGACACCGCCAAATCAAGGTCATGGCGTCAAAGAGAGGTATTCCCCCGTCCTTGAGGGAATTCCCTCGACGCAATGAAACCTTGGCTTGGTCGGAGCTACCTCCCGTGGGGCATATTTTTTTCTTTATTTAAATTTTTTACATGTATAATAAATGATAAAAAACACATGTGTTTGTATAAAAAATTAACAACAATAATATTGAATATATTATAATTTTTTATTTAAATTGCTTTTTCTTTATATGTATGATATAAGCTATAATAATACAATATAAGATTTTAAAAAAACATGTGTTAGTATAAAATTTTAATAACAATAATATTGGATATAGTATAATTAGTTTTATTAACATTAATTCTTTTATGCATAAATTATTTACTATATTGTATATAAAAGCAAAATACTTTTTTTATTATTGTTCTGTATCTAAAAAAATAATTTTTATAATTGTTGTGCACAAAGACGAATATATTCCACACTCGTCTCTCCCTTCTTCTTTTTCTTCTTCTGGCTTGTTATAATTTTCATAGATGAGTTTAGCAATGGAATTGTCTCTATCAATTTCTTCTTTTAGATTACGAGTATTAACCTCAAAATGTAGATGAGAAAAGTTTTTGTCTATTTTTTGATTTAATTTTGGAATAAAAAGGGCACCCACTAGCACACTTTCGTAGTTGTTCTCCTGCAGTACGTTGTATATACCATGACGTGTCACCAGTTGATCAAGACAGCAGCGGTTGTTGGATGATACTGTCACTCGTGCATCTTCTGCAGTCGTATCCAATCTACAAAGTTTAAAATGTATATTAATTACATCTGTTTTTTTGTATCATTGCATGTATATTCCTTGTTTATTGTAATTTCTACTGTTTTAATATTTCCAGATTGTGTGATGTTGGTTGACAATGTTTTAAATGTATTTTCTTGATAGAATCCACACGCGTTAACATTATCGTTACAATCAAAATTTAATCTTGTAAATATGTTGTTTCCTAGATCGATAGGTTCCGAAATGATGATAGACATCTTACCAAGTGACAAAATATTAAGGAAGTGTCTTTTTTTATACGGATTCTGAATCTGTTTTTTTTTTGCGCATGTGCTACATGAAGTACATGAACAAGTAAAGTATCGTATTTTTATGCACCATAGTAAGCAATTAAGAAAACATTGTAATATAAAAATAAATACATAAGTTAAAATTATATTGTCATAGTTCATGATTATATATATACTGCTTACCTTTTTATGAAGTGTAGTCCTTTTATATTCTATTTTTAATTTTTTTGTAGACTTCATCATTTTTCGATTGGAATGCTGCTTTAATGCTTTTTTATAAATATAAAATCATCCTCTTCGGTGTATGATATATAATAATTTTTGGATTTATTTATTTGTGCTATTTGAGCTGGAGATATATCTTCAAAATTATTATTTAAAAACATATCACGACCATTTAACTTTATTATCATTCTTCTGCCATATTTTGTATTTACCATTCTTGCTTCCTGTATTAAATACTGTTGGCCTCTTATTAACTCGTCTGCAGTTAAAGGTTTTGTAGATTTGCCGCGCTTGTTGAGATCGGCAATAAATCCCAACTCTTCTACGGGGTTCATATTGCTGCTGATGTTTGTTGTTGACTGGTGGTGGCTAGCGATGACTATGATAGATATGCGAGTATCGGCACCTTCTTTTTATACTTCAGAGTCACGTTTTGCAATACACGTGACCAGTTGTTTGTGAAGGAAGTAAAATATTTCGTAATAGTTTCTAGGTGTGACGCAAATCATGTATTCAGTAAAGCGTGAGTAAGACATATTGCTTGTATCATCTGACGATTCTAATGTATCTTTTATATAATTAATATATGCCATTATAAGATTTTTTATTTCTTTAGAATCTTTAGATTTATGATAAAATATGTCATTTACAATAGGATAAAGTTTTGCTAAATTTATCCATTCTTCTTCAATTAGAGATAAGGATATCTGTTCATCTCCCTGATATTGTCTTAAAATTATATTTTGTGTACCAAATACATATTTTATATCCAAATGTAATTCATCTGTTAAATTACATTTCCATTTGAAATTTTGTTTTTTGGATCCTGTATCAACACAATTAATACAGTGAGTTAAGCTTTTCCAATCATTTAAGTTATGTAATAGTATTCCGCGATGTTCACCACATTTGGAAATAGTAATGCGTAAATCATAAGGAAATTCTGGAGAAAATCCTATGCATAAAATCTTCTTTTGTCCATGATCTAAAAAGTATATGTTACTTCTTAAACCGATAAGTGATGTCTCGTTGTTTTCGTTGTGATTTTTAATAGTGATCTATTGTTCTCATTTTCAGTAATTTTCTGCTTTTTAGTTTCTGAAGACCTATAAAAAATAAAATAAATATAGGTAAAACATCTATATTTTTAAAAAAAATCAGATAAAAAAATATATGGCTATAATGTATAAAACGTTCTACTTACATGTTTTCTAGTATGTCTTTTCTTGAGAGAGAGAGCGTAGTCCTTTTTCGTCATCAACACTTTTTATACTGAAGAGATGCATTCTAAAACAGATCATTAATATATACATCATAAATGGTAGATTCGAAGGTGATTGGTTCGTGGTTCAAATCTGAGGAAAGATGTGATACATTGGGTTTTGGATCACACGGATATACGTTGCGTTTATCAACAATATGCGAATACCACATAGCAAGATTTATTACATTTCGTTGAGAACAATTAAGAACAGGCATTTTATGACAAGCATACATACACGGATTAGTATTAAATGTAGTAAAGAATTCGTGATGTACATCGATTTCATCAATATTTATTACAGTACGTTTGGTAATTGCGCGAAGAAATTTAGCTTTTTCCTCTCCTTTTGTAAATACTACAGTAAATTTATCTACGCATCTATTTAAAATTAATGGAAACAAATCATATTTTACATCTCCGTCGTGCCATTTTAATCCGTGAACTTTAGCAGTAATTTTGTCATTGGTAGATTTAATTATTTCATCCAATATATGCCGTTCATAAGGAGGAAGAAATATCCATGTCTGTACCTCGTGATTTGAACCACATATAGAAAGTTCTTTTACTATATATTTACGGTCATTGTCAATTAAAAAATTAAAATATGTGAATCCAGCTCCTGACGACATGTTTCTATTTTGAAAATTAAAAATAAAATGAATATAATATAAAACTTACTCACCTTTTATTGGCTTACATATTTGATATTTTTCTTTTTTTCTTTCTTTGCAAGAAGTACGAGAAAAGCATATAACCTTACTGATTACGTTGTCATTATATTTAAAATCTTTTATTTTAAATTTAGAAAAAAAAAATTTTCTTGGTAAGTTACAACATCTATGAATGAGATATCCAATAACATAATGCCCACAAGTAGAACTATAAGAACTTTGCAATCGACGTTTGTTATAAATCCAATTTCTTGTGCCGCATTGATATTGCAAGAAATTTAAAATGTTTGAATAAAAAGGAGCAAATCCGAAACTGTCAAAATATTCTCCTATACCCGATTTTGATATAAAAATTCCAACCCAATGTTGTCCTGGCATGTTGCTGGGATCTGTATTTATTACTAATGCAGTGGGAAATTGTAATATTTGATTTCTAGGAATTTGATCCCTTGCAAATACTCCTATAAAATATGGTTTTGTATAAGGATTATTGGATAATAATTTATGTATTTGTTGAGTGTTCATGATGATATATGTATAGATCTATTAATATCTATTTCCAATAGTTTTTGATATTCTGAACATACTAACATAGTAACAGGTTCTGATAAAGCTTTTTTAAATCCTACGTTTACGGTAACATTTCCGTGTTGTAGTCCAGAAATATATGATTCGTTTGCGCTCATGTCTGCTGTTAAATCGAAAGTTAAAATTGTATATCCACTTTCATAACAAGACCTAGAAATAGAATGTCCTCGATCATCGCAATGAATACCCAATCCGTCTTGTAAAGTTTGAAAGCATTGTAAATATAGTCCATTTGTAAAATCTGGAGTTAGCGGTTGTAATGGATTAGGTTGTCCATTTACAAATAATTGAAAAAAGTTCAGGTCAAAGTGTTGAAAGTTGTATGGATTCAGCGAAACATCGCCACTATATGCTTGATTTGTAACAAAAGCTATTATAACTCTGCGAGGTACTTTGCCTACAAAAATATCATTTATAGTTTTACTCTGGGTTCCTCTCGGAATATTAAAAGGTTGTAGATCTACTCCTGTAAGGTGATATTTTGCATTATGTTTACCTAGTGCTTCTTGATGCGCTAACAGTACAGTAGGAGATGGATATATACGTATTAAAGATAACTTAGCAGATGTAAAAATAGTTTTTCCCAATTTTTCTCCAACGAGATGAAATTCAGGAGTTGAAGGTGTAAGTTTTACAGTTACGGAAACGTTATTGAGTAAATATTTTTCTTGATTACATATCTCGGTGGATAAACAACCCATTATTTCAAATTCTTTACTACCTTTTGTATAATTATAGCGCCATTGTATAGCATTATTTTGATCGAAATTATTCATCTTGCCTGCTGTATCTTTTTTCCAAAGCGACGCTTCTAAATGTGTATTCATGGCATCATTAGAGTAGTTTAATAGTTTTTCAAAATATGTTTTATAAGGATAACCTGGTTGAGGTTGAGTTACTGTAACATTATTTAAAATAATCTCTACTTGTTGAAAAAGTGAATTTAAAGAATTATTAACAAGTGTCACCTTGTCTGTAGCTTCTAAGTTTAGACCAGTTTCGTTTACTATTTTACAACGCAGACGTAATAGTACATATGTGAGATCTAAGTACGTATCAGCATTTCCAGTATAGTGAAAAATTAAAGGTGAATTATGAGATATGGCATTTTGAGGATCGAGCTCAATAATGTTATAATTTTCAATGCCTGTTTGTATGGGTTGTTCATCAAAAATGTTAAATGCTGAATGCATGTATATATTAGACATTATATATTTTTTATGAAAATATATCTTTTTTTCTATTTCTTTTTTTGCTGTTTTTACGTTGAGGATTAACTTTCGAATGAGTTTGTTTTTTTCTTTTTCGAGTTTTTATTCCAGAACCAAACATAGAATCTAAAGATTGATCTGCTTTTTCTTTAAATTACCTGTTCCTTCTTTTAATCTTGTGTTAAGTGATTGTTTAAATTTTTTCCAGATGTTGCTACATCTGTTAGAACGTTAGCTCCTAGATTTAGTGCCTCTTTACCAACAGCTTTTGCTGCACTTTTAAAAAGTGGAGATACAAATCTCCATAATCCTCCAAGTGCACCAAAAAGTCCGTGTCCTCTTTGAAAACGCTTTCCTCTGTATAATACAAAATTTGGATCTTCCGCGCTTCCTTTTCCACTTTGATTTAAAAAGTATTTAGCAAGTTCGTGATGATTCATGTTTTTTAGGTTTAAAAGAAAGTACAACGGCTGAAGAAAATCCGTCGACAAATGGTAAAAATTCTCCTACACCCGTTCTTAAATCTATTTTTATAATGTTAAAATCGTGTTGAAGTAAAGGTACCCAATTTTGAGGAAAAAATGCTTTTTCAATTGCTAAATGCTTATTATCGATGTTTAATTCTACTGTCGTACTTTCGATAATTTGAGCAAACGTATCGCTAACCATTTGTGGATCGATTAAGTTACAATAAACAAACATTTCATAAGGAAAAGTTAAATACGAATTCATTGGATATGATGCACGTGTACTCTTTGCAACATTGGTACCAAATTTAAACCCTAGTTGTCTATTTAAATCGGGTGACAAAAATAAGTTGCGAATAAAATGTTTATTTGTTTTTGGTTTTGTTTCATCCGATTGTATCGTTGTTGCTTCATTCTTTATTACAGGTTGCGAGGATGAAACATTTTCTTCTCCGGTCGATTGTATTGCTGCTTCACCTTGTTCAGTATTTCGTCTCTTTTGTTTAGATTTACCAGGTTTTGTAGAAGCTTCGTCATTATTTTTTTCTACTGCATCGGAATTAACACTGACAAAACCTGTATTTGAATTATATTTAAAAAATGTTTTAACAAATGCATTTTTTTCTAAAGTACGATTAATTTCATTCAATAGCATTATGTTATCAGTGATTGTAGATTCCCCCAAATCGTACCGAAAATTATACGTGCTAATTCCAGTATCTGTTACATGAACTCGATCTCCTTTTATGAAATTTCCACTTTTTGTTATATTTTTAAACATTCCGGGATATCTTATTTTGGTTAATGCTACCTCCCATTCACCTAATAAAACTATTCGTTGGGGTAGCATGTTACAAAAACTAGATGTTGTATTATTTTTAAAGTGATCCATAGATCCATTACTAGTAAGTGTAACGGAAAAAGGTTCTCTTTTTATCATTGTGATATTAAATTCGATTGTTTTATCCAAGAATTAAATTTTGTAGGATATCCTTTCCACTTCACTAACACTTCTTTACTGCCACCTTTACCTCTTTTGTCTAAAATTTTATCTATCTTAAAGATCGATTGAGGTTGTACTTTTTGTATTTCTTCCGTGTAAAAAATTCCGTCTAAATCTTCTCCAGATAAATCTTCTAGCTTATACACAACGGGGATTCCATGTATTACTTCTCTAATTTTAAAAATTTCATCAGTCCAATTTTGTTCATATCCTTTATCAAATTTCATTTTTATTTTAGAAATGCGAACGTGATCACCAATTTTATATTTTTGTGGCTTATAAACTTTATATTTACGTAAATTTTTTCCGTACAAAGTGTCATAAACCAGTGAAATATTGCTTTCATTTACTTCGATAGGGGCCATTTTTATGGATCTATGATATGAATTATTATACGATTTTATTAATTTGGGTAATATGTCAGTATATTTATAGGTATTTTTGTATGTAAAGTATTTCCACATTTTTTCTTTGAGTGTTCTGTTAAATCGTTCTATAACGCTTGCTTTTACATTATTTTTTGTAAGATAATGAGTAATTTCGTAATTTTTTAAAAATGATTGAAACTATTTATTAGTAAATTCTGTACCTTTATCAGTTTGTAAAATTTTAGGAATACGTTTATATTTGTTAAATATTTCTTTGAAAGCTCTAACTATCTCTGTTCCAGATTTAGAAATTAGAGGAATCGCCCATGCGTATTTAGAAAAAACATCAATTATAGTTAATATATATATACGGTTTATTATATTCTTTAATATTATTTAACACATTTAAGTCGCTTTCCCATAAATCGTCAATATTTGTCACATGATAATGTTTAGTTGGAAAACGTTTTCTGGCATATTTATGAAAAGTATAACTGTCTTGTCCTTGTAAATATTTATTAATTTTGTGTCTAGAAATGCCAGTTGCCTTGTAAAGTTTGTTAACTGTACCAAGTCCTGCATAATGATCCAATTTAAAATAATATTTATCAAGTGCTTTTTTATCTTTTTGTGTTAAAGTGTCTCCCATTTTTTCCTAATAGAACGCAAGTTGTATGGTTTATATCTTATATTAGAAATTGGTTCTGTTTTTATTTTTGTTTCTACTGACTTTTTTTTAAGTTTTTTATTTCGAGATTTTTTAACTTTTGTTTTAGGTTTTGCTGTTTCCCAATCACTTTCAAAATCAGGATTTTTTCCTTCCTCCTCTTGTTTATTAGACTCTTTCCATAATTCTTTTTCCGATTGAATGTAAGGTTCACGCAGCTTTGACACAATATCGTGATAATTTATTAATTTATATTTAAGAAGTTTCCATTTATCATCGGGCGATATGGACTGTTTTTGTATACCTTCTATATCTCTGGTTAAAGTTTCTAAAGTTTTATCGATAATATTTATTTTTTTTAAACTTTCTGGCTGCGGATGCAACAACATAATTTGTTTACCGTACTTCATTTTTTTCTTTAAGTAAACTTAGATACTACAGCACTTCCTAATGCACCTAATACCGGTAATATAAATGACGGAAGAAAACCTCCTTTCTGTATTAAAATACTCTTTTTCTTTTTTAAAGAAGTTTTTTTATTTATTAATTTTCTCCACAATTTTTTATGTTTTTTAATCTATTTTTACATTTATCAGAAATTAATACTTTTCCGTTACATACGTTTAGTGCACATTCGGAAATAGCTTTTATAAATTCTGGACTTGCTTCTTTTAAAATTTTTTTACGTAATTTCGGATTTGCTTTACTGAGAACAGTAAGATTGCCACACTGCCTTGCAACTGTGGGTGAAGATAGTTTACAGACTTTTTTAAAAACGTTTGGAGATAATCTAGGTGACATTTCGGTATATTATTTAGAAACAAAAGATGATAATATTTCGTCAGGTAATATTCCTGTTCTGTAACGATATTTATCGGGGGTATATTGCGTACAGTCTAGTATTAAATATCCGTGCGGCTTTTCTGTAACTTTTTCAAATGCCTCTAATAAAAATTTAGATCTTCTCGGTTCAAGTTGTTGAAATAATCTATCCAACTGTAGTTTATCTCTATTGTTTTTAAACACTACAATATAATTAGAATTAAGAGACATGGTTCTAAATTTTTTACCCTGTGGAAAGATATTTTGTAATATATAAATTATTCCAAAATTTTTATGATGCGAATCTTTGGTAAAAAAGTTTGATACATTATTACCATCTGCTTCGTACATTAAATCATCCAATACTACTAAATCTCCGTTTCTAACTGATTCTAGTGCGGGTACTCCTTCATGCATACGTACATTAAATGTACAATTATTAAATTCTTTTTCAGTGGGAAAAGAAGGTGGATATTCAGAAGGATGACACCACAAGCATCTTTTTATAGGTTGATTAAATACTTTATCTGAATTTTTAAGCAAATTTTTAACAAAAGTAGATTTTCCACTGCGTGATGGCCCTGTAACTTGTATTGTACTAGGAAATTTAAATTTTGTAATATCTGAATCTACTACCTCGGAACGTTCAAAAGGTATATCGTTTTCTACGTCGTTGTAAGATATATCTTTCATTTCTACATCTTTACCAGGATTAACTTTTTTAAACTTTTTATAATTTTCATCTATAATTTCCCCCTGAGATAAATCCTTCATTTCTATATCTTTACCAGGATTAATCTTTTTAAATTTTTTTTTCAAATTTTCATCAACAATTTCTCCTTGATTAAAATCTCTCATTTCAATATCCTTACCAGAATTAACATTTTTAATTATTTTTTTTAAGTTTTCATCAACTACTTCGCTTTGATTAAAATCGTTTATTTCTATATCATTATCAGATATATTTTTTTTAATTTTTTTTTTATTTTGCAAATCATTTTTTAATTTGATTTCATTATTATTTACATTATAAAGTCTCTTTCTCTTCAAGTTTCTGTATATATTATTATTATTATTTTCATTTACATTATGTATTTTTAAATTCGAATTAGAATATGTATTTAGCTTATGCTTTAAGCTTTCTTCATTTCTAGTATTTTCTTTTCTTTTAATTTTATGATTTAAAGCTAAACTTTGTTGTAAGGTTGGATTAAAAAGTACATTAACGTTTTTTTTAATTCTTTCATATTTAATGAATTGTCATTTATATTGGATTCATAATTTTTTGTTTTTTTAAAGGGTAAAATATATTCTTCATCCTTAGTTCGCTTTTTAGCTTTATTTAATATCGATAATTTAGCAACTTTATTAAAAAAAGAAAACTCTGAATTTGTATTTCGCTTAGTTGGTTGACTTAAAGATGATAATTTAGGAATTTTTTTTAAAAAAGAAATGTCTTGATTAGATTTACGTTTTAAAGGAAAACGTAAAGGTTGCACTTTAGATAACTCGGCTATATCATACTTCATGTTAACATCATCGTCCGAGTCTGATGACATGTTTTATACAACTAAGTGTTGCTTTAGATATTTTGTTCATTTTAACGACATAATTTTTTTTGAAAACCATAAGGTACGGTATCAAAATTTGAGGTTCTTTTGCGCTTATTAACTACTAAACGAAAAGTTTTAATAGATGGTTCAGTAACTAAAGTCCATAATGCTTTTCTTGATATTTGTGTATTACGTAATGTAATTGTCATATTATTATCATTTAAAACAATATCACTCATTTTACTTTCATTTATTTTTGATAAATTTCCAGAATTTAATGTAATTCCTTTAATTTTACATATAATTTTTGTATTTTCTCCATATTTTATTCTGAAGGCATAGCTTTTAGGTCCACTCGAAACAAATTTATCAATATATGCATCATTTCCATATTTTTCTAATTCGTTTGTCATGCATCCAAGAAAAGACCCAGTAGGTGGAATCCAATCATTCTGTTTACTTACTGCAATAATTGAATCTGTATCAAAGTATAATACACGATCATTTAATTTTTTAAGATAAGAATATAGCTCTAGACGAGCATGAGCTGTAGTGTATGCTGCAATGATAACGTTAGTGGTACGATTTAATTTAGGACTTTGCTTAACATGACTCCAAACAACATAAATTATATCATCTGTTGCTGGAAGATATGTATGAACCTCTATGCTTGGGTTGTTTAAAAGTTCGACTAAACGAGAATATTCTGTTACTAATTCGGCTGTTGGCAAATTATCTCTTTGTCCATATTTTCCCCAAAACGAATTAAGCATTAATTTACTTAATTCTCGTCTACCTGAGTTGAAATCTATAGCATCAGAATCTAAATTAATACCTTCCTTTTCCTCAAAATTTTTAATATATGTTATTTTTTTATCTTTGGTGTCACAGTGTGAAGGCCACCCCGAAGCTTCTGCTTTTATTTTTAAAAACTGATTTACATACTTTTCAAAAAGTCCACATTGTTGATTTTGTAAATCATACTGTACTATTTGGTACTCCCAAATTTCATATATTTGTATTATTTTATACCCTTCAACAATTGCTACTTTAACTTCATCTATCACCCATGTTCCATTTAGGCATCTATCTTCATCGGTATGATTACACGTGGTCTGATTTTCTAGCTTTGCACAAGAAACACATAAAGTAAAAATTAATTTGCCATTTATGCGTAAAGGTAATACAGGATGATAAAGATTGATAGGTGGTAAAATTTTACATTTAATAAGCCCACCTTTTACATGATTCAAATTCGGAAATGTATTTTCTTCAAAATAAATTTTAGGATGACCTACAGGATAGGGTTTAGTTTTGTTAACAAAAGGATATAGACTACATACATCATAGTAAAATATTTTTTCATTTTTTTGAGTTTCATGATATAACTTAATACAATTCGTTCGTCCGCCATAAAATGCATCTCTCGGTTCAAGAGGTTCAGGAATAATAGAAGAAAATTCTTTTACAAACTTTTCAAGATCTTTATCAATTTCAATCATAGCTTTAAATTCACATTCCCATAATTCCACATTATATTGTGCTCGTTTTATTTTATTTGTGATTCTCTCAGTTGATTCGTATCTAGAATTCATAGTTTCATAATGCGACCCGTAAATATATGACGATCTATTCTTAAAACAGTGTATACATCCATGGTAAAAACATCCATGAAAAAAGAATATAGTTTTATCGGATTCTCTATAACCATCCACCTTATGATTTAAAATTTTTACTTCTTTACCATTTAATGCATGTTGTATCGAAATTCCTTCTTTTTTTTCTAACCAGCAAAGCCAAATCAATGCTATACGAGATTGTTTATCACCCAATCGATAACCTCCTAATGGTAATATAGAAATTGTATCTTTAGGCATAAAACGTTTTCTATATACATTCATGCAAGCATTAGCAATTGTAACACATTCTCTGAAAGGATCAATATCATTTTCATTTATAAATTCTTTTCTAAACTTAGATGCACCAAAACATAATAATTGTACATCCATTCGACAGTAATTGATAAGTTCTTTCTTCATATCATATATGTAATTAGATTCTTTCTTCTCATTATACCATTTTTCAAATTCTTTTCTTTCATCTACAGACATAGACTCGGGACAATAGTATTTTTGATCAGGTATATTTCCAACATAATCTTTATTTTCCTTAGTATTAAATAAATAAGGAAAATATCCTTTTGTTTCTTGTAATTGAAACGTCTTTGAAAATCTAGACAAGGATATTGGTATAAAATTTAAGGAATCTAAAAATGTTATGTTTTTATATTTTATTCTGTATATTTTCGTACCATTTATAATTAATTCAGGAGTCCAACCCAGCGAACCCACCATATATTTCAGTAGAATATGTCCGTCATATGATTTTAAATTGTGTGCAATGACAGTTATATCTTTAAGTACTGTGCGTGGTAGTGTAATATATTCTATTAATTCACGTACAGGATCATTTTTGAATATCCACTCTTTTATACCACAGTTGTGACAAACTTTCATTTTTGTGTAAGTATCAATACATTCATTACAAGCTTGATAAAGAACGCACAAATTTGGCTCATGTTCAAATGTATCATTTTGTAAATTATACGGTTTTTCTTGAATACATTCAAAATCAATAAAAAAAAATATAAAATTTTTACTTAATAATTTGTTTTTATATGGCTGAATATAACACAAATGATTTGATGTTACATATTGATTACATATGTAACAAAAAATTTCACCACATACATGCGTTACTTTTTTCCTTTTTTTTAAATTATAAAATTTACAACAGTTATTACAAACTTTTTCTGTATCACAAACCGATATGTTATTGGAATAAAAAACACCTTTTTTTAAGTGATTTTCATAGCAGACTGTTCCCTTAAAATTGCGGTTACAGTTTTGACAATAAACAAATTCATCATCTGAACCATTGCATTGTAAATGACATTTTGAACAAATAAAATCGCAGCGATGTTTTTCTTTTTTATATTTAAATGGCGAATTACACGGTCTACAATAATATGTACATTTAAATGCTCTGTGCATATCCACAATAACATTAAAGTGACTATTGTGATATATTAGATCTATATATTTATCACTGTTTATTGTAGATTTATACAAAACTTTTTTTCCATTATGATCTCCAAACACTGTAAAAGAATATTTATTTTGTAACTTGTTTTCAAAAGTAACTATATCATTCAATGTAAAACCCATATTTTTATTTATAAGGACACACAATTTCATCGCTTGTTCTGTTTGAGCTTTCCCACATTGTTTTATTGATTTATAATTTTTGTCATTTTCAATTTTAGCAATTGCTACAGCAATTGATCTGGGTAAACATAAAAAATCATTGTTTTCTATAGCTATAATGCCTTTATTTTGTGTACATGTTCGACAATCAGTAAAACAGTTACCTGATTGAATTTGAGTATAAACACATGTAAATTTTAGTGGTCCATGGAGAAAGAAATTGTGATTACTTTGAATAACTCTTTCTATACCATTTAAAATTGCTTCCATATTAATTTGTTCAAATCGTCTAACACTTACGTGAAAGGTTTTAGGAGGATCCTGCGAATTGGTTACAGACAAGCCAAAATAACTAGGTTTATAATGTAGCAATTCGCGGTTAGCAAACTTTAAAAACTCCTCAAATATTAAATGTATCCATACCATAGGATCAATTTCACCTCTTTCATAATCATCATCGATATCCATCGTATCTACTAATATTTCAGTTTCTGTATATCCTGAATAAAACTTATTTAAGGTTCTTTGTCTATGACTTAAAATAGTAAAAAATTCCATTGTACTTACGTATTCCGTAAGATTGTATGCTTTTTCCTTTCCTGTATTAAAAGCGTAAGCGACAAATCAATTTATATCACACGCCGTCCTTGCCGTACTCGGTGTTTCCCCCGATGCAGTAAACAAGTTACATAAACGATCTTGTCCTTCTGCACTCAGTAGTTCCCCCGATGCAGTAAACAAGTTACGTAAACGACCTTGTCCTTCTACACTCGGTGTTTCCCCGATGCAGTAAACAAGTTACGTAAACGACCTTGTCCTTCGGCCCTCGGTGTTTCCTCGATGCAGCAAACAAGTTACATAAACGACCTTGTCCTTCTGCACTCGGTGGTTCCCCAATGCAGTAAACAAGTTATATAAGTGGCCTTGTCCTTTCAGCTACACTCGGTGCTTTCCCAATGCAGTGATTTCCCCCCACCCATACGTGTAGCGTATAGTATAAAATCTAAGCTATAAGTACTGCACTTTGTACACAATGTCTTATAACCATCAAGAACACAATTGCATCTGCGATGCATGTGTAGAAGATCTGCCGTATGCACAAAACCCCGACGAGTATTTCGAGGAATTATTTAGATTAAGACAACAAAACCAAGAAGAAGATTCAGTTTCAGAATCTAATAGCAGCAGCAGCCAAGAAGAAGAAGAACCAATTCCAGATTTTACCAACAACAGCAGCAGTAACAAAAATTCTAATGAAAAAGATGATGGTGTTATGATCATCTCGGACGAGGATGAAGAAACGTCTCTTCAACAATTAATCAAGGAGGAGCAAAATCCAATTCCAACATCCAACAACACACAATCTCTGTCCCAGGAAGAAGAAGATGGTGATGTGATCTTCATCTCGGACGAGGATGAAGAAACGTCTCTTCAACAATTAATCAAGGAAGAGCAAAATCCAATTCCAACATCCAGCAACAGCAACACACAATCTCTGTCCCAGGAAGAAGAAGATGGTGATGTGATCTTCATCCCGGACGAGGATAAAGAAACGTCTCTTCAACAATTAGCCAAGGAGGAGCAAAATCCAATTCCAACATCCAACAGCAGCACACAATCTCTGTCCCAGGAAGAAGAAGAAGAAAACACAAATACCCTATACTACAGCATACACGATTCTGCTGCAACAACACCTACACGTAAGTACAATTCGGCTGGTTACGATCTATATAGCCCAAAAAATGAAATTATCCCACCTTGGGATAGTATTATTATTGATACCCAAATATCTGTTAAATTTCCCCCAAACACGTGTGGATATATATGTGACAGGTCAAGTAATGCAATAAAAAATATATCTGTATTGGGAGGAGTACTAGATAGAGATTACACTGGCACAATAAACGTAATTTTATTTAATCTATCTAGTACAATTGCTACCATTACACCTAATAAAGCTATAGCACAACTTGTCATACATAAAATTGTGACACCAAAAATAAAGCTTTTTGACCATAATAAAAGCAAAAGAAATACTTTAAGAGGAACTAAAAAATTTGGTTCAACAAATTAAAAAAATGGCAAGTTTGCAACATTTATGTGTGGATACTATAGTTAAAAAAAAAGTTGCTATAGATATTTTGGTAAACATTAATTCGGGGACATTACTTGACATGTTTTCAAAATTTGATGATTTACATTACTACAATTTGTATAAATACGAGTTTTTAGAACCAATAATAGAAAAAATGTTAAAAACAAATCCATAGACACAATAAACTTTTCGTTTGATGTCATGGAAAAATTTAGTGATAAATTTAATTGGTTAGAAATTTCATCAATTCAAAATTTATCGGAAGATTTTATTATCTACTTTAAAGACAAGTTGGACTGGTGTTGGTTGTGTGCAACTATTAATATTACAGAGAAAGTAATAGATAGCTGCTATGATAATATGGATTGGGTGCTAACTTGTATTTATCAAAAATTATCGGAGCGAACAATGCGAAAATATTCAAATTATTTAGATTGGTCCAGTGTGACCAGATATCAAAATCTGAGTGAAGAATTTGTAACAGATTACAAAGATGAATTCCTTTGGACGGAATTGTTACTTTATAGTAATGTAAATGATCAATTTATATTAAACACATATAATATCAAATGTAGAAATTATGTCTAATGATAACTTGTATCTTTTTTAATATCTAGCAACTAATTTTTTGTTTTGTAAAACTTTTTAAAAATGATTACAAAATAAATATGTACATAGCTATTACTAAAAAACCATATATATATACAATAATATTACTAAAAACATTATATATATACAAGTACAATTTTAATGGTGACTTTTTTTAAATAACAAAAGAAAATATATTATATTATTGATAAAAAATAAAAAATAAATGTACACCAACTTACCTTATTTTTTATTCAAATTATTTAGATTGGTCCAGTGTGACCAGATATCAAAATCTGAGTGAAGAATTTGTAACAGATTACAAAGATGAATTCCTTTAGACGGAATTGTTACTTTATAGTAATGTAAATGATCAATTTATATTAAACACATATAATATCAAATGTAGAAATTATGTCTAATGATAACTTGTATCTTTTTTAATATCTAGCAACTAATTTTTTGTTTTGTAAAACTTTTTAAAAATGATTACAAAATAAATATGTTCATAGCTATTACTAAAAAACCATATATATGTACAATAATATTACTAAAAACATTATATATATACAAGCACAATTTTAATGGTGACTTTTTTAAATAACAAAAGAAAATATATTATATTATTGGTAAAAAATAAAAAATAAATGTACACCAACTTACCTTATTTTTTTATTTTGTAATGAATTCAAACTCATCGCCTCCTTCTACTTCTGCTCTTTCCTCTTCACTCCTCCTTCCTCCAATTTCATATTCTTTTTCTTCATCTCCTTCTAACTCATCAAGATCGTAGTTTACAAACATATCCGAATTCTCGTCTCCACCATTATTGCCAGTACAACCACCCGTATTAATTAGGGATGTAATTAATTTTTTCAATTCTTGAAACTCGTCATATATATGATATGTGTGACTCTTAATATTCCTAACCAAATCTTTATGCTTTGATAAATTATGATTTCGAACTTCCAAATCATTTCTTAAAACTGCTCTTGTTGCAGTGGCCTTTTCCAATTCGTCTTTAATTATTTTATTGTCTTTTACTAGTACATTAAATTCTCTATTTAAGGTTTTCGTCTTTTCGGTGCACTCTCTTCCAAGTCTCTGCTTTACCCTGTTAACAGCCGATTTACATTTTTCAACCGAAGCTCTCCTCAAACTTTCTACAGAAATTCGACCTGCACCTCCCGATTCGGTAAAACTAGACCCCGGAGCACATTCCGATTTTATGTTAAACGAACCCTCTGCACCCCACCTAGACACAGATCTTTTTACCCTTCCCAATATAACATTTTTATTTCCTATATTTAATTTCCATTCCCCATTTCCACACTTTCCAAAAACATATATATAATTATCCGTAAAATAAGTATTTATATCATCGATCATGCTATATACAGTAATGAATTCAGTTTCTTTCGATGTTAATTTCCAATCAAGTCCTATTCCATCTGGTAAATCAAATATATTAAGCAATTCTCTGCAATCCATCATTTCAACCCATATTAAATTATTATTGTTCGTAATCATATTCACAGAAATACTACTAAAATTACACCCCACTTGAGTACCATTATCGTGCGTAGCTGTACTCTTAATACATTCACAACTTTCATTTATTACATATCCTGTTTCGCACTGTGCATGTCCGACCGTAAAATTACCATAATACATTAACCCACATCTATTTCCCGCTTGACATTTAGTAACAGGTTTTAAGCACGTATATACATTTTTAATGCTTTTTATATCCATGGATCTAGAATTAAATTTACATACACTATCTTTTTTATATACGCACGAACAATTTGTCATCAATTCATAATCCTTGCGACACATTGTTGCATTTTGTAAATGTCCCGTGTTTCCGTCAACTTTAAATCCACATCTTCCAAAACTAATACAATTCTCTTCCTCTATATTATTATTGCCGTAGCCGTTCGCTTCTACAAACGCCACTAATATCAATAACATGTACGCATTCATAATTTTTTAAAATAATATGTACCGCTAATAAAAACGCCAAACACGCTACAACCTTTATACATCATTCGTTCTAGTCTTAAATACTTTTTTATCACGTGACCTTTTTTAAAGTTTACGTCACTTTAAAATATTTTATAATCTATTTCCAAGTAATTAACCTATATTTCCTTATAATTAAAAACTAAATTCCAAGAATTCTTTTTTAATTTGTGTTAAAAGAAAAAGCCCCACGGGAGGTAGCTCCGACCAAGCCAAGGTTTCATTGCGTCGAGGGAATTCCCTCAAGGACGGGGGAATACCTCTCTTTGACGCCATGACCTTGATTTGGCGGTGTCTGGCTCCCGTGGGGTATATACTACTAACAAACTATTTACAGGGAATTTATACACCTAAGTAATTTTCATGAGTACACGTATGTTCAGTAATTCATTCCTTTTCCATTAATTTTCAATGGTTTCATAGAATCACGATACATTTTATTTGTTATGAATTGTTTATTGCAATATAATTTGAAGATGAATTTAGTTGTAATTTTATGCAGATTGTTAAAATGTTGAGATTTTGGAGAGTAAGAAACCTTTTGCTTGTGTTTTCAGCAATTTAATTTTTCCATTTAGCATTGTAGTTGAAATATTCCTTTTTGCTTGGTAATTACACCATATAACTCTGCACCTTCATGCTGCTAATTAATTTTCAGTGAGTTATAATTTTCTTGGCTATTCACAGCAAAATCTGCTACACTTTTTTATTTCTCAATGCATTAACGCAATGAAACATTCAGTTGTTTTCAGAATACATCCCTTTGAGTATTTACTCTTAATGTCATACCATTCGCAGTAAAGGTAATGTGAATTTTCTCTGAATTTGTTCACCCAGGGCATCATTTAATTTATGACTTATTGAACTATATGGAGTTTTTCTGTTGCTAAATTATAGCTACTTATATTCCTGCGAACATCGCTTCCACTCCGAAAATGCTACGTCTCGTTTCTTAGATTACAACCCTGCATGTCTTTCTCTTTCTTTCCAATATATACCTTGCAGTTTAGTTCCTTATGATTAAAACTTCTTTCTTTCATGCTCATTTTTTACGTTACTTACATGAGTTTTAAGTTCTGTTACAAAGTTTTTCGGGTCCGTAGCCATATGTAAACCCTGCATTCCTGTAAAATCCTGTCACCCAAACCGGAAACGATTTGCTTTTGGTTACGTCACCTCTTCGCAACCCCCTCGAGTTCAACCCTCTTCAGAACCTGCTACAGCACCAGCCACCGCCTGCCAGACGTCAATTATCTAGTACGGATTTTTTTTAACGGAATAACAAACAAACAAAACAGGGTTAAAACAGTAAGCCAATATACGGATGGTATACCCTACTAGTTATGTTTGACTACTTTTTGGAATTTATTTTCGTTGGTTTTGCGTGCTTCACACACCTTGTCACTTTTATAGTTATGACATATATACATATACGCACATATATTGTTTTTTTGTTTTGTTTTTGCGCGTGAGAAGCCTTAAGGCCCCTGCGTATTGCTTGCTGAGACGTTGTAGTGTTCAACGTTTCTCCCAGAGTGTCAGACCTCACGGTCTCTGGTTGTTATTTCTTGTAGTAGTAAGTTTCGTGATGATGATGATGATGATGATGATGATGACGATGAGTACTCATATTATTCTTATGGTGTTCGAGGTAATGATGCTGTGTTTTTTCAGTTCACTCAAGTTAAAACCGCAGGATTTTGTTTGTGATCTGATGCTTAGAGTGTGTAGTAGATACTGTAATGTTCTGGAGCTTTGAGTATAGCTGCCATTGTTTTGTATATGAATGTATACGTTGGTGTCTCTGGTAGTCAGTACGTTCTGTGACCTGGGAAGTGTGTGTAAGCCTTGATTTTATTCAGTACTTTTGGTTTGTATGTGAAGTATTACACGAAGTTGTGCTATGTTCAGCTAAAGCTCAAATATGTGTTATTGTCAATGGAAGTCCACTTTTGCATTTGTATTAATTTGGGATACAATCTCTTGATATTCATTTGTGTTCTGCTATTATAATTCATGCTCTGTATCCTAGCTCCGTCTTTTTTTTTTTTTTTGCATAATGTGGTTGCTCAACTGTAAACTATAGCTTTATGCTACCTAAGTGAAGAAACATAGCTCATGTATTTTGTTATACAATTTCTGCTTCAGCAGCCAGTTCGGTATTATGTCTGATTTAAGTTACTCGGAGAGCATGATCGTCTCTTGCCTTATTTTTGTTCTCTTTAAAGTCTGTATTTCTCTGTCATGTTTCTCTCTCGCATTTTTACAATGCTCTTTGTTTTGTTTGTTTGTTTCTTGCTAATGCTCGTGCCCCTACAATTACCCCCCTCAATGCTGAGTTATGACTCATACAACATATCAGCTCTGAAACCAGCTGAGCATTGGAGAATAGACCAGGCAAACAATGCAATAAAACAGAACAATGAACCTGAAGCGCGTGGGGCCAGGCATACGCCAAGCTAGTGTACATTGTCGCTTTAGATGCTCACATTGTGCAATATGTTCCATTACCAATGCTACAAATTCAAGAAATTCCCTCCGCCTAAAGCAAACACTCAAGATCACTGTTCAACTCGTAACATAATTATGGAGACATACATTAATTTAAATGTTTGTAGGATGTACAGACGGCGTTGGACATGTGCTAAAATGCGATAATATTACTATCATGAGTAGCTTATTATAGAGAGATCGAGCGCAGTTTTTTGCGTTTATATGGGAAAGGATAGGGAAAACGGTGGTTCACGGAGGAAAATGCGTTTATATGGGAGAGATACGGAATACGAGGGCTGATGCTAGGCTAAATAGTGGTAGATGGAGGGGAATGCGCTTTATATGAGAGATATAGAGAATACGTGGAGAGGTGCTAGGCTAGACAGATGTTGAAGAAGGGGGAATATAGGCTTATACTGGAGAGATACGAGGGAAAGTGCTAAGATAGACGAATGTTAAAAGTGGAATGCGTTTATACAGGAGTGATAGAGAATACGAGGGAAAAAGCTAGGCTAATCAGAGATCTAGTAGAGTGTACGTTTATACGGGAGAAGTAGAGAAACGATGATAGGTGTTAGGGAATGGTTAAAGAAACTGTAATACAAAGAACCGCATTATTCAAGAACTTTAACAACAACACTCAAGTATAGATCATTTGTAACGTATTCTATGAGGGGTCTTTAGTGGACAACCCCCTAAATCAGTTGAGGGGGATTAGCGGGAGCTGGCCCACTTAATATGCAGAAATGTGCAATTTATATGCTAATTACACCTGCCCACCCCTGTCCCGCCCCCTGGTACCTTTTACTTGCAGCTGCGATCATAAATTTTGTTGTGTATAATGCAAAGCTTGACAGGTAAGCAACTAAGCTTGTCCATCACCTGTCAAAATGAACAATGGGGATAATAAATTTTGCTTTGTAATAAAGTCTGAGACGCCATTCTACCCATTCCATATCCGCACACGTGCACTTCTGCACCTCCAACAACCCACCTCCCAGTCGCATTGTTTGACGACCACGTGCAAAAGAACAGAGGTTGTCCTTCACCTGTCAAAATGAACAAAAGGCATAATAAATTACGCTTGTAACAATAGAGTAGGCTGGAGCTACGTAAACAAAGGAGCAGACGTTATTGTCTCAATTCTGTTGAATTCCCGTACACGTGCACTTTTAGGAAGCCCACCTGCAACAACCCCACCCCATCAGCATTGTTTGACGAACACATGCAAAATAATAATAGAACAGGCTGGACCGAGCTAACAAAAAGATTGAATAACAAAGGGAGCAGATTCCATTGTCCTCCATTCCATTGTCCCGTACACATGCACCTCTGCACCTGCAGTAACCCCCTCCCCATATACCTGGCCCTGTCTTTGTTTGACTGTGGGAAAAGAGAGAGAGTCCCGTTTACCCCGAGGCAAGTTTCATCTACCTGCTATGTCATAAATTCACCGCTTCACATCATCGTGGCGTCGACTTTGCCCCGAGGCCAGTTCTCTCCGAGAGCACCAGAGCATACACGAAGACCTACGAGAATCACCGAGCATAATTATTCAAGGTCTCTGTTTATGCTTCTATTGGCTCTTTAAAACAGTAATATCAAACATGTATTTAACATACATCATTACCTATATTAAATACCATGTGCATACTTAGATTACCATAAATCGGTGTTCGAATCCTACTGCAGTCAAAACGTTTGTTTTAATTGCTAATGAAAAATTGATGCTTTGATAGGGTAAAACATTATTATATCATTACCCTGATTAATGAAATACGTGCTCGGGTACCCAGAGGTCATAGTTCGAATCTTACCCTGCGAAACTCTAATGCTTAATAAATATTAAACTATGAGAGTAAGTGCGGTCAGATTAAAATGTATTTAACAAATATAATTATTTATATTAAACCCTGGAGTATACTTAGATATCCCAATGCCTAGACATGATTCTTTATTTTCTTTTTCCTTTTTCTTTCTATCTCTGTCTTTCTTCTTGACATGCATACATCCGAGCATTCATACATACACGAGAACATGCCAGAGCCATTACACATACATATTTACACTCATAGGCATAGCCCTTACACTTACATATACCAGTGCACTTACATACACATACACACGCACACACACCAGTACAATAGCATGCACATGCACCACTGGACATACACCAACGCACGCACATACACCAACGCTAACATATACACCAATGCATGCACATACACCAGTACACATACACCAACGCGAGCACATACACCAGTATATATACACCAACGCACGCACATACACCAACGCCACATATACACCAGTGCATTCACATACACCAGTGCACACACTCATACACCAGTGCACGCACACACACATATGCTTACAAACATACACCAGTGCACTTACACACGCACATATACACACATGCACACACGCGTACACACACGCACACCCATACGCCTACAAACATACACACATACATCAGTGCACGCACACACGCACACACATAGCATTGAAAACTATTGCCTTTACAGAATTCAAAAATATTTGTTTTATTTCACTGTAACCTAGCAAAATGTAATTCTTTTCAGGCTACCACATCCACATGGCCTTCATCCCAACGTATTTTTATAGCTCGTGTAAAGACATTATGGAGGCACACTCTGATAGAGAGAGGGGAATTGAAGCAAGTAGGGATAGAAGTGCTGAGAGCATCTGTGCGTGCGCAACAGGTGATAATTCCATTGCGTGCAATAATCACGCGGCGTGTAAACATCCCCACCATGATGATGTGTTTTTCAATATAAGAGATATAGCCATTAATCATCGTTTTATTATTAAAAATTCAGTATATGATTGTTCTAAAATGGTCCATGTCAGCTCTATAATTAGGATACCTTTAGTCACTAGTCTTTATTGTGCTTAAGGATCTATATGTGTTAACATCTGTTCTCTCCAAGAATAATCAGCTTTCTAAAGTGTTATCAAGGTGAAGAGGTCTACATTTCATTGAACAGTGACTAATACCTCAATACCCTAATTACCTCAAGAATGAGGATGAATAACTCTGCATATGAGGATATAATTCCTAGTTCATCAGGATACTCTTGTATTAAATGCAGGAAGAAATTCCTCCGATGTTATGACAAGAGAAGGCATCAGATGAGCTGCAAGAAGCTCTTCAAATGCAAGCATTGTAATGTTACCTTCAATGATGGTTATAAGGGTCAGCGGCACGAGGATGTATGTGAAATAAGCAGTCCTCAGAAGAAAAGCAGATTGGAGCCTACTAAACATCAGTTATCAACAATGGAGGAATGTGATATGAAAGAATACCAGACATCGTTCGAAGGACGATTGAAATCGTATTTTATACGATAGAATTCAACGAAGGACCTGAATATGTACCTGAATGAGGCAAAACAAGGGATAATCCAGGCTGTACATAAAGAGCTTAGCATTCACAAGAGTGTAAAAATTCATCTGCTAGCTGAGTGCCGATTTGTAAACAGTACCGGAGAAACCTGTGACAAAACATTTAAAACACGGAATCAGCCTGTGTTTCTAGAAACAGATCTGGACTTAATGCAGGAAGCGAAATACAAGAAATTGGTTACTGAAATGGAGGAATCACAGCTTAAGGGTAGCAACTGGGCACTGCTTGCAGTGGAACGGGTTCGACTTCGTATCAACAAGTACAATCCGTTACGAGGAAGTAGCTGCATTCCACTATCGCCATCTGTCGGAGCTAAAGAAGTGTGTATAAACATCCAGAACTTTACCGACGAGAAACGTTTCATGTATTCTGTATTAGCTAAACATGTTCAGAAGGATGCACAACGTGTTAGCAAATACAAGCAGCTTCAAGTTAAGTATAACTTCAGCTGTGTTTCTTACCCTACTCCACTTTTTCAAATACCTAAATTTGAGAAGCTTAACAGGATGTCTATCAACGTTTTCGGGGTGGATGAGAAGCATGAAGTGCATCCGATAAAGGTTGTTGAGACTGAACTAGCTGAACACTGTGACCTGTTACTGTTGAGTGATCGTAGTGAAAAACAACACTACGTATAAATAAAGAATTTTGGTAAGCTCGTTCGACGCCAGAAAACTAAGCGTAATTGACATGTTTATACCTGCAAGCGCTGTTTTACACATTTTGCTGATGAGAGGGGGCGAAGTGGGCTGAAAAAACTAGAAGAACATGCAGCCATCTGTAATCAACATGGTGTCGCAAGGGTAGTTATGCCTACCATGGATAAATCAATTTTCCAGTTTAAAAAAGTTGAGAGGATGTTGAAATTAGCTTATGTCATCTATGCGGATTTTGGGGGCATTCTCGCTCAATTTCATACGTGTATACCCAATTCTGAAACTTCCTATACAACCCCTATCAAGAGCACACACCAATGAGCTTCTGTGTTTACGTGAAACCGTCATCCAGTGTTGAACACCTCGAAACTGTTCTTCCTAAGCAACCCTGTGTATATCGTGGTGTTGATGCTGCTCAGAAGTTTATGGAATACCTGACATCTCTTGCAAAGGAAATTAATAATGTATACAAATCTGCCAAGCCTCTGAAACTTACGGACCAAGAGCTAAAGGATTTTGACTCTTCTACGGCATCCTATATGTGTGTAAAAGCCTTTACTGAAAAGAACTACGAAGTACACGACCATGATCACATCAGTGGTGAATATCGTGGAAGTCTACATTATAAATGTAATTTATTCTGCAAGACACCTGAACATATTCCAGTCTTCATGCACAACCTCAATGGATATGACTCGCACTTCATTGTCAAGGAGCTGGGTTGTACAAGTGAGAGGGTGGAGCTAATTCCTAACTCTGAAGAAAGCTCTACCTCATTCACCAAGTATGTAGGAGATATAAAGCTTCAGTTTGTGGATAGCTTCCGATTCCTCAGTACAAGCTTGGATAAGTTGGTAAAAAATCTAACCTCATATCGTGAAACACTAAAGTACTTCGGATAAGTCAAATTTAAGCTGATTACTCATAACGGAGCATTTCCATGTGATTTTGTCACGTCATGGGATGTTTTGAAGGAGACCTGCTTGCCTCCTAAGGACTCCTTCTACAATAGATTAAATGAATAAGAAACTGAATACGATCATGCTAGAAATGTATGGCAGCTGTTTAATGTGAGAAACCTGGGAGAGTAGAGCGATCGCTACTTAACTTCGGATGTACTTCTTCTAGCTGATGTCTTTAAGTCGTTCAGAGAGCAAATCCTCAAAACACACAAAGTTGATCCAGCACATTATTTTACCTCTCCAGGTCCTACATGGAATGCTATGTTACTGTATACAGGAATTCAGCTGGAGCTGTTACAAGATTATGATCAACTACTCATGGTGGAATCAGATATAAGAGGAGGTTTATGCCAAAATTGCAATCGGTATGCAGAGGCTAATAACACGTATATGTGTTCATCCGTCGAGACCAACCCAATTTATTACATACAAGGACACTAATAACCAATATGGTTGGGCAATGTGCCACGCCCTCCCTTATGGCGGCTTTTAGTGGGTTGCACCTGAAGAAATCAACACAGAAAGACTACAAGACGATGATCCTCATGGGTACATATTAGATGTTGACATCGAGTATCCTGCAGAACTTTACGATCTACACAACGATCTACCTTTCCTGCCTGGGTGTATGAAACCATTGGAATCATCTACAAAGAAACGGATACCTTATCTTGGACCTCGAAAGAAGTATGTAGCGCATTACATGACCTTGAAGCAAGCTCTTAATCACGGGGTACGTTTCAGTAAAATGCATCGTGTGCTACAATTCCGACAGTCTCGGTGGTTGAAACCTTATGTTGAAATTTAACACCAGACTACGGCAACAAGCTGCAAATGATTTCGTGAAGGATCTCTACAAGCTCTTTAAACAACGCTATGTTTGGACAAACTATGGATAACCTACGTAATCGTATGGATATACGACTAGTAACAAACGAGAAGTCTCTGGAGAAGTTGATCGCCAAGCTTACGTTATTGATAGGACAATATATGCTGCTAATCTAGCTGCTGTTTATATGGTCTCTCGTCAGATCGTATTCAGCAAGCCTATATACATTGGTATGAGCGAGTTAGACATCTCCAAGACATTAATGTATCACTATCATTACGACGTGTTGTTGCAATATTACGGAGCTGAAAACCTGAAGCTTATGTATATGGACACTGATTCATTCATTCACCGTGTAACAACTGAAGATGTGTACCAGGACAAGGTACGTTTTCTTGAGCATCTCGATAGAGCTGAATACACTATCAACCATACATGCGGCTCCACTCAGAGCAAAAAGGTGTTGGGAAAATTTAAAGATGAGGCTAAAGGCAAAATCATCCTAAGCTTTGTTGGACTACAACCTAAGATGTATGCCTTAGATATTCAAGGATCGATGATAAAAAAGATTGAAGGTATAAAACGTAGCGCTATTAAGCAGTACATTACGTTTGACAGCTATACAGACTGTCTTAAAACGTGTGAAATCATCAGAACGCCCATGAATCTAATCCTATCACGAAAGCACGCTGTTACCACAGTGCAAGTGAATAAAATTACATTGGATCCCTTTTATGATAAAAGAGTTATTGTCGAGGATGAAATAACTACCTATGCGCATGGACATTACAGTATTACAAACAGTGCTTAAGAGAATGTAACCCGAAGATGAAGATTTTCTGCGCGAGTCTACTATCTTAAAAATTTGAAGTTTACTTATGTGCTGTGTATGCACATAGCAGACAAATGGTGAAGAAAGGAGAAGATGGAAGGGGAGGCGGTAACCCTGCCATTAGGAGCAAATACTAGTGAGTATCTTAAGCCTAGATAAAGGGGAGGAACATCTACCCTTACAATCCTTGTTTAATGAAGCAATGAATTGACTGATAAAGCTGCTACACTTGAACAATGAAAATGTAAGCATATAAAACGATAAAGCTGTCTAAAAATGTTATAATATCTCCTAAACCACGTGGATGCGCTAGTTATGCTACTTCTATACACTCTCACTGTTTCACCCTTACCATCTCACCCGCTAACTGTGTAACATATAAAAGCTTGTGAGGTTTAGAACAAGTATATAAAAGTAGTCTAATTTGTGATACTATCTGAATTATCTGTTAAAACGAAGTTTCATTTTGATAAATTTTCAGTAATAATCGTTCGTGATTGGTTCAAGCACGAGTTGCGACAACATATTCGACAGCTGCAACAACATCCACTGTAACAATAGCTATAGCAGCAACAACCGGTTACTCAGCAGCTCTAGCAACAGCTAATCCGACAGCTTTAGATTCAGCAGCCTCAGCAACTGCAAGCATCACAACAACAGCAACAGCAAATACGACAGCTGTAGTAGCAGATACAGCAACTATAGCAACAGCAGCTACAACGATAGCAGCAACAGATCCAGCAGATACCGAAACATCAGCCACAGCCAGCACAATAGCTGTAGCAGAAGCAAATACAGCAGCCACCGTAGCAGATACAGCAGCTGTACAACAATAGCTGTAACTGATCCTACAGCTGTAGCAACATCTCCTACAACAATAGCAGTGACAACAACCGGTTACATAACAGCTGTAGCAGCAGCAGCAGCTAATCCAACCGCTACAGATTCAGCAGCCTCAGCAACAGCAAGCATCACAGCAATGATGATACAGCAGCTGTAGATTTACCCACCCCCAGCAACAGCAGTCATCACGATAACAGTAACATCAAATACGAGAACTGTAGTAGTAGATACAGCACTGCAACATCAGCTACAACAATAGCAGCAACAGATCCGGCAGCTGCAGACACCTTAGGCACAGTCAGCACAATAACTGTAGCAGAAGGCAAATACAGCAGCTGTACAACAATAGCTGTAACAGATCCTACAGCTGTAGCAGCATCTGCTATAACAATAGCAGCAGCATCATCCGCGGCCACAACACTAGCCGCAAGACGTCGCGCGGTAACAGCAGCAGCTAATCCATCAGTTGCAGATTCAGTAGCCACATCTGAAACTGAATTACTTTTTTAAAAAAAAATGGGCTCGAATACCTTGGATACTACACGAATCAGCCAAAATTACATTAAATAACAGTGATAAAAATCACTCATTGAAATTACCACGAACACCTGTAATACTATTCTGTTTGTTTTAAATACAATGAAACAACTAACATTTCCAGTAAACAGCTTTCCGTGACGATTGCGTCTAAAGTCGCTTTCAAAATCTAGCACCTGAATAGGTAGCGAACAATCTTACTTCACCAGTTCCATCGTAGCAGCTAAAAATAAAATAAATAATGCTTAATGTGTATATGCTAATGCTCGTGAGCAATAATAGAGTATAAAACGACAATGCACTAATAAAAATCAATTAGTATACCATGAGAGCTAACGAGGTTAAAATCGCAAGAAGTTCCGGTTTAATTAACTCTCACATTAACCGGCTTCCATTTGAAGTGCATTTACCTGGATACAGATACTGCGGGCCTGGGACAAAGCTAGAAAAAAGATTAAAGAGAGGAGACACCGGAATCAACCCGGTAGACGAAGCATGCAAACTTCACAATATTGCCTACGCTCAGCATATGGACTGTGGTTCGAGAAACATTGCAGACAAAAGGCATGGTTGAAAAGGCATGGAAAAGAGTAAAATTATCTGATGCTACATTAGGTGAAAAGTTGGCAGCGCGACTAGTAAGAGCAATTATGAAGGGAAAGGTAGCTCTTGGTGCTGGATCCAGGAAGAAGAAACGAGGAGGATTTCTACCTATTATACCAATTATTGCAGCCCTAGGCTCTGCCGCTGGAGGTGCATCACAAATTACCACAGCTGTAAATAAGTAAAAGGCTGCAGAGAAACAACTGGCCAAAATGATGAGACATAACAGAGAAATCGAGGGGAAGGTGTCTGTTGGTGGTGGATCCAAAAAGAAGAAACGGGTGGATTTCTACCTCTCTTATCAATTATTGCAGCTCTAGGTGCTGTCGCTGGAGGTGCATCACAAATTGCTACTGCTGTAAATAAGAAAAAGGCTTCAGATAAACAACTTGCCGAAATGATGAGACATAACAGAGAAATTGAAGCAAAAGGGAGAGGCCTTCGAGTGAAGAAGAAGAATAAGGCGAGGAACACGGAAAGGAAGAGGAGACAGGGCAAGAAAGGGAATATATAAAACCACGGCAGAGGGCTATACTTGTCCCGGAAAAAGCCTTGAGTAACATAGACCTCGACCTGTATGCCCAGCGCAGAGATAGAATTATTATCAATCTCGATACTTCAGAGAATGAAGGTACTCCTTGGGTTGCTATAAAGAAGGATGGTAACGTGTCATTTTATTTCGATAGCTTTGGAAACTTGAAACCTCCAAAAGAGATAGAAAGGTACCTCAGAGGCGTTAAGGTTCTGTATAACACTAAGGGGTTTCAGAGTTTCAGCTCAGTCATCTGCGGGCACTTGTGTTTACAATTTCTATCGCAATGAGTTACACTATTGCTGTCAGTGGCAACGAGTCTGTACTTACTACATACCTGAATCCTCCTCTTCAGATAGATCCAAAGGGTCATTGTGAGATTGCTCTATTGAATTTTGAAACCTTCTATTCCATTCCCAATGTTGATCGCAGTAATAATCAATTTCATTACATACACAATGATGAAATTAAGATCATTGATATACCTGGTGGAACTTATGAGATTACAGATATTAATTAATACATCAGAGATAAGCTAGGGGTGGATGAGAATGTCTTCTTTATTAGACCTAATAATAACACAATGAAGGCTGAAATTAAATGTCCTTTCACTGTTGATTTTTCCAATGATCTTTCTCTGGGATCGCTCTTGGGCTTCAGCGGCAAAGTTATTCCAGCTTATCATCTGTCTCAATCTGATTTCTTGGTGAATATATTTAAATTGAGCATCATACGGGTCGAGTGCAGTATTGCGAAAGGGTCTTTCATCGACGGTAAAAGTGGACAATCGATCTATGATTTCTTCCCATCTGTTCCGCCTGGATATCACATTTCTCAAGAGCCGGCAAATCCAATTTACCTTCCAATCATAAACGCCAATGCTATATAGAAAATTAGTCTTCGTGTAGTGGACCAGAACGGTAATGTCATTGACTTTAGAAACGAAGATATAAGCATAATGCTTCACATCCGTTGCAATGGGAATAAATTTTAGAAGAAGTCAGCGCCGTCGAGGATATAATAATGGAGTGATTCGGAACACGCGTCATTCTCTGCCCTTTACACCCAGTGGGTTAACATCACGCAATCGGCAGGTCCTCCAGGTATTGGGCTTTAGAATCCTATAATCATGGACATCTTCAATGTTATCGAGACACCAAGATTCGACGACAAGATCAGTAAAGAAGAGGAACATGTGTTTTTACCGTATAATACACCAGCTCTGGACGCTAATGACGAGATTAGAATCCCTTGTCAAGCTGAGAATTTATATACATTGCCTAATCGAAGTTATCTATACATCGAGGGGAATATTACTAAACCTAATGGAGCAGCTACTACTGTAAAGCTTACCAATAACGCTATTGCATTCATATTTGAGGAGATTCTACTGGATATGAACGGCTCAACTATTGATCGAACCAGAAACCCCGGGATCGCATCAACTTTACGTAACTATGCTGCTCTCAATCCCATGGAATCTGATCGTCTGCTGAATGCTGGATGGCGCTATCCTGGAGAAGACATGGATATTATGAATGCAGCAAATGGAGCCTTCAACGCTATAGTGCCGCTTTCGATGCTTCGGGATACCCTTACGACCACAAGGAACTCATACACAATAGGAAGTTTTAGTTGGTGCTGATTCGATCCAAGGACTCTAAAAACTGTATTATAGCACATCAGGGTGAAGAGAATGCAACCGTTAAACTTGTACGAATCGAGTGGAGAATGCCTGTGATTCGACTTTCTGACGCTGAACAGGTTGAAATCCTCAAGATTGTCAAGTCGGACAAGGCGCTGTATCTCCCATTTAGGACCATGGATCTGCATACACAGCCTGCTGTGCCGCAAACTAAATCATTCACCTGGAATGTCACCACCAATGACCAATGTCAAAATGGAGAAGCCGCGATTTGTCATTTTGGGTGCTCAGACTTTAAGATCCAGTAATGCATCAAAAGACTGTTCCCTTTTTGATCATTGTAACATAACTAATTTGAGATTTTATCTTAATAGTGAATGTTATCCCTATCATGACATGAATTTGTACTTTGGAAACTCGAGATTTGCATCACTGTATGACATGTACTCAAATTTTCAAAACTCTTATTATGAAAATCAGAATTATCCTTTATTGAAGAGAAAAGATTTTCTTAAATTTGCTCCTACATTTGTTATAGATTGCTCGCATCAACCAGAGGAAGTTGTTAATGGTGCTGTCAGCATTAGAATAGAAATTCAAGCTAGTGTAAACATCCGTGCACAGACCTCATTGTATTGTTTAATAATTCATGATAAAGTATTTACATACAATCCTCTGACTCATGTGATGCATCTTATATTTTAAACTAATCACTGTAAGGATTTGGTTTTTCATTAGGAATGTAAGAATTTTTAATGAATAAAAACATGATGTAAAAGCATACCATCATTCTTTTTTATTATTATTCATCATGCATTTCCATCACTTTCCTCCTCCAACTCCTCGTTCCAGCATATGGCATTACACTTGCAACGGTTAGGTTACCTAAATGGTAATCTATAAACGATTCAAGTCTTTTTAGCCTGAAAATTTCATCGCTATTTAAGAGTATTTCACAATCATTTAAATTAGTGTTCAAAAATGTTATTTCTGACTTTTCCATATAAGCAACAATATTATAAGAGAAAACAACATTTTCGCAATATTCCACACGCGGGCACTTGAAGAATGCTTTGATTGTAGGCAGAATCTCTCGAATTATCTCTCAGTCTTTAATTGTCATGTATACAAATTTGTCTGTGTTTTTCACTATAAGCACTGGAAGATCATACAAGAACTCTATCTTAACGTTGTCTTCTAAATATGTAGACGTCTCGGCACCCGTTTCTTACCGACATGTTTCTTGGAGGTGTCGATGCTGATTTTTCTATCCTCCAATAGCGTCAGCCTCCTCTGCAGGTCTGCAAAGCTGTTCCTCTTCTTCTTCCCGTTATTACACCTGAAACATTGTCCAATGAAAGTCTTAGAAAACATGCTTTGGGAAGTAAAGGTAACCTGAAAAGAATTACTTTTTGTTAGAGTACACTTAAAGTGAAACATTACAGATTTGTATAAACATTCGGATATTAGGCGTTATCTCAATGCGATAGGTATAACTAAATTCAAAACATACCATATTGTGATTTTGCGAGTGTTTTATAAAATTCTATAGTCTGGAACATTTATGCCTTTATATGTAATATCAGTGAGTCAGCTTTTTTATTTATGAATATTTTTCATAGTAAAATAGAGAAACATTGAAATGCTTACGTTTTGGTGTTTCTGCATATCTTCGCTGTGCGTTCAAAAGACAATTTACATGTCTTAAATTTCCCCATCTCTGCCATACCTTTATATTCGAGAGATATTTTTCCAGGCATTTCTGCAAGCTCTTGATCGGTTAGCTAATTGTAGCGCTCAGGCAAGAACACTTGGCAATTCTCCAGCGAAGATACGATCCTGGTACCGTATCTTGTTTGAGCTCTCTTTAAGGACTTTATCTCATATTTAAGACCTATTTCGAGATCTCGAAATCGCCGAGTCGGTAGGAAACTACGATCTTCAGCCATCTTGTTAAGTCTATCTGCTAAACAATCTGTAACAGACATTGATCATGAATTATTATTTTCAATGCATTATTCATGTTGAAGGACAAGTTATACACTTCTTTATATTAGAACTAAAGTGTGTGTTGTGCTACATGACCATAGTTTTTGTAAGTATGTCTATGTGTGTGTGTGTTCGGGTATACTCGAGGTATTCGTACAGGTTCGGTACATGGTAGAAGTGGTAGTTTATGACAATCATGTAGGTAGTGAAATCTGTGTGATGGTGAATGGAAGAAGAGCGTGTGTAGAAATTCCTGTGATGTATAAACAAGAGCGGTAGAGAGAATCGTGTGAACGGAAGAAGAATGAATGTAGAAATCCATTTGATGGTAAAACAATGAGGGGCATAGATAAAATCGTGTGAATGTGAATGGAAGAAGAATGTGTAGAGAAACAAAGAATGAGTAGAGAAAATCATATGAATGTTAAAGGAAGAAGAATTTTAGAGAAACAAAGAATGAGTAGAGAAAATCGTATGAATGTTAATGGAGGATGAATGTGTAGAGAAACAAGAATGAGCAGAGGAAATCATATAAATGTTAATCCGGGATGAATGTGTAGAGAAACAAAGAATGAGTAGAGAAAACCGTATGAATGTTAATGGAGAATGAATTTGTAGAGAAATCCATGTGAGTGTAAAGTTCGGATTAAAAAAATATGGCACTCATGCAAAGATTCGTCTTTCCTGCACAGCATCGTTTAAACAAAAATAAATGTATTGTAATAGCCAACAGTGATTTTGTATAGTTATGTAAAAACTCACTCACCTTGCATTGTTTCGTGCTGATGAATGCTGTATGTGTAAAAGTCGATGACTCACATCTCTTCTTAAGTTAAAAAACACCTCGTGTTGCTTTTTTGAAGTTATTTAAAATTTAAATGTAGAGATAATAAGCTCACAATGGCTCTATCATGCATCGTTAGTTCTTTATATAGGGATCTAAACCCCTCCAAGAGAAGTCAGAACATCCTCATCGTGGAGGATGCATACATGTCACGTAATTATTGCACGCAATGGAATTATCACTAGTTGCGCATGCGCAGAGGCTCTACTTGCTTCAATCCACCCTCTCTCTCAGAGTGTGGCTCCATAATGTCTTTACACGAGCTATAAAAATGCGTTGGGATGAAAGCCATGTGAATGTGGTAGCCTGAAAAGCATTACATTTTTCTAGGTTACAGTGAAATGAAACAAATATTTTTGAATTCTGTAAAGGCAATAATTTTCAATCCTATTTGGTGCGTGTGTGCGTGCACCGGTGTATGTGTGTATGTTTGTAAGCGTATGTGTGTGCGTGTGTGTGTACGTGTGTGTGCATGTTTGCATGTGTGTATATGTGCGTGTGTAAGTGCACTGGTGTATGTTTGTAGGCATATGTGTGTGCGTGCTCTGCTGTATAAGTGTGTGCACTGGTATATGTGGCGTCGGTACATGTGCAGTTGAGTATGTGCATGCGTTGGTGTATATGCACTGGTGTATGTGCTCGCGTTGGTGTATGTCTACTGGTGTATGTGCATGCAATGGTGTATATGTTAGCGTTGGTGTATGCGTACTGATGTACGTGCGTGCGTTGGTGTATCTGCACTGGTGTGTGTGTGCGTGCGTTGGTGAATGTGCAGTGGTGTATGTGCATGCAATTGTACTGGTGTGTGTGTGCGTGAATATGTGTGTAAGTGCACGGGTATATGTGCAGTGGTGTATGTGCATGCAATTGTAATGGGGTGTATGCGTGTGTATGTGTGTGTGTAAGTGCACTGGTATATGTAAGTGTAAGGGCTATGCCTATGAGTGTAAATATGTATGTGTAGTGGCTCTGGCATGTTCTCGTGTATATATGAATGCTTGGATGTATGCATGTCAAGAAGAAAGACAGAAATAGAAAGGAAAAATAAAGAAAATAAAGAATCGTGTCTAGGCATCGGGATATCTAAGTATACTCCAGAGTTTAATATAAATAACTATATTTGTTAAATACATTTTTAATCTGGCCGTGAATACTCCCATAGTTTAATATTAAGCTTTAGAGTTTCGCAGGGTAAGATTCGAACTAGGAAGTCTGGGTACCTAAGAATATCGTGCATTAAAACATTGTAACGACATATAAAAAATTAAATTATATTTGTTAAATACATTTTAATCTGACCGCACATACACTCATAGTTTAATATTTATTAAGCATTACAGTTTCGCTGGTTAAGATTCGAACTGTGACCTCTGGGTACCCGAGCACGTGTTTCATTAATCAGGGTAATGATATAATAATGTTTTACCCTATCATTAACAATTAAAACATTAAACTTTTTGACTGCAGTAAGATTCGAACACCGATCTATGGATATCTAAGTATACTCATGGGGTTTAATACAGGTAATGATATATGTTAAACACATTTTGATACCACTGTTTGAAGGAGCCAATAGAAGCATAAACAGAGACCTTGAATAATTATGCTCGGTGATTCTCGTAGGTCTTCGTGTATGCTCTGGTGCTCTCGGAGAGAACTGGCCTCGGGGCAAAGTCGACGCCACGATGGTGATGTCAAGCGGTGAATTTATGACATAGCAGGTAGATGAAACTTGCCTCGGGGTAAACGGGACTCTCTCTCTCTTTTCCCACAGTCAAACAAAGACAGGGCCAGGTATATGGGGAGGGGGTTATTGCAGGTGCAGAAGTGCACGTGTGCGGGTCAATGGAATGGAGGACAATGGAATCTGCTCCCTTTGTTATTCAATCTTTTTGTTAGCTCGGTCCAGCCTATTCTATTGTTATTTTGCAAGTGTTCGTCAAACAATGCTGTTGGGGTGGGGTTGTTGCAGGTGGGCTTCCTAAAAGTGCACGTGTACGGGAATTTAATATAATTGAGACAATAACCTCTGCTCCTTTGTTTACGTAGCTCCAGCCTACTCTATTGTTACAAGCGTAATTTATTATGCCTTTTGTTCATTTTGACAGGTGAAGGACAACCTCTGTTCGTTTGCACGTGGTCGTCAAACAATGCGACTGGGAGGTGGGTTGTTGGAGGTGCAGAAGTGCACATGTGCGGATATGGAATGGGTAGAATGGCGTCTCAGCCTTTGTTACAAAGCAAAATTTATTATCCCCATTGTTCATTTTGACAGGTGATGGACAACCTTAATTGCTTACCTGTCAAGCTTTCCATTATTCACAACAAAATTTATGATCTCAGCTGCAAGCAAAAGGTACCAGGGGGTGAGACAGGGGTGGGAGGTGTAATTAGCATATAAATTGCACATTTCTGCATATTAATTGGGCCACCTTCCGCAAATCCCCCACTGAATTAGGGGGGTTTTCCACTAAAGATCCCTCCTTGAATACCTTACAAATGATCTATACTTGAGTCTTTTTGTTGTTAAAGTTCTTGAATAATGCGGTTCTTTGTATTACAGTTTCTTTAACCATTCCCTAACACCTATCATCGTTTTTCTACTTCTCCCGTATAAACGTATACTCTACTAGACCTCTGATTAGCCTCGCTTTTTCACTCGTATTCTCCATCTCTCCTGTATAAACGCATTCCACATTTAACATTCGTCTATCTTACCACCTTCCCTCGTATTCCCTATCTCTCTCATTGCATTCCCCTCCTTCTACCACTGTTTAGCCTAGCATCAGCCCTCGTATTCCCTATCTGTCCCATATAAGCGCATTTCCCTTGTAAACCACCGCATTTAGCATCGTTTTCCCTATCCTTCCCCATATCAACGCAAAAAACTGCGCTCGATCTCTCTATAATAAACTACTATAAGGTCTGTCACAACAGCATAATGACAACTCCCTTCTTCCTCACGCTGATGTTACGTTATTTAATGATGCAACCAAACTTGATTCCTAATTGAAACCTAAGCTGTAACACAAAATACGAATAAAATAAAACATTTCCCGCTCCCTTATGCTGATATTGCGTTCTTCAATCATGCAACAACAATACTGAATGTCACCTCTTGACTCTCTTGACGTTATAGACAGACCATTGCCTCATTACGAATGTCGACGGAGAGAGCCGAATTACGTCGGCCGGTTTTGGTGATATCCGTGCTTCTGCGTATGTTTTGTACGCATTGTTTCAAAACACACTGACAACGCGCTATGACGTAAAAATGGTGCAACATTACGTCAGCCGCTCTATTGTTTTCATGCCATATTTCTATTTGTAGTTTACTCTCATTAAAACATACAATTTATTTCAAATACCTTTTTGTGGCATCAGCCATTTCACAAATATCCATTAATATTGAATTTAGTTGATCAATGTTTCCTAATTTTTTAAAGTGCTTTCGCGATTTTCTTGTTTCTCGCAATGTCATGGAAGGAGTATGCAATTTTAAACCCAGCGTATAGTGAGCCTATTATGCCCGACTATGGATTCAGTTTCCTCTTCCATTTATACCTACAACCACAATAAGTGTTTTTCACTTTCTCTACCACATACATAGTAGGTACAGAAGGTATTGCATTCCAAACAAATATTCGATACCGAGATTTCACCGGAAATACGAGGTGTGATTAAAAAGTTTCCGGAATGACGTCATAAATACTACACAACAATTTGTTTTGTCTAATCTGCACTGTCACCATCGAAGCAGTCTCCTTGGGAGATGATACACTTGTCCCAGCGCTTCTGCCACTGCTGGAAGCACTTCTGGAAGTCCTCTTCTTTCAACGTGTTCAGAGCCTTCTGCGATTCGCGATGGATGACATCAATGTCCTCAAAACGGTGTCCTCGGAGCCGCATTTTAAGTCGCAGGAAAAGAAAAAAGTCCGGTGGTGTCAAATCTGGAGAATAGGCGGGATGGGGAACAGTATTCATCCTGCTTTTATCCAAAAATTGGCGAATAGAAAGGGCTTTGGGCGCGGGCACATTGTCATGATGCAGGAACCAATCACCACTCCTCCATTTCTCCGCCCGTTTGCGTCGCACGTTCTCCCTTAATCTTTGCAGTACTTCTTTGTAGAACACTTGATTTTCTGTTTGACCCTGTGGCACAAATTCCTTATGTACAATGCCTTTAATGTCAAAAAACACAATCATCATTGACTTCACTTTGGATCGAGCTTATCTGGTCTTTATCGGGCGTGGAGATGAAGGACTTTCCATTGTGAAGATTGTTGCTTCGTTTCTGGATTATACCCATAAATCCATATTTCATCACCAGTAATAATTTTCTCTATAAACTGTGGGTCATTTTGTAGCTGTTCTTTAAGAACTGTGCAAGCGATCACACGGCTTTCCTTTTGGTCATTTGAAAGCAGACACGGCACGAACTTGGCGGCAATTCTTCTCATGTCCAAATTTTCTTTCCAAATGCTTTGGGCACTTCCAAAGGAGAGTCCTAATGAGTCTGAAAGAAAGTTCTCTTATTGCAATTCGCCTATCATTTAAGACCATTTCCCTCACCTGATTGATATTTTCATTAGTTTTGCTGGAACAGAGTCGCCCCGAACGATCTGCATCTTTAACTGATGTCACACCACTTTTAAATTTCGAAAACCATTCAAATGTTTGAGTTTTGCCCATATGTTCCTGCCCATAAGCTGCTCTTAACATTTCATATGCTTCTGTTGCAGTTTTACCGAGTTTAAAGTAAAATTTGATGTTCATTCTTTGTTCTTCGTGATCTGACATTTTTGCTACGCAAATAAATCGCAGCACCTGCAAAACACGTATTCACTTCAGAGCGTCTACCTCGTCACTGCATGGTAACAGGAAGCCACGTGACCTCTCATTTTTATCGGGAAGGAACGCTGCATTTACAGTCTGGGTAAGAATTGAAGAAATCTCAACGTCAGCATTGTTGTGAAGCCATTATGGAAACTTTTTGATCACACCTCGTATGTTTTGAGGCTCCTTGAACCCAATAAAAAGCTTTTTAGACAAAGGTCCGTGTGTGTGTCTGTGAACAGCATAACCAAAAAAATACCAAACTTGCTATTTAGGATCAGTACCTTCCAAATATGCGACACAAAGATTTTCAAGAAAACTCCCATCACCAACTATCCCATACATGGAACATTTTCCGAAGTGTTTGATTTTCTAAAAAATGGTTCTAACAATTTTGATTAAAACACCATATATTAAAGACATTTACATAACGAATAAAATGTATATCTGGAAATAGTCTGTGAAGTCCTCTTCGTTAGGATTGAATTTTTTATATCTAATCTTGTATAACTAGTAAACGTTAAACGATAGACAAAAACGTACTACACAAAAAATGCGCATGTCTTTAAAACATGTTATTCATTTCAAATGACTGTTTTGTGGCATAAGCCGCTTCCAATATACCCGTTATTAATGGTTCGAATTGCCTAATACTTAGCCACTTCTTTTAAAGTCCTGTCGATTTTCAGTTATTCTTGTGATTTCATGGAAAGAGTATGGAATTTTAAGGCCAGCATAAAACGTCCAGTTCTAAAACATTTGACTATGGCTATTCTCTTTGTATCTATAACGAAATGTGTAGTACAGCTATTTTCGGGAAGGTTTATCTCGATTAAAATGAAGTAGATAGGAAAATAAACTTTCGTGAGAATAATTTATATACCTACTTATAAACGCTAGAGGGTAGAGAAAGTAATATAAATGGAACATCAGATTTTTAGAAAAATGTCCGCGCGCGCGAGCGCGTGTGTGTGTGTGGTGTGCGTGTGAACAGCATATCGCAAAAACGAAAAGTCGCGTAAATGCCAAAATCCTGTCGATTTTAGTTCTTTCTAGCGATTGCATGAAAACTATTGAATTTCGAGGCCAGCACATAGCGTCAGTAGCATATTATAGCGCTAGCGAGCGCAGTTTTTGCGTTTATATGGGAAAGGATAGGAAAAACGAGGGTAGATGCGACTGTTCAAGGAGGAAAATACGTCTACATGGGGAAGATAGGGACTACGAGGATGCTAGGCTAGACAGGGGGTGAACCAGTGGGGATATGCTTTATATGTGAAGCTATGGAATACGAGGAGAAGTGCTAAGCTAGACAGAGTTTGAGGTGTGCAGTATGCATTTATTTGGGAAAGATAGGAAAAACGTGGACAGATGGTAGGCTAGAAAGATGCTGAAGGAGGGGGAATGTGGGCTTATACGGGAGATAAAGGGAATACGAGGAGAGGTACTAGACTAGGCAGGACTTGAAGGGTAGAATATGACTTTTATATGGGAGAGGTATTAGGCTAGGAGGGTTTGAATAGTAGAGTATACGTTTATATGGAGAGACGAGGGCAGATTCTAGGTTGAGAGAATTTTCAAGGAGGAAAATTCGTTTATATGGGAGAGATAGGCAAACCGAGGAGAGTTCCGAGGTATATCAGGGGCTGAAGGAGGGGAACGCCCTTTATGTGTTAGAGGTAGGGAATACGAGGAGAGGTAATTAGTTAGACAGAGGTTAAGGAGTAGGATATATGTTTATGTGGGGAAGATATGAAAAACGGAGAGAGATCCTATGCTAGGAGAGAGTTGAAGGAGGCCAATGCGCTTTATATGGGAGAGGTAGGGAATACGAGGAGAGGTGCTAATCTAGACAGGGTTCGAGGTGTAGAGTATGCGTTTATATGGGGAATATATGGGAAACGGGTGAGATGATAAGCTAGACATACTAAAGGAGGGGGGAATGAAGGTTTATACAGGTGAGGTAGGAAACCAAGGAGAGATGCTATGCTAGACAGATGCTGAAGGAGGGAGAGATACGCTTTATATGAAAGAGATAGGGGAAACGTGGAGAGATGCTAGGTGTAATGGGCTGCGGTGGTGGCTGTGGTAGGCATTGAATGGAAATATCTGTCTGAATGATCGTGTGAGAATACTTCTCTTTCGGTGTGACAGGTGGAAATGAAGCGTGTTTAACCATGGCGGACTGTGAACAGACAGTGTGTCTCCAGGTGTGACGTCATATGGTGGAGGTAGAGTATTGTCACGAGTGGTATGGAGTAAACCAGTTTTACGGCTTGGTTCAGGCAATAACGTCTGTAGTTTGCATTCGGAGGTGCGGGATCGATTCTCGTAGGGACGATCACTCTGACATTAGGTTACTCGCGGTTTACGCTGGTCGACAGCCGAATGCTAGAAGCTTCTCATCTACCCCGATTTCCTTCCCCTTTCATTCTATTTCATTTGCATCTTTCACGTGTGCTTCTGGGGTTCGGGGTTCGATTACCGTCGGTCACTCATTCTAGCCTCGGATTTTTCGTGGTTTTCGCTGGTCTGCAAGCGAATGCTAGTAGTTTCTCATCTACCACAATTTCCTTTCCCTTTCATTCTATTTCATTTGCATCTTTGATGTGTGCTTCTGGGGTTCGGGGTTCGATTTCCGTCGGTCACTCACTATAGCCTCGGATTTTTTGTGGTTTTCGCTGGTCTGCAAGCGAATGCTAGTAGTTTCTCATCTACCACAATTTCCTTTCCCTTTCATTCTATTTCATTTGCATCTTTCACGTGTGCTTCTAGGGTTCGGGGTCCGATTTCCGTCGGTCGCTCACTCGGTCTCAGATTTCTCGTGGTTTTCGCTGGTCTGCAGGCGAATGCTAGTAGTTTCTCGTCTACCACGATTTCCTTTCCCTTCCATTCTATTTCATTCCCATCTTTCACGTGTGCTTCTACGTTTCGTGGCGTATGACGAATGCTTGCTTAAAGGATACTGATCCCTTGCTCGGTTAACGGATCGTTCATCACCCTCACTAGTCAGCTAGTGTCTCCTCACACGCACACACAATACTTCAAACACTGCCAACAAGCACCTTAATCTGCCCGAAGACCTACTGAAACACCCGAATATCTGTGTAACACGTATTGAAATATAAGAGCTTAGACGCTTCATCACAGTTTTATTATTAAAATTAAGTATATAGTTGATCGAAAAAAGTTTCGAGCCTCCTCTATAAATAGAGCGATCTCGGGCCTTGGACTTAATTCTACTAATTATCTCCGAGGTGTAAACATCGTTGTTCTCTCAGAAAATAATCGGCTTTCTAAAGTGTTATCAAGCTGAGGAGGTGTACATTTCCTTGAAGAAGGATTACTACGTTATTACATCAAAGTAAAGATGAATAAGTCCTCATATAAGGATATCATCCCTAGTGCATCAGCATATTCTTGTGGTAAATGTGAAAAGACATTTCCACGTGGGTATGATAAAAGAAGGCATGAGCTAGCTGTAAGAAGCTCTTCAAATGTAAATATTGTAATATAACCTTTAAAGACAGTCATAAGGATCGGTGACACGAAGACGCATGTGAAAGAAGCATGCCTGAGAAGAAACGTAGATTAGAACCTACTAAATAAGAGTTATTATCTACAATGGAGGACTGTGATATGAAATAATATGAAACTTCATTCTATGGACGCTTGAAATCGTATTTTATACGCTGTGAGTCAAATAAGGACCTGAATATGTACCTGTATGAGGCAAAACAGCGGATAATCCAGGCTGTAAATAAAGAGCTTGGTATTCACAAAAGTATGAAAATTAATCTGCTGGCTGAGTGTCGATTTGTTAACAGTATCGGAGAAACCTGCGAAAAACCATTTAAAACTCGGAATCAAGCTGTTTTCCTAGACACGGATCTGGACTCTATGCTGGAAACGAAAATGAAGAAGTTGGTTACTGAAATGGAGTAATCATAACTTAAGGGTAGCTCTGCTTGCTGAGGAAGGGGTTCCCTTTGTATTAACAAGTACAATCCGTTACGAGGAAGTAGCTACACACCCCTGCCGCCATCTATTGGAGCTAAAGAAGCCTGCATTAACATCCAGAATTTTACTGATGAGCTATGATTTATGTATTCTGTATTAGCCAGATTCGTTTAGAAGGATGAACAACGCGTGAGCAAATACAAGCAACTTCAAAATAAATATGACTTCAGCTGTGTTACTTATCCAACTCCACTTTCTCAAATATCTAAGTTTGAGAAGCTTAACAGGATGTCTATCAACGTCTTCGGCCTGGATGAGAAGTATGAAGTGTATCCAATAAAGGTCGCTGAGGGTGAACCACCTAACACCGTGACCTCCTGGAAAACATCACTACGTATATATAAAGAATTTTGAAAAACTTATTCAACGTCAGAAAACTAAGCATAAAGAAACTGTTTATACCTGTAAGCGTTGTTTTACACATTATGATGATCAGTGCGGACGAAGTGGACTGGAAAAGCTACAAGAACATGCATCAATCTGTAATAAATACGGTATTCCTAGGGTAGTTATGCCTACCAAGTAGAAACCCATTGTACAGTTTAAAAATTTTGAAAGGATGTTGAAACTACCTTCCGTCATCTATGCACATTTTGAAAGCATTCTCGCCCCTGTCATACATGTATATCCAATCCTGAAACTTCATACAACCCCTTATCAGAAGCATGCACCCATGAGTTTCTGCGTTTACGTTAAACCGTCATCCGACGTTGAACATCTGGAAACTGGTCTTCCTAAGCATTCCTATGTATATCGTGGTGTTGATGCTGCTCAGAAGTTTATGGAACAGCTCATGTTCCTTGCAAAGGAAATTAATAATTTATACAAATCTTTCGTGCCTCTGTAACTTACAGATCAACAGCAGATGGGTTTCAACTCCTCTACAGTATGCTACTTGTGTGGAAAACCCTTTACTGAAGAGAATTACAAAGTACGTGACCATGATCACATCAGTGGTGAATATCGTGGAAGTCTACATAATGAATGTAATTTAGGCTGGAAAACACCTTAATATATTCCAGTCTTCATGCACAACCTCAGTGGGTATGACTCACACTTCGTTGTTAAAGAGATGGGATGTACAAGTGGGCGGGTGGAAGTAATTTCTAGCTCTGAAGAAAGCTATATATCACTCTCCAAGTATGTAGGAGATATTAAGCTTCGGCTTGTCGATAGCTTTCGGTTCCTCAACATAAGCTTGGATAAGCTGGTGAAAAATCTGACATCGTACCCTGAAACACTGAAACACTTCGGAGAAGACAAGTTGAAGTTGATGACTCGTAAGGGAGTATTTCCCTATGATTATGTCACTTCATGGGATGTTTTGAACGAAACCTGCTTGCCTCCTAAGGACTCCTTCTACAATAGATTAAATGAAGAAGAAATTAGTGATGCTGACTACGATCATGCTAGAAATGTATGGGAGCTATTTAATGTGAGAAACCTGGGCGAGTACAGCGACCTCTACTTAACCTCAGATGTTCTTCTTCTAGCTGATGTCTTTGAGACATCCAGAGAGCAAACCCTCAAAACACACAAAGTTGATCCTGCACATTACTTCACCTCTCCAGGACTTACATGGGATGCCATGTTACTGTATACCGGAATCGAGCTGGAACTGTCACAAGATTATGATCTACTACTCATGGTTGAATCCGGCATAAGAGGAGATTTATGCCAAGTTTCCCACCGGTATGCCGAAGCAAACAACGCCTACATGGATAAGTATGATCCGTCGGGACCAACCCAATTTATTACACATGAGGACACCAATAGCCAATATGGTTGGGCAATGTGCCATGCCCTCCCCTATGGTGGATTTGAGTGGATGTCACCTGAAAAAATCTACCTAGAAAGACTACAAGAAGATGATCATCATGGATATATATTAAAAGTCGACATCGAATATCCTGCAGAACTTCACGATCTACACAACGACCTGCCTTTCCTGCCTGAGTGTATGAAGCCTAAGAACTCGACTAAAAGAAACTGATACCCCATCTTGGACCCTGAAAGAAGTATGTAGTACATTATATGGTTTTGAAGCAAGCACTTAATCATGGACTACGGCTAACAAAAATCCACCGTGTGCTACAATTCCGACAGTCAGAGTGGTTAAAACATTATGTGGAATTTAACAATAGACTGCGACAACAGGCTGCAAATGACTTCGAGAAGGACCTCTACAAACTGTTTAACAACGCCATGTTTGGAAAAACTATGGAGAACCTACGTAATCGTATGTATATACGATTTGTTACAAAAGAGAAGACCCTGGAAAAGTCGATCGCCAAGCCTACGTTATCGACAGGACGATATATGCTGCTAATCTAGTTGCTGTACATATGGCCTCGCGACGGATCGTAATTTAACAAGCCTATATACATCGGTATGTGTGTGTTGGACATCTCCAAGACATTAATTTATCACTATCATTATGATGTGTTGTTGCCATATTATGGGATTGAAAACCTGAAGCTTATGTATATGGACACTGATTTGTTCATTTATTGTGTGACAACTGAAGATGTGTACCATGACAAGCTACGTTTTGACGAGCATCTGGATACAGCTGATTATCCTACAAGCCATATATGCTATTCAGCCCTAAACAAGAAGGTGCTTGGGAAATTTAAAGATGAGACTAATGGTAAAATCATCCAGCGCTTTGTCGGACTACGGCCTAAGATGTACGCCTTAGATATTCAAGGTTCGACGATAAAAAAGATTAAATATATAAAACGTAGTGCTATTAAGCAGTACATCACATTCTACAGTTATACAGACTGTCTTAAAGCCAGATAAATCATAAGAACGCCCATGAATCTGATCCTGTCCCGGGAGCATGCTGTTGCTACAGTGCAAGTGAATAAAATCACATTGACGCCATACGACAATAAAAGAGTTATTACCGAGGATGGAACAACGACATATGCATATGGGCATTACAGCATTACAAGCAGTGCATAAGAGAATGTAAGTCGAAGATGACGAATTTCTCTGAGTCTACAATCATAAAAAATGAAGTTTACTCATGTGCGGTGTATGCAGCTAGCAGACACCTGATGAAGAAAGAAGAATAACAAGATGGAAGGGGAGGTGTTAACCTCGCCATTAGGAGCAATCCTAGTTCTAGTCTCAAGCCTAGATAAAGGGGAGAGGCACCTACAACGAACTAAAATAAAGGTATGTTGACGTAAAACTTTTCGATTAAGACTCAAATAATAAAACCTGAATAAAACGTCCAATTTCACTAAAGGAAACTCAAGGTTATCTCTGGTTAGCCAGATTAGGTTAGACGACGACTGCGTAGAATAGATGATGAGAGGATGGTCTGGGATTGGTTAGGTTAAGCTAGGCTGGGCTGACGTACTGATTGTGTAAGTTATGAAGGATGTGTTAGCTTAGGTTGTCCTGGCAATGGGTTGGTTACGTGTTGTTCTTACGTTTTCTTATGTGGTTACGTTTCTGGTTACATCATGTTACGTCTTGTTACGTCGTGCTACGTAGTTAGGTTACGTGTGTATCGTGTTGTTACGTTTCTGGTTACGTCTTGTCACGTGGTGTTACGTCATATTACGTGGTTACGTGCTTATGTTATGTGGTGCTACGTGCTTATATTACGTGGTGTTACGTTGGTTACGTCTTGTCACGTGGTTACGTGCTTAAGTTACGTAGTGTGACGTCTTGTTACGTGACTATGTTACGCTGTGTTATGTCTTGTCACGTGGTTACGTGCTTATGTTACGTAGTGTGACGTCTGTTAAGTTACGTTGTGTTACATCTTGTCACGTAGTTACGTGACGTTACGTCTTGTTACCTGGTTACGTGGCGTTACGTCTTGTTACGTTGGTTAGGTTAGACGATGATAGATTGCATAGACAATGAGATGATCCAGAGCATGCAAGTTAGGGATAGGTTAGGGCGTTCAGTGTGGGGCTAGTTTAGAATACTTCTATATACCTTCACTGGAAACCGATGTACAGTTTATCCCTCTCCGTCTCGCACACTAAATGTTTAACATATAAAGGGTTTGTAAGATTTAGAAAAAGTATATAAAAGTGTTGTATGATTGGATGAAAAATGTTTGTAATCTAATTACTCTCTATATTACCATGAATGCCTGTGACGCTATCTGAATTACCTGTTAAAATGACTTAAATACCTGTGATACTACCTGAAACATGCGAAATTACCTTAAATAGCTCTGATACGAATCGCTGCCCTGAATTACCATGAACACTTGTGATACTAACCGGTTTACCCTACATATGCACTTGATTACATTAATCAATAAAAATACATGCGGTGGGGTACTTCGATCGAGGGTCTGCGTACAGCCCTTTAGAGGCGCGATACCGGGACGTTAGCCTTAGCAGTATAAGTTCTTGATTTTTTTTCAATGACGTTAGATGATGTTATGCATGGACGAACGTTACCTGATTGATTGACACAGATATTTAAAACTTTAGCGCCGGGGGACTTCACCCTCAGTGTCGAGAAAATACCGCCAAAGGCTGTCAAAACATTTGTAAACTTTAATTGGTGGTGTCTTTGCGGCCTATACCTCTTCCTCCTTTAACTCTCTCTCTATCCTAGCATCTCTCCACGTTTCCCCTATCTCTTTCATATAAAGCGTATCTCTCCCTCCTTCAGCATCTTTCCAGCCTAGCATCTCTCCTTGGTTTCCTAGCTCACCTGTATAAACCTTCATTTCCCCCTCCTTTAGTATGTCTAGCTTATCATCTCTCCCCGTTTCCCATGTATTCCCCATATAAACGCATACTCTACTCCTCGACCTCTGTCTAGATTAGCACCTCGCCTCGTATTCCCTACCTCTCCCATATAAAGCGCATTGGCCTCCTTCAACTCTCTCCTAGCATAGGATCTCTCTCCGTTTTCCATATCTTCCCCACATAAACGTATACCCTACTCCTTATCCTCTGTCTAACTAATTACCTCTCCTCGTATTCCCTACCTCTAACACATAAAGGGCGTTCCCCTCCTTCAGCTTCTGATATACCTCGGAACTCTCCTCGTTTTGCCTATCTCTCCCATATAAACGAATTTTCCTCCTTGATGGTTCTCTCAACCTAGATTCTGCCCTCGTCTCTCCATATAAACGTATACTTTACTATTCAAACCCTCCTAGCGTAATACCTCTCCCATATAAAAGTCTTATTTTAACCTTCAAGTCCTTTCTAGTCTAGTACCTCTCCTCGTATTCCCTTTATCTCCCGTATAAGCCCACATTCCCCTCCTTCAGCATCTTTCTAGCCTACCATCTGTCAACGTTTTCCCTATCTTTCCGATATAAACGCATACTGCACACCTCAAACTCTGTCTAGCCTAGCACTTCTCCTCGTATTCCATAGCTTCACATATAAAGCACATCCCTACTGCTTCAACCCCTGTCTAGCCTAACATCGATACTTGTCCCTATCTTCCCCATATAAATGCATTTTCCTCCTTGAACCGTCGCATCTACCCTCGTTTTCCCTATCCTTTCCCATATAAACGCAAAAACTGCGCTCGCTAACCCCTATTATATGCTACTAGCGTCCAGTGTTTAAACATTTGACTATCGCTATCTCCTTATATATATATACAACGAAATGTCTAATATAGCTACTTCAGCAAAGATTTGCCTCGATTAAAATGAAGTAGATAGAAAAATAGGTTTTTGTAAGAATAGCTTTCATACACATTAATAAACTATTAAGATTAGAAAAAACCGTCGGAATGCACTGCATCAGATTTTTCTTCTACTGATTTTTCTCTTATCCTAAACAAACGTTGAGTAGCTCCAAGCAGTCTGAGCTCTTGACTCGTTTAATTACTCATTAATGATACTCACCTCAACCACTGGTATGTAAAAAAGGAATTAGCTGTTCACTGTACCCATATCTAAGTACCCTTTTTATACAGAACACCTCAAAATAGTGCATTTGCAATGAAATCCCAATGTATGTGCAATACTTCGCTTTCAGTCATTCGACTCCCGTTCGGCTCTCTCCGCCGGCATTCGTAATGAAGCAGTGATCTGTCTGTAACATCAAGTGTGTTATTATCGTACAGCAAACAGTAGTCATTTTAGTCTTTGCCTTGCCCTTCGTCTGAGCGTTTACAATCCGATTGTTAACAGTTTGCTTTAATCGTTAGTCATGGTAGGGTTATTGTGGTTCAATTTTCTTCAGCGTTATTTTTTAAGTTCCATTGTTTACCCAGTTTATGATTACTGTGCTTTACCGTTTGCTTTACCGCTTATTACCGCAATTACGCATACAATACACACACAAATACCCATGCCCATGACGTGACTCGAACCCGCGACCCTCAGATTGGCGGAGCGCAGAATCTACACGCTCCACGACCAGGGGCTACGAGGGCCGGCATAAGTTATAGATGCTGTAGTGGACAGTTTTGTGGACTGCTATGGTTCTACGTATTACTTTGCTGTTTTAGTGCTCGGCGTATTACATTTTTTTAAGTGATAAGTCTATAAATTGTATTAGTAATTGAAAAGTGTAATGTTTTATTATGAAACGCTGTGTAGAAGATTATTTCAGTAAATCTAGTTCCGAGGTCCAAGTCTAACTACAGAAAATGGCCCCCGTGCTTCAAAATAACGTTGAATTGATAACGGTACATCTACGTCATACAAGATGAATCACCTAAAACTTGTACCGCAAATATTTCGGAAATGGAAAATGCTATTTATGTGCAGTTGTCACACCATTCATTGGTAGCCAGGGGTTCGCACATTTAGCCTATAAACAGATTTTAATAATACTGATAAAGTGTATTTTTTGAGCAAACATACAATCTTTTAAATGGAACAATGCCTAGTTACAGCAACAGAATAAAGGTAGCGTAAATTAGAATGTCAGTGGCGTTTCTTGCAAGATGCTAGTGCAAGTGGTTTACGAGAAATCGTATTTTGAAAAGCTTCCACCCCGACAATTGTTTGTCCTATTCAACCTTCTTAGTTGCTAGGTACGATGTTGTTACGTTTGTTTGCATTGTGTTTTCTATTCATTTATTGCATTGCGATTTTCTGGCCAGTTAGTTTGTGACAGTTCAAGCAGTAAGTGCTGAGTGAACGATGGGGTTTACTAATGCAGAAAAAGCCGATATGCTCATGGTGTATGGAGAGTGTAGGAACAATGCAGTTCGTTCCTGTACGGTGTATGCGGAAACGTATCCCAATAGACGTCAACCATCTCAGCAATTATTTATCAACCTCTTCAACCAATTACGTGAAAGTGGTACTGTAACACCTAGAAAATGTAACAGAAACAAACAAGTGACTGGAGAAGAGGCAGAAATTAATGTTTGGCTGCCGTTGCAGTAGATCCGCAAATTAATTCCCGCACAATCACACGTGTAAGTGGCATAAGTTAGGCACGTGTACTGCGTATTCTCCATCGACATAGGTTCCATCCTTATCACATCTCTCTCCATCAAGAGCTGCATGGAAACGATTTTAAGAATCGTGTTAACTTTTGTACATGGGCATTAAGACATGATACTCCAGATCCATCATGTATCTTGTTTAGTGATGAGGCAACATTTACTGATCATGGCCAGGTAAACCGCAGAAACATGCACTATTGGCTTGTTGACAATCCCCGTTGGCTTCGTCAGATGGAACGTCAGCGTCCATGGAGTTTAATCGTGTGGTGTGGAATAGTGAACCATCAGCTCATAGGCTCTTTGGTCATAGAAGGAACAATGAACTCGCACAAGTATCGCAGCCTCCTGACAGACCATCTGCCACAGATGCTAGAAGACGTTCTTTTGCAGACTAGGAGGAACCTGTGGTACCAACATGATGGCTGTCCAGCCCATAGTGCAAGAAGTACTAGAGCTTGTCTTAACGGATTGTTTCCAAATCGTTGGATTGGACGAAGAGGACCTTTACCTTGGCCGGCCCGTTCAACGGATCTGACCCCTTTAGACATTTTTCTGTGGGGAAGGCTGAAAGACACTGTCTACAAGGATGTACCAACTACACCAGTCGATATGATACGACGTATTACTGCTGCCTGCTCTGAAATTTCCGCTGAAATGCTAGAACGTGTGCAGCAGTCTTTCCATAGCAGACTGGAAGCGTGTATTGAAGCTACCGGTGGTCATTTTGAACACAACCTTTGAAGGGCTAGGTTCTCTTTACTTGTAAGAATCCACAGAAGTATTGTAATTCCCTTGCGTTTTCCTTTAGTTTGTGCTACTACAGGTTGTACAAGTGTCGGTGCGTAAAACTTTCAAAGTCAGATTTTTCGTAAATCACTTGCACTAGAATCTTGCAACAAACGCCATTGACATTCTAATTTACCCTACCTTTATTCTGTTGATGTAACTAAGCATTGTTCCATTTTAAAAAAATGTATGTTTGCTCAAAAATACACTTTCTCAATATTATTAAAATTTGTTTATAGGCTAAATGTTCGAGCCCCTGACTACCAATGAATGCTGTGAAAACTGCACATCAATAGCACTTTCCATTTCCGAAATACTTGCGGTGCAAGTTTTAGGTGATTCGCCCTGTATATGAATAGTAGCACCAGAACAGGTTTGTTGAAGACAAAAGCAGATAATGCAAAGTAATTACTTGTTATTTGGAGTCCCAAAACAATCTGATTATTCAGTTTGTTGTAACGACAGAACATGGAGAGGATTTAAGCCAAAATACGATTGGTATGTGTGTAGGGAAGGAAAGTTGGGGTACTCAGTGTGTAAATATGTGCAGAAATTGCAGAATATAAGAATGGAGCAGTATTTCGTTGGGTCCAGTTTGTGAAAATAAACAAGCTCAGTTAACATCATTAATAAAAAAGATTCATAAACGTACGAAATTCCGAAGCCCATTTAGCTGCCTGCAGACAGGGGGAAAAAGACAACACACTGTTCTGGAAAACCTTGTAGTTGAACAGTGAAAGTCATTTTTGAAAGTACATGGAAAGTATTCCGCACAGCATATTTTCTAGCAAAAAATAACAAACCATATTTAGACTTTCACAAGCTTATGGATTTGCAAATTGTAAATGGTCTACACACGGGCAAAACTCTGCACAGTACACTCATTTGTGCCAACATCACAGACTGCATTGCGGACACTGTTAGGAAGAAGCTCTGTTCAATACATATAGAAGAATTCTAAGATCTCTGTATTCATTGATGAATCTACATCCGTGGCTTCACATTCAGTTTCAATAGTGTATTTGAGGTCAGAAATTAGTGATGGTAATGTAAATGTCTTCTTCTTGGATATCATTGAGCTTAAAAAAGAGATGCAGAAACAATAGAAGCTGAACTTTCAAAATATCTCTTGAAGCACGGATTTTCTTCATGCTATTTGAGAGACAATTTGATCGGAACATGCATTGATGTAGTATAATGCTAGGTAGGAATTCAGGTGTTTTAGAACGACTTAAGAAAAAGTACGAGTACAACAAACATGTACAACAAACTTTTCAAATGACATTTTTTGTGCCACCGAACTGATTCAGGAGTGGCTGGTGCAATTATATAGGGTCCATGTGTGACTCATATTATCATTTTTTCAACAAGCTGTATGCACTGTACCATCGTTCTCCAAAGAATCAACATGAATTGTCAGCTGCTACACAAGAATTAGGCGCGGAACTTAAGAAGATATCTAAAGTATTCTTAGTGCTTTGGGTGGCCTCAAGCTTTAGAGCAGTGCAAGCAGTATGGAAGTCCTACCAGGCTTAGAATGCTCATTTTAATAAATGTTCGACTGACATGACTAGAAAATCACATGTAAGGGAAGAGTTTAAGGAATTGCAGAAAACACTATCAAGCCACGAGTTAACGTGCAACGTTGCCCTGCTTTCTGATGTTCGTGAAGGGATTAGCATCCTCTCCTAGTACCTCCAAAAGGACAGTGCTAGTATTCCCTCATTAATAAGGGAGTTACGAGGTCAATAAGAGCCATTGAACAATTGAAAGAAATGCCAGGTGCTTGCATGAAGGAAGCAGAGAAAGCTATTTCAGAAGGGCGTTTCAAAGACGTTTCACTGGTTCCCAGGAGAGAATTTAGCAGAATAACTACCCAAATTAATAGGAAACAGTTTTGTCAGAGCCTTAGTGACAATTTGAGGCAAAGACTAATTTCAAATGACAATGAAGAATTCAAATCCTTCATGAAAGTGGTTGATATTTTGGACAGTAAAAAATTGCCCTATGACATTGCCAGAACGGGAGGAAAATTTAAGAAAATTGTGTGATCGTTTTCTTCATCCTTTTTCAGATGTAAGAAAATGTTTCAGAGATTATATGGACAACAGTGGAGAGAACATTCCTGAAAACATGAAACCAGTTTTTATTTGTGTTGATACACTCCCTGTGAGCGCATCGGACTGTGAAAGAGGCTTCAGCAGAATGAACTTCTTATGACAACATTGCGGAATTCGCTTTCTGTTTGCCATCCCTCATTTTTAATGTTTATTTCAATATTCGGACCTCTGCTACATCTCTGGAACCTCGAGGATTACAACAAAGTGTGGATCAAAACACATAGGCATGCCGAAGACAACCGATCCAAGAAGGCTGCTACACGTGCAGCAGTCTGAGCGATACTCCACCTTATGGGATCTTCTTTAGGTGAGTCCCCCCATTCTTTTGTTAGGAATACAGCACTGATTATCACACTATTGTTATTATTATTATTATTATTATTATTATTATTATTAATGCTTTTGATTTCGGTTCTCATATTTATTATTAGGTATTGACAGTTTATTCAGAATAATTATGAAATAGACAGTCAAAAAGCAGTTTGTCTTATACATTTTTACATTTGAACAAGGAACCACAGCACTTACTTTTATGGCCCGCTACAAGATGCGTAAGTTGAGTTCCACCAAATGGAGTTGTGGTCGCTAACACTTAACCAAGATGTTATCGCATCAATTATTTACTTTTCAGAAAATAAAACAGTAGGCTGTAACTGTAAACATGACACAGAATTGGAAATGTGAGTACTGTTCGTTCAAAGCTCAGTGCATCCATCATTTATCTGTAAATAATTGCAGGATTAAAAATATTTAAGCGTGAAATATGCACTATATGAGCAGTAATTTTAGTTATCTATGTTAAATGGTTTCGTTTTTGTGTTCATATTCTGTTTCTTTCAGTAGTCTTGTAGCTTTTATAAAATAAATTTCAATGAGCAAACAACTTTTTTAAGTCTACAACTCAATTTCTCTTTTACTTGTCATATTTTATATTCTTTGCATAACTTTTTGTTAGTGAATTCTTTTATAGGAGCAAATAAATTGACAATATTTTAGAAGCATACTAAAGGATATGTAGGTGTCAAAAGCAGAATTTCAAAACCTTTATCCAGTGGAATGTGCCTATTGAGGCACAAATTTCCATTGTAAACTGCGTTAGATATCCACACCCATAATACAAGGGGGAACTCATCACATCTCCTCCCTTGAATCAATTACATTTATCAGAAAAGGTGCCTAGCTAAGTGGCAGCAAAGTTTTACAATGCACCGCCTCAACACATAAAAACTTGTTTAAATTATAATAAATTTAAGAACTGTCTTAAAAACTAATTAATAAATGTAGTTTTTATAGCGTGGATGAATATTTAAAGCCTACAGTCTTAATCCAACTTGTACATTAACATGGTAACATTAATCTTAAAATACTACGTTTTGCATTGTAGTATAAATTTTTACATTATTTTTAATTTATAATTTTATATATATAATTATAATGATATTCTTGAGTGTCTGATTCTTCCATAATACGGAATCAAAATCATTTAGACTACATTTTAGTTTTAATATGTGACACAGTTTGTTTTATATACTGCATTAACTAAATGCATAGATGTACGTGTATATCTAGTATTTTAAGTGTGTACATTGTATCTATACTTTATATAATTTATTATCCGTATTTGTTGTATACTAATTTAATGCATGACATGGTCCAATATACTGTACCTAAATTACAAACTTGTGTATTATCACTGTATAATTTATGTATATAACATAGTTCAGTTGTGTGTCGCACTGTATTGACTAACAATAAATTCAAATTATTAAGTAAAAGAGATTAGGATTATAGTTATCATTATTCACGTTTTGCAGTAATCTACTTAACAGTTATTAACAAAAACTTCGCATTTTGCATTAAAGTGCTAAAACGTATCCACTGATGTTGACAGCATTGATCACTACCATGTCTTAACCTTAAATCATCACCGCGAGAGAAAACGCTATGTTTGCCACACTGTAAAAATACAATATGACGTGCAATGGTCCCGTTTATTGATCGCATTCACAAGAGTGTTCACAAGTGTATCACATGTATTTATAACCTGAAACACTGGAACAGCAATGAAGTAATAATTGTTCTATAATAATTTCTGTAATTTAAATTTGTAATATTCTCTGGCTCATAATTTCGGGTTCCTAATCAGCTCCCCTTGTCTATCTATATATTAGGTACATGTTTACTACGATCAGAATACGTCTTACTTACATGTCCTCCTAAAGTCAGCAGCCATTTGGCATTAAAATAACATTTTGTTTCGCTCCACAAATTGGTTATGTTTCGTTTCTTCTTCTTAGTGTTTTGAAATATCAGTAAGTTGCTCCTATTAATCACTGAATAAAAACAGAAAATGCGTAGAAATTCAGTTAAGCTACTTAAAGCATTAACTCTGTATACCACTATTTCACATTATACACTGTTTCTATGCAGATGCTGACAATTTTCTGGTGAAGATAAATATACAAATTACTCCACATTGACGAACATTTGCGCAGATGCGAATTCCTCCGAATTTAGCCGAAGCAGACGTCACAGAAACAAAACAAAAAAACAACAAAAAAAAGGAAGGAAGGAAAAATCAAACCAAGGAATAAAATGAAGATGCAGATGTATAAATAAGTACACTGCTGTTCCTATCCTAACCGCAATTGACCACTGATTAGAACATACTAGTACTTTCAGGTTTATAATATAATATGTAATATAACATATATATTATATATAAACAGCACGTTAGATACGTTTTTGTGTAACTAAACATTTTGTTGCATAATAATCGCTTTATGTATGTCTCAAAATATGATACTGGATATGCACAATTGAAAGTTTATTTAATTGTGTCATGGCTCTTAATCCTCCCTGATTACTCCACCTCAATTTTTGCTCTTTACGCATTAATAAAATAGTATGTTATATTAAAAATATAAAGTTGAGTTTATTTAGATGAGTAACTTTTCCCTACTTAGGTAAAGAATTAGTAATATAGATTTGTAGAAATAATGCGTGTAAAATCAGAAAATAACTGTCCCTACTTTCCTATTTGCATTTATAGGTATTCCTAATTGTCAATACGGGATACTAACTTCTATTATGGAACTTCTGGCATAAAGAAGGGGAAAGAGAAGTAAATACGTGGCACACAATATTTTTGTCTTCACACACACACACACACACATATACGTTCTCATGGTTGCAATTGTAATTATAATGATAATAAGTACATGCCTTATCATAAGCGATATTGGAAATGTTCTTCTCTATCCACATATCTCTGGCACCTTCTCAGGAAATGTTCATTCAAACTCGAGAGTTCAATATCCGAAATTGAGTGAATTTCTCGCCTGATAATTTCTTTTAATTCTTCCAATGTATACGTTCAATGTGGCGCCACGCTAACCTGTGCCACTCGCATTCGAGAGGTCCCGGGTTCGATCCCCGGCGACAACCCATTCTGACACATGGGTTTTTCGTGGTTTTCTCGGGTCGGTAAGCGAATGCCGGGGTGGTTCCTCTTCTACCAGACCTTCCTGACCCTCATTTCCTGTACCCATCATCTCCTTCATTGTTATCTGTTTCAGGGTTGTAGGACCAGGCAACGGTGTTGGGCGGTGGAAGTGCACTTTGTAGAGGTTTCTTCCCTGGCGTCGTTGCGTGACTGCTCAGCTAGGGCCCACCTCCAAATAGGCTACACCAGGAAGGACGCCAGGGGCCTGGAGGCTTATGGGTGGGCCAGGCGTCGTCGGATGCGTTCGATCTGGAAACGTTAGGGTCTCGCCCATACTTATGGTCATTGTCATCGGTATCTGGTCGCTCTTCGGGTCTCTCCCCTCATCCTTCCCTTTTAAAGGACTCGGTAGAATAAAAAAGGCTGTTGTTACCCATTTGTGCAATGCCCCGGTTGCGGGGGCCCCTCCATTCATCCGTACCTTCACCTGTATCTTCTTTCAGTGTATGGGGTTTGTTGCATACAATTTAATTTTCATTTGATCACTTGAGTTGGGTTAATTTGCGTAATTGGATTTTGCGAAATGACAGAGTAATTGACCCAAGCTTAATATTCTTCTCTGACGAAGCATGATTCCATCTTATGGCTATGCTTCGTCACAAAATAGCAGATATTGAAGTACAGAGAAATCCGAGATTTCCTTACATGACGCGAAAATTGGTGTGCAGTAAATGCATACAGAATAATGAGACCTATATTTTTTAACAAAAAATCAATGCAGATACAGGAATATCATACTCGCACCATTTTTGAACAGCTGACCTGCGTTCAGTGTCACTCCGGATTTTTCCAGCAACACTGTATACGACTCATATCGCATGAGTCCTTAAATTTAATTTAGAAAATGTTTTAAAATAAGGTAAGCAGTAAAGGATTGTGATGTTTACGATCCCCTGATTTAGCTGTATGCAATTTTTATTTATGGGAGGACTTGAAAATTAAAGTGTATGCCACAAGCCCCCTTACATTGGAAGAGCTAAATGAAAACATCAGGCGAGAAATTCACTCAATTTCGGATCTTGAACTCAAGTGTGAATGAAAATTTCTTGAGAAGTTTCCAGGAAAGTGTGGATAGAGGTGGACAACATTTCCAACGTCTCTTTTGATAAAGTATCTGCTTATTATCGTTGTAATGATAACTAGAAATATGAGAACCAAAGCGATTACGGGGATATTATACCTCTTTCGGCGGTAGATAGAGCCGAGACGTCCGGTGCGCGAGCAATGGCTACAGTGTCAGGGAAAGGCAATGTAAATACGCGCATACTTGAAACAATAAGACAGTCTTCGCTATGGAGAGGGAACTGCTTCGATGCCTTTTCTAAATTCCTTCCTGGGCAGTTCAGGATTAAATTCGTTCTTTTCTTTCTTCCTCCTCCGAGCTGTGACTGCAATAAAATATATATACCGGGTGAGTCTTCTCAGCCTACGGATTGAGAAGTTATGCAGTGCCGGCGGTGCACAGGCTATGCCATAAACCCTGTCCACTGCATCGCGTCGTATCAATTTCGACCGAAATAATTGCTTTGCACCGTTATAGGTGCAGCGACTTACGCTCATAGCATGATAGTCTGCGCGTTGGCCTTTAGTAATGAAGGTCCTAGGTTCAAATACTGCCACTTGAATGTACCTTTTATATTAATTTAATTTAACGAGAACTGATAGTTTGGCATGGAAGTATAGTTTAATTATATGAATTTCATTAAAACACAAATTGTTACTTGTTAGAATATGCTTTAACGAACATCATAAATAAATGAATAAAACCTCCTTTATTCGCAGACGTGATTTGAACTTCCGATCCTCATAATGGCTTTGCATCATGTTAACCATTGCGCTACTACAACACGTTCAGGTCGAGTTCCACCGTAGACCTAATCAGCGGGCTTGTGAATGCGGTGTCAACACCTGCATTTGGTATCGACTGTAAAATGCGGGATTGCCTAGTTACCAATCCACAGGATGAGAACACTCGCGCGGCATATATATAAAATTGGCTGGCACGCTTTGGTTTACAATTTTATCTACAAATGTCCACTTATGGATAATATTTCGACTGGTTTTAAACTAATTTCTTAAACACGGTAAGTTTACTCGCTAGGAGTCCTTTATTTAAAATTACCTATACCATTATAAGAGAGACTGTTAATCCTCCTAGTCAGCCCGTGTTATTTTGAATGAATATTATTGAATATGTTGCTTTTGCATTGGTGATATTCTTCATGTATTTTAAAACAACTGTTGTTTTCTGAATAAGGCACAGTGCTTGTAAAATATGAATTCAAGGTAAAATGTTGCTGCATTCCTTGAATAGCGTTTTACATTCAGCGCGAAATAAGCGGTACTTAAAAATGTTATTGCATTCCTTTGCAATTTAAATACTTATGAAGATATTGGGGATAACCCCGGACAGCTATACTGCATGATATAACAGAGTGAGGGTAGCCAAAATAAGCAGACAATAGAAGTTGCGTTGGAACTGTCTGGGAAGTCACTCGAAACATAACCGGTATAACTGTTTAGCTTAATTAGGGATTGGAAATGATTTTTCCACTTAAGTTTTAGTTAATCTATTTGATTAAACATGTTTTCCTAACTATGTCATTTACTATGGTAGTAGAATAGAAGGAAGGACTCTATCGATCAAAAAAGTCGTTTTTTAATTAGCAAGTAAGTACAGGTGTGAACCACGTCCACTGATTATCATCATCCCTAATTTGTGTAATCAAAAATTTGTATATCAAAGGAGATCGTCTTTAATTTATCATGTTACGCACCGTAGTTAGCCTTTCCTGCCCTAAAATGGTGTAATTAAATTCATTGACGTAATTAATCAGTATATAAGCGTGTAGTGATTGAATTGAAGCCTATGTTACGACATATCAAATCAATTTATTTTTTATCGAGAATATATTACTGACATTAGTTTTCATCTAACTTTAAAAAATATATTTGATAAGTACTTATGATTTAAGTAATTAATGTGTTTATAAAACTCGTACAATTATTTACTTCTGTTCTAGTGTTTAAAGGTTTATATCTTTTTTAATGATATGACCTGTATTAAGGATGTAGTAGTCTGGTTACGATTCATCATTGTATTGTATCAGAAGAGCCTGGAATCGAGTCTGAGCATCTATATAACTTTAAAATTGATAGTTTGTGAACAATTATACATTGAGATTTGGAATAAAATTTAATAAATTCATATAACCATATATCAAAAGACCGGAATTTCATTCTTAATGCTTAAACATGTTTTATCTCGAAACTACCAGTTATAGAGATCTGTAGTAAAATTCAGCGGTATTCTTTATGACATATAGTACGATTGTTTTCGACCTGACCCTGCGGAAATCCAAACGAGAAGGTTGGAGAGGGGAGGTGAGAAAAGGCCGGTAGTGTTCACCTAGCGCGGTGCAACAGGAATGCCTCACGTATCGGCTTTTGTCCTACAACTAACCTAAAAACCCTCCCGGGAGATAATGGGCTCGTCTAGTTGTTCCGCATTCAGCCAATGCCACGTAGGAATAAGGCCACAACACTGAAGTTTGTTTGGCTACTAACGTCACAGTCAGGAGTCCTTCGATGTGTGCTGGTAGTAGATTTGGCGTACATCTAATTTGTGTTTTATTAGTTGCTGTTTTCTAATATGCTGCATCTGACACCAAAGTCATTAGCAGTCTTGTTCTCCAGTACTTTGCTGTCCTGTAATCTTCGCTTTGTAATGCAATGCAATTGCCCAGATGGTAATTATTTGTTAGTGTAGAGCATAACTGGTGACAAAGTGTAAAATGCCGCGCAAACGCTGTATGGCCGGATATAAAGGGACTTTTATTTGGAACCGAAAGTAAGCGTGTTTAAGTTTCCACTAGACGAAAACCTAAGAAGGAAATGGATGCAAGCTGTTCACCAGGATAATTTCATTCCTACAGAATCACTGTGGTAAGCTTTTTACAAAACAAGTGTATACCTAGACACTATTAACGACTTGTTTTGCTTTTATTGATATCCTGTGAAATTGTATTTGGTAATATTTTGTAGAATATTTAACATACCTAACCTATACGTACAACTTATAGTAGAATGTTAAGTGGTTTCTCACTTTATTCATCGAAACGAATTTTGCTTTTACAGGTTTGTGAAAAGCATTTTCAACCCCATGATATAGAAAGAAGTGTATCATACGACAGTAGGACTGGAAGACAACTTAGAGCTACACTAAATTGTCCACACCTAAAAAAAGGTTAGTGTCTTTCTTATCATTCTCCAGGTACCTGAATAAGTATCATTTAGTAAAAACGCTATTATCAAGTCATAAATGAGGAATCGGTATGAAGTAACCATGCATACCTAATTTTTATATCTATCTTTATCATACAATAATATTATGCATAAAGGAACATAGATACCTAGCATGCAAATTTATAAGTAATACCATTAACCAGAGTATATTTAAGTAGCTGGTAGGGATAACTATCCTTTCCCGTTAAGGGGCATGATGGAATATGAGCTGTTATAATAATACAAATGTTTAATTTTTTAGCATAATCTGCAACGGATTATTGAACTTTATACTTAAGATCCTAGGTTAAAGATCACCACACAGTTTTGTTTAGGTAACTGTTGTTGTCAATGGAAGAAGATGAAAAGATAAAAGTTTGATATGCACAACCATAGCATATAGTACACTGGTACCTCAGTACAGTAAATAAAACAGCAAATTACATTAATATTTATTCATATATACATAACCCAAACCTAACCTAGAAAACATAAGGTCCATTACTACTTCACTGCACTTGCTATAGTGTGTTGGCCTATGCATGCCTTCTATGGATAATAAAATTAAGTGATAACTGCTGTTAAATATATAGAATATTTTCAAATCAAAGTGCCTAATGATAACCTAAGTAGGTGTCTTAGATGGAAGAAAATTGAAAAGGTAAAGGTTTTATATGCATAACCATAACATTATAAATACATCACTGTTATAATTACAGTAACACTGATCGCACACCGTAACCTAAACTACAGTACTAACTTCACTGTGCTTGCTATAGCGTGTTGGCCTATACTTGCCACCCATGTATTGTAAGGTTAAATAATAATTTGTGGTTAATAAAATATTTTGAGACAAAGCTGCATAATGATGAATTAAAGCAGTGACATATTTTCTCTGTGTTTAACAAAATATTGTATGACAAATGAATTGATACATATTAAACCTATCAATTCATTTTTAAGAGTATCAGTGGAATACAAATTACAAAATAATAGCAAGCAGGTGTTGCTCTGAGCAAGTTGGTCTACTTTGAACCATCTGGAAGGGAAGTAAAGCCGTGAGTCCCATATTTACATTTACAGCACTAGAAAAACCTCAAGCCTGAAGTAAAGCACCTGAGCATAAGTTTACTGACCTTTAACGTCCAAAGTAAAATGGGATACTATCATACTAATGACCAAGGGAAGTTAATGAATGTAAATTAGACAATCTAATCATTTACATATTTTATCATATGCATCATTAGTGTTTCTTAAATGTTGTTTATTGTTTGCACTCTATACAATGTTATCTGCTGCAAACAGGATTTGTGCTGCTAAAATAAGAAATTATTATTATTATTATTATTATTATTATTATTATTATTATTATTATTATTATTATTATTATTAATTATTAATTATTTAGAGTAAGATGGTGCTATGTACTATTTTGTTGTAGTGTGCTGTGGATTTTAAACTATAATTAATTTGTTTATATGCCATTAAAGATTTTTATTAATAAACTACATTTTTTAACTTGTTACAAATGCAATTCCTTCTCTTTTGCCTGGGTGTCCTACCTATTTTTCAAAATCCTCTACTTCAAGAGAGGATCCTAAAGAGCGCAGGCAATGCTTAGAAAACTAGTTCATAAAGTCTGCAATTGCAGTGAGCTTGAGTGCCGAAGAATAGCATATCAACATTTCACACTGTAGAGGAACTACTTCAGAAGATTGCTTGCTGTGAACAAATGATGAGTGGGTTATTAGAAAAAAAGACAGTGGCATATATTTTATTTTAGTGAGAGACAGTCCAAAGCCAAAAGTTGCATGTTAGGCTATACATGATAAGAACTTGGTTTCATCATGGTTTGTAAATGATTTCCAATTGGACTGGGTGGGAAACATAAAGCTGCCAGCAACAGTAACACTGATCAAGTAAGATCACTTCATCATGATTTTTGTCTGAATTTCAGCAAGCAAAGTCAAAATCAACCCATTGAACAATAGCATGAAATAATAAAGGATGCTTTAACAAATTTGTCTCTTAAGTGAGCAGAGGAAAAAAAATTCATTTTTGAAAGAGTTGGTTTCTTTGCTTAAATGTCACAAGTGACAGGCAAGGTATTCGTGGGAAACCATAGTTTTCTGGTCTGTGGTACATTCTAACTCACCTCATTGTTACAAGATTTTAGCAGTAGTTTTTTGTTAACAATTCCATGTTCAGTTACTTTATTTTGAGTATCGACATATAACAAATATACCAATACATCCAATATATCACAGGGGAATGATTAGATTATTTTTTTTAAATATTTATGAAACATCACAGTGTATAAGAGTTAGGAATATTACATAATATGGTAATAATTTTATAGAAATTTTGGACAGCGAAATAAAAAGAAGGAAGTAATAGAACAGGTTAAACTATTAAAAGTAAGTAAAGTAAGCAGCTAGAATAGATGGTATACCAATATAGTTTCTAAAGGAATGGTGCACTAATGGGGATAGGGTGGAAGTACTTACATATGTATTCAATGCAATGAAAACTAAAGGATATGTACAGCTAAATCCGAGAAAAGCAGTTATACACCTGATATAATATAAAGGCAAAGGTAATATAGATAAACCTAATAGTTACAGGATTGTGGCTTTATTATTTAATGCAGGAAAAAATTTTACTGGTATTTTTGCAGGCACATTACAAAAATGGATAGAACAATGCATCCTACTATCTGAATACCAAATGGGGTTTCAAAAGGGAAGAAGAACTACTGACAACAGATTCATTTTAAAAACCACAATAGATAAATATTTTAAAAAAATAAGAGAGGGAAATTATGCTTGACTTTTGTGGCTAATTAGCCTAAAATGGGAAAAGCAAAAACAGATTGACACTTGCAAAAGGGAAAGCAGCTATGTCATCCATAGAAGGATGTCTTTTTAAAATACCACAATTGGAAGCTAAATGGCTAGAAAGAATATATAATACAGTGGTCGGAGCACTAATGATTTATGGCATTGAAATTTGTGGAATGGGAAATTGTGGATGTAGTACATAGATCACTTTGCAAAGAAATTCTCAGCTTACCAATTGCAGCTGTAAAAGAAGTTGCTCAAATAGAAATGGGGAAAGTTACAAGAAAATATTTGATTATGGAAGAGCTTTAAAATATTGGTACAGGATTTTAAAACTAAATGATGACAATCTAGCTAAGAAATGTGTAATACATCAAGAATCTAACCAATGAGTGGCTGAGCAGTAAAATAAATATTTTAGAGAGTAATGGACTAGGGTATATATAGAGGAAAACAGAAACAGAGGTTAGAGGATTTTGGAAACAGTTAAGAAGGCGTTTTGAAGATCTAGTTATACAAAAATTATTTAGTAATTTAGCTAGAATTTTATGTCAGGATGAAGTGGGTATGGGAAAGGGAAAACTACGAGAGTCATCCAGAAACTAAGTCCCGGTCGCGTCCAGAGATGGCACCATCAGTCGGATAGGAATGTGCATGCGCAGAAGTAGAGAGCAAGTATGTGGGAATAATGTAGCATAGTTTCAGTCTTGTGACGGCAGTGGTTATAACACAGTGCTCGGAGATTTTTTTAAATGGCCTCTCCAATATTGTCTCCCGCCAATTGCAAGGTTCTGCAGGCATCCGATTTTTCACGCTCAAAAGCAATCTCCAGCAGAGATCCATCGCCAATTGTGCCGCGTGTATGGACACGACATTATGTGCGACAGTATGGTAAGAGGATGTCGCAGGCAATTCACTGAAGGACGAACCAATATTCACGACAAAGACGGTAGTGGCCGACCGTCGCTGGTGACGCCAGAACTGATTGAAAGTGTGCGGCAAGCAATTGTGCAGAACCGGCGCTTCACAATTTCAGAACTCTCTTGTCAATTCCTCGAGATATCTTGCTCGTTTTTGCAATTGTCTCCCGGTGGCTTGGTTTTCACAAAGTGTGTGCAAGATGGGTGCCAAGGCAACTGACTGATGTACACAAAACGAAACGTCTGGCCGCAGCATTGACATTCCTAGAGCAATGCGTAGAGAAAGGGGACAAGTTACTCGACAATACGGCCACTGGGGATGAAACATGGATGTCGCATGCCACACCAGAAGCAAAGCAACAATCAGTGCATTGGCGGCATGGTGGCTCACCTGTGAAGACCAAATTCAAGCAGACAATCTCTATCAAAAAAATCATGTGCACTCTGTCTTCTGGGATCGACGTGGTGTCCTCCTATGCGAGCTTTTACCGCGAGGGGAGACCGTAAATGCTGATCGGTATTGTCAGACATTGCATAAACTGAGAACAAGAGACGTGGGATGTTGACAAGAGGCATTACGCTATTGCATGACAATGCAAGGCCCCATACAGCCAATGCCACACGAAATGTGTTGAATCAATTTGGATGGGAGATCTTCGATCATCCACCCTACAGCCCCGACCTCGCCCCAAGTGATTTTCATCTCTTCCGTCTCATGATTCGTTTTCTGGTAGGAAAATATTTCTTCATTGACGCTGAGGTGCAGAATGAAGTGACTTCGTGGCTCCGGACATTGGCGGCAGACTCCTATGACTTGAGCATACAATCGATTATGCACCGTTACGATAAATGCCTAAACAATGGTGGTGGCTAAGTTGAAAAGTTGTCAGTGAATCTATGTAATTATTTCAATAAATATCCATTACTTAGTGATGATTTTGTTCTCTTTATCGCTCACCGGGACTTAGTTTCTGGATGACCCTTGTATATTGACAAAGCTAATAAGGAGAAAATAGAAGATATAGCATCGGCGAGAACAGATGTGTGGAAGTTAAAAGGTGAAAGAGAAGGCTTTTCTCAAGGGGAATGTCCATTATGTGGAGGGAAAGAAGACTTGAAACATATAGTTTTTTATTGTAAGGAAACTGAAAACTGGAGAAATGAATTCATTAAGTTTAAATTTAACAGGATGAAAGAACAATGTTGAACAAAATATCCACAAAGGGGAGCAGGAGTATGGGACAGTATTTATTTAGAGTTAAAAAGAAGAGGAAATGCAGAGTGAAGAGAGAAGAAGAAAACTGATAAATATATAATAGTATAATAATTTTTGTACATGGAGTGGATGTCTACGAATGAGTGGCCAGGTCCAAATTTTCAGTAAGCAACCCGATATATTGCAAACTTCTTAGCACTAAATGAAGAAATGCATTAAATATATTACATTCTATTTTCATTTTAAATTTTGAAAGTATCTAAACAATAAATTATAAACTTTTGAAGTTGATTTGCTCAATAAAGATTGCATACTTATGGAGGTTTCAAAATGGTTTGTAATTAACTCAGAATGGAACTAATTTTTCATGTAAGGACATTCAAAAAACAAATGATCTATGAACCCTGCTCTCCACAATCACAGTAGAAGTCATCTTTAATTTTAATTCTGTATAAGTGTTCAGGTGTGGATATTTGCCCAATTGATTCTAAGAACAATAACTGTCACCTTTCAAGAAAGATTTACATGACAGCACCAGGAATATTGGTACAATTTTCTGAATATTGTAGCATTTAGATTACCCCTTTTCTTGCCATTTATCAACTGCTAATTTTTTTCAATGTCTTTAAAATATAAGTATATGGCAAACTAGTCAAAGAATTTTCCTTTTTCTCTGCCTAATTTTGCTAATTTATCTACCGTTTCATTGCCTTTAATGTTCTTATGTCCAGGAATCCATTTGACAGATATGTTATGTTTGTTTTAAACATCAGGTACTTTAAATTCAGTAAGTGGCAGTTACAATTGGAATAGTAATAAACTGGTTTTACTGATTCTAAAGGCAGAATCTGTCAAAATGACTAAATTCTTTAGAAAATTCAGAGTTACATAAAGAATAGCTGTTTGATAAAAAATATTTCAGTATTAAATACAGATGTAGAAGACTAGCTTGAATGTTTTTGAAATGAGATTTTCAATATAGAAGGCAGCACCTAGTAAATTATCTTCCAAAGATTTTGAACCATTGGTATGTATTACTGTGGTCAGATTGCACATCATGTTAACATGAATTACATCTAATAATTTCTTATTTATACCAGTATTACACATATTGTACTGGATGACTGAAGTATCCACATCTACTTCATGTATGAGTGTCTCATAAGAATATGAGGAACAAGGATAGATTGAAAATCGATAAATGGTTTCTTTATATTCATTAACTAACTGGAAAGCCTTAAGAATAGTTGGGTATTTTTCTCCTTTGTATTTCTTATAAGTAAATCAAGTTTCTGAAGTAATAACACAAAAATAAAAACCTCAAAAATTAACAGTAGTAGGCCTATCTTTTGGATCCCAAGGAACAATCACAAATATATTAATTGTGAAATGGAGGAGAAAACATAAAATTATTAAAAGTATTCAAGGTACAATTACACATTATAAAATATTCTGTAGCTATCTTTCAAATCATGTATATGGTTTAAACAGCATATAAAATGTATTATTGTTTAGAAAGCTATTTATTTTTACAAATTATTCTCCTTTTATTATTATAACTTTTATTGTTGTTGCACATTTTTTGTAATCATTGTTACAATTTCTTTATATAGCTTAATTTTTATGTAACTGTTATAATTTATAGTATTTTTTTGTAATATTCACTTAAAATGTTTATTGTTTAAAATCATTAAATTTATATGTTTATTCTTTGTTGCTAGGCCAGCTGACTTATGAGCAAGACTAACAAATAAATAAATAATGGTTGGTAAGTTGCAACCATTTAGATACAAATGTTATATCCAGCCATTCTCTCCTAAAATCTAAAAGAAATTCTTTAATTACTATACAGATTTTTCTTTCTCATATGATTTTAATATGTTCATAACACTTCTTAGTTTGTTTATAAACAAATTCATTTCTGTGCAGTATCATATTTCATGCATACTTTGCAGTCCACAAATGTAGATAGTTGTTGAATTTTTTTCAAATAAATAAAATATTATTATCACTGTAATTGAAATATGCCTAATATTGTAATTACACCTTTAATAACAATTCCTTTCCTCTTAACCTTTCTATTTTCTTAATACTTGGGAATTAATCTTTGGCTGCAATAGTTGCCCAAGTTGTGCTTGCTCTAATCTATACAAGCCTTTGCTAAGAAATTGATTATGACATGTAATGAAACTATAACAAAAGCTTGTCTGAATAATTTGGATAAAAAAACTGATTTTACATGAAACCAAAAATTCCTTTTTTAAATGTTTCCTGTATCAATTGCTATGAAACTGCATACATTAACATACTTTTTCTCCACATAAACAAAAAACCATGCAGCATTTTAGCAATTTCCCCAAAGTGAGGTTATAAGGGGGCACATTAGAAAAAACCAGCTATATCATTTATTTTAAAATAATTTGCAGAGTGAAATTGGAACTCTTTGCCATGTAGTACTATTTAAAACATTCAATAGGATAATGCTAGGGAAATTACCTTAAGTTTTCCTTACTACTATGTATTTGTGTACGCCAGCCGATTTCATTGTCTTTTTTGGGGGGAGGGGGTTATAAAGGGAAAGCTTTTAATGGTTTCGATCACAAAATAAGCACAGGCGCGTTTTATATAGGCGTGTTTTAATGTTTATTAACGCCCCAGAAAGAAAAACTAGCATTTAATAACACCCTATGCGTTGCATTGCAAATTATAATTTTAAATGGCATTGAAACTTCTCTTTTTATTTGAACTTCAGCTCCCGCTCCATCCCTAAAACTAGCATTACAACTTGAGCCCCGAGGAATGGAAAATAACGCACTGAGGTTAGTGTACCTGGGCTATATTTGATGATGGCCTCTTACCGTGACGTCATACGGTTAGTGTTGCAGCCTTATTCTTAGTAGGTGTTGATCCAGCTGAGTAGGTCCAGGAGGAAACAATTGTACTATACAATCAAACCGTAAATAATTTCGCCGCCTACACCCGCGCCGTCGCGACACCTTGTGGAATCACGGCCCCACCGCAGTGCTATGCATTACATTACAGTAACATCAATACCAATCTTTAACCTCTCACAAAACACCACAATGTGTGAGCATTTCACGTACAAACTAGGTACAAATACGGTGAGTTTCTTCAGATGTATAAATATGGCTCCAATAGATGTGAAGGATACTATAAGAAAATTGATATGACTATGAAATTTGGTTTTATACGATTTTATGTTTTTAGTTATGCTTTTACACGCATAGGGAGGACAGAAAACTGCTCACACCCATGTGTTAGTATTCCACAAGTCTACCGACCGCCGTCCCCAGAGAATAATGACTTCAACTTTAAAACTGATGGAAATTTGCAAGATATTCAGTGTTGACACTACGGTGTATAAGCTAATGGATCTCGACGGACGTGTCTTATTCTGCTCGCTGTCAGGAAATCCATCTCTTCGAACTCTTTGAACATGAAGCATTCTCGCCGTGTGTGCACTGCCACTGATGATGAAACTTGAGTGGAGTGCTTAGAATGTAAAAAAATATATAGAAAATGAGATGCTTCTCACAGAGGATGGGTCCGAGAGATAACTCTAAAAGTGTATATCGTGTATGGTAGAAGGCCTGACAGGATGTTTTGTTTGATAATTCCACATTTCAAACCGAAGTAGTTCTGATTACAGCTCTGAATGCAGTGGTGAGATAATCTGAGTAACGCAGGCCACTCGGCCCATTGTGCTTCCAACGTGACACCTGAGAGGGAGGGATGATTGGAGAGAACCGAAAGGCGACCAGATCCGGATGCCGACGGGCGTAAGCATGGACGGGTTCCTAACGTTTCCAGATGGAACACATCCGATACCGCACGGTCCCTGCCCACAAGCCACCAATCCCCAGTCGTCCTCCACAGTATAGTGGTTGCTATGCTAGTCTGTAGTTCCTGAGGTCGCGGGTTCAAACCCAGCGGAGGGCGATGAATTTTTTCGGGCGTAAAAGTCCTTAGCATGGCTTACTTCTGAAGGGAAGTAAAACCGGTGGTCCCGTGTCGTAGATTTACGGTACGTAAAAGAACCTCAAGCCTTATAAAGGGCCCTCTGAGCAAAATTACATGTCTTTCACGCCCAAGATAGGGGCCCCTGCTGAGGAGAGGCCTAACTGAATGGTACCGCAGCGATGCCAGGGAAGAAACCTTTACAGAGCGCAAAAAACAGCCCAGCCGCAACGCGCCGAACACCGTTGCCTGGTCCTACAACCCTAAAACAGATGACAAGGAAGATGGTGGGTACAGGAAATGAGAGGAAGGAGAGTCGTGGTCGAATATGAAAAAACCCCAGCATTCGCTGGCGACCCGAGGAAACCACGAGAAATCCATGGGCCAGAGTGGGCGGTCGCTGGGGATCGATCCCGGGAACTCCCGAATGCGGGCCACAGACGTAACCGCCTGAGCCATCCCTCTCGGTTGATAATTAGAGTAGTACTAATAACATCAGTAGGTGTATTAATACTAACGCATACGAAACCATCCCCAAAACTTACAAAGGAAGTAGTCACGATCGCAACATCCAATGTGTTGGTTAGATAATAATCAAAGCAGTGCTAATGGCACCCGGTGGGTGTGCAGCAGTGACAAGACCAACAGTGTCATAGTGAATGTGAAAGATTTTGCAACTTAGAAAAATGAATAGAGGGGTGTTTCGTGACATTAATATGATGCCCTCGTAGCCATGGTCGCTGGAGCGTATAGTTCCGGCGCTCCGCTAAGCTGATGGTCGCGGTTTCGAGTCCCGCCATGGACATGGGTGTTTGTGCGCGCGCGCGTGCGTGTGTGTGTGTGTGTGTGTGCGTGTGTGTAATTGCTGTAATAAACGGTAAAGTAAACAGTAAAACAAAGTAATCATGAACTGGGTAAACAAGAGAACTTTTAAAAAATATATGTTTAATGATTCCCTCTAAACGGAAGTAGTTCTCATTACAACTTTGAATGCAGGGGTGAGGTACTCTGAGTATGGTAGAAACATCCGGTGGGTGTATTAATGATAAGACACACGGCGCAATAATGAACATAAAATAATTCGCCCCTTAGAAAATTACAGAATGCGAGTGTTTCTCTTTATATCACGTGCATGCGCGAATATATCTTATAAAAATTCTGTATTGCCGCTACACGCCTTATTTTCCAGATTTCGCCCTGATACTATATCAAGCAAACAGGAGCTCGTGATACATGTGTGCCAAGGATCGAACTAAGCCTGTTAAGAATGGAATGTGATGGAGAACAACTCTTAAAGAATATATACTTATATATTTGTTTATTTATTTTAAAATCTTTTTAACCCTTTCAGACCCGACTTTTTCTTGGGAGTCTAAAAAATTATTCTAGGAGTCAAAAGTGTTTAAATAGGTTCAGAAAAGACAAAAATATAACAATTGGTCAAAAAATATTTTAATGAATAGTTATAGTATGTACCTTATAATGGACAAATAGATTCAAGTGATGCAAATCACATTCTATGAAAATTCTTGAAGTAGTTTCTTCCTTTGACAAAACACAAGTGCACATTGAATTTTTCACAATAAATGTGGGTTTTTTCACACAGTTAATCATTTAACACCTGGAAGCCTCTTTTTTATCATCATACTCAGGAAAATGATCGCTTAGATCATGACGTATTTCAGGTGCAGTGCGAATCTCAGTTTTCAATCTCTTGTTTTGTGGTTCATTTTCCTCATTTCTTGGTCTGCAAATACTCCTTTTGTTTCCTTTGCCCATTTTGATGAGAGCTTCTCCTATTCTTAATTTAAAATGAAACAAGTCCAATTTATTTTTCTCACCCAACTTATCCATAGCCCTTGTGTACTCCAACCAGCTATTTACACAAGTTAAATCTATTGCATGGAATAGCATCCGGAGTGTCCATTTTTACATTTTAAAAATATTCTATACATACTAATTAGCATATCCATTTTATCTACGCCACCCATAGCATGATTATAGCTGCGGAAAATCTGTGGTCTTTTCACTGAAATGTATGCCTGTGTCTCTTTATTCCATCTCCTTACTTCATCCTGTTCACCACATCCTACAAAGTTTGATCCCAATACTACTGGTCTGTTGTCATACCATTTACACAATACAACTTTCTCATTTAGGCTAACAACTTCCTCAGAGTAGCCTCGACCTTTCTTTTTTATTTCTTTGTCTGAAGCAAGCGGTGGATTTGGAAAGCGAGATATTCTAACAGTGCCTCCAGCATATATTTTTCTATCTCTCAAAATTTCAAACAAATTGAAGGATGAAAAGTAATTATCAAAATACATATAATGGTTCTCTTGTTTTATTCTCTCTGCAAGTTTTAGCATGAAGCCCCTAAACCAAACTCCTTAATGGAATGCTCATTGAATTCAGAAGTAGCACCTTGATACATAACAAAATCATAGCATAAACCACTTTTTCCACACAAAAGAAATAACTTAATGCCCTAAGGATTAGGTTTCCCTTTACAATATTGTTTGACTCCCAAATGACCTTTGTAAGGCACCATTTGCTCATCTACACATAGTACATTTTCTAATTCAAGCTCTAAGCATCTACTTCTAACACAATTATAAATTGGCCTTACTTTATAGAATCTATCTTTACAGTCTGCTGGTTTTTCCAAGTTATTAACTACTTGAAACATAGATATAAGTTGAAAAATCTTTCCCTAGACATACTTTCTACAAACAAATCCAAATGCAAAGCTGAATCCCAATACATTCTTACTCTAGGATAATTCAGGCAACCCATCATAATGTGCAGCCCTATGAAAGACCTAATTTCCTGTACATTTGTGTTTCTGAATATTTTGCCATTCTGTAAAGCATAGATATTGTTTTTTCAACCATATTATGTACACAAGAATCAGTAATGTATTTTAAAAAATATGAGATAGGTATATCACTGGCATCATCTGGTTCTAATTCTACTGATTCCCATTCGTCTGGTGCGACACTGATGTTTTTGGTGTGAATGCTTTCCTTCTCCACCTAATGCCCAGCCTTTTTGTAAAATTCCAATCAGTTATTTCGTTGCCACCCATTATCTTCCCATCTGTATTAGGTTGGTCAGTATCTCTCTCTTCATCATTATCCTCCACTTCCTGACCTCTTTTGACTATGTCAGCACCTAGAATGAAATATGAATGTGTGTTTAAGTATAAAAACTTGTATTAACCACAAATTAAACACCAAGCTAGTTTGCTGGCATAGGTTTGGCAAAATTTTAAAGATATGTTAGTACAAGAGCCTAAGGGATTATACATATGTTTAGATGGATTTATTGTAAAAATAATAAAATTGGGTATATTTACACATACCTATTCTAATAGGCTGTGAACCAATAACATCAATCTCACAGTCACTCTCATCACTCTGTAGTTCTTCCAGTTCAGAAACATCTCCAGATAAGAGCAGCTCCAAAATTTTATCAGCATCCCTCTCAGGATGAAAACAATCTAGAAATGATCAAAAGGAAGTATTTTAAAATTATAGAGTTAATAATTGCTAGAACCTATATTGAATATGTCTGCACGTGTTAGCATGAATACCTACAAAATAAGTTATACACCCAAATGTGGAGACTTATTCTAATAAGATAGGTTACGTTTACATTTGAGAAAACTTACCCTCCAGATCACATGTCCATTGGGATGGACATGAAAAAATAAGTATGTGTACAAAGTCCCTATAATGCAACAAACACAGTTACTTGGCTTTAAATTGTAGCTTGAACATTCAACATTGAATTTACACCCGGAATTATACCACCATAAACAACAAAAATAGGATATTCCAAAAAAATGTACACCTACCTTGGTAAGCCTTCCAATCAACTGACATTTTGTCTTCTTCAATTGCTATACTAGTAGCCTCTTTCACCACCAGAGAGAAGAAGTGTTGGCAAAAAGCATAATAAGGTTGCCATTGGTCTCTTCAGACAGTCTCAAAGGATTAAGTGCCTATTTCTTTAAGGTAAAATTATTTAATTCTTAAAATTCCTCTTATTCACCTATTTCCAAAGTGATACGTGAGTTAATACTTGTTATATAATAAAGCGAGCTGTTTTCATCTCTTTCAAATATCAGACAATTGTAGATTCAGCGATGGGATATATTCTATTTTTAATACGTTTACTTCTTTTTTCTGTTAAAAATAAGCGGATATGCAATGAAGTAAAAGACTTCATCATGTGTATTGAATACATCAATACAGAAATACTTACGACATAATTTTTTATAAACTATACAGTTGTGTTTAAATTGTCCTATTACTTAGTTTCTTAGCAAATACGCTAAATCCGTTCGTATATAGTTAACAATTTCGAATTCTTTAAAAGTATTCTATCGTCAAAGTGAGAACAATTCTTACAGAATATATGGTAAGTGGCAAGATATATGGCAAGTTTAGCATATAACCCTATTCTAATTGAGTACGGTTGTTATTGTTTTAATTGGTTGTGTGTAAGCCAATTATATTGCAAGTAGCAGTTTTCGCATTTCTGTATAGAGTATAAAGCTTTCAAATGTCTCTTCAATTGTAAAAGCGTTCCGGTTTTATTTGTTTCAATTGATTAATATATGAAATATAAGTTTAAGTGTTTACTTCTTTCGGGTATAAAGATCTTAATTCATAACATTTCTTTTATTCATATGTTTCCAAACTAATACATCAATTTATACTTGTTATAAGATAGTATGTGCAGGATTTTCTTTCCTTTAAAACATTACACAATTGTAGATTCAGTAATGGAATATATTCTCTTTTTTGAATGTAATGTTTTTTTCTCTATAAATACATATATGAATGTGCAAGGAAGTAACAAGACTTAATAATATATGTTGAATGCATCAGTATAGAAATATTCACTACGTTAGCTTCTTAATAAACTGTAAAGTTTTGTTTTAATTGCCCTCTTCTTTAATTTCTTAGGAAATACGCGAAACCCGTTTAGGTATAGAAAACATTTGCGGAATTCATTAAAAGTCCCTAATCATTAAGCGTAAATATAATGTGTTGAATGCAATAGCTTCTAACATGTACAAAGGTATATCTTTCTTGGTTTACCACTCCAAACGAAAAGTGATCAGTGAGCTAATTCTTGAGTTTAATGCGGAAAACGTTTACTCTTTACATATCTAACTGAAGCAAATCTATGAACCTACAGTACCTAAAAACAAACGAATGGTCTTTCACATTGTGTTTATGATTAGGATTACGTTACGGAGGGGACACCTAGCACCTCGACTCATACAGGGATCTTTTGTGCATGCACCCTTGGGAGGAACGGATGAAATGAAAAACCGCAGGTGACGTATGGGCTGCAGAACCGGCCGACACAGATGACAGAGACGTGCAGAGATCCCTAACAGTTACAAGCTTGAGCACCCAACCGGAGAGCGCTCAAGGCAGGCCTACCAAGCCACCGGAGGTTGACAATAGGCCCCCTCCAGCGGAGACCGGGAAAATCCACCCAGCAGCGGAGACTCGATCGGCCTCCATCTGACGGGGAAAGCCGTCTGCGCCATTTACTTGCAGTCGTCCGACACACAGCCCCTGAGCCAACCTGAAAGAAGAAGATGAAATGAGGGGGAATGAAGGAGGAGAAGTTCCGGGGAGTCAATGATCCTTCCCAGCATTCGCCTAGTGACCCGGGGAAAACCCGAGAAAACTCATGAGTAGTATATACCCCGCGGCAGGCAGACGGTCAAAGGTCGCCCTGGTGTCAAAGGTCAGAGGTTAAAAGTCATTGACGTCATGAAGGTCGGAAGGTTATCTGACCGTGATGACGTCGTAGACCTTGACACCTCTGACTCCCGCCAGGGCGGAGCCGTCTACCTGCCGCGGGGCATAATTTTTTTTTTGCTTTTATTGTTCTTAGTGAGGTGATACACAAAAGTGACAATTTTTAACAAAAGGTGCGAGACTATCCACGTGAGTACTCCACGAAGGTGGATTAAAATGTTTGTTGCAGCGGCGATATTCCGCAAAGGTTTGTTGACACTGGTCGCTCAAACTGTTCCACACCACGTCCACGTCGAGAGGAGGATGATGTAACAAGGTGAGTGGAAGTGACGACAGCACCAGTCGTTCGTCGGAGTTGAGGTTGGAGAGTTGTTGCTGGTTGCCGACGTACTTGTAGATGACCCTGTCCGCTTCTTCCATGCTCATTGCTGTAGCTTTGTGAGAAACAATAAAAAGACTATTGTGTGTGTGTGTTTGTGCGACGGTAAGCATAAGGTGTGGTTAGTTTTGTTTACTACCTGATGCCAGCGATACTTACCGGTGTTACTCGTGCCGGGGCGTGCAGCGATGCGAATAGGAATAGCTATGATGCTATACTGAGTCGATTCGCTGTTGTCAGGACGTTATAAGATAAATGCTGTTTGCATGTGATTGGCTACTTAAATGACGACTTTTGCTTTGTGCGCCAATACTGATGACGTTATATTTATTAATAGATATGCGGTAATGCTATATTGTGCAGAATGGGTCACGTGACTTTCACGTGGGTATATATACGTTTTGCACGTGAACTTTAATGTTTTTACAGGTGAGCATCATGTTTGAGGTGGTGATCGTGTCTTTTGTTGTAGTTGTTTCGGGCGCCGTAACAGGTGCGGGAGAGTGTTGCGTGACGTTTGGTAGGTGTGGAATTACCGTAAATGATAATACGGGACATTTGCAAAATGCTACCATTTGTCCGAAAGACTATGAATTGCTTTCTAATTGCTCGTGCATTTATAAAAACAATAGCGTGTGCATGCTTAAAGATAGTTTGCTGAATATCGAGAGCTTAAAAAATGTGCATGCGTGTTTGAAACCTGTCACGAGGTGTTCTTATGGTAATCGTTGTGGGCAAATATTTTACGGGAATTTACATGTAGGTAATATGCAATGCGAAAACGGTTTCGTAGTGAACGAAGTATGTGAATGCGTAGAAATGTTAATACACGATAATGGTAGTTGTAAATTTTATACTAGCCCTATTCCAATGTTGTCAAATGAGAATAAATCGATTTTAGTTGAACTAATGAATTGTGAAACATTAATACATAATTATAATTTGCCGCAAGGTATAGGGATAAATTGGAAATTAAGTAAGGAACAAACCGAATTAGTGTTATTGTATAATATGATCGACGATATGAACTCGTATTTTTCAGATAATTATGTTTACGTATTCGGAAAATGTGGGAGTGGTGAATGGGATTTAAATATAGGTGGTAAACACGTATCAGGTAGAGTTAAGCGTGGAGCTACATGGTCTGCTGAAGGTACGTTAAATATTAAATCAGAATGCGGTAGCGGTACTGGTGCTACCGCAAACTACTGCGGCCGAAACCGGTCGTGTATCGATAAATAAATTACGAAAAGTAGTGGCCGAAAAATGCAAAACTTCTATTAACAAAGTTAAGCAGAAGTTAGAACGTGAATGTAATCAAAAGGTTGCAGATTTAAACGATGAAATAGATACGCTTTTGGAAGATAACGATCATCTTAAAGAAAATTTGTAAAAAGCGGGCGAAGCGGTGGATGATATGAAAAAGGCTTTAGAGATTAGACAACACAACTTGACGCATCATCAATTGATAGTTAATAAAATAAAGGTTACTGTAAACACGATGCATGAATATGTCACGGTGTTAAAAGGTTTAATATTTAACTTAACAAACTCCAACGCATGCGCAGTTAAACCCAAAGAAGCGCGAGAAGAGGAAATGTTTGTTAATTACGATAACGATGACCTATTATTAACAAGTTTGGAAGTAGGAGAAAATGAAAATGGAGAAGATGACGATGATGTCTTACAACGATGATGACAAAACAAACTATAAAGCAGTAACGTAGGTATAAACATTTATTTTTATTATTTATTACATTTGTTTATTAGGATAACAATAATAACAGTAATACTGTAAATGATTGATGAAATAATACTGGGCGGCTTGTAACACTAATGCGGTGGATGTTCCATAAAATAAAATCAACAATCGGTGCAGTTATTGTCAACTAAGTCAAATAATGTGTAATGTGTCTTTGGTACATTATAGGGATGAAATGTAAGTTGTGCTATGTCTGTATACATCGGCACATTACACAACATGTCCGAATGATTAAACAGTTCAATCGTCAATAAATGAGTTTTATTGTCGCATATTAATTTTGAAAAAACAGTCACATTTCGTCGTAGTAATGCTTTATAATTTTCTACTCTAGCGTAGAACCCTTTTGGTACCTGGATCTTGAGTCCAGTAGACACAGATAAAACCTTGCGTGGTTCGACAGAGGTATTTATATGACATTGTATCAAAATTCCTGTTTTAATTTTTATTGGATGAAAAGCACTGTTATCTACAAGTTCATATTGAAATGCCAAATTATTTGTCATAGTATACCCTTCCATGCTGTCATTATTATTATCATTTCCATCATCATCATTATTACCATCGTCATTATCATCATTATTATTATTTTGAACTGAACCGTCGTTGCTTAAGAAAATAGTGCTGTCATTTTCGGTGTTTGTCTCGTCTGCGTTAATGTTGAACATATCAGTCACATCGGACAAAACCTGTTGCAAATTACTGACCAATTGTTTAATTCTATTTTTGGTTATACATAAATGTGTTACGGGACGTCGCTGCGTTGTTACAGTGTTATTTACCTGATGCTGCGACTTCCCCGGTTGCTGTAGTTGTTAATGATGATCATGATATTGAGTGGGCTGGTGCAACTCCTCGGCCTCCCGCTGTTGCTCGGACTGGTCCTGCTGGTTTTCACCGTTGGACCGGTGAAGCTGACCCTGCTCCTCCTCGGACTGGCGCTGCTGGTCCCGCTCCTCGGACCGGTGAAACTGGCCTTCCTCTTCCTCGGACTGGCGCTGCTGGTTCTGCATCTCGGTCCGGTAAAGCTGGTCTTCCTCGGACTGACGCTGCTGGTCCTGCTCCTCGCATTGGTGCTGCTGGACATGCTCGTCGGACCGTTGAAGTTGGTCCTCTACGTCGGAGCGGTGTTCTTCCTCTACGCACTCGTCAGGCTGCTTTGACGAGTCAGGTAGTACTACTTTAAATCCAAGTTCCATACCTGGTTCTCGTTATTTAAGTGAAACCTCCAGAGTACGTAGAATTGACGTGGTAATCGGAAGCATGTCCATTTTACTCCGCTTTACCTGTGTCGACAAGTCTAGAGGAGCTTCTGTTGTTCTCTTCGTCGACAGGTTTAGCGGAGTATTCGCACACCTGCCAATGCATGCAGCGCTGATCATCTTTTTCATTTCAAAATTAAAGAACATTTTGAAGATGATGTTGTTGTACTGAGAGTGAGAGAGACAGAGAGACGTGACTTCTATGATTTTCACAAGACGTTATAACATGGGAATGATAGCTCGTGTTTTTATATGCTAGTAAAGACCATTAGAATAAGGCTAACACATGTATACGTCAATGCAGTCACCCGTAATAACCTTTTAATGGCGGTCTTCAGTTCGAAGACTCATGCTAGTGGATAATGCCACACATGTTAATAACGTATGTAGCGTTTGGCATCAAGCCAGCCAATATTAGTAATAACACTTGTATGACTGTGCGTGTGAGCCTGTTATAACCAGATATGGCTGATGCAACAACTTACACAATGGCGTCATTACAGTGAATTGGCTCGGAAATTCTGCAAACATAGCATGACTGTGCGTTTAAACAAGTTATAACCAGATGCGGCTGATGTAACAAGTTGCACACTGGCGTCATTCCAGTAAACTCTCTCGACAATTGTGCAAACATCGCATGACTGTGCGTTTAAACAGGCTCTAACCAGATGCGGCTGATGTAACACATTACTTATTTGCGTCATTTCAGTAAACTGTTCCGACGATAGCTCAACAAGATGTGTATGTTGCAATACGTAGGAGTATCGAACTGCTTTATACAACGTAACAAGGTATAAAAGTGCTGTAAATTGTTAGCGAAAATTAACATCTACACCGACCGCAGAAAAAAGCATACATCTTTAACATCCGCAGAAAACATACATCTTTGGTAAGTTTTGTTTAATCATGACTTTTACTATCGTAAGAACAAGAAATAGAACTTTAAATAGATTTTATTCCGGATATTCCGAAACTGAAGTAATAGTTGACCCTATCCCCGATGACGAAGAAGAAATAGATCTAATGGAGTGGATACATTGGATATTTACTCAATACTTGACATTTGTAAACGAGCAATTGTTAAATAACGAACCAAGTTATTTTTGAATGTCTATATCTAATTCGGCTTATCCAAACAGGGATTTTAATATTAGTGTGCGTCGTTTTGATCAGGTAAATATAGATGTTATATTAAATTCTATTGAAACTACTTTGCAAAGTAATCAAAATTTTTTCTTGAATGGCACATTAAAATTTACGTGTGTGTATACACGTATATTAGAAGGAGAATGTTTTAACGAATGTGAGCTTTGTTATAAGAATAAAGGTATCATTGTTATTAAAAATACCGATGCTCTTTGTTTACCTAGAGCGATAGCTGTGTGTTTGGCTAAAGTTAATAATGATCCTGAATATAATTCGGTAAAAAAGACTGAATGCGTGCAAAAGCGTAACGCGTTACTATTGACTGACTTAGTTAATAAAACTATAAATTTCGGTGTAGATGATGCAAAAGCCTTTGAAGTTGCTTTAAAGAATTATTGTTTTACTGTTTTTGATGGACATTCTGGAAATAAAGTCCTGTATAAGTCAACAATAAATAATAATAAGAGTAATATTAAATATATTGATTTAATATATCACGATAATCACTTTAATGCTATAGTAGATTTACATAGAGCATTTAAATGTAAATATTATTGCAGACGATGTAACTTCGTTTAAAAAAATAAAAAGGAACTGCATCGATGTGACTATGATTGTTCCAAATGTCATTTGCTGTGCGATTCTTCATTTGAAAATTACATTGCTTGTTCATCCTGTAACCGTGATTTTAAAGGTCAAACATGTTTCGATAATCATTTATTAAAAGGTGTGTTTTATCCTGCGGGGAAGTCGGTGTGCGACATTGAAAAGGTTTGTCCTAAATGTAATCATTTATATAACCTCAGACGTAGAAAGGTTGCTCATGTCTGTAAGGAGACATATTGTACCGTCTGTAAAAGATATGTTGAAGATACTCATCAATGTTATATCAATCCATATCGTGGTAAACAATTAAGTAAAAATGTGTTATTCTTATTCATCGATTTCGAGTGTATGCAAGAGAAACCGTTTGGCACTCGAAAGAATACCGATGAACATGAAGCAAATTTATATGTTTTATATCAGGCATGTAATTACTGTATAGAAATTTGTGAAAAAATGTATAGCTGCGAACACTGTGGTATAAAAGAGTGGTTATTTCAAAATCACCCAGTGCATGAATTGTTTCAATATATTACTTTGCCACGTACGACGTTTAAAAACTCAGCAGTTATTGCCCACAATTTAAAGTCGTACGATGGACACTTGTTGCTTAAGTATATGGTAGATACTTTAAAATGGACTCCAGAGTTGATCATGAATGGAAATCGTATATACAAAATGAAATATCAAAATATAACATTTATAGATTCGTTGAACTTTATTCCGTTTTCACTTGCTAAATTTTCAAAAACGTTCGGGTTAAAAGAAATTAAAGGATATTTCCCTTACCTATTTAACACAAGCGAAAATCAGAACTATGTTGGTGTGATGCCCGATCAACAATATTTTTGTCCTGATAAAATGACTGTAGAAGATAGACAAATATTCGAAAAATGGTACGCTGAAAAGGTATCTTCTAATTATGAATTTAACATGAAAAAAGAAATTGTTACATATTGTCAAATGAATGTACAAATGTTGTGTTTCGGTGTGTCTAAATTTAGAAAAGAATTTATGCAGGAAAATAAGATTGACCCTTTCAGAGAATATGTAACTATAGCAAATGCCTGCATGAATGTGTATAGACATCGTTTTATGCCTAAAGATACTATTTCCATTATTCCTCTTGGCGGTTATCGTTTAGCAGATAAACAATCTCGCATAGCTTTAATATGGTTGAGCTGGTTAGAACAAACCGAAAATATTACCATCCGACATGCACTTAACGATCGTGAAGTAAAAATTTTAAATCATAAAGTTGACGGATATAGAGAAGATGGTGAATATAAATATGTATACATGTTCCAAGGGTGTTATTTTCACGGCTGTAAAACTTGTTTCGTTAATATATCAACTGTACTTTATAATACCGGTAACGAAACAATGAACTCTAGGTTTGAATCTACAGAAAGGGTAATTAAAAGCATAAAAGAAGCAGGATACAAAGTAATTGAAATGTGGGAATGTGATTTTAATAATTTAAGTCGGTCGAACGTTGCTCTATCTCAGTTTATAAAAGCATTTAAAATTTCAGAACCCCTCGAACCTAGAAATGCGTTTTTTGGCGGACGTACAAATTGTACTAAATTATACTATGAAATTACAGGTACAGACGAAAAAATATTTTACTATGATGTTTGTAGTTTATATCCCTTTGTAAATAAGACTAAACCTTACCCGGTTGGACATCCAAAAATATATTGTAAAGACTTTCCGGATTTAAATAATGTAAAAGGTGGATTAATCAAATGCAAAATATTACCGTTTGCAAACCTTTACCATGCCGTTTTACCTGTGCGAATTAACGGTAAACTAATGTTTCCGTTATGCATGACATGCGCACAATTAGAAAATCAGAACGATTGTGATCATAACGATGAAGAAAGTAGTATTTCAGGAACGTGGGTGATTGACGAGGTAAAAATAGCCCTTCAAGAAAATTATGTTATATTGGAAATATATGAAATATGGGAGTATGACATGGTGCAGTATAATTTGGAATCAAAGAAAAAAGAGTTATTTGAGAATTACGTGAACCAATTTTTAAAAATAAAAACCGAAGCTTCTGGGTGGTCCTCTTATTGCGATACTGAGGATAAAAAACTTCAATTCATTAACGATTTTGAATTAAAAGAGGGAATTAAATTAAATTACGACACAATATGTTCGAATCCCGGAAAACGAGAAATGGCTAAGCTTATGCTTAATTCTTTTTGGGGTAAATATGGGCAAAGAGATAATCTACCTACTTGTGAGTTAGTAAATACATATTCGCGATTGATAGAGCTATTAAATAATCCTAGTGTAGAAGTTCAAACATATCTTCCGGCGACAGACACAATTATGTACGTAGTATGGAAATACGTGAAGATAAGCCCAAAATTAAATCCGACAACTAACGTAGTTATAGCTGCGTACACCACCGCACACGCTCGATTGGAACTGTATAGTTATTTAAAACAATTAGGTAGACGTGTGCTATATTTCGACACCGATTCTGTTATCGCTACGTGGAAACCTAACCAATGGATGCCTGCTACCGGTCCGTTTTTAGGTTGCATGACAAACGAATTAGAAAAATATGGCGAAAATGCTTACATCGACCAATTTGTGTCCACAGGACCTAAAAGTTACGGTTACAGGATACGATATGGGGAAAATACTAAAGTAATGTGTAAAATTAAAGGAATGACGTTAAATTGTGCTAATCTGAATAAAGTAAATACTCAAGTAATGCGTGATATAGTATTAAAAAATAATACTCTATCAATTAATCTTAATAACACGCAAACTACTAGGAAACCGTTATGGAGGCTGGTCACAGAACCAACAACTAAAACCTTTCGTATGGTGGTTACTAAACGTAGAAGAACCTCAGACTTTGACACAGTGCCATACGGGTATAAAAGACCGTGTATTGAGCAAACCGATTAAGTAATCATAATGGTGTTGCATACGTTACCTCAACAAGAAGTATTACATTACAACGTTAACAACTTATCTAATACCGAAACATTACAAGTTCCAAAACGTCCTGCTAGCGATAAATTTATTTCATACGATGTAAAATACCCGAGATGGGATAATAATAACGAAGTAAAAAATAAGCGTTCGGCTAATAAAAACGTATTAAAAAATAATGCTAAATATTTAAAGTTAGATCGTGGTAGTAACAAATCGAATAAAAGACCGGCTACCGATGATTTTGAGACCAAGAAATTAAATTAACAAAGTTTCATCCCTTGGATATTGAAAGCTTTTTTCAACCCGCAAAGCGTGAATCTAAATGCTTTAATACCACAACAAATAAAAGACCAAGCACATTAGCAAAATATGAGCCTTTGAACATTGAAACATTTTTTCAACCTATAAAGCGTAAAGCTGAAGAAATAAATATATTAAATTCCCTGAAACGCCATAAAAAAGAAAATGCGTTCAAACGTTTAAACTCTGAAACACTTTTTAATCCTAATTATAAACGCTTTAAAGAATCGGCATCAAACTGTTTAAGTGCACGTAAATTGTCTTTAAAAAAGAAGAAGAATTACAATTCGGAGCAAAACTGTGGTAAGCGCGCAAATTTAGATACTACTTTGCATGATGTATTTGACTCTGAAAATTTGACTACGAACGTACAGTTACCTGATAATACCTTTAATCATGATTTGAAAACAAAACTCAAAAATTTCGAACGAAGACACACACATTACACACCATACCGTAAACAGCAGCAAATAGCTAGGCAGGAAAATAAAATTCCCTTATTAACCGACAGCGAACATTTATATGTTGAGCCGGAAAACGTAGATGACAATGTTTTAACCATAAATTAAAAACTAAGTTTAAAAATGACAATTGGAGACACTCGCGATATACACCTTACCATAAGCAACATCAAGTAGAGAGCCAAGAAAGCAAAACAAAAACTCAAAATGACATTGAAAATAAAATTCGTTTAACTTCTCGTTTACTAACAGACACTAAGCCTTTAAATAAAAATGAATGGAAAGACACTCGATATAAACCGTATACAAAGAAAAAAGGAGATGTGGTTGTTTATAAGCCCCTAGAACAGGTCGATTCGGGAGAAACAGTAGAAATGAAAAATGATGATGGTGATATTAACGGTAATGATGAAGAAAGTACTATTACTTCCGATATCAAAAACTATAATTACGATGATGAGGAACAATTTACACCCACGGAAACCGTGGATTCATCAGCTGTGAAATATAAATTTTCAAGTACCATGCAGGTAGCCGGTCCTTCGCGTTGCGGTAAGTCTACATTTGTAAAAAATTTATTAAAGCATGCTAATTGTTTATTCGATAATCCGATAAAAAGGGCTTTATGGTGTCATCCACGTGACTATCCACCAAAATTTGGTCGCGAATTTCACAATTGTACATTTAACGTACGTACCCACGAAGGTGTTCCAGATTTAGAAAATGTAAAAAATGGGGATTTACTTATCTTAGACGATCTAATGTATGAAGCAGACAATAACGATGTGTCTAATTTTTTTACGAAAGACTCACATCATAAAAATTTTGGAATCCTATACGTTTTACAAAACATTTTTCCTCAAGGAAAAAAGTTCAGAACGATGTCTTTAAATTCAAATTATATTATAGTTTTTAAAAATAACAGAGATAAGTTACAAATAGATAAATTGTTTCAGCAACTCGAACCCAGAAATTCGAAATTTCTTTTGGAAGCTTTTAACAAAGCCACTAATACGCCGCACGGTTATTTGGTATTAGATTGTACACAACATACTCCCGATATTTTACGATATCGAACAGGTGTTGTACCTAACGAACGTCTTGTTTGTTTCAGACCAAAGTAAATAAATACCGTCGATAATATACATAAAGTTCATTTACGAAGAATCATGGATATGCGTCAGGTTCCTAAACTATCTCCATTAGCTTATAAGAAAGTCTGTAAATTATCTTCACCCGCAATAGCAAAACAATGTGGAGCTTTGTTTATATTAAGTAAAGCAAATTCTAAATCACGTACGAAATTATTAAAAGCTGCTGATTCCAAATTACTTAAAGCAATAACTGAATGCGTGTTAAACGTTAGCAAAGGAACTATACCTATATCGAGTAAATGTAAAAATCGTTTAAAAAGGTGTAAAGCTACCTGGAGAAGATTAGTTAATAGAAAGACTTCATTAAAGAAAAAGAAGAAAATAATACTACAAAAGGTGGTTTTTTACCTGCTTTTATTATACCTGTTTTAAGTGCGATAGGTAGTGCTCTTGTGTCTAAGTTCATACCGTCATCATGAAATACGCTAAGCAAATTATGTTGTTACATTCACAACCGGAAAGCGAAAAAAATCCACGTTATAGATAAAACATTATCTAATTTAATAGAAAATATTAATAAAATAAAAATTTTAAACTTGTCAGCTGACGATAAATGGAGTCTGCTTAGGCATAAAATAACTTACTATCACGATATAATGTCTAAATTACGTCAACCGTATGTTCAAGCTATGCAAGCAGAAGAAGAAGAACAAAAGTTATTAGAATTCGAGCAACCTCAGTCTACATCTGTATTAAAATCCCCTCAAAAAAATAAAAGGAAGTCGAAACCTGGATTAACAAAGCCCATAAAAAGATAAAGAAGTAAAGTGGTAATGAAAAACGAAGAAAAAGATAGAAAAACCTCCGACAGCGAGGACTCTGATACAAACGTTAGGTTCACACCTTACCCTTCACGTATTCGAAAACAAACCCCCGGTTACACTTTACGTTCTCATAAATGGCGAAAAATAATTTAACACGAGCAGAAACGTCACTACTTAACAAATATTATTCCAAATTTGATCATTATGCAGGACTTGGAACCATACAAAAATTGCATCGTGCTACAGGGATTTCTAAAGCTAAAATTAAATATTATCTTCAAGCACAGGAGAGGTACACGCTTCACAAACCAATAAAAAACGTTTTCCAACAAAAATATATCATGTAACTAATATTGATGATCTTTGGGAAAGCGATTTAAACGTTTTAGATACTATTTCTAAATACAACAAACGTTACGTATATATTTTAACTGTTATAGACGTGTTCTCCAAATTTGCATGGGCATTACCTTTAAAAACTAAAAACGGTGGTGAAATTGTTAAAGCATTTACAATTATATTCGAACGATATAAACGCATTCCTAAAGTAATTCAAACCGATAAAGGAACTGAATTTACAAATAAAACATTTCAGACGTTTTTAAAATCTAAAGGAATACTTCATTACACAACTAATAATAATGTAAAAGCTAGTGTTATAGAACGATTTAATAGAACTTTAAAAACTAAAATGTGGCGATACTTTACATATAAACACACATATACGTATATAGATATACTACCTAGTCTGTTACAAGCATATAATAGCTCTTATCATAGATCAATCAAAATGGCACCAATACAGGTAAATTCCTCAAACATTTTAAAAGTATACAATAACCTATACAAAAATCGGTTTACTGAATCAGTTTCCTTACCCAAAATACAATTTAGAATCGGTGATCATGTTAGAATTTCTAAAGCCAAATTACGTTTTGATAAAGGTTATGAACACAATTGGACTGATGAGATATTTCTAATACAGCAAATAATTCAAAGTACACCTATAGTTTATAAATTAAAAGATTTATCTGGAGAAGAAATAAACGGTATATTCTACACCGAAGAATTACAAAAAGTGCGTCTTCCGAAACTTTATAAGATTGATAAAATCTTAGGCATGAGAGGTAAAGGTCGTAGTAAAGAAGTATTGGTAAAGTGGAAAGGTTATCCTGATAAATTTAATTCCTGGATTAAACATTCAAAAATAGCGTCATTATAATGATACGTACCGAACCATTTTCTATTACTTTAACAAGTAATGGTTCTCCTACTATTTTTGATAACAACACCACTTCTCAATTTTTGAACATGTTGCCGCAAAGAGTAGTTCTTCGAGGTAAATGGGAAGTGGCACTTACAAAAATTCGTTATCCGGGCTCTTTTTTAAACATTGCTAAAGGTGGTAATTACATTAAAGGACGAATGCTTTATAAACCCGAACAAGGGGTTCCTCAGGAAGTAGATTTTCGTTATGAATTAAATGAAACTACTATAACAGATAATGTTATGCTTCTATCGGTAATTAACGAAACAATTAAAAAGGAAAGTCATATCAACAAGCTTTTCTTATACAATAAGGACACCGGTTTCGTCCACGTTAATTCGACTGCTGTAGAAAAGAAAAAAGAAAACAAAAAGCGTAATGAGGCAGACGTTTCGGAATCGGTTGTAAATAACACCGAAAACGATTCTATTCAACCATCTATTACAGATTCTAAATTAAATGAACATGACATCGAAGTTAATGACGAGACAGCAAAATCAAAAGATAAAAGAGCAGTTAGCGAAAATATAATGCGCGAATTATATCTTTCTCAGGATTTAAGCAGACAGCTAGGATTTGCACCTCTATCCGATGTTACTAAAATTAAACGCGCCCCATTTCCAATGAATCCTTAGTATCATTTCCGTACGAAATGTTTATATACTGCAATATTATAGAACCTCAAATGGTAAGCGATACGTTTACTCAAATTATCGAAAGTACCATTGTTGAAATAGATGTTGATCATAAACATCTAGCAATGGAAAAATCGTTTGTACCTTTAAACTGGGTTCCTGTTCTTCATCACGATTTCCAAATTATAAAAATCGATTTAAGAACGGGAACAGGCGAATTATTACCATTTATGGACGGATTTTCTTCGGCTGTAGTACTTTGGGTTAGACCTTATGGATCATCGTGAGCTCATTAAATATTTTCTTAATCAGACAGGACATTGTGATACTTTTGTATTGTATAAAGGTAGACGCTTTCAAAAAGGACGCGGACTTTTTGGTGCTTTAGGTAGTTTGTTTAGATACATGTCTCCGTACTTTAAAAGCGCTGCAAAGTCAGTCGGTAAAGAACTATTAAACGTGGGTGGTAATGCTTTATCGGATGTGATTTCGCAAAAATCTTTCAAGTCTTCACTTAATAATAGATTAAAAGAAGGCGGATCGAATTTAAAGAGAAAAGCAGATCAGGCTTTGGATACAATGCTCGGTTCAGGAATAAAAGTTCGTAAAAGACGTAAAACAACACAGTTAAAAAGAAGAAGTGCAAGACGTAAGAAAGGGTTTAAAAATCTAAAATATCTAAGAAAAAGAAACAGAGAAAGCGTAAAACTAAAAAAAGAAAATCAAAAAACACACGTGATATATTTGCATAATGTCTAAGGTATACGTAAATTCGGCATTTAATTTTTTTGACGAACCTCCCGTGCAAACTAGCGTAAATCGGTATACCGTAATTGAATTAGAACCTCAAAATGTAATTTCGTACAATTCACCCATCGTCTTTCATTATAAAGGTAATGCTGATGCGTACATCGACGGTTCACAGATAGAATTATATTTACGTTGTAAAATTGTTAGCCACGATGGTAAAGAGTTAAAAGATACAGATAAAATCACTCTGGTTAACAACGCTTTAAATTCACTGTTCCAGCAAATAGAGGTAATGTTAAATAATGTCACTGTTACTCCACCGCAACCCGGATATCCGTATAAAACGTATATAGAGCAATTGTTTAATTATTCATCCGAATCACAAAATTCGTGGCTTGAAACGTCGCTTTGTAAAAAGGATACAGCAGGTGCTTTTGATACCTTTGATAGTAATGAAGGATTAAAATGGCGCTTCGAACATATAAAAGGTAGTCAAGAATTTGAATTAATGGGTCGATTATCGTGTTCTCTATTTTCTCAAGAAAAATATATTCCCAACAATGTAGACATGACGATAAAACTAACTCCGTCTACTCCCAAATATCATCTTATAGCTGTAGGAGAAATTAAAGGAAAAACTATAATTACGGGTGCTACACTTAACGTAACGTGTATTTATCCTTCCGCTTCCATGCTTTTAGCTCATCAAAACTTACTTTCTACACTTAACGGTAAATTAATATTGGACGAGGTAGATGTTCAACCATTTAACATTCCTAAAGGAACAATAAGCAAAAAATTTCATGATATATTAGTGGGTAAAGCACCTCGCAGAATTACAGTCGGATTTGTGTCAGATACTGCATATAGCGGAAATTTTATAAAAAATCCTTACAATTTTTTACATTTAAACTTTAATTTTTTTAAACTTTTTGTAAATGAACAACCGTTTCCTGCGCAACCTATAACTCCTGATTTTACAAGTAAAAAATACGTTAAATGCTTTAATTCCCTCGCTAAAGCTTTGGATTTAAATCCTGAGGACAAAGGACATACAATATCGAGAAACGATTATCAAAACGGATACACGTTTCTTATGTTTGATTTAACGCCTGATAAAAGTGCTAACGAAACCCATGTTTCAGGATTACATCATGGTAATGTTTCAATAAACGTAGGTTTTAAAACGGCTTTAACCGAAGCAGCTTGCATGATTGTTTTATCCGAATATCAACGGGTACTAGATTTCGATGCAAACAGATCAATTTACGTAACATGAACACCGAACAAATAAGAAAATATTTATCTACCAACACACGTACTAGACCGTATTTTTAGGCGTTTTTGCATGTGACCAATTACCTAAACGGATACATAGACATTTTCCAATTGTATTAGTAGCAAATACAGATCCGATTAGTAAGCCTGGTAAACATTGGATCGGTATTTTTATTTCAAAATGTGGTAAAGGGGAATATTTTGACAGTTTCGCAATGCCTCCGCTTTCTCACCATTTTACACATTTTCTAAATCGTAATTGCGGAAATAATTGGAATTGTGGTAAACGAAGATTACAAAGCTCTATTAGCTCTACATGCGGGCATTATGTAATTGCTTATGCTATACATAGATGTTGTAATTTACCCCTTCGAAAATTTTACTCTAAATTTAGAATATCTGATTATACATACAACGACAATCTTATCTTAAAAACTTACAAAGATGTATGCTTTCTCAACAAATGCGGAACTAGTACCACTTCAGTGCCTCTACAAACTTGCACATCTCTAATGTAACAAAGATGTATGCTTTTTTCAACAAATGCGGAAGTTCTACTACAAACCTGTACATCAACAATATAAGGCAAGTACTCTAGTTATTACTACTTCAGTGTTAATTTGAAATCAAATAAAGAAACATGTCTACAGGAACTGGTTTTGTTTATTTTAACTTTTTAATAAATAACAAACTTGAATATGTGATCAAAGAGCTTTCTATATGCGGTTTGAGTCGTGAAGTGCAGACTTGGGTCTTTAAACCACCCCACGATGAACGCTTGTTATCTGATAAAACTATTTCTACTAATAAAAAAATTAGTTCAAAAATTCACGGTTTACACTGGAACAATGGTGATGTTAACTACGATCAACTTTCTTCCATACTCACTCGCAACGTAGATCTTTTTACTGTCATTTTTACTAAAGGAGAACAAAGAACGGTATTTCTTCGTAAAATTACAAATAGAACTGTAATTAATATAGAAGAATTGAAATTAAACGACGAATCGTTAGTAATGTTTAATTCTTCGTCTTGTATGTATCCTTGTCATAGAATACAAACTCTTAATTGTGCTCAAAGAAATGTGTTAAATCTTGCCGAATGGTACGATCATACCGTAAATAAAAGAAATGCATATCCATGTGATCCTAAGCCTAACGACTCACGTCTGCCTCACGAGTTAAAGCATGAATCATCATTAAACTGCATTCCTTATGACGTGTACATCAATCATTTGTTTTAGAACGCACCTTAACAGTACTTAAAACAACCTGACAGCAAGACCGTCTCACAGTGTGCTTCTCCTTTTCGCCATGTCAACTACAGAGATAAGGTATGTATTTTATTTATAGTCAGATTGGCCGAGCGGTCTAAGGCGTTAGACTTAAGATCTAATTCTCCGAAAGGAGAGCGTGGGTTCGAATCCTACATCTGACATAGCTTTTTTTTCATTTTAGCGTTAACGAGTCAGACTCTAAGAAGATCAAATTAGAAGAGGACGAAAAACAGTTGTCATCTTTAATTGGTATTAGAAGCAACATCTACTTTTTAGACCGATCACAAAAAAGTTTCTCTGTGTAGGATTTTCTGCACAAATTCCCTGCGAACTGTGTATCACTATTGCAAAATGTGGTGAAGAGCGTGGAATTATTCTTAACAATTTAACAGATTGGAAAAATATATTCACGTGTGTTACTCTTATCGATAAAAATCCTAGAAAAGAAGCAGTAAAATGGGATGTAAACCTGAATGAAGAATTAAAATTAGATGTCAAATACGTATTTGGAACTCCTAATATTATAGTAAAACAATATCAAGGAGACGACTCAGTCAGCATATCTTTAATTGAAGAAGAATGGAAAACTTTACTTAAACTCTATCCTATTGTTAACGATATTTTTTATCATCGATCAAAAGAGGTTAATGAAGTAAACAATCTAATTATAGCTAACGATAAATACTTACAAAGCGTAAAACATGACGTGGAGAACATGTGCTATTCTAAGTACACGGAATATATCATATGTACCACTCCTAAAGACTATTACGAAATACGATTCTACTTACACAACCAGATGGCAGCTTCATATGATCACGCACGCGAAACATGAATATCACGCCAGCATCACGTGATGACGCACTCGCCACATCATTATCGCTTGCTTGTGGGTAACCTTACACGTCCACATCACGTGTTACGTAAGCACGCCTAATATATACCGCGTATAGCGCTTCCGTTACTCACAGTTTGTCTTCTTGTGTGCTACAAGTATCGCCACGTTACCATGGCTCACTGCAGGAACAACTCCGTCGCCGCTGCCATCGAGGCCTCTGTGGACACATTCACTGTACTGAACAATTTGGGGTGTGCTTCCCATGCCGGTGCCAGACCAATCACAGCAAGCGAATTAGTCGAAGGTAAGAAATACGTACTGGAATCTCTCTTTGCAACTAAAACCAAATGGGGGAGAAGAATTTTCGCGATTATTGAAAATCGTGAACTACTCTTACCTCAAAGCTTTGAAGCCTTAACAGCTACACAGCTTCAAAAAATAAATTCTGAAAAATACTATCTATTGTACAACGGGGAAGAATCCCTTGGTAACAATAAAACGCGGCACCTTTACAGCTTCGAAAGATTTGAATGAAATAAGAAACACTAAATATCGGCAAATGTTGTTGTAGAAAAACATATATAAATATTACTTCTTTACTGCCCATCGTAAGCTCCTTGAACACATTTTTACCGTACTCTACAATTTGGGATGTGCTTTCCATGCCGGAGCCAGATCGATCGTCGTTAACGAATTAGTGGAAGGTAAAAAGTACCTGTGAGAATCTCTCTTTGCCGAAAAAACTAAATAGGCAAAAACAATTTTTGCAATTATAAAATATCGAGATCTACTCCTACCTCTATAGTTCGAAGCCTTGACCGTTGCACAACTTCAAAAAAAACAATCAATTCAGAAAAGCACTACTTGTATAACAACGAAGAAGAGTCGCTGGGCAGTAATAAAACGCGACACCTCTACAGCTTCGACAGAATAAAATAAAAATAACGATTAATTATCGTCAGAGTTTGTTGTTTGGGTAGTAAAAACATATATATATACTTCTCAAATTAACTGCTTCTTTACTGATTAAAATGTTTTGCCCACATAGTATGTGCAAACATTATCGCATACAATGTCTGTGTGCTAAATGTTACCATGAACCAGCGCAATGCATAGGGCCTGACAACTTAACGATAGCCGCAACACGACGACTAAAGCGACGTCATACTTTACGTGACGTCATTGTGACCAAAAGAATTAAATTTAACGACGACGCACCAAGCTCTGGAGATCAGTCAGTCAGCGGAAGTACCAAACACTACACCATGGATCTTCTCACAGACCCCATTGACGTAGGATATAATGTTTGGACTCAAGTTGTTTTTAACACGACAGATGCTGTAAACGCCGACGGAAAGTACGTCAACCAATGTTTTAAACCTCTGTCCATGAAAACACTTCCTCATACTCCGAAAGAAAAAACAGTAATCATAAAACTTGAAATACCACCATCTTCTTGTTCAGCTAATGTCGAGGTATTCCACATTGCATTTAAATGCTGTTTAATCAACGCATGTGATAAAAGCGCTGCAAGATTAACAATTACCGCAAGTAACTCCAAAACTCCAAGTTTAGACCAGTGCATCACACAACACGGTTCATACAACATACTACAGTGTAACGGAAAAAATGCAGCAATTTTGTGGCAAGCGCTCTGTACATGCCAAAAGTACAAAAAGATGTAAGCAACAACTTCTTTCACCTGATGTTTAAGTGCGTCACCAAAAACATAGATAAAAGGCTTCGCTCTATTGTGTTCGGCGAAAGTGATGACGAAGATTCCGAAACCGATGACAGTGAAATCGATTTCGAATTTAACAGCAGCAGCAATAACAGCACATCTAACTCTGACGACGACGATGATAAACATAATATCCCCACAACTGGAGCCAATAGCAACATCCCCAACAATATCCCCGCAACCGAAGCCACTACCAGCAACAGCAGCAACAACATCCCCGAGGCAGGCGCCACTACCAACAACAGCAACAGCAACAACAACAACATCCCCGAGGCAAGCGCAATTACCAGCAACAGCAGCACCAACAACATCGCCGCAGCCGTCGCCGCTACCAGCAGCAGCACAAAAGCAGCATAAACTATAATAATGATGATGTAACTACGTTCATAAAAATTATTTTGTATCAAAACCATTCACTAGAGTAAAAAAACAGTAATTACAAAGACTTGTACCCTTTGCATTAATTGTAAATGTAAAACCATCATACAGTATTGTACATAATTTTTACACATCTTTTTTTGTTTTACAACTAATTGAAAAATTGTAACCTTGTATTGTACACATTATAATAAAAGAAAAAAGAAAAAAGAAAAAAAATATGCCCCGCGGCAGGTAGACGGCTCCGCCCTGGCGGGGTCAGAGGTGTCAAGGTCTATGACGTCATCACGGTCAGATAACCTTCCGACCTTCATGACGTCAATGACTTTTAACCTCTGACCTTTGACACCAGGGCGACCTTTGACCGTCTGCCTGCCGCGGGGTATATACTACTCTCATGGGTCAGGAAGTTTGGGTGCAGAAATCTAACCCAGTGCCTCTCAAATGCGGGTCACAGACGCAATCGATTGGGCCATCCCGCTCGGTAACATTATGTTTAAATAACCAATCTTTAGAACCTGGTTTAAAAAACAATATGACATACTAAAGAAAGAGTGATAATTTAAGCTGTAATCAAGTTGGAAAAAGCTCCAAAGGTATGTAAACCTCATGAATAAAAAGCTATCAAAGGCAATGTGAAGGCTTAAAGTTATTTCAAAGGCCCATGCTGTGCCGTAAAGAAAAAAAATAGCGTATTGAGAAAATAGCACTCTTTAAGGAACAAAGAATGTGCAATCAGCTTCAGGACACTACACCTCTCGCGTATTGATATATCAACTCTTTGGAAATTAGTAATATAAAATGAGGATTTTGGGAAGTATTGTGTTTAACTAAAATAAACGCGTATGCTTCTAAAAGAAAAAAGTATAATTTTTAAACGAATTACCCTTTTTAAGCAAATAAATAATACATTACAAAGAGTTGTTGAAAAAATCATGGTAAAACCTGAGGCGTTCTAATTTAACCTATGTACTTCATATAATACGTAGAAAAATAATTTTAATTCATTAGTGTATTTATATTTAATTATTATTTTACTTCCAATGACAACAGAAGTATCCAGCAGGATCACCAGAGTTGAGCCCGGTAAAGCTGGACCCGGCAGAGCGGATTTAAGCAGACTATGAAATTCCTAGCCGGGGAATATCATCGCCCATTTTCCTCAAACTACGAGGGGCATGCGCCTATGCCCACTGTGGATGTAGCATCATGGTGCATGACATGCTCCATAAATTAGCTGGTAAGGTTATTATTAATGATTATTCTTCATTTACGTTTGAAGACTAGCATTCAATCATGCTGTCTACAGTTATTAATTCTACAGTATCATTATTATTATTATTATTATTAGTATTATTATTATTATTATTATAGCTCAATGCGAACCACTGTATCTTTCAAAGAGACCGGGCATCTTCGTCTCTGGACCGGATAATCTAGCGCTTGTAGCATCGATGTCTATGGGGGTGGACCAGCACAGAGCTAATATTTAAATATGGAAATTCCGGGTGCCTGTGAGGGGCGTGACGGAACGGAATATGAGCATGATTCTAAACAGCCACCAAGGTCCCAACCCCTCACCAACGACACCGCTAAATCAACATCAACAACAGGAATCAATTATCCCCGTCATTTACCATCACCGACAAAAAGGATATGTTGAAATGATTGTAGTGCCTTAGAATGAAAGGTTATAGGGTTTGCATTCAAAAGTGATGTGTTCCCGTAAAACTGAAAATACGGTTGGAATACTTGTCCCCAGCGCGTTTATCAATACATACAGAGATCTGGTTATGAACGAGATGGAATCCACTCTAAAAATGATGCCTGAATTAATTTAATTCAGATTCCTGAAAAGGAATAAGCGGACTCTTTCCACTTTCATTCAAAGACTAAAGAGATCCAACTAACATTTAACTTCCAGGTCATCTTCCATTCACTGAAAGATGTGGTTTCAGAAAATTTAGCCGTTTCTAAGCGCAAGCCAGTTTAAAGTCACTGTTTGCAATCCCCCACTGGTAAATAGCTACAGGGAATATAATCCTATTCGCGCTTCAGGCTATATAGGGTAGCCGGAATGCTGTATGAGGAACAAAGTTGTGAACATTAACAATTATGACGACTCCTGTTTCGCTTAATGCATGCTGACATCGTGTATCTTGCATCGAAGAATAACGCAAAGCTTGGTACATACCCCGAGAATTTCTTCTCAAAGAAATTGGTATTCCAGTTTCTTGCTTCAGACTTAGTTCTTTGAGAAATAAAACCCGGGTGTGTCTGCAGATGTTTTCACCTTGAACTTAAATAACTTCATGGAGTTATTACGCAAGCTATCTGAGCGGAAGGAGCTCCAGTAGAATCTTCGGATCATTGAGGAGGAGAGATTTCACTACTGCCTCATCGCCAAGTTGCCCAGGCTGATTAGAAGTCCGATAACGAAGTGTAAAAGATAAATGTGGCTATGCGAGACATGCATTGCAAGGTGTCCTAACGAGGATGCCTTGAAATTGCAAGTATAGCAAATTTCATATACTCAAAATGCCTCTGCAGGATGAAAATCTTGAATTTAATGCATATTCAAAGTGCAGCACTGCACCCTTTGATATTTCTGCAGATATTGAGTCTGTTTGAGGGAGGTCCACTCATGTGAATCCTTAGACACGGAGAGCTGAACCCGAACCGTACAGGAACATAATGCGATATCGACAGCGTTAAAGGTCATATGATCAAGCGTTGTCGAGATTCAAGCTCTTTAGAGGAGACATTGCAAGTAGTAACTTATTCAGCTAACTAAAGTTGATCGCTTAACAAGAAATTTCAATATATTGATTTAGTCAGCTTCTGTATATCTCGCCAAAACGAGTTGAAGTTTAATATTGTTGATCACTGCCAGGTATGCAAGAGGTGTTGCTATAGATGATAATAGGCAACTGAACATTGTCATATTACTGGAGTATATTCTGGAGCACATCATAATACTTGTAGTCCGAATAGGCAGCTTCAACCCATTATTCTTCCATTGCTTATGGGACCCTGAGACTAAAATTTACGTGTTCTATATTTCTATTTCTATAGCTATGGAATTTATGATTTGTACACTTATAGGTATGTATATTATAGACTACTACACAAAGGTTCAACACTCTCTGTTGCATAGCTTTGAAGGAACCAATTATTTAATCTATTCACTATACGAAATTACCTTTTTTTACGGTTACAATTTTATAATAACACATTTTAAAAAATATGATTTTATACAGTTTGAAATATTCAGGACAAACTTGGCTTAAGTAACTACAGGAAATCGTCTTCAGGTTTCTTGCTAGTCATTTCCGGATGCTGGAGTAGGCAGAGGTTAGGTGACACGCAGTTTAGGGGAAAAGTCACTTCTTGTCCGACACGTGGATGAGTTACGTTATTTCTACCGACATACACTTACGTCGGGTACAAACTAGGTAGTAATCAACATTTTGATCGGGTATTTAAACATATGGTTTTTCACAGCTCTCTCTTGACCAACCAAGTGTCTAACAGGAACCTTTGCCGGTCAGTTCTTTAAATTCATTTAGTGTTAATTTTCAATCGTAACGTAGGCGCTAGGCCGACGACGATGGACTACTGGACATCCTCTGCCACGCAGGTAAATCCACTACTTGTCTAATTCTTTCTTACTTTTGGAAATGTAGTTTAGGTTAAATTAGGTAAATTAAAGATTAGAAAGGTTGGGAACAAAAGTTACATGTCTTATGATGTCACCGTCTCACCACCCTTCCAGATACCGCGCCCTGTAACCCTCCTAATACCATACTGTACTACGTCCCCCCATCCTTAGTATGACGACTGATAAGGATGCCGACTAGATCGCACCCTTACGTCACATCTAGTGAGGCACCGGGCCGATCCAACCCCCTATCATTACGTCACAATATTCAAATTAAACCATGTCCACCAGCAGTAAGACATTACAATATTTTTATTAGTTTATAAATTCCACTAGCTGTACAAACACCTTCAGTCTATGTTAGGATGAAGCAACAATACCTTTTAAGAAAAGTGATTTTTTTCTTTTGATGGGCATCGAAAATAATTTTAACTGTTTTTTGTATTTATGCCTGTTTTAAACTGAAATACTTTTCAGATTTTGAAAACAAAGGCTGAAGTTTAATCATGTAACTGGAGCACATACTGAAAGAATTTAGGAGTATAGCACTACAATTAATGCGCCTGGAGCAGATAGTGTATCATAAAATGTAACGTCATCAAGGTCATGACTCATATTATCAGATTGCCCTAAACTTTCCTGCTGCATATGTCACACCCTCCCTCCTTTGTCTGATAGTCTCCCTTCTCAATTTCACAATCTTTCCCTTGTAGCGAGATTCTTTCTTCCTCTATGATGAGGCTCGAGGACTGTCGTAATTTCGACGGTTGTCGCGTCTCTTCAAAAGTTTTTCTTACACTGTAGACATTATGGCGTGTTTATTGCAGATTTCAATTCTTATGTTGAAGAGCATCCCATATTGAATACTGCAATAGCATTATCTGCTGCAATTTCTATCCGATAAGTCTAAACAAAAGTAACTTTTGGGCACTTTAGACAGAGCAATGAATATAATGACTCTTTTTGATTTTGTGTAGCCCCACGCACAGATTGGGATAAGAGTTCATCACAGGATATTCTCTAGTACACAGGCATCAGTTTGCAGACTGTCTGCTCTGTAAGATTCATTGGTATTCTTGTGTGGCTTTGAGGTGACTTCTTTCAGCGATGCTTGTATTATACAAATACTACGATATAAGACCTTGAGGATACTTACTATGCTGAGGTTTACCATCTGTTTATACATGGCTGAGTATATGGTATATATGGTTTGCTTCATTTTGGGTACATTGGGAATGTTGTTCACTACTGCTTGCATATAGTAAATGGTTAATTTTTTAACAGTAGCAGGGTAAGTGTCCCAGCACGTCGCCCTCCTAGCCTTCATCTCTTTCTCCAGGTTTCCACCATTTGTCATAGTCTTGCCCACTCTTTTGCAACATGGCTGACACATTCTTCTTCTTTTAGTTCTACTGTGCTACCATATACGTTTTCATTTTCTAAATGATTAAATGTTTTGGAATCACCATCTGACAGCACAGGTTGTGTAGCGCATCAAAAACTCTGAAACAGACCGCTTCCAGAGTGTGATTGCTGCAAAGACATCTATTGTTGTGGAGCAACCTTCATAGTTTTTATTGCAATCATCACACGATTTGTGCCCCTTTAACCAAGTATGGAATTCAGGTGCATCATCTCCTAATTCTTAAGAAAATGTAGCACCAATCCAGACTTAATATCTATGACAATTTTATATTGTAATTGGATGCCAATACTCGCTTGTGCCATGAACCATCATAAGTTACTGCAACTTGAATTGCACCAGTATCATCTAAATCTGAATTGCCATTTAAAAAGCGATCTGACCTTCTGATAATTTCTCTGGATTGATTCAAAGTATCTTCCTTTATCTTTTATTGTGCTGAGCCAGTGTATGCATGTGCCTGATGAATGTTTTAGAATCCACTATATATACCTACTACACAGAAAAGCGTTTCTAACCAACTTTAGCCCACATCCAAACCTAGAAGGGAAACAACAAATTTTCTATTTACCTCAAAGGGAGGTCTTTTAAATGTATGATATTCTACTCTAAGGCCAGAGTAATCTTTCCCTGGACCTAAAATGCATTCAGTGCATTTTAAAACTAATTTAACACCAAAGCCATGCTTTCCTCTTAATTGTACTGTAAGCGAAACTTTGGCACATTCTCCACACTGCATTTTGCTCATCAGCTGGTTCACTGATGTGGAATGCACTAAAATATATTCACTGCTTACGATTACACTATCTCTATCATGTTCCCTATTATGTGCATTATCTGCAGTTTAATATACGTTATTCGCAATATTTACACTAGTGTGTGCACTAATAATGCTCTCAGCTCATCAAGTCATTCAAACTTTTCTTCTGTTTTACTAATATTTATAACCCTATTAATACATTTATCAGGACAATCCATTGGTATATCTGAAGGCTCCTATTCATTACTCTGTTTCCACCTAGCAGTACCACGTTTCCTTCTGGCCTCTTTCTTTTTACTATTTCTGCATAAAGGTTTTCACCAACGGGAAGATATGGCATGGATTTTACGGTTTAATATATACATAAAATACTATACTCTAAATATTAAAGGGTTACTTGAGCAAAACCTTTATCCCCAAGATAACCATAACTATAAATAGAAGTACGTGTTCTTCTATAGAAGCAAGCATTTAAGTTTGCAGCAAGATGTAAAACACTTTTTATTGTACATATCTTTGAAATCTTTACTTTTTAAGGATTTTATGTTGAATACGTAGGTATTAATAGTTCATTGACATAGTCGTAGATTGCAGTATAAAGCAACACTACATAACTCTTGAACCCTATTTGAACAATATGTGGGGAAATATTCCTCGTAAGCAATAAAATTAGGCTAAAACAAAGCATCAGAGTGGCTAAGTATTAAGGGAGCGTTTAAATGGCAGCGCACAGGGCATTTATAAATCCTGCGCTAGAGCTTTAAAAATGGCGCAATCTAAAGAAACTACCGTCAGTCGATGAGTGAAACGTTGAACATTTACATGCATGAATTTAAACATCGTCATTTGATCATTTTTCGGTCACTTTCAATCCCAAGGGTCCCTAAAGTAATCATGGCAGCCGCTTAATGATTTAGCACATGACATATGGTAATGCGCCTATCTCATATATAGTACAGTTCTTTGAAATCTGTTTTGCATTCAGCAAATACTACAGCGATATGAAATTCAGATTTCTCTTAGGGGACAAGTTATTCAACTTAGCAGACATGCTAAGTAATGATGACTTAAACATCACTAATGCCGAGTAATCTGCCACAGATCATCTTCAACTAAGGGCAAGGGATATTCCCATTCAAATGTGGATAATGCGGAAAAACTAACAGAAGAGGAACTGCCACAGATCGAGCTTTTGGATACCATCACAGAAGAGGAGTTTGCCCATTCCGCGGAGGTCTGGAACACCTTTAACATAAATAATGTCGGGTAATATAGCAACTATATCTAAAGACGGATAATCTGCTTCTGACAGATTCGTTTGAGAAATTCAGAAACTTGCCATTGAATAGTACAGCCTGGACCACTCCTGTCATTTTACTCTTCGCTCATTAGCCTTCGACGCCATGCTGAAGACCACCGAAGTGCAGCTGGACTCAAGGGCGATTCACGTATGATAGAATTTCTAAGAGGGTAATCGTGGTGGGCTGTGTAAAGCAGCAAAGCGATACTCTAAGATCAACCACGAATAGGATACCTAATATAACCCCGAGGAGCTCTCAATCCCTCTGTAATACTGGGACATCAACAATTTGTACGGCAAGAGCATGGCGGCCCCAATGCTAAATGGGAACGTTTGGGTGGCCTCAGAGGAGCGAAATAAACACGAATTTCAACCGCGTCGCCGAGGACTCCAACACAGGGTATGTTCTAAAGATCTATAATATCCTGATCATCTTAATGGCGCTCCGATGCGATACCACCCGGCAGCCAATACTGCGAAATGGTTCCAAGTCTGGGGAGCAAAGGCAAGCATGTCCTGCATTATAAAATGTTGCAGCAGTGTATAGATTTGCGGCTGTCTTTAAGACATATGCATAGGGTGGTGTCGTATGATCAAGCTGAGTTACCAAATGTTTATATTACTCTTAATACCGAGAAGCAAGCCAGGGTAACTTCTAAGTTTTGTCAGAACCTCTGGAAGAAAATTAACAGTACTGTGTATTGCATGTTCATTGAAAATTTCCGCAAATATAGACATTTCCGTACTGTTACTGCGTTGGACCAAGCACGGAGACATATTGCATGTCCAACGTATGTAGGAAGCATACTTTCGAAGAATACTTGGTCGGCATAGAGTTGTCTCGTGAGGAAATCCTCATGAACAAACCAATCATTATGGCCAATCAACTTAGGCATATGAAAATTTATTGTGTATGACCTTTATATAATATAATGAAGCCCCACCTGAATGATTTCGTCCTGAATAATATGAATAGAGATTTTTCATTTCCGAAACCAGCTGATATATATTGACATATACCAGGTGAGTCAGCTGCCTCTAGGTATTCGTATCTATGCAACCCGTAGTTAATATTCTAATGTGAAAACATTTACCCTTTTAGCAACAAACTTATTGTAGCTCTGCCCTTCTATTCGATACTATACGCAACTAGCATTAATGATTAAAGACCTGAATGAGAACTAAAGAGCTGCGAAAACCTTAAAAAAGACGACATTTCATGGATATAATGCTTGCAAGGAGATCGAAGAATGTTTTCCCGAACAGCGGGATACACTACGTGGGTTCTGGTCTAGTGGGTTAGCTTCCGGAATGAGGTGAAGCAAAGATTAGCTTCGGAGGTTCGAATCTGATACAAAAATCAAATTGTTTGGGTTCTTGTTTTCTCTCCTGGTGTTTATTTTCCTTTTTTAGTGTACTAATTTACTTATTTTTGTAATTGGCTCTCCTGTTAGCCAAATACACAAGAATTACAATCAGATAATTGTGTATCATGTTTACTCTAGTAATCTGTACCGTATCTGGTGTTGTAAACCGTGTTACGTAGTTAGTTTTCATTCTCTTGGGCGCATATCGACGATATTGAATGAAACACTTTTTTCATATTTAAACCTTATGCTTTATTTCGTCTATTGACAAAGGAGTTGTAAATGTCCTAAGTTCATGGCTAAACAGATTATTAAATTGTTAAAGAGCGGGATTTCATCAACGAAGTAAATGTTCAAAATGACGACTCCCTTCATCAATGCACATTTGTGTACGTTGCCAAAGAGACGTTCGCGCATGCTGTAACATGCGCGGTGTAATCTTCCTGCATTCTTCACGTATGAGTGTGCCCGTACATGATTTGGACTTTGCGATTCTTCTTATTTGCGCTGGTAAATATGACGGTTATTCTATTTTGGACACACTTGTAATGTTATCAAAAACGTTATTTATATCGTAATATCAAATTATAGGCCCAAAGAGATAAAACAAAAGGTAATAAAAACTTTGAACTTAACCCGAAGAATTTGAACCCAAAGTGAAGCGGCACACTGTTAAAGCAACCATCATAATACCATTAGGCCAATTCTACCTCGTCAACTGGCATTCTTATACGAATTAGTAATCGCAGAACTAGACGCGCCTCGAATCTTTACACGATTTTTACAGTGCCATACAGTGTTTTGAGCTCGGTTTGGTAGTTTTAATTCGAAGAAATATACTGTATCAGTCATTACAATTACTGTATGATCTGAAATATGACATGGTTTGTGACATAAGTGAAAGTATCTACCTAATACTTGGCATTTTTGACAAGGTTGCACAACGTTGACTGACGGATTAAATCCCATTGGTCGCAGTGCATAGATCTGCCAATTTGTTTTCAAATGGTTTTGTCAACTGATGCATGTGATAGGTTGTTCCTTCAGGTGCGTTTTCAAAGGTGTGCATGAATGTATGCTAAATAATAAAAGTTCGTAAAATTAGCTTAAAGTGCTACTGCAGCTCCCAGTGTCACGGGGGATCTTTTTGTATCGACATACATAGCGATTGCATTCTGTCCTGTAAAACGCTTATGCATTGAGTTATCCAACCCTTCTCTATAAAGTGTTATGCAAATCAGCCATTCGAAGCCATTCAAGAAAAATGCGTAAGTCACACGTGTCTGTTAGCACGTTGCATAAATTCAAAAATAAATAGAGGCAGCTGACTCAACTGGTATATATAAATTCATGGTTTAAAGACGAGTTGGACCGCACGATCATATCACAGTTTGTAGGACTTAAAGGAAAATTCACAGTCATAGATGTAACTGCCAGACTGTCACTGAAGTAAAGGGGATCATTAAGAGCGGCATACAAAGAATAACCTTCGCAAATATTTAAAATTTTCAGTAATATAATTAAGCAATTCCTGACCAAGTTGATTTGCTTTGGAACCACCAAGCACAATAGTTCGACCGTTTAAATGAATAAAGTTCCATTGCATGGAAGAAACTCAAGATAACTGAGGGATCTCGTGCAATTCTCGCAGGTGACTATTCTCTTAGAGTGCCGTAATTGTTTGTCGTTTTCCCTAGCTGCCTCGCCACCATCTGTCTCTCTCTCTCTTTCTCTTACCATTCTTATATACAGGATGGATCGTTCAAGTTTAGACTGTATAATATCTTCAAACTAAGCGTTCTAGAAAAAAAGTATTTGATAAAAGTTGCTTGATATTATAGGGGAAAGTAAATTCGATTAGTCGCGTTTTGTTTAGAAGACGTTATGATGGTCATTTTAGGGTCAATTTAATTTTTAAATGGTAATCTACAGTTAGTGCCAATTTAAATTGGCCCTAAAATGACCATCACAATGTCCTCCAAATAAAACACGACTGATGGCATTTACGTTCCCCCATAGTATCAAGCAACTATTATTCAAGACATTCCTTTCTACTACTCTTAGTTTTGGAGATATTCTACAATCTCAACATAAATGGTACACCCTCTATATGCTATATTTTTCTTTGCATATATTTTAAACTATGTATTTATTTGTATATCTGTATATATTTCTACAGATGTTGTACATAAAGGCATTAATTTGTATAAACGTGGTTTTACACAGCATATTCATAATAGTTATTGCACATATCTGTCTGCAAAATATATACTTGAGGGAAAATGCAATGACGGATTATTTTAGCGAATAAAGCATATTAATATAGAAATGAAAAGTCTATTCAATAATGTTTTCCCACAGTAATTCCATTCTGTCAATCCATTGACTTTTAGGGAATCCCTGCCATTTCACAAGAATTCTGTTTCCTTGCCGTCGTAATGCCTTTTCAGTTAAATAGCTATTAGGATACATAGTCCTATGAAACTCATGTCCACACAAAGTGTCCTTTATCTCCTGACTATCCTTATCCTTTAGTATGTAAGTACTAGGTTTGGTGCGTTTCACGTCATCAACTTGGAAGATTTCAACTGTGTATTTGGTTTCAAAGGTATTTTAAAATCTCATTTGTGCTGGATATCCTTACACAATCACCCTCAATAAACGTATTTGAACTTCTCTTCTGGCTTGATTTTATTACACATCGTCAGAAGATCATTATTCTTCACTTCGTTGGGCTTCACGGGATGCGTGAGTGTAATGTGGCATTGTATTTTGAATTACTCAGTGTGAAAGATCTAACCACTTGTACGATTCTTTGTCAAAAGCTCTCGATGCATCATATTCTTTAAGGTTCTTATAAAACATTCAACATTTGCAAATCTCACATTGCTATATGTGCTGTAGTGGTTAATATTATGCTTTAACACTAATGTTTAAAGAATTTGTTACAAAATTCTTTTCTGTTATGGCTTTTAATGCTCTGGGGTGGAACTTTCATTTCTTGCAGTATACCTTCCACAGCCATTGTAATGTTAACTACGGTCTTGTCCTTTAAAGACCTTGGAAATGCCATTTCAAAGTACAAGTTAATTGCGATCAGAATGTATTTGAAATTTTTATTTACTTTGAAATGCAATATCATTTCAACCAAGTCAATTTGTAGCAAATCGTTGAGCTAGTTTTACAATGTAAAAATTTTGTTCTTGTTGGAGTATGAAGCTCTTTAGCGATTTTTTGCTTGATTTTTATGCTCTAATTATAGACTTTTCAGCTCTAGAATAATTTCTTCAGTATCTGTGAAACGGTTCTTATTACCAGCCTGCTGCGATGGTATGAGCAGTCTTGGGCGATTGACTAAGGTATTAGATTTTCTCCCAAAGAAGTAGTCTACCTTCTTATCAGGGGGATGCTCCTTCCATGCCAAATCTAGACCTTTATGGCTATTGAGTAGAGGAGGTGATATATTGCTTTAGTTATACTCATTTCAACCGGCCATGTCCACTATAACCATGCCTATTCAAAAAAGGTTATTTTCATAATATGGGTGCAAGTATCCAAGTCTTCACTGTAGTATGCAGACATCTGAAGTATTCTCTTGAAGATGGGGTAATGTACTTATCGTGTACTTAATATATTTATAAGTTCCGATTATTTATAAAATGAATATATTTACTCCTTGGCATACCCGTATAACTACATTGTGGTATCGCATTCCATTTAATGCATTAATACATCCTTGTCCTTTGAGCAAACTTGCTGCACCTAAGTAGAAACACCGATTTGATTCCTTCTCTTCATTCTTATTTTTATTGTCAGCCGAATGTGATGTTTTTCTTTCATTGAACATCCAATATATGTTTGAGATGTGTGGTTACAGGTTTCGCAGCTTCGGACACTACACGATGAGTCTCAAACTTGAGACTTTTTAGAGATTTGAGTTTTTCTTTTACAGCCTTAGTGTACCTAGCTACACACTCTTTAAGTCTTACGTTTTCGCTAATATCTTAAAAATAATAGCAAAATAAGGGTATACAACCAATTTAGAATATAAATGCAGATACCAATGTATATGCTACCACTTGCCCTATGTGCAAATTATGAGCACCTCAGTCGCAATATGAAGGTGGAGTGAGTGTTCTGCGATCTCCTTTCTTAATGTTCACGTGATAGTCCTCCATAATATTACCATTTATTGTCACCCTAACATCCATTACAGAGAGCTTACAGGTTCACCGTGCGCCAAAACTTGTTTTCAGGCATTATGATAGAGAATGGCAATAGCATTTCTTCTATTGGAAATGTTCAGTATTTAAGTGCTGTAGAAAGTATGCATGAGCCATGACCAGATCTGATAGGAAATGTTTGCAGGTAAATGACAAGTTGCCCTCTCATAAATTTAATCTGAGCTATCAATGTATTCGTTGCGTTAGCTATGTGTGTACTGCGTTGATCTTGCACGGGTGGTATCAGTTTTAATATCTTTCATTTGATTTTTATGTGAGCTGAGAGTGTATTTAAAATACTTTCTAACTTGCGAATTGACTGCTCTATGCTTGTGAGGTTATGTTTGTTCTTTATGTGTATCCAACAGTGTTTTTCCCGTCTAAAACATTGTGTTTCTAGTTTATAATATTCTGTACTGTTTCGAAACTCATTTTCTCTGTATAGATCCTTTCCAGTGACCCTGTCATTAAAGTACTTAACTGATTCGCTAAGCTGTTCAATTTGTTTACTGCATTCGTTTATGTATTCGCAAAATTATTTTTCGATGTTTTCTACCGCATACTGCATGTCTCTTACATGTAGCTTCAAATTCATCCATGTGCTGATCATCTTTTCGGCAAGCTCTGATATTCGATTTTCATTAGTAGACGTGATTTGGTCGACGCATCATTACTTTCTCGAGTATCTTGCACAGCTTCCTGTTCCGAAATATGAAGCTTCCTTTGACATTTCTATTTATGATATATCGATTTAATAATCTTCTAACTCGGGCAGCCCTCTGTGAACCGAGTCTAACCATACACATGATTAACGAGGAATCATCAGTTTATCTACTTTAATAGGTATATCAAACACATTCTTATAACGACCGCCATTTATACGTAATTTGGAAACTAACAACACAAAGGATCTTCCTTCTGAGACACTTCCGAAACAGTTTTGCGTAACCCTTTAAATTCCTTCTAGGTCATGTTGGTGTTAATATGATTTTCATAAATATGCCTCCAGTTTAAATTACCTTGTCCGAGGGGCATAACTATATTTGTAACATCACGAATTATATACTTTGGCACCTTAACATAGGATTGTTCTAGGTATATAGTGCTGGTGCTTTAATGTTTGTTATTTATAATTTGTTGTAGCCCACGTTTGGGAGCCAATTTGCTGGTGTATTACCTATAATATTTGTGTATTTGTGTTTACTTCACGCGTTGAAGCCATCTTGTGACGTGATTCATTTGTTAGGTTTGTTAGCTCCATCTGGTGTTAGCAATTTGCGGCAGTATTAGTTTCTGTTTGAAAGAATTTTACTTTTATTTTTTATTTAATTCTGTTTCACTGTCCTCCGGCTAGCTCTGATCTTTTGGGTCAAGTACTTCTCTTAATACAGGTTGTGTAAACGGAAGGAATCTTTTATCCAAAGATAACACTGATGAAGAAATTTGTTTTACACTTTTATTGTCGAACACAGTCACTATCACATTTACACATTGATCTTGACACCCGCCAAACTGAAACTGTTATAATAACTTCTTACTGATCACTTTTAATCCATGTACTTCAACCTTTTGTATAATTAACTTTACAATACTTGAGAGTTTTCATAACTCTTATACGCGTAACTTGCGAATCAATAGCCGACTTGTAATATTTCTGCTGGACTGAAGACGACGTGTATCATACAAAATATTTTCGACGAACTGACGGGAATGCGACGTGTAGTATACAAAGAATTTTGATGAACTGACCGACTGACGGACTTTACCTCTAACCTAGCTCTATTTATACTCCCACACCTCGATATGCCTAAAGATTATAACTGAGCTGCAATTGGCTAATAAAACGCGCCAACATTAGCGTCTATTTTTATATCCAATGAAAATTATGAATACATATGCTCTAGGGAAACGTTCCAGAAGATTCTCAAGGAAAAACGCGCCAATATTACGTAACTTCCTCGTTTCCAATAATGATAAACAGCTCACCCCCTCGCTGCATTATTGCGCGCTATTATTGTCAGTTTCAGTAAGGCAATATAAACTTACTTCCCAACAATAATTACAATCAATATACATCTCAAATCAATGTCACATAAAAATGCATACTCATATTACAATCATTATTTACATTTAAGTAATTTATGATACAAATTACTGCATCAATAGATGTCTGACCATGCTGTAAAAGGATGCTATGTTTTCCCGATTTTCGGTGATGACGTTATCCAGTATAAAGATGAAAGATGCATCAGAAGGATGCAAAACATTTTCTCCATCCTAGTGAGTATTCACTTCTATATCATCCATGCTTTCAAGTAGTTTAATGAGGTAATGATATTTGGCTGAAAGAGGGATTTTGAATAAATATACAAGTTTTCAAAGCGTAGTCCATTTCACGAAGCAGCATACTGAATAATACATTTCTTTCCCTGCACTGGAGCTACCTAAAATAAGCGTTCTGATATTAGCAGCAAACAGCTTTCCATGGTGACCACATCTGAACTAGCTTTCAAAGCCTAATACTTAGATCCTTTTTGCTTCTCAGGCTCCATGTTATTAAGTAAAGATATGATAGAATGCCGAGCCTGTATATACGCTCTAGAAAATGTTCCAGAATTACTCTTAGGTTAAGTTAGGTTAGACCAGAAAACAAATGTATAAAAGATAATTGCATGTATATAGACAATTAGTATAGCATGAGAGTTAAGAGTGGAAGGTGGTAGTCTTATAAGAGGACCTCTGGAATTATTAATTCAATAATGAAAGCGCTCCCCTTTGAAGCTCACTTACCCGAATATTGGTATTGAGGCCCGGAAACAAAACTGCAAAAACGACAAAGAGAGGAGACCCAGGAATCAACCAGTTAAACGAGGTCTTTAGACAGCACGATATGACATACGCTCATCGCAAGCACACTGCTTTAAGACACTTGACAGATAACGTTCTTACAGAGAAGTCGTTGAAGCGCGTTCAGTAATCATGCTCGAATTTTGGCGTAGAGACGGCCGCGAGGATAGTAACTGTAATCATGAAGGGTAGTTTTCCAGCGGGTGCCAATAAAGAAGAACAGATGTGGATTTTTACTTCTGATACCTATCGTTATTGCTTAAGTGCTGCGGCTGGTGACACTGCTCAAATTTCCTCTGCAGTCAATAAAAAGAGGCTTTTGATAGACAGCTTGCACAAATCATAAGATATAATAAGTAAATGGAGTCTAAAGTAAGGGAAACTTCGCAAGGGAGGGAATAATAAGAAGAGCAGGGATTTTATCAATGATACCTATGATGCCATCTGTAACTGCTGCTCCTAAAATTGGCAGAAACATAAAAGATAAGGGATCCTAAGGTAAAGGTATTTCTTATTTTAGAGAGGCGTATATAATTCACAAGTTACCTTCAATGTCTCATTTCAAAGAGAGTTTAGTTGTAAATCTTGACACATCTAAAAATGAAAGGAACTCCTTGGGTTGCTGTAATAAAAGAGAGTGATATGGCACATCATTTAGATAGTTTTGGTAACTTGAAACCACATACTAAGAGTGCGAACTACCTACATGGCATTAAGATTCTGTATAATACGCATAGATATCAGCATTTCAATTCAGTCATCCGTGGACACCTTCGCCTGCAATTTATATTAATATAAGAGCTGCTACATTGTCGTGATGAGTTATACAGTTGTGGGTAGATCAAACTCTGTTATTTCAACATCTAAACCATTCTATACTGTTAAGACTTTTCAGGACAATGTAAGCTTGTGTTCTTGAATTTTGAAACATTCTACTCAATAACCACATTATTGAAGGCAATGATCTATATCATTAAAGCCGTAATAGTAAACCTGAAACCATTCAAATTCCCCATGGAACCTATAAGATTGCTGATATCAATACATTTCTCGAAAATAAAATAGGATTGAGTGAAATTGAAATTGAGTTTTATTTATGGACGCTCTCTAAATGATGTGTTCCTTAGCGTTCCATTCAATATTGGGCGTGAAAGGCTGGTAATTTTGATCAGAGGCTTCTTTATCAGGCTTAAAGTTCTGTTACGTGCCTAAATCTACGACACGGAACCACTGGCTTTACTTCCCTTTCGAGAAAGCTATGCTAAGGATTTTTACGTCCAAAAAAATCCATCGCCCTCCGCCGGGTTTGAACCCGCAACCTCGAGAACTAGAGGCTAGCATAGTAACCAGTAAATCACGGAGGACGACAGGATTGAGTGAAGAAGTCTTCTTCATATGACCTAATAATAATAAAATGAAGGCTGTGATTAAATATCCTTATAGAACCGATTTGTATAAGGACAGATCTATAAACTCTCTTCTAAAATCCTTGACACTAAAATCATTCCTACTGATCTAATGTGCAAATCTGATGATCTTCTGAACATATTTAAATTAAGTATTGTACGAGTGCACTATTGCAACAGGTCCTTTCATTTACAGCAAAAGAGAATTTTTCCCCTCTGTTCTACCAGGATATTACATCTCTCAAAACCATCGAATCTGATATGTCTGCCCACCATAGATACAAAATATATACATAAGTCACATCACTATTCGTATGGTAGACCAAAAGGGCAAGGAGATCAACTTCAGAAATAAAGTTATAACTACAGGACTTGAATTAGGCGCTATGGCAATTACATTTAAAAGGCCTTACAAATACTATAGTTGGTCACGCGTAACCGGTTTGAGATATGCTGTGTCTCCTGCTGTCCAGGAGTTAACATGTGTTAACAGAACGTCCCTCGAGAGGGTAGGTTACAAAGTAATATAACGGATATTCTAAACGTGCTTGAAGTTCCCACCTTTGACAACTACAAACCAAGGAAGAGGGGCGTGTTTATCTACCGTACGGCATATCTGCTTTGAAAGTAAATGATTAAATTACGCGGATCATTTTAAGTAAGAACCATTTTGTTATAGGACACGAAATAGTATATTTATGAATATAACTTTTATAGGAAATGAAAATATGAATATTATTTTATTGTTCTACATAGTCACAATAAATTCTAAACACATATTCAGTCGTGGCACCAGCTTTTGGATACTGTCATCACAGAACTCTGTCGCCAGTCCATATTGCGCACATTTTAACTGAATTTTGTCACTAACAATTTCAGTGTATGGGGAAGATGTGATGAATGATGGAAATGTGCGGAAGTGGTGCAGACTGTTCGATGAAGGAAGGACGAACGTTCATGATGAGGATAGATCTGGGCGGCCTACTGTCATCAGTGAAGAGTTGCCACAAAAGTTGATGGTAAGATTCATGAAAGCAAGCCCTTCACTATTGACAAGCTTCATCAACATTCTCCTCAAGTTTCAAGGTCAGTAACTTATGTTATTGTTATTGTTTGTTTTAGTTGCTGGTGTTTGCTTTGATTGTGTGTTTAAGTTATGATATGAATAATTTGTTAAACTTTAGCCAGTCATTGTGAAGTGCGTGTTGCGGGTGGTCTACCTGGAACGGCGTTTTCAGCTCCGGAGTTTGCTGTCCTGTGTATTACGACTGCTCTTTCTTTTCCCTCTATTTGTTTTTTTCTCTTATACCACTTCTATGTTTTTCGTGCGCACGTGTGTGCTATGTTCTGCTTGTGTCTGCATTATGTGTTTCTCTGGCTGGCTGGCCTGTGTGTATGTTGATATTTACTTTCCTTTTGTATTTTATTTGATTGCTCAAGAAGTGCAAACACATATGTGTCGATTGCGTAAGGAATTTTGTTTTACAGTTCATAGCAAGGAAGGCGTGAAGAATAATATAAACAGTGAAAAAGAGCCAAAAACTAACATTTCCTTGCTAACTTGTGTGTGTATTTTTCACCGATGAAGTTTGTTTCATGCTAAATGGTCGAAATAGTTACGTGTGGGACGATGAGAATCCGCACGCTACAGCTGTAAGGTGCCATCAAAACAGATTTGCAGTGAACGTATGGGAGGGCATAGTAAATGATGACCACTTAATAGGCCCATTTCTTCTCCCACCCCAATTAACTGGAGCAGTGTACACTGTGTTTTTGAGGGACATATTCCCCAGGTTCTTGGAACATATCCCACTTGTAGTACGTCAGCATATGTGGCTTCAATATTATGGAGCCCCAGCTCACTTTTCACACAATCCTCGAGGTTTCTTTTATTTATGGACGCTCTTTAACTACTATGGTCCTTAGCGTCCCATTCTATAATGGACATAAAAGACCGGTAATTTTGCTCAGAGGCCTGTTTATCAGGCTTGAGGTTCTTTTACGTGCCGTAAATCACGGGACCACCCCCTTCCGAAGGAAGCCATGCCAAGTATTTTAAGCCCAAAAAATCCATCGCCATCCGCTGGGTTTGAACTCGCGACCTTGGGAACTAGAGGCTAGCACGGTACCACTAGCCCACGGAGGACGACTTCACAATCCTCGAGAACGCCTTAACCAGACGTTACCTGAAAAGTGGATACGCAGAGGAGGTCCTGTTCCATGGCCAGCCCGTTTGCCTGATATGACTCCACTCAATTTTTGTGGGATCAGATGTAAATTCATATGTATGAGACATTAGTGCCAAACAAGGAGGAGCTATTAGCACGAATTCTCACTGCCTGTGACATCGTCAGAGCGACTCCAAAGTTATTCGCCCAAGTAGACAGAAATGCGTCCGACATTATCATGCTTACATCGGAGCTGAAGCACGCCATTTTGAACACCTGTTGTGTAAGTAGTAGAGCGAAGTAAAATACAGATATTCGTACATTTGCATAATTTCACGTTCATAGGTGTCCCAAAACAACATTCGCCTATAACTGGCGACCGATTTTTTTCCGGACCGGGGTCCCTTATATCAAATTCATGCATTTGTCCTTCTTGAACTTCCCTGAAGGTTTGTGTCATCATCATGGAAACCCCTGAACATATACTATGTTAATTTATCATTTCTCAAGCTTCACTAGCAGGAGTATTTAAATAATGTAAAGTTGATTTACTACTTTCATTAATTAATTTTCTTACGTATATTAGATGTTATTTGTAAATTTCTTTTGTGTACTGGTGAATGTTATCCTGATTTGTTAATTTGTTGGTTTTCATACAAGCTCTTCATGCTCAAGGTTATTATTCATTTTGTCTATGTTTGTTATATCCCCTTCTTTGACTTCGTTTGCTATTGCCGTGTGTTGTATGTTTGCATAATTTATTATCATGTTGTTCATTTTGACAGGTGATTGACAACTTTAATTTACCTTTCAAGCTTTCCATTATACTCAACAAACTTTATGACCCCAGTTGCAAGCAAAAGGTACCAGGAGGTGGGTGGAGACCTAATTAACATATGAATACACATTCCAGCATATTAAGTGTTTTTGAACTGCTATTTTATTACTACTCACATCTATTCCTCTTCTAAGGGGCAAATTCCTTCACATTAACTATGGCGCCATAGGCCTTATCACTACTGCATTTACAGGATGTTATTAGCACTGCTTTGATTATCTCACCAACATACTGAATTTTGCAATCGTGACTACTACCCTTGTAAGTGTTTTGGATTGTTGAAGTAATTATTCTCCGGGGTTAGCTGTCGGTCGTCTTGTGGAACAATAATACATGCGTGTGGGTATTTTAAATTTTCCCTATGGGTGTGAAAAGCACAAATTAAAACATACAAATTTCTATAACACCAAATTTCATACTCAATCCAATTTTCTTTTAGTAACCTTCATATTCACTGGCTCCCAGTTTATGCATCTGAAGAATCTCAGTGTATCTATATCTGATTTGTACGTGAAATACTTACATGTGTTGGTCTTTGGCAGCGGAAAAATATTCGTATTGATACTGGTATTTGCAATGTAATGGATGGTATTGCGACGGCGCGGGTACGAGCGGTGGGCACCCGCTGCATTACGACTTGATTGCGGGTCAGAAATAGGGGTCTGATATCTGGAGTTAGCTCCCTACCCAAAGTGTTCAGTACAACGAGTGTGAAATAACAAGGTGTCAGTTGTGTGTATACGGCCATAGTTGTAAAATTGCCAGAAAGTTCCCGGGTCCTGATTCCCGACCCTGGTCAATAAAAACGTGTTTTACTTTTCTATTGGTGGAGAGGAGCAAAAGCGCAAATAGAGAATGATAGACGGAAAACTACGAGTGAAAAGGAAGCAGTTATGTGTACATCAAAATATGCTCTTTCAAACTCACCAGATAGAGAAGAAAGGTATAAGAAAATTGAAGGTAAGAAACCAAAGGAAGGTATGTAAAATACGGAAGGACCCCAAATTTCAGAATTAGCTGCATTGATAAGAAAAATGATTAGTGTGATAAGCTCAGAAAAAATGACACAACAAATAAACAAAAATTGTTGAATAAACTAGCTGAAATGACAGCATAATTTGATAAATTAAGATTGGAAATTACCAAATTTCAAACAGAATTAAGATTCGCCAAAGAAGCGACAATAATACGAGTATGAACACCTGGACAACGTGTGACCAAGTAACCGCAATTCCTAAATTGAATATGATAATAGAAAAGCTGCAAAGGGAACCCAAAAATAAAAACACACTCTACATAACTTCAGGAAAAGATATAATCATCAAAGACTTTCAGGAAATCGTCACTACTATTAAAAACCAGCACAAGAAAACATCGTAGGAAGGAAGGCTTAAAGAAAATCGTTAACACTGCTAAACTATTAGGAAAAGATCTCAAAATATAAGCTGCACCCTTTAGTAATATTATTTGAGGTTTTAGCGGGAGAGAAACCAAACACTTCACTAAACACTTAAACTAGCACAACAAAATATTCGTAGGAAGCAAGACAGGCAGAGAAAATCGTTAGCAGTGCTAACCTATTAGGAAAAATTCTCAAAATGGAAACCCTAACAAAGAGGAACCCTTTAGTAATATTATATGAGCTTTTAGTGGGAGAGAAGAAGGAAGGTCTAGAGAAATATATATACCGCGTGAGACTTCTCAACCTGCAGATTGGTAATTAGGCAACCCTGCATTTCACAGAAAATGCGAAATGCAGGTGCTGACACCGCATTCACCAACCCGTGATTACGGCTACGGTGGTGCTCGTAAACGTGGTCTGGTAGCGCAATGGTTAACATGCTGGAAAATCGCGGTGAAGATCGGAAGTTCAAATCACGCCTGCGAATAAATGAGTTTATCATTCATTTTCGATCGCGTTTCGAGAACGTTCTAGCAAATCATTATTTCCTACCCAATGCACTAGAAAGTGATTTTGGCCTCTAAATACGAAGTTTCGGCCGTTCGTGCTCTCTGTGGAACAAGTTTTTTGAATTGAGAATGTCTGAAAATCCTATTAGTATAAGGCGAAGCGCAGCAGAATGCAACGGAGGCACGTCGTCTATACCAACAGAGGTTTCCGCAGAGAACACTTCCTACAGATCACACGTTTTTGCGAGTAGCAAACCGCAACTGGAATCGGGAACAGTGCACGAGACACCGCTTCCTCAAGGAGATCACCCTGTCTGTGACCAAGCAACGACGGATCGTGTATCTAACTATGTCATTCAGCACCCGCATTATAGTACGAGGGACATTCACAGGCATTTCAATATTAGCCAATCTTCCGCGTGGAGAATACTACTTCATGCAAAGTTTCACCATTATCGTCTTCAAATACACCAGGAGCTACTGGAGCCGGACTATGGACGGAAGGTGCGTTCGCTAGGTGGATCATACAACAAGCGGAACAAGATACACATTTTTTGGCATAAACGATGTTATTTACAAACGAAGCAGGTTTCCACAACACAGGCCATGTAAATCGCCACAACATGCATTACTGGCGCACTGTAAACCCACATTGGATGAGAGAGGCGGCCTTGCAAGTCCAATGGTGTTTCAACGTTTGGCCTGGTATACTTGGTGATCATCTGGTAGACCCGTGTTTTTATAATGGCCAACTCACTGGAAATCGCTATACCCACTTCCTACAACACCAGCTGCCTACTCTACTGAATTAAATGCCGTTGCAGAACCGACAAACTATGTGGTGCCAACATGGTGGGGCGCCAGTTCATTTTACCCGTCGTGTAACGGCTTATCTCAATGCCACCTACCCTGAGAGATGGATCGGACGGCATGAACCAATGGGGTGGCCAGCACGCTAACCAGATATAACCCCATTAGATTTCTTCTTATTGGCTTATTTAAAAGATATGGTGTGCCAGGAGCGGCCAATGATCCCTTAACAGCTCAGCGAACGCATCATCTTAGCTTTCTGTGACATTACATGGGCCATGTTGCACCGGGTTAGCCTGGCAATGATGGTTAGATTGAGATGTTATATCCGCCGCCATGGTGGCCAGTTCGAACACTATTACAACCACTTGGAGTAAACGGTTTATTGTAAAGGTCTATCTGTGGGATGTTCCGGCATGATGTCATAGTCACTGTTAAATGCACTACTTTGGGAACCAGAGAGGTTCACAACGATCATAATATGCACTTGCAAACGTTACCTAGTTTGTGTGTACGTAATTCATTTTGTAAGCTCCTTGCAAATTGGCTTTCTTTTGTATGAAAAATAGCTCTAAATAGTAAAATATTATTTAATGATGCCTTATGTACGTAAGTTATAATTACAATGTTATATGCATTAATTTATAATGCTCATTAAGACATATTCTAACAAGTAATGATTTGTGTTTTAATGAAATACACATAATTAAACTAATTAAGTGAATCGACAGTTCCATGCCAAACTATGAGTTCTCGTTAAACATAAAAAGTACCTCAAAGTGGTAGTAGTTTAACCTAGGACCACCATCACAAAATCCAATGCGGCACTGTTGCGCTACGAGTGCAAGTTGCTGCACGCACATCGGTGCAAAGCAGACATTTCGGCCGAAATTAATTCGACGCGATACAGTGGACAGTTTTTACAGCATAGCCTGCATAACGCCGGGATTGTATAACTTCTCAAGCCGCTGGTTGAGAAGACTCAACCGGTATGTATGTATGTATGTATGTATGTATGTATGTATGTATGTATGTATGTATGTATGTATGTATGTATATTCAAAATTTTGAATGATTAGTGTTATAAGAAGAGTTTCAACAGCAACTACGTTTTAAATTTAAAACATGAGCAAGGAATCTTGAAACAGTAAATCTTGTATTAGAAGTAACAGGGTAGATAAATTTTGGTACAACGAAGCCAGATATGTTTAGGATTTCAATCAGTTTCGTCAAGGATTTAATTGTAATTGCTAGATAAACGAAGTTTCAAAATTTAGGTCACGTAGCAAAATTTTGTAATAAGCATAAAACTCTATGTTACCATTGTGGCGAACATGATCATGCCAAAAAGATCTTTAGAAACAATGATCAAGCAGAAATTTGTGTACCTTGAGTAAGATAAAAAGGCCGAAACAAGAGCACAAAGAAATATCGCCGACTCCTCCCCCATTCTTTGTGCGCTGACTCTTAAAAGCCACCAACTCCGCCCCCTTGCTTTGTGCGCTAAACCTTACAGCCGCCGAACACGACCCCTCCTTTGTGGCCTCCTAGCATGTCGCCTGGCTCTGTGCCGGTGGCCACACCCCCTCCTATGTGCTCTACTAGCATGCCGGCCGGCTCTGTGCCGGTGGATACACCCACCCCATTGTGCTCTACTAGTATCCCGCCAGACTCTGTGCCGCTGGCCACACCCTCCCCTCTCCTTTGTGGTCTAACCCCGTACGCTGTCTACGCCCTCCCCTCTTTGAGTGTGCTGGTCTGAATGGCTTCCTGTAGAGTAGTGGAGGTACGCTGGCCACACCCTCTCTTTGTGGCCTCCCCTCTCCTTTGTGGTCTAAACCCGTACGCTCGCCACGCTTCCCTCTTTACGGTCTGTTCTGATTGGATTCCTGTAGAGGGGTAGAGGTAATAGGGTATTGTGCTAGTCGCTAATGGAGGTGGGTCTTTGTGCGCTACTGATGCCGATAGCCGGGGATCGTCAAACAATGTGTTATTGTTTTCGTCGCGTGTCGCCGCCCACACAAATCGATGTAGGTGATAAAAAACCAATGTTTTATACTGCCAACGACTTGGCATCACACCTCTGAAGGGCTGGACGCAAACCCTCGATCGAAGTATCACTGCCGCATGTAATTAAACGACGCTCCTCGATCGATGAATACGATTAAGTATTTTTATTGATTCATGTAATTAAGTGTATATGAATTGACTCGCACCTGGTCGCCAAGGTATATGTGTGTGTGTGTTAAGGTGGTTATTACACATGTATAATTATTACGACTAATAACATTTGTTTAATTCTACTTTTGAAGGAAAATATATTTTGCGTTTATAAGAAAATTACAACACTTAGATGAATCCATGGCTGAAAGGACAGAGTTCTCGTAACGAGGCGTTAACGAGAGATATTTTCGCTGAAAACCCGCGCGCGACCCTTGCTCTATGCAGTGTCTCACTCAAGTGACCGGTCCCTCAGAGCAGTGTTCAAGCCAGCAGACACCCCCTCTCCCTCCCACCCACCCTCCCTCACGGTACAACTCGCGACTGCAGTGCGCGCGCATTCTAGCCGAGAGGGCGCAAAGCTCGCTCTTCCGCTCATCGACGAAAATGCCGGAAGTAGACATTTTAAAAGTTTAACGAATGCACGGCGGCGGCCATGTTGACTCCAAGGAAAGCTACCATAAATCATTTGAAATACCCGATAAGCAACTTCACGTTTCAAGATACTTTTCCAAGGTTTGTTTACACATGGGGTGGCTCTGAAAAATAAATACGGTTAACATTATAGCTGAATAATACATATGTTATTAAAAAAATTATTTCAGGCGGTTAACATTATAGTTAAATATTACATGCGTTATTAAAAAAATAAATAATGGTCTCGCTGATCGATGAATACAATTAAGTATTTTTTACTGATTAATGTAAATAAGTGTATATGAATTGACTTGCGCATTTGGTTGCCATCGTATGTGTGTGTGTGTGTGTGTTAAGGTGAATATTACGCGTGCATAACTATTACGACTAATAACATTTCTTTAATTCTACTTTTGAAGGAAAATATATTTTGAGTTTATAAGAATATTAGATCGCTTAGGTGAATGCATGACTGAAAAGACAGAGTTAGCGGAAATACCTAACACGAGACGTTAACGCGTGATTCTTTCACTGAAAACCCGAGCGCGCGGTCCATGTCCTGTAGGCGCTGACTCGATAATAATCTGTTGCGCCTGCATGCATGGCTTCACCACCTCATCCCTTGCCCAAACACCCCTTCACTCTCCGTGTCTCTCACTGCCTTCCGCGCACTTCTTTTCCGCTCTCTAGCGGAGAGCGACGAAAGTTCAAGTTAAATATGATATTAATAAATAAAAATGAACTAAATAATGAAATATGGAGACTATCCTAAACAAGACACATTCCTTATTTACTCCAAACAACTGAAAAGAAGCACAAATATATCAAGACAGACGATAAAGCAATCTACGCGCGTAGGTATGGACTTTAAAACGGTCATTTTCGATAAAGTACCCCACCTGCTCACGCATGCAAGCGCATAGGTAGTATCTTTAAAACAGACGTTGACGATAAAGTACCGCACTGCCAGCGCAAGCACGTGCGTAGGCATGGACTTTAAGGCAGACGTTGACGAAAAACTACCACACTGCATGCGCAAGCATACGCGTAGACATGGACTTTAAAACAAGCATTTTCGACAAAGTATAGTTTTGCTAGCGCAATCACTCACATAGACATGGACTTTAAAACAGACATTGTCGGTAACAATACGCAACCATCACACACACTCTCTCTGTCTTTCTACCTCCTTTGCAGACATGGACTTTAAAACAGACACTGTCGATAACGGACTCCACGCGCATGGACATGGACTTTAAAACAGACATTATCAATTAAGTACCGCAACCCGCTCACGCATGCAAACGCATATTTAGGGACTTTAAAACAGTCGTTGTCGATAAAGTATAGCACTGCCAACGCAATCACTCGCATAGACATGGACTTTAAAACAGACATTGCCGGTAAAATACGCATCCATTACACACAACCTTTCTCTTTCACTATGGCTCTCTCTCCTTTGCAGGCATGGACTTTAAAACAGACATTATCGGTAAAGCACTCCAGGCGCATAGACATGGACTTTAAAACAGACATTATCGATAAAGTACCGCAGCCCGCTCACGCATGTAAACGCATAGGTAGAGACCTTAAAACAGACATTGTCGGTAAAATTACGCAACCATCACACTCTCTCTCTGTCTCTCTCTCCCTCTCACACACACACACACTCTCTCTCTCTACATTAAGCCAACGATTTATATAGCGGTTTACACACCCTTGAAAAATATGTTGTACAAGGTTGAAGAGGGTAAACCCAAGCACTACCTGACTTAATGGTCGGGATTCCTCAGAAATACAGCATTTAAATAGTGTGAATGCATTTTCCCCAAGACACCGGAAAGTACATCGAGAGAAAACAAGGATAATTTATTTTCATTCCTAACGCAAAAATTATATTTTCGTCAAAAAACCCTATTTGTTTATTCCATTCAAACAGACTGGTGCTTCACCCTGTATATCTAAAAATTATTTGATCCCCATCATTCCAATGTATACATGTCATAATTCTATGAGAGATAACGTGTCTATTCACATTCGAGAGGTCGCGGCTCCGAATCCCGGTTAGGTGATTTACTGTGCAAAGCAAGCCTTCCCATTAAGAGCTTTATAAGTGTTGGTGTAATATTTTCCTACGGGGTATGATGTATAAGTCCTGTACGTAAACATTCGTTGCATGTACAATTATTATTATTCCCGTACCAAAAACGAAAATGATTCGTGTAATAGACTCTTGATTGTTTAGATATGCAGCGTTTAAAGTGGTATTGAATACCAGAGGGAAATCGAACTCTGAACTAAAACCAATAAATACACGGACTTTCAAAACAGGCATTATTCTCTTAGTAAACGTAGGACGAGAACTTTTTAAACAGCCCTCCCTTCGAAAGATATTTTCAATATTCCAGCAGAGAGATCTAACCATTACGAAAACTTCAAATTATAAATTTCGTATTTGTTAAAAAGCTTTTTCTTCACCGGGGATCTTCGAAAAATTCGACGAGTTATTCAGTTGCACACCCCTTGCAAAAATATGTTTTATAGCTCTTGAAAACAGTATACCTGGCTGGGCGTCTTGGAAATTCATGAGGCGACTGGCTACAATCATATAGCCCATTTAGAACAATGGCAAAACCCTTCTTCATTAAGAAATGTATTGTGCTTTAAAATGATTTCTCTTCCCCTGAAAAACCCGTACTTATCGGAAAATCTAACTCATACAGACGACTGTGTAAATATCATAACTTATTTGTTTGCATGATATTAACAATTAAACTAATTTTTATGGAATGCTAAACATATAAATGTGATCTGGAGAGGGTGATGTGAAAAGTATGGTATTTTAGAATTAAAATGGGAGAAAGAATTCAAATTAAGCGATCGAATGTATATGGTAGTTTTTCTTAATGGGGCTTTGAAAAAGCCAGTTTTACGGTCTACTTTATGGATGAGTGAAATATTTTATGAATGGCAGTCTTATTTAACATGGGTAAAAGGTGATTAAAGGCTGGTTTGATAAAAGTTTCTTCGTAGTAACGTGTGAGGTTTGAATTGGAGATGTCGCCGGTTCGATTCCAGGTGACCGCCCTGCCCGACTTTAGAACCTGCATGAACGTCTGCGAATACATAGCCCGCCCATTAACGATTTTTATAAGCGAGGGTGTAACTTTACAAGGAAATTTATATCAACAGAAACACTACCTTTTTTCGTTATTTTCAATCTAAAATTATTATTAAATGATTCGAGTCAGACGGTCACTTCAAATTTAATACTAGCGCGAATTTTTTGGGTGATAATAAGCATTATATTTTAGCGTTTTATAAGCGAGGGTGTAACCTTACAAGGAAAATTATATCAACAGAAACATTACTTTCCTTTTCGTTATTTTCACTCTAAAATTATTATAAATAATGCGTGTGAGGTTGGTGCTAACCTCAGCTTCGCCACTCACATTCATATCATGTTAGAATAATACTTTGATTGCAGACGGACGCTTCAAATATAATACTGGAGCGAATATTTTGGTAATACATATATACAGTGCAAGCCATCCCATTAACGATCTTGATAACCAAGGGTTCAGCCGGTAACGTCTATGGCCCACATTAGAGGTCGTGGGTCGATTCCCAGCAGCTGACACTCGTGACCCCTGGATTTCTCGGTTTCCCTGGTTGCTAGGCGAATGCTGTGAAGGTTCATTACAACCGCGAATTTTTCCTCCACCCCATTTCACCGATATTCTCCTTTTACTCAGGCTTTCATCTCTCCGGCTCTGACTGGTAATATTTACTACTGAACGTCGGCGCTCATGTGATACAGATGCTTTATGAATAAAGAAAAATATATGTATGTAGCTAAAAGCACAGGGATGTCGTAGCGTTTAAAACAGAAATATACCCTCAAAACAGGCATCCCGAGAAGATAAGCTGTAAAGGTCCTTTATATAGAGCGCTATCCTTAAAAAGAGGCAGAAGGGGAAGCCATTCGAGTGTATGGTTTTTACTTCTCTTTTTGATGTGACAGCATATACAGCTAGTAATTCCGCATTCTTAAACGCTCGTCCGTTAACGATTTTTATAAGCGAGGGTGTAACCTTACAAGGAAAATTATATCAAAAGAATTAATACCTTCTTTTTCGTTATTTTCACTCTAAAATTATTATTAAGTAATACGTGTCAGACGGGCACTTCAAGTATAATACTAGCACGAATATTTTGTGTTATAATAAACATTGAATTTTAGCGGTAATTTAAAAATAATACATATATAGTTTTTCATTTTCTAGCGTCATATACAGAAGCATTTCCCTTACAGAGAGGTAGCGTGATTGAGGGATTTCCAAGGTCGTGTTTAAACGCGTTTTATGAAATACCTCCTGTGCGAGACTAGCACCCTCCCCCACGACGCTTTCTGCTCGATGGGTTGGAGTAGCCAATCAAAATCGCTGTACTATATACCATCACACCCCTCACCCCCTTCAGGTTTTATAAGGGACATGATATAAAAGAAGGAGTTTCTCCGGCAATTTTCACTCTGTATTGTGAGAACATAGCGATCTAAGTACTCTTCACCCTTTACTTCACGTCGTGAAATTTCATCGAACATCATGGCTGGTAAGTTGTAACACCAATTCATTTTGTTTAAAAAAGTTAACTTATTACTCAGTACATTTAGCTTATAATTGCGTTCCTGTTTTCAATGTCGTACATTTATATGTAAATAGCTGAGCATTCTAAAAGTTAATAGCTAGATGTGTGAATTTTCTGAAATGCAAGCAGTTTAGTTAAGTATTCATTTTAGGCAGACTTATCCTACATTTAATAGCTAGTTGCGCGAATTCATTTTCTCAAAAATGTGAACAGTTTAGTTAAGTATTCATCTTGTTAAGCAATTATTCCAGATGTTTAAATACAGGACTTTAGAGAGTGAATTATATTCCTTTTAGAGAAAATACAATTATTAGAATACCTTATTAACGTTTTTGCTTTAGAATATTACAAAAAGTCTGTATCGCGAATCATTCGCTCTAACAAAGTAAATGTTTACATTATATTAAAACATTTAAATCGAAAAATACAGTACTTAGTGTACTTCATTAGTGAATTAGAACCTTAATTATATTTACACATATTATCAGTTTTTATTATTATATTATACAGAAAAAGTTAATAATTTTGTACCTTTCAAATAAATGAAATTTTGTTATGTAATACATTCTCTAATAAAGAATATGTTTTTTCTGTTCCTAATGCAGAAAGTTTGGCATCGCAACTTAACACATTGGCTGGGGGCAGCATTTTCCCGCCCGTTCAAAGACTACAAGATCTTCAGCCAGAGGAGCCTTATAATGTAAAAGCCATAAGAAAAATTGATACGAGATACGGTGCTAGAGTGGTTGCAGTTTTAGGTGATAAGCAGGTTTTTCTCCCGACAAGATATTCAACCCTAACAAGCCAACAGTTGGAGGAAATGCCAGGGAAGTTCCAAATGGTATATCATGGATTAGTACCAGCCGGCAAGTTTAAGACATGTAAATTGTCTTTTCTTCCTGTTAAGTTTGTAGAAATAATTCAGCTATCCTTTCAATGTTTCATTTACAGTTACAGTCGTTGAGTTTATAAATTCATACTTCACTAGGCTAACATTTGCCTAAAGTATGCATCACTGTGTAAAAACGCCTATGTTGCAGTCTAGGTGAGGTCATGCAGAAAGAAGTTTAATAGTCTATTCAATGTTTCTTTACCTCAAAGCATATACCTACAACAACTTGCAAATAATTTGCAGTAGGATAACATTTGTCTAAAGTATGCATCACTGTATTAAAACAGATATGTGTAAATAACGTCTAGATTGTAGTCTGAGTGAGTTCGTGCAGAAAGAAGTTTAATACCGCTTTCAATGATTCTTCACCTCAAAGCATATACATACAACAAGCTGCAAATAATGTGAATGTTTGTTATAGGAATGCACAGATGAATATAAATGAAGAGGAAGAAAGAGATAGCTTAAAACAACATAAACAGAAATGTGATAGGAACATTCTCAGCAACTCCCAGTGATCTTATTCAATGAAGAATTGCAGCACCGTGTAGCGTGGAACCTGCACGGGAAAACATTCGCGTGTGTAGAATATAGCAATAATATATAAATTATGTACTTATTATTACTGCCTTACTTGCCAATACCATTCATTTCATAAATAATTTCATAATTGTTTAAAGGAGTATGCAATATCTTAAAACATTGATGCTACATGAAATCTAAACAAAACAAATTATTGAACTATTACTGAAAGAGACTTGAATAAATGGGAATCTAGAAGCCAGAACCATCTTAATATTTGACTGTGTGATATGAGGTGTATAATAAGATGAATAAAAAAATGAGGACTATGTAATATAAACAACATTTATTTTATAAGCATTATCCTATTACATTCCTTCACAAAAAACCATACATATTACCTTAAGACAAAGGTGATAGTCTAGACCTTCTAAACACTCAGTTATATAATCATATACATCACAGAGAAAGAGACCTGCATTATCCGTAAAAATATTAAGCATCTCAACATTGTCTGGATGATGTATTTTATAAGTACAAGTTCTTGATATTTCAAAGTTCCTGTTAACCATGTCCGAAACTGATTAAAACAATTTCTCGATCCTGTCATACTATAACTTTAGAAGCTTTCAGCTTACTTATAATTTCCTCAATCTCTTGTGTGTGACTACTATTACCAGCGTCCCTCGATGCAATTAGTAACCTCAATATATTTACTAATCTATTCGGATTTTCAAGCGTAGATATCACTGAATCATCATCATATGAAGACTTCATATTCTCGCGACTTCCGCTGCATCCAGATTCCTCACCAGCAGTAGACTCGAGTGAAGGACAGAGGCCCGATCCGGTATAACACACCCCTCTATACAGCTTCGGATCTTCGAGTGTAGGAGAGAGAGTCGATTCAGTATAACATGTTGCTCTATGAAGCTTAAATCTTAACAAAGAACGATTCTTAAAAATCCGGCCGCATATACAGCGTTTAATAACACGTTTTCCTCCATGCGTAATGTATGAAAAATTGAGCTTCTCATACGTTGGTTGCACAGATTTTCTCCGGCAATAGCTCATGTTAAAACTGTAAAATAAATTAAATGAATACGTGAATGCTAACGCTCAAAGGAATTAAAAGCGAATGAATGAATTCATTACACGCAAATATGTATATATCTCGGATGAGGACAGCGGAGGGAACCTCGATCTATGCATAGCAGCGGGAAAGGATACTCTCCTGAAATATTAGTCATCTATACAGCAATTGTTCACGGAGCCGGTAGACGTCAGGTTGGATGGAAAAGACTCCAAGTTCAAATCTTTAAAGGGTAGGGGCCCCGCCTTTTGCCTGCCATGTCTCCTGAACCGTCCTAACAGCGTAACATTACGTTACAACGCCACGTAACCAGAAGATGGCGAGTGCGAGCAGGGGAAAAGGATACTCTCTGGAACCATTCGTGGAAAAGGATGCTCTCTGGAAACACTCGTCATCCGCAAATCGGATTGTCCCTAAATTTCCAGATCTCGGACCGTTTAACATCGTGACGCGCTCTGTCATCTACATTTCGACGAAATTTTACCTCCTGAATTAAAGTTTGGTAGTCTGTATAGATCTGTACAGCTTGCATTGCGCTGTGTGTCCCTAACGTTTACAGCTCCTGAATCGTTCCAGGTAGTCGCGCGTCTCTACCATCTTCAGGTCAACGATCTGTTACCTTCTAAAGTAAAGTTTGGTGGTAGGTTTAGATCTGTACAGTTTGCATTGCGCTGGATGTCCCTAACACCCCCAGCTCCTGGATCGTTCCAGCTAGTCGCTCGTCTCTATCATCTTCATATCAACGATCTGTTACTCTGAATTAAAGTTTGGTGGTCTGTATAGATCTGTACACTTGCATTGCGCCGGGTATCCCAAACGTTTCCAGATCTCGGATCGTTCTAGCTATTGCGCGTCTCTACCATCTACATCTCGACGAACTGTTACCTTCTGAAGTAAAGTTTGACGGTCTGTTTAGATCTGTACAGCTTGCATTGCGGTGGGTGTCCCTAACGTTTCCAGATCTCGGAACGTTCCAGCTAGTTGCGCGTCTCTACCATCTACATTTCGACGAACTGTTACATTCTGATGTAAAGTTTTGCGGTCTGTTTAGATCTGTACAGGTTGCATTGCAATGGGTGTCCCTAACGTTTCCAGATCTCGGAACGTTCCAGCTAGTTGCACGTCTCTACCATCTTCAGGTCAACGATCTGTTACCTTCTAAAGTAAAGTTTGGTGGTTGGTTTAGATCTTTACAGTTTTCATTGCGCTGGATGTCCCTAACGTTTCCAGATCTCGGATCGTTCCAGCTAGTTGCGTGTCTCTTCCATCTACATTTCGACGAACTGTTACCTTGTGAAGTAAAGTTTGGCGGTCTGTTTAGATCTGTACAGGTTGCATTGCGCAGGGTGTCCCTAACATTTCCAGCTCCTGGAATGTTCCAGATCGTCGCACGTCTTTACCATCTACATTTCGACGAACTGTTACCTCCTGAAGTAAAGTTTGGTGGTTGGTTTAGATCTGTACAGTTTGCATTGTGCTGGATGTCCCTTACATCCCCAGCTCCTGGATCGTTCCAGCTAGTTGCGCGTCTCTACCATCTTCATATCAAAGATCTGTTACTTTGAATTAAAGTTTGGTGGTCTGTATAGATCTGTGCAGTTTGCATTGCGCTGGATGTCCCTAACACCCCCAGCTCCTGGATCGTTCCAGCTAGTCGCTCGTCTCTACCATCTTCGTATCAACGATGATGATGATGATGATATGCGGCTTAAGGGCGCTAAACTGCTGAGGTCATCAGCGGTATCAACGATCTATTACTCTGAACTAAAGTTTGGTGGTCTGTATAGATCTGTACACATGCATTGCGCCGGATATCCCAACGTCTCCAGATCTCGGATCGTTCCATCTCATGCCGCGTCTCTGTCACCTGTATGTTGATGATCAGATGCCTTCTGAATGTTGTTACATAGCGTGATGAGGCTGTTACATAGCGTGATCACGTTGTTACATAGAGTGATGAGGTTGTTACATAGCGTGATGAGACTGTTACATAGCGTGATCACGTTGTTACATAGCGTGATCACGTTGTTACATAGCGTGATGAGGTTGTTACACAGCGTGATGAGATTGTTACATAGCGTGATGAGGCTGTTACATAACGTGATCACATCGTTACATAGAGTGATAAGGTCGTTACATAGCGTGATCACGTTGTTGCATAGCGTGATGATGTTGTTACACAGCGTGATGAGATTATTACATAGCGTGATGAGGCTGTTACATAGCGTAATCACGTTGTTACATAGAGTGGTGAGGTTGTTACACAGCGTGATGAGATTATTACATAGCGTGATGAGGCTGTTACATAGCGTGATGAGGTTGTTACATAGCATGATGAGGCTGTTACATAGCAAAATGAGGTTGTTACATAGAGTGATGAGGCTGTTACAAAGCGTGATGACGTGACAGTCAAAGGGTAGGGGGCAGGGTCCCTACCTTTCACGGTTAAAAATTTCCCTGGCGGCAGTTGACGCAATCTATGGCTCCTCTCGAGGACTACAGACTTACACATATCCTGAGAGGTCCAGGATTTGGGGCCACACTCATTCCATGGATGAAAGTTACATAGAGCATAAGCTCTGCTTATGCCGCGACTCCCTCTCCGGTACTTTCAACCCTGAAACAACCAAGAAGATGAGAAAAGTAAAATGAGGATGGAGGTGAAACGATGAGACGAAAAAATTCAGAGGTGGAACGAACCTTCACAGCATTCGTCTAGTGAGTGGATAACCTTGAAGAAAAAAACTCTGGGGGCGTCAGGGGGTGTGGGTTGTTGGGATTGAAACTTCGACCCGAATGCAAGACACAGACGTTACCACCTGAGCCATCTCACACGATTAGTTTGTGTGTTACACGCAAATGACCTTAGTTGTGTGTCGTCCTCCGTGGTGTAGTGGTTACCATGCAAGACTCTAGTTCCCTAGATTCCGGGTTCAAACCCGACGGAGGGCGGTGGATTTTTTCGGGCGTAAAAACTCTTAGCATGGCTTCCTTCGAAAGGGAAGTAAAGCCGGTGGTCCCGTGTCGTAGATTTACTGCACGTAAAAGAACCTCAAGCCTGATAGAGGCCTCTGAGCAAAATTACCAGTCTTTTACGCCCGATATAGATTTATCAAGCAAAACCGTGAACAAATTAGTTGACTCTCGGATACATGCATCTGAAGTCGCGAACTCGCTATTGTAAGCCTATTTAAGAAGCATTATCTGGTAAATGTTGCATGTCATGCGTTCCTTTAGGAGAATCCTCGATAAAATTATCTTAACTTTAAGAGCGCCCTAAATTGCCTGCCAATTTTTTTTTTCCGAAATGTAAGTTTGGAACCTCTATTGAATCTAAACAAGCGAATAACATACATAGCGTGTCTTAAAGAGAAAGTTCCTGTCTAAGTCAGTGTTTAGATAGGATGTGTTCTTGTTATGGTTGTAAATAAATATCTACATTAAAGCCTGTCATTCCAATCTGATTATGGGTTCTGATCAAGACATGTCCGTAGGTCTTCCTGCATGTTCGAGTATTTATACAGTCCGTCAGAGATGTTTATAATCGGCGCAACAGTTCTAGACATGTGAAAATCTTAATGAGAGCTATGAAGCGAGTTGCTTACCAGATCAAAAGGTGACCGGTCGTCTGCATGCTGCAGGAGTGCGTGGACAGTCATTGTTAAATATCCGCACACTGGCTATGCACTGCGTTGCGCTGATAAACTTAGTTATATACCGTATATTAAAATCCACGCTGTAAAAAGCTCTTAATATAAAAACACTGTCAATCATTGCCTCCAATTCTTCCACACCTAACAACCCTTCCTCTTCTGCGGAATCACTCACATGATTGCCGTCATCACTGCTGTCACTACTTTCTGCACCATTATCCTGGATGAGAATGATTTCTATTTGATTTTCTGCAATTCCGTATTGTTCGAAATAATGATTCTTAATTTATTCAACATGTCGACATACATTTTCCCATTCTGGCCTTCCAATTTCAGCAAATTGCTGGCGTTATAACTGCTCGACATACTTTAATTTAAAAGTGATATTTCTGCATGCCACCCATTTTTTGATATCAGCCCAGATTAATTCGATTGGGTTTAGATCTGTTCGATACGATGACAGTCTATGTACATTATGTCGATGTTGTATTACTATCTGGTCAAGTACGTATGACTTCTGAAGCTGTTTGTTGGCTTTAATTAAGTAATATAGCTTTGTTTTACTCATGCTTCCATCTAAAACTATATTATGTGTAAGTAACCAAGCTCTCATTTCTTCTTTCAAGGAATTTGAGGTAGGTGGTTTGTCAATTTGAGTGTTGACGCATTGTCGATGACCAGAACAGACCCAGCAGGCATATTAGGTATCAACATGGCGTTGATTCACTTCATGTAACTTTCTGTATTCATTTCTTGATGAAAATCTCCTGTTGTTTGTTGCGACTTGCAAAAGAAGGGCATTTGGAATGAAGCCGATCTTTCGAACAGCATGAACGATAATACGTATTTGCCCTTTGGCAACAAGTGCCTGCAAACCTAATTCGCTATCGTCATTCCAACTTTTAGATGCTGTATGACTGCTGTGTATGTATGACTCATTTTCATACACTATAGTATTTTTCTGAAATTTGTAGCACCACCTTGAAAATTGATGCTGATTTAAGTACACACTGATATAAGTACATATAAAATTATAGTCATTTGGAAAGGTAGATTCAGACTGAAAAATTAAATGCCATAGCCGGGATTTGAACCACGGATCTCAGGCTTTCCGTGCCGTTGCTCTAACCGACTAAGCTATCATGGCAACATTTACTTTTTATTTTTTATTTTATTATTATTATTATTTTTACTTTATTTATTTATTTATTTTGCTTTTCTGTTAGAACTCTTCTATTTGATTTCGGTTTCTTCCACTTGAACCCTAAATCTTTAATAATTCTTCTGAGATTTGTAGCACCACCTTGAAAGTTTCTGCTGTCTTTCAGCTTGATGAGCAATCTGCTTATTGTTAGCACAGTTTTTTCTTCCACATAGGAATTGTGAATCGTGCGCCCAATGACGCATTCGAAATCGTCTATTTCTGTAATAAGTTTAGGGACCTTATGTATCTTCCCAGGTATGTCAAATGGCACTCTTTCATCCATATGTTTTTTTCCCTTCTTATCTTTGAGAACTCTGGAAACGAAACTTGGTGAAACACCACTTGCTTTGACTACTCTTTCTTTCACTTTCTTAAGGCTTTTTTGGAACTCGGATGAGCATATATTTTCTTCCTTCATCTCTGCTTCTTGCTTCATGAAGTCGAGGATATTTGCAATTATTTCCCTACTTTGACTGTGTAACACCTTACCACTTAACTTTGAAAACGTAGGAGTCATGGTTATAAATATAACAAATATAAAGTAAGTACTATTTAGATACTGCTCTCTTTAAAATTACAACCAAATGCAGACACTTTCTATGCAGACTGTATGTATCACGCACTGTGAGTAAGCAAAGGTATTATATCGCTTTCGTTGATTAAGCTAAACATAAATCATTCCTAGGCTCGGCAGCTGGGGTGGCAATCAAGGTCACGATTCCAGAAGTTTTGCGCGAGTTATATTTGTGATTGCATGTATTCATAGGTCTTCGTATAGCTTCGCGTGCTTAGAGTGAGAGAGCAAAGTATTCCAACGATAATGTATTGTTCGGAGGTGTTCGGACGTCTCCGTACAGGCTCGAATGCTTAGAGTAAGTGCAAAGTATTGTGAAGATGTATGTATTGTTCGGGTACAATCGCGCAGATTCGGGTGCTTAACTCGTGAGGTTGTCAACCGAGGAAGGGACAAGTATTCTTTTGAGCAGGAATTCATCATGCGCAACGAAACCTAGAAGAAAAAAAGATGTGAATGAAATGAAAGATGCAAATTATATAGAACTAAAGAAATCGTGGAACCATACGTCACTCAAACATTCGCCGCAGACCAGGGAAAACCACGAAAAATCTCGGGTCTGAGCAAGTGGTCGACGGTAATCCAAACAGCGGCCTTAGAAGCACGTGTTAAAGATGCGAATGAAGTAAAATGAAAACGTGTGTGGCAGTATTTTATATCACAACAATATAAATGCCAGAGTGATTGTAGTGTAAATAAGCATTATTGTATGACATTGATTTGAGATGTTTGTTAATTATAAGCATTGTTAAGAAATAAGTTTACACGGCCTCACTGAAACTGATAATAAGAGCGGGCAACAATGTAGCGAGGGGGTGAGTTGTTTATCAATTATAAGAGACAAGCAAATGACGTCAGAGTAGCGCGCGTTTCTTTAGAAATGGAGGGAATTTCTTCCCTAGAGCATATGTGTTCGTAATTTTGATTGGATATAAATATAGACGCTAATGTTGGCGCGTTTTATTAACCCATAGCAGCTCGGTTATAATCTTTAGGCATATCGGGTGAGAGAGTATAAATTCCGTGCCAGAGACAGGTTTCGTTACGTCCAACAGAAGCACTCGCGGGTAATACGTCGTTCAGTCCAACGGAATCATTCACGCATTACACGCCGTTCAGTCCAACAGAAGCATTCGCGGGTAATACGTCGTTCAGTCCAATAGAAGCATTCGCGGGTAATACGTCGTTCAGTCCAACAGAAGGATTCGCGGGTAATACGTCGTTCAGTCCAACAGAATCATACAAAGGTTATACGTCGCGCAATTCTTCAGAATCTCTCGCGTTGTAAAGTTAGTTATAAATGTGAAATACGCGAATTAATAATGTGCAGCAAATAAGTGATTATAGTGATATTAGAAAGTATAACAGTTTCAGTCGGGCGTGTAGCAAGAGTCAATATGTGAAATTAATTAATTGTGACGGTAATACAAGTGTAAAAACAAATTCTTTTATAAGTGTTATCTTTCAGTAACAAATCCTTTCCGTGTACACACCCTGTTCAAGAGATATGCTCAACTGAGTAGTAATAATAGCTAGCCGGAGGACAAAGAACCCAACATTCAAAGTAGTAAAACAATAGCAGGCGCTCAGCAATAAGATAACACGAAGTTACTGCGACAAATTGGCTCTCATACGTGGGGCAGATAAATATGAAGCATCTTCCAACTACCAACAAATATTCTACTTCAAATTGGCGCGCAACGTGGGGCAAATTAACCAGAACGTGGGGCGAAATAACCAGGAAGGGACGAAGGAACCAGGACGTGGAGCGAATGGAGCAGGGAAATTAACTACAAGACGCAGATTCCAGAAACAATCACCAGAAAGACCGACAACGTGGATGAATGGACATCGTAACTACGAGAATAAAAGGCAACAGGGGAATTCAAATACGACACCAAGAGAGCGAGACGACGCAGATCCATTGTAGTACGATGCAGAGGCAATATATACATCTAGGAGAGAGGGGCAGGAAGCTGGACATCAAAGAATCATCAGATAGCATCATAAAGGTTAGAAAATTGTAAATTTTTTGTGTATCTTAAAAAAATTGTGAGAGATTAAATGTTGCTGAGGAGTGGTAGGATTAAGAAAACAATATCTGCTAAGAATACTGAAGAAACAATTATGGAAGGGGATAATGTAACAGTTAGCTGTAATTCAATGCACGTTTCGGGAAATAGCTCAAACAATGTAGGATTTGAGGGAGGAAATATTACTGAAGAAAGTGAGAATAGAATAGCAGGAAATGTTAATTGTGATGCTGGTATGGTGATGGAAATAATGAGAAATGTTCTTAAAACATTAAATAAGAATCATAGAGAATTAAGGGAATATATTGCTAAGAGTTATGAGAAATTAGAGCAAAAATTAGATCAAAACAGGGAAGAAACTGAAAAGAAGTTTGTGAAGCTAGATTATAGTATGCCAAAAATGAGAGATGAAAATCAGGAAATAATAGCAAGTGAGAAAGGAAAAATTTTAAAGAAGATGTCAGACATGAGCAGTGAAATATCTAACAAGAAAGGTGAGGTTAATACTAAAATTGAACATGTTAATGTAAAATGTAAAGAGTTAGGAAGTCGAATGAGTAGCATTTCAAGTGAGCCAAGAGTTATGAAGGAGGCTACGAATGCAGATTTAAATCAGGCGCAAGTTAATTTCAGAGGGGAGATATCTGAAATTCAGAAGGAATCGGAAACACAAAGAAATAAGTTGTCCAAAGAAGTTAAACCTTTGTGTATAAATAATCAAAAACTAACTTCTGAAATTAACAAGTACCAAGCTGTTCAGAATGCAAAACTCCAATCCAGTACAGTTTATTATAGACTTGTCAGAGTACTCTCAAATTAAAAAGATACCGGAAGAATTGAAAATGATAGTTGTTAAAAGATGTGCTGTACAGAAAACTTTAGATTGTCTACAAATGGTATCAGGGGGTGAAATTTCATATGAATCCTTTAAGAGGCTATTCATGAACAAATTTTGGAAGGTTACGATACACCTACGAGTAATGCTTAGCCATAGACAATTTGATCCAGGAGAGGGAATAGCAATGACCGCTAAAAAAAGGAGATGATAAGTAAATCCAGGATAGTTAAAGCTGAACTGCAGATCAAAGTATTCGAATGTAAGAGGGTTAACTATGTATTTATGTCATAAGAAAGGAGAAATAAATTCAGGACAAAAATAAATGTTTAAAAGGATAAAGATAATTAAAGCAAAACACTTATGTAGCACACAGATAATGTGAAATTACGTCTAGAAATAAGAGATGTAAATATATTTGTGTAGAGGATGAATATTTAGGTAAATATGTTTAATAATTACAAGATTAACCAGGTTAAAAATCTTAAGTGTATAAATTACTATGTCAATAATCTAAGAAAGTATAAACATTTTGTAACTAAATAGTTCAGGGTACAGTATTTGCTATAAAAAATTGTAATGTCAGATGTATGTATAAACACATAAGACCAGAGCCAGTAAATAGTGGCGAGAAAAAGGCAAAATGTATGACGTGTGTTAAATCCGCGTGCAGTGTTAAAGCAAATGATAAATAGCGTGTGTTACAAGATTTAGGAGACTAAAAACCCAATTATAAAATTTCCAAACATGTTCTAAATATTTATAATTATATTTCTAGTGGGGCATATGTGGCAGTATGTTATATCACTACAATGTAAATGCCAGATTGATTGTAGTGTAAATAAGCATTATTGTATGTCATTGATTTGAGATGTCTGTTAATTATAAGCATTCTTAAGAAATAAGTTTACACGGCCTCACTGAAACTGATAATAAGAGCGGACAACAATGTAGCGAGGGGTGAGTTGTTTATCAATTATAAGAGACAAGCAAATGACGTCAGAGTAGCGCGCGTTTCTTTAGAAATGGAGCGAATTTCTTCCCTAGAGCATATGTGTTCGTAATTTTGATTGCATATAAATATAGACGCTAATGTTGGCGCGTATTATTAACCCATAGCAGCTCGGTTATTATCTTTAGGCATATCGGGTGAGGGAGTATAAATTCCGTGCCAGAGACAGGTTTCGTTACGTTCAACAGAAGCACTCGCGGGTAATACGTCGTTTAGTCCAACAGAATCATTCACGCATTACACGTCGTTCAGTCCAACAGAAGCATTCGCGGGTAATACGTCGTTCAGTCCAATAGAAGCATTCGCGGGTAATACGTCGTTCAGTCCAACAGAAGGATTCGCGGGTAATACGTCGTTCAGTCCAGCAGAATCATACAAAGGTTATACGTCGCGCAATTCTTCAGAATCTCTCGCGTTGTAAAGTTAGTTATAAATGTGAAATACGCGAATTAATAATGTGCAGCAAATAAGTGATTATAGTGATATTAGAAAGTATAACAGTTTCAGTCGGGCGTGTAGCAAGAGTCAATATGTGAAATTAATTAATTGTGACGGTAATACAAGTGTAAAAACAAATTCTTTTATAAGTGTTATCTTTCAGTAACAAATCCTTTCCGTGTACACACCCTGTTCAAGAGATATGCTCAACTGAGTAGTAATAATAGCTAGCCGGAGGACAAAGAACCCAACATTCAAAGTAGTAAAACAATAGCAGGCGTTCAGCAATAAGATAACACGTAGTTACTGCGACAAATTGGCTCCCATACGTGGGGCAGATAAACATGAAGCATCTTCCAACTACCAACAAATATTCTATTTCACGCGGTAGCATACGCCACTCAGGCATTCGCCTGCAGACCAGGGAAAACCACCAAAAATCTCAGGTCTGAGCGAGTAGTCGATGTTAATCGAAATAGGGATCCTAGAAGCATGCGTAAAAGATGCAAATTATATAGAATGAAAGGAAATCGTGCTAGCATACACCACTCAGGCATTCTCATGCAGACCAGGGAAAACCGCGAAAAAATGCGAGACCAGAGTAAGCGCTCGATATGTTTAAGAATGGGAATAAGTAGCTGTATATGCTGTCACATCCAAAAGAGAAGTAAAAACCATACACTCGAATGGCTTCCCCATCCTTCTGCGTCTCTTTAAGGATAGCGCTCTATATACAGCACCTTTACACCTTATCTTCTCGGGATGCCTGTTTTGAGGGTATATTTCCGTTATAAACACTACGACACCTCTGTGCTTTTAGCTACATACACATACTTTTCTTTATTCATAAAGCATCTGTATCACTTGAGTGCCGACGTTCAGTAGTAAATATTACCAGTCAGAGCCGCAGAGATGAAAGCCTGAGTAAAAGGAGAATATCGGTGAAACGGGGTGAAGGAAAAAATTCGCTGTTGTAATGAACCTTCACAGCATTCGCCTAGCAACCAGGGAAACCGAGAAATCCAGGGGTCACGAGTGTCAGCTGCTGGGAATCGACCCACGACCTCTAATGTGGGCCATAGACGTTACCGGCTGAACCCTTGCTTATAAAGACCGTTAATGGGATGGCTTGCACTGTATCTATGTATTACCAAAATATTCGCTCCAGTATTATATTTGAAGCGTCCATCTGCAATCAAAGTATTATTGTAACATGATATTAATGTGAGTGGCGAAGCTGAGGCTAGCACCAACCTCACACGTATTATGTATAATAATTTTAGAGTGAAAATAACGAAAAAGAAGGTATTGTTTCTGTTGATATAATTTTCCTTGTAAGGTTACACCCTCGCTTATAAAACGCTAAAATTCAATGTTTATTATCACCAAAAAATAAAATTCGCGCTAGTATTATATTTGAAGTGTCCGCCTGACACGTATTATTTAATAATAATTTTAGAGTGAAAATAACGAAAAAGAAGGTATTGTTTCAGTTGATATAATTTTCCTTCTAAGGTTACACCCTCGCTTATAAAACGCTAAAATTCAATGTTTATTATCACCTAAAAAATCGCGCTAGTATAATATTTGAAGTGTCCGTCTGACACGTATTATTTAATAATAAATTTAGAGTGAAAATAATGAAAAAGAATGTATTGCTTCTGTTGATATAATTTTCCTTGTAACGTTACAACCTCGCTTATAAAAATCGTTAATGGGCGGGCTATGTATTCGTAGACGTTCATGCAGGTTCTAAAGTCGGGCAGGGCGGTCTCCTGGATTCAAACCGGCGACCTCTCCAATTCAAACCTCACACGTTACCACAAAGAAATTTGTATCAAAGCAGTCTTTAAACACCATTTACCCATGTCAAATAAGACTCATTCATAAAATATTTCACTCATCTATAAAGTAGATCGTAAAACTGGCTAGCTTCAAAGACCAATTAAGAAAAACTATCATATACATTAGATCGCATAATTAGAATTCTTTCTCCCATTTTAATTCTGAAATACCATACTCTTCATATCACCCTCTCCAAATCATATTTATTTGTTTAGTATTCCATAAAAATTAGTTTAATTGTTGATATCATGCAAACAAATAAGTTATGATATTTACACAGTCGTCTGTATGAGAGGGAGTTTCCGATAAGTACGGGTTTTTCAGGGGAAGAGAAATCATTTTAAAGCACAATAGATTTCTTAATGAATAAGGGTTTTGACATTGTCGTAAATGGGCTATATGACGGTAGCCGATCGCCTCAGGAATTTCCGAGACCCCCAGCCAGGTATACTGTCTTCAAGGGGTATACAACATATTTTTGCAAGGGGTGTGCAACTGAATAACTCGTCGAATTTTCGAAGATTCTCGGTGAAGAAAAAGCTTTTAAACAAATATGAAATTTATAATTTGAAGTTTTCGTAATGGTTCGATCTCTCTGCTGGAATACACAAAATATCTTTCGAAGGGAGGGCTGTTTAAAAATGTTCTCGTCCTATGTTTACTAAGAGAATAATGCATGTTTTGAAAGTCCGTGTGTTTATTGGTTTGAGTTCAGAGTTCGATTTCCCTCTGGTATTCAATACCACTTTAGACGCTGCATATCTAAACAATCAAGAGTCTATTACACGAATCATTTTCGTTTTTGTTACGGGAATAATAATAATTGTACATCTAACGAATGTTTACGTACAGGACCTATACATTATACCCCGTAGGAAAATATTACACCAACACTTATAAAGCTCTTAATGGGAGGGCTTGCTTTGCAGAGTAAATCACCTAACCGGGATTCGAAGCCGCGACCTCTCGAATGTGAATAGACACGTTATCTCTCATAGAATTATGACATGTATACATTGGAATGATGGGGATCAAATAATTTTTAGATATGACAGGCTGAAACACCAGTTTGTTTAAATGGAATAAACAAATAGGGTTTCTTGACGATAATATAATTTTTGCATTAGTAATGAAAATAAATTATCCTTGTTTTCTCTCGATGTACTTTCCGGTGTCTTGGGGAAAATCCATTCACACTCTTTAGATGCTGTATTTCTGAGGAATCTCGACCATTAAGTCAGGTAGTGCTTGGGTTTACCCTCTTCAACCTTGTACAACATATTTTTCAAGGGTGTGTAAACCGCTATATAAATCGTTGGCGTAATGTAGAGAGAGAGTGTGTGTGTGAGAGAGAGGGAGGCAGAGAGAGAGTGTGTGATGGTTGCGTATTTTTACCGACAATGTCTGTTTTAAAGTCCCTATCTATGCGTTTACACGCGTGAGCAAGCTGTGGTACTTTATCGATAATGTCTGTTTTAAAGTCCATGTCTATGCGCTTGGAGTGCTTTATCATAATGTCTGTTTTAAAGTCCATGCCTGCAAAGGAGAGAGAGACATAGTGAGAGAGAAAGAGTGTGTGTAATGGATGCGTATTTTACCGACAATGTCTGTTTTAAAGTCCATGTCTATGCGAGTGATTGCGTTGGCAGTGCTATACTTTATCGACAACGACTGTTTTAAAGTCCCTATATATGCGTTTGCATGCGTGAGCGGGCTGCGGTACTTTATCGATAATGTCCGTTTTAAATTCCATGTCTATGCGCGTGGAGTACGTTATCGACAGTGTCTGTTTTAAAGTCCAAGCCTGCAAAGGAGAGAGTGTGTGTGTGTGATGTTTGCGTATTTTTACCGACAATGTCTGTTTTAAAGTCCATGTCTATGCGAGTGATTGCGTTGGCAGTGCTATACTTTATCGACAACGACTGTTTTAAGGTCCCTAAATATGCGTTTGCATGCGTGAGCTGGCTGCGGTACTTTATCGATAATGTCCGTTTTAAAGTCCATGTCTATGCGCGTGGAGTACGTTATCGACAGTGTCTGTTTTAAAGTCCATGCCTGCAAAGGAGAGAGAGTGTGTGTGCGTGTGATGTTTGCGTATTTTTACCGACAATGTCTGTTATAAAGTTCATGTCTATGCGAGTGATTGCGCTGGCAATGCTATAATTTATCGAAAATGCCTATTTTAAAGTCCATGTCTATGCGTATGCTTGCGCTTGCAGTGCGGTAATTTATCGTCAACGTCTGTTTTAAAGACCCTACCTATGCACTTCCATGCGTGAGCGGGTAGGGTACTTTATCGAAAATGACCGTTTCAAAGTCCATACCTATGCGCGTAGAGTGCTTTATCGTCTGTCTTGGTATATTTGTGCTTCTTTTCAGTTGTTTGGTAAAGAGTAACAAGGAATGTGTCTCGTTTAGGATAGTCTCCATATTTCATTATTTATTTAGTTCATGTTTATTTATTAATAACATATTTAACTTGAACTTTCGTCACTCTCCGCTAGAGAGCGGAAAAGAACTGCGCGGAAGGCAGTGACAGACAGGGAGAGTGAAGGGGTGTTTGGGTAAGGGATGAGGTGGTCAAGCTATGCATGCAGGGGCAAGAGATCATTATCGAGTCAGCGCCTACATGACATGGACCGCGCGCTCGGGTTTTCAGTGAAAAGAATCACGCGTTAACGTCTCGTGTTAGGTATTTACGCTAACTCTGTCTTTTCAGTCATGCATTCACCTAAGCGATCTAATATTCTTATAAACTCAAAATATATTTTCCTTCAAAAGTAGAATTAAAGAAATGTTATTAGTCGTAATAGTTATACACGCGTAATAATCACCTTAACACACACATACGATGGCAACCAAATGCGCAAGGCAATTCATATACACTTATTTGCATTAATCAGTAAAAAATACTTAATTGTATTCATCGATCAGCGAGACCATTATTTATTTTTTTAATAACGCATGTAATATTTAACTATAATGTTAACCGCCATAATTTATTTTTAATAACATATGTAATATTCAGCTATAATGTTAACCTATTTATTTTTCGGAGCCACCCCTGTGTCTAAACAAATCTTGGAAAAAATATCTTGAAACGTGAAGTTCCTTATCGGGTATTTCAAATCATTTATGCTAGCTTTCCTTGGAGTCAACATGGCCGCCGCCGTGCATTCGTTAAACGTTTAGAATGTCTACTTCCGGCATCTTCGTCGATGAGCGGAAGAGTGAGCTTTCCGCTCTCTCGGCTAGAGTGCGCGCGCTGCAGTCGCGAGCTGTACCGTGAGGGAGAGTGGGAGGGAGGGAGAGGGGGTTTCTGCTAGCTTGCTCGCTGCTCTGAGGGACCGGTTACTCGAGTGAGACACTGCATAGAGGAAAGGTCGCGCGCGGGTTTTCAGCGAAAATATCTCTCGTTAACGCCTCGTTACGAGAACTCTGTCCTTTCAGCCATAGATTCATCTAAGTGTTGTAATATTCTTATAAACGCAAAATATATTTTCCCTCAAAAGTAGAATTAAACAAATGTTATTAGTCGTAATTACTATACACGTGTAATAACCACCTTAACACCCACACACGCACATATACGATGGCGACCAGGTGCGCGCGAGTCAATTCATATACCCTTAATTACATTAATCAATCAAAAATACTTAATCGTATTCATCGATCGAGGAGCATCGTTTAATTACATACGGTAGTGATACTTCGATCGAGGGTTTGCGTCCAGCCCTTCAGGGGCGCGATGCCAGGACGTTATCAGTATAAACCATTGATTTTTATCACCTACATTGATTTGCGTAGGCGGCGACACGAGACGAAAACAATAACATATTGTTCGACGATCCCCGGCTATCGGCATCAGTAGCGCACAAAGACCCACCTCCATTAGCGACTAGCACAATACCCTATTACCTCCACCCTTCTACAGGAATCCAGTCAGAACAGACCGTAAAGAGGGAGGCGTGGCGAGCGTACGGGGTTAGACCACAAAGGAGTGGGGAGGCCACAAAGAGAGGGCGTAGCCAGCGTACCTCCAATACTCTACGGGGAGCCATTCAGACCAGCACACTCAAAGAGGGGAGGGCGTAGACGGGGTTAGTACGCAAAGGGCAGGGGAGGGTGTGGTCAGCTGTGTAAGGCCACAAAAAGGGGCTGTGGCCAGCGGCACAGAGCCGGGCGACATTAGGTGAGGCCACAAAGAGGGGGCGGAGTCGGCGGCTTTTAAGGGTAAGACCAAAAAGCAAGGGGGTGGCCTCGGCGGCTTTTAAGGGTAAGGCCACAAAGCAAGGGGGTGGAGTCGGCGGCATTTCTTTGAGGCCCTGAATCGGCCTTCTTTTCCTACTACCGTGCCTGAATATAAAAAGGAAATGCTTAGGGGAAAGGAATATTACCCAATATATGAATGCATTGGGAAAGATTAGTATTAAGAACAACATGGATGGACCCATTTAGCCGGTTAGAAACAACTATATAGAAATGGCACAAATAAATGCACAGCTAAGTAGGCTGGCTATGTAGGAAATTAGGCTACTAATGGATAGTATGCATTTGAATATGGAGAATACAATGGAGTCCTATATATTAAGAGGAAAACTAGTGTATATGTCAATAATGACTAGAGTAATCATAGACTGCGGAAATCCGAATGCAGTCATTGTAGAAAACAACGCAAACATTCAAATTTTGAAAATTCCTGAATTTTGTGATGATTCTATAAATTGCGTTGAAATGTTATAACACGGTACGAGTTGTATAAACAAAGTAATAAGACTAGTTTGTCACCTGTTTTTCTCCAATAGCATTACAATTTAACATTTACCCCTTAAAGTAACCACCCTAAGAAGCCACATAGCGCCGGAGACGGTTCCTCCACTCCTCATAGCAGTGCTGGAAATGGATACTCGGATAGCCTTCAGCTATTCGGTTACAGCCTTTTAAATGTTCTCCAGGATCCCAAACCGACGTCTGGTGGGGTTTTTCACACTCTCAGGAACAGGAAAAGACACAAGGACACAAGTCCGGCGAATAAGAAGGCTTAGGAGCCAAAGGAAAGTTCTTACTTGCCAAAAAACGGCTTACTGAAATTGCTGTGTGAGAAGACGCACTGCCATGATGCAATACCTAGTTCCATTTGAGGTTTGGTCTCACATGTATAACCGTTTTTAAAGTCCTTTAAGAACGCAGACTCTGTCGACATTTTCATCAGTTCTTGAAGTTGAAGGCCTTACGCTGCGAGATTCATCTTCAATCGACTCTCTTCCTTCTGCAAATTCTTTAAACCACCGAAACACCAGGGCCCTTGACAAACCACGTAGGCCTACCGGAGATTTGCAAATACTTCCGTTGCACTGTGTCCAAGTCTGAAGCAAAACCTAATCGCACACCGCTACTCGAAATTTTTGTCATTCATTGTCAGAACGCACAAGCAAAACCTCCTTCATTAAAACAATCACTACGGACAACCAACCTGACGCCATCTCGTTCCAACTCGCACTGATGGCATACAACATTTTCAGCCACCTCCCCTCCAAGTCCCGCGTCACCAGTGTTTGTTTGTTATCCTCCGTAGTCTAGGGGCGCCATGCTAGCCTCTGGTTCCCAAGGTCGCGGGTTCAAACCCGACGGAGGACGATGGATTTCTTTCTGGCATAAAAATCCTTAGCACGGCTTCCTTCGGAAAGGAAGTAAAACCGGTGGTCCCGTGTCGTAGATTTACGGCACGTAAAATAACCTAAAGCCTGATAAAGAGGCCTCTGAATAATGTCCGGTCTTTCACGCCCAATATAGAATGGGATGCTAAAAACCATAGTAGTTAAAGAGCGACCTTAAATAAAAAACTCAATGTAAGTTCACCAGTGTTGACCGGTCGAACACTACGCTATAAGTCTCATTACTTTATTGACACACCTTGTATTAAATGTATAGTATGCAAATAGTATTATAAATCTATATACGAAATTGAGATTCATATAAATAAAATCAAGGAAGTTTTGGGCATATATGGGAATGAAGCTGTAATATTGACAACGGACGCGAACGCAAAGTCTCAGTGATGGTAGAGTAAGAATCCTTATAAGAGCGCTAAGATGATGGAGGAAATGTTAACTAGTCACCAATTGGAGAATATAAATCAACCTAATAATCCATTCACTTTTGAGAATAGCGCAGGAAAATATAGATTTACCCTAACAAAAGGATGCATTTGTAGGAAGATTGAAAACTGGAAAGTGACACAACGACCTACTACCAGTGATCATAATTTAATTTACTTCAATATGGGAATTGTAGTGGAAGACTCAGGTGTAAGAAATTACAAACCTAAGAAAGGCATATTAAAAAGTGATTGGGAAAGGTTATGTCTAAAATTTGTTCCACCGGAGATTATAGAATATGAAAATGTAGATACCAGAGGGTTTAAATCCATCAAAATTATTCAGGATACAATGGATAAGGCTTTATATGAAGCTAGGTATAGAGAACGGAATACTAGCATTTGAAAGGTGAAATTTCAAGATAAATAAATAATAAGGTGAAAAATGCGTAAGGCTGGGACAATATATCACCATGGCAGAATTAATAATGAAAGACAAGGCAGTCTTCGAATTTATAGAGAAATGAACTGGAGGAGACACAAAGAACTTAGTGGGAAAACTTTGTAGAAATAAAACTAAAAGACAATGTATGGGGAGTACATTTAAGATTGTAATAGAAAAGATAAGAGCACCATGAGTCATCTCTAGAGTAGGAAAGGATTATGATGAGAAAATCAAATGTGGATTCAACGAGATACTTCGTAAATTATTACCAGCAAATAGTATTGAAGGTGAGGAAAAAGAAGCATCCACTAAAGAGAAGGAATTATGAAGAAGAAATAACTACTGGAAGACTAATTTGCTCCTTTGATGTATCAGAAATTAAATTAGCTATACGTGAATTCAAGCATTTAAAGCACCAAGTCCACATGGTATTCAAGCTGAAATTCGTCAAAACCCTCAAAAAGTATTGCACCATATGTTTTGTGTCAATTATTTAATGAATTTTTTTGGTTTAAAAACAATATCATACTGTTGTAAGGAAGCAAATGTTTCAATTTTAAAGACATTTAAAAACAAATGTCCAGTTCAGGCAAAATCGTACAGGCCCAACTGTTTGGTAAATGTAATGAGTAAAATTCAAAAGAAATTATTTTACAAAAGAATAAGCGATCCCAGATAATTGATAGGAACGACAAACGGGCATTACGGTTTTGGAAGAGATAAAACAACTGAAGATGCGATAAATTTAGCAATTCCAGTGGTAGAAGAATTTGTAGAAAGACGTGTAATTGGAATTTTCTTCTACGTACTCGTACTAATGATTTGGACATATGCGGTGAAGTTGACCGCGTTCTAGATGCGTAGTTCTGAAGTCAGAATCCCTCAGTTTGTGAATAAATTGCTCTCTCGGTGTATTCTTCCTTCGTTGGATGCCTAGCGTTGAGTAATATTGACTCTGTAATGCCTACAGGGGGTAAATTATTTTTGGCTATAATAAACTTCGACCGTAATAATTGTTAACTTTATTATTCAGTTATTGCTACACATTCTGGAATACGCACCGCCACTCTGTTAATCATTCGAGACAAACAACTAGATCCTCACAATTCGTAATACCATGAAGTTACTCACGGTTAACATACCGGTGACGTCTGAATCGGCGAGATTTCTAAGTCCTCTGACATTTACGTAGAGCTATTTTTGGTAATGTGCATAGCCGCGGCACTTACTTACACAGGTACAGAATTAGGAGAAGCGAAGTTACTTGCGATTTGTGAAACTAGTCATGTCCGACTTCATCCCTATTCCCCATGTCACGTGATTACTTTGATCACTTTTTAATCATGTGACTGTTTCCTGTTTTCGTATTCGCTGGTTCATATGCCTTTCTTTGAACTTACTGGCTAAGATTTGGGCTTTTCGTTGAGTTCCTAACTTTCTCTTTACCATGGCACTAGTTAAAATTAGTTGAATATAAGCTGTTTTACGTACGTAGTTTTACGACTATAATGCCCTTACTTGTTGTAGATAGCACGCACGTCCAACTTTGAAAGGAATCGCAAAATTCCGAGCGCTTTGTCCATAAACCTTGAGTATCCGTTTCTCCCCTTTGTGTTTTAATGCCACCTGTCCCAAAGGAGGGGTGCAGGTGGCCGAGACGGTTCCTTTCTCCGACACAAGTTACAATATTATATAGACTGGTGTGCAAAACCTAAGGACGAGATGGTAAAGTAACATAACAAATGAACTACTTTGTGGAAAACTAGATTAAGGTGCGGGACATGTTGCCAGAGGTCTCTCCGAGGAAAGCTGGACGTCACATGGCGTGAGTGTAGCGAGCCTATAGTGCAAAATAGGTCTGGTCCCGCAACACGGGGCAGTTGACGAAACAGGACAAGACGGTGTGTGGCAATTAGCGAGCTGTTACGGTGCACTTTAGTGGTGTTCTTCCTTGCAACATGGCCCGTAGACACCATTTGGATGACTTCACACGGGCAAGAATCATCGGGAAACTGGAAGAAGGGCGAAGTGTGACGAGTGTTGCTCAGGAGTTTGGAATTGCTCACAGTATTGTTTCACGTGCATGAGGAACCTTCCAAACTACAGGCACTGCTATCCCAAGGAGAGGTGGTAGTCGACCACGCTCACCTACAGCAGCAGATGACCGCTACATTTTGCAACAGACAAGAAGGGATCCACGCCAAACAGCGCGTGCAATTGCAACCACATTTAACAGGACAGCTAGGCACGCAATATCACGATACACAGTGGCACGGCGACTACACAGAGGTGGTCTCTTTGCCCGACGGCAGTACGTTGTGTTCCATTGACATCCGCACATCGGCGGCACCGTTTACGATGGTTCCAAGAGCATAAAATTGGACCAACGAGGAATGGGGTCGCGTGCTCTTCTCGGATGAGAGCAGATTCAGTCTAAGTAGTGATTCTCGACGTAACCTCATCTGGTGAGAGCTGGGAACACGTAATGAACCCAGGAACATCCTTGAACATGATTGTTTCGGTGGTCCGGGTGTTATGGTTTTTTGGAGGCATAAAGTTGCATGGGCGCACCGACCTCCAAATCTTTGAACACGGTACGCTCACTGGTCAAGGTTATTGTGATACTGTACTCCTTCCCCATGTGCGTCTTTTCAGGGGTGCAGTCGGCCCTGACTTCATTTTTATGGATGACAATGCGCGACCGCATCGAACAGCGCAGGTGGAGGATCTCTTGGAACGAGGGGATATTCGGCGAATGGACTGGCCTGTCCGATCCCCCGATTTAAATCCCATCGAACACGTGTGGGATGCCTTGGGGAGACGCAATGCAGCACATCCACCTGCACCAACGACCATCCAACAGTTGTCAACAGCACTGGTGGAGGAATGGAACGCTCTACCACAAGAACTACTTACCAACCTTGTGGCCAGCATGGGAGCACAATGCAGAGTATGCATTGCTGTCCGTGGTGATCATACACCCTTTCAAGCACCATGTATCTGTTTCTGTAATTCTAGAGAGCCATCATATGTCATATTGACTTTAGTGTAGCTTATGGTCTATGAATAAAAGTGGCATTTCTGCTCGTCTCATTGCATATTTCGTTTAGTTGCCTACTGTAGTATACCTTAGCAGTTTCCTCTATGTATGATTCAAGTTTCATCGGGCTGTTACTTGGCAGTGTCACAGCATGCGAAGATTACTTTCGTCCTTAGGTTTTGCACACCAGTGTATATATGAGGATGTTTCCTATACAAGTTACAATAATAAATACACCATTTTATATCTACATTAGTGTCATTGCGTGGTTACAATCACTTCATTATATTTCATTGTTTATATTGTTATAGCATTAGTTTATATTTGGTTAACTTATTTTCAATAATTACCGGGCCCTGTATGCTCTCACATGAGATTTCTTAACGGACTGCAAGGACAACAGAAATTTACTGTAAGCTTCAGAGCCGTACGTTATCGTGATGCGTTTCTTTTGTATTCATATACACATGTTAAGGTGTGACGTGCTTTCTACGGATGATGGGTTGCGTTCGCGTTGCATTTTTGTTACAGTAATGACAAGTTACAATGTAAACTTAATTGCTACACACTTTACTTGTTACATATTTGATGCATATATTATAACGTGTCTCTGTTTTACTAAGCACATCACTCACACATTACTGTATTGTCCCTTGTTCAATTACCAACGTTCATCGTGGGATTATATTATAGCATTATACTATGACTACCTCACCTGTCTGCGGGTTTGTTTACTTGGTCGATTAGTGACCCTGTACCGTTGTGCAAATTTTCACAACATTGTAAACTTATTTTTGTCTGTACCCTCAGAAGTACTTTCCCTTTCAAGTGCCTCTCAAAGTGTCCAGGTGCACAAACCTCAGAGGGGCATTGTGTTGAACCATTCTGTTAGGCCTTCCTTCATTCATTTCTTTCCAACTGGCCACTGCCACTAAACCTTAAGTCTAGAAATAGTTGCATTCATTCACTTGGTTCATTTAAATGCAACATGGTGAATAGAACTTTGGTCTAAATTTAAGCAAAATATCACAGTTAGAAGGATTTATTATCTATAATTGGCAATTAAAACATTACATTTAAAGAAAACTGAAATAGACTTAAGCAAAACATTGTCAATAGATATACTGATGTCTATATGATTGACCACATAACACGCACTAAAAGAACGTTTTTACATGGGTTTAAGCAAAATATTATTAACAGACACAGTAACGCATATATGATGGATTCTATAATACACATTCAAAAGAACCTGTGTATAAATTTGTGTAAATCATTATAAACAGACATATTTATGTATACACTATTCACCATTTTAAATAAAGCCCATTCAGCAGGGAATTAGTGTAATCTAGGCAACACATTCAATAGACATATTCATGCACGTATAATTTTACAATACAGCACGCATATAAAAGAATATTTGTATAGCTTTATTCAAAAGTATTATAAACATAAATATCGCTGCATATATGATTTATCATTTAAATAGGGCCAGCAAATTGGTCCTTATGTATTACAGTTTCTTCTTAAGGCGATCATGGAAGAATGACTGCTGTTAACTGTTCTGCCCTACCTTTTGCTTCTATGCAGATTTGCAATCTTTTGGCAGTTGTGTGTCGTCTCCGCCTCCCAATTGAGATTTTCTTTTAAGGTTGACGATACGACCAGGAATCAGTTCATTAGTGGAGGTCTGATTGTCTCCTTATATGGCCTCATTAGAACTATATTGTATCTGCTTATGATTTTGCAAGTTTTCAAATGCTGAAGTTGGTAAATACTGTCGCCAATCTGTTCCGTGACTCTAAAAGGTCCCTTCTACGCGAGGTACATTCTCCAATATAGTTTCTTCTGCAGCAAAGATTTTTCAAAAGATTTAATTAGTACTTAAGCGCCTATGCTTGGGATTTAGTTATGCGAGTACCTCTTTCTTTATGGCTTTGTTTCTCGGCACGTTGCTTCAACCTCTCCTATACGCGCTCAATTGGCGTAGCGTCTGACTCTGATATAGTCGGAATTGGCGCATGCAGGCCTCTAACAATCTCTTGAGGTTTCTAGCCAAGTTGTAATATCAGTGGGATCTCCCTTGTATTTGTGTTAAAACTGTGATTGATCACAAACTCCGTGTAGGGCAAATATTCCGGCCACTTCGTGTGTTGTGTATTCGCTAATATTCGTAGATAAAGGTCAAATCCCTCATCACACGTTCACATGGATTAGCTTGTGGGTGATAATAGCTAGAGTTATATATTTTTATGTCAGCATTACGCAGTTTCCCCACAAATTTCTTACATCGGTGAATTGTAGCATTATCGACTAGAACCGCCTTGATTTTCCCATACTTCTGTATGTAATCGTCGGTTATCTTACTTGCGCACACGCGACTATTCATTTTTCAGTGGATAAAATTTGACAAATTTTGAAATTACACCAATTAACGCAAAAAAAATTCAGACCTGTTCTGGCCAGCGCCAACGCACCGTGTGTATCCGCTTCTACCATTTCTCCTGGTTCATCCCTGAGTATAGCTTGCGGCAATTTGGAGGCTTCAACCTCTAACAGTTGTCACAGGATCTCACCTTTTGTTCGAGCTTGGGGATATATAAATGCTCCCCTACAATCAAGCTTGTTTTCTCTACGTCTGCATAAATCACAGCACGGTGATATGTTTCAATTACTAATTCTTCTATTGCTACCGGCACGCACGCTTTCCACGCCGGTCTCTCTTTGCCCTATAACTTATATGAGTTTCCATCTAATAGTCCATATTTTCCCTTATCGTCGGTGCCGATGGCTGGGGCCGTTTGCATTATTCCCCTTAATCTTTCGTCCTGCTGCTGTTGCTCCGACAATTTCTTGATTTCTGCAGCTAATTACTTATGGAGTCGTTCCACCGGTAGAACCCCACTACGTTGATGATGATGATGATGATGATGATGATGATGGATGCCGTGTTTCGTACCTGTAGGTCGTCTTGATTCCCGTACTCTTGCCATGTATCTTGAGGTTCTCGTAGACTGGAATCTGATGATCGTGTATCTGTATTCTTGTGTGTGTTAATATGTTGTAATTATTATTTTATAATTGTGCCACGGCTGCTGTATTGGTGTAGCAGAGCACTTGTGTCTTGTCAGGGTTGGGTATGGAAAAGATTAAAATATTTTCCACACACGTATTCTGTTAATTATTTCACTTGCATTTTGGATAAACCACATGCAAATATTCACAATTCACTATCACCTTTGTTATGTTAAACTATATATAACTGGTAGACTTTAAATACGTAGTGTAACGTCTATTTAGAGACAATCTTGTACACTACCTTCCTGCTCGAAATTGAGAAGCTTCTGTTAGCGTTTCCTTCCAACCGTTTTCTTAAAGTACGTATTTAAATTATGGGAATGTATCAATGTATCTGATTGGTGCTACTATCCAATAACAGTTTATGTTGCATATATGTGTGTGTGTTTACAGACTTCTATTGTCTTAATTATGAATACAAGGTTCGGTACATGCTTACGTGGATACTACTGCATTTCTGGTAATTTTATGTTACTGGTTATATTCCTAACAATGGCCTTTCCCTCTTATATTATATTTTATGTTATAACGTTATATACTTATTCTCTGCCATGTGTACATAATGAATATATGTGTTTTAGCATCCTCTTAATTATTATACGTATAATATTACCAAAGAAAATATGTACTTAACACGTAAAACTTAGAACAAAATATTAAAGAAAGAAATCATTCATCTGTTGATGCTGAGAAGCTGTGAATTAGATATCTTATTACATGAGTTATCGTATTAGTTTGTCCGTGACTAGTACTGTGTGTTGCTTCACTTATTTAAACTTAATTCTACCTTCAATATACAAATTTTCCTCTGTGCGCTACCTAAAGTCTCAGGCAAATTTCTTCCGTTCTTGATTCTTGATATAAGGTCGCCAAACAACTGTAATTTCCTTGAAATGTGCCTGATTTCTGGGTTAAAAGACATAATCTCATGAATGTACCCCGATATTTTACTGCTGCTAATTTTACAATTTCGTATAAAAGATAAGCTGATATGGTCAGAAAACGTTATTTATATTTTGTACACGAAATGTTTGAATTTTTGCAAGGCAAAAAAGATATCCCCTATCTCTTGTTGGATGATGCAACCAAATGACACTAATGGTATGGCAAGTCAGCCTTTGGATATGTCAACAACATTCACTGGCTAGGTAATTCTCAGAGACTGTGCAATACAATCTCCTCTTCGTCCGTCCACTTCCATTTTACGCCTTTTGCAAGCAATGCCCGAAGCGGCGCAGCTTCCTTAGAATAATTAATAAAAAACGGTTTTAGTACCCTAGTACCCCGAGATATCTTTTTATATGCTTGGGATTTCTTCGACGTGGAATTTTTAAAATAGCCTCTACGCGTTCAGGGTCTGGCGCTATAGTTTCTCCTGAGATGACATATCCTAGAAATTTTGCACATGTTTAAAAAAGTTGCACTTTTTCAGTTTAAGGTTAAGCCAGATGCTTTCAGTTTGCCAGGTACGTCGTCTATATGTGCTAGATGTGTTTTTATCTCTAAATCGTGTATTAATACATCATCCACGTGCTGTGAAACAAAACCTTCGATTTGTGTGCCGAGAATTTCGTGCACTGCACGTAAAAAACCACTACCCGAGGTACAAACACCAAAACGACACCTCCAAAAAGTATATAATCTCCCTTGGTAGGGAAGCTAATATATTACGCTGTCTTGGGTGTAATTCAATTTGTAAATAAGAATTTGTTAGGTCAAGGGGCGTCAACCATTTCTGCCTACCAATGCCTGCCAGAATCTGTTCTATATTTTCCTTTCTGAAAGGGTCAGGCGTAATATACGCATTTAGCTTCTTAGCATCTATCGTTAGCCTCACGGAATTGTCTCGCTTCCTGACGATACATAGGGGGTTTACAAAGCGCGTGTTTGATAGCGCTATTATCCCATCAGAAGCATTTGTTGTATTTTTGCGTTTACTACCTCCTTTATATCTTGTGGAATCATGCGACTTCCGTGATTGAATGGCTCAATATTGTTCATTTCTAATGAATATTGAAATCTCTTGCATAGTCCCGTTCTTTCCGAAAATACCTCTCTATGTTTCATAAGGATGGCCAACAAATGTTCCTTCTGCCTGTCGTTTAAAAGGTCGGTCCTGGCAATTTACTGCCTTATCTGCGCAATCATCGACAAGTTACAATCCTATCTAGCTGAGTGTGGGTGGGCTCTTCACACATCATAATATTGTCCTCGGCTTCGAAAAGCATTCCGTAGGACTGGATGACGTGGCTATCAGTTGTGCTCCCGTCTGACGTCCTAATTACTTCATAATTGCTCTCGTCTAGTTCAATCAGCTGTGGCGGTACCGTTACTAGCTGAACGCTATTTTCAACACTCAAATATTCAACAAAAGCGTTTTGGAGCTAAGCATATCCTCTTCCTCCGTTAATTTAATATTCTCCGCGTTTAGCGACTGTGCAAAGGGCAAGAAAACGGGGATCTTTGATGCGTAAAGTGTCAATTGCGAGTGCCCATAATCAATTATAGCTCTCATAGCAAATAGCACCTCGTTACCCAAAATTAATTCGACCGCGAGTTTAGAAATTATGAGACAGAAAAATTCAAGTTTATATCCACACATAGCTGTCGTTATCATCAATTACTGCGTTATTCTTTGTTTCGCTCGTCCAACCGCTAAAATACAAAAAGCATTCTTTACAGGAAGAATCTGTAAGCTCACATGCCTTGTTTTCAAATGCTCGAACAGAGCCTAGCTGCATGTAGAGATTGATGAACCTGAATCCACGGTCATAAAAAGTGTTTCATTTTCCGTAATCTCTTTAATACGCGGTGCTTCCATTATTTCTTGCACGGCAGTCACATCCCTACGGTAAATAGTAAGATTTTGCTCATTAATTTCGATAGGTCCACTTTCTGCTCTTATCTATGTTTCATCCATACACATCACCCCACCTACGTCCCCTTGATAACGCGAGATTTATCTATTATCTCTTAGGGTCGAATGCGCAGACGTATTTTCAGTTCCACCCGCATCCGGTTTTCCGAAGAAGGTGATGGTTGCCTAGCTACCGGGAACGGGCCTACAATTGTCTGTGTCGTTACGGCTGACGGCCTAAGCTGAATGGCGCGGATGTTTGTGCATTATCGTGTGCCATGTTGGGAGATCGGTGTCCTCCTCCTTGCATCGGACTTCGCCTACTATTCACTTCTCATTCCTATCGTCGTGGCCATCTTGGCCTCTGGGCCTTTTGTCGTACTCGCCTTGGCCTTCGTATTGGCGCTGGTGCCTCCCTCGGTTTTGGTTTCTCCCAAACCTCATGTAACGCAAAGGGAACTGTCTCGATGGTCCCGTGGGACCAGTCGTTTCCCTTCGTTCCGTGGGTGTATTTTCGTGCCTATCGTGGCTTCTGGGATATCGGTCATGGTTTAGCCGTACTCCGTAATTTCTCCCTCTATCTTGATTCGGAGAACCGTTTTCCCTCACTCCATCTGCGCATTGGGCGTTCTAGGGCATCATTCTGGGCCTATCCTGCATTTGTATCTCGGGCCCATCTTCGGACCTATTTCCCATTGTTCGCCCCTCATGCCCCTGAAGCGCTGTCAATAATGATATCGTGTTCGTGGGCGCGCTACCATCAGATGATGTATGATGTCAGGAAAATGCCTCATCGTATGTGATATAAATTCCTGTTCACCGAGTGGGGGTTCTAGAAGCTTTGATTTGCCCATAGCGCAGGAAATAGTCAACAAGGATTTCGCCATCGTTAGGTTGGTGCCTTCCGTTGGTAATTTGTGTGTACCAGTTACTGTATATTTCCTCCACAGTATTTATCTAAGAATGCCACCTTAAAATGGGCGTATTCTGCATATTCGCCAACTGATAGGCGCAACCAGCTAAGTGCGTGGCCTACCAAACTTCTCTGTGTTAAACTCATCCAAAATCTATCGGGAATTCCTCTAAGTTCAAAATATGTATCCAGGTCACTAATGAACTGTTTCGTGTTATACACACTACTGTCGAATTTTGGGACATGCAATTCGTTAAGAAGTTGCATGGGTACGAGTGTGTTCATATGTATGCTGGGCGCATTCATTGCTGTCTGAATTTTAGGCGTGTTTACATTTTCATAATCAACACTGACGTGAGGCGAGGCCGGGAGCGAAGTGGTACGGTCGCTCGGTCTTTCCTCACTATTATTACATATTGTCTGGAGTAACCTCAGTGCGCGGGTGGCAGTGGTCTGTGGGCCCAACTGTACCCCTTCTATTGCCTGGCGCATTTCAGTCATTTTCCTTGACTTTTCCTGGAAGGTTAACTCCGCCTCCGTTTTAGCAGCGACAACTTGCAATATCTCGTATCTTATCTGTGCAATCTCGTGCAGTTGTGAGCTTTCCCTATTCATTACTGCTCTGACTTTATTCACTTCAGCGTTCCCCCCTATCTCGAAGGTATACTGTCGGCATTCTATCATACCCTTGCCTTCTCTCCATCTTTTATTGGTTTCTTGAGTTCATTTATTTGCTCCCGGTCCGACCCGGTTTGCCGTTTAACATTTTCAAAATCAATAAACACTTGTACCCTCATTTCTTCCACTGAGGGCTGAACCGCCACTACTTCACGTCTGATATTAACTACTTCCCCCTGCAGGCTTTCCTGCGTAGATCTCATATCTGAATTACCTCCTGCTGAATTACCTCCCCTCCACGCGAGGACTTGGCCTGTGATCTGTCTTTGCAACGATTCCCATTGCTCTCTTAGTTAATTTATTAATTGTTGCTGCAACATTTCCCTTTGATTTTCTAATTTACTTGATAGTTGTTGCTGCAACATTTCCCCTTGATCTATTATTTTACTCAACAATTGTCTAAATTGCAAATCATCTGTCTTATCACGCTCGCCAGGGTCGTCCTTCGTGGTCTAGGGGTACCATGCTAGCCTCTGGTTCCCGAGGTCGCGGGTCCAAACCCGGCGGAGGACGAGGATTTTTTTCGGGCGTAAAACTTCTCAGCATGGCTTCCTTTGGAAGGGAAGTAGAGCCGATGTTGCCGTGTTGTACATTTACGGCACGTAAAAGAACCTCAAGCCTGGTAAAGTGATCTGTGACAAAATTTCCAGTCTTTCTCGCCCAATATACAATGGGACGCTAAGAACTACAGTAGTTAAAGAGCGTCCATAAATAAAACACAATTTAATTTTAATTTATGCTCGCCAGGTCGGTCGGCTCTGTTCCTTTATTCATCGCGACTTGGTTTGCGTTTACAGTCTACTGCAGGCAATCGCTATTTCCACAATCTTCCCGCATACTGTCGCTTCTCTGATTTTTCTCTTCGAGTTCTAGGCTACATTCATTCTCCACAAGTTTGTTAGTTTCCATTTTATCTTCTGTAGTTTTCCAAACAAATGTATTACTCCTCAACCTCATCTAATACGGATGCTCAGGACAAATGACCTCTGATTATGGCTACTTCTGCAGCAATAATTAACCTGCTATTGTACTTCATAAATAATGTAACCTGCTATTAATCAGTATCTTAATGATACCCATCCAAAATACATTAAATGTAATTTTGTCTTTGTAATGACTTACTCTTCGTGCTGGAAGCTTTCTGCTTCGACGAATCGATGTACTGGTATCCAATGAGTACTTGCACTATTCACTAAAAAGAAGTTCTCACTAACATAACAAAAAATGAGGGATTGATGTTCGTAGAAGGGGAAAGGCGTGCCACTTCTTGAATAGGGGAGGGCGACGCTGGAGTCTCGGCGCTACAGCTGTGGTGTGTTGTTCGTCCAGTTCTCGCTGCGTCTCGCTGGTCTCGTTGCCTTCTTGATCGCGTTTCTGCTTCGCTGTCGTCTCAGGTTGGATGTCAAGAATTCTAGTTGTGCGCCAGTGACATCAGGTTGTCTTCGGTGATGTGCTGCCATCCGGTGCCTGTCCAATGACTTGGACGTCGTCAGTATCTAGAGCCCTAATGCCGGCGAATAAGTCCGGCTACTTTGTGCGCTATGAGGTGTTTGAGCTCGTTGCGCTACACATTGCGAAGCGATACTGTATTAAATCGTGTCCAGCACGTTGGGCGCCATATGAATTTTGCCGCGCTCTAGATGCGTAGTTCCGAAGTCAGAATCCTTCAGCTTGTGAAAGAATTGCTGTCCCGGTGTATTCTTTCTTCTTTGGCTAGCTAGCATTGATCATCATGGACTCTGTATTGTATACAGGGGAGGTAAATTATCTTTGGCTATAATGAAACATCGACCTAATAATTGTTAACTTTATTATTCAGTTATTGCTACATATTCCGGAATGCGCACCACCACTCGGTTAATCATTCGAGGCAATTAGTTAGATCGTCACAATTCGTAATACCATGAATTTACTCACGGCTAACATATCGGGTGACTTCTGAATCAGCGAGATTTCTAAGTCCTCTAACATTTTCGTAGAGAGTTCTTTCGCAGCCTGCATAGCCGCGGCACTTACTTACACGGGTACAAGTTCAGAGAAGCGGCGTTACTTGCGATTTGTGAAACTCGCCATGTCCGATTTCATCCCTACTCCCCATATGTCATGTGATTATTTTGATCACTTTTTAATCATGTGTCTGTTTCCTGCTTTTGTATTCGCTGGTGCATAAGCCTTACTTTGAACCTATTGGCTAAGATTTGGACTTTTCATTGAGTTCCTAACCTTTCCTTTCCCATGGCACTAGTTAAAATTGAGGCAGTATTTTTAACACTTAAATGATTTCAGTTTAATTATATAATATAAAATATAATAACAGCCCACCTTAAAGCAATATGTGTATACTACAATATATATAAAAAGTGTATATTACAGTCATTGTATATGTTTATATTATTGTGTATATGTATAATAATGTTATATGAATGTATTAGGTAATTTAATAATGTTGGAGCTGTAAGAATAGAAGCTGAAAGTTGCTAACAATGAGGTAACCTTGTGACAATAATAAATTGAAAAGTTTAATAATGCTACTAGTAATTCTTGGAGTAATAATGTAATATTTAAGCAGTTTATAAATAGCCAATCAACAACCAGAATAGCTGAAAGTTAAATAAAAGCATATTATTGGAGTAAAATTAGCCAATCAGAGACGTCAAATAGAAAAATTTACAAATTCAAGCGGTAAAGTCCAGTTACTAGAAGGAAACGTACCTGAGCAGTTTTTTCGCTCCGTATGTAATCAGTGTGAGACATATAACATTCATTACGGCAAGAATATTATAAAGTTTACGCGTTAAAAAGTGCAAGTATTTAATAAATAATCTCACAGCTCTCTATATCAGTGAAGTGTTATTTAATCGTGTGAAGGAGTAATAAAAGGAGTGAAGTAAAGATTATAATTTGTGTAAGCCTAATTCTTTAGCCGCATCACCCCCCTGTTAAGAGATACATGTTTCTACAAATTAATACTGTCGCAGTCGAGGCAAACATAAATATAGATAATATTTTAAGAAACATAAAAATACAAAGTTGATTCCTAAACGTTGGGGCAAAGGCCACCGGAAAGTAAACTTGGGGCGAAGGCCACCGGAAGATGAAAGTTGGGGCGAAGGACACCGGAAACTTTGTACCGTACGTGGTTGCAACTACTTCAAGTTCGGCTCCCCACCAGTGGAACTACAATACAATACAACACCTACATCAAATTGATACTTAAACGTGGGGCTAATAACGTAAAGATAAATTACTCCTTCAAATTGGCGCCTAAACGTGGGGCCAGAATAGGCGAGAATAGCTGAAAAGAAGAGATCAACGAACATCATAGAACTACCAGAATTGACGAAACTACAAGACTTCACTTCAGAGAACTTCAGAGAACTCCAGAGAACTTCAGAGAACTTCAAAATAATCAACATCATGCAAGGACAGCAAAAAGTACGGAGTACGGGGCACCCAGTCAACAATTCAACAAGAATTTATGAGGGAACACCAGAATAAAAAGATTTACTAACACAGGCAGAACAAAAGGTCAGAAAATTCCAGTACTATATTTATATAATTTTCAAGATAGTTAAGAAAATGTATATTGTTATTAAAATAATTTCATGCTGTTAAGAAGTGGTAAATTAAAATTCAGCAATTCCAAACCAAGTATAACAAAAGAAAATATACAAAATAAAATGGAAACAAAACAATGAAAATATGGAAGTAGGAGAGGATAGGTCAGCCATTACAGATTACAATGTAAATTTACAATCAGAGCTACAGGAAACAAATAGGTTAGATGTAGAAGAACCATTATCTATAAATTCACAATTAGACATGGAAAGAGATAGAAATGGTATGCAACGTCAATCACCTTTACATATGTTAGTGCAGGGAATGACAAAAGAAAGAAACACTGTCCCTTATACATCTAGCCAACAAGAGCAAGAAAACTTAACACAACAACATTTTATGTGCATTCTAAAAGCAATATCTGATATGAGAGTAGAGTTAAAAAAAGAATTTTATAATAAGATAACTGAAAATAACAATAAGATAACTGAAACTGGTACAGAGCTGAGAGTAGAATTAAGTAATAAGTTAACTGAAACTAATACAGAGTTAAGAAAAGAGTTAAGTAATAAGATAGCTGAAACTAATACAGAGCTCAGAAAAGGCTTAAATAATAAGCTAACTGAAACTAATAGAGAGCTATCTAGTATCAAAAAAGATCTAGCTAAGCAGATAGAAAATTGTATGAAAGAAAGCAAAGCTGAAAGTAGGAGGTTACAAATCAAAATAGAACAATCTTCTAAAGCACTTAAAAATGATATAGATTTAAAAGTAAATAAAGGTTGTAAGCAGCTAGAACAGAAATTGTCAAGTCATATTGATAAAAATCTAATTGAAATGGAGTTGAAACTTACCAATACTAAACAGGGTATTTGTAATAAGTTAGATAAACGGGGTGAAAAATTGAAAACAATGGTAGAAAATACAAATGCAGATCTTGTGCAAGTAGGAATAGATTTAACAGGGGAAATAAATAAAATGCATGAAATGGCAAAAACAAATGCAGAAGCAATTAAAGTAGCACATACAGGGCAAGAACAAGTAATGTCAATGATAGTTCAAATAAATGATAAAGTACAAGAAAGTAGCAAAGAAATTGATAAACTTAGAAATAGTTTTGAAACTTTAAGTACCAGTGTACCAAAATTAAATGCAAATGTAACTAGTTCTGTAAATGCTAATCAAATGCATGACAATAATACAAATGCTGAAAGAAGTGTATCACCTTTGTTATCTAATAATACAAGAGACGCTATTGCTTTTTCCATAGCATCAGCCTCTCAAACACAAAACAATAATGATGACACACATGTGCATGTAACAAATCAGATTTCAAACTATCATTCTGTGCTTAATGAATTACCATTACCTTATTTTAATGCTTCCTCAAGTCCAGTACAATTTATTCATGACCTAGCTGAATATTTTAAATTGAAGAATGTGCCTGAAGCATTAAAAATGATACTCATTAGGAAATGCTTGGATAACAAAACCTTAGAATGGTTACATATGCTAGCAGACAGCGAAATGAATTTTGAAACATTTACAGTTTTATTTATGAATTAGTTTTGGAATACCACTGTGCAACATAAGATTAGGGCAAGCCTACGTTATTCACAATATGGTAGAGAAGACAACTTATCAATGACAGATTATCTTATAAAGTATGCAGGATATGTTAGATATTTAACTCCAGCCATGCACGAGGAAGATTTTATTAGTTTAATTACCAGACACTACCCTATAAACATACAAAACTACAATCTAATTGCAAGAAGCAAAAGTATTTGTGAGATGACAGAGCTAATATCATCATTATAACAGCAATAAAATAGTAGTAGTAATGAAATTTGGAGTCCACACAGACGAGACAGACAAACTAGACATGATAGGCATAATGAAATGTCTTACAATACACGCTATCACCATGAAAATAGAAGAAATAATGAATATCAGGGCCAAAACAGATTCAATTACACTACCCAAAATATCAGAGATTCAAGACAACAAGGGAGACAGGAACACATAAATTATGTACGAATGGAAAGGATGAATCAGCAGAGTTCTACTTCACCTAGAGGTAATAATAGATTTCAGCATAGAGGAAGTATACAAAATAGGGGAAACTTCCACAACTATAACCATACAGACAGTACAAATACAGAAATATATACACGTGGAGGACATAGCAATTACAGTGGGAGAACAAGAGCTAGGGGGCGTGGCTCATATACAAATGTTAATGATAATGAAATAATAGTAACTGCAGTACAAAATGGCAATCCTGTAAATACTGAAAATACTCACCAGGAAAACTAAATTATGTATTGCCTGACGTAGATTCTGGCAATACAGTACCTTCTGCTCTAAGTGGCAACAATAAAATATATACACACTTTGATTGTTACCGTCTAAATACAAACACAGGGAATTGTAAAAACCAATATGAATCACCGTATATACAAACTATTATAGCAGGAAGGGAAATAAATGTTGCAATAGATTCAGAATCATCAAGCTCTATCTGCTCAAAGAAATTTTATGAACAGTCGTTAAATGAAGGCATAAAACTTATGTCAGTGCCAATAAGTAATATTGTATGTAGGGTAGCCATAGGTACAATGACCCAAACTATTAAATCTCAAGCATTGATACCTATACAAATAGCAGATATTACGTTGAAGGTCATGTTTTTAATTGTTCCAAACTTAATATGCAAAGTTATAATTGGATGTGATGTATTAATAGAGTTTTCTGTGATAGTTGATTTTAAGAAGGTCAGACTTATATTAAATAAAGAAGAAAATAATGTATACGTGCCTTTTATAAAAGATAAAGTATGTAGAGTGCAAAGAATGGAACAAGAAAATGCAGTTAATGAAGAAGAATGCCTCCTACAGATAGTAAATGTCCAAGCAAGCAGGGAAAATAATGAAAGGTTATTGACCCTTAACTTCGAAGAACAGAAAACTGACCTTACCAAGGGGATTCCTTATACAAAGAAACCGATGGCAGAAGAAAATATGCTAGAGTAGGTAGAAAATAGCTATGCAATGGAGATACAATACATGAAAATACACACATATACACTGATGACAAATACAATACTGACTGACCATGAAAAGATAATAATGGAAAAGGTATTACAAGACAATCAGCATGTATTCAGTGAAATTCCAGGACGGTGTACATCATATATTCACACATTCACAGTAGAAAATGTACCAACATTCAGATGAAAATATAATAACGTACCAGTAAACCTAAGAAACGAAGCTAAAAAATTAATAGCTAGTATGCTAAAAAATAACATCATTGAGCTTAACAATTCACAATATATAAATAGTGTTTGTTGGACAGTAAAGAAAGATAATGGTTTAAGAATCACTATAGATGAAAGATATTTAAATAAATTCATGCTACCAGACCACTTTCAAAATGAAAGTATAGAACAAACATTGCAAAATTATCACGTGGCAAATATATTTCTTCTATAGATCTTACAGCTTCATTTTGGCAAGTCGAGCTAGCAAAAGTAGGTGATTATACAGCCTTTCAAGCTTTGGATTACAATATAGGTATTGTGTAAACCCATATGGATTAAAGAATAGTGCTACTGGATTCCTGAGAGCAATACATAATATTTTTGGTGACACAGCAGATGATTTCTTAATCAGATACACTGATGATTTTCTAATAATAACCCAAACTTTTGAGGAACATTTACAGAATGTAAACTATGTATTAAATAAATTATATGAACATGGCATGACCGTAAATATAAAAAAGTCAAAATTCTGTGTACATGAAATCAAATTCCTAGGATATGTAATTAATGAAGTAGGCATTCGACCAGATGAAGAAAGAATAGAAGCCATATTAAAAATACCACCACCTAAAAATATTCGACAGCTATGACATTTATTTGGAATTTGGAATTATGAAAGTAAATTTTTACCAAGACTGTTATAGAAGTGGAACCTTTAAGACAACTGTTAAAGAAAACAAATAAATGGAAGTGGACAGCAGAAATGGAAAAATGTTTTGAAAATGTAAGAAGCTTATTTGCAAATGCAATATTACTGGAACGTCCAAGAGATGATTTAGATTATGGGTTGTATGCGGATGCATCTTGTCAGGGATATGCAGGAATACTAGGGCAAAGAGAACATGACAACACATTTCATGTAAAGTACTGCTTCACGTGGCTTAACCAATATTGAAAGAAATGCATTGGTAACAATGTTAGAAATTGGAGCATTTTTTTCATTACTTAAATTTATGACATACACTACGTGATCAAAAGTATCCGGACACCTGGCTGAAAATGACATACAAGTTCATAGCGCCCTCCATCGGTAATGCTGGAAGTCAATATGGTGTTGTCCCACCCTTAGCCTTGATGACAGCGTTCACTCTCGCAGGCATACTCTCAATCAGGTGCTGGAAGGTTTCTTGGGGAATGGCAGCCCATTCTTCACGGAGTGCGGAACTGAGGAGAGGTATCGATGTAGATCGGTGAGGCCTGGCACGAAGTCAGCATTCCAAAACATCCCAAAGGTGTTCTATAGGATTCAAGTCAGGATTCTGTGTAGGCCAGTTCATTACAGGGATGTTATTGTCGTGAAACCACTCCGCCACAGTCCGTGCACTATGAACAGGTGCTCGATCGTGTTGAAAGATGCAATCGCCATCCCCGAATTGCTCTTTAACAGTGGGAAGCAAGAAGGTGCTTAAAATATCTATGTACGCTATGTGATCAAAAGTATCCGGACACTTGGCTGAACATGACGTACAAGTTCGTGGCGCCCTCCATCGGTAATGCTGGAAGCCAATATGGTGTTGGCCCACCCTTAGCCTTATGATAGCGTTCGCTCTCGCAGGCATACTCTCAATCAGGTGCTGGAAGGTTTCTTGGGGAATGGCAGCCCATTCTTCACGGAGTGCGGAACTGAGGAGAGGTATTGATGTAGGTCGGTGAGGCCTGGCACGAAGTCGGCGTTCCAGAACATCTCAAAGGTGTTCTATAGGATTCAAGTCAGGACTCTGTGCAGACCAGCCCATTACAGGGATGTTATTGTGTTATTGTCGTATAACCACTCCGCCACAGCCCGTGCAGTATGAATAGGTTGGTCGATCGTGTTGAAAGATGCAATCGCCATCCCCGAATTGCTCTTCAACAGTGGGAAGCAAGAAGGTGCTTAAAATACCAATGTAGGTCTGCACTGAGATCGTGCCACGCAAAACAACAAGAGGTGCAATCTCCCTACAGGAAAAACACGACCACACCATAACACCACCACCTCCGAATTTCACTGTTGGCACTACACACGCTGGCAGATGACGTTCACCGGGCATTTGCCATACCCACACCATGCCATCGGATCGCCACATTGTATACCGTGATTCGTCACTCCACACAACGTTTGGCCACTGTTCAATCGTGTAATGCTGATGCTCCTTACACCAAGTGAGGCGACGTTTGGCATTTTCCTGCGTGATGTGTGCCTTATGAGCAGTCGCTCGACCATGGAATCCAAGATTTCTCACCTCACGCCTAACTATTATAATACTTGGAGTGGATCCTGATGCAGTTTGGAATTCCTGTGTGATGGTCTGGTTAGATGTCTGCCTATTACTCTTTACGACCCTCTTCAAATGTCGGCGGTCTCTGTCAGTCAACAGACGAGGACGGCCTGTACGCTTTTGTGCTGTACATGTCCCTTGACGTTTCCACTTCACTATCACATCAGAAACAGTGGGCCTAGAGATGTTTAGGAGTGTGGAAATCTCGCGTACAGACTTATGACACAAGTGACACCCAATCACCTGACCACGTTCGAAGTCCGTGAGTTCCACGAAGCGTCTCATTCTGCTGTTTCACGATGTCCAATGACTACTGCGGTCGCGGATAATGAGTACCAGGCAGTAGGTGGCAGCACAATGCACCTAAGATGAAAAACGTATGTTTGTGGGGTGTCCGGATACTTTTGATCACATAGTGTAGGTCTGCGCTGTGCGCAAAACAACAAGGGGTGCACGCCCCCTCCAGGAAAAACACGACCACACCATAACACCACCACCTCCGAATTTCACTGTTGGCACTACACACGCTGGCGGATAAGTTCACCGGGCATTCGCCATACCCACACCCTGCCATTGAATCGCCACATTATGTACCATGATTCTTCACTCCACACAACGTTTGGCCACTGTTCAATCGTGTAATGTTGACGCTCCTTACACCAAGCGAGGCGTCGTATGGCATTTTCCTGCGTGATGTGTGGCTTATGAGCAACCGCTCGACCATGGAATCCAAGGTTTCTCACCTCACGCCTAACTGTCATAGTACTTGGAGTGGATCCTGATGCAGTTTGGAATTCCTGTGTGATGGTCTGGATAGATGTCTGTCTATTACTCTTTACGACCCTTTTCAAATGTCGGCGGTCTCTGTCAGTCGACAGACGAGGTCGGCCTGTACGCTTTTGTGCTGTACATGTCCCTTTACGTTTCCACTTCACTGTCACATCAAAAACATCTTACCTAGGGATGTTTAGGAGTGTGGAAATCTCGCGTACAGATTCCGACACAACTGACACCCAATCACCTGACCATGTTCGAAATCCGTGAGTTTCACGGAGTGTCCCATTCTGCTGTTTCATGATGTCTAATGACTACTGAGGTCGCGGATGGGTACCAGGCAGTAGGTGGCAGCACAAGGCACTTAAGATGAAAAACGTATGTTTGTGGGGTGTCCGGATACTTTTGATCGCATAGTGTATATATTTCAGAAGAAAGTGAAAATATATACAGATCATATTAGCTTGACTTTTATTCAGAAATGTACATTATATGGTGGCAAGTTAGCTAGAATGATTCTCGCTATAATGGAATTTGATTAGAAATTACACATATTCCAGGCAAACAAAATACATTCAGTGATTTAGTATCAAGAATCAACCACAACAAACAATTTCCTGAAAGCTGTTCTATACAACAATATGGGATTAAAGTGCTTACGATAGATATTCCCATGAAGAAAGAATTGAAGAACTAATTTATAAATATTAAAGAAGAGCAAGATAAAGACATCAAACTAGCAAGTTTGAAGGAAAAAGCTTGAAAGATAGAAGAGGCAAAGAACAGTACAATTGCTGTTAAAAATGGTATATTATATAAGAAGCATGGAAAGGAGATAAAGAGGTGGAAAACATATATTCCAACAAGTATGGAATGAGAAGTAATAGAAAAATTTCATTTAGGATTAATATATGCAGGTACAGAGAAAACAACCCTAACTATTTTGGAAAATTTATATATCTGTAAACTAGGACATAAAGCAAGAAACTGCATATCATGTTGCGATCTTTGTCAGAAAGCAAAACAAATTAATGTAGCTTATGAATATACAATGAACTCAGTACTTAGAGATAAACTAAGATGTGTATTAAGTTTAGATTTGCATGGTCCAATGCCTGTAAGTACATTTGGGTACAAATTTTTATTTGTATGCTATGACGTATTTAGCAAATATGTACGAATATATGCACACAAGAATGCAACCAGCACAACATGTTTAAACAAATTAACAAAATCATATTTCCCAGAGGAAGGAATAGTTCAGGCCATACTTTGTGATAATGCATCAGTGTTTACCAGTTCTAAATTTATGAATGGAATTAAAGATTTGGGAGTCAAACAGTATTTCTCATCAAGATACAGACCTAATGCCAATCCAGTAGAGAGAGAGAGAGAGAGAGAGAGAGAGAGATAAAAGAAATTTCAAATTATCTACGTGTAGTGTATCATAACAAGCAGAGCAGTTGGTACTCATACATTAATATTATTCAAAATCTACTAAATCAAACCATAAATACAGTAACAGGATTTAAACCAGTAGAACTTCATCATGGAAAATTATACAATACTTTGAGCCATAATGTACCAGAAGTTATTGAAGACCAACCAGTTAAATTGCTAGGAAAAGAAGAATTTTTTAAATTAGTATTTTCAAAGATACAAGCAAAGGCCCTGAAGAGAAAACAAAAATATGAAGAAAGAAACAGAAAAGTTTGGAAAGTAAAGATAGGAGATCAAGGTATTAGTAAAGAACAAGAGGTTGTCAAATAAACTTCGTAAAGAATATTGGAGGTTGTTTCTGAGCTATCATGGTCCTTATGAAATAATAAATATATTTGGAACAGATACATACAAGCTTAGGAACAATAAAACAAATAAAGTAATTGGAAGATTCCACAAACAAATGTTTAAGCCATATAAATGTAAACAGTCTGTGGCACAAGAAGAAAAAGAAAATAAAATATCTGGAACATAAAAGGGGAAAGCAATGTAACTCAAAATTTATAATTATAACCTTACAAAATATTAAGAAATGAATATTTAATAACTACAATATAATAAGCACAAAATAATTTAAATAATGTAAAGTACTATTTAAAATGTCTTTACTAAATGTAACAAATTGTCAATATAACAAAAGAGAGTTTAGATAAAAAGATGTAATAGAAGAAAATCCATTGTTAGTAAGAAAAACAATAAATCTGAATATCAACTGCATTTATATTGTATAAGATATAAATTATTAGAAATTGTAAGAAATATAAAAATGCTTAAGAAATAAGTTGTAAAGAAAGGACAACAAGTGTTAATATGACTAATTAAGTATTAAATGTCTAGCAAATAGGATATTTAATAGCGGCAGTGTTAGTGAATAAACAAACTTTACCCAGGTCATTAAACACCAGATCATTAACCTTACACCAAGTTGTTGACCTTAAAGTGTCGAACATTTGGCAGAACAAATATGAAGTATTCTGCTATACACGAGTGTAGTGAAAAACCAGTGAGTGTTAAATAAAAGTGGCAGTGAAAATAGTAAGTGTTATAATAAAAAGGATATGTTTCTTTCTTTCAGGAGACTTTCAGCAAATATTTAAAATTTTAAAAGACAAAAAAAAGAACATAATTTTTAAATATTTCTAAAAGGGGGCAATTTGAGGCAGTATTTTTAACGCATAAATGATTTCATCGTAATTATATAATACAAAATATAATAACAGCCCGCCTTAAAGCAATATGTGTATACTACAATATATATAAAAAGTGTATATTACAGTCATTGTATATGTTTATATTATTGTGTACATGTATAATAATATTATGTGAATGTATTAGGTAATTTAATAATGTAGGAGCTGTGAGAATAGAAGCTAAAAGTTGCTAACAATGAGGTAACCTAGTGACAATAATAAATTAAAAAGTTTAATAATGCTACTAGTAATTCTTGGAGCAATAATAATGTAATATTTAAACAGTTTATAAATATCCAATCAACAACAAGAAAAGCTGAAAGTTAAATAAAAGTACACTATTGGAGTAAAATTAGCCAATCAGAGACGTGAAATAGAAAAATTTACAAATTCAAGCGGTAAAGGCCAGTTGCTAGAAGGAGACATACCTGAGCAGTTTTTTCGCTCCGTATGTAATCAGTGTGAGGCATATAACATTCATTACGGCAAGAATATTATAAAGTTTACGTCAAAAAGTGCAAGTATTTAATAAATAATCTCACAGCTCTCTCTATCAGTGAAGTGTTATTTAATCGTGTGAAGGATTAATAAAAGGAGTGAAGTAAAGATTATAATTTGTGTAAGCCTAATTCTTTAGCCGCATCACCCCCCTGTTAAGAGATACATGTTTCTACAAATTAATACTGATGCAGCCGAGGCAAACATAAATATAGATAATATTTTAAGAAACATAAAAATACAAAGTTGATTCCTAAACGTTGGGGCAAAGGCCACCGGAAAGTAAACTTGGGGCGAAGGCCACCGGAAAGTGAACGTGGGGGCGAAGACCACAGGAAACTTTGTACCGTACGTGATTGCAGCTACTTCAAGTTCGGCTCCCCACCAGTGGAACTACAATACAATACAACACCTACTTCAAATTGGCACTTAAACGTGGGGCTAATAACGCAAAGATAAATTACTCCTTCAAAATTAGTTTAATACAAGCTATTTCATATACGTAGTTTTATGAATATAATCCCCTTACTTGTCATAGATGGAAAGCACTTCCAACTTTGAAAGGAATCGCAAAATTCCGAGCGCTTTGTCCATAAATCTTGAGTATCGATTTCTCGCCTTTGTGTTTCAATGCTACCTGTCCCAAGGAGGGGTCAGGTGGCCGACACGGTTCCTTTCTCCAACACAAGTTACAATATTATATATATAAGGATTTTTCCTATACAAGTCACAATATTAAATACAACATTTTATATTTCATTAGTGCCATTGCGTGCTTACAATCACTTCATTATATTCAATCATTTACATTATTATAGTATTAGTTTATATCTGGTTAACGCATTTTCAATAATAACCGGAGTGTGTTTGAACGTATCAGCGGTGGCCAGAATTATTTAAAATTATGAAGCAAAAAGTACCCAAATACTTTTAAAAAACAGTATAAAGGACTACTGTACGGATCTCGGAGTAAAAATAATTGGGGAAGACAAAGCGTTAAGAGGAGAAATCAGTGAAAGATGCTTTCAGAGGGCTGTAAGTTAGTACTGCTCTTTTGCGACATATGAAATGAACCTGTATTAGAGAAATTAGAACATTTAAATGAATCCAAAGAAGTAATTGCTTGTGCAGATTATCTATGCAAAATTATGCATTTTTCCCGGTATACAAGAAAGCCGCAGACTTAAACACATAATAATTAGGGGACCGAGCATTCCATGATGGGTCATGGTCCGTTTATGATGTATCTTAAAAAAATTAATAGAATTCAAAGACTTATAAATATGTTAGGAATAAGATACACCTGGACATAGTTTTTTGAATGTTTACGACGTTCTGATATACTTCAGGAAGAAAGAACCAAGTTAGCAGGGAAGAGAGTATAAGATATTGTAAGAAAAAGTGAGGGTTTTATGGTATTACAACAGATGGCGGAATCAGAATCACAGGCAGTTATGGAGGATTTTATGACGCTATGAAGGACTAGAAGACGTTAGAGAACATACAGCGATAGAGGAAGAAAATTACATAGAACTTAGGAGATTAATAAGTATAATTCAATAATAAGTATAATTTGGAATATAGACGAAATGCAAGTGACACATGAAAGAATAGTGAAGAGGAGATGAATGTAGATGACGTACTACCGGATAGATGGAATAGGAGGAGATATTACTGGATTTCAACAGAAAGAAAGGAAGCGGCGGAAAGGCAGAGAAGAAGAATAGAAGAACGGAAGAATAACTTAAAAGGTTATATAGCTAGGGTAATGTTAGCCGCAGGACCTTTAGATGAGGATGATTATGTAAATGGTTGAGGATAGCATGTTGTTGAATAGTTAGAAGTTTGTTGTTAATTTATAAGTTTTTCCTAAAACTTAAAAGCTTGTTGTTAAAGCTTTTAGAAGTTAAACAGAAGTTCACTAGAATTTGCAGATAAGTTTTTATATAGAAACAGTTGTATTTTATTCCAGATAGAGTCTGACTTTTGACTGTTAGTTTATTACATGTATTTAGTGCATGTAGGTTAGTTAGATAGATAATGAATATCATGCATACTATGTCTGCAAAACTAAAATGTATAAGACATGTAAAAGATTGAAGAATGACGTTTAAACATAAAATCAGCGGACACTACAGCCTGGTACGAACTCTAAATGCCAGGGTCCTTGTAATGCAGCTTCTTTGTATGTTATAAAAAATACTGCTCAAAAACTTCTATAATTCTCTGTGAATTATGGTTGCGAGATAAAACATATTTAAACATTAAGAATTTAATCTTGGTCCTTTTAGATGCAATCAGTGTAATGATATCAATTTATTGGAACTTACCACACATCTCCATGAACAAGTGATCACAAACTATTCAATATTAAAGTTATTTATATGCTCAGACTCGATCCCAGGGTCTTCTGATACAATACATTGATGAAAGGTAACCCAACCACTACATCTTAACATGGTAAGGTCATATCATTAAATATATATAATACTTGAAAAGCTAGAATAGAAATAAATAACTTTACCATTTTATAAACATACTAATTACGCCAATCATTAGTATTTATTCAATATATTTTTAAAGTTAGGTGCATACTTGTGTCAGCAATGAGTTCTCCAGAAAAAATAAATGGATTTGACGTCATAACATAGGTTTCAGTTCAATTATTGCAAATTTATATTCTGATTAATTACGTCAATAAATTTAATTGCGCTATTTTAGCGTGGAAAATGCTAATTAGAGGCGTAGTTACGATAAATTTAAACGATTTCCTTTGATATGTAAATATTTTATTACACAAATTGGGGCGGATGATAATCCGGGGGCGTGATTCACACCTGTATCACATGTGTCATACCTGCTAGTTAATAGGTGGCTTCTTTGAGCGTTAGAGTCCTTAACTCCCTCTACTAAGACTGCCAAAACGGTTGCTTTATATTACGTATTCTTGCTCACCCAAGTTCATTAAAACATATTTTAATAACACGTTGTATAAAGGTTACTGTACTAATTTTAATTCCATGTACAAATCTAGTCATGTTTCTAGTTTTGTTTTCCAACATTTTTGGAAACTATCTTAATTTCTGCTTATCGGATTCTAACATTTATCGGTACATGCTTTGTAATAGTTGTAGCTAGATACATACTTGTGACAGGAACTTGTATGTTTCAACTAACTTCAATACATGTGATGAGACATTAACAGAAGAACATTAATCCTAACATTAATCTCATGTAACGGTCATTCAAAATACTTCCTGTGTTGATATAAGAATAGAATTAATTAGATACCTCTAATTCTAAATATTTGCATTACAAAATACCTGTGAATAAATTAATGGAGATGTTAAAGTCTTAATATTTATCGAAGGTGATCGTCAGTTAATTAGACTTGGGGAGGACTGAGAGTAAAGGTCAAGTAAATGAACAATCGATGGCGTTCGCCTATTTTGATAAAAAGATAAATTAAATGCATAGAAATATCGTTTGGTAATTTTCTTCTTTTTTCAGAATATAATTTTAAACGACTTAGATATCCATAAAACAAAACTACATCTTTGATCAATGCATTTCGCGCGTGGCTGCATTGGCTGCCCATTGACCACACGATCAATGTAATTGTATATATTTGCTTTGAAATTCCTACCGCTTTCCTCACCGCTTTCCTGCCCGAACCTTGATTGAATTTATCAAAAGTTTGCTTCCCTAATACACGGTGCGCCTTTTCCACCCCTTTGTATCGCCTTGTCCAGTGATTTTTTCATCCCGATTTTCTGTCTCTGTCTTTTCTATTACTAAAGCATTCTGCTCCAGCTGGCTAAAATGTGCTATAATGCGAATAGGCTTACTTTGATATGATAGCAGCAAACTTATTTATATAAGGTGGAAGATTTAAGCACGCTTAAAGCTCCGCCTCGGGTCGGGATGAACTTGCAACTGAGCTCAGAAATCTAATACTAAAACAACAGCATTCTTATGTTAACTTTGGTAACGCATAATTAATGGCCGTGCACTAAAAAATTCTCTGAAGCCATATGATTTCTATGCCATTTAGTTTTGAAAAATAATTGTTAAATTCTGTTTGTTGAGAATAAATGTTTAATTATGGAGCTCATCAATTTATTTAAAGGAAAATCTTTATAGGGAGGAAAAAGATTGAAATCCAAAATCCCTGAAATTGAATACATTCATAGTCAAGGAAATGCAACTTCCTTAATAAATCAAATACTTAAGGATTTCGAAGTTATAATCTTAATATAACTTCTGGTCCTTTGTATAGTGCTATTGCTGATAGCATTTTGCAGTGCGGGTGAAATCAGCATTTTCCTATTTCATGTAACTCGTGGATTTTTAATTGTACCTGAACTGCCAAACTCAACAGCTATGGCCTTCACTGACGACACCATGATTATTGCAAAAGATGAGGATTCGGCACGAATACTATCTGAACTTGCCACTGCGCTAGTGAGATGGAAACCCTTGGCCACGTTTTGGGCGCCTGTCCTATCGGAAAGACACTGTGGAATTGTCGGCATCATAAAATAAGATCCACTATTGCTGAAGCCTTAAAACTAAAAGGTCATACAGTATTTCAGGAAGTAAATGGACTCTCTCAAGACGGCTCCTTTCGTCGGATTGACATACCAGCCATACCAGAGGTTTAAGGAGATTGACTTACGAATTAACGTCAACAAATCTAAATGTATTTCAATTAAAATGGAACAATTAACTATGAATCACTATCTATGGTGAAACAATAGAGACCATAACCCCAATGAAACTATCAAATACCTTGGAGTCACCTATCATAATACAGCTATATTTGACACCTTTACAAACATGGCTAAACATGGACATCCTGGTATCCTCACCTTTACCACAGTCTTACCAAAAATTAAACGTGCTTTGCAATTTCTTCTGCCCATCTCTGGTTTATCAATTTCAGACAACAGTCATTAACAAAATACCATGTAAATTTCTTTCTGATGCTGACAAACTTATTAAATCAACATTAAAAGAAATATTACAATTGCCGACTGATATACCTGATTCTATGTTGTACACAGATAGAAAGTATAAAGGACTAGGGCTTTTCAAGTCCGGCTGGGAAGCCTATTTACAACATATTAATGACTTTCTCAATTTACAGAGATCACACATCATTATCAATACCTGTCGTGACTTACCGGACGAGATAAAAATATGCCTGCAGAAACTCCAACTTGAGAATATTCCTAATGAACCAATGAGAGTTAAAGTACTTAGAAAAGAACTGAGGGAGCGTGAATTTCAATCCTAGTGTACCCTCTCTCAAAAAGGTAAAGGAGTTGTACTATACAAGCAGTTCACTCCAGCTAATAAATGGATTCGACAACCTGGCCAGCTGACCTATAGTGAATGGAAAACAGCATTAAAAATGACTGCCAATGTTTGTCCGCTGCGTGCTATACCAGGAAGATCCCGAGACGTTAAGCACTGTCGCCACTGCGCTAGTGAGATCGAAACCCTTGGCCACGTTTTGGGCGCCTGTCCTATCGGAAAGACACTGCGGAATTGTCTGCATCATAAAATAAGATCCACTATTGCTGAAGCCTTAAAACTAAAAGGTCATACAGTATTTCAGGAAGTAAATGGACTCTCTCAAGACGGCTCCTTTCGTCGGATTGACATACCAGCCATCCTAATAGGCTCATCATCCGGATATATCATCGATCCAACATTGAGAATGGAGCAGAATGAACAACAATCAGCTGAAGTACACACTGAAAAAATGTCAAATCTACGAGCCTACCATCCCCTACTACCTTGATATGTGCAATTTATCATCCATTGAAGTTATTGGATTGATGATTGGGGCAAGAGGAACCATACCTAGGCACTTTGCCGAGTTTTGCAAAAAGTTCAGTCTCAAGGCCAATTTCATGTTCAACATTGCAGTTTTGCTCTTAAGCTTCAATCAAACTTCTCTAAAATCATCTATATTCAAATTAATTCCATTCTGTAGCGTATGACTAACAGCAGAACAGCCACACTTTTAGTAATTTCCCCTCTAAAATAGAATTTTCCGCTGGTTTCTTTTACTCATAATTGGAATTTGTTTCAGTGATAATCATGTTTTGTCTTCTTTTGCTATTCTTGTTTTTATATAATAATTTGTGAAAGTGTTAAGCTTTGTCTGTTTGGCAGCCCCTACTTTTGGGAAAGTTGAAAGTTTTCTTTCTGAATAAAAAGAGGTCTTTCTTAATTTCGTTTCTGTATAGAATAATATCATAAACAGCCCTGTCGAAATAGAGCAAGGAAAAAGTGTGTAGTAATAATATATATATATATATAGTATATATTTAGTAATATATATATATATATATATAAGCAGTCTTCATAACTCACTTGATGCACTCTAAGCCTATCTTAGAAAAAGTACGTGAGCTTCCGATGAGTGAAAGTTTCAAAGAATGAAAGTGCATGCTTGCAGAAGCCTGGACGCTTTAAGGGCCCTTTAACAGCTGAGATTTTTAGCATCTGCTAAAATAAATGAAATGTTTTCTGCGTATTAATAAATATCCTACCGACGTTACTGTTTTGAAGAAATCAAGAGCAGAAGCAATGCTCTTGGGCAATATTTACTCACTTTATTTTCATAATTCCTCCCCCAACTCCTACCAAAGACCCTCTTTTTCCCTACATTTCTATATTCCGCATGCTTCAAGTTCTATAAAAGTTCGTTCTGATCAAAAAATACATTTTCTTCTTCTTCTACATGTGAAAACTTTCGTTTCCCACTCATGTCCAAACACTTAAAATTATAAAGTAAACAAACGAATGCCGCAACTATAACCTCACTTCAGAATTATCTTTTCGGCCAAAGCTCAACTGAACTGAAAAAGCGAATGTCACCGTAATTTTCGCCACCTAGATTCTGGTGGAAAACTTAAAAAATTCTAGCGATAAACGAGAAAGGAGAGATTTAGTCGCCAGTAGGTTCACTTTAGTTAAGTTCTCGGCCGGAGGAAAGAATATCCATTGTAAACAAGGGCCCAATTCGTGATTATATAACTCTCAACTGAAAAATATTAACTTCAATTAAGTTCATTAAGGGCTATTTTCAGACTGGAGGAAAGCAAGGCTTTAATATCTGAAATAGACAATTAGCATAGAATACAGTTCTATGGTGGAAATTGGTGGATGTAAAAGTATGTTAAGCTGTAGTAAAAGCGATAGTGCTGTCCTGAAAAGTGTATTTCACTGACAGTAATTTTGTTACGATTTGGCTAATGCAACGCTCGTTGCTCATAACAATCTTCAAGTAGGTAAGAAGGTAGGAGCAATGTGTTTCGGAAAACTGTAATACGTAAGTAGGAAGCCTCTAAACACAGAAACTGCTTCATATGCAAGGGACGTATGGTACCATTGAATTGTTTCAGTGCTCAAGCGGGTATGTAACTACTACCTGCACGCTGCTTTCAGCTGAGTGAGAGGTGGGCGGTATACAGCAGAAGGCGATGCCAGATCAGTTACGCATGAACAGCAACTATAACATTTCTGAATTAAAATCCTTACACGTAGTGTTATAACTTATAACAGAATGCATGAGATAAGGGACATCTTAGGTAGATAGCGGTATTCCTATGCACCGCAGGTTCTTTATACTCTAAGAGCGTTTAGAACAATCCTAACTGTACAATAACCACAGTCTTAAGAATACCGTGAATAAATTATTTAGATGTTTTCACACCTAAACTATTCACCTTCGTTTCTAACCTACAAACTTTCATGCTGTTCAGTGTTAGAAGTTAGAAATCTAATGCATGTTATACGCAATATTGTGTGCTGTAGTTTTTATATTAGTACGCAATCATAGCAATGAGCGTCATCATATTTGGCCTTTCAATGTGCGTTTGTAAACGCAATGAGCGTAATCATATTGTTCCATTTTTGTGAGTAAACAATCATAATTTTGTTCTGAAATTTTGCATTTAAAGTAATGACACAATCATAAATTTTTGCCAGAAAACGTAATCGCCATGATAATAATATGGTTCATAAGGATGAATTGCTTTATGACTTAAAAATATACCATCAATAACTGCGCCAGAGTAACAGTGATATCAACTGATATCTTGACAAAGCTATATTAAGTTGTTAGCCGTTCTTGAATACTCCGACTTTGCAGGCGGACGTTTGTGCTTAAAAGGATTAGATTCCGAACAGTTTTGAAAGTAAACTAGTGACAGACTAATGTATATAGCGTATTCCATTTTATGAGTTGCTAAAGTGATGCATTTCTATATGCCATTGCGTATACTGGGCTCCGAAATAAGACATCTGAAGTTACTTTTCATGAATTTCTAAGTCAGGTTTCCACGAGAAAATTATATATTAAACTAGCAAGCAGAAAAAATATGTATAATGTTTTCCGTTAGTCACCATGATGCATTTTGCCTTCGAAGCGTTTCGCACGGTTACGGCATTTTTGAACAATTTCAATCATATTTAAACCCTTGCTTTTGTAAATTTAAGTGCATACAATTATTATTTAATAATAATGTTTATTGTTATTATTAATCATACCAATTATTCATCATTTTAATGCTACAGTTGGGTTGACGTATTTTCCTAAATAGTGGAAAACTGCAGAAGTAATTAAGGTCCCTAAACCGGGCAAGCCACTGGAACAACATCTTTATACCGCGTTCGAAAGAATACTGTTTAGACGGCTAAAGGCAATAATTGAAAGAATACAAATGAATCCATTACATCAATTTGGATTTCGTGAGAAACATTCAATTATAGACCAGATACACAGTATGACCAATGTGATAGAAAGATGTCTGGAGGAAAAAGAGATTTGTCTGCTATATTTATGGATTTGGATCAAGCCTTCGATAAAGTTTGGCATAGAGACCTGGAGTTTAAGGTGAGAAATCTCTTACTAAGTCGCACATTTTGTTACTGAAATCTTATATATCAGATCGGTCTTTCCGAATTAATTAAATATGAAGATAATTATAGCTGATTTCAAAATATTAAGGCAAGAGTTTCTCCAGGTAGTGTTCTGGAGCGTTTCCCTTACCTAATATACACATATAACATTCCACTAAGGGGAGGAGTTACTCTAGCTACATTTGCAAATGATACCGCTGCCCTGTCTGTTTGAGGTACAACAGTAGAAGCAACAAGCAAATTACAAGCCGCTGTTAACTGAGTTAACTATTGTTGCAAAAAATGACACATGAAATTAAATAAGAGCAAGTCTCAGCATTTAACGTTCACAATAAAGAAGTGTGTGAAACTCTCAGTATTTATTACTGGCGAGGTCGCCCCAGTGCCCCCACAGTAAAAGTAAGTATTTATAAATGACGTTAGATTCAACTCATAAAAACATTGAGGCGGTGTCGGCTACTCGATGATACTGCGATAGTGAGGCGTTTGAAACAAAGGAAACCAAATGACCTAGTCCTAAAACAGTGATTAAAGTGATCATAGACATTGATCTATGATTCACCAAAAGTTATTGTATTCTTTTAGAGCTAATACTCACTAGATTTTTATGCAATTGTGTTTTAAAATTACGCATGCCATCATATGATTATTTTACTGCAATAATTTTAATGCATCTCCAAGCTGCGCTGGCGGTCATTTAAGTATCGAACTTTAATAATAAGGCGATAACAAAATTATTATTATTACTATTACTATTATTCTTTGCGAACAACAAATTTCCACTGGTAGCTCGTTTTAATTACAGTAAACAAAATACATATGATGAAAACTACAAAGCAGACGGTTACATAACTAATAAATGAATTACAACTATCCGCGCTTGTAGGCCGTGGTCTAGAGGGCATCGTGGATACCGACGTTTCGCCAAGTATAGCGCTTGGCATCTTCAGGGTGATGTGATTCAGTGTCTGCGATGGTCGTAGTCTGAATGCGGAGACTTTTTTTTCGAGTGGAGGAGAAAATGATTTAATCACTGACCCCAGCCCCGGTGGGAGTCGGGACTGAGAGTGTGGGGCTCACCAATAGTCAGCATACCCACTAAAAACTCCTCCACCGGATGGAAAAATGGAAGAAGGATAAAGTGGAATGGCGTGGCTTTGTGCGGTCCCGCATAGCACCCGCGTTAGTACTTGAACGATGGAAGCTGCCGCTCAATGGGCGGGAGCGGGTAAAGGTAGCTACTAGGTTGCAGCCATGAAACCTGACTGCAACCTAGTGAAAATAGCGAGGGTTTAGGAAAGAATTGGAATGGTGATTGTAAGGAAGAGATAGGTAAATGTAGAACTTACTTCTTGATGAGATGCATTCGACTTATGTATTCTTCAGAGAATGTTACGCTGGACGGAGGCCTTCGGCGGTTGCTTGGGACCTCCGGTTTGGTTGGCTGCTGGAAGTGGGCCCGAAGTTCGTGCTGCTGCGCTTCCTGAGATCTGATGGTCATGTCGATGGAATCTAGATGTTGAGTAATGGTGTCCGATGCTGAAGATGAGGTCTGGATGGAGTTGTCGATGGTGCTGAGTCTAGAAGTGATGGTCTCGAACTGCCCAGCTAGAAAAACTTGCTGAGCAGCTGAGGTGTCTTGAAAGTCCCTGGTGAGTTCCTCCAGGGCTGTCAGCTTCGTCGTCATGTTCAGGAACTCCGCGTGGAGATCCTGAACGGCGTCGCGTAGGCCCTGGACTTCCTCGATGATCAGTGCTGAAGATGTTGGTGTCGGCGCTGGTGATGGTGCTGGTGTCGGCGTCTGTGGAGGTGCTGCTGGCTGCGATGATGATGCTGGCGGCTTCGGCGTTGCTTTCCTGCGAGGATGCAGGGGGCAGAGCGCTTAGCCGGTGATATGTGTTGACCCTCCACAGGTCGCACAGTAGCGGCGTCGGCGGCGCAGGTCGTGCTGCGTGCACGATGAGGTGATGCAGGCTGATCCACAGTAGTGGCACCTGGGTTGAGCTGCGCAGGACGTCTCAATGTGCCCGTAGGCACAGCAGCGCCTGCAGGGAGCCTGGCGCTCTACTCGGCTGGCCTCGATGCGTAAGCACCACCCTAACAAGAGCAGGCCCGCCCTCAAGGCAGCTTCGTAGTCGCCAGGGTCTGCAAATTCCATCCTGACGAGCGACGTAGGTCCCTGTGCTCCTATGATCCTTGTGGCCTTCAAGGCTGAAGGCCACTGCTGGTGAGCTGCGGTGATGAGGAACCTGGCAGGCAGGTCCCTCGGGAGCCCTTTGACGGCGGCATTGTACCTCTCCTGAGGCACAGGCCTGGTCTGCGGTGGCTGGGTAGAACCCAGTGTCGGTGGCGTTGGCACCGGTAGAGCTGGCGGCAATTGCGGAGGCAGTCGCGGCGAAGCTGCGCTGGCTGGCGGCGTAGGTAGCCCTAGGCTACGGCGGCTGCGACGAGATCTCCTCGGCGGGTGCCGGAGGAGCAGAAGAGGTTCCTGCCTTAGCAGGAGCGGCTACGGAGCGACCCTTCTTCTTCGCCATCTCGGAGCTGAGTGTGCAGAATATAAAGAATATAAAGAAAAGATCTCAGACTTGCCATCCTCTGAAACCTTCCGGAAGCTGACGAAGGACCCGACTACACGCTTTCTCAGACAAACTAACAGCCTCATAAAAGCTTCATCTCTACCAGACAATGTAAAGAAAGATACCTGTAAAAGCGAAGCTTTGCCGCCGAGATTATATGGGCTCCCGAAAATTCACAAAGACAATGTACCGCTACGTCCCATTGTGAGCAGCATAGGTTCGCCTACCTACCATATCGCCAAACACCTTTCCACTCTGATACAACCACACATCGGCACCACAGACACACATATTAAGAACTCGGACCACTTCATAGAGAAACTTGGGCACATTCAGCTAGAAGCTGTGGACCGCTTAGTGAGCTTTGATGTTTTCTCATTATTTACCAAAGTACCGATAAAAGAACCCTTAAGTCACATTCAAGAACTGTTCCCCAAGGACATCACAGACCTGTTTCGTCACTGCCTTACAGCTAATTACTTTCAATGGGACAACAATTTTTATAAACAGATCGAGGGAGTCGCAATGGGCAGTCCTCTGAGCCCGGTTATTGCCAACTTTTTTATGGAAAAGTTTGAGCAGGAGGCACTCGCCAGCACTCCTCTCAAACCGAAGACCTGGTTACGTTACGTTGATGATACGTTTGTGATGTGGAATCACGGGGAAGACACCTTAGATCAATTTCTGCTGCACCTAAACAGCCTAAATCCCAATATCCAATTTACAATGGGGAAAGAAAAAGACAACACTTTGGATGGAGATGGAGCTTAAGGGCGCTCAACTGCATTAGCGACAACACTTTGGCCTTCTTAGATGTAAAAGTCATGAGAATACCAAACCTCGGCCTAGAATGCAGTATATACAGGAAGCCACTCACACAGATCGAAACCTAAACAAAACATCAAACCACCACCCCAGGCAGAAACAAGGAGTGATAAAAAGTCTCACAGAATGGGCAAAAAGAATCTGCAACGAAAAATATTTGAAAGAGAACTCGAGCATCTAAATTCGGCCTTCCAGGCCAATGGCTACACGCGGAAAGAAATCCGGCGCGCGCTTCATCCTAGGTGCCCTACGGAAAAGAAGGATCACCGCACAACAGGCACGGCCTTCCTCCCCTACATTAAGAATGTTTCCGATCGAATAGGCAAACTTCTGCGCTCATACGGGATTGACACGGTCTACAGACCAACACAAAAAATCAAGGACTTGCTGAGATCAACCAAACATAAGCGTCACCCGCATACACCTGCAGGTGTTTACAAAGTGCCCTGTAGCTGCGGCAAGGTTTACATAGGCACTACTATGCGCAGCGTGGCCACGAGACTGAAAGAACACGAGCGTCACAGCAGATTGGGTCAAACAGAAAAATCATCTGTGGCGGAACACTCACTATTATTCGGCCATGACATCCGCTTCAAAGAAACTGAAGTTTTATCTACAACTACAAACTACCATGCTCGACTACAGAGGGAGGCCATTGAAATATATAAACACAAAAACAATTTTAATCGGAAAGAAGAAGCTCTCCGTGTGCATAAGGCCTGGACACCTATCTTGGTGAAACAGGCACACAGAAATAGCAGACATAATAATACCTCGCCAAATCCACCCACTCCCAGAGACGCGAGCCAATCACTGCACAGGACCTCACAGTAGGCCCCGCCCACCCCCACTATATAAGAGCGCCATCCTCCGGTCTCCCCCAGTAAAGACAGGTACCTCACAAGTGGCTGATGGGCCTCACCCTGAAGCAAAGTCGCTCACCCCCGGGAAAGGAACCAAGCAAAATAAGGGCAGGGATCCTAGCATGGCAATGGTCAAACTAGTGAAGTCACTAGGCATGTCCACTAGGAAAGTACAACTAAATAAGGTACTTGAAAAGGTTCAAGAGTTCTGCGATACGGTAGATCAGATTGGATCAGACCCCATCATAGTAGCTCACTTCATCTCAGAACTGCTGTTACAACTTCGAACGCCGTAATCATGGGTATTTCGGACACGATAAGAGTAATCTTCTGGAACTGCCACGGAATAAGGAAAAAGAACAAACACTTAGCGGATTTGCTACAAACACACTCGATACAATTAGCCTTATTATCTGAAACTCACATCAACAATACAGATCGCCTAACTATACCAGGCTACAGAATTTACAGGAACGATCGCGACCGTAGAGGAGGAGGAACCGCGATAGTTATACAAGCGAACATTCAACACCATCAAGTTAAATCTCCGGACTTGAATCACGCCGAAACCACGGCAATAAAACTCAGCATCGACAACACCGAAGTCGTAATAGCGTCTGTCTACAATCCCCCTGGGAACTTAAATACGGACGACATGGACAAAATAATGAATTTAGGACCGAGAGTAATTGCGGCAGGAGACTTTAACTGCAAACACTTTCTATGGAATTGCAAGAACTCTAACGCACAAGGTGTTAAGCTACTGAATTACATAAACAATAGAAATTACTTAGTAACAGGTCCGGAAGAGCCCACGTTTATACCGCATATGCCGAATCACACGCCGGACATACTAGATATAGCACTTCTAAATAACATACGCTATAACATTGACATAGAAGTCATGCAGGAGCTCACATCGGATCATTTACCGGTCTTGATGATCATTAATGCACCGATTGCGTTTAAACCAGCTCCACTAAGGCACAATTATAACGAATTTGACTGGGAAAGCTTTAAAACCACAGTAGATCACTACCTCCCAGATCTGGATATAAATTCTGCCGCCGAGCAAGACGCCGCCATAGGCAAATTAGAAACGGCAATTAAAATAGCCACCTCGGCTCACGTACCATTTACACAGCCACGATCTATTAATGCTAAATTTCCTTATGACGTAAAAATGCTACAACAAGCACAAAATAAGGCCAGGCGCAAATGGCAAAGAACTAGAAACATACTACACAGAGCAGAATACTATCAAGCCAAAGAACTCGCAAATGAACGTGCTAGAACATATATCCAAAACCAATGGGACAATACACTCGAGAATTTAAACCCTCAACAACACACGGTCTGGCGAATAGCGAAGAGCCTAGCGCGCAATCAGATTAATATACCTCCCCTCCAAATCAACAATACGGTAGCGGAAACTCCCCTGGCCAAGGCGGAAGCCTTCGCGGTCACACTCGAAAATGTGTTCTCTCCAAATCTTCCAGCTGTACAAGACGGATTTATATTAGAGACAGAAACTGAAGCCGATAATATAGGCCAAATGCGAACACACAATAAGATGAGAAAAACAAACCCGGGCGAAATTGGCTGGATCATTAAACACCTGCCAACCAGGAAAGCACCTGGACCGGACAAGATACCAAATGCGGTACTAAAGAATCTCCCGACCAGAGCGCTGAAGACACTAGCGAATATCTTTAATTATACGCTTGAACAAGGCCGGTTTCCCCCAGCGTGGAAAGAAGCCAAAACCTTGTTGTTTCCAAAACCTAACAAAAATCTCGCACATCCCATGAACTATAGGCCAATAAGCCTCTTGAACACTTTAAGCAAAATACTCGAAAAGGTTATACTGAAGCGAATAAATAAGCACATACACCAACATAATATTCTGATACCAGAACAGTTTGGGTTTAGAGCCCAGCATTCAACCACTCTACAATTACTAAGAATGACGGAGGAAATTACCAAAGGTTATAATACGAATAAATCAACTGGAGCCATTTATCTGGACATCGAGCGCGCGTTTGATAAAGTATGGCACGCCGGGCTCCTAAAGAAGTTAAGACAATTCAATTTCCAAGACTCCGCTGTAGCCCTCATTAGGGATTACCTCCGCGATCGACGCTTTCATACGTCGGTAGAGGAAGCAGTCTCAAGCACTAAACCAATCAAGGCCGGAGTCCCACAAGGAAGTCTATTGGGGCCGACGCTCTTTAATTTATATATAAACGATATGCCCGATCTTGTTAGATCAAATAAATACATATATGCAGATGACACTGCTATAGTAACGCAGTCTACTCAACCCAAAATACTCCACTTGCGCTTGCAAAATGCGTTAAATGTACTTGAACCCTGGTTCACAAAGTGGAGAATCAAGGTCAATCCCAGAAAAACACAAGCGATAGTCTTCACCAAAAGATTATTTCACCGCAAAGATAAGCATGCTCTCCAGCCACTTAATTATCAAGGCGAGAGAATCGAATGGAAGGACCATGTGACCTATTTAGGTCTTATCATGGATCAGGGCCTGACCTGGAATAAGCACATTGCTAAAGTCAGAGCCAAGACAAATGGTCAGCTAAATAGACTGTACCCAATATTTAACATAAATAACCAGCTAAAAATAAATATGGGACTCACACTATACAAAACCCTAATTAGGCCAATCATGACGTATGCAGCCCCTGTCTGGGGATATGCGGCCAAGACGCACATGCATAAGCTACAAACACTGCAAAACAGGATAATACGAATAATAACGAAACAACCACCGGTAGCGCCGGCATATTTACTACACCAGGAATTAAAACTACACACTATCGAAGAATTCGTAAAGAGTCTAAGCTTCAATCTCTATAAGCACAAGGGAAAGAACAAGAATAGACTAATACAAGAACTAGGTTCTTATGAAACCCAGGAGAACAAGCACAAAAGACCGCTGTCACTATTCGACAGAACCTTTGGCCTAGGGGAGCCCGAAATAGATATTCAAGCATACCTCGACTCATTAATAACATTACCACAATACCCATGACTGCGGCGTCACCACGTGACCGTTGGTAGCCCTCGAAGTCCTTGCTCTCCGAGTCAAGGCGGCCCCCGGGGACTGAGGGATCCCCCGCGAGTGGCACTGGCTCGCACCTGCATTTTCAGGCAGGCAGCCCGCCGTGTGCGCACTCTATACGACCAGGCTAGGATTATGGATAATGAAACAGTGTATTAGAGATAAGGACGATGCCAAACGGCTGTAAAACAAGTACTCACAATTAATATAACAAACACAAAATAATCATAAGAAAATGACGACGCCACTAGGCGGAGCTAAACACCCTTAAGACACCAATTAGCATTAACTATACATGATAAAGAAACGAAGCCATAAGGCGGAGTCAACTTCCAGATTAGAGCTAATCGTCAAATAAATTCATTCTATACAACTAACGACTAGTACAAATAAGTGTAAATATATGCATTGTGCATGCCTAGAATGATTTGTTTCAGGGACGCAGCCTCCGGCTCAAGATCCGACTCGCACACAAGGGTGCACCTGTGATGCTCAACACCTACAATGTAACAAGACGACACGCCTCGGCGCGAACAAGGAATGACATATCACCAAACTTCCAAATTCGCCAGGGCGTAATCAGGGCTTCGGTCATGGTTACGTCCGGCCTCCTCTCCTTGCCCAGGCTCAAGCCCTGAGGGCTGGCCAATATACCTACACCTCAAATCCGCAGGTGCATAGGCGGTACTGCCACACCTATACCTGAATTCTCTCCGGTGGAGGTTTTTTAGTGGGTAGGGCCGCGGCTCGCGCCGCGGTGGAGTCCCACACTCCCATTTATGGGGTTAGTACGCAAAAGTATTTTTCCTCCACTCGAAAAAAAAAAGTCTCCGCGGAGACTCCGCCGAGGTAACATCTCTACACTCGCCGAGATCGCCGAAATGAGGAAGAGAAGGAAACGCCTCGCCGCTGAAGCTTCCGCTGCTGCTCCGACCACCGCTGAGGAGCCCAGCGCTCTCCAGCCGACTCCGGTCGCAGACCCCGCCTACTCGCCGGCAGCTCCATCGGCATCCGCTGGGAAGGCTGCTTCGCCGTACCCGCTGACCGGGCGCAGCTACGCTTCTGCTGCTGCTTCACCCGGTCGCAGCACTGCAACGCCTGAACCTGTTGCCTCCGGCTCTGTTTCTCAGGGCTGCACGACGCCACCGACTGCCGCCGGCTTACCACCCTTGGTGAGCCCGATGTCACCGCCGACGCACCCTCCGGCAGATGGCCGCCATAGTGTTGTCATCTGTGGAGTACCGAGGGACCTGCCAGTACACTTCGTGCTGGATGCCGCAAGACACCACTGGCGCTCGGCAATTCGGGCATCCCGAATTTCCTCAAAACGAGGGCCAACACCGCTGGTTCGCCTCCATCTGTGTTCCGCCTCGGACGCTCAGGCGGCCTTGGGGTCAAGCCTGCCTCTGCTGGGGCAGTGCTTGCGCATCGAGGCAAGCAGGAGTGAACGTCCGGTACCCTGCCGCCGCTGTTGTGGCTACGGCCACACAGCGCAGGCATGCAGCGCCGCACCTCGGTGCCACTACTGCGGGGCAGGTTGTCTTACGGCAAACTGTACCGCCCACGATCTCCGCCGACGCCGCAAGTTCTGCGCCACTTGCTCTGGGCACACGCACTTCACGGGGCAGGCTCAGTGCCCCCTGTACCCCCGGAGCAAGCCACCAACTGGGTCAGCTACGCTGAAGACGACCACAAGACCGCCTCCGCCGACGGCCAACCAACATCCTCCGCCGACGACGCCCCGTGTAAGGGGAACTTCACAACCAACTCATCCAGAACTACAAGACACGCTGTCTGCAATGCAGGCTACTCTCCAAGACTTCACCGCTCGCTTGGCTGAGTTACGCTGTGCAACCAACACGCGCTTAGCGGCAGTGGAGGCCAAGCAGCGGACCTCGGCCAGGGCGATCTTCGCACTCTCCAAACATATCTCAGACTTCCAGGGTGATGACGGGATCCTTGCGTCGGTCCAGCGCAAGCTGGCACGCATCGAGGACCACCTCGTCGAACCAGATGACACAGAGGCGGAAAGCGACGACCGACCCACGCGACTGGGAGCCCTTGAGGCCTCAGTTGCGGGGCTTCGAGAGCTCCATACCGAAACCAACAACTGCATATCACGGAACGTTACATTTCTCAGTGGGGAAACCCGCAGAATGATCAACGGACTCCGCAACCAAATTGAACATGCAATCATAGGCGAAGTCAGCAAACTTCGTCAACCAACAACTGCTCCTACGGACTGGCCGGGCTCGATACACAGAGGTCGCGCCAGGAACCCGAAGAACCACTGAATCACACTCTTCACTCACCACGGCAGCATCCTGGGAACTGCTGCCATAATGCCACTCACGACTTCCTTTACCCTTCGCTCCTGAATTCCCAAGGGCGCAAGTAGGGCCTCGGTCATGCTTGCGTCCTGGCACCTTACCTCCTGGCTTAGGCCCTAGTGGCCGGCCAATATATCCTTACCATGAATCCGCCGGTGCAACAGCGGTACGGCCACATTATCACTTTGAATTCCTTCTTTTTCCTTCTTCCATATTTTCCGTCCGGTGGAGGAGTTTTTAGTGGGTATGCCGACTATTGGTGCGTCTCACACTCTCAGTCCCGACTCCCATCAGGGCTGGGGTAAGTGATTAAATCATTTTCTCCTCCACTCGAAAAGAAGAAGAAAAAAAGTCTCCGTGGGACTTCGCTTCGAGATCTGGACCAAGCAACATCGACTAGAGGAGCTCCCAGACAAGAGAGAAGAAGCAGTCCGCTGTAAAGAAGCAGCCACCGCTGGAACGGCTCGGCATTGCCGTGGTACTTGTACCAAAGCCATCGGCTTGGCATTGCCGTGGTTTTCAACCAAAGCCTTCGCTAGCTCTCCGAGCGTGCGCATCACAGTTTAGACGAGTAGGGGAAGTACGGCCATAGCGAGCAGTCGAAAGACTTGCTTAAGCGCCTCTCTGAGGTCCGGCCCTCTATCTCCCCGTGCTTTTTAGCGCTCGCTAGCTGCTCTTTCTCTTAAACTATCCTTCTTCTTTTCCTCTTTCTATTAGGCTAAGACCCCCTTAGGCTTAAACACACATCTACTCCTACACACACAAAACACACCTTGAAGCGATGGCAGGAAACTCCAAGGCAACCACTTCTTCGACCGAGACGACCACCATGACACTACGCAGCAATCCTTTCAGATCCTGTTCCACAAAACCTAGACCTATGAATCCTACACCAACACCAACACAGAAAACCCCAGCACCTAAAACACCCAATCCTATCACTCCGGACTCACCAGTGGCCAGCACCTCGACGGACACCAGACAAGACACGGACACAACGACCACGGAGAGTGTCACTCCGACGCCCACAAATACACAAACTGCTAAGAGGTCAGACCTTGCGCCGGTCTTCATACACAAAAGCCAGGCAGCTAAAATACACACTATCGCCCGAGACTTTGACAAGACATGCACACCTACACACGAATACACAATCACAGTCGCACGAAACTCCGGTGACTATGCAGTAAAAATGTCCTGCTATAGTGACTACCTTAAGTTGGTAGAATACCTAAAGCCAAAAGGCGTACAGTTTTACTTGCACCAACACCCCCAGGATAGGACAGCTAGGTTTGTCATCAAAGGACTGTACGCCGAGCTCACCGGAGACGAGCTTAAGCAAGACCTGGCACACTTAGGGATAACGGCGCTCAGAGCCGTACAAATGCGCAAACGCAACTGGCGTCGCACCCTACTGCCAATGTACCTCGTCGAGGTGGCAGATACCGTAGAAAGCAGGAAACGTTTAGACCTCACGCACTTGGCACACTTCAGGGTTAGGGTAGAGAGTTATAGGACCGATCCCGAGCCCAAGCAATGTACCAAATGTCAGATGTTCTGGCACGTACAGAGTCAGTGTAGGTCCCCCGCCTACGTCTGCGCCAAATGTCAAGGGTCACACCCCTCAGGAACGTGCTCCGTTCCGCCTGCGGAACGGAACTGCGTGTTATGCGGCCATAGGGGCCACGTTGCAACTTGGCGCGGTTGCACCGCTTACCACGCAGCAGTCACGTCGATCGTGCAAGCAAACCGCGCGCAGCCGCATAAACCCTTAGAGAATTTAGGAAGGACAAAAGGTAGGAGCTATGCACAGGCTGCCGCTAGGTCCAGTGTGGAAACGCACGAAACAGGGTGGCTCATTAGGGACAAGAAAAGCCGGACGCAACCAGCCCCAGTAGCTGAGCACCCTGTGGCTGAGGCCCCCCGGCTAGTCACCGACGTGGGCCCAGCAAGGAATGAGCGACCCCCTCGACAGAAACAGAAACAGATCACACAGAATACACAACCAATACCCACTAAGAAGGCAGGAGGGCCTCACCCTCCTTCTGAAAAGTCGCTCCCCCTTCGCGGTCAGGGAAAGAGAATCATGACTAAATCAAGCACGATCGTGGGCAAACTAATGCATCTAATTGGCAGGCCCAAAAGCACTGTTCCCATGGCTTTCCTTGAGGAACAGATAGACGGGCTCGGGGATATTCTCATACAAGGGACTGACACTCTGCAGACGCTACACTACCTCACGGAACTCCTCACCAATCTTCACAACCACTGCCATGGCTAGTTCAGATACGATTCGCACTATACACTGGAATTGCAGAGGAGCTCGCAGAAAACGTAAGGATTTAGCAGACTTCCTCCAAAGTAATTCAATTCAAATCGCGTTACTTACCGAAACCCACTTAGGGGACGTAGACCGTTTTTCGATCCCTGGGTACTCAGTTTATAGGACATACAGAAACAGAAGGGGAGGGGGGACAGCAATAGTCGCCCAAACCAACAAAAGACATCACCAAATGCATGTTCCAGAACTAAATCGTCTGGAAGCGACAGCAGTTAATATATTCTCGTTTAACACAGAAATAATACTGGCATCAGTTTACAACCCTCCGGGAGATGTAGACACCGCGGACATAGGCAAAATTATGAATTTAGGGGCGAAGGTCATAGCGGCCGGGGACTATAACTGCAAGCATCAACTATGGCATAGCATACACCCGAATCCACAGGGAACCAAATTACTAAACTACATTAATAATACCAATTTTCTCATATGCGGCCCAGAAGAGCCTACTCACATCCCGTATAACAACAATCATATGCCAGACGTTCTCGACATTGCCATTATGAAAAATGTTTCATTTAATGTAGAATTTCAAGTTTTAAATGAATTAACGTCAGATCACTTACCGGTACTAATGGAAATTACGCTTCCGGTAGCTTTTGAAGCGGAGCCAATTAGGCTGAATTACAATAAAGTAGATTGGGAAGAATTCAAGTACACCGTTGAGCACTACCTCCCCGATTTAGAAATAAACTCGCCGCAATCGCAAGACAAAGCTATAGACAAGTTAGACTTAGCAATAAAACTAGCAACATTTAATTGCGTACCGATAAAATATAAACCTACAATCAACGCCCAATACCCGACAGACATTAAATCTTTGCATCAGAATCGCATTAGGGCAAGGCGCAAATGGCAAAGAACTAGGAATCCAATTCATCAACAAGAATACATCGAGCTCAGGAACGAGACAAAAGCCCGTACTAGGGAATATGTGGGCAACCAATGGAACCAAACCCTCGAAAAGCTTAATCCGCAAACTAACTCGGTTTGGCGCATAGCAAAATGCCTCACGCGTTCCAAAACCATCATACCTCCACTAATTAATCAAATTAATAACACGATAGCTGAAACCCCTCAGGCCAAGGCGGAGGTCTTTGCATCGAGTCTTGAAGATACCTTCAAGCCCAACCCCCTGGGGGGACAGGCCAATCAAATTCAAGAAATTGAAAACGAAATAAATCTAATAGACTATTCGATCACACATAATAAAATGCGAAAAACAAATGCAGGTGAAATAGGGTGGATCATCGCCCACCTGCCCAACAGGAAGGCTCCCGGGCCTGACGGAGTACCTAATATGGTTCTAAAGATTCTCCCGCGGGGAGCGCTACTACTCTTAGCCAAAATATTTAATTACACCCTCGACAAAGGTAGGTTTCCGCCAAAATGGAAAGTGGCAAAAATTATAATGCTTCCGAAGCAACACAAAGATCTAAAGTTACCCTCAAGCTACAGGCCAATTAGCCTACTATGCACAATTGGGAAAGTTCTAAAAAAAGTGATTCTAGAACGAATGAATTCAGACATTCTCAAAAACAACCTTTTAGTCCCAGAACAATTTGGTTTTAGGTCTCAGCATTCGACGACGCTCCAACTGCTAAGATTAACCGAATTAATTACCAAAGGGTTCAATACCAATAAATCAACGGGTGCCTATTCTTAGACATAGAGCGTGCTTTTGATAAAGTATGGCACGCGGGCCTCATTCATAAACTCAGGGCACTTAACTTTACCGACTCCATGATAGCCCTTATCAGAGATTATCTTAGCGAACGACAGTTCCGAGCATCGGTGGAGAATTCCTCCTCCTCCCTTAGGCCTATCAGGGCAGGTGTTCCACAAGGAAGTTTGCTCGGACCGACACTCTTTAATCTATATATTAATGGCATGCCAGAACTCACGCGTACTGAAAAATACATATACGCCGACGACACGGCACTAGTAACGCAGTCCACACAGCCCAAGATATTACACCTGCGGTTACAGAATGCCCTAAATGAGTTAGAGCCATGGTACACAAAATGGCGAATTAAAATAAATACCAACAAATGCCAATCAATAATATTTACCAAGAGAGTGCATCACAGACTACCGAGACATGCGCAGCCGCCCTTGGCATACAATGGCGAAAGAACAGAGTGGAAGAACCAGGTAACCTATTTAGGCGTTACTATGGACCAAGGTCTCACCTGGAAACAACACATAAATGGCGTTAGGGTAAAGGCCAATGACCAACTAAACAAACTTTACCCTATCATAAACATCGACAGTCAACTTCAATTAAACATGGGTCTCACGATATACAAAACGCTAATAAGGCCTATAATAACTTATGCAGCACCAGTTTGGGGTTATGCTGCAAAGTCACACCTACATAGGCTACAAACACTTCAAAACAGAATCATTAGAGTTATAGCAAAACTCCCGCCGGTGGCCCCGGCTCATCTGGTTCACGAGGAGCTAAAGCTTCACTCCATAGAAGAGTTCATTAAGCTACAAAGCTACAACTTATACAACAGAAAGAACAAAAATTTCTACCCTCTAATCCGTGATTTGGGAAACTATAACAACGACAGAAATAAACACAAAAGACCCCTTTCACTATTTGATAGAAACATTGGCCTGGGGGAACCAGAGATCAATATCCAAGACTTCCTAGACGCGCTAATACGAACGTAATTTAGAAACATAAAGCACACACACTAGCCATGGCATGGTCGCTTTCTAACTTGACAGTGGCCCTTGAAGTCCTTGCTCTTTGAGTCAAGGCGGTCCCGGGGGGAGGGGCACCCCCACCAGAGTGCCGTCTGAGTGCAGCTGCTCCATGAGTGGGTAGGCTGTGTTGTAGGCGGGCACTCAATATTCGACCACGGCAAATCAACTGGATATGAGTGGAAACACTAACTTAGGATAACTTAGTATAAATAAAAACACAAATTTGATGACCCGGCTCATCGCCAAGACAATTACAAAATAATATCAGTGACGAGGCTAACAGCCGAATCCTAGCAAGTATACTAATCCTAAGCAACTGATTGTTTCAGGTTAACTATTGAGCTTGATGCCCGGGCAATACGACGACCCCCAAGGGGGACATCATAGCATGTGTTTCAACACTGCCTGAGGGCCAAGCAGCAAAATAACTTCACTTAGTAATTAACACTAATGACTATGTCCATCTATTTTTCAGGACAGCAAACAACTTACGATCAGTAAGGACGGAGTCTCCTTCCGGAGACGCATCACCCTAATTTAATTAATTCCTCACTCCGAATTCCCAAGGGCGTAAGCAGGGCTTAGGTCATCCTTACGTCCTGGCGCCTCATCTGCACCTGGCTTTGGCCCCAGTGGCCGGCCAATATATCCTTACCTCGAATACGCTGGTGCAACAGCGGTACAGCCACACTATCACACTGAATTCCTCTTTTTCCTTCTTCCATATTTTCCTTCCGGTGGAGGAGTTTTTAGTGGGTATGCCGACTATTGGTGAGTCCCACACTCTCAGACTCGACTCCCATCGGGGCTGGGGTAAGTGATTAAATCATTTTCTCCTCCACTCGAAAAAAAAGTCTCCGCATTCAGACTACGACCATCGCAGACACTGAATCACTTCATCCTGAAGATGCCAAGCGCTGTACTTGGCGAAACGTCGGTATCCACGATGCCTTCTAGACCACGGCCTACAAGCCCGGATAGTTGTAATTCATTTATTAGTTATCACGCCGGCCGTGAAAGCCTCAGTATATACACACGGTTACATGTTTTTCACGTCAAAGCGGATCACGTGCTTCTTCGAAACGCGGGTTGTCCAACACACGCCCCTCTCTAGCTTTACTACATCAATCAATTTTAAGTTTGACGAATTCACTGTAGTAACATTCCTAAACACGTAACATGCCGCCCACCTAATTTGTGATACAAATTATAGTTACAAACTTAAGAAATACAGATACTTGGAATACTGTGGGAATTCCGCAATATTGCTGATGGCTCTATTGCAAGTTCCTCTACTGATACGCACAGTCACCATGCGGACGAGATCATCATCTCAAAGGTGGGTGTTCTCCTCCCTGGTGTAGTGGTTACCATGCCTCTAGTTTTCGAGGTCGCGTGTTCAAAGCCAGCTGAGGGCGATGGATTTTTTCGGGCGTAAGAATCCTTAGCATGGCTTCCTTCGGAAGGGAGGTAAAGCCAGTGTTCCCGTGTCGTAGATTTACGGCACGCAAAAGAACCTCAAGTCTGATAAAGAGGCCTCTGACCAAAATTACCGGTCTTTCATACCCAATATAGAATGGGACGCTAAGGACCACAGTACTCAAATAGCGTCCATAAGTAAAACTGAATTTAGTTTTTTCCAGGATGGGTAGCCTCGATTATTCCAGTTGACCAGGTAAGGGAAAGAACATTGTCCTCCTTCAGGAGAAGCAGCTTCCTATGATGCTGACTCGGCTGGTTCTGTAGCCACATGGAGAGCTGCTGGAGTTCACTTACGCAGTCTGACCCATTGTCTCCGAATCAGTTCGCGGTTGTTGATTTTTACGGATTTTTACGCCCGAAAAAAATTCATCGCCCTCCTCCGTGTTTGAACCCGCGACCTCGGGAGCTACAGGCTAGCATAATAACCATCACACCACGGAGGACGACAATGGCGTCTGGCGGATAAGCTCACTAGTAACATCAAGACTGTTTGTGCCGTGCAATATCTACAATATTATTCAACTAGTCCGGGAATTACGAAACAAGCAAGCAAATAAAAGCAATATATGAATACAAAGCTTCAGAAAATACACTGTGAAACAAGAAGGGCGCAGCCGGCAATCGCTAATAGATGCCAGTTGCGTCAGCAAACAAATTAAAAAAAACATCAAAATGGATAAATCAAAAAGTCTACTTTCCCCAGCCATAAAGCATCACCATAATTCTAGATCGTGTCTTTGTCAAGTGTAGAACTCGTGACACGGGCGACCATTTGTGCTGCCAGCCATCATCCCTGCGAGTTGGGCCGGGAAGTTGAAAGGAAAGATTTTAGATGCTTTTTGTAACTTTAGTATAATCCACTTCAGGGCCTTTTTCTTTTCGTTTTTTTTTTCTTTTCCTTTTTTGGTGTTTTTAGCGTGTGTATAGTACGGACTGCCAGATGGTAAGTCTTTTCTTCTATTTTGGTCTTCTATCGGGGACATAACCCCATTGTGGGTGCCTGAGGAGTTATACAGGGAATGCAAATGAAGGAAGCTGTTAAATACTTTCGGTAGGAATGGAAACTGTAGTAGAGGGAAGTTCTTAGAATTCTGATACTTTAAGTGACGCATTGTTAATATCGGTAGCCACAAGTATTGCTCCCCCTTTGCAGTCGAATGGGACCACAATACTGGAACAGAATTTGCCAGTAACGTAAAGGCGACACCTCCTCTATGCTTTCAGCATAATGATCTGGGCCCTTATTCTGTTATTCTGCGAATAATATGAACATTCGGATTTTCATACCTTGAAAACAGGGAAATGTCTTTCCCTGCATGCCGAAGCTGTGGCACATAGACACAAAGATTGATATAACCAATTGGAGGTACATTTTAAAAATTCCATTTAAAATCAGAAAAAGTCACCCAGCACCAGGAAATTAGCTTTTTCTTGAGACAATTACAAAGACCGACCAGGACATTAACAGGTGATGAGCAAATTAATTTTGCTCAAATTCATGCGGCCACATCTAAGTAATTACATAGAGAAATTTCGCAGGGTATATTTTCTATAAAGAAAGGATAATTTAGAGAAGAAAATCTCCAGAAAAGCGTTAAAATAATCATTCGTTTTAATTAATGAACAATCCCCTCCAATGATTCCCTTGTGTCTATAATACGGCAGGAACGTTTTAATTTATTCGTATATAATAAACTGTTTTCCACAACATGCCATATTCTGTGCTTCTGCATCTAAGGGATTAATAGCAACTTGGAAATTTGTAAAATAAAAGCTTGAGTTTCACTGCCCTTCGTTCATTGTCAGCCATCTACAAACGACTGTAGTGTCACTGTATAGTAAAATACATTACTGTACAGTGACACTAAATGATTGGGTCTAATGGCGCTCCAAGCGGATGAATTTTACAAACAACGGCTATATATTTTAATGAATGTATGATATATACTCATTGTATAGTTGTTAGTTAGGTTGGCAACCCTTCTAACATGTTTTCTGAACGTGCTTTCTGAACGTAAGGATTTTGGTGTGGGATACTTGAATAACAAAATAAAATTGGTAAGTTAAATTGCTTTAGTAAAAACACTATTAAGTTAGTTTTAGGAATGAAATTAAGGTACCACTTATTGGGATATACTACAATTTCGGATTGGCGAAAACACTATATACACCTAACACGCACATACTGCACTGCGTTTATTTCTTCAATACCATCATTACATATAATAAATAATAATGAACCTGGTGGTTGAAGTATTTTCATGGATTTATGGCATATTTTGTTACTTTTGTTGCACATTACGGGTAAATTGTCATACTGTTTCCCTCGTTTGTGTCACTTTTGCCCGCATTAGCGACTGCGGTTGTATCTTAAAAATACAACAGATGGCACTGTGTCTCATACAGATGGCAATGTCTGTCGTTCTCTGACTTCAACGCAATGCAACCAACATCAGAAAAATTAATGCCGCCAATCGCACAGATACATCCCCAACTTATTCCCTTTGGGGTTTTTTGGTGTATAACCTTACGTATCTGAATTCACGGAACGTAAACGTCAGCCATTTATCTTGGGAAACATGTCCATCTGTGAGCAGCATAACTCGGAAACGAACAGTCGGATAAACACAGAAGTCGCATTGTATATATCGAATTATGGGCGAAATCACACATAGTCGTCCTCCTTGGACTAGTGGTATCGTGCTAGCCTCTAGTTCCCAAGGTCGCGGGTTCAAACCCGGTGAAGGGCGATGGATTTTTTCGGGCTTAAAAATCCTTAGCATGGCTTCCTTCGGAATGGAAGTAAAGCCGGTGGTCCCGTGTCGTAGATTTACGGCACGTAAAAGAACCTCAAGCCTGATAAAGAGGCCTCTGAGCAAAATTACCGGTCTTTCACGCCCAATATGGAATGGGACGCTAAGAACCATAGTAGTTGAAGAGCGTCCATAAATAAAACTCAATTATTATTATTACTACTACACACATATAACCGCAACCTAACTTGCATACGCTGCACTGCTTTTATTTCTTTAATACCATCATTACACATAATAAACAACAAGGAACTTGGCCTTTTTTTTTTTTTTTTTTTTTTTTTTTTTTTTTTTTTTTAGGTATTTTCTTGGTTGACCCGTCTTTCTGTTGCCAACATTTGAAATCCCAACTTAGCTGAAAATACGATTTAGGGCCCTAAGCCGCAAGGCGTAGCCGAGGGATTAGGTACAACCAAGATTGGGTAACGTTGCTCCAGAGGTCGACGTGTCATTGCGGGTGCCGCGCAACGTCAGGCAGGCTACCCTGTAGAAAGAAACATCGCTAAAATTCCGCGAGTGTGTGACATTTCGCTTTTTAACTCTCCCAAAGTTGTTTAAGCACTTCGGATTATGTATTCTGGTGTGATTTTGTCAGCAGTCAACAATCAACATGGAGAACTTATGCATCGTTGCGGAGAATGAGATCTTAAATAATGATGCTGTCGTAATGGAAAATTGGGACATAGAACAACTTGCAGAAGAACTAGTAAGTTTAAGAGGCAGTTCAGCACTTCTCAGGAGCTCTTCAACTCATACTTGCATGAGTTCATGTACAGGAACAGCTGTCCCAATCGGAGAATGTTTCAGAATTTTCTTGTGACACTCTCCAAGAATTATCCTGCGGGTTAACGTCGTTGCAGAACTTTTTTGGTTCGTCTTCTCCCTCAGAACTTCCTTATCGTCTTTCTTAAATTTCATATTTTTTCATTGCTTATCTTCCAGAACTTCATCTTTTTTCTACATCTGTCTCACGAAACATCTACATCTGCCTTCCTTATATACATCAATGCAAAACAACCTTTATTGTGGCTAACAATTGCATCGTGAAAGAGCAGATATGTCCTTGGACATAATTATAGCAGCATTCATTATTATTTAGTTGTATTAAATTTGCTTACTGTGTCGTAATTATTTAGTTTTATTACATTTGTTTATTACATTGCGGATATTATTTAGTTCTATTACATTTGTTTACTGCTATGCGGTAATTATTTAGTTGTATTACATTTGCTTACTGTTGCACGGTAATTATTCAGTTGTATTACATTTATTTAGTAGTGCACGACGGTAATGGTCATTACTAAATGCCAATCATTAGACAATAACAATATTTTTACTGCTTTGGGGTTATTAAATTTTATTCCATTTATTTAGTATTTTGCGGTTAATATTCAGTTTTATTGCATTTATTGACTTATTCCACGCTTTTCTGTTACAACAGTGTATAACAGTTCGCAATAATACCAAAGTGTTTCTGGTTTTACTCTTGCGGCAGCGTTTTTTCCGTTTAACAGTTGGTACCTGACATTGCACATTTACATTGTGCACCATGACACATTGACCTCTGAAGTAACATTACCCAAGATTGGATTCATGCTGTCTCGGAACATGCATTTTCCGTTGAAATCTCAACATTCAATTTTTGTTTTGAATATAATACTTTCTCTGCTTACTGTAAGTATGTAGTAGGGAAGTAATAAGAATATCAGTAGCAAATAAATACGGTGCATTTCATATAGTTCCTTGTGAAAAATAAGAATACTTTAAACAAAATAAACATTAAACACACAATATATGTGCACAGGATATATAACAAAGCATGACAGTTTAAGGTATGGAGCACATGCTGGGATTATATGCGAAAACATAAAACTAAAGGACAATAATGTTGTAAAATAAAACAAACTGGAAACATACAGTAGCCCTATACAATTCCAAAAACAAATATAAAATATAAGAATACTGAAAAAGAAAGCAAATGCAAAATACATACCTGTGAAATTAAATTAAATTGAGTTTTACTTATGGACGCTCTTTAACTACTATGGTCCTTAGCGTCCCATTCTATATTGGGCGTGAAAGACCGGTAATTTTGCTCAGAGGCCTCTTTATCAGGCTTAAGGTTCTTTTACGTGCCGTAAATATATGACACGGGACCACCGGCTTTACTTCCCTTCCGAAGGAAGCCGAGCTAAGGATTTTTACGCCCAAAAAAATCCATCGCCCTCCACCGGGTTTGAACCTGCAACCTTCGGAACTAGAGGCTAGCATACTACCACTAGTCCACGGAGGACGACACACACCTGTGAACAGTATCTCAACAGATACGAAGGTGGAAAGTAAAAGTACCTGAAACCAAATAAGCACATAACAAATAACCCCAAAATGCAGTGTGCATGCAAAATAAAGCAGTAAAATAAAATAAGCACAATATAATCGAATGCGTGACAATCTGCTCTTAAGTGAAGGAAATTTTGGCCCTAAAATTGGCTGTTTTGCTCCCTTACAGCACAAATGCCATAAATTATTTTCAGACAATATGGCCCAAAAGTTGGGAAAAACCTGCTTTCTTGGTACATGGTTTCTGTATATAAATTCACGGAGGTAGGACTCAAACAGCTCCAGTCACATACCAAACTGCCTCCTCAGCTTCCTCTTGCAACGCATCCATAAATTTTCTATGCGCTGGGTATGGATGTTGGCATCATAAGGATTCATGTTTTCACTGTGATTTACTACTGAGTGGACATAGACACCACCATTGAGTTGCTTGATGTTGCCATAAGCAGCCCAGCCATTAGAAATGATGTGCGATCCTGGTAGAATGTACTGCATGATCAGCTGCTCCAGGTAGCAGCCCTATTATCACGTACCTCCACCAGGAAGCACCTTCTACTTCGCCGTCGAAGCCTCCAAAGACCTAGTGGCCTTCTCACATTCTCCCTAGTAATACTTCCGGGGAAGAATTTTGATTCATCTATCTTGACGATTAGAGGATTGCCATTTTCATCTAAGTCTCCTATGGAAGCAGCGTGATGCTCCAAGTGAGTATGGCACTCCTCTGAACAAATATTTGTCCAGTCTGTGGCCGCATGAAACTCGCTGATGCGAACTGCAACTTGTAGAGAAGATGATTCTTCGCCCAACCATAAACAAATATAATTGTCTGCTTAAATGAGAGCTTGCTGCCAGCAAAGAACAATCTTCCCTCACATATTTAAAAGCTTTGCATCTTGTGCAGAACCACCATTTGCCGTCTGCAGTGCTATTATGAGTGGTTATACAGGATGGGGCATAAACACCTGATGGTTCTTAAAGAAGTCTGCACACTGTGTACTTCGTCAAAAGGTGCTTTCTAGTCATATTGGAAGATATACAATTGCGTGGACTTTTAGATGACATGGTTCACTTCTGAAAAATAATGTCCTTCAGATATCCATCCTGATTCAGTGCTCCATTCTGGTGAGAAGCAAATGCATTATTCACTGTAGAATGTTCTTTGGGATCTCCTGAATTGTCACACAGTGTGCTGCTTTGCTCCAAGATGTTTTGTGTACACCTTGCTTTACAAAAGTCTCCACAAAAAAAATTCTGGCACTGTTAGGTCTGGTCGTGAACAGGAGGGACAGTGTAGGTCACCACACCATGAGATAAGACATCTGGGAATCATCCTTCTGAGTGCATGCTAATGTGGCTCCATTTTGTTGAAACCAAAGCTTACATCTTTCATGCAAAGGAATGCCATTAGAAATGGAAATAAACAAGTCTCCAGCATTGCACAATATCATGCAGAATCAAGAGTCACAGACTCACCATTATTTTCAAAACAGATTGGGCTAACAATTGTATTTTAATACACTGCACACCAAACTTTTACTTTTGTGCTGTACAGTGGCTGTGAGTGTAGCCCAGTAGTGCTAGTTCTTCTTGTTCACATATCCATTGAGATGAAAATCAGCTTCATCCATTTTGTAACCCACAGTAATGCATTGTTCATAGAGGGTGCTTTGCATCTATTGAAATGTCTCCAAAACTCCTGTTGAACAGCTGTAGCTGAGTTGGTTATGATAAATGTTTTCAACAGCATATACACTCCAGTACAGGCCAATGCTCCAATGCAATTGAAATCCAAGCAATGCATTGTTAGGCAATACCACTACTATTAACCTTTAACATGAACAAATTGTCATTGAACCATGTCATCTGAAATTCCGTGGAATTGTGTATCTTCCAACATGACTATAATGCATTTATGACTAAGCACACACTGTTCAGGCTACTTTAAAGACTGGCAGGTGTTTATGCCCCCACCCTGTAGTACACTCCCCATTAACACTGCACAGTGTTTTTCAAAAGATAGTGTCTTGCTAGCCACTGCATGGCCTTCTGTGGTGTTTGCAGTGCCTAGAACTAATCTTTGTGGAGTAAGTCCTCTTCTCTTATTCCTGCAGCCTTCATAACTCCATTAGGTTGAACAATCCAAGTTGCAGACTTCAGTCTTCCACCCATTCTCAAACAATGCACTGTGACCTGTTACAAAGGTAGCTCAAGGCAGATATCAGACAAGAAGTGAAATTACAGAATTGCGATGTACTGCAACCATGAGAAACTCTCTGGGTCTGAGGGAAGTGGAGAGTATTATTGTACTGTTGTTTTTAACATCCACTTTGCCTTTGTATACCAGAAGTCTCTCAGATAGGACATACCATACGCATTGTTTATTCTTGGATATAGTTGGTGTTTCACATTGCATCAATGAGCATGCCACTTCAACCAATGAACACAAAGAAATCACGTATAAGTTAACTCCACATGGAGTGAAACACAGCATTACATCTCCCCTGTGTTTTCTCTCATTCAGTTAGTTAATGCTATTATAGTTATTATTCCTGGTTAAATGTAAACATTTCCACCATGTCCAGCAGTGTCCAAATTCAATGCTTTGAGTAGTAAGATTTTGCCCAACTCTTATGATTTAAAAGTTGTAAAAAAGGCATTCAGAATCAAGAGGAGTTCACAGGCTATTCACAGAAATTTCAAAATATACATTTTATTTACCATTCAAAAGTCAGTGCAGATGTGAGGATACGTTTTCTGCTTGATGTAATACTTGAACATGATCCCTGTGTAGCACATTCTCCAGCAGAACAGTTTATGTAGCACATTCCTCCCTCCCTCGTCTTTTCTCCTGATTAGGAATCATTGCCTACATCACTACTATGTTTGACTCAGGAGTTTAGCCATGACCTTGTGGTTGACGTAAGCAAACCTGAGCCAGCGCTGTATTGTTTTTCCCTCTGGCTCTATCGTTTTACACCGTGTTCCATCCTTTCTTTCCCAGGACAATAAATATTACGTGAAGTAGCATCAGGAATGCATTATATTACTGCTTCAAACAAAACAATTGTGATCATACTTTCAATAAGTAAACATTTAAAACTCTACAATTATGACCATACATATGTAACCTACATTTGTTTACAATGCTTCTGAACTGCTGGTGTTGCAATATTTGCATCATAGGCAAGAAGCTCCCTAGTTCACTGCATACTTGCAGTTCAAGGACAAAGCCATTCTCCCGAGTTAACCACAGTACTGCCACTTTATATTGGCCAATTTTTGCCAAGCAAGAATTATAATAATTACGTTTCTCAGAAGTAGCCAATTAGCCAAACAACAAAAGTATTGCTGGTGGAATATCTAAAAGTAATTGAAGTATTATCTTCCTCGCATAGGTCGCAGGAATTCATGTACTATTCATTAGTCATTGTAGCCATCCAACCGTTAGGATATTATTTTTACAAAACATAACCTTACATGTATAATTGTTAATCGTCACAAATACTTTCAATCTATGTGTATAATAAAAGTGTATGGATGCATTCACGTGACTTTCTCTACCAAAGACAAATTCACATAAATTAATTATATTGTATTCTCATAAAGTGACATGGGTAGCCAAGGGCGTTAAGGCACAGACTAGTAAATGGGCCTTTGATTCACATCCAGTCAGGACAGTTCTCCCTAACAGGTTTTCTTTCCAGGTTTTCCTCAGTCCTCATAACTGGCAAATCCCGGGGAGGTCACTAAACTTAGGCCTTGAACACTTCCCAATTTTCCTTTCCTAATTGTTTAAGTATCGCCAGCATGTCGTGAGGACAGAGGTTAAGCACTACTACAAAAATCTCTTCCATTCACATGAATTTCTCTACTTGCTATTTACTTTTTATAGCTTCTACAAACCATTCATATGAAAGCTTATCTTTTTTTTAACCACTTTATGTTAATCAAGATAAACCTTTGCAGAAATATTTTCATTACACATTTCATTGTAGATTCAAGAGGGATAGAGGAAACTGAATTAACAACCATAAGTTTAAAAGCAAATCCCTATATGCTGGCCTTGAAATTCCATATTCTTTTGATGACATTATGAGAAACAGCTGAATAATGACAGTACTTTAAAAACTGACGAAAGTATTGAAAAGTTCAAATCAGTAATAATGAATATCTTGGAAATGGCTGATGCCACAAAAAAAGAAAGTTGAGGTAAATTGTGTGTTTTAAAGAGATCTAAATTTTTTTGTGCAGTGCATTTTTGTCTCTTATTGTTTACCTGTTATACAATATTATAGGAAATTCCTTTCAAATTAGCACGACCTTATGGGCAATTCCCAGAAAATGTAAGATATGCCTACATTTTATTTGTCACATAAATATGTTTCAAAATCGTTAATGGCATGTTTGAGAAAGATTAAAAAAATGTAAAGAATAGTTTGAGGTGGGGCAGGGGCGATCTTGAAAATGTTTGTGTACCTTCTCTGGGAAAGGAACTGAAATATGAAGTTTGGTATTTATCAGATTCATTTTGATTTGGCTGTTTACAAACACACAAAAACACACACACACACACACACACACACACACACACACACACACACACACACGGACCTTTTCCTTAAATGCTTCCTTTTTATTCAAGGAGCCTCAAAACATGTACTTAAGGTAAAATTTTGTCATCGAAATTTTTAGTGGAATACAATGCTTCTGTTTACTGTAAGTCCATAGCAGAATGTAAAACTATTCATATAAAAGTGATTCTTCTATCTACTTTACGTTATTCACTTTGTATTTTTACCTAGCAATTGTTTCAAATTAAGCAAGAAGGTGTCAATATGTGAAAACAACATTCCAGTGTTCAATCATGGTGACAAGCTCTTGCACTGAAAAGAAAAGAATGGAGGAACAGCAGAAATCGCAAACTTTCAAGCATGAATGTTAGGTCTAAACTTGCAACATTAAATATTTAGAAAAAACTTAATACTACAAAAGTATATTATATTAGATTGTGTAATTTAATGAGCTCCACCTAGTACAATTTCACTAGTGTTATTTGCATCCCCCCACAAGTTTCAAAATGCAGAATACACCATATAGCCTATTAATTATTTGTCCCAAAAAGGTGAATGTAATGGTGTTGTTTCATCGTACCTGCACCTACAAAAACTGTGCCAAGAAAGATTTTCAATTTTGTGTTTTCTCATATAATTTGCGCATATTTATTTCTATTGTACTCTTGTTTGGCTTTAAATATTCATGTCTTTGACATATACATATTCCATGCATATTTATTGTGTCTTTAATGTTTATTTTGTTTCCAGTATTCTTACTACACTATGAATACTTTAACTATTACGTACTTACAGTAAGTAGAAGTACTGTATTCCATCCAAAACTTTCATGTTGACATTTCACCAGAAATGCATGTTTTGAAGCTCCTTGAATAAGTGATAGAAAAAAACACATTCTTAAAAAGCGGTTCCACGAACATGCAACTGTTTACAGTGTACCTCAAAAACTAAAAATCCAATAAATATGAAACTTGGTATTTAGGTTCAGCATCTTCCAAAGATACAACACAAAGATTTTAAAATCCCCACCCCAAACTACCGTTACATGGAACAATTGTCAATATTTTTCAATTTTCTCAGAAAATGCTTTAATGATTGTTATTAAAGTACCATATGTTTAAGATATGTACATGACAAATAAAATGTGTATCTTGAATTTTCTGGGAATAGCCTGTGAAGTCCTCCACTCTGGGAGATATTATGTAATTTCATATAACGGATCCGCCATAAGATATACACAAAACCTTACTACACAAAAAATGCAGAATCTCTTTAAAAGAGAATTTATTTCAAATAATTTTTTCTGTGCCATCATATGCTAGCTATCTGTGGTTATTGGTTTAAATTTTTTGTCCTCTTATAATTTTTTAATGTATTGCCGCTATTGAGTTGTTTCTCACGATGTCATGTAAGGAATATGGAATTTCGAGGGCAGCATATGATTTATCGATTCTGTTTTCTGTATCCCCCTTGTACCTATAATCAGGGGCGATTCCTTTTAAGGTGCTGATGGGGCTTAGACCCACCACATTTTTTTCTGTATCAACAACCACAAAAAGAACAAATACCACCTCATATTTTAAAAATGTATAATTCTATTTACAGCTCCTTACTAATCTCATTCTAAGCATGTTACTGAAATGTATGCCTGAAGTATATGTTATGCAAGATATGGTTTAGTTAGGCCTAAAACATAAGAAAATCTTGAGTTTAGCACCAAGCAACATGTCTTCCTGGAGGTTAGCTCATGCAAGGATTGTAATTCCGGCACAACAGGCTTACAACCCCAGGGCTGGTTCACTTCCTGTCAGCAGGTGCAACAAAAGCGGGCAAAGGAATATTTCTATTTCAGGTTTGATTACTTTAGGTAAAGTTGTTTCTAGATTATTTTCCTTGAACAAACCATGTAAACCTAGTATTGTGTTTCCATTAGTTGTATTAAAACATTTTCATTGAATGACTGCCATTTAGAAAGTTATTAAAATTAACATTGTAATTTAACTATTCATTTTGAAATGCACTTTAAACAATTTATTGTTGTTGTTGTTGTTATTATTATTATTATTATTATTATTATTATTATTATTATTATTATTATTATTATTATTATTATTATTATTATTATGGATGTGGCCTCAATGTTGAGTGGTATCAAAGTATGCATAATACTTTGAGATAAATCTTTGATACTTTTAAATTTTGCATTGTTGAAAGTTGCTACGTTTAACTTTATGCTAGATAAGGAAAGAAAGGAGTGTAGGCTTCACGTTATTGCCTCACACGTGTCCCCAAAGAGTTGCTATATTATAGTACTTGATAGACCTTGACTGTTTTCTGTGGGTGAATCAGTGCAACATTCCATAGACTCTTGTGCCTAATGAAAACATGCAAAACAATGGGGGAAGGGGTAGAGGTGCTCATGTAACACAAAGTGTTAACCGAGTTGTGAATGAAGCTGATTTAGCTGATGCACTAAAGCACATTTCTGCAATAGCCTGACTTGATGACTCTCACTCAGCCATTACATTTACCTACTCTGGTGACCAAAATCTATGAATCCAGCAGGAACAAATCAAAGCAAGTGAGATAATACAGTGCACGGAAATATTTGTTCCTTCCTTCCATCTGTTAGTTTGTGTTTATGCAAGTCAAATTCGGGTCACGAGTATATTCCATAATATGGATGATGAGGTAATTTCCATAATATGAATAGAAAACTCTTGAAAGAGAAGTTTTTGGCAGAAAATATGGTTACATAAAAATCGAAGCAAGGAAATTATCGTCATCCTTGACTAGGGTCGTCCGCTTTGGTCTAGAGGTATCATGCTGACCTCTGGTTCCCGAGGTCACGGGTTCAAACCCGGCGGAGGGCGATAGATTTTTTCCTGCGTAAAAATCCTTATCATGGCTTCCTTTGGCAGGGAAGTAAAGCCGGCGGTCCATGTCATATATTTACGGCACATAAAAGAAACTCAAGCCTGATAAAGAGGCCTCTAAGTAAAATTTCCAGTCTTTCAGGCCCAATATAGAATGGGGCGCTAAGGACCACAGTAGTTAAAAGAGCGTCCATAAATAAAACTCAGTTTAATTTAATTTTTATCCTTGACTAGCAATAGGGGTTTGAACCTGTAACATCGGGAACTAGAGGCTAGCATGGTACCTCTAGACCATGGAAGATGACAGGGGATATATAGCCTGTGGCATTATCAAGATAAAACAGTTGCTGCCGATTGGAGAATGTCAAACAGGAACAATTTCCGAATTGGTCGGATAATATTACTACTTGTTTCGATACAGAGCTTTAATGACATTAAAGCCCCAGTATTACCTTGAACTAAATGGGCAAATATATGTTTCATATTGTTAATTCAACCAAAAGCATCAATACAAAATTGGTTACACGTGTTTATACACAAAAACTACTAATAAGAACTAATTCAGAGAACAAACCTTTACAGTTTTTATAAGTATCAAGTATATCAGTGCTCAAAACCAGCACCGTTATTGAGTATCAAGTAATAGTGGTATCGTCCCATCAATTACTATTATTGTTATTATTATTTCACCGATCACGTAGCCCCATCAGTTATTTTAGCCACTACTGCCTACAACGAAATGGAATGAAACTGTTTCTACAAAGGCTAATTTCAAAATGAAGCAGATAGAAAAATAAGCTTTTGTAGGAATAATTTGCAATAGCTATATAAAACAGTGGTAGTGGACATCGAGAAAGGCATGTAAATGTGTCACATGAGAATCTTTTATTCATAACTAATCACTTTTAGATATGGTAATATAAAATGCTCCTTTGACCCTACAGTTTAACGTATAGGCATTTGTGGTTTTAAAGTCATTGATATTAAAAAAACCAATTCTGTAGGTAGCATGGAAATACAAATGGTAGAGGAGTATAATAAAAATAATTCTTATGAAAGAATTATTTGTATCTACTTCATTTTAATCGAGATAAAATTTTTCATAACATTTACCAGTTATGCAAGATTATACAAAATTCCTTCCGAATGAAGAGGACTTCAAAGGCTATTCCTAGGAAATTCAAGATATAGATTGTATTTTTCATGTAAATATCTTTAAAGTATGGTATTTTAATCAGACTCGTTGGTCTTTTTTAGAAAATAAAAAATTTCAAAAGTTTGGAGTGGGGGTGTTTTCTTGAAAATCTTCGTGTCACATATTTGGAAGGTAATGAACTTAAATACTAAGTTTGGTGTTTTTGAGCTAAGACACACACAAGAGTCTTTTTCTAACAATGCTTTTTTTGGATTCAGAGAGCCTCAAAACATGTATTTCTGATGAACTTTCAGTATTGAATTTTTGGGTGGAATGCAATACCTTTTCTGCCTACTAGGTACATGGTAGAATAAGTAAAAATGCTTTTTTTTATTCAGGGGGCTTCAAAACATGTATTTCCAGTGAAAATTTGGTATTGAATTTTTGTGTAGAATGCAATACTTCCTCTGCCTACTAGCTACGTGATAGAATAAATAAAGTGCTTTTTTTTATTATTATTTGGGGGTCTTCAGAAGATGTATTTCCAGTGAAATCTCGGTAATGAATTTTAGTGTGGAATGCAATACCTCCTTTGCCTATTAGGTATATGGTAGAATAAGTAAAAATGCTCTTCTCTGGATTCAGGGGGCTTCAAAACATATATTTCCGGATAAATCTTGGTATGGAATTTTTGGGTAAAATGCAATGCCTTCTCTGCCTATTTGGTATGTGGCAGAATAAGTAAAAGTGTTTTTCGTTATTCATGGGGCCTCAAAAGATGTATTTCCAGTGAACTCTCTGTATCTAATTTTTATGTGAAATGCAATACCTTCTCTACTTACTATGTATGTGGTAGAATAAGTAAAAATGAATGGGAAAAAAAACGCGAAAATTTTATATTTTTCTTGCCAAACTTAACATTTTATACTTCATGCTTTCCCAAGATTTTGTGAATGTTTATTGTGTAGCTTATGTATGCTTGCTTTAAACATTATTTGTGTTTGGCTTCATCTGTGTGTTTTGTTTTATAGCGTTATTACCATTCATTTTTGTGTTTTTGCACATTATCTGCACATATTTGTGTGTGTTATACCCATGTTTATGCACATTTCACTTTTTATTTCCCCTTATAGAAAACACACATTAGTTATTTTATGCATGTATTCATTGCATGTGACATCCATTGTTTATCCAGTTTCTCTCTTATTTGAAATGCGCGCTTCAAAATATCATGCACATTTCAACATAATGTGTTTAATGCTTGTTTAATGCCTAGCGATGTTAAATATTACGTTGGTAGCGGTTTGCATGCAGCAAATATAGAATATACAGTTTGGATGTTGGTGCTTCAATAAGGCGCTGCATGCCATTGCCACAGTAAATAGAGTCGTCAAACAGAATTACATATAACTGGTGTAAATACAGTCCAAACTTAATGTGGAAATGAATATGGATATTTGGTGTGTGCATATTTTAATGATATGATTGTGAGTGGTTGGATGCATTTGTTATCTAGGTGGGTAAAGCTTTACAGAATTTTCATGGGGTTTGCTTCATAGATTGTTCAAATAGCTTAGTGGATAAGCATGTTGACACAGAACTGTAGTACAGAGCATCAATGAACAAATCCTGGCATGTAGGAAAATAGTAGTGCATTAGTAGATAGTATTGTATTAGTTGATGAGTAATAGTGTAGAAGTAAGGAGGCAGTAATGAGCAGAGTAATTATATCAAACAAAAATAGTTGTAAGTAGTGTAAACAATAAGAAAGAGAGTTATTCTTATTACATAACACCCCACTGACTTAGCATGAACATGGAATTTTATGTGTCCCTGCATTCTAAACCTATTTTCTGTTTTCTTCCTGTTCATTTTGCCCTCTGCAGTCTATGTGCTTTGTGTTCCCTAGGAAAGACTGACTGATTTTTCTCTATGGTCATAATAGTAAATCAGCATTTCATTATCAATATAAACTCTCAAACACCATGAAAACCGCCGTTATCACAGCACAGGAGCTTTGCATGGTTCTGTATCACCTTATTAACCTTTGAGGCATGCAGATTGTGAAAATATCTTCTCAGCCCTGTGCAATAATTTGTAATACTCCAATATTATAATAACTTCACAACAAACCTTGCTGTGCATGACCACAATACAAGGTATGCAGGTGATTTGCATAGACCAGCAAATATGTCAAAACTGTTCCAAAAAGGATGCTGCTATTCTGCAGTAACAATTTATAATAACCTTCCATGTTACCGAAAGCAATTAGGAAATGCTGATCAATGTAAAATCTTCAAGAAAAATTTAAAGCCTTTCTTATACACTTACTCCCCATATACTATGGGAGAATTTTTTAATGTCATCCAACAGCTAAATATTCAATGCATAAGACAGATTGCATGTAATAGTATAGTGTATTTGTAATTGTTGTCCTACTGTAATGCTTTTTTTTTTTTTTTTTAAGTTCCTTGTTTACCCAGTTTATGAGTACCATGTTTCACTGTTTACTTTACCGCTTATTGCAATTACACATACAACTCACACAAACACCCATGCCCATGGCAGGACTCGAACCCACGACCCTCAGCTTGGCGGGGCACCGAAGCTATATGCTCCAGTGACCATGGCTACAAGGGCCAGCTGTTGAATTTCTGGTAAACTTAGGGGTTTTTTTATATTGCATACACATTTATTCATACTTCACTCTGGGGAGGATAGGGAATAATCTTGACTGGAGAAAAATTCCTACCCCCAGCCGGGAATCGAACCCAGGACCCCGCGTATGTTGAGAAGGGAACTCTTGAAATGGTGATGGTTTATAAATTTTAATCTCTTAGATAATGCGTAATGGGGGGGGGGATGTTCTTGGTGTTGGTTATGTTATTAGTTATGCTGCATATTTCATAGTTGTATGACATGTTCATCATAGTGGGGCTAAATGAACGAACACAAACAAACTTCAACCCTTAATGGTGTCTCAACATCCTGGATAATCATGTGCAAATTAGGCTAGTTGAGAAAACAGAAGTATTTTCTTAATGCCAGTTACATTTTGCAAGTTTAATTTAGTGGGAAGCCATATTTTTTCCAAAAAATTAATTATAGGAAGAATGGAAAGTTGTAAAATACTGGTGTTCACATTCTGGAAGCTGAAATCCAATCCTCATATTTGAATTGAGTAGTTTAATGTGCTACCGAGATAGAAATAAAACAGCTGGTTTTGGAAACATTTATACAGCTAATCTAACCCTACTCTAGCATTTCATTTAGTTTTTGAGCAATCCATTTTGTTATAAATACTATACTGGACTTTAATGTTATTAATATTAAAACACATTAAGATGATAATGCTAATGTTTTAACACTGATCAACAATGGAATGAGCACTGCTACTGCTGAAAGACATAGTGTTGACACACCAGTAGTTGACCAGTGTGTCATATTTCCTGTGAAACTAAACTATCTAGTGAGCATAATATGAATGCTTACTCTTCTTGCAATACGCTTATGAACTTACCACCTAAGATTATAGAGTATAACTATAGAATCAGGAGGCAACATAACTTGTTTGAAAGTGGTGTTGTGTAGTAGGCTAGGCTGTGTTGAGAGCTGCTCATATTAACACATGGTATTTGGTGAGCTTCTGGATATCAGCCCACATCTATTTACATCTTTGTGAGTAGTATTTTGTTTCAGTTGTAAATATAAGTTAATGTTCTGGGTCGTAGTATTTTAAATAACACAACCACAATTTTAGTGTGTTCTAAATATTATAGTGCAGGTATACATATGTTAGTTCAGAAAATATTAGCATCTACCATAAGTTGACCAGTAGTGGTCAAACACTGGTTTACTCAAACTACCAGTAGTTGCTCATGTAAGTAGTTTGTAAGATATGTTTATTATATGCATACAGTAATGTATATATTTTCAAACCATGGGTCCAAAGAAGATTCTAAAGTACACAGAGGTGTCCATGATGAAAGCCATATTGGCTGTTTGAGAGGGGCAGGGTGTAAGAAATGTACCAAGACAATATGGTGTATCACATTCAACACTCATTAATAAACTGAAGGCGAAGGTACATGAAAAAAGAAAAATGCTTCCATCTTCAATTCTGACTGAGGAAGAAGAGAAGCTGCTATGTTCATGGGTGATCACAACCGCAAAGAACGGACACCCACTAAGAGAGTGACCCTCACTGATACAGTGTCAGATGTTATTGCAATAGATTATGGGGTTAACCCATTTACAAACGGAAAACCAAGGAAGGAAGTGCTTTACATTGTTCATGAAAAGGCATCCTGAACTCACAGAATGACATGCTGAAGCAATTAATAAAGCTTGAGCATGTGTATCAGAAATGATAATCAGGGTATGGCTTGATGAACTGAAATGTTTTGTACAGGCTGAAGGTCATTGGGACATATTTGATGACCCAGTGGGCATCTTTAATTCGGATGAATCTGGTTTCTTGACATCTCCAAAAACAGGCCTTGTTTTAGACCCAAAGGATTACAATAACTTTTAGGAAATTAAATCTGGAAATGACAAGGAGACAGTTACTATGTTAGCTACATTCCAGGCATATGGTGTTAATATTCCCCTGATAATAATACATCCATATGAAAGAGTTCCAGGTCACATTGTGCAGAACGTAAATCCTGAATGGTGTATAGGATGAACTGAAAGTGGATGAATGATAGGTCAAATATTTTATGGTTACATGGCCGATATTTTCATTCCTTGGCTCAGGAAACATGAATCTAAGCTACCAGTTTTGTTTCTTATGGATGGTCACCGATCCCACCTTACAAATAATGTAAGCAAATTGTGTGCTGATAATGACTTTTCTCTGTATGCCCTCCTGTCTAACACAACTCATTTACTGCAGCCTGCTGATGTCTGTCTTTTGAGGTCTGAAAGCAGGTTGGTCAAATCTTGTAGCAGAATGGAAGTAAAAAACAAATAATAGTTGTGTGACAAGGACACAGTTTGCACCTTGCTTGAGAAAGCACTGGACAAGGTGTCTAATACCTTGAAAAACCAGGTAATTGCCTTGAATATAAAAACTCTCCTTGAAAACTGGGAATTTGCCCTTTATTTTCAAGTGTTACCTTGATTTTTTTCAAAACATATCATTTGCTCTTATATTTCACATCATATTCCCGCGCCCATTAATGAATTGCTGCAGACGAAAACTAGGTGACATTGCTTATACTCTGACTGTTGCAAACTTTCCAACCAATAGCAATGGTGTATGAAGATAAATAATGGCAATAGCGATTAGTGTTTTCCATGCAGCTTCCATATTATGTGGTGTATGAAGGAAGTGCGGTTCTTTTACAATGTGCTCATGTTGGCGTGATGCTGTGTATTTTAGAATTGCTCCCAAATATCAGCAGGTTTGTTTGTTTTTTTTAGTTTGAATACTTTTTGGGCTGCATCCAAAACAAACTTGGCCAAGTGTCATGTCTGGAAAGTATAGCAATTATAAGTGTAGATATGTGGAAGAATGGGAAGATCCTGTGTTGAATCCCAATCTTGCACTGTGGATTTGATCAGTGCTGGGAAATCCTCAACAGTTTTTCGGTGTATTTGTTCTGCACCGTGGGCTGGAGCATGGTGCTCTGATTCCCAGCCATGGAATTTGCTCAGGTTGGATTCCACCCTTGTGGTGCAGATTTTCAGTTCCAGGTATAGGACCGGTGCCCACTCAGCATCTTGAGGAGCTGCAATACAGCGGTCCTGTCCTGTCATGATGCTGGCCATATCACCTCTGGCAGTCGGGTTGCCAGACCCAGATCCTTTGCGGGCTGTACTGCAGGATGTATTTACTTTCGGTGTATTTGGTACAAATGTGGCCCAATTAGTTTATAACCAATGGGATTGTCAGCTGTTAGAAATTGCTGTTACAATTCATGGCATATACTATAGTATTTAGGCTTGCCAACTTCCATGGAATCAAATCAAATCTCCAGCCTTTTGAAATATACCTGCTACTTCATGTAATCAAATATGTTATTGAGCATATTCTGTTTAATTTGATAGTTTGTGAACATATTCTGCATTCCTGTACATCCTGAAATGCATGTGTGTACAAACTAAAACACATGCACGTGCCCTCTCCTTCCGAGCCTTTTTCTCTCAAGTGAAACTATTCAATGGCTACATACATATTATAATAATATATGACAAAAATTTCAGAGTTTGTCTTTTTATGAGTGTAAATTTAAGCTGTTTCTTGTTTTTTTAAGGTATATCCACACCGGCATGTTTCCATTAACTTTGTTATGAACTGTTAACAAAAGACATTGTTGAATTTTTTCAGGGGTGTTTATAAACAGAATTCATTGACTTCTGTGAATGAAATATTAACTATGATAGCAGAGAGGCCTAATTTCTGCATTGTCCTTATATTTATGCAAAATAGTGTGTTTTTGTTCCTTTAAATCAATTAGCAAGATGATTTTATTTATGTAAAGTTTAACCCGAGATTAATGGATACTGTTCTCTGATATTTCAATTTGGTGACATTCCTTGCAATTTCAGGTTCAATTACTCTAAAAAAGAAACTGAAAATCTTGTCTAGACCTTCTCAAGAAGTTTTAAATCTAGCGGTCTTATATAAAAGCTCAAGCATGTGTTCTTTCTAAATTAATTCTGCATGCTTTTCAAATATCTTTCTTTGCCAAACTTTAATAATTGCAATTAACGCTGCTGTAGCAGGTATCTTTTCTTCCCATTACCAGTCTAACTTCACAATCAGCTTGTTTGCTGTGGAGAGTGTTCAAGAAGTTTTGTTAACAAAAGTTATACTCTTTGTTACAAAGTTTTCATTAAAATGCTTTATTAAATTTATTAACTTAAACTTGGACTAACCATTACAATTTTAATTTCACCACCACATAACAGAATTACACAAAAAAGTGTATGTGTGTGTGCGTGGGTGTGTGTGTGTGTGTGTGATTTTCACCTGCAAAATGAGTAAACTTTGACAGGAATTGTTATAACCTTGCTTGATGTTTGGAATATATCCGTAGCCAGAATTATTAGGAAGTTAATACGAAAGTAATGTTTTTTTATAAACCACATAGGTGAACTCTGAATTATTCTTATTGGAAAATAATGAATAAAAAACAGGGTAAATGAACCATGATGTGAATACATATTATATACAAAATTTCAATTTTCTAACTTAAAAACTTTAAAAACTATGACCATTTGTAATTCACCATGAATATTTGCTTCTATCTTCCGTTAACATAGCTATGCATTACCAAACTCTAAAATTGCATTAGCTTTAGTCACATTAAATCAACTCTAAGTATCTCCGTTTCAAAATATTTTACAAGTGAGTAGAAGCTTTCTTGCCGTTTATCATACTAATGATAGCTTAATGAGTGGTCAGTCTAGTAATATATTGAGAAATGACCCTAGGGTACCTAAGATTGATGCACAAAAATTAGAAAAATGGTTTAGCCTGCATTTGTGATTTTTCTCCTTCTGTCCCCTCCTAAGAACATTTGTCAAGTCACCTGGTAGGCCCACTGGCAAGGAAGCATCAAGTGTTCCAGAGGCTGCTTTGGTGCCTGTTACAAACCAAATATATGATGCATCCATGTGCACAGTGACTCACACTGTACATGCAACATCATTAGAAACCAAGAATTTCCCACAAGCTCTTAATTTGGGTTATTTCAAGCTTTGTGATAGTGTGATGAAGGTTGGAGTAATTCTGGCAGTGCTTTTTGTTATGACAGAGATATCTACACGAGCTATAGGAAATTATCCAGTCTCCCAGAAACATGCCCTGACTGTAGCATTCCAAAACAAATCAAATTACAGAAGGACAAAGCGTGTTATCTGATAACACATGGTCTTGCCACCTGTATAAGAAAGGAGTTAGCACTGAATTTAAAGAGGTTGACTATATAACTATTGGCTTTGATGGATCATTAGGCAAAGTTTCAGATAAGGAACAGATGGACATCCATATTAGATTTTGGGAGAAGTCTAAAAATCAGGTGGTTCATTGTTACTTCAGCCTTTCTAAGCAACACAATAGCAAATGATCTGTTAAAAGCATTGTTAGCTGGTCTCTCAGATTCAGGCATAACAAGAGAAAAATATTGCGAATAAGTATTGATAGTCCATCAGTTAATTTTAAATTGCTTAAAGACTTAATGCAAATAAAGACAAATGATGATGATCCATTGGTTTTGGATATTGGAAGTTTTGGCCTCCATGCAATCCACGGGGCATTCAAAAAGGGAATCAAGAATACTTCTTAGACATTAGTAGCTTTTCTATGCAATCTGCATTACTTATTTGAATGGATACCAGCCAGGCAAGCTAATTATACTTGCATTACCAATTCAGAAATTTTTCCGCAGAAGTTCTGCAATATTTGATGGGTTGAAAACAAGGGTATGGCTGGGCGTCATTCGAATGTTTCCACATCTTAAAAAGTATGTATTGCAATACACACTGAAAAATAAAACCTTCGGTGGTGTTAAGGAAGCAGTAAGTGACCCACTCATTGATGCAAAATTGGCCTCTTTCATGCTCTTTCATTAGAGTTAGGGCCATTTTTGTATATGTTTCAATCAGACACGCCAATGCCTGCATTTCTGTATGAGGAGCTTACATACCTACTGCAGAAGCTTATAGAGAAGTTTGTCAAATCTGAAGCAATGGAAAAGTACAGAAATGCTATGATCAACATAAATGTGAATGACGAGACAAATCTTTGTCAGCTAAACACATTGATTTGGGTTGAAACTAGAGCAGCTATGAGGAAATGTGAAGGTGTCAAGGACAAAGAGCAACTAAAATTTAGATGTGTGATGTCAAAGCTGTTTCATAAAATACAAGAAAGAAGTCGTATGAAATATAAGTTAACAAAAGGTGTGTCTAATCTAAGTCCCAAATGTGTACTAAATAATGTCCACTGCTCGTTTTTACAGAGGCCCTGAAAGAGTTGTGCAAAAAGAACTGGATAGTGGAATGGAAGCTGATGAAGTAAGAAGAGCATTTACAACAGTCTGTTCTTCTGTTGATGTACAGGAATGAATGCGGACCTTTAGTAGAGCTGATGATAGACTGGGCATCCTTTGGATGTGTTGTCTGAACTCTCACTCTGGTGTCAGTGGTTGTGAATACTTCAAGAAAGTTGTTTAAACCCTGCTGACTGTGTCACGTGGCAATGCCAATTTGAACGGGGGTTTTCTATAAATGGCAACTTAATTGCCGAAAGCATGAAAACGTTGTTTGTTGCACAGCAGACCCTCCATGATTTTATTTGCAGCACTGCAGGGAATGTAGCAAATGTTGAAATTACAAAATCTTTCTTGCATTATGCAAAAAATGTTCATAGCCATTATAAAGAAGCTCTGCAAAGGGCAAAAGAGTTGTAAAAAGCAGCAGATGAAGCAAAAACTGCTAAAATGGCTTCCAAGGAGAAAATTAAGCAGCATCTAAAGGAGAAGGCAACCGTTTTACAAAATGCAGGACAGCAAGCTAGTGAAATAGACTCACAACTTGAGATTGCAAGAACCAGGTCTGTGTAATGCTATGTTGAGATTGCAAGAACCAGGCCTGTGTAATGCTATAGATCTGGCCCTTAGTTTCCCACTTAATAGCTTTGGTGTTAAATAAGTAGTTCATTAGATATATAATTTTTTATATTAACTAAGGTATTTTTGGTTTTAAGTGACCCCATTTGTAACCTTTATGGTAAATATTTTTGGTGATATTTTCACATTTCAAACACTTGGCAAGAATGTAAACATAATTAACTATCAAAATTACATTTATTTTAACAGTTGCTATTATTGTTCCATAGATTATTGGTCTAGATAGTATTTCAGTGTTTTATAGAATAACTTCTTTACCTGATATTATGCAAATATTTTAGAAATGTAATTGAATGCTAAAATTGAAGCTGTTGGTAAGTGTTGTATGATACAAAGTAAATAATTGTCCTGTGAAAAGTTTTAAATGAAAAAGTTCATGTATAATTCTTGAATGTGGTATTTAGTTATAATTTTCCCCTTAGTTATTACTTTGTCACTAAACAAATTTATTTTTCTCCTTAAAAAACCTGGAAATTGCATTGAATTTGGTTTTCAAATACTGCTAGACACCATGACTGGAAGAGAATGCTACTGCAGATGCTATTAAAAACAGATTTTGTAAATGTGGTCTATATCCATATAATCCTGAATGCGGTATGGGTCATGAGTCTTGTAATTCGTGTGAAACTTGCAAACATGCAATTTTTGTGTTGAGCATCTCCTGTACATAATCAGAAATGAAATCAGGAAGGGCTGAAAAGTTTAAAGAAGCAGCAAATGGAGGAGTATGGAATGGTGAAGAATCAGCAAAGGAACTGTCCAACCTGTGACTGAAGCTTTGGACAAGGGTTATGCAGAGCATTCAGAATGTTGAAAAACAGATAGAGCCTATGAAAGATGATGAATCACATATCAATCTTGCAAACCACAATGAACTCGGAGCAATCATGACAAGAAGAAGAATATCTTGGTCAACATTCACAAAACTGACATGAACGAATGTGCAACAACTAGTAATGCTGACTCAATAATTATTTCCACACCAGGTAACTCCCAACTGATTATCAGTGCCGCTTTTGCAAACAGCGTAATCTGGCCAACAGAATCTACTAAGCAGTCCACAGTAGCAAGAAAAAAATTGTACTACCCCATGCGACTATGTCTTCTGACTGGTTAAAATATTGGAAAGAAATGGAAGAAGAAAAAGAACAAAAGGAGAGAGCAAAACAAGCTAGAAAATGTAAAACAAAAACTGCCCAAGGTAAACACACAAGTAAATCAGTCTATGAAAAGGAAACCTGAAGAGAGTGAAACATCAGAGAAAGAAGTTATTGTTCAGTTTCAAGTTTCCTCAGATGATGATGATGATGTAGGTATAGGCCTAGCCCAATTAATAAGTAGTGATGATGAGTCAAGTGATATGCTAAACCTGTGAAGCAAGAACAATATTCCAGGTGCTTTTATATATGTTCGAGTTATGCCAGGAAAGAGAAACACTGTTCCTTATAGATATGTTTGTGAAGTTCAAGAAATGCAAAACCAGTGTGAGGGCAAAGTTATGAGATGCAAGACAGTCAATCCAAGTGCCTTCAAATTACACAAAGATATCATTTTTGTGGCAAATTTGGGTGATATAATATCAGTTCTACCACAGCCTAGTATTCAGAATACCCAGGATAGAATGTGATACCGCTTTTCACATGAAGTTGATGTTAAAGTAAAGTAGGCTAGTCTGCAGCTATTTGAGGTACAAATAAGCCTCATTTGTTTCCAAATCTGGTTGCCCTTATTGTATTGTAGACAATGTGATTAATCTTAATAAAAATTCAAACCCGTACTCACATAACGTGAGCCCCTGGGGGGATTTAGCAGATTGGAAATTATCTTAAAATAATTCTAGGAACAAAAACGTATCGCCGTAATATCCTACAACTCTCAAAAGTGTTCAGTTCCTAACCTTAACCTAAAAATGAGGCAAATGAATTCGTGGACCATGCAAATAAACACAAGATTTATCACCATTTGAACCTAAAATTCTTAACTCAATAACTTGGTTATTATTATGATATGAGATTACACAACATTTATTTTCCTATTAAAATTCGTGTATTAAAACTTATGTCGGGAGCATCATTTAGCAATGCTATCACATGAAACATTGCTTACTCAAGCATAATCCATAACAGTTATATTTTATGCCAAAATGTATAAATAAACATTTGATAATTAAGATGACAAACTTCTATCGTGCTTTTCCTCTTACAGTAGCATTAAAACTCTATGCAAGTCTGTTGTGTACAGGGACGTCATTTAGGGGGGGGCAGGGGATCAATTGTCCCTCCCCCTAGGTTACGAAAAATGATTAGGCCACTGGTTATTATTACTCTACTAATAGAAAAATTACGACAGCTGTACATTTAATAGAAATATTTCACATTTGAGAAGTAAAATGTTCATGTGAATTTAAATGACATATTTAGCCTAAAAGAAAATCATCTACACTTGATAATTTGGTTACTTTTAAACAATCGCGCGCCAGGGCTCGTCGCATTATTCAGCATAGCAAGAAGGCGTCCTGGACTCGTTTTGTCGAGTCTTTTAATCGCTTCACGCCTTCCTTTGTTGTTTGGGATAAACTTCGTCGCTTCTCCGGTAAAGTGTCGCATTGTGCTGTGTGTTGTGGCCTTCAGGTTTCCGATGCCACCATAGTGGATCCGACTGTCATTGCTAGCACTCTGGGTGCTGCCTTTGAGGCGGTTTCCAGTTCTGCCCATTATTCCGTCGGCTTTCGCTCTCTCAAAGACCGGCAGGATTCCGAGACCTATAATTTTCGGTCTACTAATAGGGAGTGTTATAATGCGCTTTTCACAGTGAAGGTGCTTGAGCATCTCTCCATTGCTCTAGGCACTCCGCTCCTGGGCCGGATGGCATTCATGTCCTGATGTTAAAGAACCTTTCAGCCGACAGTAAGCTCTTTCTCTTACAGGTCTATAACCGTATTTGGCAAGACGACTTTTTTCCTTCCGTTTGGCGCGAAGCCACCAATGTCCCTATACTTGCACCTGGGAAGGATCGCCAACTACCTTCCAGCTACCGCCCTATCTCTCTCACCAGTTGTATTTACAAGGTGATGGAGCGCATGATCAACGGGCGGTTGACATGGTGGCTTGAGTCTCAGAAACTTCTAGCGAACGCTCAGTGCGGGTTTCGTCGCCATCGCTGTACCGTCGACCATCTGGTGTCTGTCGACGCATATTATGAACGGATTTCTGAGAAAGTATCAAACAGTGGCTGTGTTTTTTGACCTGGAGAAAGCTTATGACACTTGTTGGAGGGGCGGCATTTTACGTACACTTCACGCATGGAATTTCCGCTGTCGTCTTCCTATATTTCTTCGGGAGTTTATGACGGACCGCGTCTTTCGTTTACACGTGGGCTCGGTTTTATCTAGTCGTTTTATTCAAGAGAACGATGTACCGCAGGACTCTGTACTCAGTGACACACTTTTTGCGATAGCTATCAACCCCATTATTGATTGTATTCCAACTGGCATTTCCTCGTCCCTTTACGTCGACGATTTTGCCATCTATTGCAGTTCACGGCGGAGCTGTCTGCTCGAACGCCTCTCCAGAGCTGTATCGACCGTCTCTACGCCTGGAGTAACGCCAACGGCTTTAATTTCTTCGCCGAGAAATCCGTCTGCATCAATTTCTGGCGCCGCAAGGCTTTCCCTCCGCCCTCTCTCCATCTTGGATCGGAGGTCCTTCCATTTGCAGACGAGGTGAAATTTTTGGGGTTGATCTTTGATCGAAAGCTGAGCTGGACTTCTCACATTTCCTTTTTTAAAAGCAACGTGTGGCCGTTCTCTTAATAGTTTACGTGTTTTAAGTGGCACATCCTGGGAGCCGATCGTACCGTTCTTCTGCGTCTTTATCGCTCCTTGGTCCGATCCAAGCTTGATTACGGGTGCATTGTCTATTCGTCGGCACGTCCATCTGTGTTACGTCGATTGAATGCCAATCACCATCGTGGCATAAGAGTTGCTACAGGGGCCTTTCCAACCAGCCCTGTACCTAGTCTATATGCTGAAGCTGCAGAGCCTCCGCTGTCCTTCCGGCGTGAGATGCTTCTGTGCAGCTATGCCTGTCGACTCTCAAGCTTGCCTGACCACCCGTCCTTCGAGTTATTTTACGAAGATTCGCTTGATCGGCAATATTTAGTTAGCTTCTCTGCATTGATCCCTCCAGGGGTTCGATTTCGACAGCTTCTTTGGCATTTGGACGTTACGCCAGCGCCGGCCCTTCCCAGGGAGGAAACGCTTTTTCCTCCATGGTTGCGTGCTGTGGCCCACTGTCGCCTTGGGTTAACGTCGATGCCGAAGAATGATACCCCTTCTTCAGTCCTTAGAACAGCGTTTTTAGAGAACTGCAGGCGCAATTCGGGGACTTTAATTTTATATATACTCATGGGTCTAAGACTGATGTTGGAGTAGGGTGTGCCTTTGTTTTTGGTGTACATAATTTTACCTTTCGTTTACCTGGGCATGTTCGATTTTTACCGCCGAACTTTTTAGTATTTATCAATATGTTTTATACATTCAGCGGCACGACTTACGGCACTGTGTTGTTTGTACGGACTCTCTGAGTGCCCTTCAGGGTATTAATGGGCTGTATAATTACCACCCTCTCGTACAGCGCATACATGACCTGCTCCACTCGCTTGGTGCCTATGGCATCAGCGCGTCCTTCATGTGGATTCCAGGTCAAGTATGCATCTCAGGTAACGAGTCTGCCGACGCCGCTGCCAAATCGACAATTTTATCGCCCAGAATTTTTACCTCTGTTGTTCCTTCATCAGATATGTGTGTTATTTTACGTCACCGCATCCTCTCGCTTTGGCGCGATGAGTGGACGGCCCTTTGGGGGAACAAGTTGCGGGAGGTTAAACCTCTCCCATTAGTCTGGGGTACCTCTTCTCGCCCCTCTCGTCGGGAAGAGGTAATTTTAGCTCGTTTACGGATCAGACATTGCCTTTTTAGTCATAGATACCTGCTCAGTGGTGACCCTGCACCACTTTGTGAGCAGTGTGATGCGCCCTTAACAGTGTGTCACATTTTAACAGAGTGTCAAGTTTTAGCTCTATTGCGGGTTCGTGTGTGTCTGCCTGTTGGCATAGCAACGTTTTGGCAGATGACGCACATGCTGTAGAATGTCTTTTACGTTTTATCAGTGACAGCCATTTTAATCGGTGCATTTGATGTGCTGAGCATCTTTTAGTTTTGTACTTCTGTATTGTCCTTTTTAATGGGGGTTCTTCTCCCTGGTGGGCATATGGCGCTCATGTCCCTCACATTCTACAGTTCTTGACACATTGTTTTACTCTTTTATTGACCATGCTTTTAGTGTGTTGGTTTTTTAGAATTTGCTGTTTTGTTTTTTAGTGTCTGCGATCCCGCGGGTTAGTGTCCCGTATTTTAGTTATGGGTTTTAAATTTTATACATTGTAAGGGTGCTGATAACCCTAGATGTTTAGCGCCCTTAAACCCCATATCATCATCATCATCATCATCATCCCAATCTGCTAAAAGAATTGGCTAGCAGAAATCTGTTTACCAGTTTCTCGTAACCATAGAAATTGAAGTTACACTGATGCTGCTGGAAGAGAAAGGATATAACATTCAAGATGGCTATAAAATAAGTGATACGTAGTAAATGTGTATATGAAAAATAATCCGAAATAAAATACTTGTAGCTGTAACATTCCCCTAGATAACACAACTGGTGGAACTAACCTTTCTTTTCATTACGACCTTCCACTTAACAAATAGCTACCTAAAATAATAATGGATATTATCAGATAAAATAATGATTTTCATTCAGAGATTAAGATACAAGAACGTGTTCCAGAACTGAACTAAAGCTGAACATTGCCAAGTCATGAATAAAAGAATAAGTGCGTATTTAAGCTTAATGGGATACATTAAAATTTCAGAAAAATCTGTATGACCACTGGTATCTTTAAAAGGTATAATTAAAAGCCAAAAAAAACATAAAGAAAATTAAGCAACAATTGCAGGATGATATGAATTAGTGAAACTTGTCATCAAAAGAATATGAAACTGCATTGCTATTTCTTTTGTCTGTCATCCCTAACCTAAAATTAAACTCATTTTACAGGGTCACTGCTACAACTGTTCAACAGTTTGGCAAATTTTCCCTATAAAAATCTAATTATTTGGGGTCACAAGAAAATGTAAGTCATGCTATTCTAAGCAATGGGTTCAAGTTTTTAAAATCCGCATATATTTTGTATTTTTCATGTAACGTTTTCATAGCACACTTTGTCTCCAACTTGTTACGGAAAAATAACAAAAGCACTCAGTATTATGGCGCTGATGGCAGTGTGCAAACAAAATGATGTCGCAGAGTGCACAAATTTTCGATTAGTCACTCCAGTGAGCTAAAACTGGCAAGAAAACAAATATCGCGGTAACCATGGTGGAATCATTAGTAAAGGTGTAGGACTGCGCCTGTAAGGTGGAGCTACATGAGAGGTGACATCACCCTTGCTTGCAAACACACTTAGGACGGTATGCACAGTCGTTACCTCGAGGATTCTTTAAGGATTCCTTAAAGAAAGGAAAAGAATAGGCGAAGGTACGATTTCGTGTGCAGAGACGATTTTTAAGGATTCCTTGAGTGACTCCTTCGGAAATACTCAGAAAATGTTTGAGAAATTATTTGAGTGTTTATAATTTTCATACGAATACGTCACTTTTAGCCAATAGGAAATATTCATAAACATGAACAATAAACATATCAATCGGCATGGCGAGAGAAACACCTCACAAAATGTATTCTCCTGAGTAAAAGTCCATTTTTATCGACTTCGTTAACGAGAAGCAAATCATAAAAGATAAAAGGACAGATGTTGTAAACCTTTCAAAGAAGAAGGCAGCATGGGAGTAAATCGAGCGCTGATTTAATGCAATAATGCTGTGTCCAAGGTAAGGAAATAAAAGTTTGGTTAAGTCTGTATCACAACAATTGCAAATATCAAACAGCATTTGTAGCATAATTTGCTCATGTAATTACTACTGTTTCTTGGAACATTCACATTTTTTTTAAATAAACTCGCTATATTAAAATCTTCATAAAAAGGAGGCTCAACACGATTTGTCACTCAAGGTGAATGTATCTGGTACGTAATCAATATGGATAGGTTTTATGAAAATGTGCATCGTATTCAAAACAATTCTGATGCGCTAAGTAATTGGATATTGGCCAACAATAACTAATTAGGAACCTTAACTTCCATATTCAACTCTTTTCAATATGTATCAAGCCCACCTTACTAGAACATTGATAATGTGTATGTCCTGTAATGCGAAGAGCCCAAGTTCGAATCACTCATGAAAACACAGATCAAAAGTATAATATCCAATATGGCAAATATATCATTTGAATTTAAATACTCCATGAAAACATGGTAAATGCATATTCATTCCTTTAAGCAGCCTTCTACATAGATTAATATGCTTTGTTGTACTGTAATATTTTATTCAAATTAAACAATGCTATATTTATGGTAATAATTATGCAATTCCTTTTCTTTTTCAGCAAACAACAGCTAAAAAAATGCTAGGACAATATTAAAACAAAAAGGAAGATGGACATGGCAAATAAGAAAAGGTTAATTATGAAGACTGGTGATTGTCCACCGCCTCCTACAGCAGCAACAATACCAGAACTAGAACTGGCAGTCCCCCATTTCAGCCACAGTGATGCTGGTTCTACCAGACAACTTCCAGGCACTTATCATGAACTTACAACATATCCTTGTAAAGCAAATAATGCTTTCTCTTCTTTTCTAAATATTAAGTAGTAGGGGAAAAGTGCTCTATTTCCAAGTATTAAATAATTATTATTACTTGATATTTTTCAGCCTTATTGACACCAGCCCAATAATCATGCTTGATGCTGCAGGTAGCAGTTATAATGCATAAGGTAATTAGTTTCTCCCTTTGGGAGAATGAGGGCAACTTCTTGCAGAATATGCAAGAGAGGAGAGAAAACACCAGGAAGGAAGTAGAGAGGAGGAAATTGGTTTTTGAGTTTGAAGAGGAAAGGAGGAGACAGGCTTTCGCATTGGAGGAAAAGAAAAGAAAGGCATTCCAGGCAGAGCTGAGAAGAAAGGAGTAAGTGCATTTATTGGAACTTTAAAAAACAGGAAATGTGTTAATTTAGGGCTTAACTGGCATACAATTTAAACTAGAAAACTGCGTTGTATATCGTCCCACCCCTGTTAAAATAATAAAACTGCAACCAAATCAAATGTGGCTACTTGTGAAAAATCAAATATAAAGTGTAGTTTTCTTGTTACCAATTCATCGTTTATCGGTTTCGCTAATTTGTCAGAGGAGGAATAATATGTTAGGCTGAAGCTGAAATTTCTAAACAGATTATTCTTACAAATATCTGAACTGTTATCATTCTATTATGGTCTTTACATTTTTTTCAAAATTTTGCCTCTCTTACAATAAACGGAAATCAGACATAGCAATAATACTTAAATAACTTCGGGATTTAAACATTAATAACCAGCTTTGTTTTCAGAATACTTTCAAAATGGTAGCCTGATTTGCCGCTATGATTGTATTAGGTTTTGTGCTTGAATGGCTATTCCCCAACTTAAATATAACCTTTAGGACCTCTGATTTTGATTTAATAAAGTTATTCATAGTAAATATTGTTTTGTAAACACTACCGAACAAATTAAATGAAATTTAGTATCACATTTATGCAAATTATAAAACCTAAAAATATAACAGGAAATAGTACTTTCTTTAAAACTACGTGTCTATCCCAGTTCAAATATATGCTTCTTACAATAAGCTATTTCCTTATATATTTTAAACAATCTTGTTCATTTACTTTCAGCAAACAACCTGCAAGAGTCAGAATAGCAACTTGTTATAGCCATAAATTTATTTTCAAAATTTAAAAACATTTGACTAATCAGTTGTCTGTAATATTATACACAAAACTGGCAAGAATCGGAACATAAACCTTAAATTAAAGTGATTCGTTGTATAAAAAGAATATACTAATTTGATATCTAGGTGCTAGACTTGCTAGAATTTAATTATTATTTGTGAGCGATGAGAAGTTTCATTATTTGGTGTGTTGTATAATATACTTTCAGGTCGTGGGGAGTTGAAGGTTCTGCTATTATGAGTAATAAATTAAGAATTTTTATTTTCAATCTTAAACAAAATATTATATTTCTTTCATAATATGTAGAAGCTCATGCTTTACTTTTAAAACTCTCTTGAATATTTGCAATATACTCAATCAACTCTGTATTACCGCTACATATGTAAATAAACATATTGCGTATACTTCATAAATTCTACTGTCCACAATGTTAGAAACCTCTTCTGTTCACGGTTTCCACGCGACTTAGAATGACCTTGTATAAGCCCCTCCTTCTGGTCCCTAACAATGCTTCTTTTCTTATTCCTGATTTGTCGATATGTCAATTTCTGGATAAACAAATACTACATGTATCATATTGACTTCATGTAATATAAAAAGGAATATGAATGTTACCTATGTACAATCTTGTGAGCAAATTATATGTATTTATAAGCTTATTTAGCTCAAAGTTCATTACATTTGGAATTGTTTTGACGAAACATTGTAAGCAATGCGCTATAACTCTTGTTTCCATTCTATCCTTGGGAATGGGTTTAATTACATGCTAATAAAATAGTGAAATGAATAATGGCAATAAATAATTCATTTCTTTACTTTAATAAAAATTAGTTGCCTGCAAATTTAAATTAAAACGAATACTAACACTGTTCACATGCAAATTATAATTTGTAAATCAACAACTGTTTCAAACTTATTACTCAATTACTTACAGTTTTGATGTAATATCTAATTATGGTATTTATAGTTTATTTCCTTCAAAACAAAATGTTCAAGGCTACACCAGAAACTTGTTATAAAATATTTTATTAACATGTTTTGTACACTCTGATTTTCAACATTGTAACATTGGTTGCTATATATGTACATATATAGCTTGAAGTTCAACGTCCTTTAGTCTGGTAGGTCATATCGGACCATAAATAAATGAAACCGGATCTTCTTCCACATTCTCGAAGTAATCTCATCTCAGAATGCCAATGTTATGTAAAATAGCACATTATTGCTTGTGTGAATATTTCTTTATTGAGTAATTTCCTCCTTAGACAAGGGAATCTCTGTTTCCATGCTCCTTCGAGTCCTATATTATATTTCTGGTGAATTTTTTAGCTCTGTTGTACCTGAAATCTAAGGCACAAATTGTAATATTTTATCGCCTATTGTTGCAAAAATTTAGCTCTGTTAAGGTTTACATTTTATGCTTTGCTTTTTGAAACACAGAGAGGTGTATGTATATATAATAGGTATAATTAATTGAATATTAATATATTATCTTAAAATATGAGTATCTGTTGGTATACCAGCCAATGTAATCATTCAAGTTCTTAAAAGTTAAACAAGTTGAAAATGTGAACTGCCTTACTAATACAATAATAAATATACAATTAAAATAACATGGTTTTATTATAGAGCTTTGAAACCCTAACTGTTCTATATGTATATTTAACTTTTTTTTTTTTTTTACACCGTATATTATTTCTCATGGCAAGTATTTGACTAGAAATTACCTTCGTTCTGCTGGGATTCTCACATGGTAATGCAATATGGGAGTGTAAAGGTAGGGCAGCTGTAGGTAACCATTATCCCCAAGCAGAATTCCATGGACTCAACTATACATAAGTTTCTGACAAATAGCAGAGTTTTTAAAAAATTCTGCTATCACGTGTTGATCTTGGTCAACATGAAACAATGTCCATGACCTCCATATGAGGCCTACAAATCAGCTGAACATTCAGAGACATCCAACCCTTACTATTTCTGTGCAACTCTGTAAACTGTCTTCCGGGACTTTGAATAGGAATGTGTGCAGTCTATTACATCTGAAAAGATGTGAAAATAATTTATAGTTAATCAGACCTTTTATGAACATAAGTAAAAAATTGCAGTATTTGTGATAACTATTGACATCCCTTCACTTTGAAACTGATTTTATGACAGGTTTCCTTATAGAACTGTGATCATCTGTGCTTGAGAAAATTTTACATTATACTCTTAAATTTGTATCTATATTTTCAGTTTTGCTTTTTCCTAATAATCATGATTTATTAGGTTAATAATAGTTAAGAAGCCATTATGCTGTTTTAAACTTCTTAGCAACTATTATTATTACTTGTGACACCTGGAAAATGGGAGACTTAAGTATACTTTCCAATTAAAACCACATTAATAAAGGCTTTTAAAGATAAAAAAGCTTTAGTCCACCATTTTAGTAGTATATTTTTATATACAAACTAAAATCGGCTGGACTGGGCTAGAAACGTGCATTTTACCAAAACAGCTCATGAGCAATGTACATTCCTCCCCCCCCCCAAAAAAAAGAAAAATTTCGAAAAAGCCAAGCTAACTTAACCTAACCTTAACGTTACACTTGTCATATGCTACCCACTGTACTACTTATATCCTATAGTATGCAAGGGGCTAAAAATCACATTGCTCAGATATCAAATTGACGCACATTTTATGCATGTTTATTCTGAAATAACATTACGAACACAAATGTTTAAGTACACTTATATAACTGAAATAACTTAACAAATATAATCAGCTGGAGAATTTAGTGTTGTGCCGGCATGTTGCCATGGTAGCTCAGTGGTTAGAGCAACCGGACGGAGACCGGGAGATCCATGGTTCAAATCCTGGCTATGGCATTGAATTTTTCAGTTGCTTGATTCTACCTTTCCAATCCTGTCCAACACATGGCTTGTGTGGAAGAACAATTAATTTTAACAAATATAATATTTTAATTATACTTATATTTGCCCAGAAATCTCCAATTGCATAAAATCTGAGTGCACAGAGAAATTTGATGATTAAAAGGCCTCGTTTGTGTCCTGTGTTCTTAAAATTGCACTGATAGCAAAATAGCTTGCGTTGCGAATCTGTAGCATTAAAAAACTGTACATTGCTATTATTCTCTGCAGGATTTTCATGGTTCTCGCAAATACCTCCTTGGTAATTGTGATTCACCTTCCTAATCTACGTTTTCCATAAAATCGAGAAACTCGATCAATTCATGGTTCAAGTATACATGCCATTGTGCAAAATCCAAGGGAAGGAAGCCTTAAGGAGACAACACAGTTGCTTTTGACCGGCCTTCAATGAACAATTGTAGAATTACTCAATGAAGCAATAAAAAAACAACTAGGAAATAACTTGTACCATTTCATAGGAAGTTTTAGAAATATTGATTAGGAGGAAAACTTTTGTTAGAATAAGAATAAGAGAACTTAGTAAAACAATAAAAGTATGCAATAGATCAAAAGGAAAAATCACAAAGAAAATAAGAGATTTCTTAAGGATACCCACCTGTGAAATTTCTAATAACTTACAGTTAGATTCAGTTCAAAATTTAATATAGCATGTAGGGTTTTAATGCATATCAAATGTCATGCATCTGTTAAAATTGGTTCCTGAGAGTCTTTTTTTTTTTTTTTTATTTATTTATTAAAATAATGCTTTATAATTTCACTCATTACAATTATATGAATAAATATAGAGATGATTTCATTTTATTATCCTACTGGTTTGGGAGAAAATGTTAAATATAGTGTTCAGTTTTTACGTTAGACATTTACACAACACTGATATCATTGTTTAATTGCTCCACATCTAGGCATGCTAACAAAAAGTATCATTTTTAGTGTTGCTGCTTATAAGAAAGTATAGCAAATTTCACACGTGCTTACCAAAAACTGCATTATGTGGAATAATTTTAAAATATAAAATATTTAAAACTATGACGCTAAATACGTAAGCTTTTCTGGCCTTTAAGCTAATTAAAAATATTTAACACATGTGCAAGCCCTCCATTGTCGTATGCTCTTCTGCACCTGAATTTGTCATCTGAACATTTTTGCAGTTGCTTTAAATGGTTTGTTCACTTTTATGTACACACCCTTTTGACCATACATTTTTGGGCTTCACAGACATTTAAATGTACATTTCTCATGGTTTAAACAACCACATGGCTATAAAAACTGCAGAGAACTGAAGTAAAAGGTATGTTGTATGTAATAACACAAAATCCATGTTTATTATTTTTAGCATTTTTTAGCCGTATTTTCATCAATGAGCATCCTTAAAGGGGAACGAAACACAAAAATCATGTTTTTTCCTAAATGAAGGATATGACCTGTAAAATGCAGTGGTAAGATTGTTTTTTTTTTTTTTTTTTTACTCCGCCACACCGTTATCGCTGCGCAAGCAAAATAACCACCACCTTATATGTCATCAGAGCCAGCTGTGCGCTGGAAGCATTTGGGAGATCACAATTCAGTCATTGCTGCACGTACAGTAATACGTTTTCAGAAATTGTTCTTGTTGGTGTTTAAGTTCAAGAGTAGTATACTTTGTGGTGGTGTTTTGGTGATGGTGTTAGTCAGCTTAATATTATACAAACGACGTAACATTGTGAGAAATAAAATGCCGCAATGTTGTGCATGTGACTGTAATGTGAGAAGGGAAATACACAAGGGAATTCATTTTTGCGCATTTCCAAACACAAACAAATCTCCCAAAAGTATAGGTTATGGGTAGAATTTTACAAAAGAATTTTTTTTTTTTCGTTTGTCCCTTCCATTTTAAGGACACAGATTATGGACAGACACAGTTATTTAAAAAATAGCTTATGCCGAATGAAAATTTCAGAGGGCCTTTATTGAAACCTGGAACTATTCCTACTATAAGGAAAAATTAAGATAATTTCCGATATCAAGTTCTAGTAAGACAATTGATCCTTCACCAAGAGCAAACAACAAAGAACAACGATATGAGGCTAGAAATCGTAAAAGCATAGCTTCTGAACTCCTGTGATAGTGTTACTTGCAATAAGACTGGCAACGAAGGCGATGATGATAAAAGTTTTGAAAGAGAATTCAGAATAGAAGGTGAATAAACCAAGAATTCAGAAGTCATAAGGAAATATATATTGTTGGAACCTGAAAATACCTACAAAACAAGCAATGATGAAAATTAGGATGAGCTTAATGAAAGTTTCTTCAAACCTGATACTTCAGATTCTGATACAAGTGATAACAAGGAAGAAGAAGAAAAAGAGACTTTCGCCATACATGGAAATGAAGCTATGGCGTAGTAATATTTTTCAAGGAATGTGTTTTATGTAGAAATGAAGTCAAAACAATTTCTCATTACATTAAAGGAACAATGGTATGTGTTAAAACAGTGTGTTATTGCGGTAACTTGAAACTCTTGACATTCTTGAACTTTAAAACCTGGCATTCACTTGAAACTCACAAAATTTATCAGGAAAGAAACTGGAAAGAAATGCTTTAATAGCAAATTCCTTATTTTATCTGGTACATTGTTTCAGCAATTTAAGTCCTGCAAATCACTGGGTTTGGCAATGTTTTCAAGGCATACATTCAATAAAACCATTTGAAACATGGCAGCACCAGTTAGAGCATTTTGGGTTCAAGAAAGAAAAAATAACCTGAATTCATTAAAAGGTTGTGGTATACCTATATGTTTGGCAGAGGATGGGCAGAATTTTCAGCTCCCAAGGATTTTCAGACAAAGATTTAGTCTATTCTGTCATGGATTTAAATTCCTGCAAAATTATTGATTTTGAACATGTTCAAAGAGCTATGTTGAAAGGCGATTTGGAAAAGGCTGCTTGTGACAACATAATGACAAGGCTTGCAAAACAGGAAATGTATAGAGTTAAAATTTTTCTCTCCGATCGATATAAACGTGTAAGATACCTGTTAGAAACTCGGTATCCGGAAGTTGAACATGAATTTGATGTATAGCATTTTTCTAAAAGTCTAATGAACAAATTAAAATGGTAGAAAAAATCCCCAGAGCTGATGGCATGGAAAGCCAGTGTAAATAACCATTTATCATGGGCTACACAAAACTGTAATGAGAACCTTACCATATTAATTGAAAAATTCCATCAATTCATCATATAAAAAAATGAACATAAATGGCTAAAAAACAGTGAATGGAAATATTGTGAATATGATGAATTGTTGGAAGAAGACCAAAGAAATAAATGATGGATTAAAGGCGAATCAAACGCCTATCATGCTCTGAAAAAAATTATTTTGGATAGCACCTTAAAAGATTTGGCTCATATTCGACAAATTCATACTGGCAGTTTAGAAAGTTATCACTAGGTCCCGGATTTCGATGACTGAATATTTTTTTTCTGGTGATGCTGGTACGATGCTTTATGGAAAATAAACGTGGCTCATATCATTCTAAGTGAAATTAAACAACTAATGGGTCATTTTTCCTGTATTTTTAGACTTTCTGTCATTTTTTGCGGGTTATGAGCCATTTTTAAGAACAAATCCATGGTTTTTGCCATTTTTAGCAAGTTTGATTGCATTATTTCTAATATTAGCAGAATTATATTCCAGAGCCTCGTAATCTAAAAATTCTTGGAAATATGTTGCAATGGGCCTCCTCTTTTCATATTGGACTCGTCCAAGTAAATGGTTCAACCGTCTGTTGTTTAGACATCTGTCCTCTGAAGGAACGTGGAGGTGAAACTACCTACTACTTTTGAGGGTCGTACCACGGGTTATTGTGTCTGCTGGTTACAATTATTCAATCATTCACAGAGAGGAAGCTAGTGGTTCAGGTTCTGAAGTGATATTTTTATTTCGACATGCCGAAAGTAAAACCAAGTACTTCCGCAAAATTAAAACACTTTGTTTCAGAGTAGGGCGAGCCTGTCTTTTCTAGTGATGGTACCATATTGCACTGTAAAATTTGTAAAGTGAACAGGGAAAAACATAAACGTGGTCTTCAAGCAGGAGGTGAAAGAAAAATGCAACAGATGCTTCTCGGGCAGTGCAGTAGTGTGACTTCGGGGAATTCATTGTTTAATGAGCTTAGCAAAGCTTTTGTCTTGGCAAACATTCCATTCCATAAACTCAATAACGTGCTCCGAGGTTTCCTACAAAAATGCACGGGAAAATCCATCCCAGATGTGTCGACAATTAGGAAAAACTATACTGAACGGTGTTACAGCAAAACTATCGATTACATACGAGCAAAATTGGACAAGAAAAAAATCTGGATCACAATTGATGAGACCACAGATTTCCTGGGTCGCTACGGTGCAAATGTAATTTTTGGTGAAATGAATGAAGAAAACAATGGTGACATTTTCCTTCTAAATTGCAAAATTTTTGAGACAGTAAACTTCTCCACAATAAATTCGACAGAACAGTGAACTATCTGTGGCCTAACGGTGTCCACGATTCTGTGCTACTCTTTCTCACGGACGCAGCTCCATATATGGTAAAAGTCGTAAATGCCCTTAAGACATTGCACTCAAAGATGGTGCATGCTTACCATAGAGTTCCAGAAGAAATGAGAGGTAATTTTCCAGATGTGGATATATTAATCGGAAATGTGAAAAAAAAGTTTCTAAAATCACCATTTTGCGTGAAAATATTCCAAGTGAAGCCAATGGTATACCTCTTCCACCATCTCCAGTACTCACTAGGTGGGGAACTGGCTAGATGCCTACAATTATTTCTGTGAACATTTTGAAATTGTGAAAAAAGTCGTAGACTCTTTTGATAGTGGCAGTGGAGTATTCATAAAAATATCCCGGGATCTTCTAACACTGAAGTTAAGGAAAATTGGGCTACATCAGATCTAATTTTGGATTTCGGCCGCGCATTATCACTTCTATGGAATAACGTGCATGTCCTATGTCAAGTCAAATAGAATTGGTGAAATCTGTTGCAAGTAATCTTAATCGTGTGGTAGGTGAAGTGGGTAAGCTTGTCTTTGCTAAAATGGAAAATGTGTTGAACAAGAACAGTGGATATGCTACCATGTGCAAGATTGCGGATGTGCTGTCAGGCAAGAAGTATTCCCTAAATGAAGAAGACCCAAATACCGCGATATTTGCTGCTTTAAGTATGCTCCTGTAACTTCAGTCGATGTTGAAAGAAGCTTTTCAATGTATAACTCGCTATTAGCTTACAATCGAGTCCTTCAAATTTGAAAACTTCATAAGGTGTTTGTAACTTACTGTAATGCAGTATTGAGTGATAAATTGTAAGTGATAATGTGCAAGGAGATCGACAAAGGTAATTTTTAAGTTATTTTTTCTTTTTTGGGTCATTTTTATTCAATTTTAATGTAATTTTTAATACCCTTCAGGTCATCAAAATCTGGGCTCTAGTTATCACAGTCTTCGTCTCAGATATGTTCCAAAAGAATACATTTTTCATATAATGGCCTTCAACTTAGATCCATGATAGCGGCGCTAGATCACAGTTTCAATATAAATAAAAAAAAAAAAAAAAGTGTCAAAACTCCACAGCATCTGGGTCATGGGTCATGAAAAATAAATAGGAATCTAACGAAGAATGGAAACTGCTGATAATGCGTGAAATAAAAGAATCTCTGCACGCACATTGTGTGGATCCATTACCGGACGCAACAATTGATCTGTCACAACTGGAATGTAGCTCCCACGCTTGACCTTCATTAGAGTTACTACAATTAAAGCACTTCTCACGTTTTCAGTCAACATAAGGTTAGTCACAGATACGTCATACAATTTTAAATGCTGTATTTACGCGAATCTAATGCGCACCTTTTTTGACCAAATGCAGTACTCAAAATCGTGGTGCGCATTAGATTCGAGTTCAAATCCGTTCCGTAGAACGCCAGTAGCTTCATTCCAATTTTTTGTTTATTACGTCACAATGGATTGCTGGAGTTAACATGCATCCGGAAGCTTGCGACAAGCTAGCCGCTCATTTATCATTGGCCTATTATAGAGCATTTTTAGTTATGATGTGGAGGGCAAGGGCAAACAGAGGAACGTCTTATGATGATTTTTTAAGGCGTAAAGTAATCCTTTATGCTGAAAAAAAAAGGGTAATAGAAAGGGCAGGAAGAAAGTTCAATGAATCAGAGAGCAATGTTTGCTTGTGGCGAAGATAGAAATTGGCATTATTTGCTACTAAAGCTAGTAGGAAGAAATCTATGGCTCCGCACAAAGCAAGACATCCTGAAGTTGAAGAAAAGGTGTTGGAATTTGTGCGTGAAAGGAGGAAGAATGGGCAACCTGTGACTAGTGACACTATACGAAAGAAAACTAAAGAAGGGGCTGAAGTTCTTGGTATTCCGAAACAAGAGTTGAAGGCTAGCCGTGGATGGGTGGATCGTTTCATGCAGCGGACAGGTTTATCTCTAAGACGCCGTACAATGTGCCAGAAGCTTCCTGCAGATTTTGAGGACAAACTACAATCGTTTCACCGGTATGTCATTTCACTTCGGAAGGGGAAAAAATGTCAATGGGACAAATAGGCAATGCTGATAAAACGCCAATTTGGTTTGATATCCCGTGGAACTACACTATTACTGAGAAGAGGACAAAGGAAGTTATCAAAACAACAGGGTGCGAAAAACAGTGCGTAACACTAATTTTGTTCTTTAACAATGTGTCACTTAACAATAGAGCACTTTCAATTCTATAATTTAAATAAATTACCTATTTTCTGTCATTGATGCGCTTTACATTCAATACAAACCTTTTTTTTTTTTCCATAATTTTAAGTTTCAAATGTGGGCTGCAATTAGATTTGCGTAAACACGTTAATAATAATCTATTTTAATTTGTGTGTTTATTTTTTAAGTTTGAAACCTACATATACTTCACTGGGTTCTGGAAAAAGCATTTCTAATACTAAGCGCTACACATGGTGCTATGACAACTCTTCTTCTGTGTCCAATAACAGTCCATGAATTAATACAGTAAATTGTTTGTTGTAGGAATATCGCCAGGTCTTATTAGCAGGATTGTTGGCGATGACTAATTTATTTTTAGCTCAATTTTTGTTTTTAACACTAAGTTATGCCTCAATATTCGAAACATCACGATCTATAACTAAGTTGTGAAAATTGGGATGCTTTGTGATACAGACAAAATCACCTTTCACCAACTTTGTGTTTTCATAGTCTGAGCAACACACACTTTCCTCATCATTATTCATAGGTATACATTCCTTACTTACTTACACAAACGGTGGAACCAGCACGGTTTTCGGTGTTCACACTGTCTCAGAATGACTGTCAGAATGGTGTAAACACAGATTAAATCTTCAAAATCGCTATTTTTTGGTTCAACTGACAAGGTCGGATACCCCGTTCACTCATTTTCAAAGCAGATGTTGGACTATTGTTTATCACCTAGTAGGTATTAACTGGATTATGAAATATGATCGACTAACCTTAGTTCTACTCTTTGTTGTTCAGAGAAGTTATTAACTTCTAGTGAAATTAACACGTAAACTTGTTAGTCATTTAAAATACCTATGCTGCTTACGTCTTGACTGGGTGCAGTGTGGCTTGCATGATGTCACGCGTCAACTGGACAACAAGCCTAACCTGATAACCATTCACCTTGGTATGGTGAAATTGCGTGCATTGTTGTTTATTCCTGACGACAAATAAACTAATGTGGTGAATGTAATGCTCATTTTTGTGTTTCATTCCCTGGTAGTTATTTCATATGCAACGTTACTATTTATCTTGTATCCTGTAAAGAAAATATGATTACTATGTAACCAAAATGCAATTAATTGTGCTATATTCACATTATTTGTGGTGTTATTTTAATTCATAAATATTCGCGTTTATTACAACTATATAGCTGTTATCTATAGCATGACTAAATATATACAAGCGTCTACACTACAAGTGATAGAGTAGTCCTGTTCCAGCTTATAATACAGTTAGTAATTTTGATGTACATATAAGCTAAACATTATCTATGCTTCATGTACTTTCCATTTGTTCTTTTGTATTAGAAATTAGATAAATAAAGCATTCAGGCTTTCACATTACAGCTGGGTTGTTATTGTCCTCGCTGCAGTCATCAGCTAACTCACAGCCTTCTTCCACACGTTACAGTCAAGGCGACGTCACACTGAACGAAAACAAGCAGCGTTTGTCCCACACCTGTACTATGATTCCACAATGCCAAAAACTGACATGTAGTGATGGGTCAAGCGCGTTACTTTACCGGAACTACTTCCAACACTTCCACTCCGCAGTCGGAGCCATTTCAAGGAAGTAGATCCAGTTCCACTCCTTGGAAGTAGTTCCATTGGAAGTACTTCCAATTCTTCATTCCGGAGTATTTGGTGAAGATACTTCCACTGTTTTACTCCGGAGTGCTGCCGGAACGACTTTCCCTACTCTATGAACAAGAAGTATTGCAAATGATATCCATCGGGATGTCACACATGTGTTAAAAATTAATGTCTCCTGCCACATTAACAAGTGTTTGTGATTTAATGGCTTGCAGTTCTACGACAGTATGTTGTGCTTTTATCCCCGTTGTATAATAAACTACAAAATAATATTGGTAATATCATATGTAGTCATTTGGACACTACGTACATGAATAATTTGCGATTCCATTTGCTGTAAAGCAAATCTAACCAACGTAACGCAACACTAGATTTAAGACTCGAACTTACGCCTAGATACTTTGTAAAATATTGCTTTATTGCGTGTTAAAATTTTGGGTTTTGGGCAGTGTTGAGGTGAATTCTTTTGCAATAAATGTGGTTTCAGCAAATATAAAACATTCTTTTGGGAAATGAATTTAAATATACTCATGATCTCTAGAGCTGATTTTTGTTATGAAGCGAAACATTTTGAGAATTTAATAAAAAGTGGCATCCTCCTATTTATATTTATTTTATTTACCCTTCTGAGCTGTAAGTCTATGGGATAAAATTTATTGTCTTTAGACAGTTTAATAGTTTAAATTCTTAAGGTATTACTCATGTGGGGGGGCGAACTAGGTCAGCAAATGCCGAATAATGCAAATTACAAATTGTTCGTCTTAGCTACACCTGTATATGCAGAATTATCAACTGTTTCGCTGTTGACTGCTAATCTACGTCATGGTAGATAGCCAACAATGAAGCGGATAAGGAAAATGCGCAATGTAGAGTACCATCATTTTCAACAGAAATGAGGTTGGGGAAACTGGAAGTAACATCATCTTATTTAAAATGAGGTTATGTGACGTATGGCAATTCATAATTATATACTATTGTAGCTTTGTAACACTCAGTATGGTGCTTTAAGAGTTTCCTGATTTCACAAAGTTATTTTGCTCACAGCGATAGTTTAACTAATGAAAAATATATTTTGAAGGTAGGGCTACTGTACCTGGCGTCCTCACTGCGAAGCGTAGGTGCCGGAGCATGCATACTGCGGGTGTAGCTGTGATGGTGAGGGTGTTACGAACCGCTGTTGAAGAAATGCACTGCATGCAATTTAAGCATTGCCAACCTTGGAGAAAGTGAGCTAGTTGAGGCGCGTTTCGGACAGTCGAACGCACAAAAAAGTTCGTACTGTACTACAAGATGCTTTTAATTACATAGTAATGCCGTAAGAAAGTAAATGGCAATCCTAAATGCATCGTTGCGTTTATGTTATTACTTTGGGGTACCTTATTGTTTTTTAAACGAGAATATGCTGAGAATGGTGGTTAAAGTATTGCATTCCACCCAAAATACACGTTTTAAGACTCCCTGAATCCAAAGAAATTCATTTTTAGACTAAGTCCGCATGTGTCTGTGAACAGCATAACTCAAAAACAAAAAGTCGGTTAAATACCGAACTTGGTATTTAAGTTCAGCGTCCTCCAAGAATGCGACACCAAGATTTTCAAGAAAGTACCCCCTCCCCAAACTACCTTCAAATCGTTGTCTTTGCTCCAGAATGGATCTAGCGATTTTGCCTAAAATACCATATATTAAAGATATTTGAATAACAAATAGAATATATCTTGGATTTTTTTGTAAGTCCTCTTAATTCGGAAGTAATATTGCATAATCTTGTAGAACTGGTTAATATATAAAGCGACAGGCGAAATCCTACTACACAAATAAATGTAGATCTCTTTGAAATACACAGTTTATTTTAAATAACTGTTTTTGTGTCATAAGCCATTTCCGAGATATCCATTATTAATGGTGCAAATTGTTCGATACTGTTGTGATTCTTCTACAGTCCTGTGGAAATTCAGTTGTTTCTCACGATTGCATGCAAAGAGCGTGGCATTTTAATACCAGCATAATGTAGCGTCCAGTTCTTAAATATTTGATCACCACTATGCCGTTTGTATCTATAACGAAGTGCGTCATTAGCTATTTTTGCAAAGGTTTATCTCGATTAATATGAAATAGAAAAATAAGTTTTTCTAAGGACAGTTTGTATACCTACTAATAAACGATAGTGGGTAGAGAAAGTCATGTGAATTCATACATAAGCTTTGCTTCTCCTAGTCCAAAGAGACGGGCATTTGAAAGCCATTATATAGCGAGCAGCTCTTAAAAGATTTGACTACCCCTTAAGCCTACTGTATTCCCTTATTCCCAATTTACCTACAAGGAAATGTGTAATAAAGCCATTTCTGCAAATGTTTATCTCGAGTGGTATGAAGTACATAGAAGAATATGCTTGTGTAAGAATAGTTTGTTAAAGAACGGGTAGCGAAAGCAATGTGAATGTAACATGTGTTTTTTTTCTAACAGGCAATGGAAATTTCCAAATCAATTAAATCACAAAATGGTCCTACTTTTGTGGGTTATTGGAACTGAATTGTACAGTGTAACTAATTTAATATTTCTCCTTTGTGGTATCACTTCTGTGCAATTATGTTTTAGTGGTTAACTAAACAATACTTGCGGAATTTCAGGTCCTCTTTAAGGTGTGCTTCGAGTATTTGAGATCAGCTTGAAGCTTTACCAGGATACTAGAATCATATGAAATGGCTTATTGCATTTCGACATGGTAGCCAGAGATAGATCAACAGTCTAGTAGATTTGAGTCCTGGCTATGGCATTGAATTTTTTCAAAGTCTGATTCATGCTTCCTGTTATGACTGATACTATTAGTTGGATCAGTTTCACTTATTCTCCAATAGTTTTTGGACATTGCTCATATGTACTGTAAGATGATTGTAACTCTACTGATTTTTTTTTATTGCTATTATCTACCTATTATGCAATTTGCACAATTAATGTTATCCTTTCATATATACAGAAAGCTTTAAGAGAATGGGGGTACTTTCAAATTTACTCATTATAGTTGTCATATCAATCTCTCAAACGTTTGTAATTGTAATGAAAATAATTAAAGCCATACTTTAGAAAATGAAAAAATATCGAGAGGTTTGTTTGCCACAAGGGGAAAGGATTCCGTTATTGGGGCAAAGGTAAGCAAGATTCTTTTTCTGGAGCTACCAATCCACGTGAAATTGCATCTGTTTACAACAATCGGTATAGGAGGAGCAGAGATGATAACGGAGAGGGAGGAGTTCCTTAGCCTGGCCGCATGTGAGCTGTGAAGCATTACTGTCTTACCTGTTTTAACGGTACGTTCATTATGGATGTGTTGCATTAGTTAATGCAACCTGGAAAACTGGGTGTGATTTCCCTAGGAGTATACCTGGGGTACACGTTCACTCCGGAACAGAGGATTGAAGCGCAAAATCGAGGTCTTCGTCTGCTGCAACGATATGGAGTTGTTCCGCAACGAGACAATGATGAGCCACATGAGTGTCCCTGATGTGGAGAGCTGATGCATGGAGTGTCCTGCGCCAGCCGAGGGATTGGTTGGCGTTATAAATGTGAAAATGACCACCAAGTGGAGGCAACAACGAATACCTTCCTCCAAGGTGTCCGCATCAGGTAAAAATTTGGTGTGGACAAGTTGGTAAAGTTTGCCCTTTTGTGGATGAGGGGTTGCTCTACAATCCAAATAGAAAAGGACATGAAGTTAACTCAAAACAGGCCATTGTGTGGAGCAGCTACTTCAGGGACGTGGCCACCAAAATAGCATGGCACGAATTCCGGGAGCTGGGTGGCGTTGGGGACGTAGTTGAGGTCGACGAAACTCACCTCTTTAAGAGGAAGCATAACGTCGGCCATCAAAAGAATCTGGCGGCATACCTGGTTTGTGGGAGGCATTAGTCGTACAAAATAAAATTGGGTGATCATGCGCAATTGCGCCAGGGTAACACTGTTTCCCATTTTACAGCGTCAAATTGATGACAGTTACCTCATCACTGATGAATGGGGTGCCTACAATGCTTTAGGCAGATTGTTCTACAACCACAGCAGGATCAACCATAGCCGCAACTTCGTGTTTCCCCCAAGGAATCAGGATCCACTGTGGGTGAGGGGTGGCCACTTCAACGAGAAGTGCCTCGATAAACAATGGAAGGGGCCTGCTCCAGGTCCTCAGCTACGGCCTTTAAGATTACACACCCTAAACAAAGAGAGGTCATGGAAAAAACTGAAATCCATTCTCGGGCAATACACCAGTGTACCTGCAGCCCACAGCTACATTGGAGTATGGATGTACTGGGAAAATAAATTAAACTTAATTCCCGATGAAGCCAAGAAACTCCAAACCTTCCTCCCTCACTATACCCCGGAGTGGGAAAACCAGCAATGGAAGCTGACATGGAACATGGCAACTGCAATGAATGCCAGTAACCAAATAGCATGGCCATATCATCCTCAAATCGATCCTTTATAATCCCTTCCTTCCAACCCCACAAAAAGAGTATATCCTTCACTTTAATTCCACTCCCATTCTTTCTCATCTCTCCTCTCTACCACAAACAACAATAATAAAATCCATGCTGCCCTCCACTTTCACCTCTCTCCTTTTCTTTCCTGTCTCTCCTCTCTCCCACAAACAATAATAAAAGCATGTTACCCTCCACTTTCACCTCTTTCCTTTTCTTTCCTGTCTCTCCTCTCTCCCACAAACAACAATAATAAAAGCCATGCTGTCCTCCATTTTCACCTCTCTACTTTTCTTTCCGGTCTCTCCTCTCTCCCACAAACAATAATAATAAAGGGCATGCTGCCCTCCACTTTCATCTCTCTCCTTTTCTTTCCTGTTTCTCCTCTCTCCCACAAACAATAATAAAAGCTATGCTGCCCTCCATTTTCATCGCTCCTTTTCTTTCCTGTCTCTCCTCTCTCCCAAAAAGTAAAATTGTCAATGTCTGGTTACCCTCCATTCTCATTTTTCTACTCCTATCCTGTCTTTTGCAGTCGCTCACCAATAGAAAATAGTGGCCTTTATCCTATCTACATAATTACTGCATCGTGTCGTGTGTTTAAAAAAATGGAAAATAAATAAGAATACAACAAATGTATCGGCGTTTGATTACGAAAAATGCTTGCAGTTTGTGTGTTGTAATTACAGGCTTCTTTAACAATGTGCTTGTACAGGATATTAAATTTAACTTAAGTATTCTAAGAGAATTTACAGGCCTGAGCTGTTTTTTCTTGCCTCTTGGGTTAATTTTACCTACTGTTTTTCTGCGGGGGGCACTTTTCTGCTAATAATCCCAAGCTACTGGTGGGAATCTGTTAAACAACTTATTTGTGGTTACATATGTAAATCATTGTTTTTAACGTTATTCTAAAAAGCGAATGTGGATTAAAAGTTCTGTGCACTAGAGGGTTATTTGTGCGGTTTGTTATAGGTTTATTAACCGCTCTGAATGAAGATTTGCCGGGTTAAGGACGTTAAATGAATAATAATGATAATAATATATTTCCTTAATAAAGACAATTTCTGCATCTATTGACTTTTGCAAAAACACTCCTCAATTATTAACTTACGAAAAATCAAGAATTTTGCACTTTACAGGAATCACGTTTTTTATTTTAAACACACAAGCATATATTTTATCAACAAAAGTTTTGGCATGAAGCACTCTTTGTTCAGAGGCAGTGAAAATGGGTATAAACAGAAATATGTATACAGTTTATATTTTGGTCTGTTTTACTTCCCCGCTCCCCAAAAAAAACAAAACAGGTTTTTACAAAACTCGATAGATGCAGTCTTTCATCATATGCGTCTAATTAGAGCACTAATAAAGTTGAACAAAATTAAGAATCTTAGTTCTAAACTATAAATTATCACAAAAGTCTAAATGGTACACCTCTGCTGGAACAGTTGTGTAGAAGCCCTTTGCCTCATCCGAAATACCCCATGAGTTTATGATTGATTCTTTGATTATGACAGTATGAGTTCTACGATTGATTGATTATGATGAGATTCTTTTTTTCTGTAGACACCATGTTAACTTCTGGAGTTGAGTCTCAAATCTTCTAGCTTTGCACCTGCATGGTTTCAGATACGAATGTTACGTCAGTACAGTACAAGCTATGTGGAAAACATTTACTCACGCTTACATTCAAAGCTTTAAATATGACTATTTAAGCAGCCAACGTATGTCCAAGGATGCAAAGATTCATATTTCGCTCCCTGCTACCGAAACCTTCTCTTGGAACGCAGTAGTTGTGATATTACGACAGTGGAGAATGCTCTTACAGCTTACTTAAAACTTTATACCATGGTGAAAAACATTTTACTTGCCCTTGTGTAGGTATATTTCAAATAAGGAGTTCAGCATGTATCGAGTTTATATATATATAAAACTCTTTTTCAGAAATGTTTGTATGTATTGACTTTTCAAAAATGCTCCTCAATTTATTTTTCAAAGTTGCACTTTTTTAAAATGGGTATATGGTCATTTTATTTGCTTTTGAGTGGGAGTACAACAATTTTGAAAAAAATTGCATTGAGTGCAGCGTTTTGAGTACAGAAAAATGCTGAAAAAATGTGAGAAAACGAGGTTTAAAGATGCACTTGACTATTAATAAGCATGTGCCTGTCCATTTATACCTTGAGTTAATTGGTAGTTTATATAGTCCAAGTGGGAAAAAGCTGTTTTCTTAAGGTTTAGAATTGATATATTATTATGAAGAAAACAGTTTAATTTTTCATAAGTTTTGGTCAAATTTCACAGATGCATTACCTTAAGAAAATGCAATATCATAGGGGTACGGCTAATCCATAAAGATTAGAAGGCACAAGAATCTTGAAATGTATGTGCCTAAACACAAAATTTAAAACTCTGAAACCACAGCAATTTGTAAAGTCCTAGCACATGTGCAATATAAGGATCTGCTTGGTACGAGGGGCATACTCTGGCAGCTCGGGAAATAGTCCCCACTCATGCGCAATGAGGATATGCTGGGTATGAGTGCCATACCTTGGCAGCTCGGGAAAAAGAAATTCCTTAACCGATATATGGTACTATTTGGTTTTAATAAGGGAGAAACCCAACACCGCTTGACTTTTATAAACAGTATTGTAAGAGAATCTGCAGATAATTTTTTTCTTTCACTGCCGCTTTAATCGAGTAGAAAATGCGCATTCAAATACATGGCCATTAATAAAGTTGACACTTTTGAAAACTCAATTACGGAGCAAAACGAAAATAGTTTTACATCTCACCGCATTTTAAATGTTGTTTTGAAATATTTTGCCAGAAAATCAAGCTACACTTCACCTTATCTTTGCAGCATAAGGAATGCTAGTCTTAAATTTCTAAATGCTTTAATCATGACATGGCATGACATCAGTAACACAATAATAAATACTGACATGGACAAAATGTAGCTTTAAAAACGAAATTTAATGCACCAATGCATCTTACTATATGACAAAATTTCATACAGTTATCTGACTGTGAACTGTAATATGCTTAATCTGTGTGCCAAATGTAACTCCTGTTTGGGAAGATAACTTAATTTATCTTGGTAAGACTTTAAGCAATGCACTAGCTAAATATTGTTTCTTGTGACCATGTCCATAATCCCTAATTTGTTTACTGCAATGAAACAAGAAGTGCATTATTTATCATCTTGTGCAGTTGTATAAAATTTTTAAAATTATTTTGTGGCTTTGCAGGCCACATGGCTTGTGCATTTGGTTGAGCACTTGTTTTCTCTGCCCAAGATTGTGAGTTTGATCCCAACCCAGAACAATGACATTTAAGGATGGTTAACTGTAAACAGTCATGCCAGTGCTTTGACATGTGCACCTATTATAGTACAAATTCTGGCACACCAGTGAAGCTGATATGACCCTTACAGTTGCTAGCATTACAAAAATTAACTTTTATTACATATTATTTATAAAGGGTAGCAAACATATGTCAAGGAGTAAGGGGGAGGACCACACACTAATACATATATCAATACAGTGCAAATGTCACTTTACCATGATGTATCACTTTTCTGCTTTTCTCTACTCATTTGTCCAAATTGTATAGGACTTTGTGATAAATTGGGATGCTCGCTTGCTACTATATGGCAAATAATGGGGCTCAGGAATATGTTAGCAGCCTTAAGCCCATGTCTTCTCTTTCTAAGGAGAGCAGCATCTGAATTAATGCAGGATTATAGATCTTGATTTCTTAAAGCTTTAAAGTGGTTGATTATGCAATGAAAGGATAAGAATGACTAGAGTGAAGGCTTTCAAATAAATACAAACACAAATTGATAAGCTTGTAAGGTTCTACAGGCAATTTTGTCTTTGTTTTATTCATGTGACATTCTTTTGGGGAAAATGAACTTGCATTCCACACTTAGAATGAATTGCTGAATCTGTAAACCAAGAAGATAATGTTGAACTGGTAAATTCATTGCTAAATGCCATCAAGGACCTGACAACACCTTCAAGGTATAACTGTTCCCATGGGTCTAACCAATGACATCCTAAAAGATCTAATATAGTGCATTTCAAAAGTCATGATTTTAGAGGCAAGGGAGAAGAGCTTGACACAGAATTTGTAACAAATAGCCTAGAATTACTGGGTGTGCTGCAATTATCTTGTCGAGGTATCCCAAAAAAAATTTTGTTTTATACACGCTGATGTCCTGAATTTTATACACCATTATGAAAAGCTATCATAAATGTTGTCTCTCTGTAAATTGGTGAATGTAATTGTACATAAAACGGTCAAAATGTCCATAGGTTTCCCAATAATACAGGAGATGAGCATCAAGTTAATAAGATGAGATACAAAAGTCTTTGGTTACTGAAGCAATGCCATATAACGTGATTGGCTGTTGTTACTTCCAGTTACGTTAAAGTTGTGCTTGGAAGCTAAGTGCAACAATAGCTATATGGTGTTTCATCATGAATACTCGTACAAAAGATTACTTCAACAAATTCATGGCTCAAAGAATTGTTAAGAGTGCCAGGGCAATAAAAATGCAGTAGGCATCTCACCATTATACACAATTTTGTTGCTATACTATTTGTTAATTTTTATCCATCTATAATTCTGAAATAAACCCAAACACTCAGATACTTAAAATTGTGCACTGTTTATAAACCACAAGTTTTGGCGGAGGATGGGATAGTTATTAATTCCACTTTATATTTTTATAGACATACTGAAAAACTCTAGCATATCAAAGGATTTTTTAAGTATTATATTTCAAGTTATTTTATATTTATGCCAATTAATGCAAAAGTTTGTACAAATTTGGCTTTCTATTTTAAAGATGACTTGAGAATGTCAAGTGTCCTGCCTGGACTTTAAGGTTTTAAAGCATGCTAACCCTAAATTGCACAGGACATAAGTACTGAGTGACACAGAAGTATCCAACCTGAATATTATTATATATGTTAACATGGAAGGAATCAACAAGAACCTATTATTTACTATGAAGGCTTACAATTTTGAGATCATGCCACACTCTCCTTTTAGATTCTGGGTGCTTTGACACTGTAATTCCAAAATAAGTAGAATACTTGAAATGTTTAAAAATGTCATATTACAATAATAATAAATAATAATAATGACGACACAAGGATATGTGAATAATTTCATGCAATAACCAATTTTACTAAAACTTATAAAGCTTTTTCCACACCAATTCCAATCACCACATCATTTTTGTTAAGATCCTTATTCAAATGCTGTCATTTGGTGTAGTGTATACTATTATATTGCATAATGATTAATACATCAAACAAATAGAAGAAATTTAATTTATATAATCTCAGGTCACATTTTTTATAATTATAAAAATAAAATGCTGTGACATCCTTTATCACTGATATAGAGATGATGAGTAAAGTTCAAAGAACTGAAACTTACAAAAATATATCATTACAAGATGAAGAAGAACCTCTTGAAAATTCATATCCAAGCAACTTGCCCCAAGATTGAATTTTAACTACCTGGGTTTTCGTTAGATAGACATTATGCCCATAACATGATAGAACTAAATTTTTAAGTACAGCCATTTGCTGTATGTTGTATTGTATAATAAACAAAACAATGCTATCAAAATCAAAAAGGACAAACTGCTTTGTTGTAACTCGCTACCTTAGGATCAGACTGACGTAACTACATAAATGCATGTTTTGAGATATTTGTTTTTAAGTTTGTGATGATGCTATATGTATATTAGCGTTGCTGAACACAAACTTTGTTGTGAAATTTGATAACCTAGTTCATTTGCCCAATGATTGGCATCGATGTTTAGTTTGTAATAATCAATTATTAAGTAGATATTTAATATTTTAATAAAATGCGCTGTATTACGTCTCTCTGATCCTAAATAAATTACAATTTCCTGGTGCGACTCAATGGGTATTGCAATCTTATAATGAAACTGCACCCGCTTTGTTGTTGTAAGACATTTTTATCAGAGTATAAAATAAAATATAAACAAAATTACATTAATATTACACTGTTGTAATGAGAGTGAAGTGAGGAATAAAACTGATGGTACTTCTGTGGAATTATCCCTTTCTGGCATAACTCTTTCAGATCGGATAGTTTCTCTTTGGTGACTGGCAGGGGACCATCATAGACAGGTTGTAATGCTAATTCCTATGTTTGATTTCTTCTACTGTGTCCAGCTCTTATGGTCTGCAACTCATGAAATTCTGCCTCATCGTAACAATACTTGAAATATATTTTGTATGGTTCACCCTTACATATTGCTTCCATACAATTTTCAACAAGCTCACTGCTTCTCCCGTTTCATCCATCTTTCTATTCCTAATTGTTTCTTTCTGAAGTTCAGTAAAGTTTACGAACTTCGTAGAATCCATCTCTATGACAGTGTCTCTCTTTGATGGCATGCATACTACGGTGAACCATCCTATGGGATCGAACACATCTACATGCTTGCTCTAATTTTCTATGCAGGCATGTACAGAGTCCACTTCCATCTGTGAGCGGCCTGGTTCGAAAAACCGCTGATTGATTACTGGAATGTTCATATTCTGAACGGCATATAACAACATCGCACACATATTAATATTTCGGTTTTTTGCACCACATGTATCTGAAAATAGTGTTATTTCCTTTCCATTTGCAACATCTCTCAGAAAGTCCAAAACACACGATGCCCTTCTGTTGAACCCCTTTTCACTGTTGACTCATCTCCCATGTTGGCTTGGTTGTTTGATAAATTCAAAATTGTCAAGTTATAGACAAAAAATTGTCTTTTATAAAACAAAGACTTGGAATTTGTCTTAGGACAGTACAGTACTGCCTCCAACTCATATTCTGCCATAACACATTCACCTTTTTTGCTTCATCCTTTTTCTTATTCTTCATTTCTCGTGCCAATTCTTTCTTCTTGATGTGATCATCATTATTTTTCTTCGTATTTTCATCTCCCTTCTCCATCTGTGTAAGATTAGAATATTTGAAACATTCATTGTTATACATGATCCGAATATTTAAATATGCAGGTAAGTATTCCTTGTCAAACTTCTTTCTGGAATAATGTGATGGGAGAACTGGAAATTTCCGGATATGGTTTCTGATTTTCTCATCTTCGGGTGGTTTCCAACCAGGTGCATGGTGATCTTTTTCTCCTTCTCTATTACGTTGTGATCACCTCTTTTCTTAATGGTTGTCCTTGCAAACGTTTCCGATATGTCAAAGGTAGTGAGGAAAAATTGCTTGTATACCTGAATTTTATCAAATCCTTTGACTAGGAAAAGACGTTTACTATTTTTTCTTCTAGAATGTTCTGATTGTGTTCGGATACTTTCCTTTTCATATTCATCAACTAATAAACTCAAATATTGTCTCTGAATTTCAGTAGAACCAAGGTCCCAGAAAGCTTGATGGACTTTTTGTCTATCATCGTTATTGAAATTATCATTAAATTTTCGAATACACCTTGAACAAGCTTTTTCATGCACCCTTCGAGCTGGAACATCTTGATTTGTGGTAGAAGTGTATGCTTTTCCCGGTTGTCTATTGCATCTTTTTTGTTTCTTTTCCATTCTTCCATAACAACCCTCTTCTTTCTTTTCCTTGTAAAGGGGTCTTCACTGATTTTACCATTAGTTTCTTTAGATTCTGCAACCTGCTCTCTACATTTTCATTGACATCCCTTCCTGTTTGTTCATCATATTTGGAATCTGTAATAAATTAATAATAAATGGTAGCTATAAACAGGCCTATTCGTAAATATATGAATAAATATGGTCTAATAAAAGGATAGTTCCCTAGGTTCTATGATGACTCACCCTTTCACACAGATCATCTAGCACATGCTCTTTGCCTGAATTAGTATCATCAATTTCCATAGATTCTGTAACCTCAACCATGTTTACATTAATAATGTCTCGCTGTGTCTCATTAGAATCTGTAATATATTATATTCCAAAATGTAGTACCTATGGTAATCAGAAGAACTCCCAGAAGGTTATAAGATCATCACCCTTCTCATCCAGATAATTAGAATCATTACTGGGTTCATTAACTGACTCAGGACTATTAATTTCCATAGATTGTGCCACCAGAACTCTGGCTTTCACATTAGGATTGACAATGCCCCTCTATATTCATCATTAGAATCTGTAATAAATGAATAATTGTCTATAGGGTAGACCTCCAAAACACAATAACAACCACAACAACAATAATAATAACAAGGTGTAGGAGTAATAGTAACTAGTCCAAAACAAACATCACAATTATTACTCACCATTCTCACTTAGATCACTTTTTGGCTCATAATCAGGATCAGTATCTGAGTCAGCTGCTGCTATAAATTCTCTAAACAATGCTTCTCCTTCATCATCTGATGCCCCACTGTCATAAACTATAAAATAACAAAGTACTGAATGCTTTAACTAAGTTACGTTTAAATGACAGCTCATATATAATTCAATTATTATTTCAATATCGTATATAGAAGTTTAATAACTAACAAACATATACTTATTTACATTTTGTTCCAATGTATTTTATACTTACATTTATCATTATTTTCATTATTCTTCTGTTCACTTACTAACTGAACCATTCTTCTCCCTCTGGATTCCATAAAAGAGTTTCAGTAATTTTAAATCTACAAATGTAATGCTTGTGAGCTAAAAACACACTGCTAAACAATATTGCACTAAATAATAAATTACCTTTAAATACATGTGCTTTCATGCACGATTTGGTGATGTGCACTCCTTCAACTATGGAATTGTGCATGTAAAGGCAATAATTAAAAAATAACAGGAAAATTACAGTGGTCGGTCACGTAGGCAGGAAGGATGAGACAAACGTAAGAGCTTATCAGGTGTTCAGTAATAAAACGAAGCTTTAGGGTAAGACAAACGTATGGCTTTTACGATCCTCTGATCCTTACCAAAATTATTACTTTGCAGATAGCGTTAGGGTCAGTCAAACATAACAGCTTTTACGTTCCTTTGACTCTTACAAAAGTATGACATTGTAGTTACGTTGACGCTTAACTTCGACACTATTATAGCTAGAGATACGATTGTTTGATTCTAAGATAGAGCGCAATTTTCTGATTATGGAAGTAGTCGTAACTCAAAAACAGCAAAAAGTGTAGTTACGTCAGTCTGATCCTAAGGTAGCGAACTGTCAGTATAACAAATACAAAAAGAATTTTCTAATCAAGACTTATTGAAAAGATTAGCAAAAAATCTACTCCATTCATTGAAAACTAAATGGAAGGATGGAAAGCAGAACATCACTTTATTGTTATTTGCATGAAGTATTATTTAGAGCATTAAACTGGTAATAGCAATAATGGCTAACATTGTTATTCACCCTTGAAGCACTAGAACCACCAGCAGCAAAACCATAATTAACACCAGCAATACCTATTCCTCCATCACCACTATATTAAGCAGATAAAACACCAGAAACACTAATTTTTACACAACTTATTTACAAAACTTTACCTGGTGTACATTACCACCATAATTCTGACTTACATAAACACCACACCAATAATATAAAGTAAATATTTATAACCATAGGTTTTAATGTGCCAGACCATAACATTAACTCAAATTTTGAGTATCTACATTCCCAATAATTTTAACATATCTATGCATCAATTATGTACGAAAATTTTACACACTTAGGGTTTTTGTAATGTTACTCTGCAAAAATAAGAAACTAATCAAATAAACAAATTAACTATATCATAATAATTCACCTCACTGGTTGTATATTAGCGCTTTCCAAGGTACATAATATAAGTTTATCCAAACCAAAACAAAACTGTCTTTGTTTACTATGATGGAGCTTACTGCAAATTCATCAACTAACAGCATAAGTTCAGGATACCTCCCTGGCAGATGCTATTTATGGGTGTCTGGGTTCTGTGTGACAATGTTCACATACCTTAGGGTAGATTGCTTTATTGAAGAGATGCACATGGACATCTTGTGCAAGTAACTCAGAAACTGTATACAATGTATAACTTGCAAGTTACTACCCAAAGTAGGTGCTGCAAAATCCAATTAGGCTTCCCTGTAACAAATGATAGGAAACACTGCAAATGCATGTCTATATATTATTTATCCTCATTTCATTTTATTTAGATTACTTAATCTACAAAAAATAAGCTGATAATCACTTCCAAAAATGCTGTGAATTAAATGCAAATTTGTGTAACTTTGTAATTAAATGCTGCTAGATTGCCTGCATGCCAACACACACATAATTATATGGATGCACTACCTTTTGGGAAGCGAAGGTGACTGGAGTAAACAAGTCAACAGTATACATGTAAATAAATTAGTAATAAGTCTCCAATGTAGCACGTAACGTAAGTAAAGCAGGAATGTCAAATACATACTGCAGGAAAAATGGAGAAAGTACTATAAAGATATGCTTTTGCAAACTTTAATTTTTAAACACAATGAACATATGATTGTTTTATTATACAACTCTTTCAGGAAACTAAACACCCACCAAATGTTCTGTTAGTAGAAAAAGTAAAACCAGGTTATATTACAACCCAAGCATTACATGCAAATTTAAATAATCCATAAATATCATCTTGTACAGTCAGATCCATTGTTCTTTGCATGCCTTTGACTGCAGATCTGATAGTTGAGGCAATGCCACATCCTGGCTTCTATATATATCTTTGAACTAAGAAAAAAACTGGAGCTTATATATTATACAGGGTGAGTCAAAAAACTCCGAACTGCCTGCGCAGTGTTTTCCCTGTCCGCATCCTCGGTGCTCGTTGCCGTCTGCTGCTATCATAGAAAGGCACGGATGAAACCATACAACATTTTAAAAACTACTTTTAAAGGCTTTACTTGCCCACTTTATGAAAGGAAATGATGAAATTGGCCACCGTCGTCCATATATTTTTGGCACCTCTTTTGGAAACTATCCATCATTACTGATGTCGTCTAATGTTTCTTCGGTAAGAACCGAATGCCATCTTTTACATTTCTTAGCCTGAACATTTCCTGTGGGCTGAAATTTACTGTAAAGTTCATGGATTGTTGTACAGCCTGGAACTTTTACACCTGGAAATCTTTCTGCAAATCGTACTTTCACTTTGTGAGCTGACCGAGTTAACATATACGAATAAATAAATAAATAAATACATGTTGTGTATAATATAAACTTTGTTTATAGCAGCAGTGCGTTATCATGTTTTTATCATATTTCCACATGCCCAGTGGAAAAATACTGCGCAGCCGGTAATATTGTTCATAAAATACCCCTCTGGGGTAACTTAAAACATAAAGTGTATAAGACAAACCCACACATCCTGGAAGAATTAAAACAAAATATCCGCCAGGAAATTTCTCAGGGTGAACTACAGCGAGTGATGGATAGATTCCTAAAGAGGTGCCAAAAATGTATAGACAATGACGGTAGCCAGCTTCAGTATCTCCTTTCATAAAGTTGGTAAGTAAAGCCTTTAAAAGTATTTTTAAAAATGTAATGTTTCATCCACGCCTTTCTATGAAGGCGGCAGACGGAAACAAGCGCTGAGGACGCGGACAGGAAAAACAATGCGCAGGCGGTTCAGAGTCTTTTGGCTCACTCTGTATATAAGAAAAGAATGGCATTGTGGTAACTAAATCCCATATTATTAAATGAGTTAATATGTATTTTTGGATCTTGAAAGTGGAACATGATTTTGATTAAATTTTGCTGAAGCAGGATTTTGGGGATAATGGGTTTCATCTTCAAGACAGTTTTGAAAGCTTAAAACTTGTCAATGCCTGAGAATGTTGTAAAAGATGCATTGTTGAATGGAAATTAGCTCACAGTTTTTATCCAATTAGTCATTGCTAAAGTATACTGCATTAAAACAGGTATTGACGTGTATTACAAAGTGAAAGCTGAAGTTTTGTGATGGCATGCAAACAGAAATGAAATGCCTATGAAATTAAAAAGCAAGTGTATAAGTATTTTAGTCTTTTATGGGTGCTAATGATATGGAGTTAGTTAACAATGGAGAAAAAAGCAATTTACAATATCTAACTCTTGTTCAGGACAGGCTATGTCATAAATGAGCAAAGCTTAGGTGTCCAAATATTAAAGAAACTAAGTACCATATTCATGGTGCATACTTGACAGACACTAGAAGTGCACACACAAACCATACTGTCACAAGTATTGATTAGAATAAAACTTACAGACTGCTTTAATGATGTTGAAACACCCTAAGACGTCATACAGTAACTGTGGTGAGCTCTATTCCCCAGCATCCTATTCTGCCTCTTGCACCACCAATGCAAACACAGTTGTGTGAGGATCTTTACAATGCCATCTTTTATGGATGATGCATGATCCACACATACATCCCCAATCCAAGCAAAGTTTACGTTTCCATGCATAATCTCTGTGGCACAGTGCCTCACACCAGGCAGATGGCTGCTGGTACTTAGCATTTCTTCCACAAGAGTACTACCAAGAGCTACAGTTCTACATAAATCCTCAGATGGATATGTCAAAACTGTAGCTCCTTCATCATACTTTTGGAAATATATGCCCAAGTGCCTATTCTCCATTATATCTGTTGTGAGTGCAATCCGGCATTTGCTACAGGGGTTATGGCGAAGAAGCCTGCTGGCAATGTATCCTGAAACCTTTGCATTTGAAAATGAGTCATCCACCTCAGCCATTAAACTGGGATTTGGAGGATCCTGCTGCAAAGCAGGGCTCGTATCCTGATTTGCAGCAGATTCTGGTTCGGCAAAAACAAATCTGTGAAGATTGTTTAAAACCTCACCAGGGTTTTCCTCCAATTCGCAGTTTAAACCCTTGAGATCCCTAAAAGCCAGACCATTGACAATGGCTGTCTTAAGGGCTGCCAGAAACTGGACCACCGTTGGGTTGTCATTTGATCTACAGCAAGATCGAATGCAACCAAACAAATGCTCAACAGGATCCTGGTTGAGGGTTCTGGTTTCAAGAAAGGTGAAGCCCTTTTCCTTCAGCTTATGCCACAAAATCTGCATACCATTCAGGTTGCAATCCAGCCATCTTGAGATGGCAGACGCAATACTTTATGTTGTAAGCTGCTGGAACCATAACCTTCACCACTGTCAGCAGACCTTTTCAGAAACTGTAAACTATTAACTTTGGCAACAGCTGGATCCCAAAACTGGAGGTGCAATTCTTCTCTGCTCAGGTCTACACGACATCTTAGCTTTCCTGGGCCTCCTGCCTCCCTTGCTGTTCCATTGCAGCTATCAAACATTTTGTTCATAAATGAACAAAGCACTGCAGTCCCAACAGCAGATGGTCTTGGTGTTTTGCCTAAGAAACACAATAACTTGCTACAAAAATGTAGTAACACCCCAATATGTAAGTTCTTATCTCAATGACATATTAACATATTCCCACCCCTCTATTGCAGAATAAATAAAGTAGGAATTACAATATTTGTTAATTTTTAAAATTACATCAGACAAATGTTCCGGAAATGTGCTCACATGGCTTTTAAGAACAGTAACATTAGAAGAGAATGTGTTAATCTTTACCCAAAGCAAATTAAAAAATACTTACAACAAATTTTCCTATTTACAATTTTTATTTTATTATTTATTACCATATGTTTGCATTTATAATTTTCCCATTTTGTGTTCCTATTGGAAGAGAGCTTAACTGAGCTTAAAAAAATAATTTTCTTGTATGTTTAACTCGTTACATGTTTGTGGAAATCTGGAACCAAATATAATGAAAAATACCTATAATGTCAAATTCATAGCCATCCCATATTCTTTCTAGAATAATGCATACATTTTATTTATAAATATAAAGCACAAAGTAATACATGGCACTAAAACAAAATCTTTGGAATTTTTATGTTCTATATTTACCCTGACAAAGGTTGCAACATTTTCAAAGGTTCTTTTCAAATGAGATACGCTCTCTTGAGCGCCACAAGACTGTCAACGAATGGGAGTCTTGCAGCATTACCACATTATATTCTTGCTAATAGGAAGTGCTGCACATTGGATTTATCCAGCTTTGATAAATACCACTTATGCTGGGTCCAAATATTCTAATTTCAGATAAATGAATCCATGGGAAGGTTGAGGGTAAGGTTTGTAACACAACCATGAAAACCACATGCTCTTAGCTCAAATAGTTTTCATAATACAAATGAATATACACAGATATATTTGATCATATCTACACAAGCATCGAAATGGCCATCATTGGTATGTACATGTACACTGTGATCAAAAGTATCCGGACACCCCCACAAACATACGTTTTTCATCTTAGGTGCATTGTGCTGCCACCTACTGCCTGGTACTCATTCGCAACCTCAGTAGTCATTAGACATTGTGAAACAGCAGAATGGGACACTCCATGGAACTCACGGACTTCGAACATGGTCAGGTGATTGGGTGTCACTTTTGTCAGAAGTCTGTACGCAAGATTTCCACACTCCTAAACATCCCTAGGTCCACTGTTTCTGATGTGATAGTGAAGTGAAAACGTGAAGGGACATGTACAGCACAAAAGCATACAGGCCAACCTTGTCTGTTGACTGACAGAGACCGCCGACATTTGAAGAGGGTCGTAAAGAGTAATAGGCAGGCATCTATCCAGACCATCACACAGTAATTCCAAACTGCATCAGGATCCACTCCAAGTACTATGACAGGTGTGAGGTGAGAAATCTTGGATTCCATGGTCGAGCGGCTGCTCATAAGCCACACATCATGCAGGAAAATGCCAAACGATGCTTCGCTTGGTGTAAGGAGCGTCAACATTACACGATTGAACAGTGGAAAAATGTGTGGAGTGACGAATCACGGTACACAATGTGGCGATCCGATGGCAGGGTGTGGGTATGGCGAATGCCCAGTGAACGCCATCTGCCAGCGTGTGTAGTGCCAACAGTGAAATTTGGAGGTTGTGGTGGGGTCGTGTTTTTCCTGGAGGGGGCTTGCACCCCGTGTTGTTTTGCATGGCACAATCACAGCGCAGACCTACATTGATATTTTAAGTGCCTTCTTGCTTCCCACTGTTGAAGAACAATTTGGGAATGGTGATTGCATCTTTCAACACGATTGAGCACCTGTTATACTGCACAGGCTGTGGCGGAGTGGTTACATGACAATAACATCCCTGTAATGGATTGGCCTGCACAGAGTCCTGACTTGAATCTTATAGAACACCTTTGGGATGTTTTGGAATGCTGACTTCGTGCCAGGCCTCACCGACCTACATCGATCCCTCTCCTCAGTTCCGCACTCCATGAAGAATGAGCTGCCATTCCCCAAGAAACCTTCCAGCACCTGATTGAAAGTATGCCTGCTAGAGCGAACGCTCTCATCACGGCTAAGGGTGGGCCAACACCATTATTGACTTCCAACATTACCGATGGAGGGCACCGCAAACTTGGACATCATTTCCAGCCAGGTGTCCGGATACTTTTGATCACGTAGTGTATATTTGTAATTACATAGTACTGTAATGCCAACTATTGCCAAGATGGTGCAAAAGGAATTTGCTTGTTTTCTCTCCCTGTTGTTCAAGATGAGAGCCAACAGCTAGCCTGGTCAGTTGTCACATGTTTATGATGTGGGCCTTATATTTACTTATCCTTCACAGTTCAAACACTTCATATCAGTAATTAGTTATTGCTTTAAGTAGGTGTGAATGTGTGCAATGGCCTTAAGCAGTGAATTTAGTAGCAAAGCAAAGAGACAGGTATTGCAAAACCAGGCTCAAAATATGACTTTTTAGGGCGCGTGCACGCACACACACACAAAATTTTAAAAGATGCAACAAGGAAGAAAGAAATCAACTCAGCAACTTCTGCTAAAGCATGCAAAACAAGTGTGTCTTGCGAGTCACATGACCTTGTACTACATAGTGTGTGAGTGGTAGGGAAGTATTAAGAGTAGGGGAGGGGGGTTATGAAAAGGCAACACATAACAGCGTCTGTTTTCCTTCCCATTTGAAAGATACTGTAGAGATATCACAGATGTATAACATGTATAAAACATACTATTAATGCATAGCAGTGGAACCAGATTTTTTTTTTTTTTTTTTTTTTTTTTTTTGGTGTTGAAGGTGGTGGGCAATGGATTTTACTACTGCATTAATTTTTTAATTATTATTATCATCATTACTTTATTTTTGCTCTTCTTTTATGGTAATGAAAGTTCTAAGGCATTATTGGTAATTATCACCACAATGACGTTTCTGTTTCTATGAATTAGTTATTTAGCCATAAAGAAGCAATATATGAATATTGCAAACTCTATGCTCTGCTAAGATGCTCATATCTCCTTCCGTAGTGGATTATCGAAGTTAATAGTTTATTTTCTTGGAGCTGTATCATCAATGAAACATTGGAAAAGAACATAATCTTAAATAATTATCTATTGAAGGAGAATTAACTACTATAGCAATAGTATAATGAATGCATGAGCTAAATAAAGGTATAATGCACAATATACCTTTATTTAGCTCATGCATGCATTACACAGTTGCAATAAAAGTCTGCTATAACTCTTATGGATAACAGCTGATGCAATTTAGCATTTTACCTGCATTTGCATAAAGCTGTTAAACATTAGTTTTGAGCTGCATTTTTAGTATTAAGACCTACCGTTGGCAACAGGGAAGTAAATGGCACCTGCCATTTTCTGGTTAAACACCTGCGCTGCCAATTTGACCTTCATATTAGAAGCTCCTTTAGGTTCTAAATGCTGTCGTGTGACAGTATGTAGGAGCCTAAAGGGACTAGGCTCATCAAGCATGAAAGCATCATTAATATATTTCCAAGATGCTTTCAATGGTGACACAGGCTCACCTCCAATCTCTTCATACAGCAGCACATCAGACTCCAGAAGCCTGTTTAGTGTGCATTTCAAGAGGTGGGGTGGATCAAATAGTGTCACCACCTCTTGACCTCTGTATGAGAAGACTGGGTTCTCAAAAGAACTGCCCATAGCTTTTACTGCCTTTACATTATTGGTACCCATGTCACAGACAGTGGTCATAACATGCAATCCAGCATTAGTGCAAGCTTCGAGCACTTCTTTTAAGATCTCCACCAGAACTTCAGCTTTCACAGGACCTCTGCTGAAATAGAATGCCACAGGCTGTTTCCATTTTTTGCGCAGGCCCTGGACCATGAATACAAGCGCATGGTTTGCTTCCACATTGGAAACACCCACTATGCCCTTGTCTTCATAGCGCATGATCCTGTCTGACTTAGAGCTGTAATCTAGATGTTCCCTAATGGACATCTCATCAAACATTAGGGAGCATATACAATCCAGTTCCTCAAAATGAGAAACAGTCTGATGCAAAACACTGAACATAATGGCTATTTATGCCAGGGAAGAAAGGAATGCAGTATAGCAGGGTGTGTAAGGTATTCTTGGATGGAAAAGGAAATAAGGCCCTAAAAGCATTATAACCCTTTGGGGAACATTGGTAAAAGACTAGGGATTGTAGCTTCTCTTTTTCAGTCCACCTTCGACCTTTTGGTAACTGCTTTGCATTTCTCATCTGTGCAGTCAAAAATTTGGCAGAAGTTGCAGACATAGACTTTGAGAGAAAATCTAACATTCCTAATTCTGTGCTTTTTATTCTACTATTGAGCTCTTTCAAAGTCAATGTCTGGTCATGAAATTTCCTCTTGAGATTCAAATAATTCCTCCTTTGTGTACTTAATTTGCCAAAAAGAAATGTTTTTCTTGGAGTCAACTCCTTCTGGCTGGACACACCAATTTCTGCTAAAACTGCACTCCTCCTTTTTGACTGAGATGTACTTAGAGGTGTACTACCTGCAGGCACACCTGAAAGAACATTTCCACAGACAGAGAAATCAAGCGGTGTAGCTAAAACATCTGAGGCAGCATCAGAAGAGTGCTGGGATCCAAAAAGACGGGCAGCACAGGAAGGTCTGGTGTCACTTGTTTGGGGTTCAGAAGAGGAAGAGCAGGATGGATAAATATCCACATGATTAGTATTCACCTGGCTTACTTCAGCTGAGGTATGAATAGCTGAGACTGACTGGCTTTGGAAATGCTTGCCCAGGTCTTAATGATGACACTGTGCCTTGCCTCAAAACTTGATGCAGTTCAGCGTGGAACTGCTGAGGTTCAAAATGACACCCGCACATGTAAGCCACCCTCCTCTGCTTTGCCTGCAGGTTTGGGTTTCTTGAGAAGTAGGCCCATATGTAATACCTGAAATTAAATGTGAATAAGCTTCTGAAAAGCACAGAGCAACAATGTTTCTACATGATATACACATTATCTCCTGTAAGTTCACTTTACCATGCCTTTTTCTCTCAGGAATGATAATTCTGGATGTGTTACAGTTTACAACTTCATCACATACCACACTGTTTTATAATTGCAAATTAGAAGTCTACATGCCTTAATATACATACACCAGCCCTGAGTGGCTAACAATTCATTAATGCAAACATAATATGCTGCAGAGCAAAATAATTATTTTGCATTGAACTTGGAGACTATATACAAACCACAAGCAATGAGTAGAAGACATGCAAAGTTAAAGCATATTATTTATAAAAGGAACCTTAAGGTTGTGTTAAGGGACTCGGAAACATCTAAGAAAGCATTAAGCAAGAAATATGCCATTGTGAGCAGTGGAAGAACCTCATGGAGACATCCATTTTTTTTATCTATAGAGAAATGTATCCACTGCACCATAACATTTACAGTAAAGTGATAAAGGTAATAAGGATGAAATTAAATTCAATGTGTTTTGTAATGATATGCAATCACTGACAATTCATTCAAACACAATAGAGGCAAAGAATCAGTTCTAACTTTGTAACATTCTGCTTAAAAAATTTGGTCAAAAGTCAAAGATATATTCATTTAAAGTATTGTATATAAAAAGTTTGAATAGGTAGCTCAGCATTGCATTTCATATGAGAATATCTACACATTTATATGCAGAGGGCCTAATCTTGTTCAGTTCAACTAAGGTATCTGTAGTCAACTGAACAGCAACCGAAGCTTTAAAATGATGCTTGTTTGCAATATTTAAGATGTCAGATTTGTGAGACTGCCTTAAGACAAAGAATTTACATACAAATTAATCAAACGGTTGTAAATCAGCATAACAATCTCCAAAAATTGTTATCATGTACCTGCATATTGCATTTTATTACCAAGCTGATAAAATTGATAGCTAGATTTTACATAAGAGATATTCATAAGTGTAAGTGCTGCTAAGTTTTTTAATACCTAATTACATAATAGAAATTTCAGTTTAGCATAGCTTTTATAAAGGTAACACTCCAAACTTTAGTATGCTATATATATATATGTACACTATAACATTAAGAAGTCTAAAGCTACTAGGCAGTACCAAAAACGTGAAATTATCAAAGAGGAATTAAAATTATTAACTATTATTATTATTATCATCATCATCACATTATTATTAATACTTACTTTCCAAATAGCTTGGGAGAAAACTTTAAAATTCCATATTGTAGATAAGTGCTTAACTTACACGTTGTAAATGGTGGTTACTTAAAACGTGATTTTTAATATCCACTACCGGGTGGTTGTTAAAATAAAATAAATGCACTAAAGGTGATGGGGTAGGGGTTATACTTTCATTACATGTGTTGGTGTGGGCGTTTGACATGTTGTATGGTGTGTACTATTTCTCCGAGCTTTGCCTACTATGACACCTTTCGAACAAAAGCAAACAAGCATAATACAATAAAACATTAGCGCTGATGTCATATACTTCTGTACTCTGGTTACGAGATATAAATCCAGCATTAAAACCTAAACCCTGGTTTCATTAAAAATATCTGTATATGTGTATCTATTAGCTAATTCTTGTACTAGATCATTTAATTTGCACAATATAATATGTAACTGGCTTTAAAATATATTCTTCATACAAGTTACAATCACGTGGCAAAATTTATCATGCACACCAATAAAATTAATGTTTCTATACTTATTCTCCTGTTCTGAATGGATTCTTACTTTTCAGGATTATTCGGGAAACGAAACAGTTTAAACTCTGTATTCCTCCCTGTAATAGGGCAACCGTGAACAGCACATTTCTCATTCATAAGATATTTATACATTTTGATCTTATAAAATTTCAGCCATATTATCCCTTTGATCCTTGTTTCAAATTGCAGAACATCCCATCAAGGTTGCCAACGTGTACTGCATTTACTAGGGAATAGACTGCCAATAAAGGTGGTAATGTGCCAATCCAGGTCCATAATGTGTGAATACGCGGAATTAATTCAAATTCTATCATTGGTTTTATTCTTTTATTTTAGTGCTTTCAACTGTATTGTTGATACTACAAAGCTGCTATATTAATAGCAATTGGTGTTATTGAATACTTGCTATTCATCCATTGACACTTAAAAAAGAGAGACATCTTTTGACAGCGACTTGAAGTGATATTCGTGTGCAGCGCTCAAAATGTACCTTTCGTGCCCGATGCGAGAACATCGATGCAGCACCAGAAGTTCCTATCCCAGTTGACATACGCTGGCCCCATTATTACCTATTTTGGAACGGGTAATTGCATAATTCGTGTTGTTTACATAAAGGACTCCTCTACTAATTTTAAGGCTAAAAGATGCAGTCAACATCATATGTTGCTATAGGGAGTTAAAATGCAATATTTGCCTACATACAAACTGCAATATTACCATATTAATATAACTGCTACATGACGTGGGAAGATGTAGATGGACATGTAAACTAGAAATAGGAATTTTCTCATAGAAACATAATCGGCATTAGATGATTAAATAGAAAAAAACCAAGCTTCGTACTTTTGGGATTCTGTACATAATGTTCAACTTCAATATTCCCTTATTAAAATCGCTGCTACATGACTTGGAAAGTACGAGTAGATGAAATATAACTTAAAAAAAATGGGGTTTCTCATGGAAGCATCATTGGCATTGAACCATACATCAGAATAAGGGCCCCTCAGGGGCTCACCTTATGTGAGTACGGGTTTTTGGCGCACCCGGGGGTTCCCGAGCCAATCATCGCCACATTCATCCCCTCACCCCCATCCGGTCGAGGTGGGTTCTTCTCGTGACCGGTGGACGCAAGGTAGGCTCTCGTGCGTTCTTTGCATCACATTCATACCGCACCTCACTATCGTTTCTTTCTTCTCCTCTATTTCTGCGCATTTCGCCCCACGTTCACTCATTTACGCCTCTATTTTACTTCTTCGCCGGCCTACCTTGCGTGCGAAACGCCCACACAGTTTTAGTTTCTTTTATCTTTCTTTTAATCCTCCGTGGACACAGCCTGACGGATACCCGCGCACTGGGTGCGCAGCTGGGTGAGTGGGTAATGACGTCATCCCCACCACCCGGGGTCGTCATGTAGGGTTTGTGTTCGTATCCGCTGTTCAACTGCAGTCCCGCGGGGGGCCATTGCATGAGCTGCTGACTTCCGACGGCGATTGGGTCCCTCTGTCTATGTTCTGGGAGGTGTGACCCTGGGGTGAGCTAGGTATAGATAGGCCACTCACCCAAGCCGGGGTAACGCCCGGGAAGTCAGAGCCCGAGGTCGGAGACGGTTGCAATGGTGGAGGATTTTTTTCGCTATGGAGCACCTTTTCTCCATTATAAACAACAAGCGCCTAAAAACTTTAGTAACAGAAGTAGCACCGCCAACAGCTGGTTGTTACTTAGTGATTACCCGTACAGAGGAAGGACAATCATTCGAGAAGGTGAACCCTTTTATCATCCAGAAGGGCATTGATGCTATTGCTGGTGCGGTTCAGTCCTGCACTCGTCTACGGAATGGTTCCTTATTAGCCCAAACGAAATCCGATCAGCAAAGTAAGACCTTGTTGCGCGCTACGCTTCTCCACGGCTATCCCATCCGTGTGGAGGAGCACCGCACATTGAATTCCTGTCGGGGCGTCATTACCACCCATAGCCTCGATGGTATATCGGACGAGGACCTGGTAGAATATCTTGCAGACCAGAAGGTAACAGCGGTCCATCGAGTGCAGGCCAAACGCGACGGCGTATTGGTACCCACTCGTACCCTGTTTATTACATTTGATGGCGTCGATCTGCCCATGAGCATTTCCGCAGGGTACGAACGGATTTCTGTGAGGCCTTATATTCCTAGACCTCTGCGTTGTTTTAAATGCCAACGTTTTGGGCATACGCAAGGCTCATGTAAGAGTGCCGTTAACATCTGTACAACATGTAGCCAGCCCTCACACGAAGGTACCTGTTCAACAGCCCCCGTCTGCGTTAATTGTAAAGGGTCACATTCTGCTTCGTTTGCCGACTGTCCGCGGTACTTGGACGAGAAGGCGATCCAGGAGATCCGGGTAAAGGAAAAACTCTCCTTCGCTGAAGCCCGGAGGCGTTACCATGCGCGCCAACCTTCACTCCTGCGATCTGGCACATTTAGTTCTGTTGTTGCCTCGCCAGTACCACGAGTAGATGCCGAAACTCAGATCTGGACCATGACTGGATTAACTGCCACTACCATCCGGCCGTCCATTAAGGCTACAGTTACCAAGTCGTATAAACCTGGTCCCGAGTCAATGAAGTCGCAAGCCGCTGAAAAGAAACCCAAGCAGAAACTTCGTAGGGAAGATTCTCTAAAGGACCCTCCGCGTGCGCGCGGTAACAAAAGTTCACCTTCTCCTCCTTGGAGGTCGCTGTCCCAGGAAGGTCCTGGGACAAGCCGCGCTCAGCGGCACCCCTCACCCATCGCCACCCAGAACCGATTCACGGCGCTTGAATCGGTTTCTGGCACTGAGCGCGTGGGCCCTCCCTCCGAGGAAGCTATGGAGTCTGACCAACTCCATACAAAAAGCCCGAGCCCAAAGGTTAAGCAAAAGATTCTTTTAAGCCGCCCTTCTAAGTAGACCGTTTATCCCTTTTATTCATGGCTATCCTGACCTGGAATGTACGTGGTGTACGATCGCATAGGGCGGAACTGCAACTTTTATTGCGTTCCCATTCGCCTATGGTCGTATGTTTGCAGGAGACTAAGCTTCGCCCTCACGATCCTTTTGATCTCCGAGGATATACTCCGGTTCGCTACGACCTTGAACCGGAGGAGGGTATTCCTGCTCATGGAGGTGTCATGTTGTTAGTGCGTAACGACGTTCATTTTAAACCTGTCACACTTACATCCGACTTGCAAGCTGTTGCCGCTCGCCTTCACTTACCCGGCTTTTTGTTTTCTGTCTGCTCTGTGTATTCACCTCCATCGTCTCCCCTCGCTCCCGCGGACATTCGAGCTCTCCTGTCCGCTCTCCCAACACCATTTCTTCTGTTGGGAGATTTTAATGCCCATCACCCACTATGGGGTTCGCCAAGGGCTTGTACGAGGGGAACTCTTCTTTCCGACATTTTTTATCAGTTCAATCTTTCCATCCTCAATACAGGTGCACCTACTTTTATTTCTGATTCTTCTGGTACATTCTCTCACCTGGACCTTGCCATTTGCTCCCTCCAGCTTGCTCATCGTCTTCAGTGGAACGTCGTCGCTGACACCTACTCCAGCGACCATTACCCCTGCATCGTTTCTCTTCTGTCGCACCACGTACAGCATTCCAGAGTACCTACCTGGATATTCCCAAAAGCCGACTGGAGCTTGTATTCCAGCCTCGTGCATTTTTACAATCAGCCCTTCGCCGACATTAACCAACTAGTGCAGCACCTTACGTCTACAATTTTCTCTGCCGCCGAACGCGCAATTCCCCGTTCATCCTCTCAACCTCGGCGACCACCTGTTCCGTGGTGGAACGAGGATTGTCGGGGCGCCGTTCGTGCCCGTAGGACTTCACTTAGGGTGTTTCGGCGACACCCTACTCTTGATAATTTGGTGACTTTTAAACAATCGCGCGCCAGGGCTCGTCGCATTATTCAGGATAGCAAGAAGGCGTCGTGGACTCGTTTTGTCGAGTCTTTTAATCGCTTTACGCCTTCATCCGTTGTTTGGGATAAACTTCGTCGCTTCTCAGGTAAAGTGTCGCATTGTACTGTTTCTGGCCTTCAGGTTCCCAATGCCATCATAGTAGATCCGGCTGCCATCGCTAACACCCTAGGATCTGCCTTTGAAGCGGTTTCCTGTTCAGACCATTATTCCGCCGGTTTTCGCTGTATTAAGGACCGGCTGGATTCCGCACCATATACTTTTCGGTCTGCTAACACTGAATGTTATAACGAACTTTTTACAATGAGGGAGCTGGAGCACGCTCTTCATTGCTCTCGGCACTCCGCTCCTGGGCCGGACGGCATTCATGTCCTGATGTTAAAGCACCTTTCAGCCGACAGTAAACTCTTTCTCTTACAGGTCTATAACTGTATTTGGCAAGACGGCATTTTTCCTTCCGTTTGGTGCGAAGCCACCATTGTCCCTATTCTTAAGCCTGGGAAGGATCGCCAACTACCTTCCAGCTACCGCCCTATCTCCCTCACCAGTTGCATTTGCAAGGTGATGGAGCGCATGATCAACGGGCTGTTGACATGGTGGCTTGAGTCTCAGAAACTTCTAGCGAACGCTCAGTGCGGATTTCGTCGCTATCGCTCTACCGTCGACCATCTGGTGTCCCTGTCGACGCATGTTATGAATGGATTTCTGAGAAAGTGTCAAACCGTGGCTGTGTTTTTTGACCTGGAGAAAGCTTATGACACTTGTTGGAGGGGCGGCATTTTACGTACACTTCACGCATGGAATATCCGCGGTCGTCATCCCATATTTCTTCGGGAGTTCATGACGGACCGCGTTTTTCGTGTACGTGTGGGCTCGGTTTTATCTCGTCATTTTATTCAAGAGAACGGAGTACCGCAGGGCTCTGTACTCAGTGTCACACTTTTTGCGATTGCTATCAACCCCATTGTTGATTGTATTCCACCTGGAATGTCATCGTCCCTTTTTGTTGACGATTTTGCTATTTATTGCAGTTCACGGCGGACCTGTCTACTCGAACGCCGTCTCCAGAGCTGTATCGACCGTCTCTACGCCTGGAGTAACGCCAACGACTTTAATTTCTCCGCCGAGAAATCCGTCTGCATCAACTTCTGGCGCCGGAAGTATTTCCCTCCGCCCTCTCTCCATCTTGGGCCAGGGATACTTCCGTTTGCAGACGAGGCGAAATTTTTGGGGTTGATTTTTCATAGGAAGTTGTGTTGGACCTCGCACGTTTCCTTTTTAAAAGCAAAGTGTGACCGTTCTCTTAATCTTTTACGTGTTTTAAGTGGCACATCCTGGGGAGCTGATCGGACCGTCCTTCTTCGCCTTTATCGCTCTTTGGTCCGATCCAAGCTTGATTACGGGTGTATTGTTTATGCGTCGGCACGTCCATCTGTGTTACGTCGATTGAATGCCATTCACCATCGTGGCATAAGAGTCGCTACAGGGGCCTTTCCAACCAGCCCTGTTCTTAGCCTGTATGCTGAAGCTGCAGATCCTCCGCTGTCCTTCAGGCGTGAGATGCTCTTGTGCAGCTATGCCTGTCGACTCTCAAGCTTGCCTGACCACCCGTCCTTCGAGTTATTTTTCGAGGAGTCACTTGATCGTCACTATTTCATTAGCTCCTCTGCTTTGCTCCCACCAGGGTTTCGCTTTCGACAGCTCCTTCGGCATTTAGACGTTCCGCCAGCGCCGGCCCTTCCACGAGGGGAAGCGCGTTTTCCTCCATGGTCCCGCGCTGAGGCCCACTGTCACCTTGGGCTAACGTCGATGCCGAAGACTGAGACCCCTGCTTCAGTCTTTAGATCGGCTTTTTTAGAAGTACGGGCTCAATTCGGGGACTTCCATTTTATCTTTACCGATGGATCTAAGACTGAAGCTGGAGTTGGATGTGCCTTTGTTTTTGGTCACTGTAGTTTTAAGTTTCGTTTACCTGGACAATGTTCAATTTTTACCGCCGAACATTTTAGCATTTATCAATGTGTTTTATACATTCAGCGGCACGAGTTACGGCACTGTTTTATTTGTACGGACTCTCTGAGTGCCCTTCAGACTATTCATGCGCTGTACCATTACCACCCACTCGTACAGCGCATACATGACCTGCTCCACTCGCTTGGTGTCTCTGGCATCAGCGTGTCCTTCATGTGGATTCCAGGTCATGTGGGCATCTCAGGTAATGAGTCTGCCGACGCCGCTCGAAATCGGCGATTTTATTACCCAGATTTTTTACTTCTGTTGTTCCCTCGTCAGATTCGTGTGTTCTTTTACGTCGCCGCATACTCTCGCGCTGGCGCGATGAGTGGACGGCCCTCCGGGGGAACAAGTTGCGGGAGGTTAAGCCTTTCCCGTTGATCTGGGGTACCTCTTCTCGTTCGTGTCGTCGGGAAGAGGTAATTTTAGCTCGTTTACGGATTGGACATTGTGTTTTTAGTCATAGGTATTTGCTCAGTGGTGACCCCGCACCACTCTGTGGGCAGTGTGACGTGCCCTTAACGGTGCGTCACATTTTAACAGAGTGTCAGGTTTTAGCTGCATTGCGTGCTTGTGTGGGTCTGCCTGTTGGCCTAGCCAACGTTTTGGCAGACGACACGCGTGCTGTAGAATGTGTTTTACGTTTTATTCATGACAGTGATTTTAATCTGCGCATTTAATGCGTTGAGCGTCTTTTAGCTTAGTAATTTTATTCTGTCTGTTTTTATGGGGACTCTAATCCCCAGTGGACATGTGGCGCTCATGTCCCTCGCATTCTACAGTTCTTGACACATTTTAATCTTTTATTGCCTATGCTTTTAGTGTGTTGGTTTTTGAGATATTTGTATTGTTATTATTGTTGTTATTGTTATTGTTATTGTTGTTATTGTTATATTATTGTTATTTTTAACTTTTTGGACATCGCGGGTTGGTGTCCCGTTTTTTAATTATGCGGTTCTTTTACCTGTCTTTTATATTTTGACCTTATATTTTACACATTGTAAGGGCGCTGATGACCTTAGCAGTTTAGCGCCCTTAAACCGCATATCATCATCATCAGAAGAAGAAGAAGAAGAAGAAGAAGAAGAAGAAGAAGAAGGGGGAAAGGAAGCTTACGCGTATTTTTGGAAGTCTGTATTAACATTCAACTGAAGCGTTCATTGCATTTGCCGTATTCAATAGAACATTTAACCTCAATTTTACATAAATGACAGAAACTCAAATTGATCAGTACTTGAGTCAGAATTATTGACTTAATTTGCTTAAATATTTTTTTCTCAAATTGCAACATGACACAGGCTGTATTGATGTTCTCTTATGTACCGTAAAGGAAATGGTATTCAATGCTATGGTAACTTCAAATAATATGCATAATGCAATACTGATTAGGTATTGGAATGATGCAATTGCTTTTTTTTTTTCCGTGGGGGAAAAAAATGCATTACTGCATTCAACCTCCAGCCGATGTGTAATGGTTGGGGGGGATATATGGGGCTCACCGCTCAGTCGCGGAATACTCACTAAAATAAACCTCTACGTGTTAATTGTGTATTGCTGTGTTTTGCGTGCAACTCCGACAGAGGTAAATGTCTTGGAAGTAAAACTGTTGCAGAAGTAACTCTGACGGTTCTTTAAGCTTAACAAATAATTGTAGCCGCCTTCTGAACAACAAGTTACAGAATAGCCCTGATTGTATGAGTACAGAAAACACAAGCAGTATTTTCAGCTGCAGTACATGGAATGGTGATCTCAAAGAGTATTTTACAAATGTTCATCTCTTCGAAAATGCATGATGGAAAATAAAACAAAACACGTTCTTGGTATTGGGCATCTTATTAATTATGCTGCGTATTCATAATTGTACGACATGTTCAATGTCCCTGAGCGTTGCTCACAGTGGGTCTAAATGAACAAACACAAACAAACATTATAACAGGTGTGCAAAGATTATGGATGAAATTAATACCCAGATATAAAGCAGAGGTTCATCGAACTGAGAGTTAAGTACAACATATTTTGTCTTTATCCTTGCAATTTACCCTGACTAAGAATAACAATTAGACCTACTGAATTATAAGGAAGACATGCAACACTCAGACCACTGAGGGTATCTGGTAATATATCCAATAATTGTAAAATATAAAGCCAAGTAGTGTGCTTGCTCCAGCTAGATGGAATTATTATGCAATTCCTGCACATAAACAAAACTATCAAATAACAAATTACACAAGGTAATTAAACCATTCAAAGTTAAAAATTACTCTCTATAAGCATTCTGCCATACTTAAATTAGAAATTTATATCCTGCTTTCTGTTTGAAGCCTTATAGTTATCCTCTTTTTAAATTTAATTTTATGGCTTTCATTTGAAACATAAATATGTATTGCAATAGGAATCAGTGTAATTAAATGCTTATAATGAGAAATTTTGCTTTAACCACACACACTTTTCTGAGTAAGTAAATTCTTTTACTTTTAGTGCATTTGTTTGTTCCGTAGATCTCATCAAGAGCAAAGCTCAGGATGTTTGACATGTCCGTCATCACCGTCATTCACATGTAACAAATGTTACAAATCAACTCATTGGCAAGCAAGTTATTATATAAACCATTAAAAACTCAGCCAATTTAAGACTGTTGTAAAACAAAACTTACATTCATCCATAACTGTATTATCAAAATAACGGGTGATGTGGCCATATAAATCATTCATACACTGCTAACACCATCACACACCTGCACCATTCAAATTAGTGATCTGAATAAATCTACAAGATTTATGCAAACATCACTGTTCCACCTTATAATAAGGAAAGTGCTATTGCAAGCAAGCAAAAAAAAAAAAAAATGTGTATTTCACTTATTTTGAAAATAGACATTCACTATTTATAAATTCCTGTACATAGCGTATACAGGCTTGCTGCACAGGTATTTTGTAAGAGCAGACTTATTTTTCCTGCTCTATATTACTTGGATGATGGTAATTGAAAAATTGTTCGGGAGTGCATTAAATATCCCAATACATTCATAGTAAACTCCATTTTAACAGGTTAAGTTAGCACTAGGTGTATGTACATTCATTTCTTGTCTAGCATTAATGTTGTGTATACTCACATTTTTGGCAAAGTATTCTTGATTCTTAGCATAGAAACACACAATAAGCAAGAGAAAATATTTGTAAGGAAGTGTTGTGATGTTAAACTTTTGAAATAGACCCTTATGTAGAGGTCTATTATTGTGCCACACAAGATTCTGATGGCCTTCTTTTGCGGTACAAAGACTGATTTACTTTTAACAGAATTGCCCCAGATTATTATTCTGTATTTCATTTCTGAACAAAAATAAGCATAATACATGGTTTTTAAACTATGATTTGTGCAAAAAAAAAAATATATATATATTAATGATCTAAATATTAATGCTGACTTTAGATTTGGGATTGTGTACTCATGATGAGCGCTCCAATTTAGATGCATATGTCAACTTGGGTACCTAAAACTTGGTATCACAGGGTTGGGTTGTCCTCCATGGTGTAGTGGTTACCATGCTAGCCTCTAGTTCCATAGGTCGTGGTTTCAAACCCGACGTAGGGTGATGGATTTTTTTTCAGGCGTAAAAATCCATAGCATGGCTTCCTTTGGAAGGGAAGTAAAGCGGGTGGTCCCATGTCATAGATTTACAGCACGTAAAAGAACCTCAAACCTGATAAAGAGTCCTCTGAGCAAAATTACTGGTTTTCACGCCTGATATAGAATGGGACGCTAAGGACCACAGCAGTTAAAGAACATCCATAAATAAAACTCAGTTTAATTTTACAGGGTTGGTCTAACAAAGTACTGTTAGTGCCTATCTGCAACTTGAAATTTTGGGAATTATGTGTTTCAAATTTTATGACCTTAGTTTTATGTATATTTACAGACAATTTATAGCCAAAAATCAATGGCATACAGTTTTAAAGATGTGATTAAATTTTTATATAAGATCTTCTAACTTTCCACTTAAGACTATTACACTGGTATCATCCACAAGCAAAACTGTGGTTGCAGTGTTCTTTATTGCCAAAGAGAGGTCACTGATATATAGATCAAGAAAAGTAAATGGCCAGAAACTGATTCTTGTGGGACTCCATGCTTAAAGGGGAATGAAACATAAAAATGATTTTTTTCATTTGTCACATTAGTTTACCTGCCATCAGAAATAATTTGCAACACACGCAGTCCCATCATCCTAAAGGTTATTGATTTACAGCATCTTCCTCAATACATGCATGATCAGATACTACTCAGGACATAATATATCTCTAGTGTTGTTTACTGGTGGACAATGTAGCAACTATCCCTGTTGTGTTTAGCTAATAAAGCTTACTTGCATATAAACACAATAACAGCACCCCACTAAACCAGCACTACTGTTGAAGGTCCAGAGTGACATGCTACATTATGAGGCACTTTAAATGGCAAACGAATCCCCTGTATGATTTTAACTAGGGGAAGTGATAATTTATCTCTGTAAACAGAGATCAGAGCTAAAAACTAACAAATCACTACTCATAATCCAGATAATACTAGATGATGGTCATCAGTCTGGCATCTGCTTTTAAAATGAGTGAATGTGGTATCCAACCATATCGGTTTTAACTAAAAAAAGTGTAATTTCAAAGAATTATACCATTGTGACAACGATTCTGAGGCAAGTGTGAACACCGATAAACGTGCTAGCTCTATCTTTTGGTGTAAGTGCAATGAATGTATACCTATGAATAATGGTGAGGATAGTGTATTTTGCTCGAACTATGAAAACACAAAATTGGTGAAGAATGACTATTGGTATATCAGAGTACCCTAAATTTCACAAATTAATTATTGATTATAATGTTCTGAACATTGTAAGGCTAATTTAGCATCAAAAACAAGCAGAGCTAAAAAGAAATTACTCATCTTGAAAATTACACCTTGAAAAATAAAAGTAGAGATGTTAAGCAGAAATGACATATTCTGTGGTAGAATACAATTATTTTCTGGGCTTGTAGTCCATGGTCTAAAGGGTTCTGAAGTTAAATTTTATTATTGGAATATTAGATTATAATTATAATAATTATTCAATATTAGACACCAGCCATGTAAGCCTCAGCATGTACATACAATCCTAATAAGATCTGGCAGTATACCTGTTACAAACAGTTTTGCAAGCATTGTCTTTATGTTGTCATAAGCAGCCTCTTCCAAATTGAATTTCACCATACCTCTTTGAACAGGTTCAGTATATATATATATAATTTTGCAAGAGTTTAAATCCATGACAGAATATATTAAATATTTCGCTGAAAATCATGGGAATTTTCCATCCTCTGCAAACCATATAAGTTTACTGCTAACTTTTAATGAATCCAAGTTCTTTTACCATTCTTGACCCTAAAACATTCTGGCAATTGGTGTTATGTTTTGAATAGTTCTGCCGAATATAGGCCTTGAAAACATTGCCAAACCAGTGATTTGTAGAGGGACTTAAATTATTGAAACAGTATACCAGATAATTATGAAGAACTTGCTATTATAGATTTTCCTTCCAATTTCTTTCCTAGTAAATTTTTATGAGTTCCACGTGAATGTATTACCTCAGTACCACATTGTTTTAACACATAGCTTTGACCCTTTAATGTAATGAGAAGTAGTTTGACTTCATTTCTGGATAAAACATATACCTTGAAAAATAAAAGTAGGGATGTTCAAGCAGCAATGAAATATTCTGTGGTAGAATACAATTGTTTCCTGGACTTGAAGGCCATGGTCTAATGGGTTTTGAAGCTCAATTGTATTAATTGAATATTAGATTATAATTATAATAATTATTCAATATTAGATGCCAGCCGTGAAAGCCTCGGCATGTACATATTCTTGGTAGCTTCATTTCCATATGTAGTGAAAGGCTCTTCTTCTTCCTCATAATCACTTGTATCAGAATCTGAAGTATGAAGTTCATAGAAACTTTTATTCAGTTTAGCCTGATCTACCTCTCATCATTGATTATTTTCTGGATATATTCAGGTTCCAACAATATGTATTTCCTTATAATTTCAGTACCTAGTTCATATTATATTTCAGAATTGTTAGTTTTTTCACCACCTATTCTGGATTCTCTTCCACTACTGTTATCATCACTGTCTTCATTATCAGTCTTATCACACAGTTCGGAAACTATTATTTGTCCTGAAGCAGATTTTGATAAAGGCCCTTTAGACTTTTATCCGGCATAAGCTGCTTTTTTAAAATCTGTGACTTCATAACTGTGTCCTTAAAGTGGAGGAAACATAAAGGAACTCCAGAATCAGGCAAAAAATTGTTTCTTTTGTAAAATTATGAAAATGAGTTCCCCTGTGTATTTTACTTTTCACATTACAGCCATATGCACTACACAGACATTTTCTTTTTCATAATGTTACACTGTTGCATAATATTAAAGTGCCTTAGTAATACCACCATTGTCCTGCACTGTGATGCTCTGGTTCTCAGCCATGAGGGTGCCGATTGTAAGTCCCAGGTATAAGACTGATGCCCACTCAGCATTGTGAGGAAAGTGAAGAGCTGTAATAGGCAGCAATCCTGGCCACGGAGGCCAACATTCTGAATTCGACCATGTCATTGCTGTGCTGTCACTCCTGGTTCCAACAGCCCGGTGTCTCTTCTCACCTCCTCCTCCCTCCTGGGGGTGCCCCCTTGTGGGGCATAGGTACAAATCCTCACGGGAGAAGTGCCGAGACCCCTCCTTTAATCAGGGGGGGAACCACCACCATAAGGTACTCTAGTCTTAAACTTGGAGTTCAGGCAAGAACAATTGAGTAGCTCCCAGAACACGGTTGTAACCCTCATTTTCTTACATGGAAGAAGGTGCTTAGGACAAGGCAGAGATGTTTGAAATTTTATTTAGAGGACATTGTTAGAACACATCCAATATCTCTGCCTTGTCCCAAGCACCATTGGCAACCTTCTTCCATGTGAAATTCAACTTTGGAAGAAATGAGGGTTAAAACCTTGTTATGGCTCGCTATTCAATTATTAAAACAAATTACTGCATGTGAGGCAGAGATCGTCTTGTAATCCTAAAGCTTCCTCCAATGCACAATGTGCACTGATGACATTTGACACAGACTTTGTTTAGCTTGGGCAGCAATAACAGTTTACATGGCATATCCTTCATTTAGGAAGCAACATCATTTTTGTGTTTTTGTTCTCCTTTAATAGTTGTCCAATTTGAATTGTGTTTACAATGCAATGCATTTATCTGGACACGCTTTTCTGTTAGGTATCAAGATATGATATAAACCAACTAAGGTGTTGATTCTTTGTTCTTAGTTTTTCTTTTAGAATTTCATGATCAGTGCAGTTAAAAGCTTTGGCTAGGTCACAAATTATACCGTTCGCATACATTATTGGCCATTTTTTTAAAATTAGAGATATTCTATTTTCCTTATAACTTTTTTTTTTTTTTTTTTTTTTTTTCCTTTATAAATTTCTGTTGTATGGAAATGTTACTTTCCATGTTTAAATAAAACTAAGATACAGTTTTAGTATGAGGTAGGTCTTAACCTTGAAATAACTGCAGTGGTAGGAAAAGATTTTGAGCCCAATATATTAAGTTCTTAAATTTACATATTAACTTACCAAGTAGTACCATTTGGACAGCTAGCCACACGTTATGGGAATTAAGTATGACTGAATGGACAACTAGAGCCTCTTGTCATGTGACCATTGTTTCAGTTTGCTGCCTATCTAAATGTTCTGTGGCTTGAAGTGACTAGTTTACTGCATTCCAGACAGTGATTGTCTTTCAGGCAGCCAGCACACCTAGGAAAACTCTTACTTGGCAGTCTGCAAATAACCTAGTGCAGAAGGGTCCATTTTTGCTGCAGTGCAGTTGTACTATAACAATACAGATGGTAAAGCCATGTAAAGAGAATTGTTTAAACAAAATGGTTTCTGAATTTGTCAAACATGTGTTTGCAACAGTTTGATATTGTGTAGTGTCTGTGGAGTTAAAGTATCAGCAGAGAAAAAATTCACAGTGCTACACATCAAATGCGACAAACACACATGCTCTCAAGAATGCCACTAAAAAGTATTTTTCAGGACCGTTACTGTTAATGCAAGTCTAGCAGTGGATTTTCAGCATTTTTCAAGAACTGTAATATTCTGGTTTCAGTTAATAGTCCTCTATGAAAGCCAAGTAATTAACATAAAATTTAAGGGACATCCTGAAATCCTCACTGGCCAATCAATTCCCAGCAACATGACTTTAAGAAGAACCATTCTGAGTACTATGAAGACACCATAAGAAGAATTTAGACAAATAATCTAAACTAACCAGATCTTTGTTGCTATGTGGAATAGCAACATTGAAGGCCAACATCATTACTGGTACTATGGAAATGAATAACTTGTGTCAAAGTTTCTCCTGAGCATGAAAGCTTTGAAAGCAATCTTCAGATCTACTATAACTCCAGAAGTTCCCCTGCTATCAGAAGCCATCATTAGACGGAGGCCTCCTGGATCAATGCTGCTGTGTACTGTGCAAAATCTTCCAAATTGTGAAATCATAGGTTGATACTCTAAAGATGCAAGAAACTAAAAGCATCCAGTGACTCAGGAGCTTTTTCGCAAAGTTGCAGTTCTGTGAAATAGCAGGGAAGCTATACTTAAAACCAAATTTCAGTCTTATACCCCTACAGTTGTGAAATCTTAAACTTTCATTGGACTTGTCAACATAATTCAACTTGCATTTTGTAATATGTGTGGTGAAGTTGGTGAAACAATGAAAAATAAAATGAAATATGCACCAGATAAAAATCTGGGGTACCAATCCATGTGCTTGATTTCTGAAGTGCTAAGTGGTGAAAACTTAAATATTAAATTTCAAAAAGAACTAACTTCTGGTGACTTGGAATACTTGAAGTATGCTGCATATATGCACATATATATAAAACTGCAAACTAAGGTAGCTAAATTTTTCTGTGCCTCTTTGTTTACAACAAATATGATTTTGAAAAGGTTAGTAAATTACATTTTAAAAACAATGCTACATTGTAACCATAATTACTGTTCATGGATGTTTTGTAATAATTGTAGGTCAGTTTTGGGCCACCTTTTACAATTTTGTAGATAATTTTAATGCATTTTTAGATCATCAACACTCATATCATAGTGATATTTATCCACGCCAATGGGAGCATTTAGTTCCATTCTTGCTCTACTTCCTGCCATCTGATGTACCTGGGTACATTTATTATTTTGAGTTCAGTGATCACTTGAAGTGAATGAGATTTTATTACTGTCACATTTCTTAAAAATTGAAGAACTTGCTGCCTTTAAGTATTGCTTTCACTGTGGTTGACTGCAACTAAAATACTTTCTATGATACAAACTCCAATATTGTTCTAATCATATATTGATTCATATGCATTATTTAAAAATTATTAGAAGTTAATAGATGACAATTTCAGGATTGTCCCTTCACAAGCATCATAGGCGACATTATCCAGTTGGTGTGCTTTATTGTCCAACATTCATCATGTAAAGGTTAAAATTGTGAGAACACTGACATAATACAAGTCTTGGAACCATTCATGACATTGTGCATGAAGTGCTTGGCAAGAATAAATTGCATGCAAAGTTTATTGTGATGCAGCTGGTTATTAGGAGGTCGGGCCAAGTTGGAGATAAAGACAAATTGCACTCTTGCCTGATGTAAACATCACAAGTGCTATCAACAGATAACCATATCCTCTGGAAGTTTCTTTCCCCCGTCTCCAGAAGGTGTATCCAGATAGTTCTGGAATGTTCTGTGCAAAATTCCATTGGCTACATAAATGAACGTTCTCGCAGTGAGTTGAGTCAGTCTGTTAGCGGGCAAGATAGCCAGTGCATTTATGGTGCGACGAAAAGTGCTGTTCTCCTAGCGAGTAGTTTGTGACAACTGGCGTGACATGCAGTGAGTCCTGCTACTGCATGAGAGATTGGAGATGTGTTTTGCTTGACTCCCCTGCAAGTGAACTGAAACAATTGGAAAAAGAGGCTACGTCATGAAAAAAGTGAAGTGACAGTGTGAACTAAGTGGAGTCTCAGTGAAAATTGAACTAGATTAAAACAGTGACAGAGAAAACTAGTGAAGTGGCAGTTAAAACTGCACCAAGTCAGATTATTATGCACACATAGTGGAACAAAAGTAGCAGTGCATCAAAACCCCTACTGATAACCATCCACTGTTTGTTTGCAGCATCACAACAGTTAATTTAATTGAATCTTGATCAGTGTAGTGTATCGCTTGATACACTAAAACTTCACTTACTTGAAATTAATCGAACATGTTTCAAAAGCACCACTTGCTTCAGCTTTTTTCTGACTGAGCATGCTGGGAATTCAGGTCTATAGATGTTGGTGGCATGAAAGTGGTGTCATCTAGTGTGTCCATGATGAAACTGCTTAGATTCTTGAGTGGCAGGATTTCAAAGTTCATTACCATTTTCATGTTTTGGATTATGTGTATGTTTTCCCAAACTTTTAGTTCTCTTGGATTGGTGGTGCATTTCAGGAGTCTGACTTTGGGGTTGATGTGGTTTGTGGTCCAGAAATAGTCTGCTATGGCAGGTTTGTCCATCTGTTTGTTGGATATACATCTGAAGTGTTCTTCTCTTCTGGTTTCAATATTTCTTTTTGTTTTGCCAACATACACCAAGTCACAATTTTCACAGTTAGGTAGATGCCAGATTTTTTTCTTGTGGAATTTTACCTTTGTCAGGGGAAGCTAGAAGGTTCTGAATTGTGTTTTTATTCTGTGGTACAGACAATTACATACAGAGTAACAGTTTCAATCCAAAATCTCATGAACATTCCATTTTCAACAGCCTTGCCCACAGACTTGTCCACCTTCCCCTCAGCATAGAGGAATATGAACATAAAACTACATCCTCTGCATAGCAGAGGTAAATGGCTACAACACCAATATGGTCCACAGTAAAATAAAAAGTTCCAGAAACAAAAAAGCTTTAGAGAAAATGCAACCCTCTGTACACAGGAAACAAAACAAATATTCATAAAATTCACACACCATCCTCAGCTTAATCACAAATTTAGTCAAATCTTCAAAAAAATACAACATATCATTGGCACCATAGAATAAACACAATTCAAAACCTATTAGCTTCCCCTGTCAAAGATCATATTCCACAAGAAAAAAATCTGGCATCTACCTAATTAACTGTGAAAATTGTGACTTTGTGTATGTTGGCAAAATAAAAATAAATATTGAAACCAAGGAAAGAACGCTTCAGGTGTATATCCAACAAACAGATGGACAAATCTGCAATAGCAAACCATTTCTGAGCCACAAACCATGACGTCAACCCCAATGTCAGACTCCTGAAATGCATGAAAACGATAATGAACTTGAAATCCCGCCACCAAACAATCTAAGCAGCTTCATCATGGACACACCAGATGACACCACTTCCACACCACCTACATCTATTCCCCCCAGGGGCTCACCTCGTGTGAGTACGGGTTAGGCGCGCCCGGGGTCTGAGCCACTCGCCAACATTTCACCCCATCCATTCTCATCTACTGTGCCACGTGAATTTTTTATTCATTTGTTCATGATCCTCTTCCTCTTCTAGGCTTATTCTGATTTCTAGTTTTACGTTTTAGTCTTATTAACTCCTGTCTCACCAACAGGGATCTTTTCTGTCTCCGTGGTTCTTTCCCACGGTTCCCGCGCGGCTTCCGACATGTGTGCTCTACGGAGGTCTCAGACGCGAAGTTCGGGCGGACCCCTCGCACTGCCCCTGTGTGTAACCTTAGGTGCGGAGCCCGTCCACGCCGTCATGTACACCACGTAGCTCTCTGGGGGCCCGGCTTGTGTTAATTCTCCAACGACCGTGTGTCGTTGGATTAGTATCACGGGCCGGACGTGTTACCGCTGACGTAGCCTCGGTGTAATCAACCACAAGTCCCCTGAATCCGTGTCTGTGTCTTGCTCGCAGCGCGGCCTAGAGTGGGGAGACATGGGCGGTTATACCCATGGTAGGGGCTTAAAGCCGGGGTGTGTGTGGTGAACGGCTTACACATATGGACTAGCAGTGGAGTTTGGGGGGTAGCCCTTCTGAAGTACGCCTTGAGATCGGTCTTGGGAGGGTTCCCACGACGGCGCAGACCGTGGAGATATGGTGTCTTTTTCTTTAACCCCCGGATGGCAGGCTGACGCCGACGGTTCCGGATGGGGGTCTATTCATCATGTATCCGCGCAAAACCCCTTTCACTGACATATTTTTAGTTATGACTTTAGCAAGTGATGGAAAAACGTTCAAGGACCTTAGCTCTTTTTACATAAAGCGTGAGGTGGATCGGATCTGTGCCCAGGTGAAAAACGCGACGCGACTACGAGACGGTACGTTATTGATCGAAACCGCCAACGCCGAGCAGTCCCAGAAACTGTTGAAAACGAGTTTGCTGGGCTCCTATCCTGTCCGGGTAGTCCCACATAAGTCCTTAAACTCTGTTCGGGGGGTTGTCACCACCTCCAGTCTCGATGATCTCTCCAACGATGACATAGTGTCTTGTCTCTCCGATCAACGTGTCTGTCAGGCGTACCGGCTTTCTCGCAAACAGGACGGTCAGGAATACCCACTACGTACTGTGTTTCTAACTTTCAAAGGTACTGTATTGCCGGAGTTCATTTTTTGTGGCTACGAACGTGCCTCCGTGCGCTCTTATATTCCGAACCCCATGCGCTGTTTTCGGTGCCAAAGGTTCGGCCATACTACCCGCTCGTGTGCCCATCCAGCTCTCTGTGAGCGATGTGGCCTACCTGCCCATGACGGCGCAGCATGTGTTCGTGACCCTCGTTGTGTTAACTGTGGAGGATGTCATCCGTCTAGCTCACGACAGTGTTCTCGTTTTTTGGACGAAAAGTGTATACAGGAGTTGCGCGTTAAGGAACGCCTCACCTTTCCTGAAGCACGGCGGCGCTTTGCGCAACTTCAACCTGCAAACACCTCTGGTTATTCATCCACCGTCCGCCGCACTCCTGTTGCCACTGTTTGCTCGCCTCTCACGTCCGTTGCCCATGCTTCGACACAAACCGAGCCTCCTGCGAATACTTCTCCATCGTCTCGAGTTGACAGTGCTGTACAGTCTTCATCTTCAGCCGTGTCGCCGCCAGCCTGCAAGCCGTCTACCAATGCTCACCCTTCAGCGACTTCTACTGAGGGTGTTCGTTCACGGCCTCACCATAGACCGAGTAGTCGCACTTCCTCTGCAAAGTCCAGGTCCCGTTCCACGAGCCGCAGAGGCTCTTCTGGTTCCCGGGCATCGGAGGGTTCGCCAGAGGATGCGGCTTTTACTGTCGTTGGTCCGAAATCTGTTAAGATGCAGAAGAAACTCAAGCTGTCATCTTAGCCTTTTTTGAATGGAGATACTCCACTGGAACGTTAATGGGTTTCGGGCACGCCTTCCGGACTTACAATGTGTAATTTCCCAACGTTCTCCCTCAATCGTTTGTTTACAGGAAACCCCTCTGCAGCCTCCTCACGCTTTGCATCTTCGGAGCTTTTCCTGCTTTAGACATGACTCTGTAGTTGGACAGCGTGCCAGCGGTGGGGTTGCTATTTTGGTGGCGCATACTATTTGTGCTACCAACATACCGCTTCGCACACCATTGTCGGCTGTGGCTGTGAGGGTCCGATCGGAGGGCGTCTGTTTCTCTGTCTGCAATGTGTATCTGCCGCCGCTCAGTGTAGTTCAAGCGCACGAACTTCGGGCTCTTTTGTCACAGCTAACCCCACCGCTACTTTTCGTTGGTGATTTCAACGCCAAGCATTCTCTCTGGGGTTCCGATATTGATGACGCTCGTGGCTGCCTTATTGCAGACGTTTGTGACATGTCCGGCTTATTTTTAAATACTGGTGTCCCTACCTTCTTATCCTCTGCCTATGGCACCCACTCAGTCTTAGATCTTTCTTTCTGCAGCTCGGCATTACTTCCCCTCATTGATTGGTCGGTGCTTTCTGACCTTTATGGCAGTGATCATTACCCCATTGTCATTCGTTTATCCGGCCACTATCCTCTACCTTCACGACATCCTCCCTGGATTATTTCTAAGGCTGATTGGGAGAGGTTTCGTTCCCTGATTCATCTCACCGCTACTGCTTTTGCCACTATAGATGACATGGTGGAGTATTTTACTTGTTCTCTTTACTCGCAGCGAATTCCAGCATTCCTCGTGGTTCTTGCGCCCCACGTCGCGTTCCTGTCCCTTGGTGGACCACAGAATGCCGTTTGGCCCTTAAGGCACGCAGACGTGCCCTGCGTGTCTTTCATTTACATCCTACTGAGGGGAATTTCGTTGCTTTTAAACGTTCTCGGGCTCGGGCACGTTTTGTGCTTCGGAATGCCAAACGCAAGTCTTGGGAGACCTATGTCTCTTCTCTTTCCCATCGCAGTTCTGCACAACAGGTGTGGTCTGCAGTTCGGCGTTATGGCCGGTGTCGCAGGGTGATCATTCCCGGTCTTGCCGTACACGGCTCCACTCTTACCAGCGAACCCGCTATAGCCGAAGCTCTTGCCAGCTCATTTGCTACTTTTAGTCAGACGGCTAGTTATGACAGCTCGTTTTTACCCATTAAGACATCTGCGGAGCGGTTGGTCCTTGATTTTAACAGCGATTGTAGTGAGTCCTACAACGCACCTTTTACCGTTGCCGAGCTGGTGCATTCTTTGTCTCTCGCCAGGGATTCTTCCCCTGGTCCTGATGACATCCACCGACAAATGCTACTTCATCTTCCGCCTGAGGCGATCTCATTCTTACTTGCGATCTTCAACCGCATGTGGCGTAGACAGGAGTTTCCGTGCTCGTGGCGGACGGGTATTGTCATTCCTATCCCGCGACCCGGTGACGATCTGTCCCTTCCGTCTAGCTACCGGCCTATTTGTCTGACCAGTGTTGTGTGTAAGACCTTTGAAAGAATGATTAACGTTCGGTTGATGTGGTGGCTAGAGCGCAATAATTTTCTCTGCAATGTGCAGTGTGGATTTCGTCGCTCTAGTGTGGACAACCTGGCTCGGCTGGAAGCTTATGTGCAAGACCCTTTTCTCCTGAAGCAGCATGTCGTGGGTGTCTTCTTTGACCTGCAGAAGGCGTATGACACTGCTTGGCGCTACGGTATTCTTCGTACGCTCCATGGTTATGGTTTGCGCGGCCATTTAGCTGCCTTTCTTTCAAACTTTTTACAGCTTCGGTGTTTTCGTGTCCGCATTGGAAACACGCTATCTCAGGAGCGTATCCAGGAGAACGGTGTACCCCAGGGGTCGATTCTTAGCGTCACTCTCTTTGCGGTAGCCATTAACGGTATCTCTAGCGTTGTTCGTAGCGATCTTCCGATGTCTCTGTATGTTGACGACTTTGCTATATATTATCGTTCCTATAGTGTGGATCACATCGAGCGTCAACTACAGCTGGCCATAACATCTCTTGCAACCTGGGCGCTACGCAACGGCTTTCGTTTCTTCGCTTCGAAAACGAAGTGCCTTCACTTTTATCGCCTTCGTGGTATACATCCCCCTCCTGACCTTCACTTGCTCGGCACACCCTTGCCGTTTGTACCGCACCTCAAGTTCCTGGGTCTTTACCTCGACCGCAAACTTACCTGGGAGTGCCATATTCGCCGGCTTCGTGCGATCGCTCTCTTCGGGTACTGAGGCTTTTATCTGGAGCTTCTTGGGGCGGTGATCGCACCGTGATGTTGCGACTCTACCGCTCCTTGGTTCGGTCCAAACTGGATTATGGCTTCTAAACTCCGCCTCTTGGACACTGTCCATCATACTGGTATCCGTGTTGCAACTGGGGCTTTCCGCACTAGTCGTGTCGACTGTTTATACGTTGACTCTGGCGAACCCCCGTTGTCTATTCGGCGCTCGTTTTTACTCTGTTCTTATATTGCAAGGTTGGCGGCTCACCCAGGTCACCCTTGTTTTAACTCTGTTTTACACCCGGCTCTCGCTGTCCGTTATGTGCGGAATAGTAGCTCTTCCCGCCCCCAGCGGTATTCGGTTTCGCGACCTTCTTGTTGCACGTGACCTCCGACTGCCTGCTGTAACGCGGTTCTCCTTTGGACGTTGTCCACCGTGGCAACTCCAGCGCGCCCGGTTTGACCTAGCCCTATCGGACAACGCTCGCCGCTCCACCCCACCGTTGGTGTTCCGTCGACTTTTTAACGAGCTTTTGGGGAGTTACCGGAACTACACTCCGGTTTTTACTGATGGTTCCCAGGTGGGTGGTGCTACAGGTTGCGCTTTCGTCGTTAACGCCACGGCTCATTTGTATCGCCTCTTGGACGTCAGTTCCGTTTTTACCGCCGAGCTCTCTGCCATCTTTTATTTCTTGCTTTTTATCTCCACTTTATCTCCAGGATTTTATCTTATCTGCTCCGACTCTTTAAGCGCCCTTCAAGCCTTACAACAGTTTCTCGGCTCCTCCACCTTAGTCGTAAAAATTCAGAACATCGTCTCCCAGCTGCTTTACCGAGGATATCATCTCGTTTTTACATGGACCCCCGGCCATGTGGGCATTGCCGGCAATGAGGAAGCGGATGCGGCTGCAAAGTCCGCCTGCCATTTGTCTGAGTTTTCTACAGCGACTGTGCCTTACCGGGATGTCCAGCGTTACTTCAGGCGTCATATGTTCCTGACCTGGCAGGAGTCATGGGTGGCGTTGAGTGGCACACAACTGCGAACTATTAGGGACACCGTCCACCCCTGGCCCACTTCTTGCAGAGAATCACGGCGATCAGAAGTTGTTCTGACTCGTCTACGCCTGGGTCATACTCGCGCCACTCATGGATATCTTTTGCGCGGAGATCCGGCCCCAATTTGTCCGACTTGCGACGTTCGCCTGTCCGTCCCACATGTTTTACTCGAATGTCCGCGATTCGCCCGTGAGCGCCTCTCCTATGGTCTAGGTCATACCCTGCGTGTTGTTTTAGGCGACGACCCAGTGGCTGTCGATCAGGCACTTCGGTTTGTTTTAACTATTGGCTTTTATGCGCAGGTGTAAATTGCTTTTATCTCTTTTATATTTTGATTTTAAGCTTTTAAACCTGTGCCTGTATAGTTTTTTTTTTCGCTTCTTTTTAGCTTTTAACATGTCTTTTAGGGTTTTGGCTTTTTTCTTAAGTTTTATAGTGTTTTAGATTCCATTATGCCTTTAGGCTTTAGCGGTTTTAAGTTTTGACCTCGGGCCCTAATGACCTAGTTGTCGACGGGCCCTTAAACCCCACTCACTCACCCCTACATCTATTGACCTGAATTCCCTGCATGCTCAGTTGGAAAAAAGCTGAAGATGAAAGCAAGCGGTGCTTTTGAAACATGTTCGATTAATTTGAAGTAAGTGAAGTTTTAGTGTATCCACCGACTCAAGATTCAATTAAATTATTGTTTCACTTTACTGTCTCTAACTTCTGAATAACACTTCAATCACAACTGTTGTTAGCATCATAACAGATATTGTTTTCAGAGTATTCTACCCACTAATGTGAAAGCAGCTGAATGATATGATCCTGGAGAAATGGATAAAAAAAAGAAAGAAATGTGCAAAATCCAAGGTCAAAACCATGGTCATCACATAATTGTATTTGTGCAGAATAATCTACAGCAAATTTTCCCACCTGGCAGACTATGAACCATTGTGTAAAATGGCACAAGACCAACTTTTGAAGAGAATCTGAAGGTTTAGACTGATGACTATAGGCTGGTTCACAATAACCAAGAACGATAATCAGAATGACAGAGTTGAAATACCTATAGTTTAATGAGAGCATTCACAATTTACAGGAGGTTTTCCCAGGGCCCAGGAACAGGAAAGAAGACTTGGCCAAGTTTTAACTTTTTCATTCCCGGGACAGAATATTGGATCATATTGTGCATATTAGACTCTTCACTGTAGAGATTATTCTAGGCGCCATGACATGAAACTACTGCTAGTGCTCCCAGTTGCAAGCTAGAAACATCAAACTGGAAGAAATTAATAGCATATGTGCGTTCTAACCTCAATTGGCACCCGCAAATCCATTGAGCATTGTTTCTTGTAGTGGTCATCTGTAGTTTATGTGCAGCTCAAAATTGGCTATTGCCTTAAAAACATAGCAAACGCTACAAAGAACAGGAAAAACCACTAGAAATGAACGAAGTACAATAAAGAACTTTAATGTATGCAATTAAATAAAGGAATGAAAGTTGAGTACGACTAGAGGAATCGAAAATATAATGGATCTGCATTTATATAATGTTTACTCTATCAAATTTTGATGTTGACTGAATTGGAAGCAGGTGAAGAAGTATCATTGGTCAGTTAAAACAAATTAAATCCTAATGTGCAAAATTAACTTTCCACTTTGTAATCAATGTAATTGATATGCATCCTCCTTCTTGCTACTGGGCTGTTACGAACAAAAATCTTGTATGCTACATTTGTTCCCATTCTCATTTCCGGTTTGGTTACCACTCTGGGCTTATTGTGAACCAGCCCTATGGATCCTGGTTTCTGTTGCATGACAATAAGCCATCTCATTCATAGCTTATATCCCCCAGTTTTCTGTAAAAAATTGGCTACTGTATTTAATCACACACTGTGTCATTGGACTGGCTTCGAGTTGATAATGTGGAGGCCCTGCAGACGATGTGACTACTGCAAGTTATAGATGCACCTTTTCCAAGCAACAGAAATAATGTAAATAGCATCTTGTGTGAACTGAGGGTAGATTCAGCTTCAAGAATTTTGTAAGAATGTCTGAAGAAGATTTCAATTTGTTGCTGACTATAATTTCACCAGCAATTGCAAAACAGGAGACAAATTTCAGAGCAGCCATATTAGCTGAATTGAGATTAGCCTTAACCCCCCCCCTCAACATTAGGCCAAGCTCACCTAAACATTCCATTTTTTATTTCATTTACATAATCTTTTAGGGACATATCCCAGATGATGGGTCTTGCATGAATCTCATTAATTAACTGTACTGTCTTTTCTTTCGTCCACTCCATTTTTCTCACTAGTAAGCAATCAACAATATGCATGGGCCAGTTGCCTGTATCATATCTGACCGAAGTTAGTCGGATCTATACTAAGTGAGCTGAATACATTTCGCACTCAACATTTTTCCACTGCCGGTGGAAAACAATTCTGTTTAGCCAAGATATGTTGAATTAGCATGTTATGCAAGACTTGTTGGTCAATGGAGACAATGTTGAGCTCATTGTGCCGAATCAACATGTTTTGTTGATTGTTGAGGCAGTGAAGTCCCACCTTTGCAATGTATGGGGTTTATTGCACACACCCTATTTTTCAAGTTGCCCCTATAAATAAGAACCGCATACAATTAGATCAGGGGATCATGAGGGCCATAATTGTTTACTAATTACCCTATTTTCAAAAATTTCCTGAATTAAACTTAATGACCCATCAGCTGCATGCATGTTGGAAAATTACAGAAAGACACTCAGTGTTGGTCAGCTGTTCTAAAAATAATGTGAACAAGTCATTCCTGTATCTGCATTTATTAATTGTTAAAAAAATGGAGGTGTTATTATTTTATATGCATTTACTGCACACCAATTTTTGTGTCATGCAAGGGGATCTGTGTGTTAAATTGGGTTTCTTTGTGCTTCAATATCTGTTATTTTGTGGCAAAATATAACCATATAAATGGAACATTGCTTCATCAGAGAAGAATATTAGGCATGGATCAATTACTCTTATCATTTCACAAAATCCAATTACAGAAATTTAGCTCACTCTGATGATCACATGAAAAGTAAGATGTATGCAACGAACTCCATAGATTGTAAGAACTAAAAGAAAACGTCAGGCGAGAAATTCACTCAGTTTTGTGTATTAAACTCTTGTGTGTGAATGAAAATTACCTGAGAAGATTCCAGAAGTGTTTAGTTAGAGGACAACATTTCCAACATCATCTATGATAAGCAGGGTTAGGAAGTTCATGTTCTAAAAACTCTTGTAATATGCATGCAAATATGCCCTTAAAATGTGCAAAATATGCACCAAAATATGCCCTAAAATTATTATATTTAAAGTCAATGTGCACATGCAAACTTACATTTATTGCTGAGAAGTAGATGCCCATGACTCCACATCCAAAAGAGGGATGAATTACAATTTACCACTACTGCATGACGGAGACTTTCCATGGTATATCTTCATCTATTGTCTCTCAATATACTTTTGTATCTTGAAAAACTTGTTTCAACGTCACATGAGGATATTGGTGCATACTTAAAACTTGATAGTTGTTCCACAGAAAGAGACAAGTCTTCAGGTATCCTTAAAGTTCCTCCAAGAATTTCTCGTATTTTGGAGATATGTTTATACCCAGGGTTTCTTAAAAGAACAAAGTTTACTTTGTCTTTTTTATTTTCTGCCCTACATTATCTGGAATGGACACCAAACCAGAAATGGTAGTATCAAATACTTTTAATGACCGATTTAAGGGAAGACCTGTTGTTTCCAGGGATTTAATTGCTGCAGGCATATTGGAAAACTGTGTTAATATAAAGGCAAGATTTCCTTCAAGTTCTTCATCTGAGAGAACATTCTGTGCTATATGAATTGAAACATCATCATCTGATTCTAATGAATTAATAACTCTTCTGACTGACGCTAAATGTTTAGCATAATACAATGCAGCTGTTATCCAACTCCCCCAACGGTTTAAAACAGGTTCAGGTGGTAGTGGAATATTAGGCACCATCTTTTTGAACAGCTGACTGTAGATGCAGATTTAAGAAACACTTTCTTCACATTAGAGATTAACTTATCTACTTTAGGAAAACATAACCTAATTGTTTCTGCAATGCGATGAAGGGCATGAATAAGACAAGCTAAATGAATGCTCTTAGGAAAAATTTCTCTTAGTGTTTTCCCTACTTTGATCATATAGCTTGCTGCATCAGTTAAAAACAAAAGTGCATTGTCATATTTTATATCACCAGGCCATATTAATTTCATAGAGTCAATCACAAGTTGACTCACTGATGCACTGTTAGTAACTTCTGAGAGCAAGTTAAGAGATAGGGCACACCTGCCTCTTGCTGATTTAGAACATCCAATATTAATTTGCAATGAAATTTCCTACATCAGCTTTTCATCTATTGATATCCAAAGAAACTCATTTGCTAACTTAGTTTGCAAGGCAGATATTACATTGTTGTAACAACAAGGGATGATGTTTTACGTAAGGTACTTTGGTCAGGCACATGTTGCTTGGTGTATTTTTCTAAAAAAAAAAGTATGCAAAATTGGGTTATTTATTTTCCATAAAGGTATGTCAGCTGCTAGGAATGCTTCACAAAGATCATATGAAAACTGTGTAACTCTACTTCCCATACACTCGACTAGTAGACGGACATTTTCATTTGTCACTTTTTTCACAATCATTTCCCTGTGCTTTGCAGTATTAATATGTTGAACGATCTGAAACCGTTTTTCACTCCCAATATTTTGTTCACATGCCTTACATTATAAGATCTACCATCTGTACTAATAAGATCACTAGAAAATTTTCTTTGTAAACTCTTTCGTCTGCTCGCATTACTTGGTTTCACCTTCGGCATTTTTAATACTGTATGTATTCATACCACCTCGTCACAAACAAACTGGCTGCAGTGGCTGCTCGATCAACACACTGTCTTATTGCTTTATCTATTCTCCAGTACAGCGGGGATATCCCTATCTTCCAAGCCATCACATGATTCTTACCAGCATTGCATCACTCACTCTTCACATGATCATGAATCACTTGCCTCAGTGATATTGACAGAGGGTGAAGCGGGATCCTTTTGTTAGTATCAGTTCACAGAAAAACAAGTTGACCAGTTAACCAAAATAACTCATTTTAAAAAAATATTTCCCGTTTAAGTGTTAGAATATGCCAAATAAACATGCTATTTACTAAATATGATGCAGTTACTTAAAACAGCATAAATATGCAATTATATGCCCAATAAAAATCACTCAGGGCACTAGAAAATTCATAGTTCATGAAGATAATTTATCAGCATATCAATAACATGCTTTGAAAAAAATATGCAAATGCATGAACTTCCTAACCCTGATGATAAGGTATGTGCTTATTATCATTGTAATTGTAGCTGTGAGAACATTAGGCGGTTGTGGGTATATTATTGTGTCAGTGAGAGTCCGAGCTGTGGCAGCCACAATGTGAAGGAAAAGCACTGTATTTGACAGTGGTGTGCACCATACAGTATATTTTGAACAGCACTTCCTGTCAGATCCAATGAAAAAAGTTAAACAGGCAAAAAAAATCTATTTCTGGGTTCATAGAATTGTAAGTCCTCCATTACTTAGTCACATGTCCACATGTAAATTTGCTTTTCTTGTAATTTGCCTTCTCAGTGCTAAAATCTTTCTCCAGCACCACCAGTCATCACTTACTTGTTAAACACAGTAAGATACCTACGGGGGCTGTCCCAGAAGTACCCGACCTAACAAAGAAAACACAAAACTTTGGTAAAAAAATCCTTATTACTCTACATACTCCCCTTTCAGGTCGATACACGTTTTCCAGCGATGTTCAATAGCTTCCATACCCTGCTTATAGTGAGAGCCATCGAACTCTGCAAAATAGCCATCAACTGCAGACTCCACCTCTTCATCGCAAAGCTTTTACCATCAAGCCATTTCTTCAAGTTTGGAAACAGAAAATAATCGGAGGCTAAATCTGGTAAATAGGGTGCATGAAAAAGCAATTTAAACTTCAACTCACTGATTTTGGCCATGGTGATAATGGATGTGTGAACTGGTGTATTGTCTTGTTGAAACAAAACTTTCTTTTTTGCCAAATGCAACCATTTTTGCTTGATTTCATCACTCAAATGCTGCAATAAGTTTGCATAATACTTGCCATTTATTGCTCTTTTTTTTTTTTTTTTTGAAGATAATAAAAATTATCCCACATTCATCCCAAAAAATGATGCCATGGCCTTGCCTGCAGATGGAGCTGTCTTCACCTTCTTTGGAGCTGATTCTCCCCTTTCAATCCACTGTTTTGACTGCTCCTTTGTCTCAGGTATGAAGTGATGGATCCATGTTTCATCCATGGTTATGAATCAATGCAAAAACTTGGTTTTATTTCAGTGAAACAATGCCAAACACTCGATTGAAACATCCTCATGTCACTCTTTTTGTTCCACTGTGAGTAAATGCGGCATCCATCTTGTGCACAGCTTTCTCATGTCCAAATTTTCAGTCAGTATGTGATGTACAGCACGTTTTGAAATGATTACGCTGTCTGCTAGCTTGTGCAATTTCAGTCGATGGTCATCCAATACCATTTTGTGGATTTTCCTCACAATTTCTGGCGTAGTCACCTCATTTGGTCAACCATTGTAATGTTCATCTTGGCAGCTCGTACGGCCTTGCTTAAATTCTGCCACCCAATATTTTACTGCTGTAAATGAAGAGCAGACTCCCCCAGAGTAGAATCTAGCTCAGCTCTAATATTGGTTGGACTAAGACCTTTCAAATGAAAGTGTTATCACATAACGATGAACAGTTTCATCCATATTTACAAATTTGCGAAGAGCATTCACTATTGTTGGTTGCCAAACAAATACTAAACAACATAGCTTTGTCAAACTTCACACTTAAGGCTGGTTCACAACCAACGAGAATGAGAAAGTTGAAATACATGTATTCAAATGGGAATGTTCACAACCGACGGGAAGCCTTCCCGGGCCCCAGGAATGGGAAAGAAGAGTTGCCAAACTTTTAACTTTCTCGTTCTCGTTCCCGGGCACAGCATATTAGATCCCTATTGTGCATATTATTGTGCACTCCAGAGGTTATTCTAAGCAGCCGTGACATGAAACAACCACTAGTGCTCTCTATAGTCGCAAGCTGGAAACATGAAACTGGAAGAAATTAGTAGTAAATGTGCTTCCTAACCTCATCCCGACACCCGCAAATCTAATCAGCGTTGGTTCCTCTGGTGAAGGGATCATTTGTAGTTTGTTTATATGCAACTCAAAACTGACTTATACCTAAAAAACAATGGCAAAAGCTACAAAGAACAGCTAAAACCGGTGGAAATGAAAAAAGAACAATAAACAATTTTAATGTATGCCATTAAATAAAGGAATGAAAGTTTGTCATGTGTAGAGGGAATCGGAAATGTAATGAATATGCATTTAGATAATGTTTACTATATCGAATTTTGACGTTGGCTTGGCTAAATTGGAAGTAGGTGAAAAAATGTCATTGGTCAGTTAAAAACAAATGAAATCCCAATGCGTAAAATCAACTTTCACTTTGTGATCGATATGCATTCCCGTTCTCGTTACCGGGCTGTTGTGAATCAAAATTTCTTGCTTCCCGTTCTAGTTACCATTACCGGGTGGTTGTGAACCAGCCTTTAAGCTTTATAAGGTTAGTACTTATTACCAGAGTCATTTGTTTGAAACAATAACCGCTATCTATATTTCAGGTCAGGTACTTCTGGGACTGCCCTCGTACCGTATGACAGAAATTAAACCAGGTCTCAGCAGTGTATGCTGACAAGAATAATAATTTGTTGGTTCATAAAAGATTGCATAGTTTTTATGAAAACAGAAAAGCTACTCCATATAAAAAAGCTTATATATCTACATGCATTTTTCTAGAGGAGACTGACCAGTTACATGCCAGTAGGTATATCTTAGCCTCTGGTTTGGAAGTTAGAAGTCATTGTTTGTGCTACAGTTCTCTTTTTCAATATTTTCTTTATTATTCTAAGTTCATGTAAAACTCTTGCTTTTGTGCTTACAAGTCTTTAAATATTTAATGTGGCAACCTGTTTACAAGCAGTGAAACTAGGAAAACTGCCCCATTGTAAAGCCATATGAATTTAAATGGGTTTTTCTAGTTGCAATTTAATTACAAGCTGATTTACCTCTCCAATTTACAGATATTACTTTTTAGTACAAAAATGAGAAGTTGTTTATTCTAAACGTTTTACTTTCTCTACCACATATGTAGTAGGTAGAGAAGGTATTGCATTCCATCCAAAAATTTGATACTGAGATTTTACCAGAAATGCATGTTTTGAGGCCCCGAAGTAAATAAAAAAAAAAGGCTTTTTTTGTAAAAGATCTGTGAACAGCATAATTCAAACGAAAAGTTGGATAAACACCAAACTAGGTATTTAAGTTCAGTACCTTCCAAAGATGCAACACAAATATTTTCAAGAAAATCCCCCCCTCAAACTACCCTTACATGGAAGATTTTTTGAAAGTTTTAATTTTCTAAAAGGACTAATGATTTTGATTAAAATGCCATATATTGAAGATATTTACATGACGAACAAAATGTATATCTTGAATTTTCTGTAAATAACCTTTAAAGCGCTCTTCATTTGGAAGGAATTTTGTATAATCTTATATAACTGATGAACGTTAAGCGATAGACAAAAACGTACTACACAAGAAATGCAGATCTCTTTAAAACACACAATTTATTTCAAATAACTTTCTTTGTGTTATCAGCCATTTCCGAAATATCCGTTATTAATGATTTGAATTGTTCAATACTTAGCCATTCTTTTGAGGTCCTCAATTTTTTCAGTTGTTTCTCCGATGTCGTGGAAAGAGAGTGAAGTGTGAAATTTTAAGGCCAGCGTATAGTGTCCAATTCTAAGACATTTGATTATTGCTATTACCTTTGTATCTATAATGAATTGTGTAATGCAAATCTTGATTAAAATAAAGTAGATAGATAGGAAAATAAACTTTCGTAAGAATAATTTGTATACCCACTAGTAAACTATGAGGGTAGAGAAAGTTTTGTGAATGTAACACATTAGATTTGTTTATGTGTATTATGTTTATTCAGTTTGCTTTAATACTAGCAGGAGTCAAAACATTTAATAGAACATTCTATTAACTCCACCATTCATCTTGTACATATTATTTTTTAAGCAGCGTATGTCTGTGTTCTCAGAATTTTCAAGATATCTAGTGGATTCGCATGGAAAAAATAATCAGTTGCAATTATTGTATTCATCTGGCAGCTTCTACTAGTTCCAGTAGAGGTCTTACAACTAATAATTTATGAGATCACCCTAAATGTTTGTTCATGCTGGCCAACCTGATCTTCCCTCTAGAGGATCTAGGTGTTATATAATAAGTGGATCACAGAATACGTTTGTGAGAGAGAATTACACTGGAGGCAGAGATTATTGAGCAGTGGAGGTTCACAACCTATACTATCTGCTTTCTGCTTAAGCCAGAAGTGTGCTTCATTCTCAATATAACTAATTTTGGCTAGAAAAATAAAATTCTTATGGGTCTACTACATCTATTATTTAATAATCTGACATCAGCACTGTCATGCACTGTGGTTACAGCATGGTGCTCCAGTTCCCAGCCATGGTATGTGCATGGGTTTGAGCCCACAAATGTGGATACAGACTTTTTGGCCCATGTATAGGACTGTTGCACACTCAGCCTCATGATGCATTTGAGGAGCTAGGATAGGTAGTGGTCGTAGGTCACAAAAGTCAAAGTTCCTACTGGTGGAAGTATGGTGCTGCCCACATCTTCTCAAATTGACTGGATGAATATCCACTTTGCATTTTATATGTGAGCCTAAGATTGGCAGCAGGGTTAGTAAAAACAAAACAAACAAACAAAACAAAAAAGCCAACAAGGACTGTAGTACCACAGATTTAACTCTTTAACATCAGCACTAAGAGTCTAACATGTACAATTAGACCATGTTACACATTAAGAAACCAGATATGAATATTTAGTTATGAAAAATGCATCCAGAAAAATACTAGACATATGGCAGTGACTTGGAAACTAGCCTTAACTTAGCGCCTATAAGATGGCACTAATAACTAAAAATGGTGTTTGGTTCCTTTATGCATAACATTTTCCAATTAATGATAGATGTTAGGTTATGCTGGTCCATTTAATAAACATGGTAGATACTAGGTTATGATGGATAAAGTTAGTTCTTGTAGTTTAAACGAAAGAACAAAGTATGTTCATGGAAATGTAAAATCAGAGTACATTCTTAAAGGAAAGAGTAGAACTAGAAGAAAAATGTTAAACATCTTAAAAGTTGGTACGTACATGATATTAAAGGGACACTTTCATGATAGGTGGCCTGCAAGCTATGTAATATATTAAGATGTAATGTAAATAGAGTGAAGGAATGCCCATATCTTCAACTGTACCAATAGGCATAATTTCCTCATCTCATTCATTAATACCTTGGCTCCAGGAGTGAATTGGCACTTATATGTCAATTCCACAGAGAATATGATTCAATATTGCAATAAGTTTAGTATTATTAAGGATAACAATATCAATAACATTGTAATTCAGAGGAAAATGATAACACTGCATTATTCAGAACCTGAGATTAGACTTGCACTGCATTCCTCAATATAGCAGTTGATGATGAGAATAATGTGCATATAATACACCTCAGCTCATTGATGCAAGTCTGTAAGCAGTTATCAGTCTCTTATAGCTATTTGGATGCAACTACTGCCTGATACTGGATATTGAAAGGGGACTAATTGTTTTTGGATTAAGTAATTACTCAGAAGTATGTACTAGACTTAAGTCCAGTGTTGTCTTCTGCAGAAGATTTATTCATCTGTTTATTTATTTTATTATCTGAAAAGATTCCCTTAGCTCTACTAGGCTCAGTGTGCGAACATTACATTTGCTGTGAACAAATGTGTTACAAATCAAGGATAATCATTAAATACACTCATTCTAATTCAATAATTACTTTGCAGACTTGGCTCATGAGGATAAACACAAATACATTCCTCTGTATGAGGAAATTACATAACATGATGGTGCAATACATAAGATTTTGTATAAATGTAACCTAATATAGCGTTCATAGGGAATAACATTAACCCATTAAGGAAATCTTAATTTTGGGGTGTTTAAATCGAATTATGTATTCCATCGTGGTGTAAATTGAATTATGTATTCCATCTTGGTGTCATTAACTTCAGGAAGAAAGTAGCTAACTTGACTTTAAGTGTTTCCCGCGGATTTGGTTCAGAAACTATGATTTAAATACACATGTTCACAAGATAGCAGGGAGACAGTGCACGGTTATGCACAAGAGGTAGGTTAATCATTTATAAGTCTTTAATTACTGAGAAAATTAGAATTCTAAGGTAGTGGCCATATTTCTAACATCAATATGCACATGTTGAGATACAACACCGCCAGCGAAATGATACTAGTGTTACAGTACGAGCTCTTAAAGGCATATGTTCGTTTAAATGGATGCTATGCAGGTAAAGCACTTGCTGTCAGTCCTGTATAAGCGGTAAAATGCACTGTAATAACAATGTTACTTTTTGGCTCAGGCAGTAAGCGTATAGCTCGTAATCCCATTTATAATTTTGCTGGTGGTTCGAACCCAGTTTCTTGTCGATGTTTTTTTTTTACTGTACAATTTATTTATTTATACTGTCTCTACTCTACTATAATATACTTTTATTTTGTACCTGCTTCTTTTGTTTCTACCAAGTTGTAATTTTATTACAGTTTTTACCCTCTACATTTTATTTTGAAAACTGTTAGTTTTCTCATGGTTTTATGCATGTGTAGGTACTGAAATGATTTCTCACACTCATTTTCAGTCTGTCGGTAAGCCAGATGCTGGAAATTTTTGACGACTTTGAACCTGAAGGTGAACAACTAATTTTTGTCACTCCTCCTGAAGATGGGTTAGAAACAGATGCAGACAGTAACAAATCTGATGACGAACATGATGCCAACCTGAACCATCTGGGTGGAATATGCTTCGGGCGACATGTGAAGTACAGTCAACATCTACGGACACTGAAAAAGTAATCGATTTCTCTGTGAAAAACCAATCAGAAAAAGTAGTGATTCGTTGGAATGACAACAGTGTAGTCACTGCCACTACAAATTATGAGGACTTGAAAATTGGTGCCGTGACTAGGTGGTCAAGTGAGAAGAAAAGCAAAGTCTCTGTACCACAACCCTCACTTTTTATGTCATACAACAAAGAGATGGGAGGAGTGGATCAACTTGACCAATATGTGGCAGCTTATCGATCACGTATGAGATAAGAAATGGTGGTGGCCAATATTTTGTTACTTCCTAGATGTTAGTGTTGTAAATGCTTGGCTGCTGCACTGCAGGATACACCCAGATCGCTCTGAAGGTCTCCTGAAATTTTGATGTTACATAGCCGTAACCTTGTTGAAAATGAACGGGGAGGCATCTCATCAAGGAAAACTCTTCCCCACACCAATTAAAGAAGTCCGTTTTGATGGAATAAACCATTGGCCACTACCAAATGAAACAGATGGGAAATATGCATTGTGTAAAAGGAAAGCTAAGTTCACTTGCAGCAAATGTAAATTAGGTCTTAATCCAAAATGCTTCAGAGAATATCACATCCAGTAATTGCTTCAATGAAAATGTAGCTATTATGTAAAGAGTTATGTATATACTCCTTTTGTGATGCATTATATTCTGTTGATACTTGTGCAATTCATTTTACTTCATTAATAAATAAGTCTTTAGTAACATATCGCTTCATTTACTATTACCATCACTCTTGCTCTTTATAAAAGTCTATCGACCTTAGTGCACGGCATCTGTTATAACGGACGAGCAATATTTTGAAAACTGAAAAATATGAAACTTCAAAAACTATTACAAAATGCTTTTTTTATGTATTAGAAGTATAAATTAATTTCAAAAGTTAAAAGAAAATTCCTAATTAACTTTATGCATTAATGGGTTAAGGCATATAAAACAATTTAAGATAAATGTTATACATTATTAAATAAATGCAATCAATGGTTATAAATCTATTTGTGACATTACACTGAAGAGTAAGGAAATAATGTAAGATTTTTCTCAATTTAATTAAGTCTCTAAACATTGCACAACACAAAAAGAATTATATTACATAGGAATAGTAATACCTCTGTTAGAAGAGGTATCTCAATTAATATTACTTTAACTAGCAGATGATTTTGTATGTATGAGGACCATTGGAACCAAATGCACTAACTCCACTGGTGGACAGAATGCTTTTTATATTTATATAGATTCTCTCTATTTTGATAGCACTGAATCAATCTGTGCAATCCATTTCTTTCAAGTAGCATTCCTTCCTATCACAAAATGGCTTTGAAATACAGCATTTGGTTAAGAAAACTCTTAGTTCACTAAGACAAATGGAACAAAACGCTACCATTTTACAGAAGCAAAGAATTGCTTATGCGACACTGTGTACAGCCTAAGACAAAATAAATGAGCAACAGCCAGAGAGGGAGTTCGATTCGGAAAACGTCAGAAGCATTCGCTGATGCTGCATTCATAATACACGATCATACCATCCTGCATTCATTTCAAAGTTATGTGATAAGTAGGAAGATGTCTTTCAATTTGGTTGTGTGCATGGTACCTGAGTGGTGAAATGCACACGTCTTGTAATTGGAACAACCTAGGTTCAAATCTGGCACGTTTATTATTATTATTATTATTATTATTATTATTATTATTATTATTTAAATTTTAATTTCTTAAATGTATGGCAATGTCATATGTTAATTTTAAGACATTCATGCATAAAAACACAAATTATTCTTTTTGTTTTCGAAGTAAAATGCCATATTAGTAACAATTATTAAGTGAAAAACTAAATGAAATATTTAATTCACTTAATATTGGACATGCAAACATTCTTGTCTCATTCTTCAGTTATGAATGGCGCTGGCGTGATCATGCGCGCACACCTCATAGCCTTGGAGTTCTGCATGATATGTAAGCAATCATACTGACTTTTGCTATGGCTGAGCGCACACATGAAGACAAAGCTACAAGGAGATCTCTCCTTACATTAGTGAACATTGCTGGATACTCTTGTGTCTCAGGCTGCAAGAACACTTGAAGTCCCTATATCTATGGATACGAGGTGGGTGCAGTTATCCAGGGAAGAGATTGTTTGTTGTCAAACTGGTTCGAGTCGAAAACTTTTGTCCACTCCTACAGGACACTACACTTCTAAAAGAGGCAGATGGCAACCCCTTTCAGCATGTGTGTACAATTAGAAGTAATTCTCATTTCCCTCGGGAACTGCACAGCCTTGCATCGTTTGACTACAGCAGGGCTCTTTGCTTGATCGGAGCTAAGAAGCAGCATCTTGCAGACAATCACAGATTATGTTGCTTCACATTTGCAGAAGGAAATGTCAACCATAACTGGAGTAGGGTTATATTCACAGATGATGTGACATTTTCATCTATAACTGTGAGTAAAGCAATTGTCTACTGCTCCAGAGGAAAAAACATTATGACGCAATGTACTTGGCACAAATGGATCGCCAAGGTCACGTATCTGTGTTGTGCCATGTCGTGTTGGGGTTGATGTCACAAGATGGTCTAGTTATGTTGTGGCAGCTTGATGGCACATTAAATAGTATAAAGACATCCTTGAAAATGTCATGGTTCCTTCTGTAGGGACTAGACATCCCGATGGAATGATTGAATTCCAGCAAGATAACCACCCTGTCCACACCAGTCAGCAGGTTTCAAACCAGTTCTCGTAAAGCCAAGATATCAGAGCAATTGACTGTCCTCCTTGCTCACTAAATTTGAATCCTATTAAAAATGTGTGGGCAGAAGTGAAGAAAGTTTTGGAGTTAAATTGGACTGCAAGACAAAAGAGGTTTTGTTGGATAAAATACAGGATGCTTGGGAGGAAGTATACTCTAGTGAAAACTTGACTAGGCATTTGATATCATCCATGCCCCGTACAATGAGGGCAGTAATAGAAGCAGAGGGTTTACACACCCGATATTAAGTTAATTTCTATTTTTATTTGCTTTTTCATTTAGGACTGTATTATTTACATATTTCTTATTTAGTTTGAAAACGAAAAGGAAAGTTTCAGTTTTTATGTGTGAGCATAAATACCTTGAAATCAGATAAGCCTTTGCAATTGGAAATTATAATATGCATAATAAACACTGAGTTTTTCTGCAATATCCAAAAAAAATGCCCAGGATACGAACCTCAGTAGGCCTCATTGCTACGTACTTGCTTACAACCGCTTGGCTCAGCAATAGCTGGGACTCAATATGAAAGGTGACAATAGAACAAAGCTAAAGGCATGCACCCTGAGACACTATTGTGAACCTGCCATAGAAACAATGTAGACTTAGACAAATATATGCTTCGAGATTGTGCTCATCTTTTTTTTTCCTTGACTTTCTTTTCTTAGGCTGTACATACATGCCTTTGACTGCTGTATTTGCATTCTGTGAAATTAGAAATGCATGTGTTTCTGCCAAACAGTGTCAGATATTGCTACCTTGGATCTTCTTAGCAATATTACGTCATGCTAATCGAACCGACGAATAAAAACGAATCTGCTTACTTGAAGGCCTGAGATAGGGAGCTGTGTCAAGGAAGCACTAATAGTAGATTGGCTAATTACAGCATGGGAAAGGAAAAAAATTTGATACCACAAGTGAATGAAAATGTAGGAAACAAAGAGAAGCAAAGAAGTAAAGAAGACGTAAATTGCATGTGCCATGTCATTAAAATGTATTTATTTATTACTGTAATGTAGATAGATGCAGTGGAATGCCTGCAAAGAATATATTGAGTTGACCTATGTTGTTTTATCCTTTATGCTGGCTTTGAAAAAAATAGTGAGTTCTGTTTTTCTTGCATTATCCTTCAGATGCAGCAATAAGATCCAAACCTAATGAACTTTTTGCCATCCCTCTAAACCATTCATACTCCCACTGAAATGGGGAGTTACGTCTGAGTGTATGACACAGGTCCAGGGTTTAACACTCCAAAGCAGAGTCAGCAAAGCAAAGAAGAAGGATTTAGACATTCTCTTACAGAAGAGATTTGGGAGTGAATGGAGGTGTGAGACTGAGCTGCAGTTTTAGATCAGTCTGCGATTTGTAGCAAAAACCAGAAAGAAGAATGTGACTGTTTGGAGGAAGAAATGGTCATTGTTTAAATATAGAAATGCAGTTGTGTTTGTTGACATTTACAGAAAAAGAGACTTACGAAATTTGAAGACCCTGTTTTTCCAAAAGTGACAAAGCAAAGTATAAAACTGCTTTTGTAAGTGAAATTGAAATTGTTTATTAAAGACATCACTAAATATAATTTTTTGCCATTTTTACTTAATATTCTTGGTGGTATTTTCAGTATAATTATTCAAAATACACTAAGTGTGAAACATTTTTCATTATAAATGTGGTATTAAACAAAGAATTATTTTGGTGATAACATGTTTAGGAAAGTGGTATTTGCCCTACAGTTAGGTATGAAGAACTTTAAAAAGTGCCAATAAGTTTAAGAGATATCCTTTTTTCCTCTCTCCTGAAAACTTTTTTATTATGCACTTAATGCTTTATGATTTGATGCTCCTCATATATGCTCTTCTGTTTTCCATAGCTATTCTTTTACGTATTGTTTATAATTATTGTATCTATTTATAACTTTTAAATATTCTGGTAGTTTATTAAAAGCTTATATAACTGTGTAGACAATGCTCATGGTATTCACATATTTTGTGGAGTTTACTCTTGGAATATGTAGTTGGTGATTTTACCTTGTATATAACATAGGAGTGAATGTGAAATGCTAAGATGCAATGGACTAATTTTGATTCTATTATAAATATAGATTATGGGTGTAAGAAAAGGGAGTCCATATAAAATTCAGATAGCTCGGTTTTGTAATTTCATAAAAGAATTTAGATGTTCTTGAGAGTATGCACTCCATATTAAACTTAAATATTGAAATTGGCTGCGTATTAATGAATGATAAATGATTTTTAAGCGCACAGGGCCAAGTGCTTATCTTAGTATTGTGACACAGTGGCTATACCCAAGGTTATCTGGGGATCGGCGCCGAGCATTCCAAGTAAACAATGATGTCGCTTGCCAGCATAAACACCAGACATGCTATCGGGACATAGCTAGAACTTTCTAAAAGCTTTATCTTCCTCTTCCTCCAGAAAGAGTGTTGAAATAGTTGTAGAACGTTCGTGAACCTGTGGAAGATTCCACTGCCTATATAAGCGAGCACTCTTGCGGGCAGCAGTCGGTTGTGAGTCGAGTCAGTCAGTGTGCGAACGAGTTAGCAACAGCATTTCTAATGCGACATCAAGAGCGATTCTCCGAGTGAGCTAATAATGGCTTCTGCAATGTGCAGCAAGTGCTACCTCAGAGTGACAGTTGTGGAGGACTTGTGTTCGACTTTCGAGTGAAGTGAACCATCCAGCGTAATGCTTCACGAAGGAAGTGGAGTGACAGAGAATTGAATTGGTTCACTGAAGTGAAGAGATATTAGTGAACTACATAAAAAATGAAACAGTGACAGTGAGAACTTGGAGAGAAAAGTGACATCTGTAAAACTGGACAAAGTCACACTGGTGTCAGAAATAGGATTAAGAAGCCAAAATGGAGGAAATGTTAAAAAAATTACTGGCCGAAATGGAGGAGAGAATAATTTCAAGATGGGAAGAGCAGTGAAGACCGAAATGGAAAAGATGGGAACAAAAATGGAATCCAGAATGGAGATGGTGACAGAAAGAAAGAGTGTGAAAACCGAAATGAAGAAATGAAATCTTATCTCGGTGGTGAAATCGTCTCTGTTAAATCTGAGATAAAGACAATGGTGAAAGAACACTTTGCAAAGGAGTTAAAAGACAGTAAATCTGACCTGGAAGATCACATTAATGCAGTAAAGGAGCATCTAGATCAGCAAGGAAAATGGCTAGATGAGCAGACAAAAGAAAGCAAGAGGATGATAGAGACTGCAATGGATGAGCGTCTGGACCAGCAGATGATGGAGAGTGCTGCAGCCATATGCCCAGTCACAGTGCAACCTGCAGTTAGTTGGGACGAGGAGACCTTGAGGAGGATCGAGACATAGGGCTGACTCTGAAGGATAGAGAATCTGGCGTTTGACCTGTGTGGATGGATGTTTTTTCCAGAGGTCCGAGCTCTGAGAGCTGTTGGATGCGGTGACTCCCTGGTGGTCAGGAACGGTGTACTGAAGAGAGTGTGAGAGTTCATAGCCAGAAGGACTAGGGTGGAACAGCTGGTGCTCCCGAAGAAAACGATGAAGGAAATCCTCAAAGAAACCCATGCCAGTACTACCAGCGGGCACTTGGATGCGAACAAGACCCCGAAGAAGCTACTTTGCCAATTCTATTGGTTTCATCTTCGAAGCGATGTGGAGAGGTGGTGGCTGCCATGCAACATTCTTGCCACAGGTCCTGGGCCCCCATTATGCATCTGATGTTGGCCCTGATGGGGGTAGCTAGTGTGGTAGTTCATTGTGATCGCCATGCTACAGATCGTGGAGCTGTCCAGGACAAACAGCTCTGAGGAGGGAGCTGTGTGACGGAGAATTGAGCTAATTCACCAAAGTGAAGAAACATTAGTGTAGTGAACTTCCAGTGAATGAACCACATAAAAAATGAAATGGTGACAGTGAGAACTTGGAGAGAAAACAGTTTTTAAAACTGGACAAAATCACAGTATATTTAATGCATCAGTAGTGTACCATTTCTAATGTGATTTATATGACTCCAGATAAGGTTATAATCTAACAAGTAGAGAATTATCGTGGGCATCAGCAGACCTTTTTTCAGGGGGAGGGCCACATGTTGAGACTTTGTAATTAAACTATATTATTTCATTATTCTTTTGTTGATAATTGTAAAATATATGAGTTATATTTGTTGAAGCATTTGTTATGATAACCATATAAATTTTTGCTAAGTAAAGATAGGGATCGTTCCTATGCTTTTAAGAGTAGACTTTACGTGTAGTAACAAGAGTGAAAATCGGGCAACCCTATTTGAAGCTAATTACTTATAAATGTTATCAAAAATATTTTAAAGATAATTTTGATAGTCATATTGCCGTAGTCTTTAAATATGAACTGTAGCCTTCTGGACCATCTACCAAAGGCTCTGATGACTTCCTCTATATAAGATGAGAGCTGCATCATTACCGATGAATGCTCAGTATGCAAAGTCCATCTAATCTATTGATACCCATTGTTGCCTGCAATCAGATTTTCACAGAGTGCAGTGTACTGAAGGATTTCTCCACTGTGCACATTGCAGCAGGTAAAGTCAGTGCTGTGTGTATTAATTATTTTAGACACCAATGGGAAAAATAATTTTGTTTCCTCAAAAACTTCAATTAAATGGAATCTGTTTGCAGCTTTTTCAAACTTACTTTGCAAAGAGTCGAACTAACATTTAAATTCTGACAAAAAATTCTCTACATTATAGAATTCTTAGATTTTCTTGACAATTTCACCAAACTCAAGTTAATTCAAGCATTTGATATTTGCTGGGTGAAGTTTAAGAATTTTAGTAATTTATGATATTCCAAGTATGGAATGAAAAGTGATAAGTGATAATATTCTTCTGGACCATTAACCATTTGATAATTTTGTCTGTGAGATTGGCGAGAAACTTGCCTAATAGACACAGAGGATTCTGGAAAATTTTTGTATGTTGGTTCAGTATCGGTACAACTTTTTCCTCGTTGGCCCTCTGATCTCAATGTCGTGGGTTCAAACCCAGCCCAAACCGATGGTTTTTAAGTATGCTTAAAAGCGACGGCCCCATGTCAGTAGAATTACTAGCATGTAAAAGAGCTCCTGTTGGATGAAATTCTGGCACATCGGCGCAGCTGATATGATCCTGGCAATTGACAGCATTGTTAAGAAACAAAATATTTATTTTTACTTTTTCCTGTCTGTGATGAACTAGCACCATGTTCTTCATTTTCAGATTCACTAACACCATAATCCACAACTTGACCTTCTAGTAAGTTACTGTTTTCTGGCATTTAAAGTAACATGTTATATCCATTTTAACTGGCGTGCCACCATGAGATTAGCACTGAGAATGTTAAACAAACATGGCGCATTACTACTGAATATGGTTTTTTGGATTGAACTGACAATGTGCAAGGGGAAAGTTATAGCTAAAACTATAATCTATTGTCAGTTTGAATATAGCACTACTCATATATCTAATTTGCATGTGCACAGTTTAAGGCTCAGGCTGTCTCAGTTTTCCCTTAAACAAAATATCATGCTGCCATCTGCTTATCTTAGCTCGACCGTATACAGCAAGCATCATGCTCATTACATTATCATATCACAGGTTTTGTATTTACATATGCCACCTGTCTTTCAATCTTTGTTGGTAAGAATTCACATAGAGTTAAAATAACTGTAAAAATACTAGAATAAAAATATTATAATTGTCATTGCGGAACTATTGTTGATGACAATAATTAGTACATGTATGTAGGTATGTATACATTGAAAAGAATGCATTCCTTACATTATTAATTGAAAATGTGAATAATATTAAATTGTTCATTGCATCAAAATTAAATAACAGTCTAATAGTCAATAATTTACTATACATTAAATTTATTAATTTTGGGGGGGAGCGCAGCCTTCCCTCCCCTCCCCTCCCCCATTTGTAATAACACTGTTCATAATAGCATAGGTTGTGAAGGTTGGCCAGGGCATTAAAGGGAGGAGAGATAGGTATAGAAGAAAAGGCTCTGTTTACTACAAAGAAAAAAAGTGTGTGTGAGTTTATCTCAAAACTAAGGGCAAGAGAATCACATTACAGTAGAAACAGAAGTCAAAGGCTTTATTTATCAGCTGACTTAAGCATCAATAAATTATACAATATGTACAATGTGAGTGTTACTGTCCAGCTTATCACCAAAAAGTGATTTTTACACAACATTTTCTGCACAAAATTTACATCGGTTTTGGGTCATCTGCCACTGACACTTGTAGTTATTGTGCTCGTACGGCACTTCAAATTAAGTGTGAAACAGATATTCAAAGAAAGAATCGCTTACTGGCTGATCATTCCAAAATGTTCTATAAATTAATGAGGGAGGTTTTGCTTATACAATAAGTTTCTGCTTCGATTTGCAACTTCAATTTCCATTCCAAAATTATCAATTGGTGAAGCATACTGCTCCTGCCAAAAATTGTTTTATGCATTATGTGTCGCTGATATGAGCAGTAAGATTGCAACATTCTTTACATGGAATGAGACTGAAGGTGGCAGAGGGGAAAACGAGGTGACATTCAGTGTAATTTCTATTTGGAGGAAGCCTATTTTGAGGATTCACTGACCACTATTAGGATTTTCGCTGATGGTTGTGGAAGTGAAAATAAAAACATGCATGTAATTCACTCTTGTTTATTGGCTCCAAACGAGAGCACCAGCCCACCTCAGAAATATTATTGTAATCTTTCTGTGACAGGGCATTCTTATTTATCTGCAGATCGCTTGTTTGGAGTTGTAAAGAAGCCTCTCTGAAAATGCTCCGACATCCTCACTCTTGGAGAATATAAAGAAGTTTTCAAGTCTATGGGAAAAGTAAGATCACTTGAAACGATTGGGCCATCAGAGATTACAAAATACTCACAAAACAATTGGAGAAATTGGATGGAATAAAGGACATGAAGAGGATAATTTTGAAGAAAAGTAAGATAAGTGTGAAATCAACGTATAGGTATGATGACCCCATCAAAAAGTTTCACAATATTACTGAAACGAGGGACAAGCATGGAGCAAGTGTTTAAACCTCCTGTGGTTGACAAAATGAGAGCTTTATCAAATGCAAAAGAAACGGATGTAGATAATCTTCTGAAAGCAAACATTGGTGGTAACTGGAGAAAAGTTGATAGTTTGCAGATGTATAAAGTAGCTCTGAATTTCCATGCAGCACATGAGGATTGTGACTTTGCATGAGGAAACAGTACTTGAAAGATTGTGATATGTTGTCCTAGCTCTGCTGTAAAATGTAAGTTTTTGCTTCTATGTGCATTTAAACAGCAGAGTTTGTAACCTCAAAATATGTGTACCTATTATGACCTATTATATTAATAATAGAGAAATGTTATCAGTGTCATTAACACTAATTTTTTCTACTTTGAACTGTACATATAGTTATGATAATGATTTAAAAAAGTGATTTAATATAAACTGCAGCAAAATTTCTTTGGAATGCTATTAGTGTTTGACCTCCTCTCTATTTTTACTGACTGAACAGTGCAAAACATATTATGTTCAGTAAATCAGTTCAAAATGTATTATGTGACAAATTTAAATTAAAATATGCTGCTAGATAATGAAAACGCAATTTTAGATTTTGAGGATTCTCAAACATTACTCCAGTATCTAAACTCTGATTTCACAATTTTGCAGATGGCTTTCCTTGTTAGGAAGTAAAACATTTTTCTTCATTTCCAAAAAAATGTTCTGTTATGCACCTAATATGTTTTCAAATGATGCTCCTCAAATGTTGCTTAAAAATTAAACAAAGCAAAACCAAAATGTTAATGTTTAAAAGAGAAAACAAGCATAAGAAAGATGAAACATGAAGTATCAGCAATTGAAGTGGTTAATAAGATAACTTAGTTGTGAGATTATCCCATAATGGGAACTGGGCAAAACAAAAGATAAATGTGTTGGAAAGTTGAAAAACGAGTATGAATAGTACTAGTTCATCTTTTAGGAAAATGCCAGAAATCAGTATAAACATACTATAAATAATATATAGTGCAATGGTGGAAGCAAGAATGATATATGGTATACAAATATGGGGAGTGAAAATTAGTTCGAAATTCATGGAGATTTCTGTATATTGAATTTAAGTTTAAAGATAGTCTCAAAAATTGGTAGGAACAGTAGGGAGTAAAAGTAAGGCACTTGAAAGGACATTAAAGAATTTGTATTATATAACATCTCTAGAGGTTGGTAATATTGTTAAAAGACTGCCTCATCATTACAAGAAAAATGTAGCTGAGGGGAAAATGGGATCTCTTTAAGCAATTTATGTAGAGTTGAAATAATAATTCCGAAAGTATTTTGGAAGAAAGAAGAGCAAGAGTTGAATATATGGAAAAGCAAGATCTTTAAGTAGCCTAAATGGGAAAAAGGTCACTCAAGATATTTACAGATCTTTGAAGACAGAGTGGCATAGAAAGAGATGCGTGGAAATTTGTAATAAGCCAGAGAGAGAAGATTACACATGGGCAAGAAGTGGAGTAGCATTATTAAGAGGGTTTAGATTAGATTTATGTATAGAAGCATGTCCTTAAGGTTGACAACAGGGCATGAACAGCAAGTATGTGAGGAAACAATCATCAAGCAAACAGTTGGAATTCATAAATGGGTTTACTTGTGTATTGATAAATTAAGAAAAGAAGTTTTAGAAAAAAACAATGCAGAAACTATGAGGTAAACCGTTAAGAGGGAAATGTTTGATCAAGAAAGAAGTTGAAAAAAGCTGAATATTTTGTCAAGGGTGCAGCTGCAAGTGCACCAATGCAGGTGCTCCATAGAAAAATCTATAACAGATAACTCAAGTTGTAAGAAAAAGGTATGTAGTAATTAGAAAAAGGTAAAAATTAAATAAGGGAAATGAAATGTAAAAACATATTGTAAACATTTGATCTATTTGTTTCAGCAGTAATCAATGAACTACCCATTCATGTATTATAATTAATTTACATAAAAATGTATTTGTTTCAGTGTGTTGAGAACATGTATTCAGCAAGTACAAGCAACACTGATCCAAGACGACCAGAGAAGGTGCTGAGGTAAATGATTAATAATATATCTTCTGCAATTAATAAATTAAGGATAGCTAAAGGCAACATAAATGCATAATTTTGCCAATCAGGTGCAGAGATAATTTCAGCCCTTCATTCCTGAATTTTAAGTATTAACATTGACTTGGAAGCTGCTATGCCTTACCCTACTCATAGTTTAGGAAATTTGTAATAAAATCTCACTGAATTATTTCAACTAAAAATCTCCATGTTATAATTTTTAGTGCATTTAAAGCCAAATGGTCCTCAAGCAGCAGAGAAATTAACACAATGCCATTTATAGTATAGCAAAAGACTGCTGTATAAGTATTCTGTTCTTCTGAGCTAAAAACATGTGTCTCAACATTCTTTTAGAACTGCTAAGGTTTGAGTAATTGTGTATCTCTGAGGCTAATGTGCATTTTCCCTACACGAAAAGAATGTATCTCAGTTGTAAATGCCGTAATGAAGAAAGAATATCAATAAAAAGTAATTTACAACAGGTGCAATTTAATAATTCACAGAACTTGCTTCAGTGAAAAATAAAGAAATGTTGAGATACAGCTTTTATCTTAATTTGTCTGCTAAACTTTTAAACTAACTCAAGTTCATTACCATTGCCAACATGGCAGTCCCATGGGATCTAGATTACAAGTAATTGATACTATGGTGTCCTGTATTTCAAGAAACGCATGTTTGCATTTTTAGTATTTTAATTGTCTTGATGCATTTAAGCTGGACACACTATTTAAGCTGTAAGTCAGTTTAAGATATTAGCCTCCAGTCTCAGAAGAGTTGAATTGCTGCACAACTCTTAAGGAACACTCCACTCATTCAAAACTATGATTTTATTTGGGTGGTTGGATGGATCAATCGATCTTCTTAAGAACTGAAATAATTTAAGTCCAAGTGATATTTGGGATCATTTTTTAAGTTCCGAACAGTCATCTCTGTAGTTAGTGCATGGGAGGAACATTAGAATAGGAAAAGCCAGCAACATGTAAAAACAAAACTGACTGTTCAAAATTTCAATGCTTGAAAATGGCTTTAAATATTACTTTGGGCCAAAGCTGTTTCAGTTTCTGAGAAGCACACTACCTGAGTCAGCTACTGGTGAAATCCAAATAAAATCCCCAGTTTCAAACAAGTGAATTCTTCCTTGTTGGTCCCATAAACAGCTGCTGCATGCATCTATTGTGCAGTTTTTCAGCACCTTCTAAATATTATTATTATTATTATTATTATTATTATTATTATTATTATTATTATTATTATTATTATTATAATAGCACTATTGGAAATACTTGCCTTGCTTCATTTAGTGTCTCTTTTCATCTACATGTTACAGCACTAAGCACAATCATAAAACTAGCAATGGCAGTAAAATATCTTCTTTCATATTAGGAATTTCATTTTCAGGAGTCTTGAATTTAATACCTGGTTCCATGTGTATAAAATATGAGTAAAGAAAATTGCAGTCATAAACAGCTTGTATTTTAAACTTTATTTTGTATTACTCCTAAAGCACGGCCATGACAACTGCAGGTTCCTTCAGATAATTTTTTTTTCCTAATAGTTTTACTTTAAAGATCTGGATTTGTATTTGTGTGTGTGTATTCAGAAACCTAGGATAATTTGAATGTGTGACTTGTATTTAAACAATAATAAATGGCTGGTACTGAATGTGTTAATATGTCACATGTGGGTAGATATTTTTCTGAAATTGAAGCTGTTGATAATATTTTTATATAAACGAGTGTTAGAATCTTGAATAGGGCTTTACTTGTTGAATTACATATCAGTAATTTTAAATGTTTTATATGCACTAACATAAAGTGGCATGGATTAATAAATTTGGCACTTCTGTGTTGTTTTAGCTTTACACCTAAATGCATTTCAGTAGTACTTTTTTCATAAGTTTTCATGATTTAGTTTTGTATGGTGCTTTTCTTTCACATGGTGGCTTGCACGCAGCTTCCACAGCTTGGACTCCCACTGAAACAGTTATGATATCTGATCAACCACCTCACATTCTCATAATTACAATTATAATAAGCACATACTTTATCATAAGAGATGTTTGAAATGTTATCCTCATCTACACACACATTTCTGGCATCATCTCAGACAATTTTCATTTACACTGAAGAGTAGATATCTTAAATCGAGTTAAGTTCTCACCTTAGTTCTTCCAATGTATGGGGTATGTTGCATACATTTTATCTTTCATGTAACCATCAGAGTTGGATAAATTTCTGTAATTGGATTTTGCAAAATGTCAATCATAGAGTAATTGGCCCACACTTAATTATACTTTGATGAAACGTGGTTCCATTTACATGGTTATGTTCCATCATAAATTCACAGATACTGAAGCACAGAAACCCAATTTTACACTCAAGATTCCTTTGCATGATATGAAAATTGGTGTGTGGTGTACAGTAAATGCATACAGAATAATAGGACCTATATCTTCTGAACAAACATTAAATGCAGGAATGACTTACACAATGTTTTCAAACAGCAGACTGACATTGAATGACAGTCTGGGTTTTTGCAACTAGACATTTGTTACTGCACATACAGCTGATGAGTCATTAAGTTTAATTTGGGAAATTTTTGAAGATAGGGTAATTAGTAAAGGGTTATGGCCCTCAAGATTCTCCGGATTTAACTGTGTGGAATTTTCACCTATGGGGGGACTTGAAAAATAAAGTGTATGGAAAGAAATCCATACAGTGGAAGAAATAAAACAAAACATCTGGCGAGAAATTCACTTAATTTCATATATGGAATTCTCGAGTGTGAATGAAAATTTCCTGAGAAGGTGCCAGAAATATGTGGGTAGAGAAGGACAGCATTTCCAACATCTCTTATAATAAGGTACGTATAATTGTAACTGTAACTATGAGAATGTGATGTGGTTGCTGAGATATTATAACTGTTTCGGCAGGGACCCAAGCTGCAGCAGCCGGCATGCGAGCAGCCATACAAAATCCACAGTGTGGAAGAAAAGCACTATATTTTACCACTGTATATTTAGTGTTAAATGCTTTTGAATATGAGCTATTCATCCAAAATAGAAAGAAAGCCAACCTTGCATTTTTTAAACAAAACAAAGAACTTTATATTTGAAAACAAGCTTGATACATTGCTTTATGCAGAGCATAAAAATTTGGAACATATAGTTTTGCAATTAAAATTGTTTAAATTTATTTTATCTCCCTAAAATTTCCAACTTCAAGCTATTATAGCTCCAAAACCTTTAAACTAAAATATCTAAATAAGTTTTATGATTCCCAAAACTTTTAATTTAATACTTATATGTAAAGATATACTTTTTATTTTTATTTAAGCAAAGTAATTTTATTGTTTCACATTTAGATACTAATTTTTAGCATAAATCTTAAGATTTTGGAATTTAAATACAATGAAATACATATTTTATGTATGTAAAATAAGGATTCCTCTAAAATAGTTAGTCATTTATTTTAAAAGCAGTAGGCAGCAAATGCAGTGAGGATTGCTCTTGCACATTTTTTGCTGAACTCAAGATTAAGCAAGCTGCTGTATGTAAGATAAATATGAGAATACGTACTATGGGGTCATATGGTATTATTATTCCCTTGAAGATTCACATTATTACAGGAAGAACAAAATTAAATTAAATTGAGTGTTATTTATGGACGCTCTTTAACTGCTGTGGTCCTTAGCATCCCATTCTATATTGGGCGTGAAAGACTGGTAATTTTGCTCATAGGCTTCTTATCTTGGAGATAGGAGTGCAGGCATGTATTGGCATATTATAGTGCTGCCTTAGAACATGACTTGCTTGAAGCTTTTTTTTTTTAATTTAATTTTCTTACTCTTATGAAAGGTTAGAAAGTATCATTAACAAAATCATAATAAATAAACACTTGTGCTTAACTCACTCATAGGACTTCTCATTTTTAACCTTGCTTGCACACAGAAAGACTGAAGAGAATGGAAATAAACATGAAATTTGAGTTTGTATTGTGTCACATTGGTGAATCAGCCTGCCTTCATTGCATCAAACATATCCACTCCTTGTGAGTGCTGCAGATCACTGGTGAACATCATGCATATACTGCATAAATCACTGCATTAATTCATATTCTATTTTATAAATACAAGCACCCTGATGATATCACTTTACCAACAATACCAACTTCTCTTAATAATGCTAAAATTATTCTGAATCTAATATTTTAGTTTTATCAAGTTGCAAAGATGCCTAAACTAAGTAAAAAGTGTATATATTTTTTTTTATGAATATCTTGAGAATAATTACTATATCTTTAATAAAATAAGAACTTTAATGTGCTATATTCAGAAATAAAGAGTTCTCTAGGTATGAACACTTAAAATGGGACAAGTTGAAGTAGTGTGTTAAATTTATCATTCCATGCTGTGACATCTGTTGAGTTGTAGATGCCAATATTTGATAAATATTGTGGCAGTTATAATTTTATTTTAACAGATTGTGTTAAATATGATTTTATAAAGTTGGAGATATTCAGAACAAACTTTAAGTAACTCCAGGAAATTGGCTTTAGATTTCTTTCCAGTCACTTCCCAGATGTTGAAGTAAGCCGGGATTAGGTGACATGCGGTTTAGGGTAAAAGATCACTTCATGTCTGATACGTAAGTGAGTTACATAATTTCTGCTGACATATGCTTATGTCAGTTACCAGCTAGGCAGTAATCAGCATTTTGTCGGGTATTTAAACTTAGGGATTTTTGACAGTGGTCTCTCGACCAACCACATACCTAGCCGGACCCTCTGTTGGTCAGTTTCTTAAATTCATTTAGTGTTAATTTTCAATCTCGATGTAGGCGCTAGGCCTGACGAAGATGCAGTGCCAGGCTGGTATGTCATCTGGTTTGAGGCACCAATCCCCTACCCATATACCACAATTGGTTGTAGGCACTGGGATGGTATGCCACAACTGTTGGAGGTGCCATTCCCTACTTCCTTTTATTAGGGTTGTGGCTCGATTCACATCCTCCCACTCATGTTTGTAGGGAGCTCTTGTTTTTCTCTCAGTGATAACAGCATGCTACTACTAAATTTTTGGGTCCACTAATTTTTTTTGGCATACTGTGCAAGTCTTGTGGTTGTTTTTTTTAAGTGAATGTCTCCCACTGAATATCATAATGGACATGTAATTGTGGTTCTAACAGAGTGCTTAGACGTAGGTTTAAATTTTCCTCCTTTCTTGAATTTTTTTTTCTTCTCATAATTCTAATGCTGTTAAATTTGGGTTATTAATAAAAGTAGCATTCCCAGAACAGATTGAGTAGCTTTTAATTAAACATTGTAGTATAGGACACATGGCTATTCTGAGTTTAGCAGTATTTCTTTGAATATTGCGATGTATATAATTTTATTAGTATTAGATTGTTCTAAAGTAACAGTTTGTTCGCAGGGACTTTATACACCTATGTAACTTTCATGAGTACATTTATGTTCAGTGTTTCACTCCTTTTCCATAATTTTCAATGGTTTCATAGAATTGCAATAAATATTATTTATTATGATTTGTTATTACAATATAATTTGAAACTAGATTTACTTGTAATTTTATACATATTGTTAAAATGTTGAAATTTTGGAGAGTAAGAAACCTTTGCCTGTGTTTTGAGCAATCTTATTTTCCATATAGCATTGTAGTTGAAATATTTCTTTTTTTGCCTGGTAATCACAGTATATAACTCTGCACCTACATGCTACTAATCAATTTTCAGCTTAGTTATATATTTTCTTGGCTATTCATAGCAAAGTCCATTATAGTTTTCGATTTCTCAATGCATTAACGCAATGACACATTCATTTGTTTGCAGAATACACCCCTTTAAGAATTTACTGTTAATGTCATACCATCCACCGTAATCACAGTGTTGTAAATTTTCTCTGAATTTGTTCAACAGTGCATCATCAAATTTATACCTATTATTCAACTATACAGAATTTTGCTACTAAATTCTTTTGATACATTGTACAATTTTGCAACCCCTGCATTTCTTTATGTTATAATTTGGAAGCAGAATAAACTATAGATTTAGCTGATGCGCTCTGTGTAGTAAGCCGACACAAAGAAATGCATAACACCACCAGTTTCTAAGCCTAATTCATTATAGAAATTCCGGTGCTTTAAGTTTCTTGTAGGTATATCCATATATCCACATAGGCATTCTATAAATCTGGTTCTCAGAGGAATTCATATTCCGCACTTATGTGGTAAATTATTTCAGAAATGGTTAACCTAATGTTCACAATTTCATAGGTCTTACACTACCTGGTGGGAAATGTCCGCCCCAGTTTTTTCGTCGCATTTATTGAGTATTTGCAATTTTTTTTTTTTCTCCCTAAATGCCAGACAGTTCTTGCTTGGTCACTTTTTTCACTATACTGATGTATTGTACACAATGCAGATAGAATCTTCAGATTAATGCAATTTACAGATAAAAAGATGAAATTGACAGGGACACTTGAATTTTCGTTTGCTTTCGTGTATGGTACAAAACACATTCCCGGCTAACATGCCATTGGTTTCAGCAGTGAGATAGGCCAATAGTTTTCTCCGCACCTGGATGTCTGTACTTAATGTTAACTTTTGTGTATTTTACTAATCAGTGCAACAATTTATGATATTTTCAATATACTTTTTAAACCTTCCCCTTTTTGAGTTTTGTGCAAGATTCTCTTCAGCCTCTTCCCCCTCCTTGAGAGAAAATTCTGCATATGGGCTTTGTCAACATTTTGAGTATGTGGAATTATGCCGAGTTATCCCCGAAACGTTCTGGAATTGTCTGTAAATATAAAATATGTGCTCACTTTTTTGTGTATGGTAGATATCCGACTTCTCCACTGAAGTTCACCCAAAATACACCATAATCGTATTTGTAACATCAACATAGAATGCCATTCTTAGGTCACTATTTTTTAGCTGTAGAGAAGTAATTACTGCTTGTTCCATGCATCGCAGTTGTCAGGGAACTAACTCTTCACTGTTAATGCATTTGTTGCTGTGTGCGAGAATCACTGTTCTCTCATGCAGCGTTTCTTGCATGGTTTGAAGATTATTTGCTGTCAGCAGATTCCATTAGTTATAGTACTTGGCAATCTATCTGTATCTTTCAGATTTTTCCAAACACTGTCGTCTATATGTTTGTTTTTTCTTCATTCTTTCTTACTGTTGTTCATAATGTTTTGGCACTGGGGATTTTCCCTTGGGAAGCATGCCTGTGTTATAGTCCATTTAGTCTTACCCAGGGAACACCACGTATAGGCGGACTACCTTGTTCATAATGTCATTACTATTTTTATGCTCCTTTCTGTGTTGTGACACACATAGTGGCTTGTCTTTTTTGTGCCATACATAAGTTATGGTATATTGTATCTAATTTTTTGGGGTTGTATAACCTAGTACTGTATATACTGATTATTCTTATGCCTTTGTGGGTCCCGATTGCTCTACAGGATTTGCTGCCAGAAGTTATTAATGCTTACTCTAGCAATAATTGATAAGCTGTTATCGAAGGCCTTCGTCTATTAAGACTTTCTTTCCATTATTTTTTTTAATTCTGTTCTCTAGGCTTTATATTATTTTAAAGTCTGTCACTAGCTGTTATAGATCAGGACTTTCTGCAAGCACTCATAATTACTTCAACCATGTGACCTTGTTGTTTCCACATGGAAATGCTACATCTTGGGTTCTCTCATTACTTCCTTGTATGCAGTTGTCTTTATTTCCATACATTTCTTGCAGACTAATTCTTTATGATTAAAACTTGTTCCTTGTGTGCTAATTTTTTTTTTTTACTTACACGAGTTTTAAGTTTTGTTACAGACTTTTTGGCACTGTAGCATTCCAGTGAAATCTTCATGTTGCCTGGAAACAGCATGATTTTGATTATGCCATTTCTGCAGCAATCCCCTCAAGTCCCTGTACAGAGCCTGATACAGCTGCTATTCTGGTCACCACCTGCTAGACGTCAATTGTCTAATAAGGATTTTTTTTAATGGCATAACACCTACACGCACAAAAAGAAAAAGACAGCAAGCAAGTATACAGATGGTATATCCTACAAGTTATGAGTTATGTTTGACTACTTTTTGGAATCTATTTTCATTGACTGCATCCCTCACACACCTGTCACTTCTAGAGAGTTATCAATTTTATATGTTAAGTCTCTATCTGATCTTAGGTATTTTTGTCTTCTTGGCTAGAACTTTTTTTTTAGGTGTGACCTATCAGACACCAACTTTTTTTCTTTCTTTCTTTTCTTTTTTGCTCATGAGAAGCCTTACAGCCTATGTGTATTGTTTGTTGAGATGCTGTAATGTTGGACGTTTCTCCCAGAGTGTCAAACCTAATGGTCTCTGGTGATATTTATTGTTGTTATAAGTTTTGTGATGATGTTGAGTATGCATATTCTTGTAGTGTTCAAAGCAATGATGCTATGTTTTTTTTTCAGTTCACTCAAGTTAGGGACTTGTTGAGATATTTTGAGCAGATACTATGATGTTATTAAGTTTCAAGTATAGTTGCCATTGTTTTGTATGTGAATGTATATGTTGTCATCTCTAGACCCATAGGTTCTATGACCAGGCTAGGATGTATGAGCCCTGTTTTTACTAAATCATTTTGTTTTCTATGTGAAGTATTACACAAAGGTATACTGTGTTCAGCTCACGTTCAAGTATGTTTTATTGTTAATGGAGGTTAACTTATGGATTTCTTGTAATTTGAGATGCCATTTCCTATTATTCATTTATGTTCTGGCATTATAATTCATGCTCTGCTCTGTATGCTAGCTCCATATTTTATTTTTTTTTTTGGAGGGGGGCATAATTTGGTTGCACAACTGTAGAGTATAACTTCATGCTACATAAGTGAAAACACATAGGTCATGTATCATGTTATGCAACTTATGACTCAGCAAATTTGTATGCTACAATTGTTTTAGGTTAATCAGAGAGCATGATCAACTTGTTTCCCTTTTTTGTTTGTTTGTTCTCATTCAAATCTGTGTTTCTCTTTCATGCTTTTTCTCTCGCATTTTTACAAAGCTATTTTTTGTTTGTTTTGCTTGTCGGTCCTGGCCTCTATTCAGCTCTAAGCCCCCAAATTTTCTGATAGGTTTTAAACAGCATCAATGTAGTTGTTTTCTTGCTGCTTGTGTATTCATTTCATATTTGTTGGGCCAACACCCCTCTTGCTACTGCTCATACCCCTACATTGTCCCCCCATACCCCCTCCCATTTTTTGCTTCCCATATTCCTTTATTTTCTGCTATGTTTTATTGATCTATTTTTTTTTTTGAGCTATCCCTAGGTCGTGCCATCAGCCAACTTCCTTCCTATGTCACACAGGTACTCGCTGACTGGATCTGCCCACTTTAGGTGCCTCATGGTGATCTCTTAATGAGGACACATCTGGATGCTTCTGCACTGTTTTCACCTTCACGTCATGTGCTGAGGGGACTGTTTTCCCTCATGGACATTGTTGGGTGAGATAGTATGTGTGCGCCCAGTAGCCATCGTCAACAGAGTGTGGGCCTCTCTGTGATGAGGTTAGGTCTGTACCATGTGATCAAATGCTTATCAGGTCTACCTCCTTTACGTTTTCCTGCCTGCACAGATGCTTCGGTTATTACACCTCATTTTTACTCACCTGTTACAAATGAAGTATACCTCAGAAACTTTACCTTAGGATTTATCTTATGTTGTATACAGTGCCTCCACAATGGACTAATGTTATTGCTTTTGTGAGAAAGCCATCAATGGACAGTGAACTGCAGCAGATGCAACAAACTTAGTCTCACTCTTGCTCATATGGGTGTTACCAGTGCATTTAGGTGTGCTGCTCAGGAACTGTGCTTACTGTAACAGCGATTAGACTGTTCTCACTTTGTCATTGTGAGTACTACTGTGTTCACTTGTGTTCTTCCTTTCCTCTGCATGATAGCTATTTTTGTCCTCCCCCCCCCTGCCATCACCGTTCTTGCCCTATCTTCAGTTAACCGTTCTGTCTGGCCCATCATATGTAACTTCAGTATAATTTTGTATTGTTATTTTTTTCCCCCAGGTTAGGTACCCTTACTTTTTTTTTATTTTATACAGTTATAATTTTATTTTAACATTGTGATAAATATGATTTATAAAGTTGGAGGTATTTGGGACATTCTTTAAGTAAGTCCAAGAAATTGGCTTAGATTTCTTGCCAGTCACTTGCTGGATGTTGAAGTAAGCAGAGATTAGGTAACACACTGTTTAGGGTAAAAGATAACTTTATGTCGAAACGTGTTGCATAATTTCTGCTGACATACACTTATGTCAGTCACCAACTGGGCACTAATCAGCATTTTGTCGGGTATTTAAACTTAATTTTTTATAGTGGTGTCTCAACCAACCACATACTTAATCGGACCCTCTGCTGGTCAGTTTCTTAAATTCATTTAATGTTAATTTGCAATCTCGACGTAGGCACTACGACAGTCATACTTCCTCTGCCATGCACATAAATTCACTAGCTGTTTAATTCTTTCTTTTTGAATTGTAATTTAGGTTATATTAGACAAATTAATGCTTAGAAAGATTGGGAACAGAAGTTACATGTCTTATAATGTCACCCTTTTACCTGCCTTCCAGCTAGCATAATCTGTAACCCTCTTGAGGCCATCCTGTGGTACGTTCTCCCATCCTTTGCATGACAACTTATTACGGAGCCGATGGCATCGTCATCTGCCTTACACCACAATATGCTTTCTGTTCAACTTCACACAGAAGGTTCCATAAGCATTCAATTTAGAACAATGCTTGAATGAAGAATAAGAAAGGTTAAAGGTAGAAATATCCTAATGCACAGCATGTCCACCTCATGTCAGATTACACTGTAGCCTTCATCCAATCTTCAAAGAACTACTGGAAATAGTTTGACAGTTACTTGAAACTTTTGAAAATATTAAAAGTGCAGCCATTGTTATAAAATACTTAAGGAAAGAAAATAGCCCTAGAACAAATGGATGGACAACTTACATTTAAAAAAGAAAACAGTAGGCTTTTCAATTTATTAATATATACATATAGGGCAGTTGGCAGTCACAAAAGTTTGGTAGTAAGTTAAAGGTGCATGCATATACAAAAATATTCTTGGGATAACATTTCTTTTAATTGGAGTTGCTTTTTAACAATTTCCAGTTTTTTGTCATTAAACTCTAATCTAAAACTGTTCCTAGTCAGCAAATATGACTTGCTCATTATTTATCTTGTGCATGTCCTTAAACTATTCACCAATTTTCGGCAAAACAAAAAGGTTTGCTGCATGTTGAGGTAGAATTATAACCTTGCATGTTAAATTAGCATGATCCAAATAAAGATAAATAAAACAAGAGTCAGATAATCAAGGGTGTATAAAAGAATGATGCAAATGTTGTATTAGACTATAAGTAATGGAGAATTTTTGTAGCTAATTTAAGAGTTGGCCAGATTCTGTTACAGAGGCTAGAAAAATGAAAGGTCACACAGAAATGCACTAGTTTTCAGGCATGTAGGTGCATAGTTCTTTTGCTCTTCATTAGGGGTGTTTGAAGGACAAATTTTTTGTTAAGTCAGATACTATTAGGGCAGCGTGCACCATGTTAGAGAGTCGTCTGGTATGAAAAACTTGCAGGACACACAACAATTGAAGTCTGGTTGATGCAGCTGAACTTCTGTCTTGAGTTTTGTTGTAAAAGCTCTCCAAGTAGGGTCAAAAGGAATGTAAAAGATTCTTTCCTAATACCAAAGAGTTCCTTGAACTCTCTTACTCTTACACTCTCTCTCTGCATAAGTATCATATGGATCTTGCATACCACTATTGCATTCCTGTTGTTTTCTTCAAGACCAATGTAATCTAAGTAATCCATAAGCACATCATAATATCTTCCTCCAAATATGATACAGTGTTCTTGTTCAATTGACATTCAACTTTATCCAGGTTGTGAGAGTAAATTCTAGCCTATATTGTGCTCTATTTAATCCTGTAGTAACATACTACATGACAGCGCTCTTCGACATTTACTTCTGCAGTAATTTACTCTGGGGGTATCTGAAAGGAGTAAAATACTTTGGAAGTAGTTTACTCTTGTATGGAAGTCACCGAGTGTTGACTTGAATAGTAGTCTACTACAAAAGTAGAGCTTATTCTAGGTTGGGGAATGCCGCCCTTAGTGGGTGAGGTAGAGAAAAAGTTGCATATGTTGAAGAAACTTGCACCAAAAAAAATGCAGAAAAATCATGTGGCTAAATCAAATGGATGAATAGAATGAAGAGAAGATGATATGAGTGATAGATGCCAGTAGCAGCCCAACAAAGAGCCAGTTGCATAAAACTAGTGTAAATAAGTCACAAATCTCAAAATCAGTATGAATGAGGAGGAAAAGTTAAGACATTACAGCAGTTTTTCAAAGTTACTGATGGCAAAGAATGAGAATGCACACGAAGTTTGGAGAATCAAACTCAACTGAGTAAGTCATGAAACAAGTAATTAAAGTGTATCAAGTGATTCATTAATGTAGAAAGCATAAAGTGTCGAGCCATCGTTAAAAGAAATCCAAAACATACATGATTGAGAGAGAAAACCAGCCAATTCTAAGTTGTGGCAAATAATACAGCTAACAATCTGTTGTGCGTTAAAGATATTCAAATGGTAGAATAAAACGAAAAATTTGGAAACTAGGCTTCTCAATTCACCACTGAGATCTCCATTACCACCCTTACCAGATTCAGAATCCATGCTCTACTAATCTAGGAATTAACCAAACCTTTTGTAGGGAAGTGAGATCCGAACCTGAAATTAGCTAATGCACAAGACAGCATGACAAAGAAAAAGGCAAGGCAACACGGAGGCAGCCCAGGACTACAGGTAACAGAAAATATATTGCTAGCATTGTTAAAACCAGGCTCCTGTCTCTCATAAACAAAATACACACACAGCATAAAGACATAACAAGATATGAAACAAAGGGATGGCTGAAAAACTGGCATCCAATGTGGGGCCAAAAGAACAAGAATCACAGTCCAAAGAACGAAAAGCAGGGCCCAAAGTAAGAGAAGCACAGCCAAAGAACTTCAACAAAATTTCTACAAAATCTTCCAGAACTTCACACCACATCTGACAGCAGACTACGAGGAGGACAATGCCAGTTCAACCCTACCAGCCAGAAATCTTTCAGAGGGGGAGAGAAATTCAGTTGTAAGCAGCAACCCGAACATCCATAAGCTACAGAAAAGTGTACATGGTATCAAAGTAAGACAATGAAATTCTTAAAAAGAGTAGAAAGCATACAATTTTGTATGTATATATAATTTTTTGCAGCGTGTAGTGTTTAAATTGTATAGCAGTGTTCATAAAATTGTGAAGTGGTAGTAATATTAAGGGTAGCCAGGAAAAACATTATGTTTTTAGTAAATTAGAAAGAATAGGAAAACACTTTAACAAAATGGAAAGCAAAGAGACACAGGAAAGTTTATTTGGGATAAAAAGAAGTCCCAGCGGAAAGGAATCTAACAAGCAGAGAAACTAACATAACAGGTAGAAAGGAAAATATACGAATAGAACCACCTGACACAGTAAAGGAAACAGAATCAGCAAAGCAATATCAACCCAAGGTTAAATTTGCACATAGGGTGGAAAATGAACTCTGCAGAAGTAGGATCAAAACAGCCCCTTGAAATGCTAATATTGGTGAAGCAAGAAATATCAGGAAATTAAAGAACAAATACACAGTAACAGCAAGGAGATGAAGGAATACTTTGATATAGGGACAAACAGATTGGAAAAAACAAATGAGGGAAAACTTAACAAAAAGAATGAAGCAATCAATGAGATCCAATCAGCTCAGATAGCTTTGCAATCTAAATTAGAATGCGTTAGGGCAGAAGCAGAAACTAAAAGTTTTGTTGTGAGAAATGAAATAGTAAGTAGCAGGAAGAAATGTGAAGATGCTAACCAGAAATTGAAAAAACAGCTTAGTGGTTAATTGAGAGCAATAAATGAAAAACTCAATATGAAACAATCAGAATTAGAAACAGTAATGCATGATGAACTGAGTGCAGTAAAGGCAATAATATAAAATGAAAAGAAAGAAGAAAATGCTAAGTAAAATCAAATAAATGAAATAAAACAAAACTGCCAATTCACCATGAAGTTAAATTAATTAAATTACAAAGAATTTACCTCAAATAGTAGCAGTGGCCATTCTTCACATGGAAATGATGTAAACAGTAAAACCTTCACACGTGCGGGCGATACAACAGAAAAACCCAGTTGCTGGCACTGCACCAACTTGTACAGATTTCCAGATGCATGCACCAAATATGTCAAACTTTGCAGATTTAGTTACCTTTTAAATGAAATCGACATACCAAAATCTGACGAGAAATCCAATGAAAACCCGAAGCAGTATGTCATGGATTTGAAAGAGTACTTTAATATAAAGAATATGTCAGATCAATTTAGAATGTCAATCGTTAAAAAAGGCTTGCATCATCAATTATTGCAATGGGTCTGATTGACAATGGGGGAAGAAAACAACTCCCAGTACTTCAAGCAAATGTTCTTAAATAGGTATTGGAATGTGAACACCCAGAATCAAAGCAGGTCAATATTAAGCAATGATAAGTAAAATGAGAGATCAAACAAAATCATGGGATTATTTATTAGAGCAAGCAAAAAACAGTGGACAATTAAAGTTACCCACTAGTAAACAGGATTTTATGTTATTCAACATTTTCAGGAGCAGATAACCCATTATTTGTACATTGCTAAACCAAGGACAATTCCAGAATTGGTCAATTTAATCACTGCTTTTGAACAAAGACATTGATATAATCATAATGAAGGTGCACCCCGAGGAAATCCCAGGCAAAGTAATTGCAGGGTGAATCAAAATTTTGGCCAAGATACACAAAGAAATCTCGCAGATAAATGAAACAGACAGTCACCCAACGTAACAGTATGCCAAGACTTTACTGAGATTTGATGGGAGTCCATCGCAAAATTCAAGTTTTTATAGGGACAATGTGAGAGAGCATCACATATATGTTTGGAATAAGGCAGAGAAGCCAAAACAGATTTGCAAATTGGAGGGGGCCAAGGAGTATGAAAGCTGCTGATTCAACTGGATTAACGGTAATGAGAGCAGTTCAGATGAGAACTATCAGGATACACATGAGAATAATGTACAGAGTGGAAGTAACTCACCTCCATGGCAATATACAGCACATAGGGGTACATATGACAAAATCAGAAGGGGGAGCCACGAACATGTCAATGAGATAGATAATGGCGCGGAGAGAACTGACAATGCAAGGATTCAGGGAAATCGGATACGAATCTAATTGCAAATTCAAATGGGATTTGGGCAGAGAACCAGATATTCTGTTGTATCACAGAAGAACCCAAATTAAGAACTTCAGACATGGGGAAATTATTGGCCCTTTTCAGACACAAGGTGGAAGACGAAATAACAGAATCTCTGAAGATAGCAATAAAAATTGTGGGAGAAACCTACGAAGCACACATAGATTCATGTGCAAGTGTTGGTGTATGCAGTGCAAAAGTATGTGATTATTTAGTTGAAAGAAAATTGAAATTAATGACTCTCCCAACCAAGAACCTTGTTTGCAAAGTCACTGTGAATAAAGAAGTGCAGAGAATTAAGCTACAAGTTACGTTAAAATTTCAAATTGGAGAGTATAAATTCAAATTTATATTTTTAATTCTGAGGAATCTTATTTGTGATGTTTTAATTGGCTGCAACATGCTGTATGAGTTGAAAGCTAAAGGAGACTTCATGAACAAACATCTAAATTATACTGTGGGAGAAACCAAGAAAAGTATTAAATCCCTTGAGGAAAGGATAGCTAATGAATTAAAGAAAGCAGAAGCAGAAAGAGAGATCACAGATAATACTATTTTGTGCAAACAATACACTGGGAATCGAACACAGACATAGTTGAGATATGCATAAGTGAAACTCAGAATGAGAATAATGATGAAAATGGTGAGAGAATAAATAAAGATGAATATGAATTCATAGGAAGCTTAGGAGTTTGTTCTAATGGTCTGCAGGAAAGAATAGAGGACCCGGATAGGAAAGATAAGAACTTAACCATAGGGAACAATGCTTATAGGATGAAAACCTTGGATGCTCATAACCTGTCAGCTGAACAAAAGAACCAGTTACAGAAAGCCTTACAGCAAAACAGTGACGTATTCTCAGAAAGGCCAGAGAAAGAAATTTGTCAACACTTTAAAGGAAAATGGTATCAAACTGCATTACTGCTCGAGATATAGACCACAAAGCAACCTGTGCAAGAGGTTCCTGCGGGCTTCAGGATTTATCTGCGTGTTCTCTGTCAAAACAAGCATTACAACTGGGTAGATCATTTTCAAAGAATAGAAAACATACTGAATTACAGTGTGAAACCCACACTAGATTATAAACCACTAGAATTAATGCAAGGAAAATTTGTAAACATCCTAGATAAAAAAAATTACAAGTGCAATAGAGAATGAAAATTCAAAAGAAATACCTAATGGGAAATGTACGAGAAAACTGTGCAAATGATTAAGGAAAAGGGCAGAAAAGAGAAAGAAAGTGATGGAAAAAAAAGAAAGAAAAATGGATAATTAAAGGTAGGAGAGGCTCAAGTACATACAAGCTTGTCAACGAAAAGCATTCAAAAGCTATTGGCAGGTTCCATAAACAGTTGTTATGTCTGTTCAAAATTCCGACAAGTGATGAAATTGAATAAATATTATTGAAGGCGGAAACCGAAATTTCTGTTTTTGTAAATAAAATTACATAAAGTATGGCAGTGTTAACAAACAGCATAGAGCATAAGAAACCATGGTAAAACCAAATGCTCAAAATTAAAGCACGTAGAAATGCTTATATGTCCTAAACATGTTGAAGTAAACCCATGAAGCCTAAATAATTATGTAAATATAGGGATAAGTAAAGGAAATTTAAATTGTGCTGAATTGTAAAGAGTTATAGAAAAGAGATATATGTTAGTGTAAGAGATCAATTTAAGAATAATGGGACGAAAAGTAAGTGATAAGTGTTGTGAAACATGTTAACATTAGTGCAGTGTAGTGAAAGAAAAACGTGGGTCGATCTGTTGTATATAGGGAAACATAGCTGAGTGAAGTCATTGGACCAAAGCATAAACAAACTGAAGGCAAAGACCTAACATGCCAACTGAACCTCTCTGTAAACAATGATATAGGAAAATTGATGGCAAGCAGGTAGCGTGCGAAGAACAATAGAGAGAGAATAGGGTAAAAGAGAATGAGAGAATATAGTTAAAAAGTCTTAGTAGCAGTTAAAAGGAGAGAAATGTTAACATTTATGTATCTGTCATGTTAGAATATAAGATATTACTAGATAGATAGGGAGGGTCTGGTGCTGACAGCGGTAGGAGAAGGTTGTGCGCAGCGAGAGCTAAATAATTGGCGGAGTGGAGATGAAAGCAGGACCGGCAGAAATGAACCAGCTAATGGAATCCGAGGAAAATTCAAGACGACTCGAGGAGGTTATGAAGAAGCATAAAGAAGAGATGGTACAGCAGATAATGGATTGCAAGAAAAAAATCGAAGATATAGAGAAAAGATTCGAAGCAGGACAGAGAAGAAAGAATTCCGTAATTTTCGTAGTGGCAGAAGAGTACAGAAACCTAGAAGAAATATTGTACGGGATCATGTAAGAAGGACTAGGTATAAAAACGTTTGGTTGGGAGATAGAGGACATGTACTGAATCGGAAAAAGAGGAAGAAAGTCTAGACCCATTGTTATAAGAATAATGTCAGTAGAAAAAAAAAGGGAAATTTTAAGGAGCACCAAGAGGTTAAGAGGCTCAAAAATCTTTATAGAGCAGGACTATATGAGAGAGGAACAAATTTTGAAAAAAGAGCAAATTGCCAGGATGAAAGAAGCAAGAGCAGCTGGGGAAAAGGCATTTTTGAAAGGTTTAAAATTATTCGTGGAAGGAAAAGAATGGAGTGAGTATACGGAGGAATGAACGAGAAAAAATGTGCGAACATCAGCAGAAGCAATGGCCCAGGACACACACAAGTCAAAGAATCGAGAGAATAGCTGAGTCGGTAGTTTGGAGAAAGGAGCAGAAAACAGCTGATCAAATCACAAACTCAACAGACATGAGAAACAGTCATGAAAGGAGAACAGAAGAAAATAGGAAGAAAGAACCAGCCGCCATGGAGGGGGAAGAGGAGTTAACATTGGTAGCAGCGGCGGGGCGGGAAGAGATGTAAAGGAGGAGAAGTGGGGAGAAGCCGAGAGAACAGATGACTAAAGAAGCAGCAGCTTGGGAGGGGGAGGAGGAGCTAACATTGGTTGCAGAGGCGGGGCAAGAAGAGATGCGAAGGAGAAGTGAGGAGAAGCCGAGAGAACAGATGATTAACAGTGCAGCAAGAAATGTGGTTGTGGTGGAGAGAGTGATACAAGTGAAGTGGGGAAGTAATAAGAGTGAGAACGGTTAGTGAAGCGGAAGTAATTGCAAGAACGGGGGGAGGGTATAAAATAATAGATTTGAGAAAAGGGAGGGTAATGCTACAAGGGGAAGAAAGTGTCGATCCAGTATCCAGGCATACTAGACTTAGAAAAGCAATGGAGAAATTTACGTATCAGGATAAAGCAAAGAACAAATAGGGAAAGGGAGCAAATTGACATGCAATAAGAAAATAGGATTAAGACAGGGATGTAAACTGAGTTCAAAATTATTAACCTATTCATAGATGATATATTAGAAGGAGTAAAAATGAGAAATTAGCATTGTCTAGTAATAACTTGAATAACTTGAATAATTTATTTGAGCACTAAGTTATTACATATTTAGACTGCCTTCCCTATTTGGCCCTGGCCACTAAGATGAGCAGTCATTGTGAATTACAGTTACATGTTGATACATTTAGGAGTTCTTATGTTTATTTTTATTTACATTATTTTTCCTCTTTTAACCGTCCATATCCATTTATTTTTTACTTTCATTAAGTATTTACCCATATTTTTACAGTTTTTATCTAGAATTGTATGTATATCTTTATTCCTATTCATTCCATACCATAAACTTTCTTTTCTCCAAATCTCTGTTTCCTTGCATTCGAATATAATATGTTGTATATCTTCACTATCCCCGCATAATGGACATTCACCTTGTGCATAGCCATTTCGCTTCCCTTTTAGCCTCCATATTCCTGCCCTTAACCATGCTATACCTCCTCTTTCTTCTTTATTTGTGTTGTCTACAAATATTTCTCTTTCCCAGTGTTTTTTTATGTTAACATAAAAAATCAAAGATCTCTTCTCAGTTATCTGACTAAATAATTGTTGTATCTCGATGTCCTCAAATCTTCTTCTAATACTCTTCCAAAAACCTTTGTGATTTGCATCTCTTTTTCTCCAAACATCTCCCATGCCATTATTCTCAAGGTTATTTCTTAGTTCATTTACTCGTCCCGTATTTTTTAAACTAGTTTCTTAGTATTTTAGACATTGTTGTAATAAATTATCATCATAATTCAAGATCCTGTGCCAATATTTCAAGGCTCTCTCCATAACCATTCCTTTTCTTGCTACTCGTCCCATTTCAATTTGAGCCACTTCATTTGCTGTAGCTGTTGGCAACCCTAGTACTTCCTTACAAAATATTCTGTGGACCATGTCCACCACTTCCCACCCGTTTTCCAGCCCCCATATTTCAATCCCATATAACATTCGTGTCTCAACCACTGAATTATGTAATCTTTCCAACCATTTCATCTCCAACTCTGGCATTTTAATAAACATGTCTAACAGCTGTCATTGCTGCTCTCCCCTTTGCCAGAGCTGATCTTATCTGTTTCTCCCATTTACCTCCTGCATCTATATTTATCCCTAATTGTCCAGTAATAAGAAATAAGGAGATTCCAGGTTCAGGTTCATTATATGCAGATGATTTTATGGTAGGCATCATATTGATGATAGGGTTACAAAAGCAATAAATGAAATTCAAGATTGCGTGAAAAATGGGGAATTAAGGTAAATATAAATAAGTACTAAGTGATAAATGGAGGAAAGAAGACAAATGGTATCTAGGTGGTCAAGAACTGGAGGTAGTCAAAAAATATGACTATTTAGGAGTAAGGTTGAGTAATAGCGGGGAAGTTGGAGATGAAGTAGGAAAATTGATCAAAAGTATAACATGGTTACAAAGAATTAATTGGACTAAATTTGGTTAGACGTAGGAAAATGAAGGAAGGTGAAATCTTAAAGATATGACTGACTCATTAAAAGGTTCTGAGAAACAAAATCAAGGACATGGGAGACTATTAAGGAAGGTAAAGAAAGAAAGACAAAAAAAATGGTATAGAAAAGTAAGAGAAGCAAGGGCCGCTCAGGGAGCCAAGCAATCTGAGTGGCCCAATAAGAAAACAAGCACCAGACAAATTGTACAATAGATGTAGGGGTAAAATGATATACGAATATACATTGTATGTATTGCAAACCAAACTGTAGAACAAATTGTACAATAAACTGTAGATAGGGATGGATGAATGGATGGATGGACGGACGGACGGATTATTCATCTTGTAGATCATAATTTGTACATGGTACAATGACATAAGACAAGTCAAAAAGTTATTTTACAATTAATAATTACAATGACTCACAATGTAAAAACGTCCAGTATGGACAGGTCAGATATAATTCTTTACAAACGTTTACATAAACAATACTATGATATAATAGTTGACTTTTGTAATGTTTATATTATAAACAATGCTATAATATAATAATTTGATTCTTGTAATGTTTAAATTATACCAATTATTGAAAACTTTCCATAAATTCATTGACAGTATAAAAACAGTGGTGAAGCAAGTATGTCATGACCCCTTTTTAAATACTGTGAAACTATAAGTGGTTTTATTAGGTATTGGCAGTTTATTAAAAAATGATATTCCTAAATTTATCACACTATTTTGATGAGTACTTGTGTTACTTCTTTGAACATGAATGTCCATTCTCTGTCTAGTATCATAGTTATGGACTGTATCATTAAAGGTGTAATAAGCAGTTGTGTTCATTAAATTTAATTTTGTAAATTTTAAAATTTCAAAGATGAATATACATGAGAGGTAATATCTTGAGTTTTTTAAACAATGGTCTACATGTAGATCTTGATTTCGCTCCATTCATTACTCTTAAAATCGGTTTTTGTGTTATAAATAGTGAATTACATTGAGGTGAGTTGCCCCATAGTATAACGCTGTGTGGGCACATGCAAAATACATATTTCTAAGTGTGTCGGCACTTACTATGTGTATCAATTGCCTAAAATTACAACAAAGTGTACTCATTTTTTTATTCAGTTGCTCAATGTGTGTGTCACATTTTAAGTTCCTTTGTATCCACAGGCCAAGAAATTTAGTCATATCTACGTATTTAATTACTTTGTTATTACACATTAATTGTGTTTGCATAGAACTTTTATTCTGGGATAAATGAAAGTAGATTACATGTGTCTTATCTAGATTTACGATTAAGTTATTAGTATTGAACCAGTTAGTGATATCACTAAACATTTTACTCCCTAAGGTTTGTAACTTCTTATTACTATTACTTCCGTTAAAATATTTGTGTCATCAGCATATTGTACTATTGATTTGGCTGTGACATTTGATTATAAATCATTGACAAATAATAAGAGAAGAATAGGACCCAAGATTGAGCCTTGAGGCACACCATATTTAATATTTTTTGTATTTGATAGGTATTCTTTAACATGTGAATTTTCAGTATGCGAAATTTCTACTATTTGCTTTCTGTTTTGTAAATATGATTTTATCCATTGTAATGCATGCCCTCTAATACCCATGGGTTCTAATTTTTTAAACGATTGATTGTGATTTAATACATCAAAAGCTTTGGTTAGATCAAAAAAAGCACCAAGTAATTTACCTTTGTTATCCAGTGTATTTATAACACTGTTTACAAAATCAAAAAGAGCAGTTTCAAGGGATATTAAAGGTAAGGTTGTGTATTACAGGGATGCATGCTTGTGTTTTAAAAAGATGAAAATTGAAAAGTATTGATTCAAAGGAATGAATCATAAGAAAGAATAACCAATTCTTGTAAAAAAAACAGTTGTTCTTTTTATAATGGCAGAATTTATGAGGCAGAATTATAGTCTTGGATATTAAATTAATATGATCTAAATAAAGAAAAAAACATGTGTCAGATAAATCAGATAAGCAAGGGTATGTAAATAAATGATGAAAATGTATTAGATTGTAAGTTGTAGAAGAATTTTGTAGCTAACTTAAGAGTTGGCTCGATTCCATAACAGAGGCTAGAAAGTCGCAAGGTCACACAGAAATGCACAAGTTTGCAGGCATATAGGCGCACACTTATTTTGTACTTCAGTGGGGATGTTTGAAGGACGAATCTTTTTTAAGTCAGGTAATGTTAGAATGGCATGAGTTAGAGAAAAAGTTGCATAGGTCAAGAAATGCACAAAACAATGGAGAAAAATCACGCAACTAAATCAGATGAATAGAATGTTGAGAAGATGATGCCGTGGGTAATAGATGCTAGTAGCAGTGCAAAAAAGCAACCAGTCACATGCAACTAATGTAAATATGTCACAAATCTTGAAATCAGTATGATTAGGGAGGAAAAGTACAGCATTTTTTGGAAGCTACTGATAGCAAAGCTATGTTGGGATGGGACATGAGAGGGCACGCAAAGTTTAAAGAATCTCAGTCAACAGAGTAAGTCACAAAAAAAGTAACTGAGGGGCCTAAATGCAAACTCAGTTATTTCCACTTTGCATAATTTTACAGAAAACAAAAAAAGTGTATAAACTTGTAGTTTGTGAATAGCCTCATCAGATGTTGCTAGTGTGTACCCCTCATTACCAAAATTAGCTCATTAGTCCAAAAAGAAACAACAAAGGACACTTAAATATTGTAAATGTCTGTCTGCTTCCAAAGGTTTATACCATCCTATGTAAATAAAGCAATGTGAATATATATCTTTTATTAATGTTGCTGTTGTGTTGATAAACTCTTGTGTTGAACTCTCTTATTACACTGTCATATTATTTAATTATTAGATTCAGCCTTTGGCTCACAGTTGCATTCTTCTTCCTTCCTAATGCTCTCTCCATTTATGACCGATGTTTCTTCAGTAATGAATCTATATTGGATAACTTTTCCATCCAGACTGGTGCTGTTCTTAGTAATACAGCAGGATTCACCAAAATGATGTTTTTATCCTTCTTGAAAACAGATTTTTCTGTACCTATTCTAGTATTGTAGAAAGATATATCTCCGATTTTTCACAGTCTCCTTATAGCGAGTCAAGATCATTCTCTTGGCTTCATTAAATTTTTAGTGTCATTGTCTAGGGTTTTTCATTAAACCAACTTGGCCTCTCTAATCATACACTTCTGCTTCTCTCCCAAGTTTTATAGAAGTCCCAAATTGTCCAAAGATGTGAAAATAGTCCTCAGGTGTAAGAATTGTTTTTCTTATCACTGTCTCAATGTGACCGAAAACTATATCTGCTGGTAGAAGACTGTGGCCTGCTACAGGAAATGTTAGTGCTAAATGATCAATGGTGTGTGAGGCACCCTTCAACCATTTGGAACACATTACAACCATGGATGTGTTTTAGTCGTCCTCATGGCTGCCCTGCTGTAAATATTAGATTTTTATTGATTTTAACTTTCAAATTGTTTATTTAAGCTTTTATTGTGTGCCGGTATCACAATATCTACTATAGTACCTATAAGACAGGCACTTTTCAAAGCTTTCCAGCGGCATAAAAAAGGAACTAAATAGTTGAAATTGATCTCTCAGAAAAATTAGGGCAGAGGATGATTGTTTTGGGGGGATGGGTGCCCCTGGTCATCCCCCACACCCATCTGATATTAAGTGTTAGTTTTTACAGCTGAGGTAAAATCTGTGTTTGTCAGCTTATGATGTACAGCTGATGCAGTTTCATTTGATGACTTTGGATGATCATTTTCTGTCCATGCATAAATGTATATGCTGTTTGGATTAAGACTGTTTGCCCTTTGATGATTCTTCAACAACAGTAAAGTGATAAGCATAAATCTACCTGGAATAGTAACATGTTTGGCCAGAAAGTTCAGAGAGTATGTTTTTCTGACCATCATAGCTCAGTATCACAGTAGGATCATTAAGTCTTAACAAGTCATAAAATGCTCCTTCATATAGTATGTGGGCTCGTTTTCCACACATGAGGTGTTTCTTTATGTCATGCTCACATTGTGCAGACACAAGCAGAACCAAACTGATTAAGAAACCAACCATAAAACACTGGTTATTAGCCCACAGAATCATCACAACTGATACAATGGCACTTGATAGTTGTCTGGCTTCAGGTTGATTCTGTATTGTCTGCATGGAAATGTCAGTGTTTACACCTCACAGCTTGGAAGAAATGTAGGTGTTTGAATGTAAACCCTGGGTTCAGCAGCATAAAATTAATGGGAATATCCATGGTTTGCACCTGATCATTACATTAAATGATAGGTGAAAAAGCTGAGAACATATATTGCTATAAAACTCATTTTCAATAAAAAAGGGGGGGGGGAGTGTTAAGCAAGCAGGGGAAGAGAACAGTCGTGTTTGTTGTAGGCTCCAGAAGTGATAGGAAGAGTGGTATAAATAACTATGGGAGTGGATTTGGCAATGTATAGGGCAAGGATCGGACTTTTTATGCAGGCTAAATTTAAAAAAAAAAGGACCCTGGAGGTTGTATGATGACAGGAACAAGTAGCGAGTGTTGTTATGATACTGTTAATGATATGAGTGGAAATAAACCTGGAACCGGAAGATATCCAGACATTGTTGGAAAATCTCATGGACAAAATTGGATTTATGGACATGCCTGTTGCATCAAATACTGTCATGGAAGGAGGGGAAAAAGCAGTAAGAATGTCAGCTGGGTCGACAGGAACTGTTAGCAACACACAGAGTGATGAGTAAGAACAGATGAAAGAAGAACTGTGTCCCCGAAGAAGGCAGAGCTAGAAGAATCACGCACATTAGCAGAAAAGGGAAGAAAGCATGGTTGCAGAGTACTAGTGGGGAGGGTGTGGGAGAGAAAGTGGACGTGAGAGAGGGAGAAGAGACTTCTGATAGTGTTCTGTCTCCAGAGCATGGCAGTATTTTGATAGTGGATAAAAATAGAACAACAAGAATGGGGTATGAACTTAGAAGGAGGGACGTTCTTGATAGGTTTAGATTTAGAGCAGGTTCACAATAGGGAACAGGATACTGTAGGAGATAGGTTTTTGGAACTGCAAGGGACTGAAAAGTAAAATTTACACAGGAAGTCTAAACCACTTACTGAACAAGCTAGATTATTTGAGAGTTGCTAAAACATGATTAGAAGAAGAAGATCTTGTGGTAAAAGATTTTATACACACAGGTATAAAGGGACAGAAGATAGCAGTCATAGGGAGACTGTATGGTGGTATAGAGTGTTTTATAAGGAAATCTTTAAGCAAAAGAATCAAAGAAACTTGGTCTAGACATTGAAACATATGCTGGGTAATACTGAATGATGAATATTTAGCTGATTGTATAATTTGTCTGGGAATAGTTTACAATGCACTTGCATCCTCACAGTTTCACAACCCTAACCTATTTAATCAGCTGGAAGAATATGGTGAAAAGTTGAGGGAGAAGTATGTGAATACAGAGTTCATATTAATGGGGCCTTTAACATCAGATTATGAGAAAAGGATGTGGAAATAAACTATTGGATGAGTAAGTAATGAGTAAAAGAGAAGTGGAAGGAAAAGTAAGGATAAAATTACGGACAGCGCTAGTGACAATTTTATTGAATGTTATGAACATAATTCACTGAGTATCTTAAATGGGAAATGTGGAGAGGATGTTAATGGATAATTTACCTTTATAAATAATAATGGACAAAGTGTAATTGAATATTTTATGGCCGATAAATATGAAATGTACTCTTAACAATTTTTAAGTTCTTAATTTAAGTTCCAGCAGTGGACATTAAAGTGCATACAGAACAGATAAATCAGAATCTAGGAAGTAGGAAAAATGATTGTAAACAGTATGTGAGATTTAAGTGGAAAGATAATTATTGTATTGAGTTTAAGCAAGTTTTGGTTTCATGCTATGGGCAAATATGCCCGCAAGGGATTAGTTTCATGCCAAATGAAAATGAAGTTAAGAAAAAATGGAAGTGGTCTTTACAAAGGGAATCTGAGTTAACATAACTTTTTGTTAGCAATTAATGACTTTTTGTTAGTTATAGAGAATTATAAAATGCGTATGGAAGTAATTATGTTGGATGGGTATGACGGGCAAAGAGCCTGGGGTGAATGCCTTGTCATACTCCAGTATGTATTAACTTAACGCAAAAAAAAAAAAAAAAAGTGGAAATGTCAGGGTTTGCATCTAAGTCCCTCAATTAAAGTGTATCAGGTGATTCATTAACATAGAGAATGTAAAGTGTCAAGCTGTTGCAAAAAGAAATAAAAAAATAGGGATCAGCATTTGTGATATTACAGAGCAATATTAAAGTACATGATCATGAGAGAAAACCAGTCAATTCTAAATTGTGGCGAATCATACAGATAGCAATTTTTTGTACATTAAAGATATTCAAATGGTAGAATAAAACTGAAAAATTTGTAGGGCTTCTCAATTCACCACTGAGATCTATGTTACCATCCTTACCAGAATCGGAACCCATGCTCTACTAATCCTGCTCTCCTAGCAATTAATCAAACCTTTTATAGCGAAGTGTGATCTGAACCTCAGATTAGCAATGCATGAGACAACACAGTGACAAAGAAAAAGGCAATGAGGCACAGAGAAGGTAGCCCAAGATTACAGGCAACAGAAAATATACCACTAGTGTTTTGAAAACCAGTTACCTGTCTTTTGTAAACAAAATACACACATAACATAAAAGCATAACTAGACAGAAACAAAGGGATGGCCACAATGTGATGATGCAAGAAGTGTGCAGGAAGAAATCGACTATACATGCTGTGATGACATTGTTATTCTGTTTTCCAGAAATATATTCATTAGTATGAAGGAACACAAACCCAAAACTCAATTCTGCGTAACAGGCTGTTAGTAGTGTCAAAGTGTATTTCTACCATAAGAAAAAGAACAAGTTAGGGGTTGCACACTGTATGACTGATTTTTATTTGTGGTTGTCCTTTATTTTTGATTGCCCTCTGTTTAAATATATAAATTAACTACAGTTTATTAAAATGTACAGTACCATTATCCAGTTCATGAAATGAACAAAACTGACCAATTTTACTTCATTTTACAAAATTAGCAACATGACAAAATAGAATGGTGTAAATAAAGTGATATTCATTTAGAATATGAGAGTTTACTGAACTATTAAATAATGTGATAATTAAATTATGTGTTAATAATAATTAATACACTTTTGAGATCATTACAAAAATTGAAATATAGTTTATCAGTACAAAATTGAAATATAGTTTTAGAATGTACAACAGCTAACTAATGTCTTTTAGAAACAGAAAATTATCAAAAGCTTTAAGGCTAGCTATAACAACAAAATATTTATCAAATTAGTCTTTTAAATATGAATCACATTCTGAATCAATGGATAACAATTGTGAAATGGAAAAACAAAAATGAAATCCTATATGTTGTTACCAAGAGTTATTCCAAATTCTTGTAGCCCCCGTGTTGTATATTCTGCAAGATTTGCAAGGTTGACTGAAAGAATTGCAATTAGCATTGTGTCTGCAAAACATGCTTCTTGCTTAAGCATTCATTCTTACATGCATATTTATGAACCCAAATTTGGTTACCATTCATTAACTATTGTGTAGCCAGAATTTAAAGTAATGTCATGTGTTAGCTTCCTAATGACCCCACAGTGCCCTTAATAGGAGTGCATAATATCTTAAAAAGCCAGGGTCTGTAGAGAGAAGTAATTTTGAAATATTCTCTTGTTACTTAGATGGGAAACTGCGATACTGCTAACTGGAGTACTGGATTGATGTTTGTGCAATGAAATTTAGACATAGATCATGAAACAATCAGAACAGAGCCTTAAAAACAATGTATGGAGTAAAACCAGAAGTTGGTCTCAACATAAATCTTTATTGTGATTTCTTAATGTAAATTCAGATAGTGTTTCTGCAAGTAATGATATAAAAATAATAAGTTAACATTGATAATTGAAAAGAAGCTAGAAACAGTGATGTGTATTGAATTTATTTAAAGGTGAGTCTGAATTGTTACACTAACATCACTTAAGTTTACTCACTTAACATGTTTTGGGAAACGGTTGTTCCCATCCTCAGAAGCTAATCCGACTGGCCCGTGTTGTTGGTGTTTCCATTTTGTGGACTGGATACTGTGGTGGCATCTTGTGGTGGTGAAATGTACTTCCAGAGGGGATTTGGTGGCGGCAAATCAAAATTCATTAGATGTGTGTTGTGTTTTAGAATGGTGATCTTCTCCCATGCATCTAATTCCACTGCAAATTTGGCTGGTTTGACTAATGTAATATTGGGTTTGATGTTGTGATTATTGATCCAAAAATGGTGTGAAACTGCAGATTTGTCCATTTGTTTGTATTTGATATATCTCATGTGCTCCTTTAGCCTAGTTTCTAGGTTTCTTTTTGTCTTACCTATATATACTTTATTGCAATCTGAACAATTGTTTTGTAGATTCCAGCTTTTTTGCCTTGTGGAATGGGGTCTTTTAACTTGTTACAAAGTAATTTCTCTATGTTAAATTTGTTCTGTGGGGCTAGGCTGATGTTGTGTTTCATGAAAATCTTCTTAAATTTGTGATATGTTCGTGGGTGGTATGTGAATTTCTTGAACTTTATCCATTTATCTTGCTGGCTGAGATTTGTTGTGTTTTTGATGTGTTTCTGTCGTTTGAATTTTGCAATTTTTTTGTCAATTGTTTTGTTGTACCCTTTATGTATTGCTGTGTCTACTATGTGCTGGAATTCTATCTGGTATTCTTGTTAATGGCTACGCTGGAAGAAGAAATAGAAGACCTCATACAACTTACCAATTTGTGCATTACACAAAATTGTTTTAGTTTCAATAAGAAGTTCTATCAACAACCAACAGGTCTAACCATGGGCAACCCACTTTCACCTTTCCTTGCAGATCTATTTATGAGCTACTTAGAAACACACATAACTTCCTTTCCATACATTTTTAAAGTTTGGCACAGATATGTCGACGACATCTTCGCTGTTGTCCCTAATAGGTTCATACAAGACTCCTTAGCCTTACTAAACCTGCAGAACCAATCAATAAAATTCACCATAGAAATAGAAAAACAAGGCATGCTACCATTTTTAGACCTAAAAATAATCAGAGAACAAAAGAACCTAACCTTTGGCATATACAGGAAGCCAACACACTCTACTAATTACATAAAAAATAAAAGTTTCAATCCAACCACACACAAACATGCAGTACTAAACAGCCTAACACATAGACTGGAGAGAGAGAGAGAGAGAGAGAGAGAGAGAGAGAGAGAGAGAGATGGATGGATGGATGGATGGATGGATGGGATCGGACGGACGGACGGATGGATGGATATGTTTTGCATGATGCTTTTTCCAAAATTCTATTATCACTCTTTTTTTTCCTTTCAGTTTTCATAATGTATACAGACGTTGATAAAGCTGTAGCCAAGGCTAAGACTATCTAAACGGCTATTTTTGTCAGTTTGCTTTATTATCTAATAGTAGTCATACATTTTGCTTATCACAAAGGGAAGGACCCCCCCCCCCAAATTACTTTTACCTGTAATCACAGGAAATCCCATTAATAACCTTCCGAAAATAATTCACTAAATTACACATTACTTAGATATTTGACGGTTCCACAGGTTGGAAGCCAAGGAAAAGCTAATTCAGTATTTCAAGAAGTGTAGGAGGTATTAAATCTAAATAAATATGTAAACAACATGGAAATTAAGCTTGGAGGGGAAATAATTTTTATTATTAAAAGTCATAATCATACAGGTATCTGAGCATATTTCACCCATTTAACAAGCTTTCTCATGTTCCTTGTTAGGGGTTTCTTTGCCCACGCTGTCACCACCTTCTCACTCCATGTTGGAAGCACCTCTTGTTCAGCAAGTAAGAGCCTAACTGCCTGCACCTTTCCTCCGGATGATGGTCCCAAATCCATCCGTGCACTACCAGATCCTTGTCATTCCCAGCCACAGTGTTCAACGTGAAGCGAGGGGAAAGTGATGATGGGTGACAACGTGCCCGTTCTTGAGCCAGCCCTTAGCAGTTTTCCTGATCCTCGTCTGGAGTGTGGTTGCAGTCTGCCCTTAGGTGAAGGTTCTCTGCAACTCCAGCACTTGGTTTGTTGTGGTCGGCACCAGTAATCATCATTCTCAGCCATCACAGCTCTGGCTGGTACCGGGGTGCCTCTTCTGGTCGTCATCTTTGCTGCTTCAATGTGGAGGGCAGCCACCAGGGCATTGTTGATGATAACGGTGTTCCATGAGGAGGAACTGTTGTTTCACCTCCCAGGCTCTCACCCCACTGATGGATGCATGCGCTGCCTCTCTGGAAATATAATCTGGTGGTAAATTCGAGGGCCTGATGTGCCAGCCACTCCACCACCATGGCAAATTCTTGTAAGGTCTTGTTCTGTTGTTGTACCTTTGCCTTCAGCTGGACACAGAAGGCAGCAGCCAGGCGATGTTCTTCATAATGCCCCTCCAACAGTTTAATCAGCTCTTGGCCGATCCTCCAGCTGGGAAAGTACAAAGGATTTCCACTACTTGTCCCTACAGGGCAGCCGAAAGCTGGGTCGTCTTCTCTGCAAGCGTCCATCCATTGTGGAAGGCAATGGCCTCAAACTTCCGCTTAAATACTATCCACAACGAAGTGCCTCCAAATTTTGGAGGCTTTAGTAGTTTTGTATTCAACAATCTTGTACCTTGTACAGCTTCAGCACGGATTTTGGCTTCCATGCCACAGTGCAGCTCTTCTACTGTGGCATCAATCATTTTCTTGTTTCCCTTTGTTGTTCTAATCGATTTTCTTGCTGATGTAGACACTCTTTCACTGTGGCCTCTATCCAACACTACTAGGAACAAGGCCGCCACACTGTAATATATTTGGCTACTGATGTCACAATTAGGAGTTCTCCGATGTGTGTGCTAGAAATTAAAGCTACATAGTTTTATGATGTTTTATTTGTGCTTTATAAATGTAGAACATAATTGGTGACAAGGTGCAAAATGCCATGGCAAATACTGTATGCTCTAATGTAAAGGAAAATTCTTTGGGGCCGAAAGCAAGCTTAAGTTTCCATTGGACGAAAACTTAAGAAAGAAATGGTTAACCAAAAGTTATTCACCGGGATAATTTCATTCCTACAGAATACACTGTGGTAAGTTTTGGTAAAACAGCTACACACCTACATACATTATTAACAACTACATTTGCTTTTATTGATATCGTGTGAAATTGCATTTGGTAATATTTTTTGTAGAATGCTTAACATGACCTATATGTACATTGGTATAGTAGAATGTTAACCCTCCGTCAGGCGCGCGCTTTGGTAGAACGCCGTTAGTAGCGCGGGGCCTAGTAGACCCGCACTATATTTTTATTGTTATTGTTCGTATTTTTGTTTTCTTTCGTTTATTTTCTTCTTTTTTTTTTCCTGTTTTTACCTTTATTTAGATTAAGGGTACAAGGCTTTCATTAATAGGTATTATATTACAACCTAAAAATACAAGCTAAAATATGAGTACATATACGTTATAAATTGTATTACAGTAAGTATAAAGAAATACATTGCCATTTCCAGGTATACATAAAACTTGTAATTTCAAATGTTCAGTTACTCAGAATCATCTACTATTTCACCCGTGTTTTCCCCGACTAAGCAACTATCGCAAATAATTTTAGCATGTTTGCTCAAACACAGGGGTGTGTTGCATTTCCCACATGCATATTTAGTTCTGCAGTTCTTTTGTCTTTGTTGCTGGGTTCACATTGTTTCCTTTTCAATGTGCATAGTGGTGTATTTGACAATTCATCTATGCCGGATTCTTCAGGTTTATATTTTGTCGAAAGTCCTTTCAAATCATCGGATAGATTTGATGCTGTTGCTCTCCTTTGTAGCTGTTGCAACAGTAAAGCTAAAGATAGTGATTTCAAATACTCCTGCCTTGAGCAATATTTATTTTGGTTTCCAAGGAAGATAACCCTAGAATTAATACCTGCAATGTTCAAGATATGGTAAAAAATTACCATGGGCCACCTCGTTCTGGCTACATTATATGTAGCGTACAGTTTATCTAGTACCTACATCAACTCCAGATTTAGTGTCATAATGCAGGATTATTTCAGGCTTTTTCTCAGCACCTTCTGATAACTGTGTGGATGAAACATGTAGACTTGAGAGAAAAACTGTTTTACCCTTTCTTGGAACATATGAAACAAGAGTTTCATTTTTTGTAAAGCCAAATATACTTTCATACTGACTGCGGCCTTTTGGAGAAGTGAAATTAGTGGGTAATTCTTTTTTGTTCTTTCATACTGTACCGACAAAAGAACGTTGTCTTTTGCGCAATTCATTCACCAGTGATACACTGGTAAACCAATTATCTGCAGTAACGTTTCGTCCATTGCCAGAGATTGGTTCAGTTAGTCTCAGCACTACAGCCTCTGCCGAATTAGTTTGCAAATATGGTCCGTCCAGCTGCTGTCCACAATAAATCTCCATGTTAGTTGTATAAAACAGTTTTGCATCACTCAAACAGAATATCCTTATGCCATACTTTTTTGGCTTGGATGGTATATATTGTTCTAAAAGCACATCGACCACGAAATGCCGGCAACTGTTCGTCGACAGTGACATTTTGTCCAAGAGAATAATGATTCTGACAGTTGTTCAGAAACAATGTAAACATTTCTCTAACAACAGCCAATTTATCCAATCTTCATCGCTCCAGTCTTGAGCTTTGGTCATCAAAGCAAATACAGCACATTAGAAAACTGAATCGTTTTTCGGACATAGCCATTCGGAATAGAGGAATTCCAAGATCATCGGTTCTCCATAAATCGTGAATATTCTGGCGTCCACCACGAAAAATTCCTGCCAGGTACAATAAGCCTAGGAAAGCTCTTATTTCTATTACATCTGTAGGTTGCTGTCTCTTTCACAATCAAATTTGTGCTGCACACTACTAATGTAAGTATCAACTATATCTTTGGTAACAAAAAGGTTCCACCAATCAATTTCTGTTTTCGCATTTTTGGCAGCTCCTACCACACCAGGAAGTTTGGTCAATATATTGTGAGCCCTTGTCTGTGTTATTTTCAAAGGTGGTTTTTTTTCTTTTTTTTTCCATCTCTTCCTGTGAATAACAACAGAATGTATTGTCAATAATAAGAAGAAGAAGAAGAATTACTATGATACGCATATGATGTTACCTATAAAATACATGTTATCACACAAGCTGCTTTCATCGTCTTCATCTTCATGGTCAGTTTCTAAATCTAAAGATCTCGTTTCGAGTTTATCTTCTGAATCAGAGTCATCTTATTCATATAAGTTGTCATCCATGGGCAAGGCATCATCATCGCAAAGTAGGCGATGTACTTCCAAATCATTCGGATTTTGTAGATCGTACCTTTACACGTATTCATGACGAAGCAGTAACAGCTCCTTGCAATAGTAAAGCAATATTGCACAAACGCTAATGAGAAACAAATCTGTCAACAATATGTGACGAGAGCAGGCGCGTGGGGCCTGGTTGACCTGTGCGACACATAACTGCTGATTATTCATTCCTCCAGCCAAACAAATAAACAGATAAGGTTATTGCTGCATCAAATAATCGCGCAAGGTGTAATGTTAGATGTCCTAGTCAGGCAATTGCATAGGTGCGTTTGTTCGAAAATTATAAAATTTATGTAATGCCGGGGGTCTCTTAGACCCCTAGCGACTGACGGAGGGTTAAATTGTTTGTAACTAGATTTATTGAAATGAATTTTGCTTTTATAGGTTTGTGAAAAACACTTTCAGCTCTATGACATAGAAAGAATTGTATCATTGAACAGCAATAAGACTGGAAAACAACTTACAGCTCCACTAGATTGTCCACACCTAAAACAGGGTTAGTCTTTTTGTTATCATTCTCCAGGTCCCTTAATAAGCATCATTCAGGACAAAGCACTATTATTAAGTAATAAATGAGGAATAGGTATGAAGTAACCATGCATACCCATTTCTCATATCCATTCACTATCATACAATTAATAAAGGAAGCTACCATATACCTTACTTTATAAGTAAGACCATTAACCAGAGCATATTTAAGTAAGAAGTAAGTTATCCTTTCCTATTAAGGGGCATGTTGAAATATGAACTGCTGTAATAATATAAGCATCTAATTTGTTAGCATAATGGGATTATTGAGCTTTATACCTACCACCCTAAGTTAAAGAACACCACACAATTTGGTTTACCTGTTGTGAATGGGAGAAGATGAAGATGTAAACCTTTGATGTGCACAACCATAGTATATACACTGGAACATCAGTGCAATAAATAAAACAAAAATTTACATTAATATTGGTTCATATACACATAACCCAAACCTAATCTAGAAGCCACAAGGTCCACTATTGCTTTACCGTACTTACCTGCTATGCATAATAAAGTTAAGTAATAGCTTGCAGTAAAGCATATAGAATATTTTCAAATGAAAGTGCACTATGATACATTAAAGTAGGTGTCTTAGACAGAAGAAATTGAAAAGGTAAAAGATTATAAATACAGTACTGTTATAATTGCATTAATTGATCACACACACAAACCTAATCTACAGCATTAACTTCACTGTGCTTGCTATAGCGTATAGTGTGTTGACCTATGCTTGCCACCCACACATTGTAAGGTTAAATAATAATTTGCGGTAAACATAGAATATTTTCAAATGAAAGTGCACTATGATAAATTAAAGTAGGTATCTTAGATGGAAGAAAATTGAAAAGGTAAAAGTTTTATAAATATGAATAACTGTAGCATTATAAACACAGCACTCTTATAATTGCAGTAACAGTAATCACACACCCTAACCTTACCTACAGTAGTAGCTTCATTGCGCTTGTTATCCTATAATGTGCTGGCCTATGCTTGGCATGCACACATTATAAGGTTAAATAATAATTTGTGGTTAACATATAGAATATTTTCAGATGAAAGTTTATAATGAATTAAATCAGTGACATATTTCGTGTGTTTGACAAATGAATGGGTTCATATTAAGCATATTAACTCATTTTTGTAAGGGTATCAGTGGCATAAAAATGACAAAACAGTAGCAAGCAGGGTCGATATTTGAGCAGTTTATTGTTAATAAAATAAATGTGATGTGGATATAAATGTTTGAAACTTATACTTGCTTATCTCTAAAATAATCTGTTGCCCTGGAAGGGAAGTAAAGCCCTGGATCCCATATCATACATTTAAAGCACTATAAAACCATTAAGTCTGGAAGAAAGAAAGAAAGAAAGGCATCTAAGCAAGTTTACTGACCTTTCACGTCCTAAGTAGAATGGGATGCCAATGACCAAGATATATTAAAGAATGCTATTAAATTGCACAAACAATCAAACCGTTTACAGATTTTAACATGTGCATTGTTACAATTTCTTAAATTGCCTTAACTATTTGACTCATACATGCTGCTATGAGCTGCAAGCATGTTTCTTGTTGTTAAAATAATATAGATTCTATTATTATTATTATTATTATTATTATTATTATTATTGTTGTTGTTGTTCTTGTTCTTGTTCTTGTTGTAGAGTAAGAGTGTGATGTGTAGTATTTTGTTTGGGGGTGCCTTGGATTTTCAAATATAATTAATTTGGTTATTTATATTATGCCATTAAAGATTTTCATTAATAAACTATATTTTTTAACTTGTTACAGGTGCAATTCCTTCTCATTTGCCTGGGTGTCCTTCCTATTTGTCAAAACCCGCTACTTCAAAAGAGGATCCTGAAGAGCCTTTGGAAAATGGCTCCATAAATGCTGCAATTACAGAGAGCTTGAGTACTGAAGAAGAGCATATCAAGAAAACCACATTTTGTACTGTAGAGGTACTACTTGAGAAGGTTGCTTGCTGTGAATTAAATGATCAGTGGGTTATTAGAAAAAAGACAGTGTCATATATTTTATTTTAGTGAGAGATAGCATGTCGTCTTCTGTGTTCTAGTGGTATCATGCTAGTCTCTAGTTCCTGAGGTCGCGGGTTCAAACCTGGCAGAGGGTGATGTTTTTCGGGCATAAAAATCCTTAGCATGGCTTCCTTTGGAAGGGAAGTAAAGCCAGTGGTCCCATGTTGTAGATTTATGGCACGTAAAAGAACCTGAAGTCTGACAAAGAGGCCTCTGAGCAAAATTTCTGGTCTTTCACACCCAATATAGAATGGGACACAAAGAGCCATAGCAGTTAAAGAGTGTCCATAAATAAAACTCAATTTAATTTTTAGAGATAGCCCAGTGCCAAAAATTAAAATTACATGTTATGCTATACTTGACAAGTATTTGGTTTTATCAGCTTTGTAAATGAAGTTGAATTGCAATGGGTGAGAAACATGAAGCTGCCAGCAACAGTAACACTAATCAAGTAGTTGTTCTCCATGGTCTAGGGATACCATGCTAGCCGCTGGTTCCCAAGGTCACGGGTTCAAACCTGGCGGAGTGGATTTTCTCAGGCTTAAAAATCCTTAGCATGGCTTTCTTTGGAAGGGAAGTAAAGCTGGTAGTCCTGTGTCGTAGATTTACAGCACCTAAAAGAACCTCAAGCCTGATAAAGAGGCCTCTGAGCAAAAATTCCGGTCTTTCACGTCCAATATAGAATGGGATGCCTTTTTTTTTTTTTTTTTTTTTTTTTTTTTTAACTAATCAAGTAGGATCACTTCCTCGTGTCTTTGTTGGAATTTCAGCAATTGGGGTCAAAATCAACCCATTGACAATAGCATGGACTAATAGAGGATGCTTTATCAAATTTGTTAAGTTAGCAAAAAAAAAAAAAAAAAAGCAATTTTATTTATGAAGGAATAGATTTCTTTGCTTAACTTGTCCAAGTCAGGGGCAAAGTATTTGTGGGAAGCCAGAGTTTTCTGGTCTCTGGTACACTCCATCTCACCTCATTGTTACAAGTTTTTAAGAAGTAGTGCTTTGTTAACAATGCCATGTCCAGTTACTTTGTCTCAAGTATGCAATAGCCTGTCCACCACCAATAACTGGGTAGGACTGTGCCAATTTTCTGGGGTGTTTGGCTGAAAAGGCGAATTATTAAGCGAAGAGGATAGAACTGTTTTCCTCTTAATGGGTAAGATTCACCTGAAACCCTTTGTGGACTATAAGGGTGTAAACATTGTTGGACAGGCATGCAATGGAGTTAAGCATACATCTGCTGCATATGTGTTTATGGCATGCAGTTTAGATACACAGTACATTGATATACATGGTGTGTCTAAAAAGTTCAGCAAATGCTATAAAAACAAGCAATATAGAAAGAAATTTCCTTTATTGTGCTTCAAATTAGTCAAAGAACAAGCAAAATAGAGGTTACAAACAAATTTCTTCACTGCAAAGATATCCCCTCAGATTGGTCAGAAAATAAACAAAATAGAGGTTACAAATAATTTTTTTTCTATTATTGCCTTACAAAATAGTTGCCTGTACTACAACACACCTTTTGCAATGTTCATACAGTTTCTGGAAACTTTCAGAAAAGTCCTCCTGAGGAACTGATCTTAGAACAGCTGTCATATGATTTTGGATGGCTGCCTCGTCCCCAAAACTTCAACTTTGATGACCCTCTTCAATCGGTGAAATAGGAAGAAGTCTGCTGAAGCCAGATCAGTAGTGTGTGGTGGATGATCAAGCACAGGTACCCTGCACTCAGCAAGGAATTGGCACACGTGGATCACACTATGTGCAGGGGCATTATTGTGCAATAACATCCATTTTCCAGTCCTGTGAAACTGGCCAAACATGATGGATGCACTGTAGCAATCAGTTCAAAACTCTCTGATAAAATGCGGCATTAACAGTTTGACCTACAGGAATGAATTCCTTTGGATGATGGCATTGCTGTCGAAGAAGAGGATTGGCAATATTTTAACCTTGAACTTTTGCAGACGACTCTTGGTCATGGGGAAGTCAGTGAACACCATGCAATTGATTGCCGTTTGGATTCTGGATTGTACTGGTAGCACCAGTCTCATCCCCCGTGATGAAGGTTTGCAGAAGGGATGGATCCTGGTCACACATGGTAATGAAATCTCCAGAAGTTTCCATCTGTTTTGCTTTTTGCTCGTCTGTCAACTTGTGTGAAAGATCTGCTTTCGCGGACAATGGTGTGCACCATCCTTGCTAATGCCCAATTCCTCCACTATCAACTGTAGAGTCAGTCACTGACCTTGTGCCAGTATTTGTGGCACTTTCTCAATAATTTCTGGTGTTCTGCTTGTCATTGGCCGACCTGGACATGGCTCATCCTCAGTCATTTCCTTTCCTTCGCGAAAGCATGTGAACCAGTCGTAAACATATTTTATGCTCACAGCTTCCCTCCTGTAAGCATGCACCAATATTTCATGCGACTCTGTTGATGTTAACACATTGCTCCATTGCACTGTGACACTACCTCCCACACTATATTCTACTGGCCACAGCAGGTTTACTAACTGCCAATGACATCAATCTATGCTAGGTGATGTTTCTCCCTATGCTTCTGAAAAACATGCATATGTGCATGTGTATTGTTGCCCTTCAGATATGGCATTATTCACCGCACTTTTTAGATGCATCTATCTATTGCCTGTGAAAACAATATGAACTGAAATCCTGTTTGAATTTCTGAAAGGCATTATACTGAAATTGGAAAGTTTAAGATATGTCTTGTGTGATATCAGACAATATCTCAATTAATAAGAAATCAGTTTCAGGTTTTATATTAAAGATGAAACATCTCCAAGACACTACTCTTTATTAAGATGATAATATTTTCATGTCTTCTAAGAGTCTGAAAATTAGGAATAGTTGTTATGATACATCCTGTATAGGAATTCAATTGTGCTTGCCTTAAACTGATGTTAAAATGTTTCCTCATAATTTTAACTAAAATTCTGTCTCTCTCTTCTAATTGGACTCCATCCTATTATCAGGAAGATTTCATACATTACAATACATAAAACAAAACTGTTATATAAATACAAATATATATGCACTTAAAAGTATAAGTTACATTGTTACAATCATATGCATTTATGCAATGAAACAGTCCAATAATCAAACATTAGATTTTAAATATGTATACACACATACACATATGTATATATTACATTAAATTTTCATTTTACATAAATCCATATATATTACAAACTTTTGGAGATGGTTTGATTAACAAAAATTGCATACTTTTGGGGTTCAAAATTGTTTGTAACTAACTCAGAATAGAGCTCATTTTACACGTTAGGACAATCAAAACCCATATGATTTACTGAACCCTGCTGTAACAATCACAGTAAAGTATTTAGCAAATTGTAGTCAAAGAATTCCTCTTTTTCTCTGCCTAATTTTCCTAATTTATCTACCATTTCATTACCTCTAATGTTCTTTTGTCCAGGAATCCAAAAGAATTTGGCAGATATGTGATATTTGTTATTGAATATTAAGCACTTTAAATTCAGTAAGCGTCAGTTACAATTGAGGAGCATTTTTTCAAAACTCAATAAATGCAGAATGCTGCATTTTTCAGGAAATGCATTTTTATTTATTTATTTATTGATTTATTTTATTTTCACCTAGAGAAAGACATTAGAAGAATTTAATATTTTCTCCAGCATTAGATCTTATAGTTTAAAATAAAAGTCCTAGTAAGATAAATTGAAACAAAGTTTGCACTATGTGGGATGATCTGGATAGGATGATTTATTCAGGTTTTCTCAAAAGTCAATAAAGGCATGTTTACGTAAGAGAAAAAACTATGATTTTTCTAATTATGTGTTACAGTTTCGATGTTGTTCTTCATCTATATGCAACTACTTATTTATTTATTATTACAATAATTCCTATTCATGCATAAGTTTTACAGTTTATTATCGGCTGCAGTATCACTTATGTACTAAACATTTATTTAACATTTGGTTTTTAATTTTATTTTGTCAAATTTATTGAGAATAAATATAACAATAACAAAAGCATAACAACAATTAATAATATGTTAACATGCAATGATTTATCCTTAATAGTGTACATAGAACAATAATCTAAGCTTCTAAAGTCATGTATTATTTATAGAATATTGAGCATTCTTAGCCCGATACTGAAACAAGGTCAGATTTGTAGTTGTCCCCTAGGACATCTTTGTAGAATGCAGTTGCATCATCTGGAACTTCAAAATACTTTAATGGTGCAGAAACATCCTTCTTCTTTTCTTTGCGAACCATGTTTTGCTTTAGTAGAACAATGGATGATAATAGTGCTGGATGGGATGGTTTTTTCCTAAGAACTTGAACTTCAACAGAATCTCCGAAGTATGTGCCTTTCACTGATACAGTAACATTGTTTTTTACTTTCTTGTATGCGATGACATGAATTTTGAATGGCAACCTGGATTTTAGTATTTCTTTTGCACTATCCTTTAGGTTTTTAATTTCCCAGTCTTTTGTTGAGTACTTTCAGGGTACCGTGCTCTTTTAAGATGTCATAATATTCTTTAGGAGCCAAAATGCTTTCTATTTTTCTGTGTGATTTCTCAATTCTCCCAAAAACTCGGTCTGGAGCCATATAGCTATGTTCCCAGATTGGAAAGAAATGAAGAATATTCTTGAATCTTGAACTTTTTTCCAAAAATGCTAAAAGTGTCGCCATCATACAACTATTTTTATTTTGACTGCTGCAGGGCTCAGAGAATAGGTGTATAGTGGTGGGACCATAACTTGGCAGTTTTTTCTCTAAGTCAAAAAGGAAGTCCAGCAAAGTCGATGCAACCTGGTTGCATCCCCTTGAAGACTGTTTCCACCCTGTATAGTAAGCAATATTTTCCTTCTTCTGCTCATTAGCATGGATCATGTTGCATGAATTGTACGAGGTACGTCCAGAAAGTAAGTTCCGTTTGGTAATAAAATTAAATTGTGTACAGATACAGAAAAATTATTGATTGCACAAAATTCTACAACTCTTAAACTACTTTGCCACATAACTGCCGAAATTTTGCAGGCATTTGTCATAGCGTGGCACAAGTTTTTGTATACCTTCTTCATAGAAGTTTGCCGCCTGTGTCTTCAACCAGTTGGAAACATTTTCTTGCAGCTCTTCGTCATTGTTGAAGTGTTGACCGCCAAGGAAAGACTTGAGATGTAAGAACAGATGAAAGTCGCTAGGAGCGAGGTCAGGGCTGTACGGAGGATGGTCAAATACGTTCCAGCCAAATCCCTGTAGGAGGTTTTGCGTCACATTTGCAGTGTGTGGTCGTGCGTTGTCGTGAAGAAAAACAACACCTTTTGACAGCAATCCTCGGCGCTTATTCTGTATTGCACGGCGCAATTTCCTAAGTGTCTCGCAATAAACATCTGCTTTGATTGTTTGACTACACGGTAAGAAATCAATGAGTAAGATGCCTTTCCAGTCCCAGAACATTGTACACATCATTTTTCGAGGTGTCAAGATTTGTTTCGGCTTAACCTTTGCTGGGGATGAAGTGTGCCTCCATTCCATTGATTGCCGCTTACTTTCAGGGGTGTCGTAAGAAACCCAAGTTTCATCTCCTGTGACTATCTGTGTCAAAAATTCTTCGCCGCCTTCATCATAACGGGTCAAAAACTGAGGTGCACTACCCATCCGGTTTGTTTTGTGTTGCTCAGTAAGAATCTTTGGTACCCAACGAGAGCAAAGTTTACGAAATTTCAGTTTTTCGGTAACAATTTCATGAATTAGTGATCGTGACATTTGGGGAAATTCCATAGCGAGAGCACTAATTGTAAACTTGCGGTTTTCCTGGATCTTGTCATCAATCGCGTGAACCAGTTCTTCTATAACCAAAGATGGACGCCTACTTTGTTCTTCATCGTGCACTTCACTTCGTCCTTCATTGAACTGTCGGACCCATCTTCTCACCATTGAATCACTCTTCGCATTTGGTCCGTAAACTTCGCAAATTTGCCGATAAATTTGAATTGGTTTCACTTTCCTAGCATTCAGAAAACGAATCACAGATCTGATTTCACAAGCGGTGGGATTTTCAATCAACACCGACATTGTAAACAAGCCCAACAAAGCGTACGTGGCTGACAGCGATCTCAAAATGGCGCACGTTTCTTCTCCTTGATACAGAGCGTCTACCGCGCATGTGCGGAACTGCGATCGCAGCACTGCAGCGGAGAGAAATTGAAACGGAACTTACTTTCTGGACATACCTCGTATAACCATGCTTGCCTAGCATAGAAAATTTCACTCACTTGACAGTTTTGGAAGTGGCTGATTTTGCTGCATATCGAAGGCAATCGTAATGACACCTGTATTTTCTTCTTTCATTATTCTATAAAACTGCTTTGTATGAAGTTTGTGCAATCTATGACTAGCTCTTAATTCATTTTTCTTCTCCAAACACTTCTCTGATTTTATTTTCATCATGAAACCAACCTTATAAGTGGAGCATGTATCAGTGTGGGGTGTCCGAAATGAGAGATTGAAATATTTATAAAATACGTTCTTGTATTTTGATAAAGAGCATTGTTTGAGTCCAAAATTTCTTCTTTCTTCGTAGAATTTTTTCTACATCTTCTTGTCTGTGAGTCCTGAAGGTAAAAAACCCCTGTTAGACTTACCCCTGCCATGATGACTCTCCCTACATTTGTATTTGTTTGTCGTTCTTAATGGCAATAATTAAGTCCTTATGATCCTTTCCTGTCCTATCTCAACCTCTCTTTTCCTTTGGCAACTTCCCTTTTTCGTGAAACCTGCTTGCTAAATAGGATAATCTATATTTTGATATACCAGAAATTTCTTGAAAAGTAGCAGCACAGACAGGCACTACCTCACTGTTTTTCTTCCTAATGCTATATTTTACTGAAACTGTTTTCTTCCTTTTTGCTTTCTCGTTCACTGCTCTGCACTTAGGTGAAGTAATAGACATAAACTTTAAGAGAAATTTATCTTGGTCTGCCTTGTTTAAAGATGTCACATGATGAAACTGGGCAATATCTTCATAGCATAGTTCAGCAGCTTTGCATTGTTTCTTCCATTTAGCTTTTACAGTTGAAGGTGAAACTGCAAGTTCATGATTGCATTTAATATTATGGTTGTTTATATCCCTGTTGTTTTGCTTTTCAAGAAGAGTGACACCCTTCTTGTCTATAGATCTTGTGTCACCTGAAGGCTCTTATACCTGTACACCATATTCAGAGTCACTAGAATCACCATCCATTCAGATTTAACTTGAAATGCTGTTCCTTACTCAAACACGACTACAGTTGATAACTTCTCTAAAATTAACCTGAAATATGCTGACGACAATGAAGTCTGGTTGGGCGATTATAAACAGCCTGCAATAGCATGCTTTTGTTATTGCCAACTGTTGAGTTGAAATAAAAGTAAAGAAAAATTTATTGCATTTGTCGACTTTTGCTTTAACTCTCAGAGTGCATATATTGGTTTTGTATTGGTCTGCTTGTATACATGATATTTATCGACTTTTGCTAAAACCCGATTCACAGGATGATGTCAAAATTATATTGTTAAGGTGTATAACTCAATTTTGAAAAAAAATTGCATTTATTGAGTTTTGAAAAAACTCTCCTCAATTGAAATAGTAATAAACTGATTAAAGTGATTCTAAAGCCGAAAGACAATCTGTTAAAATAACTAAATTCTTTAGAACATTCTGAGTAGCATAAAGAATAGCATGTTTGGTAGCAAATATTTCAGCATTAAATACAGATGTAGAAGATGGGAGCTTGAAGGTTTTGGAAATGAGATTATCAGTATAGAAGGCAGCACCTACTGAATTATCTTCCAAGCATTCTGAACCATGGGTATATATTGCTGTGGTTGAATTGCACATCATGTTAACATGAAGTGCATCTAGTAATTTCTTATTTATATCAATAAATAAATAAATGTTACACCTATCATTGTACTGGATGAGTGAAGTGTCCACATCTACTTTGTGTATGAGCGTCTCATAAGCAGGGTTAGGAATTTTAAGTGCGCACCTTTTTTCTTAGGGTAAGGTAAAGCTGTGCGGAAAGATATCACAGTGTGAAATTTTGTTTCTAGTTGCGAAAAGAGGCATTTTTTCTCGCACCTTTTTCCCTTTTCTGGGACCTTTACCCCTTTTTGGCACCTTTATCCCATTTTCCCCCAACTATGCCCATAATCCCCTTTTTCCCCCTTTTTTCTTTTAAGTTTCACTCCAATTTATTCTGTAACTTTCAATTACCATCTCCTCAGCTTGCTGTGTACGTGCGAATAGTAAACCTACCTCTTTCAGTAAATGCCGCACGGGAATTGAAATCACACCTGCAACAATGGAAAATAATTGTGTGTTCGACGAAAACCTCTTTCGCTTTACCGCTATAAAGTAGCCCGTAATAATGCAATTGACAATGAGTGATTCTATCCCACCAGAATCAGTGGCCTGCTGTTGGTGAATGTGAGAGACGTCATCTGTTTGCATGGAGGCGAAGGCTGGGTATGCAGAGACGGCAGTAACCTCACCCGCACAGTTCCGACAATTATTAAAACTGGGTTCTGCTCGAAACTACTAGAAATCATTGAGACGGAAGTTCCAGCATGAATGAGAACATTCTGGCAATTGTCGCAGTGTTATAAGAGAATTTGGACAGCAAATGGGCGCAAGAGTGAGTTGTGTTACAGTTGCATTGTGTTAGCAAGTGAACTAGTGTTAGCAACGAGTGTACTAGTACTAGATTTTACCATGCCAAAAGTGTCCAGTGCTCGATTTATTGTTCTGGCTGAGGAATTCAAACAAGATTTCATAGACACTCATGGAACTGTTATGCAATGTACTATTTGTGGTTCAGGAATTTTGTTAGATGAAAAACACCAGCGAGATCACATTAAACAACACATTTCCAGCTCTAAGCACCAAATGAACAAGACTCTTCAAGCAAACAAATCACGGTAACCTCTATTACAAAATGCGTTTCAACAGAGTTCTTCAAAAAGCCAAAATTTGAAGGAATTAAACATTATTTGTGTGCATCTCTTACACAAGCAGGAATTCCACTCAATAAGGTGAACCATCCAGCCTTCAAGCGATTTCTTGAAAAATACACAAAGATGTCAATGCCCGATGAGAGTACTTTAAGAAAAAACTACATGGAGCCTGTTTACCAAGAAACCATAGAAAGAATCAAGGAGAAAGTGTCTGATTGCGATGTGGGAATCATTGTGGATGAAACCATAGACTCAATGGAGCAATATGTTTTTTGAACATTTTAGTTTTTCCCTTAGCAGGGGAGAAAGTTAAGCCCATGCTGTTAAAAATGTATGAGCTGCAGAAAGCCAATGCCAGTACAGCAGTGCAATCCATTATGGACTTCTGCTAAAAACTCTGGCCTACTGTTATTGAGTTTGAAAAACTTCTTGTGGTTACGGACCAGGCTCCATACATGGTTTCAGCTGTTAACCAATTGAAACCTTTATTTCCTAACTTGAAGCATGTGACATGCTTGGCTCATGCCCTTCACAGGGTTTGTGAATCCATAAGGAACAAATACAACATCGCAAATCAATTCATCTCTGCCCTGAAGAAGATTCTACAGAAAGCTCCGAGCTGTGTTGTTTACTACAGGGAAATCACTGGCCTGCCCCTTCCAAATTTCCTGGTCATTACTCGCTGGTGATCTTGGATTGAGTGTGCTGCTATGTTGTGTGAGAATTTTGACAAAATTAAAGAGTTTGTGCTTTCTTTGGATCCATCCGACGCAGGTGCAATTTCCAAGGCACAGCAACTTCTGTTGCCAGAGAAAATACATAATGCGCAGACAGAACTATATTGTGCCCATAGTTACAAGTATCTGCCTGCAGCTATTAAATGATTGGAAGAACAAGGTCTGGAAAAGGAAAAACAATGGGATATTGTTACTTCTGTGAGGGAGCAGTTAGATGGCTTTGCCAAAGACAAACTTGAATCTAGTCTTCAGAAGAATCCAGACATTGAGGAATTCGCCATATCTGTAGAGTTGCCATTCCGAGTGAATACAAGGTTTGCTCCACTGGTTTCTGTGGATGTTAAAAGAAGTTTTAGCATCTACAAAGACATTCTATCTCCTGATAGAAACAGACTTGTTTTTAAAAATGTGGAGATGCTTAATGTCTTGAAGTACAACAGCTTCATGTTTTTTCCTTCTTTTGATGAGTGATAATTTGATGTACTTGTTTGTAGTTCAATAAATTAGAATAGAGGAAAGAGAAACCGTTGAATTAATTAAGGGAATGCACAATTGAAATTAACCCCCCCAAAAAAAAATTATGTTCCCAAAAAATTCCCCATTGCTTGTAGTTTTAGAATCCACTTTTATTTTTGACCTAGTGAACGCTTCAGGATCATTAGGAGGCTTTTTAAATACCTTGCGCATTTGGTTGCTAGCTGTTTATATTTTTAAAACTTCATTTTAAGGCATTTCTTATTTTCAGCATTTCTGCATATTCAAAATGTTCCACACGATGTAGTTTTCATCCATTCATATTGACATATTTTATGCTTATTTCAAAAACCCAAATAAATTAAACTGTCATATAATTTTTCTGTGTAATGAATAGTTTTTGCGCTACTAATTTTTGAAGATGATAATGTATACAAAAAAAAAGCCAAAAAAACTGCAAAACTTTTTTTTCTCTTAAACTAAGAATGGTAGAAAAAAATTATATGACAGATTTGTAGTTTGACATAGGAGCAACATAAGATTTTTTTTGGTTGAAAAATGCATGTGTTGCATTTTGCACATACCCATAATTTTATATTTTGAAAATTAATAACTTGAAAACTAATTAAGGTTTTGTATTGAAATTCACTAAAGAAGACTGACATGTGGTTAAAATTTCAGCCCAATTGAACGGATAGTTTAGAAAATAGCAATTTCAATTGTGCATCCCTTAAATAAACCAGCACCTTATTGTCCCTTTTTTCACCTTATTGGAGCACCTTTTCCCTTCCTTTTTTCAATTGAAATTTGCACCTAAAAATCCTAACCCTGCTCATAAGAATATGAGATATAGGTAGTTATTCAATTTTGTTCAAATAAATAAAATATCACTGTAATTCAAATATGCTAATTTTGTAATTACACCTTTAATAAAATTCCCTTCCTCTTCTCGTCCTTTTTGTTATCTTAATTCAGGTGTATTCATCTCTGGCTGCAATAGCTGTCCAAGCTCCACTTTTTCTAACCTATACAGGCGTATAATGATGATGACATGTAATAAAACTATAACAAAGATGTATCTGATTAATTTTGTATAAATAACTGATTTTGCATGAAGCAAAAAATTGCATTTTTATGTTTGCCTGTATCAGTTGCTATGAAACTAGATACATAAACATACTTTTTTTTTCCTATTGGGCATTTTAGCAATTTCCCCGAAGTGAGGCTGTAAAAGGGCATACTCAAAAAACCTAAGTTATTTATTTTAAAATAATTTGCATAGTAAAATAGGAACTCTTTGCCACATATTGCCATTTAAAACTGTAGATAGGATATTGATTAGGAAATTACATGAAGTTTTCCTTACCACTTTGTATGTCAACCGATTTCATTGTCTGTTTCACAAGGGAAATTTTTTAACAATTTCATTGCAAAATAAGTACAGGAACAGCTGCATTTTATACAAGTTAAATGTTTACACATGTTTTAATGTTTGTTAATGCCCCAGAAACAAACACTAGCTTTTAATAACATTGTATGCATTGGACTGCAAATGTTATTGCAGTTCAAATAAAATGACATGGCAATTTCTCTTTTTGTTTGAAGGTGAACTTTCCCTATTCCTAAAATAAACTTTAAAATTTGAGCCCCAAGGAATGGAAAATAGCATCCTGGGATTAGTATACCTGGGCTGAGTTTGATGGTGGCCTCCTATCATGATATCATACATGTAGTGTTGTGACCTTATTCTTAGGAGACATTGCTCTATGATCGCCTTGTTTTCCTTCATGTGCTGGTCTAACATTTTTTCTTGCTGGTTTAGGCGCTCTTCCACCACAATAATTTTATCCTCCATGTCAGATTTAATTTCTTCTAACTCCTTTGCAATGTTGTCTTTCACCGTTGCATTGATCTCAAATTTTACAATGTCAATGTCAAAACCTAGTTGGAATTTCATTTTCTCTGTTTCAGTCTTCATTTCTGTTTTCACACTCTTCATTACACTTCTCATCTCCATTCCGGTTTTCATTTCAGTCATTTCCATTCCCATCTTGTCCCTTCTGGATTTCACCATCTTCACTTCAGTTCCACTCTCCTGCATCCCAGAATCCATTTTCATCTCTATCTTCTCCATTTCACTCATTTCCTCCTTTATACTCTCCCATATGCTACATATCAGCTCTTATGGGCAGAATAAAAATTATGTTGCAAAATACAGTGGGGAACTCATGTAAAACTTTGTTAGGAAAAGGATAGTTTCGAGAATTATATTAGTTTTCAGTTTGTAATTTAGAAGAATCATTGATGAGAAACAATTTATCTGATACTGAAAAGCAGGAATAGGTATGCAAATCAGAAAACAAAATAGCAGCAAGAAATCTACCATTGACTCTTCTTGCTCTTCGGAAGGAATTTCTACTACTTTCATCGACCATTACCAAAGGATGAAGACATAATTAGAATGAATGTGGATTGTCTTTCTCTTTCCACAAAGTACATAGACTCTAGCGAATAGAAAGTTGTTAGAAATATTAGACTTTAGCCTTGAAGATGACTTATGTTAAGCCAGAATTGTGCCTTGGGACCATTAGCTGCATATAGTAGTGCATGTTTAAGTTAATATGGAATAAGTGATAAATTATTATTTCCTCCATAATTTTATCTTAAAGTGCAATATTAGATAATAAGCAGAATGTAAGATTTGGGTTTTCCTGTGTGTATGGCCATGATTGATTAGAATTGCTTCTCTCAGACATTTCCCCAGTATCTGTGTATGGCAAATCATCTGACAACAAGAGTAATTTCAGTTGACCATGGCCCTGCATCCCAGCACAGGGTATTACCTCATTGCTTAAATAGAATGCTGAAGGGGTCTCTGGTGGATTCTCCATTAATATTTCACACATTTAAGAACAAAGCAGAAGTATGGTGAAAAATTATTTTGTTTCAGATACAAACCCCCTGCTCCTTCTGCCCAGGCTGCACCAGGAGAGGATCTGACACCAGACTACATGAACATCCTGGGAATGATATTCAGCATGTGTGGCTTAATGATGCGAGTATGTTGTGCATGAAGACCCTCTCTTATATAATTTGTTCTAAGTTGCATGGTACTAGATAACTAACAAGGGATATTTGAGGAGCTGTCGATAAGAATGACAATGATTTAAGGAGCAATAACAGTTTCAAAGCAACATGTGTGAAATGTTATGTTTTGCAACTCTCATATCTTAGGACCTGTGTTTATTGTTTTATTTTGAGATGGAAAATTTGTTATCTTAGCCTATTTCATTGTATTCTATGGATATTTGATGTTATTTTTTATTGTTTTTAATATATTTTAGATGTTTTGGTTGCACTTAGTGGAACTAAGCAGTTCCAGTTCATCTTTGCTTTTTACATAATTTTTACAAAAGTTAAAATCTCTTCAGCATTATATTTACTGAAGATGTAAGATGGTTAACTATACATTTCAAAATCAGTTATTTGCAAGCAGCACTGACAACCAAATGTAATCACACTTTTTGTAATGCAAATATGGCCATGGTGTCCAAATTGTCTGGTGTCAAACTACACCTGAAATCACTGTGTATTCAAGCACACAGAAAAAAAATGCTTGCTATCTACATTTTAAAACAGATACCAAAGGGATTTTAAAGCTCTAGTACTAAAGTTATTTTGAGTTTCAAACATTACAATAAGAACCTTATCAATGTCCACCTTGCCATCTACGCACAATCTTTTCTTGGTTCACGTCTTCCCACAATTCTATCACTGCAAAGCTAAAGAATGGGTGAATAACCAAGTGGAAGAAGAGAAATTCTGACTCAGATAGGAGATAATGGAATCACTTTTAAATTATTTGTAGTGCAGAATACACAGCCTAACCAAAATGAAGAATATTTAAAGTTGCCATATATGTACATAATTTTCACCCTCGTGTAATTTATGCACAGCAATTTTTATACCTTTTTCCATGCTTTGTATATGTTTATGACAAAATTTTATTTTTCCAAGCTGATTGCCATAAGATATATTATGCCTTAACAACCTATCTTGGCACTTCAATCCACCCTATTTTCTTCACTTGACTTGGGCAGTGTTGCCAACTCCATTCAACGAATTTGCTACCAAGCTCCAAAAATTATGTTATTTTAGTATAATAACATATTATTATGCTAAAAATAAACAGTTTAGTCACATGACTTTCTCTGCTTCCTCTTCTAAAAACTACTACTACAAAAGCTTATTCTTCTACTTCTCTTAATAGAGATAAACTCATTACACATTTTCACATTTTGTTATAAGGGCAAGAAGAATACAGTAAGCTAAAGCGATAATCAGATCCTTTGGTTACTATGTGATGACTTTGAAGTTTCGTTCTCTTTACATAAACATGGGGGGGGGGGGATTTGCAGTTGAGAAAATTCTCAAAAGTAGTTAACACCACAAAAAAGATTATTTGACATAAATTGTGCACTTTTACGAGGACTTCACACGTTATTCTCAGAAAATTAAGATATACATTTTGTCATGCAACTATCTTAAATATATGGTAGCTTAATCAAAATTTTTAAGCCATTTTTTTGAGAAAATAAAAAGTAACAGCATTTTTTTCTATTTTAGGAGTAGTTTGGGGTGGGGGGTTTTCTTAAAAATCTTTGTGTTGAAATCCTTGGAACTTAACCCTCCGTCAGGTGCGCGCTTTGGTAGAACACCTTTGGTCGTGCGGGGCCTGGTAGGCCCGTGCTATATTTTTGTTGTTATTGTTTGTATTTATTTTTTCTTTTGTGTGTTTTCATTTTTTCCTGTGTTTACCTTTATTTAGGTTAAGTATACATGGCTTTCATTAGTGAGTATTATCTTACAAAATAAAAATATAAGCTAAACTATGTGTACATATACATTATAAATTGTATTGCAATAAGTATAAAGAAATACATTGCCATTTTCAGGTATACGTACTTGTAATTCCAAATGTTCAGATACTCAAAATCATCTACTACCTCTCCCATTTTTCCCCGGCTAAGCAACTATAGCAAATAATTTTAGCATGTTTGTTCAGACAGAGGGGAGTGTTGCATTTCCCACATGCATACTTAGCTTTGCAGTTCTTTTTGTCTTTGTTGCAGGGTTCACATTGTTTCCTTTTCAATGTGGATGGTGGTGTACTTGGCAATTCATCTACTGCAGATTCTTCAGGTTTATATTTTGTCAAAAGGCCTTTCAAATCACCAGGTAGATTTGATACTGTTGCTCTCCTTTGTACCTGTTGCAACAGTAAAGCTAAAGACAGTGCTTTCAAATACTCCTGCCTTGTGGAATATTTATTTTGGTTTCCAAGGAAGATAACCCTAGAATTAATACCTGCAATGTTCAAGATATGGTAAAAAATTACCATGGGCCACCTCGTTCTGGCTACATTATATGTAGCGTACAGTTTATCTAGTACCTACATCAACTCCAGATTTAGTGTCATAATGCAGGATTATTTCAGGCTTTTTCTCAGCACCTTCTGATAACTGTGTGGATGAAACATGTAGACTTGAGAGAAAAACTGTTTTACCCTTTCTTGGAACATATGAAACAAGAGTTTCATTTTTTGTGAAGCCAAATATACTTTCGTACTGTCTGCGGCCTTTTGGAGAAGTGAAATTAGTGGGTAATTCTTTTTTGTTCTTTCATACTGTACCGACAAAAGAACGTTGTCTTTTGCGCAATTCATTCACCAGTGATACACTGGTAAACCAATTATCTGCAGTAACGTTTCGTCCAGTGCCAGAGATTGGTTCAGTTAGTCTCAGCACTACAGCCTCTGCCGAATTAGCTTACAAATATGGTCCGTCCAGCTGCTGTCCACACTAAATCTCCATGTTAGTGGTATAAAACAGTTTTGCATCAATCTAACAGAATATTTTTATGCCATACTTGTTTGTCTTGGATGGTATATATTGTTCTAAAACCACATCGACCACAAAATGCCGGCAACTGTTTGTCAACAGTGACATTTTGTCCAAGAGAAGAATGGTTCTGACAGTTGTTCAGAAACAATGTAAACATTTCTCTAACAGCAGCCAATTTATCCAATTTTCGTCACTCCAGTCTTGAGCTTTTGTCATCAAAGTGAATACAGCGTATTAAAAAACTGAATCGTTTTTCGGACATAGCCATTCGAAATAGAGGAATTCCAAGATCATCAGTTCTCTAAAAATCGTGAATATTCTAGTGTCCACCACGAAAAATTCCTGCCAGGTACAATAAGCCTAGGAAAGCTTTTATTTCTATTACAGCTGTAGGTCTGCTATCTCTTTCACGATCAGATTTGTGCTGCACACTGGTAATGTAAGTATTTGAGCTTTCAACAATCAAATCAACTATATCTTCAGTAACAAAAAGCTTCCAACATTCAATTTCCGTTTTCGCATTTGTGGCAGCTCCTACTACACCAGGAGGTTTGGTCAATATATTGTGAGCCCTTGTCTGTGTTATTTTCCAAGGTGTTTTTTTTCCATTTTGTTCCATCTCTTTCTGTAAATAATAACAGAATGTGTTATCAATAATAATAAATTATTATTATTATTATTATTATTATTATTATTATTATTATTATTATTACCATTACTACTGTGATAAGCATATGATGTTACCTATAAAATACATGTTATCACACAAGCTGCTTTCATCATCTTCATGATCAGTTTCTGAACCTTAAAGATCTCGTTTCGAGTTTATCTTCAGAATCAGAATCATCTGATTCATTTAAGTTGTCATCCATGGGCAAGGCATCATCATCACAAAGTAGGTGATGTACTTCTTCCAAATCATTCGGATTTTGTAGATCGTACATTTTACTCATGTTCATGATGAAGCAGTAACAGCTCTCCTTGCAATGGCAAAGCAATATTGCACAATTAATGAGGAACAAATCTGTCAGCAATATATAACGAGAGCAGGCGCACAGGGTCTAGTTGACCTGTGCGACACGTAACTGCTGATTAGTCATTCTTCCAGCCAAACAAATAAACAGATAAAGTTGTCGCTGCAGCAAACAATCGAGCAAGGTGTAATGTTAGATGTCCTAGTCAGGCAATTGCATAGGTGCGTTTGTTCAAAAATTATAACATTTAAATAATGTCAGGGGTCTCTCAGGCCTCTAGTGACCAACGGAGGGTTAAATTTAAGTCTGGTATTTAACAGACTTTTCATTTTTTAGTTATGTTGTTGACAGATAACACACACATACATTTTTCTAAAAATTGTTTTTCTGATTTAGGGAGTCTAAAAACATATAAGTATTGAAAAATCCTGACCAAAAGCAGCATATATCTCTGAAACAGTTCATCCCACAAAGAATTTTATACAGACATAAACTGTGAATTTCAACAGGATTTGCATTTTCCTGTAGTAAGTTTTTGTATATCTCTTATGGTTTACCAGTTACACAAAATTCAAGATATACATTTTTTCTCCATGCCAATAACTCAAATCTATGATATTTTAATCAAAATCAATAGAGCCATTTTAAGAAAAATGAAAATTGTTCCATGTAAGAGTTGTTTGGGGATTTCATGCATATCTTCAACCCAATCCTTGGAAGATACTGAACTAGTATACTAAGTTTGGTATTTATCCGACTTTTTGTTTTTGAGCTATGCTGTTCACACACACACACACACACACACACACACACACACACACACACACACACACACACACACGTATGCACACATGTTGTTTTCTCTAAAATTGCTTTTTTGGGGTTCAGCGGACCTCAAAACCTGTATTTCTGGCTAAATCTTGATATTGAATATTTTGTGGAATACAATACTTCCTCTACCTATCATAAGTAAGTGTAGAGAAAGTAAAAATCTAAATAGCTCATTTATTGAGTTTTTTTAAGGGAAAAAATTGCAAAACAAAAGCTTATAAGCGCAATATTTCTAACAGGTTTTGTTATCTAAAAATTATGTCAAGTTTTTGTTGTTGTTTGTATGTAAAGCAGTAATTACAGACAATTGTAGTTGTCCTTTACAAAATATAAGGAACAATCGCAAGTTTATGCATTATTAAACCTTTTAGTTCTGATTTTTAAGTTTTATTATCTTCCAGAAAATTCAGTTTCGTTACAGGCTTTTAGAACATCACATGACTGCATGTTGCATAGTGGGAAGGAAAAGGGTGAAGGGAGGAGGGAGATACAGTTATAATGGGAGAGAAAGTGGCAAAGAAGGAGATAAGGGAGAAAGCTGGTGAGATAGAGGAAGAGGAGAAGAAAAAGCAATTATTGAAAATTTTTTGGGAACAACAAAGCATTAAACTACGAGGAGCATATTAAATTATTGAAGCAACACAGAAATGTGTGTTTTAAAATGTTCTTTCACAGTAATTTGGAATTTTGTTTCCAGCTGGTAGATTGTAGATATCAGTGACAAGCATAGAGACAGATATAAAACAATCTTAAAATGTGGAAATACAATACACGCCAAGCGATCTATGCTGCAGCATTACTGTTGGTCTTAAAGATTCCAGCCACATGCAAAAGTCATACATAAAGAACTCACTTACGCAAGACAGAGAATTTATTTAAACATATCAAAATTGAGACATTCAACAAGAAAATCATCTATGCCAGGAAATCATAAATCAGTAATCTTTTAAGTGTTGGGTTTAGTATTACAGCTCCCAGACTGCAAGTGGTCTCTGGATCCTTGGGTCGCCTAGGATATGTGTATGCCCACAGAGGAGAGGGAAGCTGGTTTAACCAGCCACCACCGGGGGAGTTCAAATCTGTAAATGGTAGGGACCCTGCGCTATGTCAGTCATGCTTCCTGGTCTGTGACCTCCCTCACAGGGTTGCCTTGTCTGGGGCCCAGGTCTGAAAGATCTGTGTAGGTCAAGGTGCCGAGTCCCCCTCCACTTCTAGTCCTATCCTATTCTATTCTAGTATTACAGCTAAAAGTGTCACAGTGTGAATATGAATGTAATTTTTATGGATATTTGAGAGTAGATGTTAACTCCACAAAATAGCTCAAGTATAAGGTTTCATAAAATTCTGTCATAGATGACTTAATTGTAAGCTGTTGTGAAATAAATTTTGAAAAAAAAACCACACACACGCACGCACGCACGCACACAAATAGATTGAGGAAGTAATATTTTGCTAACAACTTACGCTTTGTGTCCATCTTAAAAAAATCCAGAATCAGTTAAGAAAGACTATAAGTATGTTTCTAACATCCAGAATGTATCAATGACAAATGTGCAATTCAGCCAAGCCACTTGTGTATTTCGATATTAATTTTTTCAAGAGGATAATTTGCTAAGTACAGCTTATCCTTAAAGGACGACTGAACTAAAAATTCACATATCTATTTTATTTAATATTCTATAAAATCTTAGTTTGTGCTTAGTATTGTTGAAAACTGGAACAGTGTACGACATACCATTCTGGATCTGCATGGCATGTTCCACATTGGCAGTGCACTGTGGTTATGTCATGTGGCTAGCCAACATTCTTGAAGTAAATATCTCCTGCAAGAGCAGCTGATCACCCATAAGATTAAATTTCAACAGTCACTGTAGTGAGTTGAACATCCATGCTTTAAAATGTCACTTCTTTGAACGCATTTCATTATTTATGTATTTCTCACAAAGATAATCCAAACTGAGAGAAGTACTGGCCTTCAATTTCCTGGCTATTAGGTTTAATTTTTTCGGAGTAAGCCAATATTACAAGGAATGCCACTACAGTCAGTACCTCCTGGTACATCATGCTTGTATTGAAACTTGTGTTCATTTACTTTACTCACTATTTGTGTTACAGAATTTTGTCTCCACTCATAAGTTTATTTCTCTTACTTCTTTTTATACACCCAGTCTCCAGCGTATTTAGAATATTCCACATAACTGCCCACTACTTTTTTCCCCTTGGTGAAAATTTATGATCTAGAGGAGCTATCATGGATCTAACATACATGCCTAGAAATGAAAAATGTATTCGTTTTGGGACATACTTCAAGTGCTCATTGTGATAGAATTTAAGGCTTCCTGTGTGATGCATAATGTAATGTCTCATCAGATTTCCACCATTGCTCTGGACACACTTCAATCTTGGGCTTATTGTGCTACCTGTGTCGTTTAAAGCCAATTCATTATGCTCCCTTTACCAAGGAATACAGTCTCATAACAGATATGGTTTCAAATCCTTCTGGTTCTAAAAACATTTTTCCGAAAGCAATATATCTCTTGTGAGGCATGAACTCAGAGGAGCGTTTAAAGTGCTGGGTGGTTTCAGTTTCTTTCTTGCACAATCTGCAATCTAAGCTACCCTGAAACACTCACATCATGTTAAGATGCTTTTTCACAGGAGCATATTCTGTGAGAAATGCAGTAATTATTCTCAGCTGAAGTATGTTACATTTAAGTAAGCTTTCAGTTCTTTTCTTGCCTGGTTTTCTAATAAATAGTTTACCATGTTTGTTTCCTGGAGTTTTAAGCCAGGTTATATGATGTTCTACTATGGGCCAATTCTTAATAGCCTCTCTTACTGAACATTGAGATGTTCATAGAGCCAGCTCTGACCCAATAAATTGTGAAGCTACTCCTTGTCTTGCAAGTTCATCAGCTTTTTTATTTCCCTCTATGCCACTATACCCGGCACCCAGATGAGTTGAACTTCATTTTGTTCTACCAAGCTTGTGAGCATGTTTAGGCAGTTTAAAACCAGTCCTGATGTTACCTTATAACTGCTTAGAGCCTTAAGTGCAGCCTGGCTATCTGAAAAGATAAGGATCTGTTTACCAGTGCAAGCTCTCCTTATGTTTTTATGTATGCATTGTATAATAGCATAAATTTCTGTTTCAAAAACAGTAGCATATTCACCCAAGGGAAAGAACTTTTTGCACCTTGGTCTTGTACCATATACTCCGAATCCTGTTCCTGAACCATTCATTGAGCTGTCTGTAAACCGCATCAAAGTTTTCTCAGGAGCTTCCAGAGTTTTATTCATCCAACATTCAGAGTACCATTCTTGCCTCCTTCATTAAAAGTAAATGCAATGGAGTCAGGTTCAAAAGAGTCTCCATTGCTGCAGTAGAAGTTGTTTTCATAACTCCTGTAACAGCTGTTCTTTGAACTTCATTTAGTTGAATTTTTAGAGCCTGTTTGAAGGACCTTAGGCCACCAAATCAGTTCTCCATAGGCTGTCGAGTATGATTATCCTGGTATATATCCATGGATCATAGATCTTAGTCCCCATTTTTTTCCATGCATGCACTTAACTACAGTAAAACATGCCTTCAACGGACCCCTTGTTAAGTGGAAATCTGTCTTAAACGAAAATATTTTATGGTCCCATGAATTTTGAGGCAATAAACATGCTAAATTCCCTTTATTAAACGGAAACTGTCTTGCGCTGACAATGAAAATCAAAAGTGCGCCTTTTAACAGAAACAGACAACAAAAATCAAAAGTACGCCTTTTAACGGAAACTTTCTGATCCCGGAACAGAGTTTAGAAAATTTTCAGGCACCCTGTGAAGGTTTGCATTGTCTTCTTCTAAGTACGTGATGTTTAAGTTGAAACATGACCATTTTGCTGCTACCTGACCAGTCTAGGAGGGGGTTGTGCTAATGACAGTCCGAATATTGAGAAGCCTGTTACACTCAGCCTTCACTGCATAGTTAAGTTAATAATAAGCACAGCTGATTTGTCTTTTATTGTTGTCTCTTCCCTTTCCTTTCCCTGCTCTAATGACTTGTCAAACAGCATAGAATACAGCTCTTAACAGTACACCTGTAAACTTACATAGGTGATGATTTAGTTCAGCATTAGTCACCATGGCTTCGAAAACAAGAGTTGTGCTAGATCTTAACACGAGAATGAAAGTGATTTATGCTAGTGAACGTGAAAAATTGAGTGTAAAGCAGATCATGAAGCTGTTCAACGTAGGCAAAACTCAAGTTTACGAGATTCTAAAGAAGAAAACAGAAATTCTGAAGCGTTGGGAAAAGTGTACTGATGGAAAAATAAAGAGAGAACTTAAGAAAACTGAAAACCAGGACTTAATGAAATAATGCGGGAGTGGTTTGTTAGTGTTAGGGCAATAAATCACCGCATATCGGGGCCTATGTTACAGGAATATGCTAAAAAGGTAGCTGAAAAACTGGGTAAGATTGAAATCAAAGCATCTAATGAATGGTTGGAGAGTTTCTGCAAAAGACATCAGATAGTTTTTAAGGAACTTTGTGGTGAATCGAATGACGTTAATATTGAAATCATCGCTGATTGGATTGCTAAATTACCTTCAATAATTGAAGGATACAAAGCTGAAAACATAGTAAACGGCGACAAGACGGGACTATTCTTCTGCGCATTACCAAATAAATCATTGTGTTTAAAAGGTGAGAATAAGTGTATGTTTATGGTTTAATTTTGTTAATAGCCTAGGCCTACCTTCGTTAAACGGAAACCTATCTAACGGAAATATTCAAAAGCCCCATTCAATTCCGCTGAAGACAGGTTTTACTGTACTTCAGAGGTTGTTTTCGCACATTTTATTGTTTTCTTGAAATGCTGATTCCAGCTTTCTTGGAATCAAAAGCGATTCCCAAGTATTTGACTTCTTCAGACATTTTAAGTTCTTTACCTTGAAGATATCTCTTTATGTCTCTTCTTTTGGTAAATGGTACAGTGTCTGCTTTATGAGGACTAATCATCACGCCCTCATTCATAGCCCATTTTGCCACAGTATTTAGGGCTGGCTGCATTAGTTCCCCGACTTCCCTGCGTATTTACCTCAAACTATGATGATGATATCATCAGCATAGCCCGTGATATCAAAACCTAGGTTTTGTGCTTGAACAAGTAGCCCATCAACCACCAGGTTCCACAGTAGGGGTAATAACACCCCACCCTGTGGACAGCCACTCATGACCTTTGCAGCTAGACTACTATCCATGCGACTTGTATGAACTATTCTGCCTCTCAGTATGGATTGAATCCACCGACAACAGGTTTCATCAGTTCCATGTTTCCTTGCAGAAGTAGTTATTGCATTAAACAAGGTGTTATCAAAGGCTCCCTCAATATCAGTGAAGGCACCAAGTACCACTTCTTTTTCCTGAATTGTCTTTTCCGGTTTATAGGCAACCTGAAAAAGGGTAGTTTTAGGTGATCTGCCTGTACAATAGGCATGCTGATTCTGGTGTAGAGGATATACCTCCAAAGCACCTCCTCTTATATGCCTATCTATTAATTTCTCAAGAGTTTTGAGAATTATTGACATTAAACTTATGCATCTTAGCGACTTAGTCAGGGTCAAAAGTTTTCCTGGCTTTGGTATAAATACCATCCTAAGATGCCTCCAGTTCATTGGTATGTGTCCTAAGTCCAAACTTGCTCTTAGGATCATTATCAAAATGTTTGATTATTCATCAAAACCTCACTGAAGCATAATGGGCATTATTCCATCACTTCCTGGAGATTTATAGGGTTGAAATAAGAACACTGCACATTTTAATTTTTCATAATTGATGACTTCCTTGGCAATTTCCCAGTCTGCCCTGGAAGCTCTCTTCAGAGAGCCTTAGTCCCAGAGTGTTCCATCCTCTCTCAGGTTCATCAAGTAAAATCGATCCAGGGAAGTGAACTCAAAGAAGTTCTTTCATTGTCCCCTTCTTGTTTTAATGTATTCTCCATTTTCCAATTGGAGATTGCTAATAAAGTGGATCTTTTCTAAGAGCCTTCTGAAGTCTAGCACATTTCTGGGATTGTTTCCATCTCCTCACAGTGCTTCCTCCAGGAGTCCTTCATAGCCTTCCTCAAGGCTTTATTGTATCGCAAAGTTAAACAATCTTGTAAATTTTCTTCATTTTACTTGCAAGGTCTTGAGTCCACCAGGACACATTTCTGTTGGCTTGCCTTGTTTTCAGAGGACAGTTATCATTAAATGCTGAGGTTATTCCATTCTGCAAATGCTCTGCAGCAAGCTCAATTTTTGAAGATTTAGAAGCTTGTAACAGTGATGTGTCATAATTTAAAATAGAGAGTTGAGGGTTGTTACACTACATCACTATGATATTCTTACTTGAACGCGTTTCGGGAGACGGCTTGTTCCCATCGTCAGCATTTTCTCTCAACTGATTTTTGCCTGTCATCGTCTGGGGGATGTGTGTGGTTTGTGGTGTTCTCTAGTGCTGGGCTGATGAACCTCCAAAGGCTGTTGGGTGGCGGCAGTTCAAAATTCATTAGGTGATTCCTGTGTTTGACAATATGTATTTTTTCCCAGATGTCCAATTCATTGCTGCTGTTGATCGGTTTTAAGAGTTTTATGTTTGGAGTGATATCATGGTTTGAAGACCAGAAATGATGTGCTACTGCTGATTTATCTTGCTGCTTTTGGTAAATGCATCTCATATGCTCTTTAAGTCTTATTTCAAGATTTCTTTTTGTTCTTCCTATATATACCAGGTTACATTCATTGCAATCAATTTGATATATACCAGCTGATTTATCGTTGGGGATAGGATCTTTTGTTCTGTTGCATAGTAGTTTCTGTATGTTGTGGTTATTCTGTGGAGACAGGGTGGTGATGTATTTTTTGAAAATCCTTTGAAATTTATGATGTGTCCAAGGGTGATAAGTGAATTTTCTATATGCTTGTGGTTTTTGTTGTCTGAGTAACGTAGTCATTTGTTGGATGTATTTCTGTCTTTCAAACCTTTTTATCTTCTTATCTATTGTTTTTTTCTGGTATCCATTCATAGTGGCTATGTTGATAATGTGTTGGTATTCTTTCTGGTATTCCTCTTTCTCCATTGGTATATGTACTAACCTGTTTGTAATACTATTTAAAATTGCATGTTTGTGGCTTGTAGGATTGTAGCTATTATTTTTAATATAGTTTTCTGTGTGCGTTGGTTTTCTGTAAATGCCAAACGTTAGTTTGTTGTGTGCATTATTTCTGATGATCCTGATGTCTAGGTAAGGTAATTGGCCATTTTCTTCTTTTTCCATTGTGAATGTTATAGATCTTTTTTGTAAATTTAATAATTTCAAAGCATCTTCTGAAAGTTTTTTTGGAACAATAGGTATGTAGATGATATTTTTGCTATTGTTCCAAAAAAACTTTCAGAAGATGCTTTGAAATTATTAAATTTACAAAAAAGATCTATAAAATTCACAATGGAAAAAGAAGAAAATGGCCAATTACCTTACCTAGACATCAGGATCATCAGAAATAATGCACACAACAAACTAACGTTTGGCATTTACAGAAAACCAACGCACACAGAAAACTATATTAAAAATAATAGCTACAATCCTACAAGCCACAAACATGCAATTTTAAATAGTATTACAAACAGGTTAGTACATATACCAATGGAGAAAGAGGAATACCAGAAAGAATACCAACACATTATCAACATAGCCACTATGAATGGATACCAGAAAAAAACAATAGATAAGAAGATAAAAAGGTTTGAAAGACAGAAATACATCCAACAAATGACTACGTTACTCAGACAACAAAAACCACAAGCATATAGAAAATTCACTTATCACCCTTGGACACATCATAAATTTCAAAGGATTTTCAAAAAATACAACATCACCCTGTCTCCACAGAATAACCACAACATACAGAAACTACTATGCAACAGAACAAAAGATCCTATCCCCAACGATAAATCAGCTGGTATATATCAAATTGATTGCAATGAATGTAACCTGGTATATATAGGAAGAACAAAAAGAAATCTTGAAATAAGACTTAAAGAGCATATGAGATGCATTTACCAAAAGCAGCAAGATAAATCAGCAGTAGCACATCATTTCTGGTCTTCAAACCATGATATCACTCCAAACATAAAACTCTTAAAACCGATCAACAGCAGCAATGAATTGGACATCTGGGAAAAAATACATATTGTCAAACACAGGAATCACCTAATGAATTTTGAACTGCCGCCACCCAACAGCCTTTGGAGGTTCATCAGCCCAGCACTAGAGAACACCACAAACCACACACATCCCCCAGACAATGACAGGCAAAAATCAGTTGAGAGAAAATGCTGACGATGGGAACAAGCCGTCTCCCGAAACGCGTTCAAGTAAGAATATCATAGTGATGTAGTGTAACAACCCTCAACTCTCTATTTTAAATTTAAGCTCTGCAGCAATTTTAAATCTTCACAATCGTGAATCTTATCGTCCATCTTACTCAGATTACTGGCTAGGTCTTTCCTGTAAGAATCCCAGTCAGTTCTTTTTGGATCCCAATAAGTTCTGATATGTTTAGAAATACATCTTACTTCAAAGTGGATGCACCTGTGATCTGAACAACTTTCATTCTCAGACATATGCCAGTTTGTAATAAAGTTTCCCACACAATTGGTTACTAAAGTTATGTCATTAACTACCTGCCTTCTTGTAGTAACAGAGGTAGGTCTGTTACCCACATTCAGTATCTCAAGATTACTTGATATAATAAAATTATAAAGAAACTCGCCTATTTGTATCCGTACTCCCCCACATAATGTGATGGGAGTTAGCATCACAGCCAATTACCAATTGAGGTCCTTTGGAACAACAGGTGGTTACCAGCAACAACAGGTGGTTGTTCTTATTCTCTCGTAGGAGGTAAAATTACATCATCATATGGGAGGCAAAACAATCCTATATTAAAATACCTCGGTCCACCTTCCCCCATTGATTTTACTCTGGCTGCCGTAAGGAGAGATTCATTAATGACAGTATATTTAAGTATTTTTAACTAAGATGCAGGTTCTTGGAGTCTTGTCAGTTCTATTGCAAATTAATGCAGCATCCCTAAGACCTTTAATTTCCCCTTTGTAACACCTGGACGAGTGTCACATCACAGGTCTTCATCTTCACATAGAGGACAGCAGATGCATGTGTTGAAGATGTACCTGCGTATCCTCATCACTCCTTTGTGCCCCTGAGAGTCTCTTGGCCTGTAGTCTCTTTTTTGCAATACCTACAGCCAGATACTCTACAGATGGTTCAGAGATGTTTTGTACTGTTAAGTCTTCTTCTAGAGATCCTTGAACAGTTTCAGGGTTTTGTTTTACTGTGTCCATTTAAATCCCACGAATATGGAGGAAAGACAGTCGACCACAGCAGCCCCCAATACCGGGGCAAGATCGAATACTCTGGGAAGTCACCTGGTATCCCAGAGGGTCCATTAGTGATACATCTCCCATGTGCCATGCACTCCTTCGGCACAGAAATGCATAACACCTTAGAGTTGAGGAGTTGGTTCGTGGTCTCTTATTGGATATTCGGATACAGACCTGTCCAGCATGTCGGTAGTCAGCCGACAACACCGGTCAGGTCCCAGCCATCCACCACCTGCTGATGCATCTGGTATCCACTCAAGGTTCAGCTTTAAGGGTTTACAGGCCATTAGGCTGCTCCAGAGGCCCCCCAACTGTGCAGTAATGTCACTTAAAAATATTCCATTATTTATGATACTGCACAAGTCATTGTACTCTATGGAATTCTTACATAGTCAGTTTGTGTTTTTAACTTTTTCTTTACTCAGCACATCATGAGAACATGAATGAAATTGGTCAAAACCCGCCCAGTTGTGGACATTAGTAATATGATGTAGAATTGATGTGAACTTTTCCTTAAGAGTACACTGTCACTTTCATAAGTAGCAGATGCCCGCCACAGATGATTATAAATACAACGCTTCCATTCATGAAGGATCAATGATTTTGGAATCTTATTAAACATTTACATAGAAAGATGCCATACATCAAATTCATGGTGTATATGAGTTATTCCACATCAAGTTGCACAAATTTTCACAAAATTTGACCATCATGTCTCCAACACAGGCCACACTTCAAATTTTGTCCATGGATTGCAAAAACAAAATGAATTATCTTGTAAATTCTTATTTTTTTAAATTGCAATATATTAAAAACGTTGCACAATACTACTTGTGAAAAGCAGCACACCTCTTTAGCTTTACATTAGAATATCTCACAGGTGATAAGGATAAAATTATGTTATAAAGCTCAATACAAAACTTACTATGTAGTCTTTTGGTATAATTAATAATTTACATAAATTTTTAAAAACCAAAGGCTTATTAAGTATATATTCCTAATAACCCGCCTGTTTAAATTTCCATAAAAAATATAAATAAATTCCTTATTGTTTTTTGTATATATTTACATAAAACAAAGATGGGATCCTTTATAGTTAATTTTAAATAAAATAACTTACAAAGCGAGGCGCAACTGGAGAGTAGTAGTGGTGGCAGCGGTGGTGGTGGTGGCGGCGGCAGCAACGGCAACCTGTCATTGGATGCCTTATCGATTGTTCACAGCACTTTAGATGCACTAGTTTGTTCACATGTAACTGTTAAATCTGGCATGTACAATTGAGAAATATTCGAGCTTGCAATCTTATCCTAAGGGAGGAAAATAACCACAATTTAAATGTGCACTTTTTTTCCCTTCAGGCTCAAATGAATATCATCTGGTTATTATTGCATTATTGGTTGATGGAATAAATGAATGTAGCTTTAACGTACCAGGGATCACTTTCGCATTATAGTTCTTTGGGAGTTGTAATCAGATCCTGAGAGGGCTGTAGACTGGCTCTCATTGCTAGTCTTTTAGTAGCACCTCAAATATCATCTCAGGGTCCTTTTCCGTGTTATGTCGCAAAGAAATGCTACTCAACATGAATACCAAAGTCATTCTCGTGGTAGCACAAATTAGAAAATTGTTTCTTATTTTATGCTGAGCACTGGCACCATCAGAAAAGTAATAAATCTTCTTCAAATGTTTAATTTCTTTTTTTAAAAGCTTTATCAGTTCTGTCTGAAAAAGATGCACACCGTTAGTGTCATGCTTCAGTCATTCTGAAATTGAAACAAATTTCAGGTGATGCATTTCACTGTAGCTTGGTGGTTATTCCAATGTATGCCTTGGACTGAATCTTGTACAACAAAAGCATAGTTTTCTGGAAAAATCAGAAATAATGATGCAATTTCCTTCCTGAAGGTTTTCCTTAAGATTTGCCAGAAACAAAAACTGCTGCTGAGGTAGAAACACTTGAGGTATTAAGTTATGTAGTTTTATTTGGTAATTTCTCCAAATATTCTTGTACTGGAGATTCCAAAGTTTCCAAATTTGTTCTGTCCACAGTAACCCACTGCTTATACCTAACACAATGTAAGTCTTCTGCACCAAATCATTCTTGTAAGTATGTAGTAAAGTTATCAGTTCCAGTACATACAGGGCATTACAAAAGATAACAATGCTGAGATGGAAGATTGCAAATTATTTGAGCTATGGCATCTTTATAATTATTTATGACTATTCTGCTTTCTTCAGTAAGTTTTGGAATATTTGCACCGTCAATCATCAACTTAACATTTTCATGGTAGATGCAGATGCATACGGTATGAGTTCCATGAGATCCAGGTAAAATACATTGTTTAGGTCTTGGCAAATTTCGAAAATCCAATTTTCACTGTTGGGTGTTCCTCCTTAAAATGCTGGTAGGTTTTTCTCAGAGCACATAACATCAGTCTCTCTTGTTTTGTAGCATTTTGCCATGCTCTCTCAAATTAACAAAATTCTTCTTTCCTGGCATTACTCTACTTCATCTGAAGTGTAAAATTCGAGGACCTTTTGCACTGCTGATGGTTTCAGTGATTTCCGGCTTAACATTCAGGTGTTGACAATATTCCCTTTTCTGCAGCAAGTTTTTTGCCTTCCTATCACGTGAACTGATGCATTAAAGTGTTGCTGAATTTTTTTTTATATGGCCAGTCTTCAAAAATGGTTAGTATTTGTAATTTAAAATTCTTATCATCAGTTGCATGGTATGAGTCTGACAGTTTCTGTATGATAGTGGAGCTGTCAGTTGATTTTTCATCGGAGGCTGAACTTTGCTTTTGCTGTGTATGAACTATTTTCTCTTTAAGGGACATTTCTATAGCTTTCAATTTTTGCTATGGATTGTACTTAGTTTCCTTTTCTTAATGGGCAATTCACCCAAAATCGCTAAGCTTTCGTTCAGCTTAGAAACGCATCTAAATTAGAAAAACCACCTGAAGATGAACTCTCAGTGTCACTTTTAATAATCAAAACCACTTCTGCATTATTCACTGCACTGGTACTTTGTAGCACACAATCACTGTTAGTGGGTAGTACTTTGGGAACTTTTTTTCGACATGCATCACATTGTTTTAGGTCTGGTGATAAAGCATGTTCTCCATTTCTAAGTTTATGCATATTGCGGGTAACTAATCTTAATGATTTATGCCTTGTGGTATGCTTGGAAACATTAAATGGATTGAAACAATAGTCATACCTATGTTTCTTCAGTTCACTCATTATGCACTTTCACAAACCACAGAGCTAAATATGAACTTCTAACACAAAAAGCCTACACAGAGTAACATTTAAAATGAAACAGAGGAGAGAAACTTCATAGAATATGAGATTCCAGTTGCTAAGCTATTCTGAACACTGGATATGATAACCTATCACGTTTGTACCGCATGATGCATCAGCTGGCACTCTGCTGCGGTGTGAAGTTCTCAGTCAGCAGTTTTAAGTTCTGACATGCCTGAAGCTATGCACACATTACTTTTCAGACTTACACTTTCACCTCCAGAGCACCACTCATAAGCATACCCATTCACACAATGAGTTATAATTTGCATCAATGCCTCTCATGTGTTAGATTTTCTTTCAGTGACAGGCACACCACATGTGTGACAGATACTGAATATTGCAAGGAGAGGCATTTACATATACAAACACAAAAGAATATTTTCTGGACATGCCTACATCTTTTTATCCATCACTGGGTTCCCTCAAACTTCATTTAGTTTATAATCTTCATCATTTACAGCTGAAGATTCGCCTTCCTCATCAATCAAACTTTGGTTCACATTAGCGCCTTGTATAGCACTAAAAGTTTCAGTACTCAACTCACACTGTATTTCAGCATCAGTCTTCCAACTCCAGTGTACCTAAACACTCAGAAAACTAGTGTAGCTTCACTTCTTGTTTAGAACTGCTTACTGAATTATTGACTAGCTGTAGCACTTGTTTTCTTGTAAGGAAGTTTGTTTCTTTTATTGGGAGGCTTTTCTTCTAGTCCTAAAAATTTCAAAGGCACCACATCTTTCAGTCTGGGGCTATTGAATTTCTCATCCTTTATTATTCTTATTTTTATAATATCCAACTGATTAAAATCACTTTCTTTGAAATGAATTCTGCATACTCTAGCATTTTTGGTTGGCACAAAGCTTTTGCGTTTCACAGCAGCAACCCATTTGTTGTACACATGCCAATTCTTTCTCTATCAGGGAGTGATTAATAACCAACATTTCTGTTTACACCAGAATTATTTGCACAACCATAAGCACTTCATGCAGGCATTCTTGACCGAACACCTCACAAAACACCAGGAAAGAAAAACTATCTTACAATCACAACATTACAATAAGAATTAAATGCAATGCAAGGCTAACTAATACAAGTGACATTCAGTAGCGTGGCCTGATCCTAGCCTCATACCGTCACTGCAAGGTGAGCATTAAACATAAAAGTGCTTCCAGAATGAAAACGAGAGGTCGTAGAGCGATGCAGTTTTCAACAATGTGCTCAGAATTGTTTATATTTTATTGTTATAAGTTTTTAAAAATTTAGTTCAGTCCTACTTTAACTGAGAATAACCTTTAAGCAGTGGCAGCTCATGAACTTATAAATTTGGGGTGCTGATTTGGAGTTAGTTATATCACAATGTTGCTTTAAAAATTGCGGTTATTAAAAGTAGCACAAAAATTAACTCGGTATACTCGTAAAGTATAGTCACCTAATCTATATGAGGTTTGTTAATGCATAACTGTGAGCATGGTTACCTCTTTCTTTGGTCCCGCCTGTATTGCAATAAGAATTAAAAAGAAGGGAGCAACTTATTAATCATTGCCTTCAAGAAGTATGTTAAAATGCTTAGAATCCACACGGGTACAAAAGTAGTATATAGTTCTATTTTATATGAAGGTTTTGTACTTACATATTGCTCCATGCAGTAGTAACAATAAATGAACAGTACTTGTGAAAATTTAATATTATTTCCTATGAATTGAGTCCATTCTTCTATTCTAAAGTTTGGAAACACTCATACTTGATCAAGTTACTGTAATCCGTTGCACCAAAGAAATGTGCAGATATGCAGTGTTAATGTAGAACTTTCCTAAATCTGGAAACATTTTCCTTATCCTTGGTATGCTACAGTAAAAGGATTCTGTTAGTGTAGTCATTTTCAGTGAGTGGAAGACATTCTAGCTAGAAATATAATATGTCAGAATTCGGCTACAGTAAATCGGTTATATTCTACAATGCTATAAAATATCCAAATTCTGGATAAATATCTGCCAATTACTTTAAAGAAAGTAAAAAATCCATTTGCTGTAGCATTACAGTCATTAAGGATGGGTCCAAGGGTTGGAGCCAGGGGCTGGGAAAGACCTTCATTTCCTGTCTGATCTGCAAAGGTCTACAGCCACGTGGCTATTTCAAACTGTATCCTTTCTGTCCTGCCTCTCAACTCCCTTCCACCCTCTTGCCATCTCAAAAGCACATACAAGGATCTGCCTACTGCTGCAACGCTGAGATGATGATGATGATGATGATGATGATGATGATGATGATGAATTTGAGTAGCTCTTGGAGACCTATGTGCCTCTTGTCCTGGGCATTAATCAAGTTGAATGGTCCAGATAAAATAGACCAGGTTCTTGATATCTGCCCTTATATCCTCAGGTTCCAAAAGCAAGGGCCCTAGGGATACATGCTCTATGCATAATGAATCCTTCACATTCACATAGTAAGTAATGTAATGTAATATTTATTTCATCATTATTACAATAATACAAATAAAGCTTACATCTAAAACTTATGTCTACTGCACCAGTTTTCTATCTCCCCCATATTTAGCCCCTAGGCTGTATATATGGGATAAAGCTACTATACCATCTCTCCACTTTCCAAACTATGCCCGTTCTGCTGTACCTTTCTTAAGCTCCTTATCCACTTATCCCTTGTGTTGCCTAAAAATGTCCCCATCATTTTAATTGTTTCTACTTTTGTGCTTCCCAACATTCTTAACGCTACTGTTTCTTTGTTTAGCTTGTCCCATTTTTTATTCCATATAACCTCTCTCCACCTTTTAACCTTATCACATTCTATTAGACAATGAAAAGTACTACCCGATTCATCACACATAATACATCTCCCTGAACAATTATATCCATTCCTTTTTAAAAATATTACTCCTGTGCGCATCCACGCAAGAACTATTCTACCAAATTGATTGCATATATCTACATACTTCTTCCTTCCCCAATTTCTTTTAACTGATTTATACAAGATCAATGATCTTTTACCCTCAAAACTAGCCCATATCTCTTGTTTCTCGATATCTTCCACCCTCAATCTCACTTCTTTCCAAAACCCACTCTTATTATATTTATCTAATAGGAAAATCATTCACATAGTATATATTGTGAGGTTTCATAATCCCTCGCACATTCCCTACATAAAGGGTCTTGGTCCCATTATTTATAAATGTCTATTCAAAGTGTTATGGCCTGTAAGGTAGCCAACAACTCCTTTGAGCTTAGATCTAGTTAAATTCAGGAGAAACTAACTCATCGTGGGCTTGCCTGGCAATTGTTTACTCCAGATCTCAAGATAAGCCCTTGCCATAAGCTGGGTTATCTCATACTTGACTGTTCTGGGAGACACACCACAGAAGGGCTTGAGACCAATGAAGTCCCAATTCCCTCTTTGCAAGAGTGTCCGCCATATCATTTCCTCCAATACCAGCATGCCCGGGAACTCAAAGAAGAGTAGCTGGACAGCTGGCACAGTCTATCCAACATCCTTTGGCATTGCCACATCAATCTGGATGTAGCTTTGACTGCTCGAAAGGCTTTCAAAGCTGCCTGGCTATCTGAGCAGATAAACATCTCTGTCCGTCTGCCTGACAAAATAAGAATATGCATAAGATAAGATTGTGTATATCTCAGCCTGAAAAGCAGTGGCAACACTTCCAAGGGAATGACAAGCCTGGTCCTAGGGTCCCAGGTCCCAGCCCTCATCCTGCCCCTGAAGCAGGATCCATCTGTGAACCGTGTCTGGCTTCCAGCCTTCAGAGAGACCCTATCTGTGGGTTCCACTCCTCACTGGAAGGTATTACCACAGTATAAGGTGGACTTAGATTATATGTAGTCCCCATCAGATCCCCTGTCATCAGGGTAATGGGACACATCTCCTGAACTCTAATTAGAATCAATCGGTGTCCTTTGTTGGTTAGCTTAAAACACAAACCCCCTACAGTCCAGAGGTGGTGCACATTCACCCTTGTAACCTCTTCAAACAAGTGTAAAGGAGGAAGGTCCACCAGAATCTCCAAGGCAGACTGTGGGGGCAGTCTGCACCGCCCCGGTTATCATCAAACGTGCCTATCCTTGCAGCAAATCCAGTTTGGCAGCAACTACCTTCACAAGAGAGGTAGGCCACCAACCAAATAGGATATTGGGCCTTATCATTGAGGTGTATAGTCATTTAATCACCTTTGGTCTGAGGCCCCTATTCAGTCCAATGGCTCTCCTGCATGCCTACAAAGCATTGTGGGCCTTTTTTACTTTATAATCCACATGCTTTTTCCAGCTCAGCCCAGCATCCAGGATAACACCTATATACTTAACCGTTCCAGATAGCTTAATTTCTTCCCAGACAGAAGGGGCTTTACCAACCCTGGCAGCCCACTCCTCCTTGTGAAGATCATTATTTCAGTCTTGTCAGGGTTAACAGACAAATTTGTTTCCTTACACCATTCTTCTAGAGTATGCAGGGAGCCCTGTATGAGCTCCAAGACAGTACTCGAGGAATTTTCCACGTGCTACAAGGCATATGTCATCAGCATAGCCTTGAGCATGTATCCCTCCCCTGTTGAATATATTCAGCAGATTATCCACCACCAGACACCACAGAATGGGTGACAAAACTCCTCCTTGTGGGCAGTCCTGGAGCACTGATGCCCTCAAGATCTCACTCCCCAGAGCCACCACACCCTGATGGCCTTCAAGGAGGTCATGATCCAGACCGACTCCCCTACTCTCCAGACACTTCCTAATGGCGCCTAAAGTCATATGATTAAAGGCACCCTCAGTGTCCAGGAAAATTGCCATGGCCAGTTCTCCACAGCCCAGCACCCCCTCCAGTCTTACAAGAGCTAATGGAGTGCCATTTCCATGGATTTACCCGGCCAATAGGCATACTGGTGAGGATGTATGGGTCTGTCAACCAGTACCCCATCCCTCAAATTTTCCATCAATCTTTCCAGAGCCTTCAACTTTCTATTCTAGGTAAGATCTCTACAGGCATTCTAGTTAATAGGTTACAGAATTGGGTAGATATGGAGAAGTTATCACAGTTCCAAGCAGTGTTTAGAGCAGGTAGGAGAAAATCAGATAATACATTCATAATTAGGATAATGGTCGACAAATATTTGAACTACAAAAGGGGAAGTGTATTATATGGTATTTATTGATCTTGAAAAGACATTTGATACTAGAAAGAGAGAAGCATTATAGATAAAATTAAAAATAAAGGATCAAGTCATACATTTATATAAATATTGCATAAGGTATATCAGGAGAATGAGTTTTGTATAAAACTACCAGACAATAAAGTGATTGAATATATACACAATAAGGCAGGGATATAAACTTAGTTCAGTGTTATTTAACCTTTATATTGATGACATCCTAGAGGAGATTTCGAGATATAAGGTCCACTCGCCAGTTATTAATAATAAAATAATTCTAGGGCAATTGAGGCAGTAAATAATTTTTGTAGAAAATGGAGACTGAAAAAGAAAAATGAAGAAAAAAAAAACAGCAAAGATCATGGTTTTTAAAGAAGGTTATCAACTATGTAAGGATGAGAAATGGCAGATAAATAGAAGAGAAATAGAGGTGCTAAGGAGGCTTGATTACTTGGTGGTAAGACTAAGTTCAAATGAAAGTTGGAGTGAACAAACAAAGATGTCTATAGCAATAGGCAAAATGGCCATGAATGTTATAAGATCATGTTTATAAATATTGTCAGACATAAATGTCAAATGGCTTGAAAGAATTTACACTGCCACAGTAGAAAACAAGATGTTGCCTGGGACAGAGGTATGGGAAATGATTATGCTGGGAGAGGGGTTGACAGAGACAATAGATCTTTTTGCAAATATGTTTTAGGTCTACCAATAGCATCACAGTTAGAACTTTGGTAGGTACTCCACCAAGATCAAAATTTTCACAAGAGCTATGAAATATTTATATTGAATATCCAATCTGGAAAATAGCGATATTATCAAAATGTTTTCATATGCAAGAGAAAAGTAAGTGGAAAGGGTCATGGTTATTAAAAATCCAGAAGTTATGGAACAGATAGGTATGGGAGATGCGTGGGTAAATGCAGAATATCACATTAGAGGCTAATGGAAAGAAGTAGAATTAAAGGCTAGAAGATATTGACAGGCAAGATATTTTTGGCAGTAGAAGAGAGAAGATTTCCTTGAAGATATGTAAGGAAATAAATACATTATGAGAGAGGGAAAAGTACATAGAGATATGCGATAAACTAGGGTGAGAACAGGAGTTAGAAACAACTTAAAGGCATAAGGCATGACAAGGTCATAGGAAAATGTCCAATATGCAGTGAACTGAACATGGATTTCCACTGTATATTATATTGTAATCAAAGAAATGGAGAGAACAAGTTTGGCAACAGAAATGGAAAAACTTTGATGGGGAAGTATTAATAAGGAAGATTTTGGTTGTAAAAGGGGATCAAAATATAAGAGCTAAGGGAAACTATTTGATAAGATCAAAGAGAAATGGTTAAGGATGACTAAAAGATGGGGCTAAAGGCAGACAAAATAGATGAATAATGAAAGTAAGTAGACAGTGAGTCATCAGTACACAGAACTTTCTGTGTACTGAGACCGTAAATTAGCATAGACAAGCAACCAAGAAGTGAATTTATAGTACAAATAATGTAATATTTTCAAATGATGTGTAATTTAATTATATAATTGTGAGTATTGAGAAATAAACATTCATTCATCCAGAGCCCTCAAAATGAAGGATGTTAGACTGATAGTGCGATGGAAATGTTGCTTGTTTACGTAATATGTTTTTGTATTTGTTAACCCCCACGTTGTGGAGCCAATTTGCGAGAGAAATTGCTTTACGTAATGTTGTTTACATCAGTGTTGAAGCCATCTTGTGACGTCATTCATTGGTTTGGTTTGTAGCTCCATCTGGCGTAGCAATTTGCATCAGTTTTGAAATAATTCACTTTAAATGTCCTCCAGCTAGCTGTTTGGGTCGAACATGTATTTCTTTGCAGGTTGTGAAGCGGAAAGCAATCTTTTATCCAGAAATTATACTGATGAAGAAAATTTGTTTTATAATTTTTATTGCCGAACACGTTCACGAACACTTTTACATATTGATTTAGATACTCGCCAAACTGAAACTGTTTGTAATAACTTCTTACTTATCACTTTTAACTCACGTACTTCAACTTTGTGTATATTTAACTGTATAATATTTTAGATCTTTAATGATTTTGCTGCGCGTAACTTGACGAACTGAAGGACTGACTGACGACGTGTAGTGTACACGAAATTTTGATGAACTGAGGGACCAAAGTGTAATGTATTGAGAATTTTGTTGAACTGGGGGCGATCTACCACGGACTCGACTTTATATACTCCCACTCCTCGACATGCCTAAAGATTATAAATGAACTGCTATTGGCTAATAAAACGCGCCAACATTAGCGTCTATTTTAATATCCAATGAAAACCACGAATACATATTGCTTTTAGGGAAACATTCTAGAAGGTTCTACCGAAAACGCGCGAACATTACGTAACTTCCTTGTTCCCAGTAATGATAAACAGCTCATCCCCCTCGCTGCATTATTGCTCTATTATTGACAGTTTCAGTAAAGCCGTATAAACTTATTTCCCAATATTAATTACAATTAATAAACATCTGAAATCAATGTCACATAAAAATACATATTCATATTACAATCATTATTTACATTTAAATAATTTGTGATACAAATTACCGTATCATATGCCCCACTAGAAACATAATTATAAATATTTACAACCTGTTTGGAAATTTTATAATTGGGTTTTTAGTCTCCTAAATCTTGGAACACACGCTATCACTTTCACTTGACACTTCACACGCATTTAACACACGACATGTTTTTCCTCTTACCTTGCCACTACTTACTGGCTCTGGTTTAATTAATTTAGATATTAATCTGACATCACAAATTTTTGATAGCAAATACTGTACCCTGAATTATTTAATTAATGTTACCAAATTGTTTACTTTCTTAAGTTGTTGACAAAAATTTATACATTTAAAATTTTTGTAATTATTACACATATTTACCAAAATATTCACCCTCTACACAAATATTTACATCTCTTAAATCTAGGCAATGTTTCACCTTTTCTGTTTGCTACATAAGTATTTGTTTTTTAATTATTTTTACCCATTTTTGTTATTTTGTACTTTACAAATATATTTACATCTCTTAAATCTTGACAATGTTTCACCTTTTCTGTTTGCTACATAAGTATTTGTTTTATTTATTTTTACCAATTTTTGTTATTTTGTACTTTATTTTAACAATACTCTTGGAATTGTATTTACGTACTTTTAATTTAATATCATATTAAGTTTCAATCTTTGCATTCTTAATTTTCAAATACTGTTACAGTTACTAAAAATTTAATTTTTTTTTTTAAATATTTATTTCTTTTTATTTTTCTATTTTTTTTTTTTTTAATTTATTTCTGTTTTCTCATGACATATATATATATATTTAGTTAACCCTCTTACGTTCCAATACATTTCTCTGCAAGTCATCTTTACCTATCCAGCATTTACTTTACATCTTATTGCTATTTACCCTCCTGGATCAAATTGTGTGTGGCTAAACATTACTCGTAGCCGTAACCTAACCTTCAAATTTTTGTTCATGAATAACCTCTTGTATTCATTTGAAATTTCATCACATGATAACATTTGAAAACAATCTAAAGTTTCTTGAACAACACATCTTTTGACAACTTTCATTTTAAATTCATCTGCTATCTTTATAACTTGAGAATACTCTGACAAATCTGTACTAAACTGTACTGGACTGGAGTTTTCATTTTGAACATCTTGGTACAATTTCTTTCTTTGCATTATTGACTCCTTCTGTATTTCTGATATTTCCCCTCTGAAATTAACCTGCTCCTGATTCACAACTACATTCATAACCTCTTTTATCTCTATTATCTCACTTGAAATACTACTCATTTGACTTCCTAACTCTGTACATTCTACATTAACCTCACTTTTAGTATTAACCTCACTTTCTTTGTTATCTCTTTCCGTGCTCATGTCTAGCATTTTCTTTGAAACTTCTCCTATCTCACTTGCTATTACTTCCTCATTTTCATCTCTCATTTCTGGCATACTACTATCTAGCTTCATAACTTTCTTTTCAATTTCTTCACTGCTTTGATTTACTGTTTGCTCTAATTTCTCATAACTATGAATTAGTTTATCTAAGTTCTCATTATTCTTTTGCATATCTTCCCTCATATTTCTCAAAATTTCCATCATTTCCATCATCATACCAGCATCAATATTAATATTTCCTGCTATTCTATTCTTAGTTTCTGCACTAATATTTCCTCCCTCAAAAACTACATTGTTTGAGCTTTTTTTTGTAACCTGTATTGACTTACAGCTAACTGTTACACTATCCCCCTTCATCATTATTTCTTCAATATTATTAGTAGCCATTGTTTTTGTTTTCTAAAAAAAATTACTATACTCTGACCTTTTGTGATGCTGTCTGTTGCTGTTACTTTGATGTCCAGCTTCCTGCCCCATTCTCCTAGGTTTGTATGTCGCTTCGATGAATCTGCGTAGTTTTGTCGTCCTGTAGTTTGAATTTCCCTGTTGCCTTGTAATCTCGGAATTACGATGTCCAATTATCCATGTAGTCTGTCCTCCCTGTTGTTTCTGGAATCTGCATCTTGTAGATCATTTCACTGCTGCATTCGCCCCTTCCTGGTTATGTTGATTCTTTCCTGGTCATCGTGTTCCTTTCCTGGTCACTATGCCCCACGTTGGGTGCCAATTTGCGACGGAAATGTTGCTTGTTTACGTAATATGTTTTTGTATTTGTTAACCCCCACGTTGTGGAGCCAATTTGCGAGAGAAATTGCTTTACGTAATGTTGTTTACATCAGTGTTGAAGCCATCTTGTGACGTCATTCATTGGTTTGGTTTGTAGCTCCATCTGGCGTAGCAATTTGCATCAGTTTTGAAATAATTCACTTTAAATGTCCTCCAGCTAGCTGTTTGGGTCGAACATGTATTTCTTTGCAGGTTGTGAAGCGGAAAGGAATCTTTTATCCAGAAATTATACTGATGAAGAAAATTTGTTTTATAATTTTTATTGCCGAACACGTTCACGAACACTTTTACATATTGATTTAGATACTCGCCAAACTGAAACTGTTTGTAATAACTTCTTACTTATCACTTTTAACTCACGTACTTCAACTTTGTGTATATTTAACTGTGTAATATTTTAGATCTTTAATGATTTTGCTGCGCGTAACTTGACGAACTGAAGGACTGACTGACGACGTGTAGTGTACATGAAATTTTGATGAACTGAGGGACCGACGTGTAATGTATTGAGAATTTTGTTGAACTGGGGGCGATCTACCACGGACTCGACTTTATATACTCCCACTCCTCGACATGCCTAAAGATTATAAATGAACTGCTATTGGCTAATAAAACGCGCCAACATTAGCGTCTATTTTAATATCCAATGAAAACCACGAATACATATTGCTTTTAGGGAAACATTCTAGAAGGTTCTACCGAAAACGCGCGAACATTACGTAACTTCCTTGTTCCCAGTAATGATAAACAGCTCATCCCCCTCGCTGCATTATTGCTCTTTTATTGACAGTTTCAGTAAAGCCGTATAAACTTATTTCCCAATATTAATTACAATTAATAAACATCTGAAATCAATGTCACATAAAAATACATATTCATATTACAATCATTATTTACATTTAAATAATTTGTGATACAAATTACCGTATCAATAGGGCGAAAATTCTTAGGCCTGCAGTAGGATTGTCTACACTACTTTGTTCTGCCTCCAGAGGCGAAAAACATGCCTCATAGCAAGGCAGGCCCTGAAGATCTTCACCAGGTGAGGAGAAACAATCTCCCAGCCCTCCTGCAGAAGAACTGGGAAGATCCTATCCTAGCCCATGCTTTTATAGGGCTCTAAAGAAAAAACAGCCCATTTAACATTTTTAAAAGCCACAATCTCTGAGACCACTTGCCACCAGCCTTCACGTGAAGGCCTGCGTTCCCCAACCAAGGTTGGTTCTTAATCTGTAATACAGGTCGCAGGGAACTGGATCTCGAGTAACAGCTTCAAGGTTTCCCCCTCCAATTGCATCATAGCAACAGAGGGGTTCTCCAGTGAGGTCAACCTAGCCCCTCCTCCCAAAACAAGCAATTTCTGCAAGCGAGCAATACTTGAATGCTTCTGCATATTATCACAAAAGTGCCTCCAAGACCCCTCAGAGGCCCTCTTGATTTCCCTTTTGTATTTTCTCTGGGATTCCTTATAGGAGTCCCAGGTTACCTGACACTTGTTAGCCTTATATGCATTATAAAGCCTGAGTGTCTTTTTCTTGGTGGATCTTAAAAAAGAATTCCATGTAAATTTATGTTTAGCCCAAGCGTCATGTATGAGGGGGCAATTTCTTTCATAAGCAGAGACCAGGGTGTTCCTGAAAATCTCTACATACCACTCCAGTTCATCCGCATTCCTTAGCGTAATCTGAGGTCCATTCTCAAACCCGCTGCCCAAGTCCCCTCTAAAAGAGCCCCAATTGATCCTTCTAGGATTCCTGAACAGACAGTCTTTTCCTTTTCCATCAGTATCAAAGTAGAAATGTCTGTGATCGGATAAGGAAGTTTCCAAACAAACCCTCCAATCCATAGCTTCCTCTAGGATTCCGAAGGAAGCTAGTGACAAATCTAGGACCTCCTCCCTTTGATAATAAACAAAAGTTGGAACGTCCCCTTGGTTCAAGATCTCGAGATCTGTTGTGCTCAAATATTCGAGCAATGCCTCACCCCTCCAGTTGATGTCTGCACTATCCCAAATGCTATGGTGGCATTGGAATCACAGCCAATCAATTGGTTACTATCTTTGCAGTATAATACAAGATTTCTGAACTTCTGAAGAGAGGGGAAATTCCTCAGAATCATAAGCGAAGTAGGCCAGGTGGCAGTCTGCCTTCCTCATACCTGACAAGGACTGCTGCCAGATCTTTCATGAGGAAGCCCGACAGAGCCCAAGTGTTAATGAGTCTTGTCAAGACACATGCGCTGGGTTTTACATCAGATGGAGCACTGAAGATAGTAAAACCCTTTATATTTAGTCCCATAATATGCCCTGCCAAAACCAGGGTTCTTGTATTATGGTGACTTCTAAATCTTGCCTCGTTATGCTGCTACTTAGAACTCTTGAGGCAGTAATCCTATGTTTTAAGTTAGCCTGAATGAATGAAGTCATTGCAGCCTAACTCACTCCACTTAATCTGCAGGGTTGGGTTCCCTTTTGAGATCCCAGCCACTACACTTTTAGTTATAAGTAAGTAAGGTAATTTATTTCATCTCTTCCCATTACAAATATTGTACATATGTATAATCTGTTCCTCTGGAGTTGCTAAAAATTGGTAACATATACAATTAACCCCCTGGTTGTTTGTGTATATGCACCTTATGTTTTACATGTGTGTTTACCTCCAAGTCTAACTTCAATTAGATTCCCTCTTCTATAAATTATCCACGTCGACATTGTCATTTTTTTGATCCTCACTTCTTTGATGATTTTTCTCCACCATTTCTGTCTTACTTTCCCTACATATTTACCTACTTGTTTGATAAATTCTTTTCTTTTGTTCCCAAAAAGCTTTATGTATAATATCTCTACATGTAACTTTTCCCACTTTTTGTTCCATATTTCCTCTCTCCACATTTTGGTTTCTGAACATTCCATTATACTGTGAAACTTAATATCTGCAAAGTGGGCATATCTCTTTATTAACCCTTAAACCTTTTAATAACATTGTTCCTGTTCTTGCCCATGTCATCCCCTCTCTTTCCATTTTATTACAAACATCAATGTATTTTTCTCTTCCCCATTCTTTCTTAACGCCCCTGTATGAAATCAGAGTACTCTTATTGCTTAAGCTACTGAGTAGTTCTTGTTTATCTATATCATCCGCCCAAGCTTTTACTTTATTCCATAATCTTTGTGCCCCTATTGCTTGCTGGTTAATTAACTCACCCAATCCAATTTCTTTTACAATTTCATTTAAACGACATAACCAACTTCTTTCCCAATTAGATATTTCTTGAGCCCTTAGACATTCTTTGATAATATTTCCTTCCTCCAATGATTAAATTCTATTCCAATATTTCACTATATATTTTAGCACTAATCCTTTCCTACCAACTCTTACCAATTCGACTAGTGCTACGCTATTAGGCGCCGCTCTCGGTAGTCCCAATAACATTTTGCAAAAAGTTCTGTGGATTTGATCTATGCTATCCCATCCTTTTTCTGTCCTCCAAATCTCTATTCCATGCAGCATTCTTGATTCAACTGTGGTTGCATAAATTCTCTCAAAACAGTCTACTCTCATATTTGGAATTTTTTTCAAACATGTTCTTAGACTATTAATAGCTAGTTTCCCTTTGCCTAAGGCATTTTTCCTTTGCTCTGTCCATTTTCCATTGCCATTTAACCTTACTCCTAAGTAATCAAACTTGTTTACAACTTCGATTTCACTCCCTCTAGCCACCATCTCTCCTCTCTGCTGAGCTTATTCCCAATCTTGCATACCATAATTTTGGATTTACTTTTATTTATTTTTAAACCCCATTCTTTACAGTATTTCTCTGTTGCTTCTATTGCTTTCTTTAAGCCTCCACCTGTGTTTGCCGCTGCTACTAGGTCGTCCGCAAAGAACAAACGTGGAATATCTTTATTGTTAATTGCTGTGCAATGCATATTTTCCTTTGCTAATTCTTTAAGTATGTCATCGATAAATAAATTAAATAAAATGGGACTTAACTTACAGCCCTGTAGATCAATTGTATTTGTTTCCCAATCCGTTACAGTGTTATTGGGGTGCCTAATGCAGAATTCATTATCTGAATACAACCTCTCTAATAATCTTACAAATTTCTCGCTCACTTCCTTAATTCTCAACTTGTACCAAAGTGCATCCCTTTGGATGGTATCAAATGCCTTTTCTATACCTGCAAAAAACAAATATAACTTACCTCTTTTCTTGCTTAAATATTTATCTATTATTGTTCTTATTATAAAAATATTGTCCACTGTAGATTTCCCTTTTCTAAACCCCTCTTGTAATTTTGATAATTTACCTTCCCTCTCTGATTCCTGCAGTCGCTTTGCTAGTACCCTAGTAAACAGTTTGCCTATAACTGGTAATAAACTAATCCCTCTGTAATTACTTGGGCTGTTCACATCCCCTTTCCCTTTAAAAATTGGAATGATCACTACCTGCTTCCAATTCTGGGGAATCTTTCCTCTCTCCAGTAACACATTGAACAATTTTACTAACAATGTCCTTTCAGCATCTTCATACCATACCCTCCAGAATTCCCCCGGTATTCCAACTATTCCTCTTGCTTTCTTACTTTTTAGTTTTTGATCTGCTCTGATATCTCATTCTCCAATATTTCCTGATCCAGTACTTCAACACAGTTATGTAACTTCCCTAGCACTTTTATCTGCAATGTTGCATTACTTCCACCTAATAATTTTTTAAAATACTCCTTCCATTTATTAGGACCAATTTTATTCTGTAATACTCTTGTTTTAGATACTTTTTTTTCCAAGTTCCCATATGGAATTGCTATCCTTCTCTTTAGCTGCCTGATACATCTTTTGAGCAATTTTTTCACCCCACTCTTTCTTTTTCTCCTCTATTAAGCATTTGTAGCCCCATCTCGCTATTAGGAAGTTTTCTTTCTCAACTAGTTCTCCCGTTTGCTTCTACCTCCTAAACTCCCTTTCTAACCTGTTTTTTACTGCAAAACAGTCCACATCATACCAAACCTTTTCTATCTTTTTCCTATGATTTCTATTTTTCATTGTCTTTCCTGCTATCTTCACCTCCCATTCTAGGTATAACATTGCTTCCTCAGCTTTTCCCTCCTCGATTAGTTGGGTAATTTCACTTTGAGATTTCCTTCCTCTATATGAATTCAAATTCTTAATAAATAATTCCCTCTCCTCTCTTTGCTACCTATAGTTCTCCACACTTTTGCCTTTCTCTAGATCTTCTTCCTGTTCTACTACTCCAACTAATTTATAGATTGCTCTTAATGGGAACTGATAGCTATTCAGTACTATCTGAATAACCTTGAAATCTAGGAGCTCATTGTCTAAATTCCAAGAATACAGCATGTAGTCTATTACACTTTCTCCCCTTATATTAATAAATGTGAATTCTCCAGATTTATCTGATCCTCTTGCCCCATTACACATTGCTAGGTTTTAAGTTCACAGAATTCTATTAATTTTTTACCTTCTCTATTTATTATTTTGTCTTTACTATGTCTTTCTACACATATATTGTCTTTCCCTAGATGGTTTTCTAATTTAGCTATATACACTTGATGTTCTCCTACCCTTGCATTGAAGTCTCCTAATAATAAGAGATCCAAATTTTCATACTTCTGAGACAAGGTTTCCATGTCATTCTCTAACTTATTAAAAAGCCTTGGATCATGGAAATCTGATATCCCTGGCGGATTATATACCACTCCCATACCTAAGTTCTGACGCTTTGTCACATTTTGTAACATAACCCACAACACTCTCTCTGATCCTATACCCTTTATTTCCTTTGTTCCAAAATTCCTGTTCCTTCTAATAAACACTCCTATTCTCCCTGAGACCCTGCCGCTTCTAGTTATAATACTCCGGGGTCCCTATATGGGATGGTTTTGGATACAGGGCCTGCTTCTCTACATCTCCAGGAGTCACGATTCCTGTCTCCATTGCTAGTCTTGGTGGCAGGGTCCCCTTTTGAGGCCCAGCTACCTCAGCTTTATTGTTGGTTCTCTCGGAGTCCCCTTTTAAGGGGCCCTCTGGTTTGGTGAAACTATAAAACTAATTCCCATGTTTAGCTAGGGATATTTCAGGTCTGCCCAGGCACAGCCCCACATGCCTGGGTAAGACTAAATAGTTTGAGAGGTTATCAGGTATCTCAGAGGTTCCATTAACGACACATCTCCCATGTGCCATGCACCCCTTTGGCACAGATTGCATAACACCTTGGGGTTGGGGAATTGGTTTGTGGTCTCCTATTGGTTATTCAGAGACAGGCCTGTCCCACGTGTCAGTAGTCAGCCGACGCTGCTGGTCAGGTCTCTGCTATCCACCAACTGTCTGGTACCCACTCAAGGTCCAGCTTTAAGGGCTTAAAGTGGGAGTACTGCAGCTCTGCAGCATTTATGGTTGAACCGCTTCTGCCTTTAAGTATAAAATTCTTATATGAGAGCATTCATTATGGCTGATTTAAATTTAAAAAGTCTGTATGAGTAAGAGAAATCCAGTTTGATGCAAGAAGTAACAAAACAAATGATAACAAATTCAACAGTGTCACTGATAAGGTTTTTCATATGAGTCCCTTTCATAGTCTGTATACCCAGTCTAGTGAACTATCACTTTGAAAGATTCTTATGATGCTTTTTCATAGTTAGCAATGCCTCATCAAAGTCTTCATTTCTCAATTTCTGGTATCATTCTTGGTTTTAGGTATTACCATAGTCAGACAGCATGCTGCCTGCAGAATGCAAATTCTTAAGCTTAAGCTCAAACTGTGAAACCCCATATAGTGCTTGATGTTTTGGATCATATAGAACTAACATCCTGATTATTGCATATAAAGGATCTTATTTCACTCTATATAAACATTTTAAGTTGGACATTTATATTTAGCTTTCCCCCTTGTATTTATTGGTAAGTTAGTCCATTTCTCCAACCTTAGTTTTTCTCTCATTATACTTCAGTTTCTTTACATTCAAGAATCACATGCCAATAATTATCTTTCGTTCTGCACATTGGACATTCATTTAAATTTCTTCTCCCTCTTAAACTTTTCAATTTTACTACCCCTGTTGTAGCCCATGCAATTCCTTCCTGACCACTTTATCTCGTTTTTCCACAAGTTTTCCCTTCTCCATTCTAGCTTGAATGCCTTGTAAATGCCCAGTGACATTTTGTTTTTAAACTACCAAGCATTTCCTGAATTTCAGTATCAGTAATTCTTAATTTAATTTCTTTTAAAAAGCCTCTTTCTTTTAATTCTCTATCTCTCCAAGCCATCCCTTCACCAACTGTTTCCAAAACAATTTTAAAATGTTAATCCAAGTGCTATTGCTGGGAAGTGCTATTGCATTCTCCTGGGAAATCAATCATTGTTTAAATATACTTTGTTCATCTTAATTCTTTAAATATCTAATATATACTTATATATGATACTTTAATAAAAATTCTTAGTCATTTTTTAGGGAAAAAAAATCCACGTAAAGTACATGTAGCTTGGGATGCGGAATATTTTCCTGAAAATCATTGTGTCCATCTTTGGAGGATAATAAAATTTAAATAACAAGTTAGTTTTCTTGTTTATTTTTTCTGGTATTTATTTGGAGTGTTTCTCTCACCTCACCTCCCCTCTCTCTCTCTCTCTGTCTCCCCCCCTACTAGGTACATGGTAGAGAAAGTAAAAGTGCTATGCCTTTTTGAACCAGAATACGAGTATACAACACAACAATCTCTCTCTGCTCCATTTCCCTGTATTTAATGTAATTCAGACTTGCTTAGTGCCTTACTTAGCTTAAGGTGTATCTATAGCAATCAGCTGTTTATTCAGAAATTCCATTATAATGTTGCATACTCCTTATAGATTGCTGCCTTTTATATAATTGTTGTTTTGGTTTGTGGGAGTTGTAACAGTACAGGATACAGGAGCAAAGGATACAATTTTCCATCCTGATGAATAAAGTAAAGTATTTATTCACCCATAGACATTGTTATTACATATTTCAGGCTTTGTCATAGTATTAACATATTATCTAATATACAATTTGAGATATCACTTATACAATCACTATTTATCATTTGACTTGTCACTATATAATACAAATAGTAATTTTCAATCGAATCACATATATTGTCAAATATTATTTACAATTTTGGCCCATGATTTATACAACGCCACAAAAAAACAGATTACAAGATACTATTTACAATTCAACCTATTCTTACATTCTCACAAACATACATTTGTTATAGAAGGATCAGTATATTATCAATTCAGAATTTGGCATATCACGTATACAATCTCTATTTAGAATTTAATTTGTCACTTATATAGCACTACTAGTAATTTTCAGTTGAGTCGCGTATATTATCAGATACTATTTACAATTTAGGCCTATCATTTATACCAGAGGTGGCGAAAACGTGACTTGCAAAGCATTTTGACTCGCAGGTGCACGTTCCCTCTCTGCAACCATCCGTTTGATTTACACATGCTACTGAGTTAGCAGTGCGTGTTGCATATTTGGTGACTGACGGAAGGAAATCGTTTTCGCCACCCTTGATTTATACAATATCACCAAAAAACAGTTTAGTTTAAGCACAAAATATTATTTGCAATTCCATCTATACTTATCTCTAACATACAAACAGATTTTAGAAGACTACAATTCATCTATTCTATATAGGCTTTTATTTAGTAGATAATTTTTTAACAATGTTTTAAAAGAGCTACCCTGTGCAGCTTTTATATATTGTGGTAATTTATTAAAGAGTATGGCTCCTCTGATGTATGGATCTTTGTTTGTTGCAACTTTAGTTGTACACACCCTATGGTAGTTATTTATTCCCCTTGTCTTATATGCATAATATTCTTTGTTGAGATTCTTGTTATTTTGATTCCTTCTAACAAACAAAATAATTTTGTAGACATATAGAGATACTACTGTTAGAATTTTTGCATTTTTAAACACTTCTTTTACAGAGTGGCAATGTTTTAAGTTAAATATACACCTTAGACTTTTCTTTTGGATCACCAATACTCTATTTAGATTGGTTATGGATGCTCCCCCCCCAAATTTCTATCCCATATTCAATAAGTGAGTGGATCATTCCATAGTACACTGGTATTAGTATGTCATTATCTAGTTGATTAGCTAATTTCCTTAGTAAATATAACCGAGAGTTTAGTTTCTTGCATAGATCATCTATGTGTTCATTGAAATTCAGGTTCTTGTCTATGGTAATTCCCAAAAATTTAGTGCTGTTTACCTGTTCAATTTGTATATTGTTGTACTCTAACTTACATACTTGTTTCTGATCCCTAAGTTGGAATAGAATGCATTTTGTTTTATCAACATTGAGTTTGAGTTGAGCTGCTTTCAGGTAACCTGTCAATTTTATTAGAGATGATGTAGCCTTAGCTCCTAGTTGTTTTCTCTACCTGTACATGTAAATGAAGTGTCATCAGCATAAGAAATTAGATTATAGTCTGGAGAAACAGGCATATCGTTTACATAGATTAGGAATAGGAGAGGACCCAAAACTGACCCTTGTAGTATCCCTGATTTCACTATTTCACATTTTGATTTATATTTGTTTAAGCAATTTGCATTTTTCCAGTATATTTCAGTACATTGAGTTTGATTTTGTAAATAGGAAGAAAGGAGATCATGCATTTTACCTCTAATGCCATAGCGAGTGAGTTCCTGCAATAAGAGATCATGAGACACACTGTCGAAAGCTTTAGATAGGTCTAGGAAAATACCAACTGTTTTTTCACTTTGCTCCAGATTTTTAAACACATTATGTATAAGTTCAGATACAGCGGTTACAGTTGATAATCCCTTACGAAATCCATGTTGATAGCTTTTTGATACACTTTTTGCTTCAAGAAAATCTATTACCTTCTTGTATATTATCTTTTCAACAGTTTTGCAAATACAGAAGTTAGTGTTATTGGCCTATAGTTTACTATTAACTCCTCTTTTCCTTTTTTAAATATTGGTCGAACAATGCTGTTTTTTTAATAAGTCAGGGAACGTTACACTTTCCATTGAATAGTTTATTAGATACACTAGAATGTTCAGGAGTGGTTTTTTGCAAGCTTTAAGAATTTTTGGTGTAATATCATCCCAACCAGATGCACCGTTTTTGAATTGACTTATTATATTGTCCACTTCAGTTTCATCAGTTTCAAAGAGACCAATGGTTTCTATTACTTTGATACCCTCTCTGTTTGCGCTAATATTTTTGCTACTTTTATTCTCCCCCATATTTATAAAGTAATGATTAAACCAAATTTGAAATTTCATTTGGATTTACAATTTTTTGTCCATTTACCCTGATGTTAATATTTTTTATTTCGTCTTTTGTTGGTTTAACATTTTTATTTACTATAGTCCACATTTCTTTAGTAATATTACATGCATTTTCTATTCTCCTTCTGTTATTTTGCTTTTCTAAATTTTTTAATGCCAAGCTGTATTGCCTTTTGTACTTTACATAGAGGGACTTATAAATCTCTAACTTATTGGCTTTTAGAAATTCATAGTTATCTTTCATTTTTTCACGAATAGCAATTACTTCCAGAGGAAATTTATCTTTTGGATAGTTAAAGTATTTTCACGCTTTTTAACCTTAGTACACACTTCATCAAAATGATTCCCAAGTATATTAAAGAATGATTTCCATTTTTCATTTGTGGATGTTTCCAAATATACCTCATGCCACTTTTCCATTTCTAGTCTTTCCTTAAGCTTAAGCAATTTTGAGGCACTAGTACGTCTAACATACTTATATTGGGGTTGCATAGTTTTAACATAACAGTTATGTATATCAATAATTTGAGCAGTATGGTCTGAAATGTGGAAATCATTATTTATTGTAGTGAATTTGGACTGTTCCAGATTTGTTATTATATGGTCAATTGCTCTACTTGTTTGTTTTGTGATTTGTGTAGGGCCTATCAGAATATCTCTTAAGATTAAAACTATCTAGTATGTCTATGAGATCTTTGTGCTTTCTACATTGAGATCACCCATGATTATAATTTTAAGGTCTTGTTTGAGAATTGTCATTAGAAATTCTTTTAAACGAAAGAAGAAATCTACTAGGTTTGAGTTTGGTGATCTATATATACCAAATACCATTATTTTAGAGCTATCTATGTGAAACTTTGAACCTATTATTTCAAATGTCATTTCTTTACAAAGTTTATCCAAGGTTTTTATTTTAGTGAATACTATTTCTTTTTTTACAAACATAGCTACTCCTCTGCTTCTATGCTCTTCTCGACAGAACATATCAACTTGCTTATAATTTGGAAATTGGGCTAATTGTGATTGCTCATAGTTTAGTCCATGTTCTGTAAAAATAGCTAAGTGAGGATTTACTTCATTGAGCAAAACCTCTAGTATATTTATCTTGCTAGCTATGTATTGTGTGTTTTGATGTAATATTCTAAAAGTTGTACTATTCCTATCCTTTTTTTCTACCACTTTATCTGCAGTTTCACTATTTACTAGTCAGTTCTGAGTACCTATGTTCTCACCTACGGCATTCATAGTTACACAATTTCTTTTTTTATTTAAGTTGCTTTGTACCTTTTGTACGATTTCTAATGCAATTTGTTGTTTACCTTTGTGGTTTAAATGTAGTCCATGTTTGGTGTGATACTCCCTATTTAGGTTGCCAACATCAATAAGAGTTACATTTGGATAACTGGAACACAAGAGCTTGAGTTTCCTGTTGGTTTTCCTTATAGCTAGGGACAAAGACTTTTCGCGAGTAGTTAATTCGCGAAATTGGCCCAAAATTAACAATAGGGAAAACCTTTAATCAATTATTTTTAAATTCCACATATATATCCATTCTGAGTCGCGAAATAACGCGACATTAGTTCTATATCACGAAAATGCGAAATAACACTGTTATGAAAAAAAAATGTGCAAAATAACCCAAAATTTTTCTCTCTCCTTTTTTTTTTGGCTTGTCTCTCCTTTTCACATAAACAATCAGATATTTGGCTTATCAATCATTTACGGATACGTGTATTGTCATTCGCTACGGCCATGCTGCACAGCACAGAACACCAAACTGCACTGTGATTTAACCAGAGCTTCGGCAAACATCGGTACTGCTTCGACTACCCCGTCCCCTTCACTCTTCACCTATCACGTGTACAACAAGAGGAATGCCATGTTTATCGGAACTCGGCAACACTGCTTCAGTGACGGATTTCTCATTTCACTCAAATTATTCTTTGGATTTAAATGACAATACTACCTGCAATTCTTCTCTAATGCCGTATTTTAACGATTCGTACTTGCATCGCCCCATTTCATGCCGGCTGGAAAAGACTGTCGCAAAAGTATCATTAAATAATGCATGAATTTCTAAGTCTGGTTCAAGTCAATTCTGACAGTAGACAGCCTCTTCTACCAATCAGTCTCTGGTTCCTCTACCCCTCGCACGAAAATTGTTGCTGTCTCGCGACATTGGCATAATGTGAATGCATGTCTAGGTATATTTTGTGTCCGCTATACTGAAAGATTTGTTTGGAGTCAAGCTATATTCTTTAAATTACGTTACAATTTAGCGCAAGGAGTCTGTTTACCTTCTGCTCTGAAAAAGAAAAGGAATTATGCCGATGGAGCCACGTTTCAAATTAAGCTAGCGCATGCACAATTCAGCTGACGGTGGAGTTTGGCAACGTGCCGTTCGCGCGCCGTACAGACAGCATGTGCAAGATGCTGCCAGGTCAGTTTAGTTTTGTGGCACGCGGGAATTCAAACCGATTCCACAGTAGTATTTCAATGCGGTCTCAAAATATAATAAACTGCCAGGCATCTTTCCTTCTTGAACACTGCAAAGACACCATTTGCCTTATTGAAGTGCTTGAGGGATCTAAATATCCATTTGTTCATAAACTATATAGCACACTTAAAGATATTTCAAATGGCTTCACAATAGTAGCTGAGGGCTCGTTTGGAGAGAAAACTTCAAGTCTTCTTCAGAGACTGCCAACCCTCAAGAAGTCTTATGTTATCAGTCAGTTCAAGCAATTGGGCATAAAGTCAGTTACCAAGCTGAATTCCTTAATGTCAGCTGATCCAGCTGCTGATATTATTCATTCTGCAGGTAAATTGTTTGATGTACGAAAAATAGTATCAAATGAGGCATCTACTGATATAACTATAGAAAAAGCAAGAAGAATGTTACCTTTTCTGCGAGACTTGCCAGAGAAGACATTCGAGGAGGGATATGCTGCTCTGAAGAACATAGTGTGTGAGAAATTAGATGATGCTGCTGAAGTGAACATACTGGATTTAATTTATTTAAAGATGAGTCGGAATTGTTACACTAACATCACTTAAGTTTACTCACTTAACATGTTTCGGGAAACCGTTGTTCCCATCATCAGAAGGTTAATTCGACGATACTGGATTTACTTTCTGGACTTCAATGTGATCACTTGTGTTTCAGTGAGAAGTGTATGAAACTATTGTGGGTACCCATGTCCAATGTGGACAGTGAAAGACTTTTCTCTGCATATGGGAACATCATGACAAATTTAAGAACAAATCTTAAGCCAGAGAACACCAAACTTATGGTAGCTTTGTCTCTAACAAAGTAAATCAGTCGAAATGTATACTATGTAAATATTTTCATGCTCCTCTTTTTTAAGTTACATATGAGGTGCCCTTTGTTCCACAGTAAAATAGTTTAAACTGTGTTTTTGTTTTTTCCCTTCTTTTGCACGAGATAACACCGTTAAGCAGTTGTATTTACCGACAATCTGGGGTCCCTACTTATAGCTATATTAACACATGAATCATATGATGTCATGTCGTCTAGGTATGTTGACAACAACAACACTCGAAGTTTTTTGGTTTTCCATCACTTTGTATATTTCACCAGCGACATTCACCGACTCATTGCAGTATACATCATTTGCACCTGCTATTATCACTTTCATTTCACTGGGGTCACATTCATATTTCAAGCACTCACTCGAGGTAACATCCCGACATTTTGCATTAAGCTTCACATAACCAATTACCTGATATTTGTCCGTGATTGTTTTTACTTCAGCAGCAATACCCCTAGCATGGCTGTCTCCAAAAATCGCAATTTCTGGCTTCCGTCTGTATGAACTACTGTGTGCTCCAAGGTTTTCTTTTCCACTTTTCTTCATTTGCGACCCACAAATTTCAGCATCTCCGTCATCAAGGGATAATACTGAGAAGCGATTTCTTGTCTCTATATTTTCTTTTCTGTGTAAAAGCGTATTTTCCAAAATTTCAGACCTGTTTTGACTTGTAGTTTTCACCACTTGGTCTTGTGATTTTTCCAGTCGCGATGCACCACGCCTGGTAACAGTGGCATAATCACTATTTTTTCCAGTTTTCTTATTCCTTAGTTCCTCATTTTCTATCTTCAACGCTTGTATTTTACTTTGTGCTTTTAGTAGATTTATCACCATGTGTAGTGATGCTATTGTCTCCGCATCCCGTTCTACCTGAGTGTTTGCCGGCATCATCACGTGAAGATTTTCATTCTTTGAATATGTACTATTTACACTTTCCTTTACGTTACTATTAGTTCCAGTACCTCCTTGGTCACATTTAATCATGTTAGAACTCCCTGTTGATGTACCGATGTCACTATTACCATTATTTATTCGTATTTTTTGCACTCCAGAATGCATTACTCTTTCCGCCGGCGCCATGTTCATATTGCACAGTTCCATATGCCTCTCAACATATTTGAACAGTCTCTCACTAGCAAATAGAGCAGTACACATCTACTTCTTAGATGGGAATTTTTAAGATTTTCTTGGGAATCTCCTTACCCATCTCATCTCTTGCTTATTACTTATTGTGTTTTTAGTCATGGTTATGTACTAAGCACAACTATCAGTGCAACCAAGCAACTGTATCTACTGCAATATGTTAACATATATATAAACTACACATGGCTTACATGAAAGAAGAATTAATTATTACTTGTTAACACTACCATTGCTACTTTGCACTACTGAAACTTGGATTTTAACTGGTGATGCTCTGTATGTTGATTCACTTGTTACATTTGTCAAACTGGTTGGTCTCTTAACCCAAGCTTAACTTGGTCTTAGTTATCCAGAAAAGCCGGTAATGACTGGTAATGAACTTGTGTGGTGTGGGAGTATATCATAATAGTAATTAAAGTTTTAGTCAGAGAACTTAGACATGGGAAGCACCAGTTAATGTTTATCAAATTACAAGATGAGTAAGACCAGTCTATATGCGCTGAACAAGACTGTCATAAATGGTCAATTGAACATTGAGAAAAAAAGTCAATTGTGTTTGGCAGTAGAAGTTTATGTGCTATAATGTATGTACTTCATTGTACTCCATTACCTCATTTCTATATCATTCATGTGCAGTGTACAGTAATTAATTACACTGGTTGGCAAACAAATAAAAAATATCCCTCTTTGGAAAAAAATTGTTTACCTTATGTATTCAACATTGCTGAATCCGAATATGTTAGTCATATTTCTCTAACACATACCATTTTGGGGGCAAGTACCTCCATAATTGGAAAAAAAGTGCATTTTTGGTAAATTTTATTAGCAATTTGTCTCTGTGATTTTAATTTTAATGTAAAAATGGTAATTGCCACCAATAATTTAATAGATAGGATTATAAAGGCTTCATAATGGTGCCTAGATTGCAATGGGAACTTAGGAAGTGCGACCCTCCACAGTCTGTCTGATAACAAACAGGACGTGTATTATTGGTAACATACATCCATCAATACCTCTCGTAATTTCAGTGAATATGAAAGAAATCTATGCAAATATGCAATATCTTTTACATAAACTATGAAGACCGCCAATGGAGCCAATGTGCTGACCTGTTGTAGCATTGCTGACAGGGCTACAATGGGGCCAAAAAAATATGGCACATGAAGTGTTAGTCGACATGGCAAAAATTATATTGTCTCCCCTTTACATTAAGATTGGCCTAATAAAACAATTTGTGAAGGCACTGGATAAAGAAGGTTTAGGATTCACTTAAAGTAAAAGTTTCCACAAATTAGTGAGGCCAAAATAAAAGAAGGCATTTTTTTTTGGACCCCAAATAAAGTATCTATTTCAGGATGCTGTATTCAAAGATTAATTGAATTTAAATGAGAAAAGAACCCGGAATGCATTTGAAAATGCATGTTGCAACTTTCTGGGAAACAAATCTAAAAATTATGAAGAAATTTTTTAATGTTTACTTGCCTCATTTTGTAACATAGACTGTAATATGTCCCTGAAGCTGCATTTTTAAGTTCTCCTTTGAACTTTTTCCCCGCAAATATGGGAGATGTTTCTGATGAGCATGGTGAAAGATTTCACCAAGATATATCTGAAATGGAAAGGAGATACAGCAGGAAATGGAATAAAAACATGTTAACTGCTGACTTCTGTTGGACTCTTGTGCGAGAGGCACCTGAAGAACTATATAAAAGAAAAAGGACAACAAAATAAGTTTTCCATTAAAGTGTAAATTTTCTTCAATTGTAATAGTCTTATTGTTAACAAAGTGATACATTACAATTAGGGTTTAAAGTAAAAACAGACGAAAGTGCAATAAGTATTATGTGTACATGTATTTTACTAAATTTATGCAGCGGTGTTCAAGTGTGCAATATATTAAACTTTAACCTGAACATTTATAAATGAAATAATTCAGCTCAGCTACCCATTATTGTGAGTGTTACTTAACTATTTCACTTAATTTATTTGTAACGACGCTGATAGAGTTTGCATGACATCAGTAATAGTTTCTTTCTGCATACAAGTAATGTGGTTTTATTTGTTAGCGATAAAAGTGAAATTAGCTCTATTTATGCATACCTGGAATGCACATTTATTTGCTTATAGTTATGTGCGATGTTATCATTCGTCATTACTTACCCAATCTGAAATAAAAAGAAAGTATCAGGCCAAAATTTCAAATGCACAGACAAAATCTTAATTTTGTTTACATAAATTTATGACTCTTTAAAAAATGGCATGTGGTAGAGTAATTTGGTTCTCAAATTCAGATTCAGTACCATATAAACCATAAGAACAACCTTCTTATTTCCCAAGAGGATTTTGGTGCCAACCAGTGTTATTTATAGTCAATAGATGCAAGGAAGCCAGACTTGACATGATCGGGTCAGACAAAACCAGCATTTGAGTACATTTCTTAATGTATACAGTTCAATTTTCCTGCTAACTCTGGTATTTTGCTGTCTTCAGAACCATGTGTAATGCTACCAAAAGTAATTTAGTGTTGTTTAGCCAAAAGTGATTACTGTTGCTATGTCATAAACATAATTAGTTTTACATCATAAACTGTACTGAACCCCTCAGTGCCCATGTACCTGCATTGTCACTGAAGCACATGCTCATAACACTTACTTCCAAATTTAGAGATATTCATTAGCTAAAGTATGAAAACAGTAGCTTATGCAGCATTATTATTTCTTGTTTCAGCTTAAATGGTGTGCTTGGGTGGCATTGTACTGTTCATTCATCAGTTTTGCCAATTCACGAACAAATGATGACACAAAGCAAATCTTAAGTAGCTTCATGTAAGTACATCTTGCTTTTTTCCTTACAATTGCAGCACTGTAATTAATGCATGAAGTGGATGAAAGGGAAAGTACTCACTACATGAATTCATATAAATAGACATCACATCACTGCTTGTAAATTTCATTAAAAAAAAAAGTTTGATATGATCAGAATTTAAGAAGCTTGAGCCTTTTCTAAAACACTTGTTCCAACACTGTATACTGTGGTTGCCAATACTGAGAGTGGGGGTATTTTGATTCATATTTACCCACTATTTAGAAATCAGATAGAACATGTACAGTATATTCATTATATTGTCGGGCCATGGGTCACACATATGCATGCTCCGTGCACTGTCCATTACACTTGGGGGTTTTCTGTTGTAAAACTCCTGCGTTACTTACTCAAAGTGATAGTAATATGCACTATAATGAGCACTAACCTTTTTATAAGTGTTGTTGATAGTGGTGTCCATCTGCATTGAAACATTCCTGGTATCATCAGATGAAATTTCCATTCACATGCATAAGTTCTTCTTGGATAATTTTTTGTACTTATATTGTCCTTAACTTTGTCTAAGTGCGGGGATTATTCCTATAAATTTTATTGTTTAGGGTTCCCAAAAATAAAAGTCACAGATAGTAAGATCCGTGGAACAGGGGAACCGTAGTTCTTTAGAAATTATCCTGTCATTAAAAACTGCCTTTTATGTCTTCCAAGGAGTTTTGAGCAGTATGGGCTGTGGCAGAATGTTGTTGGAAATATCCATTTTCTCTCTTATTATCTGACAACATTTGAAAAAATATGGTACAAGAATGTCTCTATGGTACCTATCAGAATTTACGGTATCACTGAAAAATATGGGCTCTATTATCCATTTTGCTGTTACAGCACACCATACACCAAGTTTTGCACCATGCAAGGGAACTTCATGAATTAAATGAGGATTCTCTGTGCTGCAATACCTGTTGTTCTGTGAGGCAACATGACCATTTAAATGAAACCATGCCTCATTTAAAAAATTTATTATATATGGGTCAGCAGTACCACCAACAATATTTTGTAAAATTCAGGTACAGAAAGTAACTCGTTTTTCATTATCACGAGGTTGTAATTCATGAATTTAGTCACTCTGTAGGGTTTGAGTTTTTAAAATTAAGCAGCTGTATGATAAGAGGTTTTTAAAATACCCACTTTCTGTGCACATGTCTTAGAGGCTTTCTTGGAGAGTGTTTGAATGATGTACCAGTTTGGTCAATTTTTTTTCCTTCATTAGAACATGTCTTTTTCGCTTCTTAGGTTTAGTGATCCTGTTGTCCTAAACTTACTGACCAATATCTAACAGTTTTTCTACCTGGAACTGGAATACCAGAATATTTCTCCTGAAATTGTCTACATCATTTGGTTTTTACGTATGTATCATACATAAAATTTCTTTGTTCAAGAATTTCACTGGACTAATAACAATTTGAAATAGTAATGTTTATCCGTAAAACCATCAACAACACTGTTTCACCTTTTATGAAGAATGATGTGGTTCATCTGTTTGTATATAAGCATAATACCTCCCTGTTTCAAAAGAGCATTTTGTACTCGGACATAAAGATATATCTTCTGAAATTCATAGAGAAAATAACAGCAAGATAAAAGTTTTCAACTATCCCTAAAGGCACATATAATTAACTACTGTATTTTCACTGTTTAACCTTTTCTTGTAAATAATTACAAATAACTGTATTTCCAATGATGTGTATGTTTGATATTCTTGTATATTCATATAATTTTGTTTCCTGTATATCTTATATCAGGTGTCTTACTTTTGATATTCTTTTACATATTAAATTGTGTAGCCACGCCATCACATTACTTTATTGTCGTAATATTCAGGCAGAAAGCCACAAGTAAATAAATTATACTATGTTTTTGTCTATATGAATACAAGGTATGTAACACCCTAAAAGAAGAAAACAGAGGAATGGGCTTGACTGTGCTTGCTGGCTACCCAGCCCCGAGAATATTGGATTAAATTTCTGCCTGTTGTTTATCCTTCACATTTAATCATTAAATTCATGGATTGCATGCATGTGTTGCTGTGGTGTACTGGAGCAGATGGCACCACAGTATGGTGCCATGTTAGTTATTCTGTTGCCCCAGCAAGAAGCAGTTGTGTACTGACAGGGAAAGCAGAATTATGATGTCTGTTGTGAAGGTGATTTGAATGTCTGCATTGAAACTCTAAAATGTCATGGTTTGAGCAATGAGCAAACATCCAGTCTGCCAAAAATTAGGTAAATCCTAGTGAAATGTTTAGGATAGGCAAGTTTACGTTGATGACTTACCCCACAGTGCTGTGTTTAAGCAACACCAACATTTTTAGTAGGGGAGATACAGTATGGAGGATGATAAAGATACTAGTCAGCCACAAAAGATCCATACTGAATGCAAGATTGAAAAAGTTCCAATGTTGGTACCTGTCAACTGCAAACAATATATAGACATTGTCACAGCAGCAGCAGCGATCAGCCATGGCACATGCCTCAAAATTCACTCTGATGACCTGAACATATTACCCAGTACAGTGTGCCATGCATCCTGACACAAGATTAATATGATGATCACATGATGATGTGTAACGAGGTCTCTTAACTGGATCATAATAGAAGACAAAACTTGGTGTTTTCTTTATGATCTACTACTGAAGTGACAATCAGCCACCTGGAAATTGCCACAATGGAAAAAAACATGACAAGACTATTTAAAAGGCAAGGTAACACCAAAGCATCCTGAGCTTTGGCATAGGAAGAATGTACATAATGCCCCTGCACATTGTTTTGTGTTTGTCCAGGAGGAACTTGTAAAAGCAACAGGTTACCATTCTGCCACACCTGCCTGTATCGCATCATCTGGTTTCTTCTTCTTCTTTCCTGGCTTGACAAAAAAAAAAAAAAAGCTACATGTGCATAGATTTTATTCTGCTGAGGACATCATGACTGCCACAAGAAAAGCTATACAGTATTTTTTCCTGCCAACATTTTTGAGCAGTACTTTTAGCAACAGCTATACCAATGTTGACAGACATGCATAGTGGCCTATGGTGACTATTTTGGGGGAACGTTGTGGATCTTTGTGAGCGAGTGCTGTGTTGCGTGGCAGCTGACATCTGGATTCTGTTTTTGCCTACACTCCAGATGTCAGTCCATAAAATTAATGACTACTACATATTCTGGAAATTTTGATTATGAATATATTTCAGAATAAATATCACAAATCCTAAAGCTATGCCCAAAGTATACAAGTTAACATCAAGCACTTGTTTCTCCGGTCAGTAAGTAGTTAAAAGCAACTGTAGAAATGCAGCAAAACATAGAGTTCTTCTCCTCTGCCCCCCCCCAAAAAAGACAGTTCCTTGTCAAATTCCTACAGTATAGCAAAGCACAATTGTAATTTCAGTGTAACTGATGCAGTCCTGCTATCTTTTTCAAGGATAAATCCTAGAGGGTTATGTTACAGTTGTCATTATTAAACCAGATTCTATTTTATCAAGAAAGAAAGAAAGATAATAGATGCAGAAGAATAAGGATCGAAATGCGTGGTTTTTTTTACAGGAGTTTTATATATCTTACTATTAAAATAACAATATCATCCTATTGGTAGTGGATTGCGAGATTTGTGCTATGCATTAAATTGCTGTTTTCATTCAGTTATGCGTAACACCTGCAAATACTACACACTAGTAAGACCTACCATACCAAATAAGTGATAAATCATAAAAATACATAATTAGTAATAAGGTGAAAAGTATTGATAGATTAGTGAACAAATCAGTAAGGTATATAAAAATGGCAATTGGTATACATTTTTGCTGGTAAAAATCATATTTAAAATAAAAGGTAATTTTCAACTATAATACTAATGTTCTTTTGCCTTATGAGATAAGATTTACATTGATAAAAACAATTGAAATAATATTTTTGTAGTCCTTTTATTAATGTTAATGTTAAATAAGTCCAACCATATATAATCAAACTTAGCATAAAGAAATACATAGTATTCGTATTGCTGTATTTCAAGTTGACTTATTTTTAGGATAAGATAAAGTTAATTGCATATAATAAAATTTAGCATTAGGAGAGATTGTAGCCATAGCAACTCACAAAGATGTTGTTTACATTATGGTGAGAAGATAATTTTTCCAAAACTTAAATGGTTGGTTGGATTCATATTTACAGTGGTAGAGCTCTTTCCAAGCTGCATTAAGCAAACCCGAGGGAACTGAAAGAATCTCTCACTCTTGATTAAGGATAACTGGTAATAACCACTCTTGCAAAGTGTACTACTGGCTGAAGCAGACAATATTCTAACAGTAATAATTAATGCCAGCATCTAAACTTACTTAATGCCCCTATAAATATTAAACAAAATTTTCAATTACAACCAATAGCCATAACTAACAGTAAAAGCTATTGCCTTGAAGAACAGTTACATTGCTGTTGAGAAATGCTACAATCATGCATTTTAATATTAAATAACGTAAACTGTAGAAAATTATATTCTTTACTAGATCCCTCTCTCCCTCCCTCCCTCCTAAAACCCTTGTGGACTATGACCTCCAACCCAGTGCAGATGATCATCCAGCCAATACAGGTAGAAGTGGCAAGCACCGTTCTTCCCCCAGCTGGGACATTGGTTTTCATGACCTATAGACTGCTAATCTATTGTAGCTCCTCAAATACATCACGATGCTGAGTGGGCGCTGGTCCTAGACATGAATCAAAAAATCTGTACACACATGGGTGGGCTTGAAACCAAGTATATTCCGTTGCTGGAAACCAGAGCACCATGCTGCAACCCACTATGCCATGGTGCAGGACCTAAACGCATATAATGGCGCAGTAATTTCCCCTATGAAAAAAAGGGAAAGTAAGCTGTCTTTAGAGCATAAGGGAATGAGTTAGTATAATATGCTTCATATAGAGGATGTACAAAAACTACCATCCAATAATAATCACAGGCTTTGGTAAAGGGGACCAAGATAATTAAAATGAGAATAGGAATTAACCTTCTACCTGCCAATTTTCTTACAAAGTCAAATGGGACAAGTAACAAAGTATTTTTTGGCCTAAATATCAGTTTAAATTTCTTGAAAGCAGCTCCCACTACTTCTTACATCACAGTTAAGTTGTTGTTGATGGTTACTATGTAAATCACATGATGACGGCAGACATTGGTGGCCTGTGCTGCTTTGGTAGGAACTGGCAACAAAGAATCTGCAGTGGTGGCATATGGTGTCATTGTGTTTCATTTGCCATAGCAATATAATGAAGCCATACAATCAACATAGTACTGTTAGGCATCTAATCCTGGGTGAGAGCACTGTCTGTCCTTATGTGGCTGAAGAACTCTACAGAGAAAGATATCCTGAATTATGTCTGCTGAGTTGCAGAACACTGGACATATGCATGAGGGAAACCAGTATGGTAGCCACCCCACTAAGATTTTTTTTTAACACAGATTTACACAGATGCAAATACCCATGTCTGTGGTGGGACTTGAATCCATGTACCTCCATGCAACAGAACACCAAAGCCAAATGCTGTAGCAACCATGGACACTCAGCTCCTCCAACTGAACAATTGATTGTGGTCATCCAGCAGCTCATCACACACCTCAGTTGTAGGAGAGGGTCCTGGAAATGGTCATAGAGGATGGTGGCACTGTGAGCACATGCCAGATTGTGCAAACATTTCAATTGCATCACAATATCTTGTATTGATATTTTGTGAGATGATAATCCGTACCATACAGATACATGACTGCTCAGCATCTTATGGAGGATGATAAAATTGAGTTTTATTTATGGATGCTCTTTAAATGCTGTGGTCCTTAGCATCCCATTCTATATTGGGCATGAAAGACAGGAAATTTTGCTCAGAGGCTTCTTTATCAGGCTTGAGGTTCTTTTACATGCCGTAAATCTACAACATGGGACCACCGGCTTTACTTCCCTTCCAAAGGAAGCCATGCTAAAGACTTTTACGCCCAAAAATATACATCACCCTCAGCCATGTTTGAACCCGCAACCTTGGGAATGGAGGATGATCCTCTGTGTTGCATACAATATGACAACTGACTGTTAAATGCATACAGCAGAAGTGAGGTCTTTCTTTCAAGAATACTGTGGTTCAATGAGGCTGCATTTACAAGGGATGGCATATTTAACTCCGATAACAGTGTAATGGGGCCCATGCAAACCCTCATACTCTATGGGGAAAGGGTTCAGAAGTTAGCTGGATGATAAATATCTGGGCAGGACTCTTGGATGGTTACATCATAGGCCCAATACCTTCTACCAAAACATTTTAGTGGTAGACATTATGACTTGTTTCTTAGAGAAACGCTACCAATCCTCATAGAAGACATCCCTTGGGCAATAGGCTTAGTATGTGGTTCTAACATGATGATGCACTACCCCACTACACTCATGAGACCTGTCAGGTGTTAAAATGCAGTATCAGTGATGATGGAAAGGTTGTGGAGTGTCAGCACCATGAACCACAAGTTCAACAGACCTTGAATCCTATGGACCACCATATATGGAATGAAGACCTTGTCATTCACCTCAGGTGGCTGTTCCTACCATAAGGAAGAGCAGCTTCATGGGGCAACCCAAGGTGTTTTGCTTCATGTGAGGTTATGTGGTAAGGTGAGATGGATGATCTATATGCTCATTTGTGCTTGACATACAGAACCTAAAGAGCAGCTTCATGGGGCAACCCAAGGTGTTTTGCTTCATGTGAGGTTATGTGGTGAGGTGAGATGGATGATGTATATGCTCATTTGTGCTTGACATACAGAACCTACAGTTAATGAATAAATTCATTATTAAACCTCTTTTTTGATTTATGTGGTCCATTAGACCCAACAGATTCTTTAAGGTATCTCCATCATTATGGCACTTGGATGTTACTTCCTATACTTATAATATCTGCTTTCACACAGTGCTCTTATTGGAAGGCAATTTTCATACATTAAAGTTTAAACTCCTATAACTTTATTTTGCAATAAGTGTTTTGAAGTTATAAAAGTGTGGATTTTTTCTTAAGGCTAGTCTCTTAATCTCAAAAAGCAACTTGCTTCCACTTATTGAAATAGATTCCAATTTATACATTATAACAATATATTTGTTAAGACAGATAATACTACTGAAAAATATAATTTATTTACATTTAATATTTAAATTCATGTTAAAACATTTCACATCAGCATCTTAAAGTGCTGTAAAATAGAAAACCTGTCAAGGTCCATAGCAACAAGGCAACTCCTCTCTGAGCCAATCACTTTTACCGTCAATTATTGTTGTTATTGGCTTTAAAAACCTTTTTTTTTAATATTTGTATGAATCTTCAGCCTTAAGTAAATATAGATATTGGCAGTAAATAATACTGATACAATACTATGTATATACATTATATTTATTTGTATGTGCAATAAGAACTACAGCTTTGCTTGCCGTAAAACTGCTGGAAATTTCTCATTCATTAGCCTCTCCTCCCTCCCCCTCCCTCTCTGCCCCTCCCTCCCCCCTCTCTCCCTGGTGAGAAGTTGAGCTAGATTTGAACACTTCAGGGCTGGGATTTAAGTTTATCTTTGTATCTTCATATAGATGCACTATACCTACTGTCCATTCCAAACCAGAGTTCCCTCTGATGTAAACAGAAGCACGTGCTTCGGCTTGTCACGAACCCAAGAACATATTCTTATGCCAACATAAATAGTTCCTTAATACATGTATTGTATCACGAAATATTAGAGCAGGAAAGGATTAGAACTGCATGTTTACTTGCGGTTATAAGAACTCATTGTTAAAGGTAATGGATATATACTAGCTGTTAAGAGATTACAAAATATGATTTTCATCTGCTATTGTGCTAACGCCGAGAGCATCTTGCTTGTTAATACCAACCATATGCATGACTGCCACTCTCTTACATATACAAGAAATGCAGCAATGAATTCCCAGAGGTGCTACCTGAGCACCGAATAAACACTTTGCGTAACACAGGAAATATGATAAGCAAACAGCCATTCATAATACGCTACTACATGTATGCTCAGCCCAGGTCAAATCTTGTGATTTAGTCAGTTGGTATTTGAGTTCACATAGCAAGGAAGGTGCGTGTAGTGTGAATAACCTGTTCAAACACAAAAGTGGGAAACAGTTAAAAAGTGGCAAAAAACAATACTTCATATATTTAACTCACTATTAGAAAAATACCCGCCACTTGCATTAGTGCATATTACGAAAATAATATCGAATTTTACAGGTGTTTCAGTGAGAAGTGTAACCAAAGCGAGCAGGAAATATAAACAGACATAATAGAACATATAAGAGGATAAAATGTGGGAACTTGTTTTGTGCGACAGTGCTGTGGAATTTTGGATAAGCTTGTCATTATTTTGGAGAGGAGTTCTGATTCCGATATGGCAGCTCAGCCATCTTCGGAGGATTCGGATGTGGGTGTTGCACTTTTGCCCAATGATTGTGATTAACGTAAGTAAAATGTTCATTTCCGCACACTTATAAAATTGATTGTTACCTCAGGTTGTATTTTGAACTATGATTCTCACGCAGGACACGTTTTTATAGATTTAAACAGTATTCAACAAGCACATGAGAGGGGAACAAGCAGCCATTAGGGGCGGGGATTGCGAAATACTTTCACGCGGATAATACAAATGGTTTGTTTTCAGTGAAAGGCACTCTGGTTTGGAATGGACAGTAGATTGACTTGATGAGATTCCCTAATGCACATTAAACCTCATCTGATTCACTTATACCTGTAAACATCCTAGGCAGGCTCCATATTAATTTCTAGCTGACTGCACTATTAGGGATAATTTATGGCTGATAGTTGTTCATGCACAGGCTGCATAGGCTAATACTAGACTAAAAGCAAACTTCAAAAATTCATTGCAATGTTCAGAACTCCTTGTCCTACACTTGAGCTACGTAACAAGATTGCAACATATGATGTTTTGCATTATTTTAGATTTTCTTGGAGATTTGCTGAGGTACATGAACTATATGAGGTGGTTTAATGCACATATTGATATCCTGTCACAGTAGTTCAGATATAGAGTATTGGATTGGAAAACCAAAAATCAGTGGTTAGTGTGTCAACTGTGCATTGAATTTTTCAAATGCTGTTCAGCTTTCCAACCATGACTTCTTTTACCCCAAGAAGTATTGGAAAATTCACTATTTTACACATTACTGTTTCCCAGCTGCTATAGACTCTGTAAAGGTGAGTCCACACTGTTCAACATGTCAACAGTTCAGCATTCATTAACAAAACGTTCACCCAACATGTCATATGTCTTCAACATGTTGTAACTGTTAAATGTTAACATTCCGTCCACACTGGTTGACTTGTTGGGACAACAAAATCTTTCAGCTAAGCAAAATGGACTCCAGTGATGAGGATTTAGCTATTGCTATTTGTATCTCTGCTTGGTGTATAATGAAAAAGAAGAAAAGAAGAAGAATGTGGATGAGACCTTAACTGGTTAATGGGTACATGAGTGACAACATTTTGAAGGAACTTAAAATTGAGGATAGATTTGGCTTCAAATATTTCTTGAGGATGAGTGAAAGTGACTAACTTTATTTTGAGCAAGGTAGAACCTAAAGGACACATTTGAGAACAACAATTCCAGCACCTTTAAGGCTTGGAATATGTCTGCATTTCCTGGCTACTGGAGATTCATACACATCGTTGATGTATTTAGTTAAAGTATCCAAGAAAGCCATCAGCAAAACATTCCAGAAGTTTGTGAAGCCATCATCAAAACTCTAATGAAAGAATATTTGCAGGTAAATATTTCCATGTTATTTATCCTATTGCATTATTATGCATTTCAATATTCTAAGTTTCTTTGTAATGTACGTACATTATCTCTTGATTGATGTGGTTATAATGCCCAAACTTAACCTCAAAATTAAGGTGTCATTTATTTTAGGTGGTTGTTGAATTACAAATTTATTTAATATATGACCTCCATTAAATGTCTTAAAATAGCACACCCATGCCATTGTCTTTTCCTTGGTCCCTAATAACAAATCACATTGTTCCGAGGGAAGGGTAGAGCTTTTTCTCTCTTTTAGTATGTACCCAAAGTAATGAAGTGTGGAACTTTTTACCACTGCATTTAACAGCCTCTTGGGCATTAAACCCCTCCCCAAAAGTTTTGTGACATGGTGGGATCTCATACTGAATAATAAATATTGTTTCAATGTTAAAACCACAAATGTGCAAAATTTTAGTTTAAAAAAGAATTTTTAACTTCAATTTGTTTGGAAAATTAAACAATTTATTTCAGTAAAAAGAGAAGTATATTTGTTTAAACCTACATTATTTAATTTTCATCTAAAAATTTATATTTCAGATATCCCTCACAGAGGATTTTTGGAAAGAGAAAGAAAAAGGCTTCCTCCTGAAATGGAATTTCCATTACTGTATAAGCGCAATGGATGGCAAGCATGTTCAACTACAAGCAGACTTATAGTTTTGTGTTGCTTGCTGTGGTGGATACATTTTATAACTTTGTGTATGTTGATGTGGGTTGGCAAGGCCGCATATCAGATAGTGGAGTTTTTAGGCATACAGATTTGTGCACCCACCTTGAAAAACGACACACACTAAATTTACCTCCCAAAAGACCTCTACCTGGAAGAGAAAAAGTTGTTTCATGTGTTTTGGTAGCAGATAGGCTTTTCCTCTAACAAACAATATTTTGAAACCCTATAGTGGCTCCCATGACAGAGAAACTCAAGAAGGAATATTTAATTATAGACTTTCAAGGGCACGTAATGTTGTGGAAAATGCTTTTGGCATTTTGTCCTCTGTATTCAGAGTGTTCAGGAAGCCTCTTGCTTTAAATGCCGATACTGCAGTATCAGTTATTTTGACAAGCACCATTCTCCACAATTTTCTGAGGAGAAACTCCTCAGCAAAGGCACTGTATTCACCACCGGGTTCATTAGATGTAGAGGATACAGAGATAGGAAACATAATTCCTGGATCCTGGAGGAGTGAAGGAGAACCTGAAGGGTTATGTTCTCTACAAGGGCACAGTGGCAGATACAGTTTCTCTACTAATGAAACAAGGGATGAATTTGCATCTTTTTTCCTAAGCAAAGAAGGGGCTGTACCTTGGCAGAATGTTTCCTGAAGTTCATGTGAAGCAATTAAAAATAAACAAAAATGTAGAATCAAGTTTAATTGTTGTTCTTAATGTCCTTTTTCTGTTTTCCAAGGCAATTTTGGCATATAATATTAAAATCAATGCAGTCTTTGTATATCTGCCAGAAGCAAAGGAGCAGATCAAGCCTTTGATGAGATAATTTCTTATATGACTGGAAGTAATATGAACAATGCATAGAAAAAGCAACTTTTTTATTCCATCTGCCAACTCATTCTTTACATATCTGAGATACCAACTGTCCACAAACCAAAATGTCGTGTGACTTCTTGCCATAACATGCTGTACCATTGTTCACCACAAATTTTGTTGATGTGCAATATTGTTATACTTGGATTGATAGGGACCCCGACTTATCGCGAGTAGTTAATTCGCGAAATTGGCCGAAAATTAACAATAAGGAAAACCTTTAATCAATTATTTTTAAATTCCACATATATATCCATTCTGAGTCGCGAAATAACGTGACATTAGTTCTATATCGCGAAAACGCGAAATAACACCGTTATGAAAACAAAATGTGCAAAATAACCCAAAATTTTTCTCTCTCTCTCTCCTTTTTTTTTGGCATTTGTCTCTCCTTTTCACATAAACAATCAGATATTTGGCTTATCAATCATTTACAGATACGTGTATTGTCATTCGCTACGGCCATGCTGCACGGTGTTGTGTGCTACACGGCACAGAACACCAAACTGCACTGTGATTTAACCAGAGCTTCGGCAAACATTGGTACTGCTTCGACTACCCCATCCCCTTCACTCTTCACCTATCGCATGTACAACAAAAGGAATGCCATGTTTATCAGAACTCGGCAACACCGCATCAGTGACGGATTTCTCATTTCACTCAAATTATTCTTTGGATTTAAATGACAATACTACCTGCAATTCTTCTCTAATGCCGTATTTTAACGATTCGTGCTTGCATCGCCACATTTCATGCTGGCTGGAAAAGACTGTCGCAAAAGTATCGTTAAATAATGCATGACTTTCTAAGTCTGGTTCAAGTCAATTCTGACAGTAGACAGCCTCTTCTACCAATCAGTCTCTGTTTCCTGTACCCCTCGCACGAAAATTCTTGCTGTCTCGCGACGTTGCCATAATGTGAACGCATGTCTAGGTATATTTTGTGTCTGCTATACTGAAAGATTCGTTTGGAGTCAAGTTATATTCTTTAAATTACGTTACAATTTAGCGCAAGGAGTCTGTTTACCTTCTGCTCTGAAAAAGAAAAGGAATTATGCCGATGGAGCCACGTTTCAAATTAAGCTAGCGCATGCACAATTCAGCTGACGGTGGAATTTGGCAACGTGCCGTTCGCGCGCCATACAGACAGCATGTGCAAGACGTTGCCAGGTCAGTTTAGTTTTGCGGCCCGCGAGAATTCAAACCAATTCCACAGTAGTATTTCAATGCGGTCTAAAAATATAATAAACTGCCAGGCATCTTTCCTTCTTGCACACTGCAAAGACACCATTTGCCTTATTGAAGTGCTTGAGGGATCTAAATATCCATTTGTTCATAAACTATATAGCAAACTTAAAGATATATCAAATGGCTTCACAATAGTAGCTGAGGGCTCGTTTGGAGAGAAAACTTCAAGTCTTCTTCAGAGACTGCCAATCCTCAAGAAGTCTTATGTTATCAATCAGTTCAAGCAATTGGGCATAAAGTCAGTTACCAAGCTGAATTCCGTAATGTCAGGTGATCCAGCTGCTGATAATATTCATTCTGCAGGTAAATTGTTTGATGCACGAAAAATAGTATCAAATGAGGCATCTACTGATATAACTATAGAAAAAGCAAGAAGAATGTTACCATTTCTGCGAGACTTGCCAGAGAAGACATTCGAGGAGGGATATGCTGCTCTGAAGAACATAGTGTGTGAGAAATTAGATGATGCTGCTGAAGTGAACATACTGGATTTACTTTCTGGAGTTCAATGTGATCACTTGTGTTTCAGTGAGAAATGTATGAAACTATTGTGGGTACCCATGTCCAATGTGGACAGGGAAAGACTTTTCTCTGCATATGGGAACATCATGACAAACTTAAGAACAAATCTTAAGCCAGAGAACACCAAACTTATGGTAGCTTTGTCTCTAACAAAGTAAATCAGTCGAAATGTATACTATGTAAATATTTTCATGCTCCTCTTTTTTAAGTTACATATAAGGTGCCCTTTGTTCCACAGTAAAATAGTTTAAACTGAGTTTTTGTTTTTCCCTTTTTTTTGCACGAGATAACACCGTTAAGCAGTTTTATTTACCGCCCAAAACACCGCTCACTATAATATTTTTACACTGATATTACATTATTTTATTTACCAACAACCTGGGGTCCCTATGGATCGATAGTGCTCAACCTCACATGTGCTTGCTCCCATCAATAGTAATTATGTTAAAAAGAAACAATATTCAATACCAATAATGATTTTAAATAGTTATTGATTAGGTCATGAAAAGCAAACACATGCAGTTTGCAAAGTTGTAATTTTCTGTTGTTTCCGCATAAGCATTTATGGCTATCCTTACTCCCCCCTCCCCCATAAGAGACATATTTCAGTGGCACCACACTACATCACTTTGCCCTTAAGGGGAATTAATAATTAATGCCTGGGAAAAGATAGGGAAAATACGAATTTTCAACAAGCTATAAATTAGGTGTTAAGTCAGATGTGAACTTTGCAATTTGAAATGAGTGAAGAATAGCTGTTCTATAGCTCACTGTTTAGTGGGAAATGACACACCCCACTTACCTCTTGAAATAACTCTGCAGATCTCAAAAATTGTTCCTGAAGTGCCTCATAAAATAATATCCTTCATGATGGAAGAACACATGCTGGCATGTATATTCCGTAAGACTAGAGGGCTGACATTTTCTCCTTCTACAGCTCTCAACCAATAATTTAAAATTTGTGTCATCCATATATGCTTGTACCACATTTGAATGTTCTGCCTATAACAGTATTGTGGGGTTTAACTTAAAATCCCCCTAACAAAACATGCTTATTGTGCTGCAGTTTTTTAAACTTACATTTTGCCAGTTAATCCAAACACATGTAGTAAAAATTGCTTCAGGTTTTGTTTGAAATATGCACTTCAAATATCAAAATCCTATCACTTTAATATTGTTGTTTTTCTTCTTTGATTTAACATTATCATGTGAAAAATGTTAATTTTTTTACCACATAAAAACCCAGACAATCTATATTTTTTCCTGTGCTCATCATTTATTCTATAAATTATACGATATTCAGCAAGATTGAAGAAGGCTTAGCAAGTGTTTTAAACAATATTCAAGGTGCCTAGGAGATTACTATGCATTCACACAATTTAGAGAAACGTATTTTACTCATTCAAATTTGGTACAAGAATACATGGTTACAAATTTTACCTTTACATTCATCCAAGCTCTTTACACATGTTACTTAGTCAGAACTGACATATGCTTGTAGTTTGCCAAGTGATATTAATGTTATTTGAAATATATTAAATATTCTGAAACATTCATAATATACATTGTATTTATAGCAAGCTAAGTTAGTACTGGGTTTGTGTCAATTTTTTCCCCAGCAGTAATGTGTAAATTCAAAGTTTCTGGCAAAGTACTTAGAAGTTATGACATAAAAACACACTAGGAGAACGTAAAAATATTCAGCATTTTAAACAGCTTAATACTTCAGTTGTTAGCGTCATGCACTATTCAGATAGTTTTTTTATGTAATTAAAATACTTTTATTCAGGGAATTGGGGATTTGAAAATGTATACTTTTGGTAAAATCTATGTATTTAAATACTGGGTAAAATACAACAGCTACTCTACCACTAGTGATGGGGAGAGAAAGTAAAAGGTATGTAAAAAGATGGAAAAAAAGAACTTTAAATGCCAACATTTTCGGGAGCAATAAATAATTAATTGTACAAGTATTAATACTAACACCTACCTTTGTGATGCACAACATGGATAAAGCACATGAAAAAATACACAAAAATGATTTACTAGCATCAACTTTATTAAAATTACATTAAAACACTAAGTCATATCTTCACTTGGAACTTCCACATTTGCACTCAAACAAGCCATTCTCAACTCATATAAAATTTTCTGTATATTGAATTTGGCTGTTTCACATGACACCTTGTCCAGGTTTCTCAATTGTTCTGTCACAAGGTCCCCAAATATTGCGCACTCATCCTTCTTCTCTCTTCTTTCTTGAATCACTTTCATGGTTTCCAAGGCACACTGCAAAAACTAATTATCAGGTTTTCTTTTTGTGGTGCATCTGTGAGGCAGAGGTAGAGGCTGAAGCTATAAAATCTTCTTCCGCTGTTGCCTCGACTTCACCTCCTGTAGCCTCATCTTCTCCTGCTACATTATCTCCTGTCGAATGACTGTCTTCCTGTGGAAAATAAGAATTTGTATTAGTTATAGTGCTGAAATTAACCAATTTACATTATATGCTACATGCTTGTGTTTCAATTTCGGCTGGTTTTCAGAGAATAATATTGGCCTGGCAAGGACAGAGGTGCATTCCCACTATCTTGCTGCAATGGATGGAAAACATTTAATTCTAAAAGCACCAATCAACAATGACATTTGTACTACAATTACAAAAACACTTTGGCATCGTTCTGCTTAGTTGATTCTGCATACAAGTTCATATTTGTTGACATTGGCTGCCAGGAAAGAATTTCAAATGCTGGTGTATTCAAATATACAAAACTGTTTTGTGAATCTGAAAAAAGGAAATGCGTGAAAATTTGGCGGACTTTTTTTAAAAACTGAATTAGGAAGTGTGCCAAGGCAGAACAGAGTAGAAGATAAGTGTGTATTTAATGTTGTGCATTTTGAGTCAATTTCATTTTTTTAACTGACTTAACCTTAAAAGAATAAACCTGATTATGTGAAATTATGTTTGTACCGTGATCTGAATTATTATTTTTTTAACCAAATAAAATGCTGTTATAGGCAGTTGCAATGAGAATATAGTGCTTTAAATCTATCAAACTTAAAAAATTAGATCACAACCATTGTTACCGATGTGGAAAGTACATATGCAAACTGTTATTTCAGTGAGTTTTGGATACCATACATCGTATTTATAAACTGCCTAAGATAGGGAAAACTAAATTTTTCAGGAGAAACAAAATACTAATTCAATGGCAACATGGATATGGTAGGATGCAAAACTTACCTCTGCAGTTTCCAAGTTGGAACGAGTTCCAATGGGCACATTCCCACCCCGCAGGAAACCCATTTGGTGGAATGTAAACCATTTAGATTTATAAATATCATCCACTCCGCTACCCAACTTTAGGCTTTTTTGTACTCTTCAGCTCATGACTGTACTGTGAGCGGAGTGATGTGATCTTTTTCTGAATGTCAGCTTTGTGACAAGAATATAATGTGCATAATTCAACATAATTGTCCGCCCTTTTAATCTTATTCCTATAATCTTTGAAGAAACATCCCACAATGACAGTCTCAACATAATTTCATTTATTAAAGAAAGAGTCTTTTCTTTTGTCCATTCCATTACAACCAATCCAATCACGAATCCAAAGTAACAACGGAACTACTGAACATGTGATGATAACATGCAGCAGGAATCGGAAGTATGCCGTTGCCACGGTTACACCCCGGAAACTTCTGAAGCTCATCCGATCACACAAAGAACGAGTTGACCTAACAAGTTTTCCATCGCAAGTAATAAACACCCAGCATGTTGAAAGTGTCAAGTGCAACACTTCTCGGTTATCATTTTAAGTCAATCCTGCGACCGAAATTCAGCCAACATGCAAATGTCAACATGTTGCACTTGACAAGTTCTGTTAAATGTTAACCAGTGTGGACACGGCTTAAGTCTGATGTCAAAGCTAGATGTTGCCATGGAGATCGTCATCTTGCTTTCTAAACAACACTGATTCCTATAGCACAATATTGGAAGGTTGTAATTTAATTAATAGTTTTTAGTGTAATTGTGCTGGAGACATTAGTTTCAGTTACTTTGGGCAGAGCCAAGAGCATTTTTCTCATGATGGTTGTGTATTTCATCTCCCAGTGCAAGCACTGCAGTGAAAGGGACACTTGTTGATATACATTTCCAAAAAACAAAAATGAAGCCAAGAAGTGGATATCTGTTATTAGGTTTGTATAAAAACATATATAGATATATCATACTAAAAACAAAGAAAACAGCAGCATATGCTAATGCTTCTGTTTTGAATGATTTTATTTCTTATTTTGCAGGAGAGCTGACAGCAAACCTTCAAAACGCTCCCTAGTTTGCAGTTGCCACTTTAAAGATGGATTAAGGAAAATGGCTCCTTGCTGTTTCTGAGGAATTAAAAAAAAATATATATATGCAGTTTCTTCCTGCAGAATCCTAGAAAAGGAAACCGAAAGAAAGATTAGTAAATGCATACTTGCTCTTTTTTATTTTTATGCTTAGCCTGCATTACAGTCGTCCTTTATGTAGTACTATACTTAGATTTCCATTAATGAGATTAAGGGCCGGTTTCACCAACAGATGCTAAATTTTAAAACAATGTTAACTTTAACAATGTGTTAAAGTCGGTGTTAAATAAACATCTCCATACCCCTGTGTTAAGGTGTTTAACAAATGTTAGAAATTGGAAAATGACTGCCACAAACCAAGCTGTTGATGCGAGTTTGCTACAACTGGCACTTTTGAATGTCATTCCTAATATAAGAGTAATCGTACGTCAAAATAAATTTGAAACCCTGCAAAAGGAGGAATTTTTAAAGCGATATAGACTGTCCAAGAGGTCATGAGACAGTTTTATGGGAAATGCGAGAGGTTAGAATACTACCAACAGAAGTGTTAATTAGGTACTTAGATTTTATTCTACTAACATTTTTCATTTACTTGTGATAATGTTGGCATTTCGAAAACTGTCGTTTGTGGGTTTATCCGGAAGGCTTTCAAAGCAATTGCTTCAAGAAGCAAACTATTTTGGGGGGGGGGGTCTGCTTGATTAATCAGTGATAACACATTTTTGTCCACTTGTTTCAATGCAGTGTCCACCACCAGTTTTAAACCGACTTAAAGGCTCTTCGCACCTAACGTTTCTGGTGCAGCACTTTGTTAGCATAAAATTGCCATAGTTGCTTACTGGACTTAAGAGAAACGTGTACATTCTAATTGAATTACTCTTGGATTTTGTCCCAGGCTGCAATCTTATCCTTTAATGTAAGACCGTCAGCTTTTTCGCACTTCACAATACATCTATACTTATTAACGAGATGTTAATTAATGTGTTTCAAACGGTGAAACTGTTATTTTAGTTTACATCGTGATTCTAGCCTCAAACAACTGGGAAAAACACATGGCCATTGCCATGAATGTAAATAGATGTCGGCTACTGACACAGAGAGCGCGGCAATACATAGACAAAAGTACATCGGAGTACGTTCAGAAGCAGTGTAGTTCGGCCACTGCCTTCTGAAAAGCTAGCATTTGCAGTTGTCTTTGACGTTAACAAAATGTTAACTAACAATTTGCCGTAAAAGGTTCAATGAAACGCAAAAGTTTTAACCTTATGATGTTAAACTTTGAACACTTTGTTAACAAACTAGATGTTAGAGTATTTTTAACATCGGTTGGTGAAACCGGCCCTAAATGTTAATGCTTACATTCCGGAATTTCAAGTTCAAAAAATTACCAAGTATCACAACTAATCTCAAATTGAAAAAGTAAACCTAACCTAACTAACCAACCTTATGGCTAACATGCACTATGGTTTTGAGCCTACACAGTTGCTGGGGTTATACATGTATAAATACAGCTGAGGTACAGTTACCATATCTTTAGTGTTTATAATTACATACCTACTGCACTGATTGGTCACAATCACAAAATCACACCATACTTTTAATTTACTCCTGTGTTTGCTATAATCTAATTCTCTCTTTTTTTTAAGGCAAGTTTATTGGGTAGAGTGTAGCTAAAGTGTTACCATACTCAGAACATTTTAAACTATATGTTCAATTTGGTGTGTGGCTTATTTTCCCCAACATAGCTTACACGTCAATTCTATACCAGACAAACATGAAGCGACAGAGGCCCAGTGTTAACTTCCTAACCGGTATTAAATGCATTCCCACACAGTTTTGCTCTTACAAAATATCCAGTAAGGTGTTTTCATTCTGTAACTGAATTTATGAATGATCAGTGAATATCTTTACATAAGTGATATATATTTTGTGTGACATTATATTCTTGATGGTTGCATGTTTCAACTATGAAGTTTTGCATTTAGTATCGCCATATTCCTTGAGCATGCACTGATATAAATGATGATAGGAGAAAGAAGTATAACTTACTTCCTGAATTATTGACAGTGTTGTACAACATCCCAGAGCACCACTTATAATGTGATTAAAAGAAGAAAAAGTGAATTGTCATACCTAGTGTTTGTGAATGTGGCTGAAAACTTCTCTCAGGAAAAGCCATCTACAGTACTTTCAAAGCTCTGCATATTAATTTCTGTGACTGAACATGTATTTACATAAAATTATGGCAGAATGTGGTTTTATTCATAATCAGCATCTCAATTTACAGTCACCCCATCTCAACCCTGCAGTTACAGAGAAAATTGTTCTAAACTGATAGAACTCATAAGTGGTGGCACATTTGAAGCCATAATCCATTTTATTTTAGAAAGAACATAATTAAATCCTAAGGTGCCAACATTTTTTTATTGTATTACCTATTTTCATTTCTCCTCCTTTTAGCCTTTGCTTAGAATTAATCATTCTTATTTTTCTTTCTGGTTTTTGGAAATTTAGAAAGGGGTTATTTCGTGCTAGCTTTCGTATGGTGCTACCTAGAGCTAAGAACATGAATGGTTGTTGCAACACTTTTAGAAAAGTCAAAGTAATGGTACAGTGGCAATCACATGTTTAAAATAAATTGCTAAAAATAAAGATAAATGTATATGGAAAGAAGGGTGCATTGCATTGGAAATGCAAATTTTGTTCGCTTAACACCACCTGATATAATGACTTTCTTTTGTAAGAAAGTATTATTAACTGCTTGAATTAGCAAACAACTGATGGGAAAGCTGAGTGAATAAATTCATTAGTACTAGATAATTAGCTCTCAAAATTTCACTAATTTATCTATAGGACCACAACTGAGGATAAGAGTAAGTTGCTTTCCAAACATCCCAAAATTTATAAGTTTGCTTACAAAATTAGTGAAGTTTTGATTGCCAATTATTTAGTAGTTAGTGCTTGTAATAGGTTCAGATTAAATAAATGTATACTACCATAAATGCCCAGATTCTATAAGGCAGGTCAAAAAGTCTCACTTTAACTCTAAACTCATACTGAACTGTAGAATAATATGGGTTTTTGAAAGTAACATCATTGTAGTTTTGCAGGATTTTCTTCTGATTTGATCATTATTTTGCAGACATTAAAAAACAATAAATTTTCACTATTGATATAAATTTACACAGAGAAAATGATTTCACTTTACTTGGCATTACTTTTTTTTTTATTTTTGTTTCATAAACATTAAACATAACTGATAATTCCAGTTGGTTCCAAATCATGATCTAAAAGATCAGCAAATGTAATTATTAAATGACATTTGTCTGGCATGTGTACATGGAAGTTGGGAAGCGACTACCAGCAAACAGGTTAATGCTAATATCCTTTCAATCATTCATTTAGCCAGTTCACGCACGCTTGTATAGATTAAGTATTGCAAGTTTGGTAGTGCAGATTAATCTACAATTGGTAAGTCAGTTATTGCAGAAATATTGAATTGAATATTTATTCTCATCCTTCATACAATTTCATGGGCACACAAAGAAAGACAATACAACAAACATTTTTTTAAAATTACAGCAAAAGTGCTTAATCTAAATTTATAATCTAATAAGTGTAACAATCATCTATATGAGGCTCTTCCTTACACAAAACCTCAGGGGTATTGCAGAAATATTAATTCATTCACTTCTTCATTTTATAGGTCAGATTTAGCTCGGAACCTATGCAATATTCACTACTAGATAAATCATTGTTGTTCATATTCATATTATATCCATATTGTTCATTCATATTATTCCTTAATTATATTTTCTTTTGATAGAAATACAAACTTTCTTCTTCTGTCTCCTTTATTGTGGGCCCTTGTGATTACGTTTGTGTGCAAATTTAGAGAAGGTTCCCTTATTATAGAAATGTATCTGTCAGATGTTAGTAAATATCTCTTTTGCAGATCCATGCATGCTTGCAGAATTAAACAGCTGAAAATCTAATGAGTATATTTGACAAAGTTCCTCGATCAGAACACAATATAATGAACATTTAAAAAAAAACAATTGCAGTATTCCATAAAAAAGAAAGTCTCCAAGGCCTGAGGTGGAAGGAGAGGTAGCATGCATGCTTTAGTCCTAGACTGCAAAGCAGATATGCATTATTATTGTTTTTAAGATGTATAGATACTTAGTTACATGTGCTTTTTAAGTCTGCAATGTAAGTATGAGTGTCTTCTACTTGTCATTTAGTGTTATGATGTAACTTTCAAACCTCATACACTGCAGAAATATTTAATTTATACATTTCTCTCCTGGTTGGAAATTGGAAATTAAAAATTTATTACATAATTCTCAACAAAAACGTAAATTATTCCTAATTATTACATTCAAAGTTTTCCAAAACAATTACAAAAGAACTTAAGAAATTGGGTAATTGCATAAGTTAAAAGTTTAACTTGTTTTATTTTTCAGTGTATGTGATAATGCAACAGGGAAAGAAAACAATGTTGGTGAACCAATAAGTTTCACCAGAGGTAGAGGCATCCAATATACAGTTTGAAACATCAGCTTCATTGTGGCAGAAAATTATTTCCTGAAGCAGGAAATGGAGAAATACACCAAAATATAGGTTTCATTTGTCAAGTTATTGTAGAATTGGTGATGTAAACATAACATAAATACTTCTAATTACCTACTTTCAGGGGGTGAACAATAATTAATTATTTCGGAGTGGAGTATTTATTTTGCTTGAGCCTATAACATGAATAAATTTGAGTGTTTAAATTTATTAATATTGGTACCATGTAGCACAAATTAATTGGAGAGTTAAGGTATTGTTTGTGTTCTTAAGTTCCTGTTATTATGTTCATACATAATATAAATTTTAGCATGGAGATATTACCTTTGTAATATTGTGAATTACATGCTAAATTATTATATTCATGTAGCAAATTTCACTCTAGTAATGGATGAATAAATCTGTAGCTACCACCACTCACTACTTCATTTCTTCAAATAATAATTAAATATGTAACAAAAGCTCTCTCTCTCCTCCTCCCTTCCCACACATGCACATGCGCGCGTGCTCAGGGGTTAACAATGAAGCCATTCTCCTTCTAGTTTCCCAGTATCTCGAAGTGATATCATGTTGATTTTGAAGAGAGTGTTCCAGGGCAAACATAGTAATAGCAACTAGAGTAAATTTTGGTGGGCACCATGTTTTGACATGTTGGCAACTACTTCATCCATACATAACTCCCAGTATGTCTGAAGGACCACACTTGTTATTGGTCAATGGGTCATCTTGGACCTAGCTGGGAGGATTTTAATAAATCCACCAACCTTTCCTCATCCTCACATTCACCATTGTAAGATACTTAAACACCATGACCCGTGTGTGCGCGCCCAGGAGTTAATAATGAAATTATTCTCCTCCTTGCTTCCCAATATTTTGGATGTTAAATTTTCAAAAGCCACAAGAGTGTCACAATTCCATGACAAATGTAACAAAATGCAAAGCTTATGTTCTCCTGTTATAACACTAAATAAGAAATGCTTTGTTGGTATTTTACCTCATTGTTAGTAGTATTAATTTAGGACAAATTACATTGTATTGCTTTCATTGTATGACATTCCAAATGAGATATCTACATGTGCAGTCATTTATACAATTATATTCAGTGAAGAATAGTAAGCAGGGTGTTATTGGAGGGAGGAATGCAGGTGGATGCCATTCCCTTACTAATTTTAATTACAAAATTGTTTTCTTACTTCTCCCAGCATCTTCCTTAAATAAAGTGTCTCAAATATGGCAGAAAAAATCATTTGTAAGCCTAAGCTAAACTTCACTACATTTGACAATTGTTTGCAAACATGGAATTTTTTTCTCAGATAACTGATACATTTTCTGTCACTTTGTATTCTTAATTGGTTGTGTATGTGATTGAAAGGTTGCTCCAAATATATGTTGGTTTGGGGGAGATGAGTGTGTCAAAATGTAGTAGGATTGCATTCAAACTTATTCCTTGATTAAGCAAAGGTGTAAGTGGAGATTGATGCAGTTGCTTCCTATATTATTCTTGGGATGTTTAGGGGTGTTGAGTTGCATGGTGCATTCAATATTCCAAAGCACTGTTTATAGTGGAACTGATGAAGGAGGAAGAAAATAAAGACATGTGGAGCATGCCAGTTGTAGCATCTCTAGAATCTTACATTTCCAAGCTTATTACTACACAATCATTTTGCTCATGTCTTACCTGCACCCTGCTTGTTTTTATAAAATGGCTAAAATGTTCTAAATAGTTTAAAAATGTATAATAATTTATTATGAAAGTTATTGCAGATTATTTAAAATATTTTGCAAATCACAGTGTATGAGTGTATTTTTTAGCTAAGCAACACTCCATCTGAGGAAAATCACTATACGAGTCCCCTAATTTTTTCTTTTATATCCTGACTTGTCTTTATATCTACAAAGGAATTGTTAATTAGACCACTATTGCTTACAGCTACACTTATTTCTATTCAGTAATTAATTTTTGAAGCAAGCATGTACTGCTGATCTTGCATTTCAGTTTTTAGGTTAGGTGTGCTCTAGTAATGAGATAACGAAAAAAACAGTTTTGAAGAACCACTGATTACACCAGGTACAATTGTTATACTATATTATGTTATGTACCACCATTGGTTGTATTACATTACAGCTTGGCCAAACAATACACATGCACACAAGAAAACTCTTAATTATTTTTGTCGACGGCCTTTACCCGTACAAAAAAGAGTTCAAATCATTATAACATTATTTTTTACAAATTTAAAGATGTTTAGCTAAATCCCTCATCAGGGCATAAAATAAAGTTCTAGCACATGGAGATTTATCCCAAAACTATGCAAATGTAAGGTTAGTTCGTCTTGGGTTCTATGTTTTTATGTAAAGTCTATAGGTAGTAAAACATTGACATGACGTTGCTCATTTGTAGGACAAATTTATGAAAGTATTCTGTAATTGTTGACATTGTTCAATTCTACAATTGGACATTGTAAGAGTTATTTTTCATACTGGCTTGAATCTGGCCTCGCAAATAGGAAACTTCCACATCATATGTCATAGCTAAGACATGATTAGGATTAACAGCATCTTTACCTTTTTTACCAGGCTCAATTCATCTTCAAATATTTTATTATTTCGCTCAATTTCACGAACATGTTATAACCTCATATGTCCACTTAGGGCGGCTATATTTACCACTATAATTCCTAATAACTACAAACACTAACATATTGAAAGTAAAGCTGCATATATTCCTAACAATAGTATTTATCTAGGAGCGATAAATAATTAATCTAGACTTTTCAAAACAGTATTATCACAAAGCAGTCAACGAATATACTTCACATACTCCTTAGCAACCAGTTGTTTAGAAGGTACGATGGCCTTTAGCAATGGGTGATGTCACCACTTATGAAGTCTATAAGGAATATTAAGATGCTAACAGTTGCTTTTGTATTTTATCACTTTACATTGCTGTTTTCTTTCATTTCATTTTTTTAATATCCATTTATGTGTGGTTTTTTTGGGAGGGGGCAGTGCGGGTTATCATACAACATTGCTTGAGCTCCAAGAGTAGCAGTACAAGCAGCCACACATACTAAATGCTTTAGAATGTTTCACATATGAATCTGATTATTCTCTGCCATCTTTTTCAGGTTATCCATCTCTGCTGTGGTGATGTCGTACCTCCAAAACCCTCAGCCCATGAGCCCACCATGGAATGCCATTTTTGGATAACAGAAGCTAGAAAAAGGCAATGATGTTGAGATCTAAGAATTTCACATTATGGACTGAATTAAGTTACATAGTGCGTTCTGCATGGTTATGTGCTTCTGGAATTTATTGCATTAATTAATCTCTGTAGAAGTTTAAATGTGAACATAAGTGTACAGATTGCACTAAATAGAAGAAATGGGAGTTAAATATGCGCTTTGTGACATAAGATCTTGTTTCTCTCTTGGCAGTAAAAAAAATATAATTTTTTACTATCAAGAATGAAATATAACCATGGAGTATTCTTCTCTACCTCCATTATATATGGAAAGGTACTGAAAATATGTCATAGCCAGGGTTTGAACCACGGATCTTCTGGTTTCTATCCAGTTGGTTAAAGCAATTGAACAGTAACCAGAAGATCCGTGGTTCAAATACTGGCTATGGCATTGAGTTTTTCAGTCTGATTCTATCTTTCCAACCTTGTCATACACATGACTTTTGTGAAAGAAGAATTAATTTCTATTATATGTATAATATATTTGACCATATTCACAAGCTTAATTTGACCAAAAGTGTAACATAGTTAAAAACAGCAAATGAACAAATCTAAAGAATTCTGTGCTCTTCTCAGATGGCATAAAAATTTAAATGGTTCTAAATTAATTGTCATTATTATTGAACAAAGCTATTGTAAAGCTATAAGCAAAGTTTTTGCCACTTTAAAGCTTTATCAATCAATATCCAAAAAAATTATGGTTGAAAAACATAAGTAAGCTTTTCTTAGTATTCTAGCAAATGAGAACACCAGTTACTGTGAAACACACTTTATTTATCACTAGGCACTGTACATAGCACAAATGTTACACTTGAGTCACTTTTGGCACCCACTTGGATACAACACAACTGATCCATTGAATGTAATCACAACTGAACTGCAATGGCACTGTCCACTTTTCACTCTGACTTCTTGACTAACAGAACTGCCTGTCTTGGCCAGAGGAGCCCCATATAGACCCTGCTGACAGAACGAAACTTTATGGAGGAGGTACCTTTTAGAACATACCGAAACGAATGTTCCAAAACAGGTAAGCAGTGATAATGGACTATTACGCCACATGGCCACATGTTCTGGAGGAGCACTGGCCATTACCCTAACCTGTGGCCAGGTGGATGAGCCAGGAGGTGCTCGCACCACTGCTCCATAGGTAACTTAGCGCGTTGGTCACACTGCTCCCTCCTCAGGGCTGGTCGTCTCAACCAGCACTGTCATAGCAGGCTAGACGATCTAGGTGTACCACCAGCATCTTCCCTCGGGGCAGCCTCTGGATGTGGTAGACTATATCATTGATCCTCTTCACCACATGGTACGGTCTTTCCATGGTTGTTGAAGCTTGGAGCAATGTACCTTTGTCTGGGTAGGGCGATACAACCACACCAGATCACCCTGCTGGAAACCCTTAACTGTTTGCTTGCCAGTCATAATGGGTCTTCATCTGGTCGCTTGCTACCTGAATGTGTCATTTATTGCACATCATGAAGATGGTCCATGAGGTTTTCCACATAGTTGATTGCCAGCTGTTCTACTCAGGGGACTCCCAAACATCAGGTCGCATGGAAGATGCAGCTCCCTGCCGAATACCAAGCTGACTGTGTCAATCTGGTGGTGTGCATTGAGGAGCAGTAGGCCAGCAGGAAAATCGGCACCCTGACATCCCAGTCGCTCTGGTAATTGTCCACGACCTTCCTCAGGTGAGTCTTGATATAATCTCGACCATGCCATCTGACTGCGGGAGGGTAGACATTGTGTGCATCTTATGCACTCCAAGTCACTCCAGTGCTTCCCTCATCAGGTTTGACTCGAAGTTGGTGTCCTAATCGCTTTGTAGCTCTAAAAGTATTCCAAAGCAGCAGAACAGTTCTTCCACGAGGCATTCTGTGATCGTCTTGGCCTCCAACTAGGAATGGCGTACACCTGTGGCCACTTAGTGAAGTAATCCATGACCAACAGATACTTGTTTACCCCTGTCAGACACAGGGAATGGTCCAGTTATGTCAATGGAGATGCGTTCGAAGGTTGCTCCCATGTTATACTGCTGCATACAACCCTGGCTCCTATTCTGGGGGCCATAACTTGCCGCACACATGTGATATTGGCAGCACCACCTCTCTGCATCTGCTCGTAGCCTCAACCAGTAGTACCTTTGTCGGAGCTTGTCAATCATTCGGTTGGGTCCAAGTTGTCCTCCCAAGTTCCCGCATGTAGTTCCCCCAGGACTTCCAGAATCTTACTCCAAGAAAGGGTTAATTGCTCCCTCCAGGTCTTCCCGTCAGGTGACTCCCAAATTATGAACAACACACCTACCTTGGTCTTCAGTGAGTCCCATTGGACCTAGTAGGACTTATACACACTACTCCTGTGCGAAATATCTTCACAGCTAAGTCTATTTCCTGCCACTCAGCCACTTCTCCCAGGAGTGGCCTCAAGTCGGCATCCGCCAGCTGCTCCCTCCTCAGGCCTGCACTATCCCATCCATCTGCAGGCACCGCTGAAATCACACAGACATCTGTGGCATGCTGCTTCTCCTCCACCTTAGTGTAGTGGCCGCACTCCTCTGAGCAGGGTCTTCTTGACATGGAGCAATGAAGTGGCTCCTTCCTCTCTGAAGTTCCAGTGTGAAGTTGTACTCTTGGACCCTCAAGGCCCAACCAGCTGTCTGGCCAAGCTCTTTAAGCTCAACAGCCAATTCCGCCTTGGAGAGCGTCTTGCTGTAGTGCTGTGTTATCTACTCCTGCCCATCTTGGACCTGAGAAAGTACGCTTCCAATGTCGCTGTCATTGGCGTCGGTTTCCACGATGAAATCGCTGCCTAGTTGTTGAAAACCCTAAAACAGTCGCACTGCAGGGTGCTGACTTGAGCACCTGGAACGCGCTGTTGGCCTCTTCTGTCCACATGTAAGGCTGATGTTCTTCCATCAGACGAGTGATGGCTTCACAATGTTGGAGAAGCCTCTGACGAACCAACAGTAGTAGCTGCACAGGCCGAGAAAATGGTGCAACTCTCATTTATCTTTTAGGCGAGCGCAATCTCTCTCAACCCGGGCCTTCTCCGTGTCCGTGGTCTCCCCACTTGGTGAGACTGTGTGGTTCAAGTAGTTAACCTCCTTGCAGAAGAGTTGGTGCTTGCAGTCTCTGTAATACCTTGGTTCAGGTTCTCAAGATGGTCTTCGAAGGTGCTGCCAATGATGATGTGTCCAGGTATAGCAGTCAGGCATCTTAAGTCTACCCCCTCATCATGGACTACATGAGGCACTAGAAGGTGGCTGACACATTGCAGAGGCCAAAGGGCACAACCGTAAACTGCCAAAGCCCATAGCCTGTTGAGAATGCAGTCTTCTCCTTGTCTCTGGGATCCAGAGCCATTTGCCAGTATCCCGATTTCAGGTCCAAGGTCAAGAACCACTGGGTACCAGCAAGATATCTTTCATTCCAGGGTGTCGTCAATCTGGGGTGAGGAAAAACAGTCCTTCCAGGTGGCAGCATTCAGCTTTTTATAATCCACACAGAAGTGTAGCTCACCGTTCTTCTTCACCAGGACTGCAGGAAAGCACCAAGACTGCCAGACTCTTCATAACACTGCGTTACAAATAAAAAAAATTTTCAATGGTACGATAAAATAGGTGACTTTTACTAATTTCGGTGTGCAGAATTAAAAAATGCATTCCATTTTTCTGTAGCACATCTTGTTTTGGCAATATGACAATGTTCAATGAAAATATAATTGCAAAATTTGCAAAAATATTACACTCTCATATACAACTTTTAAAGAAAATAAAGAATAATAATAATAACAACAACAACATGAAAGCGTACCTGAATTTCAGAATGTATGTTAGTTATCTTGTGTACCCCTTTTTGTTTTCGCATGGAACTTCAGTGTGCATAATTTTCTCGAGTTTCTCTGGTAGGTTCGTCATGTGCAAGACACCAGCAATAATTGGCCATCATATGCACGTCCCTGATAACGTCATTCAACATCTTTCAAGTCCTGGTGAAATCTTTCACCTTGCTCTTCACTGACAGCTCCTAAATTCGATGGGAAGTAGTCAAGATGTGACTTGCAGAAATGAAGCTTCAAACTCATACTACAGCCGGGCAGTCTGAAATTTTCCAACATATTTCTGACAATTTTTTGTATTGAGGGGGTCGTTCGCATGGCCCAGAAATTTCTTAACAACCCCTCTGAATTCATTCCACACATCTTTATCAATTTAATTCATAGAGCTGGTAAAATTAACATCCTTCATTGATTTGCTTATCTGTGGTCCATCAAATACTTCCTCTCTGATTTTAGCCTGTGACAATGATGGAAACTTTGTGCATAAGTACTGGAAGCACAGGCAACTTTTGACAAGTGCTTTCACAAATTGTTTCATCATGCCAAATTTTATGTGTAATGGAGGGAGTAGAATTTTTTTGACGATCAACAAGAGGCACATTAGTAACATTTTTTTATCCAAGTTCCAGTTGCTGCCTCTCAGGCGATTGATTAGTTTCCCAATGTTTGTCCCTTGCCCTGCATTGTCCTTGTCCTTGCATTTGCAAAGAAAACAAGGAAATTTTGTGTATCCTCCCTATTGTCCTAGTAATGGACCAATGACCTTAAGTCACCACATATTTGCCACTCATGGTCACAGTACTTAATTTTCTCAAGAACACACTTCAGAGTTTCATAAAACTCTCTTAGGTTCATAGAATGTGCAAGCAGTATTGAAGCTAACTTGTTGCCATTATGAAGTAACACTACCTTAAGACTTCATTTGGAACAATCAAAAAAAAGATGCCAGTTATTGGCTCATATCCTTTCCTGCCCAAATGTTGAATAAGATTACACACATCCACACAAAACACAAGTTGATCTTCTTCTGAAAATGTAATGCCAAATGATAACTAATTCTCCTGTAGTCTTGAGCCCAGTAATTCACTGTTGTGATGAATTGTTAAATTCTTTCGGATCAGAAACCAACTCATTGTCAGAAGTCATGGAGCTGCTTTCAGATTCACTAAAATTAAGGTCTGTTGATGGTGGCATAGGTAAGGGTAGTTGGGGTCCATGAGGAATAGGCCGTATAGCTGAGTTTAGATTTGGATATATATACTCTCTCTCCCTCCCTCCCTCCCTCCCTCCCTCCCCCCTCTCTCCACTTTGCAGATGCAAAAGTAACAGCCGTCATGGTGATTCTACTGCTCTCTCCATATCATTGGTTTGGCAAACATTTTGCCTTTTGTTTTCCTTCATACCATTAATGTAATCCCTCAACACAACTGTTACATGCAATATGAGGTGCGAACTATTTATCCTGATCACCAACTTTCTCTTTGAAATATGGGTTTTATAGTTTCTTTGTATGCCAGTCTATTTTACATACCTTACCGTCAAACATGTAACACCCCAAATGTAACAAAACTTCTGAGGACTTTGTAGACACTCCTGTGTAATTCTGATGTAGAAGTCATACTCAAACTTTTATTTTAACACTACACATATAGAAGACGAACGTGCGTATTTTCAGCTGAACTGAAGTTGAGATCTATGTTAGCTATAAACGTAAACATAAATACCTTACAAGAAGATAGACCTGACCCATAGAGCAAAACTGATGAGTGCTGGGAATATAAACTTCTGGGTGATAAGGGAGGATGGAAGTGAACCGATTAGGAAGAAAATCAACAGGAGATATAGAATAACATAATGAAACATAGCATTAAGCTGTATAAGCTAAATGAATTTAGCACCATAGACATATATGCACATATCATAAAAACTAGATGTGATAGCCAAAAACGGACTTCATTTTTAAATCAGGGCACTGATTTCCATTAAAGTCACATATTTTCCTTTATACCACAGAATCAGTGTTGACCAGTGTAATCCCCCTAGATCTCATGTTTTCCAGCGTCTCATACCTCCGCTTGCTTCGCCAAAGGAACATGTCTTGGTGGTTACTGGATAGGTCAGGCATCTCCAGTGTTGACATTTTGGAGTATTTGGTCCGTGTGGCCGTAGTCACCATCCCCTTGACTGAAGACAGACTGGCATTGCCTAAGTGGATGCCGAACCCTCTCCAGTTGTGCTGCAGTCAGATGGTCGGCTGCCCTCTTCAGCAAATCTTCCAGCTGGGGACCCAGATCTTGTGACAGTGTTGGCTCCTCCCGTTGCATGGCAATACACTTGCAGGTGAATCGCATTCTCCCAGCTCGGTTCCGGCCTGTATGTTCTGGTTGGTATCGTGGATTCAGGAGTCTCACGGACACTTCCCCCGGCAAGGCAACAATGCCCTGGCAACACATAATTCATTTAATGGCATCTTCTGGTCCAAATCCAGGTTCTTTGAGCACTGGCCATCCAAACGTGCCTTCACAACCACCTCGCTTCTTGCGGGCACAGTCACATCCTCCGTCAGGATCACCCTGCAGATATCTGGATGTTCGTTGGAGTTCCGGAGCGTCATCTGTCTCGGCAGAGTCGCAAGACCCTCCTGCCGATGTCGACCGTCCTCTCATGGCTCCTGAGGGCATCCAATCCCAGTATTACATCAGCCACCGCTGCGAGGAACACCCATAGTCTTACAATGCTATGCCCCAGGATCAACTCCAGCGGACCTCCACAGGCAAGGTATCACCCGTTGCCGTCGCTAGTTGGTAGGACCGATTCGGTTTTCATGACAGCAAACCCTTCATCACGTCAGGTTTGCCATGTCAGGCTGCCCATGTGTCCATCAGTATCTGGCACAGCTTCCCTTGTATCCAGCCGTCCGCAACGAGGCTGTTATCCATTTTCCTGTCCAAGGCACGCAGCGTCAGTCGGGGATGATGATGATGGCCCGTCGTGTCCTCGCCACACCGATACTTATTCGTTTCCCACCTGCTCGTAGGCTTGGTGTGAGCAATCCTTCACTAAGTGCCCTGGCTGCCCACACCTGCAATACCACTTGAAGATCTTTGTCGACGTTCTTGGGTGAATCGTCCCCCCGTCACATCAAGTGTAATGTAGGATATAGGTGTAGCTGTTACCTTTGCCGCCTCCATCCTCAACGCAGCCGTTAGCGCCTCATGGACAGTCTGGTTGTCACCAAGCATCAGACGCTGTCATATCTTGGCATCGCACACTTCGTCAAAAAAGGAGTAGGCAGCTTCCTGGTACACATAACTGTGCAGGAGGTTCATCAGAGCTTTATTTATCAGCTGTTCAATTGCCAGGGCGAACTCCTGGAGCGTCGTCCTCCGTGGTGTAGTGGTTACCATGCTAGCCTCTAGTTCCCGAGGTCGCGGGTTCAAACCCGGCGGTGGGCGATGTATTGTTTTGGGCATAAAAATCCCTAGCATGGCTTCCTTCAGAAGCGAAGTAAAGTCGGTGGTCCCGTGTCGTAGATTTTCGGCACGTAAAAGAATCTCAAGCCTAATAAAGGGGCCTCAAAGCAAAATTACCGGCCTTTCACGCCCAATATAGAATGGTACGCTAAGGACCACAGCCGTTAAAGAGCATATAAATAAAACTCAATTTAATTTTTTTGAACTCCTGAAGCGCCTCCCCCTGGCTATTGCAGCCTTGACTTGAGCTCACTATGATAGGCTGCGGCAAGGCAATGGTTCCTGAACCAGTTCTTGAGGGCCTCCCAGATATCTCTGGACACCGCCAATGTCGGAATTGCATTCTAAACCTCTGCCTGGAAGATGGCTATCAGCTGTGTGATTTCCTCCTCTGCTGACCATTGGTTGTGTTTGGTAACAGCGGCGAATTGTCAAGACCTCGAAAGTTGACGTTCCATCGTATTTGGGTGCTTTGACGCACACAGATGTGTCGCATCTTGCTGTGTCGACTTTCAAGCTCTTAAGTCTCCTGTCAAGCTTTTCTTCCAACATTTCGTTCAGTTCCTTGGTGTTGCCGTCGACTCTTCCCTCCAGGATGTTAAACCATCCCCCAAAGTCCTCCAGGGCATTAACGCGTTGGCCAAGGTCTTTTACTTTTCCGCTGAGTTCTTCCATGTCTTCCTTCATACCAGCAGTTCGTCAATTTAGGTCTGCCTTCATCTTGGACGTTGTCCTCCATGGTCTAGGGGTACCATGCTAGCCTTTTAACTCCCAAGGTCGCAGGTTCAAACCTAACAGAGGGATGGATTTTTCCAGCATAAAAATCTTTTAGCATGGCTTCCTTTGGAAGGCAAGTGAAGGCGGTGATCCTGTCTCTTAGATTTATGGAACGTAAAAGAACCTCAAGCCTGATTAAGAGTCCTCTGAGCAAAATTTCTGCTCTTTCATGCCCAATATAGAATGGGATGCTACGAACCATAGTAGTTAAAGAGCATCCATAAATGATTTAATTTTTATCTTGGAAATTTCTGTCTTCATTTCTTCTTTTACAAACTTTATTTCTGTTTGCCTCCTCTCCGTTGTAGAATTCACTGTTGTTATTTCACTTCCCATCTTGTCTGTCTTTTCCATCCCAGATTTCATGATCTTAATTTCACTTAATAATTGTTGAAGTACTTGCTTCATAGTAGTGTTTTTATTCCACTCCTGATAGCAATGTAACAAATGAGGACACCAGTTACTGCAAAGCACACTTTGGTTATCACTAGGCACTCAACGTAGCACAAACGTTACACTTGAGTCACCTTTAGTACACACTCGGAATACAACAACTGATCTGACGAATCAAATCACAACTGAACTGCAATGGCATTGTCCACTTTTCACTTCTTGACCAACAGAACTGACTGTCCAGGCAAGAGCAGTCCCTTATATATGCCCAGCTGATAAAGTGGAACTTTCTAGAGGAGGAACCTACTAGAACATGCGGAAACGAATGTTCTGAAACAGGTAAGTGGCACTTAATGGGCTATTATGCCACACTGGCTGCTGTTCCACAATCCCATTTTTCTGGAAGGGGACTGGTCATTAGCCTAATCCGCAGGTATATGAGCTGAGAGATGCTCACACTGCTGGTCCGTAGGTAACTTAGTGCGTACAGTCACAGTATTTGCAGCTGTAACAGTCAATATTTAACTTCACTTGGGTCTTATCGTTTCATTAAGACAGAGTTTATAGTTTTGTATCGCATATTTTGAGACAGACTGTATTGCAATAAATGAGTAGACTATAAATAGAGGCAATCAAATTAAAAAAACTTTATGGAAGATTGTATACAAGATATGTTAAGCATACAGTACCCCATAAGATCATGCAAGATCGTAGCATTTTTGCATAAAACTTTTTTTTTTCTCCTGTCTTTTTTTTATACAAACATGTACAACCTTATGTTCATTACATAAGATTAAAGAAACATATCCACACTTCTGTTTTAAGGGGACTGGGAAGTCTAAAAAGGGCAAATTTTACATTTTCTGTTTTTAATGGCAAACAATTCTGCTATTCTTTCCGATTCAGAATATATATAGTTTGTCATATAAAACTCTTTAACTCTTGAAAATAACCATTTTAATGTACTATATGTCAGTTTAAACTTTGGAATTCCATCCCCCTTTTGTTAAAGCGTTTTAAAATTTCAACATGTCACACCCCAGTGAGAAAAGTGACACAACACAGAAAATACGATTTTTCAGAATAGCAAGATAAAGAAATTGCAAAACTTTATCACCAAGTGCTGAAGAGCCTTTTAGTGCAAGACAAAAACATCGCTGTCTATATACTGGATTATTCTCTGGTGAATTGCATTATGAATGTGTGGAGGTGTTATGAGAATGAAAACAATATCACTATGAGTTATGATGCTTTGTTGCTGAAACCTATGCACTTATTATAACTGAAAAACTTTGTGCTGTTGCTTGGCTTGCTTATTTATTATGCAGTGCCTAAATTTAAAGTTCTTTAGGACTTTGAAACACAACTAGTTGTTTGATCACCTCATTTGCTATTCTGAAAAGTTATGAATTAAAAAAATATATTATAGAAAGGTACAAGGTAACCATCAAGTTTCATAATGAATTTAAATACCAATAAATTCATGAGTTTAAGCACTTTTATTGCAAAATAACGTAATCTAGCAAAATATAAAAACATGAAAGAATTATGAACAAAAACAAAATGGCTTTGCACAAGTAGTTGCTGAAAAATTAGTCATGGATTGGTTTGTATGACTTTGGAATGAGTTTGTCTTGATAAGATCTTCAATTTCTGCTTACCTTTCTGACACTGATAGTTTACTTTCTTGAATTAGCTGGACAGCATCTTGCACCAAGGTTGTTCTCTTGCCTTCTCCTGGTATTACTGACTTCAATTTTCATGTATTCTTCTTGCTTGTATGAAGTTTTCATACACAGTATACCAGCCTCAACTCTTCTGCACCCGCATAATTTTTGTATCTCATATTTTGATCGTCTTGTTATTTGTTGTTTGTAAAATTAGTACCAAGCTGGTGTGTGAAAGTTTTAGGTTACAAAATCTGTATGGCAAATTCCCGTGACTAGGTACGGCATTCTTGTTTTCCTTGCTGATTGAATCATCCGTATATAATCTGCAGGAGTGTAAATGGGACCAAACTTCAAGAGTTCCTTTCACTGCCTTCTCTATTATAGATTATACATTATCTCCTTCATTTTGGGTATGACACCTTATAAGACATTTATGGGTGATAGGTCTGATTTTGAATCTTTACATAGCATAAAATACATTCTCATTATGAATTTATTATTTTGTTGGCCGCAACAGTTGTCAGAGTAAAAAACAAGGTCAAGGTCTTTGTCATTCTTCATTTGAGCAATATTTTATAAATATTTAAAAAAAAAAAAAAACAAGTGCCAATTTCAATGGCACCACGGTTCCCCTCACCTTCATGCCAGAAGAAGCATTCAACATTAATTTATGGTCAGATTGTAGGAATTTAGTTTACTTTTGTAATAAAATAAGGCTAAGTTATTGGTACACTAACATCACTTAAGTTTACTTACTTAACATGTTTCGGGAAACAGTTGTTCCCATCCTCAGAAGGTTAATTCGACTGGCCCGTGTTGTTGGTGTTTCCGTTTTTTGGACTGGATCCTGTGGTGGCATCTTGTGGTGGAGAAATGTACTTCCAGAGAGGATTTGGTGGCGGCAAATCAAAATTCATTAGATGTGTGTTGTGTTTTAGAATGATGATCTTCTCCCATGCATCTAATTCGGCTGCAAATTTGGCTGGTTTGACTAATGTAATATTGGGTTTGATGTTGTGATTAGTGATCCAAAAATGGTGTGAAACTGCAGATTTGTCCATTTGTTTGTATTTAATACATCTCATGTGCTCCTTTAGCCTAGTTTCTAGGTTTCTTTTTGTCTTACCTATGTATACTTTATTGCAATCTGAACAATTGATTTTATAGATTCCAGCTTTTTTGTCTTGTGGAATGGGGTCTTTTAACTTGTTACAAAGTAATTTCTCTATGTTAAATTTGTTCTGTGGAGCTAGGCTGATGTTATGTTTCATGAAAATCTTCTTAAATTTGTGAAATGTTCCTGGGTGGTATGTGAATTTCTTGAACTTTAGCTCTTTATCTTGCTGGCTGAGATTTGTTGTGTTTCTGATGTGCATCTGTCGTTTGAATTTTGCAATTTTTTTGTCAATAGTTGTTTTGTTGTACCCATTATGTATTGCTGTGTCTACTATATGCTGGTATTCTAACTGGTATTCTTTTTTATTTAAGGGGGTATATACCAGTCTATGTGTTAGGCTGTTTAGTACTGCATGTTTGTGTGTGGTTGGATTGAAACTCTTATTTTTATGTAATTAGTAGAGTGTGTTGGCTTCCTGTATATGCCAAAGGTTAGGTTCTTTTGTTCTCTGATGATTTTTAGGTCTAAAAATGGTAGCATGCCTTCTTTTTCTATTTCTATGGTGAATTTTATTGATTGGTTCTGTAGGTTTAGTAAGGCTAAGGAGTCTTGTATGAACCTGTTAGGGACAACAGCGAATACACATCACTGTTTCTAGCTTCTTTTCATTACAATATCAACCTAAGTTATTGGTTTTAAAAGTTGACCATTGAATTTGCTATTGTGCTATGCTTCCACATAAATCCAACAGTAATCAAGTCTGTACAGCAGTGTAACTTCAAGCAATTATTTCTATTCTAGTTCTAGTTTGAGAAGGGGTGGGTTTTGTGCCCAAGCACTGCGACCTTAAGATCTATTGCACATCCCCCCTTTCATCAGTTAAGTAGTCTGTTGCTCGATATGAACTTAACCAGACTGCTGAGGTTCATCTATCTTTGGAAAGTGATTGCCAAAAATACTTGCTCTTTGATTCGCAAGAGCAGGGCAATCACATAGTAGATGAGTAACAGTCTCATCTCCTAGACATCTACTACAGATAGGGTTTTTAAACAATCCCATTCTGTATAGATTAAACTTTAGGGCACAGTGTCCTGTAATGAATCCTGTTGCCCATGCAAGTCTTCTTCTACTAAGACCGCGCAAGTATTTTGCCCGGCTGTTATCCAGGTCTGTAATGAACAACTTGGAATGTCTGCAACCCACAATGGAGTTCCAGTAGTTCTTGTGTTCTGCTTGAGCCCAGCACTTAATAGCCTGTTTCACTGGTCTGTAGGACACTCCCAGTACAGGCTCCGGACCAAAAAATGGGATTTCACTGCCAATCTTGGCTGCTTCATCTGCTTTCTCATTGCCTGGTATACCTATGTGTCCTGGCACCCACATAAGTTGAACCTTATTGTATTCAGCCAGTGTCATTAAGGATTCCCGGCATTCTGAGACGAGCTTTGATTTTATTGATGGTGATTCAAGTGCTTTAAGAGCAGCTTGACTGTCTGAGAGGATAAGAACACTTCTATTCTTATATCTCCTTTTAATGCTTTCCATGACACTGGCTAGGATTGCATAAACCTCAGCCTGAAAAACTGTAGCTAAGGTACCAAGACTATAAGAAATCTTGGTACCATTACCGTAAAGCCCAGCCCCCGTTCCCGATTTGGTTCTAGAACCATCAGTATACCAGATTGGGCCTTTGTTATGAGGTTTTACCAGTCTTTCCCATTCACTCCGCTGTGGATTATTTCTATTAGTGATAAAGTTTGTAACCAACAGACCTTCAGATCCATTACTGTGAAGTATAAATGATCTCAGGTTATTACGAGAAAACATCATAGACATTTATGGCTTAATCCACAAGCATGATAAGCATTCTACTTCATTAATGATACTTCACTTGTTCATTTTAGCAAGGAATTTTAAGAAAGTACACAAAAATTGCATTTATAGATGAAACTAATTCAGAAAACTGGCGATGCAAATTTTGACTGTATGTTTGAGCTCATTGTTTAGTTATTAAACCATAATAATGAAATCCAGAAAGTTCTCATAAATCTAAACTGACTGACAAAGGTGTTGATTTAGTCTAGAAAAGTGACAGAACTCAATGTAGAAGATATGCAATTTAGCATGTCACACCCTTCGGTAAATAGCCAGATATAGCAAAGAACAGTGACATTTTGTCTTATGACTATAACCCACATTATGATTTACATGGGTACCTTTGTCACGAAAACTGTCACAACTCTAAGTGTGTCATCTTTTTTCCATGGAGTACATTAACCTCATTGTTACAACTCCAAAGCGATACTTTTCTTGACACAACAATACTGATTACCAATCAAACAAAAACTGACATCTGCTCTCTCCGACCATTTATTAAGTTATAGATAATGTTTTTTCCAGCAGATTGAGGCTAAATAAATGCAGATTTCTCTACTTTTAACCCAAAATGACCAGTTTTTTTAGATAAGTCTCTTTTCTTGTCAGGGTGTGATGGGTTTTCCGCTAATGATCAAGGCTTCATCTAAGGAGTCCTAGGTCAAAAGACATGGAATCGCAAATCAAGAGGCAATATAGGATTTGTCTAATGATAACTACTCCCCTAAAATGCACTGTTAGTCATACATTTAAACTAAAATTTCAACTTGAATTATCTCAAAACTACATTTTTCCAAACATATGCTCCTTTTTATCAAAAACCATAAATGCTTCAAGCCTTAAATTTGGCACACTTGTGTGAGATAATCATTTATATGCATTGAACTAAAGTTATATTTTTAAGTATAATACATTTTTAAAAATTTAGCATTTTGTTTAAGAAAGCTACATGCAAATTTTGTTCAGTTTCTTTACAGATAAAAAAAAAAATCTGATGTGTTGCATTCACATAACTTTCTCTACCCCTAGCGTTTATAAGTGGGTATACACAAATTATTCTTACGAAAGTTTATTTTCCTATCTACTTCATTTTAATTGATAAAAGCCATGGCAGAAACAGCTATATTATGCATTTAGTTATAGATACAAAGGGAACAGTGGTAGTCAAATGTTTAAGAACTGGACACTATATGTTGGCCTTAAAATCCCTACTCTTTCCATGACATCTTAAGAAACACAATAAATAAAATCTGAATATATTATCCCAGCAAAATAAAATCTGAATATACTATTCCAGCACCTTGGTTAGTACACCAGGACATACATACATTCAAACTTTACGTTTATTCTCATAGCATATTTTTATATTACATCAAATGTTTTTTTTTTCCCCCCCCAGATAAAATAACTATAAACTACACGAAGTCGTCTAACCTGGACTATAACTCCAGGAAACAAACATGGTAAACTATTTATTAGAAAACCATGTAAGAAAAGAGCTGAAAGCTTAATAAATGTAACAGCTTCAGCTAAAAACAATTATTGCATTTCTCACAGGACATGCCCTGTGAAAAATCATCTTAACATGATGGGATTGTTTCAGGATAGCTTTAGATTGCAGATTGTGCAAGAAAGAAACTGAAACAGCCCAGCACATTATATCCTCCTATATGGCCTTGACTCACAGGAGATATATTGCTTTTGGGAAAATGTTTTTAGTACCAAAAGAATTTGAAACCATATCTGATATGAGACTGTATTCCTTAGTAAAGAGTGCAGACATAATGATTGGTTTTAAAACAACACAGGTAGCACAATAGGCCCAAGGTTGAAGTGCATCTGGACCAATGATGGAAAACTGTATCAAACAAGACAAGACACAAAGTGTACAAAATAATAAATAAAAATAGAAATAAAAGAATACAAATTATTAGATTAGTGTAAAGGCATGAAAGAAAACTTAATTAGAATTCTAAATTCTATATTTCTTCTATACTATATTTACCTAGGGTGCTGGGATAGTACAGTGCCTGGCTATATTATTAGATGCACCTTGTCTTTACAGCTCACTGAATTCTGAGGACTAGCTCAGTAAAAATGCTCATCTATCATTGTGAATTTCACTGAACAATATAGGGGACTATTGTTGTCTAAAGTGAATTTGTGTTATGCTGTTTTCTGTTTTGTAAAAGTCCAAATTATTGCTTCACAAACATTAGTTGAGGTAGTCCTAACAAAAGGAGAAGACACATTTTAAGCTTGTGTTATCAGTACTTAAATTTTTCAATTTATTTATGATTTGAAAGGTGAAATTTATGATTGCTTTTTTCTTACTATCAATCTTTGTGGAAGGTATTAATTTCTCACAAACATAATGGGCAAATCATGTGATTTGACACCTGAAAAGTTGCAGATTTAAAAAAAAAAAAAACTGATTAAAACTGATAACTTTTAAAACCATGAGATTTCTGGAAGAATGGTGATGTCCGAGTCATCTGTAAGGCAAATTTAAAAACAAAATTGAATTTGGTATAAAACTAGCCCCACAAAGGGAGATGTGGGCAGAAACAAATTTTCACGCCAAAAGCAGAACATTGCTTAAGAATGATTTGTGAAAGAAATAGGTTTGCTAGTGCAAAAGAAATTAAATTCAAGCTTGAAAATAGTGGCATTGTTTCATCTGAGAGAGCTGTTAGGTGCAAACTTTCAGAAATGAACTTAAAAGCCCACAGAGCTGCCAAGAAGCCCAAATTTACTGCTGCTATGGCTACAAAATGACTCAGCTGGACAAAGCAGCACAAGGACAAAGATTTGAACTTCTGGAAATCGATATATATGAAAATCTTCATTGCAAAAAGTATTGATTGAATTGAACTTCACATTTGAAACAAATTTACTCAGACTTGTTTTGTTTCAGGTTTGTAATGATCAAAGCACTTTTGGAAGTCTGGCAAGCAGAGCTCAATTTGTGTGAAGGTATGCTGGTGAAATGTATCATGCAGATTGTGTTGTGCAGACTGTAAAACTCCCATCAAAGTCCTGGTGTGGTAGTCATCAGTGGCCAAGGCAATGGATGTCTATATATTGTTCAAGGGGCAGTGCAGTAGGATCAGTACAAAAAAGTGTTGAGAAGTAGGCTACTTCCTCAAATAGAAAATTGGTTCCAAATGGAAAACCTTTTTTTTGGGGGGGGAGGGTGCAAGATGGGGCAAGATGTCACAGTGAAAAATCAGTGATAGCTATTTTGAGAGAGCAGAACATCCCTTTGTTGCCCTGGTCTGGGAATTCACCAGATATGAACCATATTGAAAATGCCTGAAGCTACTGGAGGAGGAAGTGATTACTATGAAAACTCGACTTATTGAAAAGATAATAGAAGTCTGGAATCATCATCCACATATACAAGAGACAATTCAGGCTTGTTTAAGTAGCATGTCAAGACGAATCAAAGCATTAATAGCTGCCAAAGGTGACTTGGCTGAATACTAAAAGTTTCACCAAATTGTAAGCATCTGACAACAATTCATAAATATATCCAATTATCGCCATATGTGTGTATATTATACTTCAAAGTCTTCATCAGTGTTTAAAGAAATGTAATGTTTGAATGCAGGCTACTAAAAATAAAAACAAAATTAGTTGCATACTTCGCCTCCCAAACTCATATTGTTGTGAAAAATCAAATGTGTGTAATAATATGGCCAGGCATTGTATATTCAGATTTTATTTATCTAAAGATCCAACTAAAATTGACAGAACTTAAAAAGACTGAAAAAGTATTGAACAATTCTAACCATAAATAACGGATATCTCGGAAATGGCAAATGCCAAATGCCACAAAAAATTTATTTGAAATAAATTATGTTTTAAACAGATGTGCATTTTTTGTGTAGCACATTTTTGTCTATCGCTTAACATTTACCAGTTATACAAGATAAATAAAATTCCTTCCAAGTGAAGAGGACTTCACAGGCTATTCCCAGAAAATTTAAGATATACATTTTATTTTGATGTAAATATCTTAAATATGAGTCATTCCACATCAAATTGAACAATTTTTAACAAAAATTTACCATCGTGTGTTTAACTTTTTTTAATTTCTCTATATGCTTTCTTATGACAAAACGTGCGTGTTTTTTAAAATGCTATTTAACAGTAGTATTATGCCTGTTACTGAGTAACGAATTTTCAGAAATAGCACCCTCCTTGACATTACAAATGCAGATAGTTCTGGTCCTTTTTATGTTAGAGACTTTGTAAATCTCCTTTGAAAGTTCAGATAATGCACTTTCTTTCTATATAAATAATTTTGAATGACACACACCTAGTTAACTGGTTCTTTTGGAATTAAATTAATTACCTAATCGTGTGGTGCAGTGAACTTGACCCAGGGCTGATGGACATCCGGAGCGCCACACTATCGAGTTGGGATCCAATGTAGCTGACAATGAATGGGACAAATAATGCACAAAGTATTCAAATTTGTTTCAATGCACAGTTCGCTCAGAAAAGAATCTATAGGCCTAAATCACACCTAGCACAGTTTGTTTAAACAAAAACCTCAAAGAAATACAGTTTCACTACAGCTTCCGATATTGATAATGATATGAAACAATGTAGCTTTAGTGTGCCTGTTATTGGTTTTCAGCTTTCATTGCTTGCCTCCAAAATATCACTCTTGTTTGTGCTGAATAACAGGAAAAAATTAAATGTAATGTTTATACTATGATTTGCACCCAAGTAAGTAATTTATGAAGTGTTGTGATGGGATCTTGTCCCAGCTGGAAATTGGCCTTCACTGCTAGAAATTTAGTAATGCCCTCAATTACATCACAAGGTCCCTTGCTGTGTGAAGTGGTAGGGAAGTGCCATTCGGCGATAACTCAAAAATCTTCCTCATGAAAACACATGTTTACAAACTTTTTTCTGTTCTTGTACTGAGCGCTAGCGCCATAGGATCTTATTTCCTTCTTTAGAATGTTTGTTAACTGGTGTTGGCACAGATGAACAGCATTTTTATCATTTTTAAACTTTCTGATATTGCAATGTAATTTTTGTTTTGTTTTTTTTTTTGTTTCTAGGTATTGTTTTCTTTAAGTAAATTATAAATGGATGGATTGCTACCTGGTTATTGTTCCAATGTATCCCCTGAATGGAATCTTGTGTGAAAAAGGTGTAGTTTTCCAAAACTCACAAATACTAATACATTCTTTAGGTTTCAAATTTTTTTCTGTTCAGACAAAAATACAGATTTTTGCTGAGCTAAAAAGGTATGAGTTAAAAGATCTGACAATTTTTCCAGAAAGTCTTCAACAGGTGATTGTATTATTTCTAAATTTGTGCAGTCTATAGTTACCCACCATTTATTCACCTGCTCTATACCTTTTTCTTCAAAAATGTCCCGAGTATTATTGACCAAGCTTTCAGTCCTTGATCAGTTAACACATTTCCTTAAATAGCAATCTGGTGATGGGGGTTACAAAGTATTTGAGAGAGAAAGAGAGACAGTCCTTATAATTACAGAGAACAATATCTGAATCTGCAGTAAGATGGGAAATGATCATTTCATCAAGCATCAGTTTCACATTCTCATGATGACTGCAAACACAATCAGAATGCATACTTGGGTACTTAGAAGTATACCTACACTGTTTAGTTCTCAGTGAGCAAATTTTGAGAAACTTATTTTGATATCAGGATATATTTATCTTTAGAACTGCAGAAAGCTTCTTTTAGGTTGCACAGAACCAATGTCTTCTGTTTTTGAATTCCCATGTCGTCCATCTTTAATGGAAACATGATTCTTTTTTCCTGCCATAATGCTGAAATGTAAAACTAATACCTTTTCCACCAAGGAATATCCTAATGATTTGCCAGATTTAGTTTAAGGAGTTGACAAAATGCCTCTCTGAAGTTAATGCTTTTTGCTACCTTTATCATGTGGTTCGAAACATTATTGCCAAAATGTTCCTTAATTTGGTTGTAAGACCATCTTTTGAAAATAGTCAAAATCTGAATTTTTAAGTACCAATTGTTCCAATAAAATCTATCAGCTTCTGAATTACTTCTGAATCCTATTTTTCTTCTGGGACCAATACACCTTCAGTCTGAAATACCTTCTACTTGAGGTTTTCTGTTATTTTTTGTAATTTCTGGGATGGATATTCTTTTGAGACAGTTTTGTTTTCTTTATGGGTGATTCACCTAAGATTTATAGTAAACTAGTATTAAGATTTGAAATATCTGCACTTTCTGATCTCATTTGCCTCACTACTCTGATGTGAAGGTGAGTTATCAATTCCTAAGCTACTTCATTTACTTGACCTACCAGGATATCATAGGTACTGGGTCCAGCAACGCTAGATTCACAAATGTCACTCTTGTTTTTACTCACATCTGGAATTTGAAAAATTCTTATACAACATGAAGAAGCACACACTCTTAGTTGTGGGGACAGTTCTGCATCCTTCATTTTCAGCTTTAAAAGCATTTTACAGTCACTGGTCACAAATTCTTTTTCCTCTTCAACATGCGTTAGCTAATTCTGAAGCAATCATTTTGTAGTGGTACCGACACTACTCTTATTAAATATTTAATGAATATTTACAACTAAATTTAACAGATTAAACTCACCGATGACACAGACAGTGGTCTCTCTCCACAACCTAAATATTCTGGACTGGTCCTCTGTGGAAGGAAATGCCAAATCTGGTTTGTGGTGATATGGGTTTGTTTGTATTTTAAATCCGAAAGTGATTCAGAAGAATAACTTTGGGTAACTTATTACAGCTGCGAGTCATTGCACCATCACCTGTGTTCTCACTCCAGGTGCAAGCCACTGCACTACATTATCATGAAGAGGGCTCCAGCTGAGAAAATATTTTCTTACAAATATATTTGAATGAATGCCCTCTTGAAACTTTGCACAGGTATACACTATTAAATGGAGAAGAAGATTCCATTACCTTTAAAATGAGTGGAGTTTATACAAGAATTTGAAGGGAGATAAAGCAATTATGTAGCACCCATCTTTTAAAAAATGTTGACCTTTTCTGGTATTCAAAATATTGAAAGTAGGGGCCAAAAAAGAAATACATATCTTCTATTTCAAAGCATCAAATGCATACAAAAAATTTTGAAGCAATTTGATGACATGGTGTTTCATGGGTGTTCGACTTGACATGGAATGACCCATATATGGATTTTAATCAAAATCATTAAAGCCATTTTTTAAAAAATTTATAAATTTTGAAGAATGTTCCATGTAAAGGGTAGTTTGGGGTGAGGGGATTTTCTTGAAAATCTTTGTGCCACATATCTTTGGAATATACTGAACCTAAATACCATCTTTGGTATTTATCCGACTTTTCATTTTAGAGTTATGCTGTTCACACACACACTCATTGACCTTTTTCTAAAAATCTGATGTGTTACATTCACATGACTTTTCTACCCTTTATCGCTTATTAGTGGGTATACAAATTATTCTTATGCAACTTTATTTTCCTATCTACTTCATTTCAATCAAGATATTACGCATTTCATTATAGATACAAAGGGAATAGGAAGAGTCAAATGTTTTAGAACTGGACACTAAATGCTAGCTTTAAAATTCCATACTCTTTCAATGACATTGCAAGAAATAACTTAAAATTGACACGACTTAAAAAGAATAACAAAAGTGTTGAACAATTTGAACATTAATAACAAATATCTTGGAAACGGCTGATGCCATAAAAAAGTTATTTGAAATAAACTGTGTATTTTAAAGAGATCTACTTCTTTTGTGTAGTACATTTTTGTCTATCACTTAATGCTTACCAGTTATGCAAGAATTATATAAAACTTCCTTCCTTTTTGGTTTTGAGTTATGCATTCACAGACGTGCACACAGACTCCTTTTTCTAAAAATGTTTTTTTTTGGGGGGGGGGGATTCAAGGTGCCTCAAAACATATATTTCTAGTGAAATCTCAGTATCAAATTTTTGGGTGGAATATAATACCTTCTCCACCTACTACGTGGTAGAGAAAGTGAAAATACAGCAGCTGCCTTCCTAGAAATGCATCCATAATGTGCGTGGATAGCAAAACTAAGTGGTCGACCATAGAATGGTAGCAATGAAAATGGACGTTTGACAGCAGTTTCTGATGATCGGCCAACATTCAGCTGCCCATTAATCATGCACTTCTTCACCTTGCAAACACAACTGGCGAGAGAAATTGGGCAGTAACTGGAGGGTAGACAACAATCCTTCCCAGGTTTTAGTATTGTGATGATAGTTAGCCTTGTGCCAAGCTGAAGGAAACTTAGAGATTTGCTATTACAGTATTAAAACATGAGTACCATCCGGCCCAGGAGCTGAGTGCCTAGAGGAAAATAGGACCAGCTCCAGCTCCTGCATGGTGAAAACCATATTGCAACATGCAATTAAAAGATTTAAAATAGAGCTCATACAATTTAGCCTGATTCTTAACAGAGCAAAAGGCTGGGTCATAATTCAGTAGATCAGCTGGAAAAGACCACGAAGGCATTAGACAGTGTGTCAGCAACATGAAGCGGTCAAATATGGTGTCATCATTTATCTTAAGGTCTGGTACTGTTGACTGTATCACTTTTCCAGCTAAACGATGAAGCATATCTCATACTACAAACGAAGACATGAAGCGACTAAAAGACATTCAAAAAAAACAAAGGATCCAAGATGCCTTCTTGCTAGTCTGGATGACATGTTGGGCTCTGGCATGCATTTGTTTGAAGGAGACCAGCTTTTCAGCTTTGGGTGGTGCCGAAAAACCCAAAATGTATTTCTATGTGCACAAACAGCCATTTGGCATTCATCAGTCCAGCAAGGGGCCGTAAAAAGTCTTGGGAGGGAGGACAACCGGACAGCGGAAATGACAACAGGTAAGGTGGTCCACCATCAAATTCACATCTTCGCTATGCTCCTTGTTCATTTGTCAGGTGGGTAGACGTGACATTGGGACAGTGAGAAAGCAAGCTGATGATGTAAGGGAAATACTGGCTGGAGTAGGTGTCAGAGACAGCATTCCACTGGGAATGGTGTGCAAGCTGTGCAGAGCAAGTGGACAAATCCAAGTGTGAGAGATTGCTGCAAGAATCGGAAACAAAAGTGGGATTACCAATGTTTAAAATGGAAAGGTGGCTCTATGTTAAGACATCTGCAAGTGGTATCCTCCATGCGAAAGCCATAAGCAAATCCCAAAGGGGATGGTGAACATTAAAATCTTCGAACAGAATATATTCCCTGGGAGCTATGACACCAGATGTGCAATGTCTGCAATGGCGAAGGAAGATCAAGCCGGTATGTACACGGAACAAATGGAAAAGGAAAAAAATTAGGCATTTTTAATGTCACAGCAACAGCTTGCATGGTAGTGATAAGCGTGAGATGCTGGTAATAAATGTTGTCTCGAATAAAGAGCATGACACCTGAACGTTAAGGAGTGTCCTCCTTCAGTCCAAGATCACAGCACACCCGGGTGTAGTGACAGATATCAAAGCTAGCCTGTTGGCACAGCTTAGTCTCCTGTAGGCAAACTATTTTAGGAGAATAAGAATGCAACAGGATTTGAAGTTGCACCCTGTGCATACATATACCACATAAATTCCATGTTAGTATTGGCATTTGGGAAGAGAAGCATTTTATTTATTGGACCTGTTCAAGATGGCTTTTTTCTTCCATGTAGGGCTCGGAGATTTTGATTGGACCTGGTCCTGATCCATTGGCCCCTCTGAGGTCGGGCCTCCAGATTTAGGTATTGGAACCAATTCCAGAGCTGAGAATTGATTTGCCATGATAATTGGTGGGGGAAAAAACCCACCATTTGCAACTTGACCTAGAAGACCTTTAGGTAGAGGGCAGCTGCATTTTGCCTTTTTGATGTGCTGGAACCTTCATGAACTCTTCTGGAACTACTAGGTTTAAACTTCCTCGGTGTGACTTGAACAACTACATCTGGTTTAGAGGCAATGATGAATTGGCTGGATTTAGACGCCTTAGTGGTGGAGCTTGATGTGGACAGTTTGATGCAAGCTTCTGAAGAAGTAGTTATGGTACATCTCTGAGTGGCAGAATCCCTTTGCAATACTGGCGCAGCGGCAAAATAATTAAAAGTGGCGTATTATCACAGGAGTGATGGCTGACGGGCAAGATATCACTTCCAGAAAGCAGAGTTTTTTCTTAACCCAGAGTTCCATGATGGGCTTTTCATGCAAATACGGTGGATAGTTCAGGAACGAAGCTAAATGAGTTCCTTTGCAGATGATGCAGACAGCTGTGGAGGTGGAATATCCCTTTCATGAGGGATACCGCATGAGATACAGATAGAAGTAGTGCTCTTACAAGAGACCTACGTGTATCCGAATCGTTGGCATTTCAAGCATCTCAACATACATGGTATATATGGTCAAACTTATACACATTCATACCCTGCCGTAATCCTCTTAGGCAAATCGATGCCCTCAAAGGTGAGTACTATAAATTTTTCAGGTTTCACCTGGACTCAGTGCATGCAGGTCACTGTTTGATATGCAAGATAACCGAGAAGCCCTTCATCTGACATGCCAAGAATGTGGGTAGGGATGATGTCTCTTGAGATCAGCGAGCAGTGTTTTTCTACACTGACAGGGTAACCATGGAGAACGTTGGCCTGCAGCAAGGTCTTAGTCTGTATATCACTAGTGCTCTTTACCAAAAGAGAGCTATATTGCAAACACATGCATGATTTTACTGCTCCAGCGATTGTGTCAATGTGCTTTTGTATTATACATGTGTTCACTTGAGAAAAGACTGCCCCTTTTCAGTACATGAAATTACCAAGTAACGACCAGATGACGGTGGTGTTACTTCCTTTAGAAAACTCTGTGGCGCTTATTTGAAATGTTGAAGTAAGATGTCTCCATGATGAGCAAAATCCTCCTCCATTGCATTGTTCTAACTCCCCAGTTGCCCTGGCTTGGGTGAATGGCCTATCCATATCAATGTCACTCCAGGGTAACATCTTTCAGTGTAAAGACAGAGGGATCCAATTGCCATCTGAGTTAGTAGTTCATGCAATGGCTGGCCCTTCCATGAGACTGCAGTTGAACAGTGGATACGAATGGAGCCCTGCATCATAATCCAGGTGCTGGGAATGACACCTTAACGCAGTCTCTGGATGCCCTCTAAGGTGTTTGGGTGTTCTTCAGATTGCACACAATAGGATATAAACAGAAAAGGAGGAAAAAGAAAACAGAAAATGTGTCAAACATGATGTGGACCAATGTATGAGCATTCTGCATGCAAGGACAGTGAAATGGTGTGCATGAATGACCTGAGCAATAAAAGACTAAACAAGAGACAGCAAAATGCAAAACAAAATAGTACAGAATGCATGAGAACCTTGTGTTTCCCAGTTACTGCAAGGAACTGCCTTGGCTGAATGCACATACCAGTATTTAATTTCAAGTCAAAATGAAAAATTGTGCCAAAAGCTTACAAAATCAGAATATTATTAATAATTTTAGTTTGGTTGAATATCAGACTGTGCAGAACTCAGATGGTTAAGATACTTTAAATATTTAATAATATTTGTTGAAGGTTTTGGAGAACAAATTTCATTGCACACAAATAAACAATATATGAAAGTGGAGTTTGTTTACTTCTCAATTTTCTGCTCATCATGACATTCTATGCTCACTAGCATTGTGTGAGAGTGATTTATAATGGAATCATCCGTGCAGCAACACAGAGATTGTTAAAGAATATAGCAAGCACAGCTGTTTATTACAGTGCAGACATGTGTATACAGGAAGCATGGTACAGTTGCTAAGTACTTTATAAGGAAGGATATAAGGAAAACGAAGCCAGGATGGTGAGTGATAACATTATGCTGCAAAGTGCAAGTCAAAAAAATGCAAATACAAAATAATGCGGGTCACAAATCAAAAGTTTTAATTCTGAGTGAATCATACGTAGGGACCCCGACTTTTCGCGAGTAGTTAATTCGCGAAATTGGCCGAAAATTAACAATAAGCAAAACCTTTAATCAATTATTTTTAAATTCCACATATATATCCATTCTGAGTCGCGAAATAACGCGACATTAGTTCTATATCGCGAAATAACACCGTTATGGAAAAAATGTGCAAAATAACCCGAAATTTTTCTCTCTCTCTCATTTTTTTTTTTGGCGTTTGTCTCTCCTTTTCACATAAACAATCAGATATTTGGCTTATCAATCATTTACGGATACGTGTATTGTCATTTGCTACGGCCATGCTGCACGGCACAGAACACCAAACTGCACTGTGATTTGATCAGAGCTTCGGCAAACATCGGTACTGCTTCGACTACCCCATCCTCTTCACTCGTCACCTATCGCATGTACAACAAAAGGAATGCCATGTTTATCGGAACTCGGCAACACCGTATCAGTGACGGATTTCTCATTTCACTCAAACTATTCTTTGGATTTAAATGACAATACTACCTGCAATTCTTCTCTAATGCCGTATTTTAACGATTCGTGCTTGCATCGCCCCATTTCATGCCGGCTGAAAAAGACTGTCGCAAAAGTATCATTAAATAATACATGAATTTCTAAGTCTGGTTCAAGTCAATTCTGACAGTAGACAGCCTCTTCTACCAATCACTGTCTCCATTTCCTGTACGCCTCGCACAAAAATTGTTGCTGTCTTGCGACGTTGCCATAATGTGAATGCATGTCTAGGTATATTTTGTGTCCGCTATACTGAAAGATTCGTTTGGAGTCAAGTTATATTCTTTAAATTACGTTACAATTTAGCGCAAGGAGTCTGTTTACCTTCTGCTCTGAAAAAGAAAAGGAATTATGCCGATGGAGCCACGTTTCAAATTAAGCTAGCGCATGCACAATTCAGCTGACGGTGGAGTTGGCAACGTGCCGTTCGCGCGCCGTACAGACAGCATGTGCAAGACGTTGCCAGGTCAGTTTAGTTTTGCGGCCCGCGGGAATTCAAACCAATTCCACAGTAGTATTTCAATGCGGTCTAAAAATATAATAAACTGCCAGGCATCTTTCCTTCTTGCACACTGCAAAGACACCATTTGCCTTATTGAAGTGCTTGAGGGATCTAAATATCCATTTGTTCATAAACTATATAGCAAACTTAAAGATATATCAAATGGCTTCACAATAGTAGCTGAGGGCTCGTTTGGAGAGAAAACTTCAAGTCTTCTTCAGAGACTGCCAATCCTCAAGAAGTCTTATGTTATCAATCAGTTCAAGCAATTGGGCATAAAGTCAGTTACCAAGCTGAATTCCGTAATGTCAGGTGATCCAGCTGCTGATAATATTCATTCTGCAGGTAAATTGTTTGATGCACGAAAAATAGTATCAAATGAGGCATCTACTGATATAACTATAGAAAAAGCAAGAAGAATGTTACCATTTCTGCGAGACTTGCCAGAGAAGACATTCGAGGAGGGATATGCTGCTCTGAAGAACATAGTGTGTGAGAAATTAGATGATGCTGCTGAAGTGAACATACTGGATTTACTTTCTGGACTTCAATGTGATCACTTGTGTTTCAGTGAGAAATGTATGAAACTATTGTGGGTACCCATGTCCAATGTGGACAGGGAAAGACTTTTCTCTGCATATGGGAACATCATGACAAACTTAAGTACAAATCTTAAGCCAGAGAACACCGAACTTATAGTGGCTTTGTCTCTAACAAAGTAAATCAGTCAAAATGTATACTATGTAAATATTTTCATGCTCCTCATTTTTAAGTTACATGTAAGGTGCCCTTTGTTCCACAGTAAAATAGTTTAAACTGTGTTTTTGTTTTTTCCCTTTTTTTGCATGAGATAACACTGTTAAGTAGTTTTATTTATCGCCCAAATCACCGCTCTCTATAATATTTTTACACCGATATTACATTATTTTATTTAGCGACAATCTGGGGTCCCTAATCATATGGTGGTGATAAACACAATTGAACATTATCTTTAAAAATATCTGAGAATATAGGTGAAAAAATGACTACTATAAATTCACATCATGGCTTAGATGCTGTGAAGGATGCAACTATGCTGGCCATCTGAAATGAAGTGAATGAAAGTGTAGCATCATTACATAAAATTATTGAAATACTAAACAAAGTGCTTAACAAGGCAAGAAATGAGAACCATTTTAGAGAGAGGAAAATGTGGTCATAAATGAGTATTTATGTAAGTACCATGAGTCAAAACTTCGCAGAGATAGTAAAGGATAAACCAAAAAGATCTCACCAGGAAGACAAGCAATCATATGGTGTAGACACTCAGAAAAGGCTTAATGTTTTGACTGATATAGATGACCGAGCTGATAAAAGCTATATGGAAGTCAATGCTAAAGTGGACAATTCTTCACTTTGAAAAGCCAAAACAACTGTGTTGGGACCAATGGAAAAGTGATGGCTACAAGAAGAAAAATACAAACAAGAAGCTACTGCTCATCAATGATTCATCACCAAACATGTGCAAGAACTGAAGTTAAAAGAGGAATTAGAACAACCGACTGGTTGACCTCATCGCATACAACAACACTGATGCAGCAAAATGTGAAAATGAAATGAACTACGAGGCAATAATGTTGCATGTAGGAACCAATTCAGTGAGAAATATTGTGTTAGAAGTGTTACAAAATGACACAAGAAACCTTACTGTTGTATGTTCCAAGTTTCCTACATCAAAAAGTTTTGTAAATAGTGTTTTGTATAGAAGATGTGTTAGTAACTCATACCTTAGCAAGGTAAACTGTGTAATATGTACTGTTTGTGATGAGCAAAATGAAGAGTATGTAAACACAAATAAATTTTTAATAGTGGTTGGTTTAGAAACTGGTGGTCTGCATTTAAATAGGGGAGGATCATGTGTGTTTAGCAAAATGGTTTGTAAAATAGTTGATGTGCTGCAGAAAAACTGTACTAAGAGACGAAGCTGAGATCCAAAATACAAAACACAGTAGTAGCATCTTCTGCCAGAATGTCTGATCCCTTAGTAACAAACTATTTAGATGCATTGCTAAGTAACAAACTAGAAAATCTTAGAGTTATAGCTAGGTGAACACTGAATGAAATCAGAACATATTGGACAAGTAAATATTCCTGGGTTCACACTAGCAAATAGATTTTGTAGAATGGAAAATAAGCATGGGGAGTATGCATTTTCATAAAAAATGGAATTGAATTCAAAAAATCCCAGATTAGCCCAAATTTAAGTGGAGTTAAGTTTCTAGGTAACAGCTATAACACTTTTAAAGGGATTGCCCTGTACAGATCACCTGATGGAAACATGAAGAAATTTCTCAATGGCATAGAAGATCTGTTCAGCAATGTTTGCAAACATAATTGTACAGTAGTACTTTGTGGTAATTTTAAAAGTCACAAAAGTGGAGAATGATGTAACAAGCATTATTGCAACTAGTAATAAATTCACCAACCAGAGTAACAAAAACAACCAAAACTGCCAATGACCAAATTATAACTAATAAAAATTACCATGTATTATACAGCTCAGATATTTAACAACAAATACAGCGATCATAATGCTGAAATTATTGAGGTAAATGCCAATAAGCCAGCTGAAAATAAATTTAAAATTATTCAAAAGTGACATAATGATGAAAACATTGATTACATGAAATATATATTAAGTAGAGAGGGTTGGCTTCATGTTCATAACTCACTAGATGTTAATGAAAAATTCCAGAGCTTTATCAAATCATTCTTGCACTGTTTTGATAATGCATGTGCCATAAAAGGGTTAAAAATCTGATGTTTCATTCACATGATTTTCTCTACCCTCTATTGCTTATTAGTGGGTATACAGATTATTCATACAAAACTTTATTTTACCATCTACTTCATTTCAATTGACATAAACCTTTCCAGAAATGGCTGCATCACACATTTTGTTATAGACACAAAGGGAATAGTGATAGTCAAATCTTTTGGAACTGGATGCTATACGCTGGCCGTAAAATTCCACACCCTTTCCATGACATTGCGAAAAACAACTGAAAATCAACATGACTTTAAAAGAACTGTCAAGTATTGAACAATTTGAACTATTAATAATAGATATCTTGGGAATGGCGGATGCCACAAAAGGCCATTCGAAATAAATTATGTGTTTTAAAAACATATACATTTTTTGTGTAGTAAGTACATTTTCGTTTATTGCTTAACGTTTACCAGTGTACCATTCTCCCATCCCCTCATCATCTGCTGTAGAACCAATAACTTCTAGAGATAAGGATTGAGCATTGAAACAAGATGGCTGCCCATGTAGGTCATTGGTTGCAGCAAGCAGTAGAGGTAGTTTAGTCAATAAAAGTTAAGATGTATTTCCCAAGAATCTTATCTCATGTGAAGGAAAATGTAATTCACAAACCTAAATGTGGAAAATATAAACATTTATTATGGGCTGGATTATAAAAATAATGCATCACAAAAATATACTTTTAAAGTTTCTTCTTGGGGCATATGTATTAATAAAATTGGCTACAGCTCACAGTATTGCACTTGAAATGCTAAGATGAAAAGCAGAATATTCAAATTTTAGGAAACTGTAAACCAATATGCCCATTTTGTTCTTTAAGATCCATGCTGATATAAAGGAAAACTATTCCTTCAGGCTAGATCTGTTACAAATCGTCTGAGAAAGTTCCAGGGATACCTAAAATGAAATATTCTAAATTTCCCTATCTCTGCACATATGTATTTAGATTTACTTCTGAAGAGCAAATTCTAAGAAGTTAATTTCAGGGTGATATAATAATAAACAATAACCATAATAGTTGTCATTATTTATCATCATTATTATTATCAAATCATTGGTATTGTTAAATTTTATCACACTCATGCCCATCATGTCATGCTGTCAAGGATATTAGCTTGTGTCAAGTTATTTAAATGGAAAGTACTACTACTGTCTCACTCAATGGTGGCTGGCGATGGAGGACTCTAGGATGGCACCCTATCCATAAATAAATGCCCCGTAAATAAAAAATTAACGTAGGAAAGGAAGGATAACATCAGATGTCAATGCAGTATTAATTTCTACACTCTCCAATTTAATTTAAAGATTTTATTTTGTTTGAAATGTTTTTGCAACGCTTATAGAGCAACTGGCACAAATGTTTTCATTACAGAGTGTATTTCAGACATCAAGTCCATCCGGGAATCTTTTATGGATACTGCTAGTGGTGACACGTGCAAAGGGGAATGCTTCGATTATGGGGGCGAGGGGTGCAAATAGGTAATAGTAACTTGGTGGAGTCCAAAGTGCTTTGCTATAGGTTCTTTCTCCACCTGCTGTTTTACATGTGGAGTCATTCAATTTCACTGCTGCCAACATGGAAAAAAATGTAATCAGTCCTGTCTAAAATGTAATTCTGTTATATAAATTGATTTCAAGTTTAATCAAATTCTTAATTTATACTGCAATTTAAAGTATAGTACTGTAGAGTTAAAATGATTCAAAGCAGAAAATAAACAATTCCTCATGTACTACAATCTATGTTGGTCACTTTTGTTTGCGAGTCACATAATCGCAGTATACACGCTAACATGTAGTGCTGTAATTCACACACATACTACCTTGCATAGATAGCTTTGCATTTGTTTATCCTTGGCCAAAGGAGTAACTTTGTGACTGATGGCTTACCAACTGCTACACGTAAAGATGATAACAGTGACACCAAACCGAGCACAAAATTATATGTCCCATGTAACACATGTTGATAGCATACAGGATTCGGAAGCACATATTGTGTAAAGTACCTAACTTAACTAGTAAATTCAGTGCAAGTGGTATGCTCTTTGTGGAGACTGTTAAAAATCTGTTAAGTGTGCATTTAAAGTTAATTAATTCGTTATGGAATTGTAATGAAGAGTAAATAGCAACACATCATTTGCATGATTCCCATAACCACATCAGAGAATGAAAGGCCTTTTCCAGTTCTCAAGAGGATAAAAATGTTTGCTAATGATTTAGTTGTAGATTATATTGAGAAGGCCCTGTTTCAACAATTTCGCTGAACAAAAGGAGAGGAGAATGGACTTCATCTACAAGAATATTAATTAGGTTAGTTTAGTTATGATCGGGTATTATTTTTTTTTTAGAGGCATGTAGATACATGATAATTTCCTACAGTTCATTTTACACTCTTGAACTTTTTCCACTACATTCATCATATACACGTTTAGACACGAGATAAACTTGGGCAACAAGCAAAAATAAACTACGCATTTCCACTTAAGAAATTATGTTCTTACTCTGACGTCTGAATAAATACTATTATAGAAGGTAGGAACTAAAACTTAGAGGAAATATGTTCAGGAAACACAGGTTTATCAATGTGCAAGCATATGTGATTTAGTTTTGTATATCATTGATTTGTTATAAAAAAAAAAAAAAAAGAAAGTGTGTGTTCTCCACTGAAATTTTAACCAATATTCACTATTGCATGGTGCACTGTATAATATAAAATGGCAAAAAGCTTCCTGCTACTGAAATGAATAATACCATAACTATTAATATAGTTTAATTTATGCTCCCTTTGGCAGATGCATTTTATTGCACGTTTTATTTCTGAATTGCACTAATGCATAGGATTTTGTACGTGCTGAAAAATATATGCAGAATATTTTGGTTTATATGCTGCTTTTGTTTACGTATGTTTTCTGGTAAACTAGAATAAAATCTGCCGTGTAAAGTGTGCTTAATATGAAAACATCACCTACCGCTGTCCCAAACTTGCAAATTATGAGCCGCCTCTGGTCTCACTTCAGAATTAGAATGGGACAGCTCCCACTGAAAGCTAGCCTTCCTCAAATAAACAATAAAGCAGAGTATAAATCTGAAAAATATGGCACAAATATAAACCCATGTATATGATCACGAAAGATATTATTAATCCTAAAATAATTGTGGTGCAAAGATAATTTGGCATATTGCAGGTAAATGCAGCAAACAACTTTGCTGCAATATTATTACTATGGCATGCATATAAAATGCAGAAGAGCTTCAGTGAATATTATTTGTTAGTGGATGGAATGGGGAAATGAAAACAACTAAAATGACTCATCCTATGAATACTTTCTTTTAAGCAAATAGAAATGTTAAAATAATATTCTGCCTCTTTCCAGCAGAATATAGCTTCTGGGTTTGTAGGCTGTGGTCCAGTAGATGAAATATCACCTGACATTTTGCTCGTAACTCCGTCGGGTGCTTCAGAGGTAGTGACTCCTACTTGTTTACAACTAAAGTAACGACTAGGTTCTAGTTGTAGGTGTATTCTGCCTCTGTCTTGATATGTTAGAGTTTTAAATGTAATTGAGCACATTTAAAAGATTTCATTTATTATTTTATGAAAGCTGCATGATGCAAAAGCAAAATACTTCCAAGTACTAAGCAACAATGTTCAACAAATAAAAGTAAACATAAAAATGATCTTAAATGCACCTGTTCTTTTCCAAACACATTTTTTTCTTATAATGGAATCTAAAACTTTTGTTGGTAGACTATGCCTATTATTGTCATTTTATTATATTTTTAAGCAATCCAGATTGTAATATTAAAGCAAATATTAGTGGACTTGCCTAAGGGTTTCTGATCGGCGAAAAATTCTGTCTTTTAAGGGATTTCAACCACTCTTGCTTCAGATTTTTGTCCTTTGGGAACTTGAACACACAGACTTTGCTCTTATTTTTATAATTTCCCATGCAGTAGGGAACATAGCACTCAAAACCCATTGTTGAAAACACATTATAAGCACTAACTATGCAATTATTTCTTAAATCAATCACCCATACATGTTTAATTTTCACTAAATTCCATAAAAGCTGTAATAGTCTCTCTACATACTCATAAATAGCCTAGCTAGAACTGCCTGTCGTCCTCCATGGTCTAGGGGTGCCATGCTAGCCTCTAGTTCCCGAGGTCAATTTCAAACCTGGCAGAGGGCAATGGATTTTTTTCGGGCATAAAAATCCCTAGCATGGCTTCCTCTGGAAGGGAAGTAAAGCTGGTGGTCCCATATCGTAGATTTACAGTACATAAAAGAACCTCAAGCCTGATAAAGAGGCCTCTGAGCAAAATTTCTGGTCTTTCACACCCAATATAGAATGGGATGCTAAGAACCATAGCAGTTACGGAGCGTCCCTAAATAAAACTAGTTCATTCTAGAACCTCCATTTTCTTTACTGCAAAAGCAATAGTAATGCCTTCTGTCTCTAGAGGGTGGTGGTAAAATGCAAGATGTGACGTCTTCTGCAACATACATCTTGGAGCATGTTTTAATGCATTTTTAAGAGGTAGGAGCTGGCCCATTGGATAAATTGTGCCAATGACATCAGCTGACAGTAGCACCAAGTGAGGTACAATGGCTAAGAGGAGTACCTCCCAGGCCGGCCAGTTTTTTTGGCACAGACAGCGACTCACAGCAGATGAGAGGCAGTCTAGCCTTCAGAAGCACATTTGACAACAATGTAGTGAGGGTTGGAGAAATCACATAGTTTTTGGACTATTCCAAATTATAAGAATCCTCTTTTGGTAAATTAGATTTCAAAATTCTTTTGGGTTCCAGTTTCGCATAAGGTGCTTCATAAGTAGGACTGATACAAAGGGAAGATAGCACAAGTGCTTAATCTCATTTCAATTATCTAAATTCTCCAGTTATACAGAAAACAATGCTGGTTACCCTTGCTATATTATTTAAAGTCTGTTATGTGTGAGGAGATTTAAAACAAGCATTTAATATTCAGAAAGTCAAATCAGCTACAAAGTGAATTTTTAAATAAATATGTAAGACAGGAAAGAAAATACAATTGTGAAAAACACTTCAAGTTATAATAAATTACAAGAATTTGCTGTTAGTATTTAACCTGAACTTTCCTTAACATTAGACCTGCAAGTGTATTATTACCAAGGTTTGTATATAGGGATCTCCTACATGTAGTTAAGTGCATCTCCTGCTATGTCAACTAGCACCCCCTCGCACAACACGCAGGTATGTACACTCAGGTCTGCTGGAAAAGTGGTCACTGGTTGGAATCCATATGAATAGTATCTACAGTAGGCAGATTGAAATAAAGGATAAGATACAATACTTAAATAGGATATACACATACTGTTTACACCTCGTTTTATACCATATATATAAATACAAAATAAACATGAGCAATAAACACAATTTAATGTTTTTAACCTGTCTTCGTACAGTTTGCTACAGAATATGACTATATACATTCAAAGATCTTTGAATCCATAACTTCTTTGATTATTAGTTAAACAGGATTTGAGCCAGGAAAAACTATGTTAGCATGAAGTGACCGGGACTTAAAATACTGAATGTTTTCATAGTTACTGTTTGGTGTTCTGTTTTCTGCAATTGCTAGCTGGTCTCTTAACTTTGAAAGGTAACAATATCCGAACATCTTTCAAGAATAGTCTTCAACTTTCTTTCACTACTAGGGTCGGGCCCTCTAAGGCTCCAGCTTTTGCTATGGACAAATCTTCCACCAGTGTAAGCAACTTAGAGATTTCCATGGAACTCGTTTGCAACAGTGTGATACTTTTTGTCAAATCATTGAAGTGGCATTCAGTGTACAATAATTGGTCTAGTAGTTGTTCTGACACTAAATCTTTGGCAATTGCAACTGCAGAACTTTCTTCACTGTCCAGCACTGCTAATACAGCTACTATTTTGTCATAATATTTTTGTGTAGTAGCTTGCATCAACCAACCAAGAAACCCAACATGTTATAATTGGCTTTGGAGGTAAGGAAATTGATGTTCTGGTAGGTGACCTTTAAAATATTTTTTTCATATTTGCAACAGAGGTCAACATCTGGAAATGAACTTCTTATTGTGTCGGCTACTCTGTGAAGACAATGAGCAGGACACATTACAGATGTTATGCTAGAAAAATTTTATTGTTTTACCTGCCTTAATCATATAAGGAACAACATCAGTGACTAGCAGGAGTATATTGTCACGTTTAATTCCATCTGGCTATAAAAGAGACACACAGTTTTCAAATAGTGTTACAATGGTTGCATGATTCACTTTTTCAGGTACCTATGAGGTTAACAGAAACTTTTCACCTTGTCCTTCAGGAAGCAGTGTTCCTACAATAACATGTGCAACAAATCTCCCTGTTTCATCTGTCGTTTCATCCAGGGAAACCCAAATTTTATTATTTGCTACAGTTTTCCTTATATAATTTAAAATGTCAGCAGCATAACAATCTGGCAGTTGACATTTTCAAAGTGTTCATTTGGACGGAAGTGTTCTTTGTGTGTACTTTTCTATGAACCTTTTGAAGTAAGGGTTCTCTACTTTATGGAATGGAATGGAATATTGGCCACCACCACCATGTTACAAACATCTCGAAAAAAGTAGACTCTTCACTTGAATCTCAAATATTTGGTGTTTCTTCTCCCTTTTCCTGCTCCAACAACACTACATGTGACATGCTTTTTAGCATTGCAATGCCATTCAATGAAGCCTCATTTCCAGCCTCTAGTTTGTGTCGCACAACTTACTAACTGTGAACTCTCCATTGGCAGAAAATCTCTGTACTCCTCCACAAAAGCATTTACCTGCAATTCAAAATATTTATTTTATGATACCCATTTAAATAACAAGTATTTTCTAATCCCTTAAATATAGCACTTACCTGCAATTCTCTGAATGTAACTGACTTTGACATGACAAAGCTCAATCGCCTTTCCTACTTTTCAGCAGATATGACTATCACTGAGTACTTACAACATGAGCTTTGTTTACATTCTGCCTTTAGCACCAGCCACGCAGACAGTACACCTGGTCCCTAAATCAGAGCCTTAATAATTACATTACACACCTCATGGGCAGACAACATAATTGTCAGGATTCAGCATTATTTAATTTGGCTTCTACAGTTATTAGTAACTGCACTAAATTTAATACAGCAATATAAAAGAACAGTACAAATAATACCAGTGCACCAGTTATGTAAGATTATAGAAAATTTGTTCCAAATAAAGTGGACTACATACGTTATTCCTGGAAAATTCAAGATATACATTTTATTTTTTATGTTAGTATCTTTAATAAATGGTATATTAATCAAAATCGTTAGAGCCATTTTGTAGAAAATCAAACATTTGAAAAATGTTCCGTGCAAAGGGTAGCTTGGGATGGGGGGCTTTTCTTTAAAATCTTTGGAAGGTACTGAACTTAAATAACAAGTTTGGCATTTATCCAACATTTCTTTTTTCAATTATGTTGCTCTATCTCTCTGACACATGCATACATGCACCCACCCACCTACGTACGTACATACACACACAGATTTTTTTCTAAGAGTGCTTGTTTTGGGGTTTAAGGTGCCTCAGAACATGCATTTCCGGTTAAATTTCGGTATAAAAGTTTTGGGTGGAGTGTAATACCTTCTCTACCTACTATGTACAGAAGGCTCCAAATGATTTCCGGTGAATGAGGGGGTGTAGAGGAAGAGGGGGAGGAATGTCTTCTTGAGTAGTCATGCCTGGCTATAACTGACAGTAAGTGCCGGTATCGTCTCATAGTTCACATTTACTTCTGTGTATGCTCATATAATTCAGCAACCTGACTAAGAGGAAAGAAGATGAAACTAAATACTTTTCTCCTTACTAGGTCTATACAAGCGAAATAAATGAACATTTTCTCTACATAATATGTTGTTTAAAAATCAAATGTTGCACTGTTTATGTGGGTGCTACAGAAGTTTAAGATTCAGTAATACCCTTGAGAAACAAGGTTCATATAATGTATATCTGGTTTTTGTTTGTTGCTAGTAATAAATAATAATGGTTACATAATTACCACCAATAGACTGTTCTATGTGCACTTTGAAGCAGAGGGTATTTATTATCTTGAATATAAGTTTGTTTTGCTTTTTAATTTTCATAGAGATTGATCACAACATTTAGCACTAAGTGTGCAGTTCCATACATTTGGTACATTTAATTCTGATAATATTCAAATAAAGTTTTAAAAATACGGAAGCAAAAGTAATATTGATGTCAAACTGTTGAAGCCGTTTGAGCTAATTTCCTTCAAAATGAGATATACTTATTTGAAACAAAATTCCCCTTACACATACTCACAAGAGAAAGTAAGGAAAACTCTGCCAGTCATATAGTGGACGTAGAGTAAAAACACCTATGTAGGTATTGTATCTAAAAGGAGAAAATGTTAATAGATACGAGGAAACAACACTTAGTGCAAAATATGCAGTTTCTATATAGCTGTTTTCGGTTAGGATAACATATAAGCTAAATTTTCAAACTAGTGACCCGAAAGTGTTAATGCAGAGTGGTTGATGTGCTTATGTTGCATTTGGTTCATTTGAAAGCACTCTGTTGTGAAAATTAAATTGCTTTCAAATTACAAATCTGAAGAAAGAAAAAGAAAACACATAGATACTTTGTATTATGATTCATGTTAATGCTTCTCTTCCCTGGTATGCGATGGGATGTGTAATGGAGGGGACTCGACTCCGATCCAGTGATTGAGGATATTGTGCTTGTGCCCCCGGGAGGGACGAGGTAAGAGGCCGGAACCAGGAGTGATGGCACAGCAATGACAAGGTTCCTAAAGTTTCCAGTTTGAGATGCCCCAACAGCCGGGCAGGCTAACTGGGAACCCTTCTCCACACAGAGGGTCCAACGCCCCCCTCCCCCAAGAACCGGTCCGTATACCCCGGCAACCAACCGAAGACCGAGAGATGGATAAGGTTCAACAGAGATCCTTTTTTCCCTGCTACGCCGCACCGGAACACCACCGCCGACACTTCCATCCCTGAAACAGATCTAACGGGGTTTAGGATGAATGGAACGATATGGAGGGACAGGAAATTCGGGGGCTGAGAGAAACCACATCAACATTCGCCTCACTACCCGGGAAAACTCAAAAACTCCATGGGTCAGAATGGGTGGTCGCCGGAAAGCGAACTAGGGATCTCCCGAATGCGAGTCGCACGCGTTACCGCGGTGACACCTGGACGTAAACTGGAAGATCCGTAGTTCAAATCTCGGCTATGGCATTGAATTTATCAATCTGATTCTAGCTTTCGAACCTTGGCCTACACACGGCTTGAGTTAGCTCAAACGATAGTCAGATTTTTATGTGGTGCCTTTGAAACACCACGCTCTTTACATTACCACGAGGAAAATCTGTGTTGCATTCACATAACTTTCTCTTCTCACCATTCTACAAATTATTTTTTACTAAATCTTATTTTTCTGTCTACTTATAATCCAGATAAACTTCCAATTCACATTTAGCCCATCTGTGGTGTGGGGGTCTGCCTCACATTCAAGAGGTCTCGAGTTCGAATCTCGGTTAGAGTGAGTTACCTGGATAAAGTTTTTTCCCAGGGTTTCCTCTTATCCTGAGAAAATGAATGTCAGATAACTAAGCTCTAGGTACCTGGGGCCCATTTGAGCATCATGTTAACAATTTCGTTCATTCACCGTCCGTAATGGCCTACCCGGTTAAAGTACTTCAATTAAATACCAAAAGAAAAAGTTCACAGTTACACATTTCGTTGTAGTATACGTAGATAAACCGATAGTCACATTTTCAAAACGCATGTCACCAGGTGATGCTTTGAAATTCCATGCTGGTTGTATGGCCGCGACAAAAACAAAACAAACATCGACCTCTCAGTTACAAAAATTATACAAACCAATAAAAAAATATTTGGAAATAGTTAATCTCATAAAATATGTGCATGATAAACTGCGTGCTTAAATGGGGTCTGCATTTCTTAGGTAGCAAAACTTTGTCCATCTTTTACAGTTTACCAATTATACAAAGGTCATTCAGAATGAAGACTTTAGAGGCTCTTCTCAGAAAATTCAAAATATGTATTTCGTTTGTCATGAAAGTATCTTAAACAGAGAGTATTTTAATCAAAATCGTTAGCCATTTTTTTGAGAAAATAACAAATTTCGAATATTTTTCCATATAAAAGTTTCGGGGTGGGGGAAATTTTCTTGAAAATCTTTGTGTCACATATTTGAAAGATGTTGAACTTATATATCAAGTTTGGTATTTAACCGAGTTTTCGTTTTGGAGTTATGTTGTTCATAGACCACAGGCATATGGAGCTTTTGCTATAAAATATGTGTTGCATTCACATGACCACCTCCACTTACTCTTCTACAAACTATTCTTACAAAGCTTATTCTGCATCTATTTCATATTAATACAGATAAACCTTCATCACTTATTTACACAATTCGTTATAGGTATAAGTAGAACTTATTAAGTGATAGCCAAACCCCTCAAAGCTGATCGCTATGTGATAGCTTTGGATTGGTTGGCTACGGAGGGGACTTGGCACTGATTCACATAGTGGATATTGTGTCTATCCCCATAAGGGGGCGTCTTCGGGAGGAAGAATGAGGCGAGAGGAGACACCGGTCGGCTGGAACCAGGAGTGACGGAACAGGAATGGCAGGGTCCTTAAGTTTTCAGATAAAGACTCCCCGTCATACGGACAGGCAGACCGGGGACCCCACCCCGCACAGAGGGGTCCAACGCCTCTCAAGGGGTTAGGATACCCCCGACAGTCAATCGAAAGCCGAGGGACGGAGAGAGTCACAAACAGCGTCCTTTTCCCCTGTCACGCTGCACCGAAACACCATTGCCGACACTTCCAACCCTGAAAGAGACCAACTGATGAAAGATGAAGGGAAATGAGAATGGAGGAACAGGAAATTCGGGGATGTCAGAATGCTTCCCAGCATTCGCCTGGCGACCCGGGAAAAAAAAACATAGGTCAGAAAGGTCGGCCACAGGAATCGAACCGACGACCTCCCGAATGCGAGTCCCAGAAGTGACTGTTCTCTTTGTAGGTACACGAGAAAGAAAGAGAAACGATAGCTATTTGCAGTTAGACGCATAAAGTATTTGAAAATACAAACTAATAAAGAATATTTCAGAATAGGTAAAATATAAAAATGTCATTTGATATAAATTTTGTGCTTTAACAAGATCCACATTTGTTATGCAATAAGATTCTCTCTCTCTCTCTCTCTCTCTCTCTCTCTCTCACGATTTACTAATTATCAAAAGTCATTCACAATAAAGACGAATTTACTGACTATTGCTAGAAAATTAAAGCTATACATTTTATTTATCACGAAATTAGCTTAAGCATATGTACTTTAATCAAAATCCTTAGAGCCATTTTTGAAAGAATAAAAAATTTCGAAAATGTCCAATGTAAAGGGTATTTTGGAGTGGGAGATTTTCTTTAAAATCTCCGTGTCACATTCTTGGAAGAAGTTGAACTTAAACACTAAGTTTGGATTTTAACCAACTTTTTGTTTATGAGTTATGCTGTTTGCGTGCGCGCGCATGCATATATACACACACTTGAACCCTTTTTCTAAAGAGAAATTCATTGGATTCAGGGAGTCACAAACGTGATTTCTGGTGAAATTACGACATTGAATTTTTAGGTAGAACACAGTACCTTCTCTGCTTAATGTAGCTACGTAGTAGTGAAAGTTAAAATGCTTTCTTTGAATTCAGTCTCAAAACGTGTATTTCTGGTGAATCTCATTCAATTTTTGGGTGGAATGGAATATTTTTCTCTACCTCCTGCGGTTACGTAGTAGATAAATTAAAAATGCTTTCTTTGGATTCAGGGGTCTCGAAACGTTTATTTGTGGTAAATCTCATTGAATTTTTGGGTGGAATACAGTATTTCCTCTACTTACTGTAAGTGCGTAGTAGAAAAATTAAAAATGCTTTCTTTGGATTCAGGGGGTCTCAAAATGTGTATTTCAAGTGAATCTCGTTATTGAATTTTTGAGTGGAATACAATACTTTCCCTACTTATTATAGGTAAATGCTAGAGACAGTAAAAAGAAGAGTTGTGACACAGATAAGCGGCTGTTTGTCGTTGCGGCTGTTTGTCGTTGCGGCATCTTGCCTGCAACCAAATAGGGAAAGGTGTAACTTAGAATGTAACTTGAAATAATTTCTGGCCTAAATTGTCACGTTTAAGGTAAGGTGCACGGAAAACCCATACTGTCTTCTACAGCAAAGAAAGTCCCAGGAGAATGAAGGGCAGAGAGGAAATTGCTGATTAGACACGGTCCGAACCCTGCCTACTTGCTTATGTTACCCTTTTTATGGCACACACGACAGTTCAGTTGAATAGTTTTACTCCTTGTCTAGCATGCGTTCTCCGTCACACATTCACTGTCCTTGTCGCACTTTTTCCAAACAGATAAGGGTAGCACATTCCTGTCAGGGACTTTCTCTCCGTTGGCGAACAGTACCTTATAAGAACATGATAAAGAACATATCTTAGTTGATAATGGGTAGAAAAAAAAGTAGTGAATGTTGAAAACCAAACCATTTTGTTTTAACACTTGCTTGTTATACAATATGATGCCTCTAATTCCTAAAAATTAGTTTGTATACTGCATATGTCGCTGTGCTGTAATTTTATTGCCGTTTTCTTTTCACAGTTATTACTTTCTTACAGCCAAGTCTAAGGGAATTAATGTGTTGGAATGATATTTTCTTTAGCACTGTTACATCTCCTAACCTTGTGGAGCAGGTATGAGCTAAGGCACCTGGCATAACCTCTCGATAAGATGCTCCGCTTTCCTCCCCACAGGTGGCACGGAAAACATTTGGAGCCGTCAGTACATGGTAGAGAAAGTAAAAGGTACAGCAGGCTCAAGCAGCAACTGGATTATGAAAGATATATTGATATTGTGTAAACGAAAATAAGGATACACAAAGTACACAAAGCAGAAACATGCTCTCCTGAATTTACATCTTATATGCAGTACTGTAACAAAATATTAAACCCTGTAATTTTACGAGACGCATCCAGAAAGTAAGTTTCCCGATTTTGTTTCCTTTAAAGTAAACTTATTTAGCCTGGAAAACTGCATGGGTAACAGAACTATGACGTATCAATCATATGCCGGTCGGAAAGGTCCCGCCTGGTGACAGCGCGGCAGCAGTCGCCCGAAATGGCGGCTCTTATTCGTTCTCCCGCCGCCTGCGAGGTTCGGTCAGTGATAAAGTTCCTTACTGCACAAAACAGCGCCGATCGAAATTCATCGTCAGGTCTACAGGTCGAACATCATGAGCGAACAAATGGTGAGTCGCTGGTGTAGGCAGTTTTCTGAAGGTCGTCAAAGTGTCCATAATGAGCGTAGTGGGCGACCGTCCCGCATCAATTATGGCCTTGTTGAGCTGGTGCGGCAGCGCATCTTGGAGAATCGTCGCTTCACGATTACGGAACTCAGAAGCCATTTTCCGCAGATATCGCGATCCTTGTTGCATGAAATTGTCACTAAGCACCCGCTGTTCAGGAAATTGTATGCCAGGTGGGTGCCGAAAAACCTGACACCCGAGCATAAAACGAAACGCTTAGGAGCAGCACTGACATTTCTGCAGCGGTATCATGATGACGGCGACGAGTTCCTCGACAGGATCGTCACGGGCGATGAGACGTGGATTTCGCACTTTACCGTGGAAACCAAGCAGCAGTCAATGCATTGGTGTCAGTGGATCTCCGGGCAAGACGAAATTCAGACTATGTCAGTGCAGAAAGTGATATGCACGGTGTTTTGAGACAGAAGGGCATCTGCTCATTGACTTCTTGCCCAGAGGTGAAACAGTGCGGAAATCGCGACGTGCCATTCAAAACAAGAGGCTGGAATGCTTACTGTAGGTGTGCTACTCCATGATAATGCTTGTCCACATACGGCTCGGCGCACAGCAACTATTCTGTAGGAGTTCGGCTGGGAGCTGTTTGATCATCCACCATACAGTCTTGATCCTGCTCCCAGCGATTTCCATCTTTTCTTACACCTCAAGAAATTCCTGTACTACGGTCAACGTTTTGACGGCGATGAAGAGCTGAAGACGACTGTCACGCTGGTTCCATTCACAGGCAGCAGACCTCTACGACACAGGAATACAAAAGTTGATCTCACGATATGACAAGTATCTCAATTCTCGTGGTGAATATGTCGAAAAATAGCTAAAACATTGATGTACCTGTTGCCAATAAAGTTTTTCATGTAACTATGTTTTCTTTGTTTAAAAAAAATATGGAAACTTACTTTCTGGATGCGGCTCGTATGTATATTGAAAACTCTTTAAATAAAACTAGGGTAATGTGGAATGTGGTATAGAAAGACAGGAAAAACGTTTTATAATCGTGCAAACTATGAATTAATTCATGAATCAAAAAGAAATCTCAAATCCACTTCAAGTTGCAAATATAACAAATTCATTTAAAAACTTGTAAAAAAAATCCCATAACCAATAAATTAAATTCTTGTTATAGCTCGTCAAAATTATATATGTATGTCACAAATAAAGAAGATAAATAAGTTAACCAATAAGTGTAAGCAGGTATTGATGGTATTCCAGATTTCATAACAGAAAAAGGTAGCACAATCATAATAAAGCCATTAACATACATATGCAATACTTCATTAATCACAGGAATATTTCCAGATGTCTTAAAATTGTTGAATGCAATTCCTTTGGATAAAAAGTTAGATACAGCAAATCCTGAGAATTATAGGCCCATTTCAGTGCCATCTGTGTTTTCAAAAGTTATTAATAGGCCCATGTATTACAAGCTAATTTCATATACAGGGTGAATCACCTAAAACTTGCACCGCAAATATTTCGGAAATGGAAAGTGCTATTGATGTGCAGTTTTCACAGTATTGATTGGTAGTCGAGGCTCGTACATTTAACCTATAAACAGATTTTAATAATACTGAGAAAGTGTATTTTTTGAGCAAAAATAAAAAAATTTAAATGGAAAAATCCCTAGTTACATCAACAGAATAAAGGTAGGGTAAATTAGAATGTCAATGGTCTTTGTTGCAGAATTTTAGTGTGAGTGGTTTACGAGAAATCGCATTTTGAAAAGTTTCCACCCCGACAATTATTTGTTCCATTCAACCTGCTTAGTTGCTAGGTACGATGTTGTTATGTTTGCATTGTGTTTTCTGTTCATTGATTGCATTGCGATATTCTGGTCAGTTTGTGACAGTTCAAGCAGTAAGTCGTGAGTAGAGGATGGGGTTTACTAATGCAGAAAAAGCCGACATGCTCGTGGTGTATGGAGAGTGTAGGAAGAATGCAGTTCGTTCCTGTACGGTGTATGCGGAAACGTATCCCAATAGACATAACCATCTAGGCAATTATTTATCAACCAATTACGTCAAAGTGGTACTGTAACACCTAGAAAAAGTAACAAACAAACAAGTGACTGGAGAAGAGGCAGAAATTTTGGCTGCCGTTGCAGTAGATCCGCAAATTAGTTCCCGCACAATCGCACGTGGAAGTGGCATAAGTCAGGCAAGTGTACTGCAAATTCTCTATCGACATAGGTTCCATCCCTATCACCTCTCTCTATCAAGGGCTGCATGGAAACGATTTTGAGAATCGTGTTAACTTTTGTACATGGGCATTAAGACATGAAACTCCAGATTCATCATGTATCTTGTTTAGTAATGAGGCAACATTTACTAATCATGGCCAGGTAAACCCAGAAACATGTATTGTTCTGTTGACAATCCCCGTTGGCTTCGTCAGGTGGAACGTCAGTGTCCATGGAGTTTAAACGTGTGGTGTGGGACAGTGAACCATCAACTTATAGGCCCTTTTTTCATAGAAGGAGCAATGAACTCGCACAAGTATCGCAGGCTCCTAACAGACCATCTGCCACAGACGCTAGAAGACGTTCCTTTGCAGACTAGGAGGAACCTGTGGTACCAACATGGTGGCTGTCCAGCCCATAGTGCGCGAAATAATACAGCTTGTCTTAACGGATTGTTTCCAAATCGTTGGATTGGACGAAAAGGACCTGTACCTTGGCCGGCCCGTTTACCGGATCTGGCCCCTTTAGACTTTTTTCTGTGGGGAAGGCCGAAAGACACTGTCACAAGGATGTACCAGACGATATGACACGACGTATTACTGCTGCCTGCTCTGAAATTTCCGCTGAAATGCTAGAACGTGTGCAGCAGTCTTTCCATAGCAGACTGGAAGCGTGTATTGAAGCTGCGGTGGTCATTTTGAACACAACCTTTGAAGGGCTATGTTTTCTTTACTTGTAAGAATCCTCAGAAGTATTGTAATTCCCTTTTGTTTTTCTTTAGTTTGTGCTACCACAGGTTGTATAAGTGTCGGTGCGTAAAAGTTTCAACATCAGATTTCTCGTAAACCACTTGCACTAGAATCTCGCAACAAACACCTACGTTTATTCTGCTGATGTAACTAGGCATTGTTCCATTTAAAAAATTGTATGTTTGCTCAAAAAATACACTTTCCCAGTATTATTAAAATCTGTTTATAGGCTAAATGTACGAGCCCCTGACCACCAATCAATGCTGTGAAGTGATGATGATGATATGGGGTTAAGGGCGCTAAACATCAAAGGTCATCAGCGCCCTTACAAGGTGTAAATATAGGTCAAGAACTAAAACAGGAAAAGTCGATAAGTAAAAACACTAAAAGCACGCACAAAAAGCTAAAACCACCACACTAAAACATGTTACACAAAACAATAAAAGAGTAAAACCACGTGTCAAGAGCTGTAGAACGTTTTGCACATGAGCGCCTTATATCCTCTGGGGAGTAGAGCCCCCATTAAAAAGGCAATAGAATAGCACAAGATTAAAAGGCGCTCAGCGCATCATATGCGCCTATTAAAATCACAGTCATGGATAAAACCTAAAAGACATCCTACAGCATGCGCGTCGTCTGCCAAAACGTTGGCTATGCCAACAGGCAGACCCACACGACCGCGCAACGGAGCTAAAACGTGACGCACCGTTAAGGGCGCATCACACTGCTCGCATACTGGTGCGGGGTCACCACTGAGCAAGTACCTATGACTAAAAATGCAATGTCCGATACGAAGGCGTGTTAAAATTACCTCTTCCCGACGAGAAGCACGGGAAGAGGTAGCCCAGACTAGCGGAAGAGGTTTAACCTCCCGCAACTTGTTCCCCCGGAGGGCCGTCCACTCATCGCGCCAGCGCGAGAGGATGCGGCGACGTAAAATAACACACGAATCTGACGAGGGAACAACAGGGGTAAAAAATCTGGGTAATAAAATCGCCGATTTCGCAGCGGCGTCGGCCGACTCGTTCCCTGAGATGCCCACCAGACCTGGAATCCACATAAAAGAGACGCTGATGCCAGAGGCACCAAGCGAGTGGAGCGGTCATGTATGCGCTGTACGAGGGGGTGGTAAGTGTACAGTGCGTGAATACTTTGAAGAGCACTCAGGGAGTCTGAACAAATAAAACAGAGTCGTAGGTCGTACCGCTGGACGTATAAAAGTAACTGATAAATACTAAAAAGTTCGGCGGTAAAAATCGAACATTGCCCGGGTAAACGAAATGTAAAACTACGATTATCATCAATAAAGGCACACCCTACTCCAACATCAGTCTTAGACCCATCAGTATATATAAAGCGAAAGTCCCCGAACTACGACCGAAGTGCTAAAAAGGCCGATCTAAGAACTGAAGAAGGGGTCTCATTCTTCGACATAGACGTCAACCCAAGGTGCCACTGGGCCTCAGCGCGCAACCATGGAGGAAAACGCGTTTCCCCCCTGGGAAGGGCCGGCGCTGGCGTAAAGTCCAAATGCCGAAGAAGCTTTCGAAAGAGAACCCCTGGAGGTAGTAGAGCAGAGGAGCTAACGAAATATTGTCGATCAAGCGAATCCTCGTAAAATAAATCAAAGGACGGGTGGTTAGGCAAGCTTGAGAGCCGACAGCGGAGGCTCTGCAGCTTCTGCGTACAGTCTGGGTACAGGGCTAGTTGGAAAGGCCCCTGTAGCGACTCTTATGCCACGATGGTGAACGGCATTCAATCGACGTAACACGGATGGACGTGCCGACGAATAAACAATACACCCGTAATGAAGCTTGGATCGGACCAAAGAGCGATAAAGGCGAAGAAGGACGGTCCGATCAGCTCCCCAGGATGTGCCACTTAAAACACGTAAAAAATTAAGAGAACGCTGACACTTAGCTTTTAAAAAGGAAATGTGCGAGGTCCAACACAACTTCCTATCAAAAATCAACCTCAAAAATTTCACCTCGTCTGCAAACGGAAGCATCTCCGGCCCAAGATGGAGAGAGGGCGGAGGGAAATATTTCCGGCGCCAGAAGTTGCTGCAGACGGATTTCTCGGCGGAGAAATTAAGGCCGTTGGCGTTACTCCAGGCGTAGAGACGGTCGATACAGCTCTGGAGACGGCGTTCGAGTAGACAGGTCCGCCGTGAACTGCAATAAATAGCGAAATCGTCAACAAAAAGGGACGATGAAATGCCAGGTGGAATACAATCAACAATAGGGTTGATAGCAATCGCAAAAAGTGTGACACTGAGTACAGAGCCCTGCGGTACTCCGTTCTCTTGATTAAAACAACTAGATAAAACCGAGCCCACACGTACACGAAAGACACGGTCCGTCATAATCTCCCGAAGAAATATGGGAAGACGACCGCGGATATTCCATGCGTGAAGTGTACGTAAAATGCCGCCCCTCCAACAAGTGTCATAAGCTTTCTCCAGGTCAAAAAATACAGCCACGGTTTGACACTTTCTCAGAAATCCATTTATAATATGCGTCGACAAGGACACCAGATGGTCGACGGTAGAGCGATAGCGACGAAATCCGCACTGAGCGTTCGCTAGAAGTTTCTGAGACTCAAGCCACCATGTCAACCGCCCGTTGATCATGCGCTTCATCACCTTGCAAATGCAACTGGTGAGGGAGATAGGGCGGTAGCTGGAAGGTAGTTGGCGATCCTTCCCAGGCTTAAGTATAGGGACAATGGTGGCTTCGCGCCAAACGGAAGGAAAAACGCCGTCTTGCCAAATACGGTTATAGACCTGTAAGAGAAAGAGTTTACTGTCGGCTGAAAGGTTCTTTAACATCAAGACATGAATGCCGTCCGGCCCAGGAGCGGAGTGCCGAGAGCAATGAAGAGCGTGCTCCAGCTCCCTCATTGTGAAAAGTTCATTATAACACTCAATATTAGCAGACCGAAAATTAAAGGTGTCGGAATCCAGCCGGTCTTTGATAGAGCGAAAGCCGGCGGAATAATGGTCTGAACTGGATACCGCCTCAAAGTCAGCACCCAGAGTGTTAGCGATGGCAGCCGGATCTACTATAGTGGCATTGGAAACCTGAAGGCCAGAAACAGTACAATGCGACACTTTACCTGAGAAGCGACGAAGTTTATCCCAAACAACGGATGAAGGCGTAAAGCGATTAAAAGACTCGACAAAATGAGTCCAAGAAGCCTTCTTCTTATCCTGAATAATGCGACGAGCCCTGGCGCGCGATTGTTTAAAAGTCACCAAATTATCAAGTGTAGGGTGTCGCCGAAACACCCTAAGTGCAGTCCTACGGGCACGAACGGCGTCCCGACAATCCTCGTTCCACCACGGAACAGGTGGTCGCCGAGGTTGAGAGGATGAACGGGGAATTGCGCGTTCGGCGGCAGAGAAAATCGTAGACGTAAGGTGCTGCACTAGTTGGTTAATGTCGGAAAAATGCACGAGGCTGGAATACAAGCTCCAGTCGGCCTTTGTGAATATCCAGGTAGGTACTCTGGAATGCTGTACGTGGTGCGACAGAAGAGAAACGATGCAGGGGTAATGGTCGCTGGAGTAGGTGTCAGCGACGACGTTCCACTGAAGACGATGAGCAAGCTGGAGTGAGCAAATGGCAAGGTCCAGGTGAGAGAATGTACCAGAAGAATCAGAAATAAAAGTAGGTGCACCTGTGTTGAGGGTGGAAAGATTGAACTGATCAAAAATGTCGGAAAGAAGAGTTCCCCTCGCACAAGCCCTTGGCGAACCCCACGGTGGGTGATGGGCATTAAAATCTCCCAACAGAAGAAATGGTGTTGGGAGAGCGGACAGGAGAGCTCGAATGTCCGCGGGAGCGAGGGGAGACGATGGAGGTGAATACACAGAGCAAACAGAAAACAAAAAGCCGGGTAAGTGAAGGCGAACGGCAACAGCTTGCAAGTCGGATGTAAGTGTGACAGGTTTAAAATGAACGTCGTTACGCACTAACAACATGACACCTCCATGAGCAGGAGTACCCTCCTCCGGTTCAAGGTCGTAGCGAACCGGAGTATATCCTCGGAGATCAAAAGGATCATGAGGGCGAAGCTTAGTCTCCTGCAAACAAACGACCATAGGTGAATGGGAACGCAATAAAAGTTGCAGTTCCGCCCTATGCGATCGTACACCACGTACATTCCAGGTCAGGATAGCCATTAAGAGATAAACTGTATTTAGAAGGGCGGCTTAAAATTACCTTTTGTTTAACCTTTGGGCTCGGGCTTTTTGTATGGAGTTGGTCAGACTCCATAGCTTCCTCGGAGGGAGGGCCCACGCGCTCAGTGCCAGAAACAGATTCAAGCGCCGTGAATCGGTTCTGGGTGGCGATGGGTGAGGGGTGCCGCTGAGCGCGGCTTGTCCCAGGACCTTCCTGGGACAGCGACCTCCGAGGAGGAGAAGGTGAACTTTTGTTACCGCGCGCACGCGGAGGGTCCTTTAGAAAATCTTCCCTGCGAAGTTTCTGCTTGGGTTTCTTTTCAGCGGCTTGCGACTTCATTGACTTGGGACCAGGTTTATACGGCTTGGTAACTGTAGCCTTAATGGACGGCCGGATGGTAGTGGCGGTTAATCCAGTCATGGTCCAGGTCTGAGTTTCGGCATCTACTCGTGGTACTGGCGAGGCAACAACAGAACTAAATGTGCCAGATCGCAGGAGTGAAGGTTGGCGCGCATGGTAACGCCTCCGGGCTTCAGCGAAGGAGAGTTTTTCCTTAACCCGGATCTCCTGGATCGCCTTCTCGTCCAAGTACCGCGGACAGTCGGCAAACGAAGCAGAATGTGACCCTTTACAATTAACGCAGACGGGGGCTGTTGAACAGGTACCTTCGTGTGAGGGCTGGCTACATGTTGTACAGATGTTAACGACACTCTTACATGAGACTTGCGTATGCCCAAAACGTTGGCATTTAAAACAACGCAGAGGTCTAGGAATATAAGGCCTCAGAAATCCGTTCGTACCCTGCGGAAATGCTCGTGGGCAGATCGACGCCATAAAATGTAATAAACAGGGTACGAGTGGGTACCAATACGCCGTCGCGTTTGGCCTGCACTCGATGGACCGCTGTCACTTTCTGGTCTGCAAGATATTCTACCAGGTCCTCGTCCGATATACCATCGAGGCTATGGGTGGTAATGACGCCTCGACAGGAATTCAATGTGCGGTGCTTCTCCACACGGATGGGATAGCCGTGGAGAAGCGTAGCGCGCAACAAGGTCTTACTTTGCTGATCGGACTTCGTTTGTGCTAATAAGGAACCATTCCTTAGGCGAGTGCAGGACTGAACCGCACCAGCAATAGCATCAATGCCCTTTTGAATGATGTAAGGGTTCACCTTCTCAAAACTTTGTCCTTCTTCGGTTCGTGAAATGACCAAGTAACAACCAGTTGTCGGTGGTGTCACTTCTGTTACATAAACTTTTCGGCGCTTGTTGGTATTAATGGAGGAAGGGTGCTCCATAGCGAAATAAATCCTCCACCATTGCAACCGTCTCCGACCTCGGGCTCTGACTTCCCGGGCGTTACCCCGGCTTGGGTGAGTGGCCTATCTATACCGAGCTCACCCCAGGGTCACACCTCCCAGAACATAGACAGAGGGACCCAATGGCCGTCGGAAGTCAGCAGCTCATGCAATGCCCCCCCCCCCGCGGGACTGCAGTTGAACAGCGGATACGAACACAAACCCTACATGACGACCCCGGGTGGTGGGGATGACGCCATTACCCACTCACCCAGCTGCGCACCCCGTGCGCGGGTATCCGTCAGGCTGTGTCCACGGAGGATTAAAAGAAAAGATAAAAGAAATAAAACTGTGTGGGCGTTTCGCACGCAAGGTAGGCCGGCCAGGAAGAAAAAGAGTTGTGTGAATGTCGTGGTGCGAAATGGTCGGAAACTGACAAGGGAAGAAAGAAACGATGGTGAGGTGCGGTATGAATGGAATGTAAAGAACGCACGAGAGCCTACCTTGTGTCCACCGGTCACGAGAAGAACCCACCTCGACCGGATGGGGGTGAGGGGATGAATGTGGCGATGATTGGCTCGGGAACCCCCGGGTGCGCCAAAAACCCGTACTCACATAAGGTGAGCCCCTGAGGGGGATGCTGTGAAAACTGCATATCATAACACTGTCCATTTTCGTAATATTTGTGGTGCAAGTTTTAGGTGATTCACCCTGTATAAATGAAAATAAATTCATAAAAGACTCATAACATGGATTCAGAAATAACAGGTCAACCGAAACAACAATTTTTAACTTCTTAAACACTGCTATGAAATCAGTCGATCAAAAATAAAAAAAATATTAGAAATGTTTCTTGAATTGACTAAAGCATTTAACATTGTAGAACATAAAATGCTACTTAGAAAATTATCAAATCAAGGGATCAACAAATAATTGGATAAATTCATACTTTAGTAATAGAAAACACATAACAGAAATCAAACAATCAAAAGATTTGGATACAGCAGCAAACTTCTATTCATCTGTAGAAATAATAAAACATTATGTACCACAGGGATCTGTATTATGCCCCTTCGTTTTATTCTCTATGTGAATGGCAAACTCTCATGTCAAACCAAATGGTAAAAATGTTTTTGTTAATGATAATACTGCATTAGTTAAAGGGAAAACATTGGAAGAACTTCAGTCCTCTGCAGTACACACACTCGAAGAACTATCATCCTGGACTAATGCTAATAATTTAATAATATATCAGTGGCGGCTCGTGACCTGCCGCAATGGGTGTGGAGTTTATTACATGCTCTCTTTCTGACACACACGTGCACACAATCAATGCAAAAAAGAAAAGTTGACTCGCCAAAAAGCTCTTACGGCTTCCAGTCTCCTTCACTGTTTCACATAAGCTTATGGAACTTGACGATGCATGAAGTTCATTCGGCGCTCCTTCTTATTTACAAACTTGTCTATTACTCTGTTATTAAAGTCTGAAATATCCCTTACAAGGCTTTTCTCTATTGACAACATGGCTAGAGCAGCCTGACGCTCTTCTGGCATCGTGGGCCGAAGGAAAGTTTTTATGCGCTTTAAACTTGAAAAACACCTTTCAGCTTCACTAGTTGACATTGGCACTATCACAAGTATTTTCAGTAATTTAGAAACTTTACTGGACGTTTTCTCTAGATTATTTTCTACAATAAACCCCTAAAAGATCTACAGCACCCGATACATTTCTGAATTCTCTGCGCATGTACATCAATTGCAACTCCGTAATCTGGTCGTTTCTATGAATGGATATGCTTCAGTTAAGGTATGCATGTATTTTTCCGGATACGTTTTGTTGTATTTGTCAAGTCTTTCGGAAATGAAGAGATTTGACGCGACGAGATGATTGTGAAATGAAAAACTCTCCTTTGCCTGTGGCAGAATAAACGTCACACACCTCTTTCGCTGCAGCTTTTCTTGACCAGTGGTCAACCTTATGTCGTTTTACAGCCTCTGCTGAACAACATGGGTTCTCAGCTATATCATCAATGTTTGTCTAACATCCTTTATTGCACTTTCTTTGGAACTGATTAGATAGCATTTCCACATGTGGGATTATAATGAATATTTCTAACCAGAAGTCTGGCTGTGTCAGTTTAAGGCACAGTCCTCTAGCCTGAACTATTGTGCTGTTTTGTTTACTGCTTCTCTCTATGTTCTCTAAACATGGATTCCTTATGCTCGAAAACTGTTTGCACTAATCGGGATTTGAAATTCCATCTTATTGTTGAAACTCCAAGTATCTTCCTACCTACAATCTCATCCAAAACACAAACTCGTTGCGGGGAATTAGAGAAAAATATTCGAACTTCCGTATTTTGACTTGTTGCTTGCGCCATAATGAAATTCAATTTGTGTGCATAGCAATGGATATAGTGAGCGAAAGGGTAATCTTTCTTCGTCAATGATTGTACACCAGCAAGCTGCCCACTCATGACATTTGCGCCGTCGTAACTGAGACACGACTGTGTGGTGTTTTTTTTTTTTTTTTTTTTTTTTTTTTTTTTTTTTTTTTTTTTTTTTTTTTTTACAGTTTCAGATACCACCATTGAGAGCGCGTTTTTTATACATAGGGAGAGAGCGTTCGCATCTTGTCCATCTGGATTTAAAAATGTCCAGAATCTTTCCACTGGCTTACCATTTGGTAGGAGGTAACGAAACACAACCATCATTTGAAAAAGAGATAAAATGATAGATATCGATAGACTATTCATGTTGTAAATCATACATTGTACACAGGTACCATGATATAAGATAAGTCAGTATTAAACAAAACATATAATTATTTACAGAGACTGCATAAGTAAAACTATGATATATACAATTTTACAGATTATTGGGGGGTTGTCCATACATTCGTTAACAGAATAGAAGCAGTGATGAAGCAAGTATGCCAAAAGTTTCTTTTTAAATATTACAGTTTTTCAGGTGGTTTTATTGGTTAAGGATAATTTATTGAGAAAAAAATTATTCCTAAGTTTATTACACTATTTTGATGAGTGCTTGTGTTACTTCTCTGGTATTATGGCTATGGATTGTCATTGAAGGTATAATAGCCATTTTCATTCGTCAGATTTAATTTTGTAAATTTTAGTATCTCATAATGATACATGGGAGAGGCAGGGTTTTAAATTATGGTCGGCAAGTAGATCGTGGTTTAGCTCCTATTATTCTTAGAATTCGTTTTTTGTGTTACGAATAGGGAGTTGCAATGTGGTAAATTGCTTTATAATGTTACACCATATTTTAATTGGAGTGAGTTAATGCAAAGTACATACTTCTAAGCATTTCTACATTGACGACGTGTGTCAGTTGTCTGAAGTTATAGCAGATTGTACTCATTTTTTTATTCAGTGTAGTTATATGCGTGTCCCATTTTAAGTTACTTTGTATCCAGAGGCCAAGAAATCTAGTGGTGTTTACGTATTTGATTACTATGCTACCGCACAATAATTGTGTTTGTATTCGATGTTTATTTTGGGAAAGGTGAAAGTGGATTATATGTGTCTAGTCTAGTTTTACTATTAAACTGTTATTGACAAACCATTTAGTGATGTCACTGAACATTTTGCTGGCTAAATTTGTAGTTCGTTATTATTGGTTTCGATTAATGCATCTGTGTCGTCAGCATATTGAACTGTTGTTTTTGCTGTAACATTTGATCGCAAATCATTTACAAATAGTAAGAAAAGAATAGCACCCAATATAGATCCTTGAGGCACACCAAATTTAATAATTTGTGTCTGATAGATGTTCCTTAACATGAGATTTTTCACTATGTAGTATTTCTACTATTTGTTTTCTGTCTTTCATGTCAGATTTGATCCATTTTAATGCATATCCTCTAATACTCTTATTCTGTAGTTTTTGGAACAATAAGCTAAGATTAAGTACATCAAATGCTTTGGTTAGGTCAAAGAAAGCACCCAATATTTTGCCTTTGCTATCCAATGTATTTATTACACTATTTACGAAGTCAAAAATTGCAATTTTTGTTGAACTTTTTTTTTTTTAAAGAAACCATGCTGTGATTTGATATTAGGCCATTTATTTCTATGTATGCTATTAACCATTTATAAAATATATTTTCTATAACTTTAGAGAAACCAGACAAGAGTGAGATTGGCCTATAGTTTGACAAGTGGGTTTTATCTCCTTTTTTGTACAAAGGCTTGACTTTAGCAATTTTTAGGTTGTCGGGAAACTCTGCATGCTCAAATGAGCTGTTACATATGTCTGCTAAGGGGTGCGCGATAGATTTAGCACAGACGTTTCGTCGGGTATTACAGCGGTATAGTCTGCTTTAGAAATTTCTCTTAATTTCTTCTTGGCATACGTCAAGCATACACTGCAACAGATCATTCTGTATTTGGAATTAATTGTTCTTCCACACAAGCCGTGTGTTGGACAGGTTTGGAAAGGTAGAATCAGACGCAGATGATTCGCATTTTTCCCAAATTGCATTCAGATGACATACCCAAATGGAAGAACAATTAATTCCATTAATTGACCTAATAGTGGTTGAAACTATGAAGCCCGGGACTTAAAGTACTTACAAAAATTGTAAGTCGCCATTGGGGTATGTCATCTCAATACAATTTCAGATCTCTTTGTGGTTTACCGGGAAAAATGCAACTCAGTTGGAGAATTTAATGGCGTGCCGGCATGTTGCCATGGTAGCTCAGTGGTTAGAGCAACCGGACGGAGACCGGGAGATCCGTGGTTCAAATCCCGGCTATGGCATTGAATTTTTCAGTCGTCTGATTCTCTCTTTCCATTCTGTATTTCTTTCGACGTTCCTCGAAAAACGCTGGCCTGCTTGAGATGATCTCTCACCGCGGAATCTAATTCTGCGGTGAAGTTTATTAGTCCACGAAACACTCCAGGGTTCAACGAACTTTGATTTTCGTCGTGTCCCCCGAGAGCTAACTCGAACGCTCCGCAGAGTTTTATGCAATTAATTATCTGCGACAAGATATATCTGTTCTTAGTAACTTCATCATTGTGTTTTTCCACATTACGCCTAAAGGCACTGTCTAACTGCTGAGACATATTATATTTTCCCAGAACATTTAGTTCTAATTCGCAATTCATTAGGGCAATTGAGCTGTCATGTTTTGCCATTTTTTGTTTTGAATAACCAATATCACCACAACCATTATTTGTCCAGGTGCCGTTTCTCTCACTCGTAAACAATAAACACGGAAAACAGAAGAGCCGGTTAGTTGCTTGGTTATCCTGTATAATAGCGGCCTGTTTTCTGCTAGCAGCGGTTTGGGCGTGGCCTAGGCGGTTGTTGCTAACCGTGCAAGCTTCACAAGCACATATCCACGAACAACTTTTATACATGCTTTCGTTAAGCTTTCTTGTAACGGTCTTCCCTTTACAATTAGTCACTTGAACTAAATCGATTGGTGGCAGCGGTCTGCCTTCGTTTTTAATTTGCAGCTGTTCTTTTAAGGATATAACTAACCCAAACTGAAGTATTGACCTTAGTATATTATGCAGAATAATTTATGCATTTATAATGGTTTAATCAAAATAGATGTAATGTGTTTGCAACATTCACATAACTCTCGCGTTAATACAGAAAATGGCTAGATTGTACTTAGAAAGGTTAAGTTGGCTAAGCGTGTAGTAAGTTGGTCGCAACTTCTGCTATACGACAGCGAGAGAAATGGTCGTAGCAAGGGAAGCAGAGAAGGAAATGTGGTTGGACTTGTACGGGAACGCAGTATGCTTGCGCCATAACAATCGCATCTCTTGGGCTTGTCGATTACACTGCCTTAACTCGCCGTACTTCCAAATACAAGCTTTGCCCCGCTCCCCGCGACCTCACGCCCAAAAGCTTCCTTCGCCAGTCGCGAAATCTCGTTTGTGCGTCTCTACAGCTCGTTGACAAAATGCGCTGGCGTTTGGCAAATAAGGCACGGGGAGTTTAAATAAGCTCCTCATGCAGAAGAAAGTTTGACAATTGCCCTTCTTGTATACATACCTACAGAGGCAAATGCATATTCCCATACAGGGAAAAATTAGTGGGTGTGCATTTGCGAGTATGCGATCACCCAAGAACTGCCACTGTAATATATTCGGAAAAAAACTAAATGATAAACACAGAAAAAATAGCGTGCCTCAAATTTGTGGTAAATAATCTGGTCGTAACATTAAATAAAAATACATACCATGCAATAAAAACCCTGTCATGTTACACAGATATAAAAACTTTAAGAACCACTTACTTGCCAAACTACCGGCCCCCGCTAGATGGCACTGCTTACTTGACGGTCCAGCGAGCGGCCGGCCAAGTTAAGCAGCATCGAGCTCGGTCACCGCCTGGTCGCTTGTCCGCTCAGGCAGCATCACCGACCCGAGCCAACAGCAACACGAGGGGCCAGCAACCGCCATCATCATGTAAACATTGACAAAACGCTTGCTATTAGACTAAATATATATTATCGCACGGGTAAATCCGTAATTAAACGGATAGGTACCGTGGCGATCAACCTTCCGCCCGAGTAAACTCGGGCAACCTGTTCTTGCTCCTGGCTCCTGGACTTTGCCAATGTCCATTCCTTGCTAAGATATGGTATGACTGAAATATGAGCTGAAGCTTTCTTGGCATTGTGAATACTCTAGATTTTCTCAGGCTTCCAGCCAGGTATAGAGTTGGTTAGAAACCAATGTTTCGGGAGTGAGAGTGTACATCATTGTCATCTTCAGAGTAGCCGAACGATGCAAATTAGGAGTCCTCCATATTTATACTAATGTCTGCAGAGCTTAGTCCAGATCTCTTAGACAGTAGGTTGGGTACACTGAGGTGGTTAAAGGCACGGAGGTTATAGACAACTGTTTATGTCAAGGAGCTGTGTGATGTGATGATTTTATTTTGTGTTTATGTGTTGGCTTTGATGCATTTTCAAGGCTGTTTCCAGGCCATGCTGAGCTGTAGTCCAGAATCTAGGCTTAGGTTGCCTTTCTCAGATGATATAGCCAAAGCTTCCTTCACTCTCCATTGCCAGTAACACACACTTGGCTGATACTGTTGTTCTGCCAAAGTTGGCTGTGATCATGTTCAAAACAGTGTTCTGCCAGACCCATTTTTCTGGCTACATCAGATGTATGTTTCTGTTGTGTTCAGCAATTCTGGTGTATATTGTTCCTCTGGTTATCCCTATGTAGACAGCACCACATTCACAGTGGATGCAGTAGACACCTGATACTCTAATCAAGGTTGTCTTTGACTGGCTTGATAAGGTTTCCAATTTTCGGCAGAGGTATGTGGATTGTCTTGATGTTGTGTTTAGCCAACAATCTCCTAATCTTATTTGATAACTTGGCAGTAAAATGAATATGGTAACATTTTCTAGGGAAACTCACCACAGCAAAAAGAACATTTATAATCCAAAAAAGAATCATCAGAATAATGACAGGGAGTAAAGTTAGAGAGTTATGTATACCATTATTCAAACGACTAGGTATTCTAACTCTGGTATGTATATACATTCTGGAAATGTTAGTAGTTGCAAAATGAAATTGCTGTTTCTTTCAGTTTAATCAAGAAATTCATACCCACAGCACTAGACCTATAAACAATGTGCACATCCTTCCAGCAAATGCAAAATTACTGGAAAATGGAGTACTTTTTGCAGCTATGAAAATGCTTAATGCTTTGCCAAATAAAATAAAAGCTGAAGAAAAATTCTAACTTTCAAAATTAAAACTAAACAATTCTTATATGAAAACTGTTTTTATGGTATAAGTGAATCAGTTTGTAAATTTAAGACTGATATTACAAAGAGAGAAAATGTGTGTGTGCGTGTGTGTGTAGGGTAATCTCAAAAACCACTCATCTGATTTGGACAATTCTTTCACCAGGTAAAAGCCCTATTCTCCCAGATGGCCACAGCTATATAATGTTTCCAAAATTTTGAAAACTGGTGTGTTGGAGGATTCTTTTTCATATTCATGCCACCAAATTTAAATCCCATTTAGTTGAATATGGATATGAGCGGCTACTTTTGGCACTTTATTGCAAATATAGCAGATTTTAAATGAATTTGAGCCCAAAGGGGTAAATGGGAAGGCTTAAAATATAAAATTTAGTTATTCTAGGGCGGTGTATATTGTTCATATCACCATATTTCGCTCATATTTCATTGAAGTTTTATCTAGTAACATTTTTGGTATGATTTTGACAAAACTGGGTAAATTTGGATTATTCTAGAAACTAACAAAAATGATAAGCTACCCTTACATTCAATTCCTAACATAGAAATCAACATTATTTGGCCTAACTAGACACAACTTTTTACCCTTACACAATAGAATCCAACGAAAACTATAAGTTACCTTACAACTCTAAAAGCTACCCCTACTATATTTTCAACTCTTATGTAGAAATCTGCAGTTTAAACTATTGGTCAAAATATTGCACAATTATAAAATAGGAGTTTACAAAAATCATAGGTTATGTTACTTCCAGAAACCACCTAATCCTTATTTTGAATTATACAGCACTCAAAATGTTTAAAAGCTACCTTTACTTTATTTTCAACTCCTTATAGATAAAAATACACTGCTTGGTCAACCAAGGCATAAACTTGTGCACTTGGACTATAGGACTTGGTGAAAATTATAGGATATCATACAACTTCTAAAAGATATTCATACTCATATTTTTCAACCCCTTATAGACAAATTTTCACTATTTGATCAATCTGGACAAAACTTTGGACACTTATGCTTTAGGTAGAAGTTCAATTTACAGACTACTTATGACTTTCAAAAATCACCCTTATCCTCATTTTCAACCCTGTACCTATAGAATGTACCAAAGCAATGCCGGATAAGACAGCTAGTAGCGTATAAAATTCTTTGATGCATACTACATTACGCTGTGTGAGAATCAGAGGAACGTAACTCCATTTTAGTGATTTTACAGGAGAGCTGAAAGAAGGTATTTTTAAATGTAATTTTCATGTTTCAGTAACGTAATACAAACTTTATTAAAAAATCTCTACTCCACTTACAGTACATATAAAAAGCAGTTAGATGATAAGATAACTTGAAAAATACTCCTTACTGGTTCACTGCTAATTGCTGTTTAATATAGTGCTTAGGAGATACGTCATTATGACTCTAAGAAAATCAATCTGAATAGAAGTTTTACACTCTGGAGATACACACTTGGGTGAGTAAATGCAGTATAAAAAGTGAATTTTCACATTGAAAAATATACCAGTAGCAGTTAAAAAAATGCATAACAATGAATTTTGGTACCAATGACAGTGAACGTTTCACTTCTCACTAACTTCATCACAATCATTGCCGCCGCGGTCTAAAACTCCAGCTCTCTCTTCTTGAAGACATCTGTAGAATGCATGGTATTGTTCCCTGATAATGCCTGAGCGGCAAAGATCTAATAGGTCTTTTATTTTCTCTTCCTGGAGCTTTAGTGCCCCGTCGTATTTTGGTTCCAGCTGGAAGGCTGGAATTTTGGGATTTTCTGGAAACTGGCAAACTTTTGAATTGTTGCTCATGAAAATGTTTGAAAAAGATGTGATTAAAATCACTTTTGCGATATTGAAGCTGGGTCACCTTAAACCATTGTACTTTATTTCCTTCACTGTCAGTCTTCGTGTTTTTTAACCGCTCCTTCTGCATGGTGCCAAAATCCAGGAAGTCCTTTTGGTCCATTTCAACGACTTAATACAGCCTTTGTTTTGAAGCAGTCTGAACAATGGTATACCACCCTGAAGGATCATAGATGTTAACTTTTTTGCAGCCCTCTCTATACTGGCATGGACTGAATCACACTACATTAAAGTGTGGCCTGGCTCAAAGAAGCATTGCTGTATCATAGGAATGTTCAGAGTTTGTACGGCATGAAGAAACATGGTGCTCATATTGACGTTTCGATTTTGTCCTCCACAGGTGTCGGAGAACAAAATAACTGGATGGCCATCTGCAATCTTCTGGAGTTCTTGAAATATACATGAAGCTACTTCAGTTGATCCGCGTTTAGCCACACCTTCATGCCACATGTAATTTCTAGCTTTCCAGGTAGCAGTGTTGTATACTGTGAGATTGTATACAGCTAGTCTTCTTTTATAGAAAATGGCCTTAGCAGCTATGACTGGACAGTACCTTACAGCTTCTAGGTCAAATTCCAGTAAATGGCATTCCCCTGCTCAGGCCCGTTCTTTCATTTCATTTTTTAGATTTCTAGCTTCCTCTTTTCTCTTTAGGTGTTCAAAGTGCTGGTCCTTTTCTGCCTCTTGATTTTCTTCAGAGAGATTTTGAAAATGATAGCAGTGGTCACACACATTTTTCTAGGTACATGAAAGCCTAGATTAAACACTGTATTGAATATTTCTCTGTAGAGCCAATATTTTTCAGAAGTAACCTGTTTCTCTTCGCATTGTTTCTTATATAGATTGTGCATTATTTGTATATTCAGATCTCCTGGTAAGAACTGCCATGCACTGCTCTGTCGGCAGTAATGTGATGGAACAGTAGGAAATGATTTGATATGACTCCTTCTCTCCCTAGCCTCGTCGGGTCTCCTTACTCCTGGACGATGACGACCTCTATTGTCAGTAGTCAAAATCATGTTGCTGCTGTCTCTTTTTTTCTGCATGTATCGTACAAATGTTTCTAATACATTGAAAGTGTACATACTTGTACTTCACAACCATCTTTCAGTAGAAAGTACTTCTTTGTAACATTTCTACGAGACTCTGCTCCTGCAGAACGTGACCTTGCCTTAGGTACCTCCTTGATAAGTGGAGCTAAATACTGCCGTTGCTTTTCTATATCTTTCATCATCCAGAATCCATGGAACATCTCCCTCGCTTCAGCATCGCTGATGATCTCACTACACTTTCTCGGGCAACTGGAGCAATTTTTGTACTTAAATGTCCTGGATGGCACTTCTTTCTTAGCAGTTGATATGTATGCCTTTCCTGACTGCCTATTCATTTTTTTATATTCCTTCTCCACTTGTCTGTGTTCTTAGTCCTTTTTCTTATTTTCTTTTCCTTTTCCACTCCATTTTCTCTGTCAGGTTGCCTAAATCCTTTACTATTAGCATTCACAGTCAATGAATTTACTTCTTCCTGGTTTGTGTTCATTAAAATCACAAAACCTTTACCCAGATAAATTGAGTCATCAGGGCTGGATAGCTGATTTGCCACTAAATGGGAATTTGTGACATTTATTCCCTTTGTGGCACTGCCTGGAAAGAAGAAAATTATATAATTTACAATGTTAGTACCTTATCTAGCATTATGTAACACATTAATCAACTTTCAGTCGAACCCAGTTCCGCTGGATTATAACTCATAATACGCGATAATTATGACCAAATCTACCATTGCACCCAAAAGCAAACGAGGTCTTAAGTATGCCGATATGCATTATGGAATTATTTTAGTAAAATTTCAATTAGGAAAATAAATACTTCAGAATCTACCCTAGAACCATTATGGAAAGGAGCATACACAACCGTTTAAGTTGATAGCATCTTTGCATGCATATTTTGTTTGTCTTTATTATACTCCTTTAACTACACATTCAAATAATTTGTGGTGGATAAATTAGTATTTGAAATGTTAAACAGGACCCACATGGAAAATCAAACTTTTACTTACTAGCTGGTTTTTCTGGTGATTGGGACGTTTTCAGCTGGATCGCAGCTCTCCTTTTCTTTCGCCTCGGAGATGATGATGAAGATGATGAAGAATCTGTGTTACTTTCGGGTATGTAATTATCTGATGAACTCGAGCTAAACACTTTGAATTCACTACTCTCTTCTTCACATAACTCCAGCAGTCTGTCCATATCATACTTGTTTTGTAATACAGATGAGGTTTCGCCATTCATTTCTTCTCTAACTTCTAAAATAAATAAATAAATAAATAAATAGGAACCAATTTCAACCATTGCAATCAAATTAAAGATCCATATCTCCATGAAAGACTACCTCGTAGTTAAAAACAATAGCAACTTGACCTACCTTTATCCGATGTTGAATAATTCCTTTTGTTGCGGTAATCTTGATTCATCACTATATCAACCATCATCCTTCCTCTTGATGTCATTTCTATAGCTAACACACAGTGCGCACTAACATTAACCTCTTCATACTGAGTCCTCCAATAAACTAATAAACAAAATGCGGTGTGACAATGAAAGCAAACATTATTAGGCTGACAATGCATATAACAATAATACGTCTATCGTCTTTCCACCACCTGATATACTTGCAAGGGAAATGCAATAGCTTGAAACCTCTAAACAGTTCCAAGAACTGGTGCTTAGACAAATGCAGCAATTAAGATTCAGCAGTAAGTTAGATGTACTGTGACATTTCCACCTCATATCGCCAGTGTCATTAGCTGCTGAACAAGCTATAGTTCTATTTCAGTTACACAGAAAATGGCGTACATGTGCAGGATAATTATATGCAAAACGAGCAGATAGTTGTCTCTGGTGTGTTAAAGCATATTTCCAAAATTAGGTTATGAAGTTAGGAGTCAGAAGAACGTAAGTGCCATTAAGTTTTGCTATTCCTAAAATTGAGACACACTTCTTTGAGACAGAAGAACGTAAGTGCCAATACATTTATCTGTCTCTTAAATAAACTTGTAACTTGGAGAATGCAGCACCTTATTTTTGCCATGAGAAGAGCTGCAGATACGTTGTTTTGACACAACATAGAGCTCATTACTGTGATAACATACATTGAAAAAGCCAAAAACCCCATTTTTGGAGACACGTTCCTCTGGCTCTCACATGACGATTAGATGTACCAAATATGGAATATTGATCAAAAAGGAATGAATAAATAATACAATACAATATGAATGCAATAGAAATTAATACTGATATGACAAACATTCGAGGGGACTCCATACAATTATTTTCATCAATTTCCAAGTGGACCACAAAGCTAAACCTTGGAAAATTATGCACACAACAGAAGACCAATATCCGCCACAATGATAGAAGTTATCAATAAAGTACTCAACATGGTTCTGCAGGATTGCCAAATGGTGTCAGAAATTGCTGAAAATCTGAGCATTCAAGGAAATGTAAGTTTCACATTTTGAGAGGAGGTTTGACATGAAAAAATTATTGGCAAAATGGGTGCTGCAATTGCTGACTCCAGATCAAAGGCAAATTAAGGGTGCAATTCTCTTGAGCAAAGTTTGGCTTGTATTCAGACAGATCTCAACAGCTTTATGTGTCAATTTATAACGAATGATGAACCATGGTGCACTACCACATACCTGCAACAAAACAATAGTTTAAGCAATGGAAGCACCAGATTCTCCACCACCAAAAGGCAAAGTGTGTGAAATCAGTCTGGAAGGTCATAACATCGGGTTTTGGAATGCCAAGGATTATCCTTCATTAAACAAAACTTGCCCTCATACATCTGTTGCTGCAATAGCAAATTTCAATGAAGTGGAATATGATTTACTACCACATCCACCTTATCTCCCTGGCTTAACTCCATCACACTCTCATCTGTTCCCTAAACTGAGATAATTCCTTGGTGGCAATAAATTGTCATCCAATAAAGAAATTAAATTATCTGTTGAGGCATATTTTGTAGGCCTGGAGGAATCTCTTTTCTGTGATGGGATAAAGACCATGAAGCACCGCAGGACCAAGTGCACTGATGTCAAGGGAGACTATGCTGAAAATAAGAACAATTTCAAAAATCTGTTGCATCATTTTATTCTTTATTACAGCAACTTTTCAAATGACCCTCATAAGTACAGAGCAGATTTTCTAGTGACACTTGCTGAATTCTTTCCTTGTTGACTCTGTAACATTGGCAATGTTTGCTGCTCTCACACTTCCAAGAAAAGTATTCCAGTTGAACTACAGTCACTTCTGTGGCAATACTCAGTTTTACATAATAATAAACTACTGAATGTGTTATTTGCTGTGTGTTCAAGGTCAACATGCCTGGTCTCTTTGTTGTTTAGTATAATTGTTGCCATCAGATTCTTTAAGTGATGAATGTTTTTATAACATGGCTTCTCTGCTCTCATCATCATCCATTTCAAAATGAGTTTCATCACTCTCATTCAACACTTCTTTTGACCAGTATGATAAATTTTGTTATCTTCTGTATTGTTTACATAACAAAATGCTTGCTTCTCTGCCATTGAAAAACATGTAGCACAAGTAATTAAGTATGGAACAATGGTAACCTATGAAGATTTGCATCACTATAACAACAGTATGCCTGCTGTTGGAAATCTAAATGCTTACTGAGATTAACCCTGCAGACTTGTGCAGTATTTTGTACAGTTAGTAGTCGCTGCAGACTGTGATTCCACATGGGGAAAAATATGGATTTATAACTAAACAACAACAAAATAACACAGAATATACAATTTACTATGCTTGAAATTTAATTCTAAAGTACATACATTTTATAAAACAATAAATGCAATTCAATTATACTGAGACTGTAAGTTTCTTAATACATTGCGTGTGCTTCAAATTCACAAACAAATGCTGTATAATAATGTTGTAAACAGGATGAAATACTTGCATTGGTTACTGCAATGTTTCAAATGATACATTTCAGTCACAGTCTTCAAGTTTCATGGTCACTCCCTGCCAAAATCTCAATGTTATATTCCTGATTCTTTCAGACTGTTTCATAAGGATCCATATGGCATAAAAATAGATAAATTAAAAAAAAACACTAATCTGAACGTAACAAAATGACTTGAGTAATAGAAACTTTAATAATAAGAAAACCCTTGAAAATAAGTTATTGTATGATTACAGTAACTCACTTTTTATTTCTGCTAATGACAACAATGCAGATAATTTTCAAAATCATTGCTCGCGTGGGACTGTCAATCCGCAATTGTTGACAATTCCATGACCACTGCACAAGTCCAAGTGAAACAAAGAAATAATGTAATACTGCTGATTACAGGAAGGTACTAGGGCCGCATGTGACTACTGCAGGGTTAAGAGTAAGTTATATACTAAAAGTATTCAAACCCCCTTACCTCTTTAAATTCAGGAGCTGTTGCTCACTAGCAGAAACAAAACTACTGGTATACATCTGTGGCCATTTGATTGCCTGAGGGATAAGGGCATTCCAGGCAAATTGGTGTATATTAATTGTTCTTCCATCACAGGCCCAACCTGGCATAAGAATTTCTGAAGGTAGAATCAGACTGAAAAATTCAATGCCATAACCTTATAGTTGATTAAACTATGCGTGCCTGGGAATTAAAGCACATACTGGCATGTTATCATTGTAGCTCAGTGGTTAGAGCAACCACACAGAAAGCGGGAGATCTTTGTTCAAATCCCAACTATAGCAAATAATTTTTCAGTATGACTCCACCTTCAAAAAATCCTTAGGCTGGGTTGGTCCTGTGATGAAAGAACAATTAATATACACTAATCACCTTATAGTTGTTTAACTGTGTATGCCCGAGAATTAAAGCACTTATAATTTGTACACTGCCATTGAGGTTGTTATCCCTGAAATGAGACATACTGGGAAATATTCAAGTCAGTTGGGGAGTTTAGTGGTGTACTGGCATGTTGTCATGATAGCTCAATGGTTGGACCAATTGCACAGAAAGCAGGTGGTGTTCAAATCCTGAATTGTGACATTGAATTTTTCAGTCCGATCTACCTTCAAAATTCCAGAAGACAAATAGAGGAGGGCATAGAGATTAGGTAAGTTTTCAGGGAATAAATACACTCCAACACAATTATTGAAAGTAATGTATAGTAGACAGTGAGTAAAGAAAGACAATTACTTTCAAAATCTTGTATTCCAGCTAATAAGTTATGCATCCAATACTCTGCCAATAAATTACCAATTTGTACTGAAAGGAATATACTGAAAGTTCCTCTAATAAAATGACTGAAGAAAGACCTACATGCACACCAGAAAGCCTCTATTTGGACATGTGGCTGACCTAATGGGGTTTTTCTTGGCAAGGGAAGCATAGATTTCTTAGATTTCTCATGCAAACTATAACTACAATGACCACATTCCTGCATCATAGAAGATGTGCAAGTTATATCCTTGTGCCACCATACATCTCTCACACCTTTTGATACGGTAATTTGTATCACAAATTACTCAGATGTAATTAATGATAGTAATATGAATATGTATTTTTATGTGACATTGATTTCTGATGTTTATTAATTGTAATTATTATTGGTAAATAATAATATACGGCTTTACTGAAACTGTCAACAATAACGCAATAATGCAGCGATGGGGTGAGTTGTTTATCATTACCGGGAACCAGGAAGTTACGTAATGTTTCGCGCGTTTTTTCCGTTTAGAAGCTTCTAGAACATTTCCTAAAGCATATGTATTCGTGGTTTTCATTGGATATTAAAATAGACGCTAATGTTGGCGCGTTTTATTAGCCAATAGCAGTTCATTTATAATCTTTAGGCGTATCTTGAGGCAAGCGTATAAATAAGCCAGGCCCGAGGTAGCTTGCCGTTCAGTTCATCAAAATTTCGTGTACACTACACATCGTCCGCCAGTCCTTCAGTTCGTCAAGTTATACGCAGCAAAATTACTAGAATTATTATAAAGTATTATACATTTAAAAAATTACATAAAGTTGAAGTATGCGAGTTAAAAGTGATAAATAAGAAGTTATTACAAACAGTTTCAGTTCGGCGAATATCCAGATCAATTTGTAAAAGTGTTTGTGAACGTGTTCGGCAATAAAAGTTATAAAACCAATTTCTTCATCAGTATCATTTCTGGATAAAAGATTCCTTTCCGATTCACACCCTGCAAGAGATACAAGTTCTACCAAGATAAGATGATAGCTAGCCGGAGGACAATATACAAAACTTTAAATTCTTTCGGAAACTAATTGATACAAATTGCTAAGCCAGAGGGAGCTACGAACCAAACAACGAATGACGTCACAAGATGGCAACGCGTGAAGTAAACACACAACATTATTTGTAATACCGTTGCAAATTGGCATCCAAACGTGGTGCTATAATAATGTTAAACACATATGTAACATTAATACTACTTCAAATTGGCTTCCAAACGAGGGGCTACAATTAATGTTAAACACATTGTAACATTAATACTACTACATATTGGCTTCCACAACGTGGGGCTCAACAACAAATTACGTAAAAACATATTACGTAAGTTATACTACTACACTTTTAAGAAAATTTGCATTAACAAGTATTAATTCAACATGGCCATGTAAATAAAACTATGCCCGTAAAAATACTAAATACGGGTCAATAGAGTGATCAGTAGCATTATCCAATACCCAGAAGCTAACTCTATTCACATAATCACATGGTTGCAATTACTGCACTACAATTTATCTTTAGTGTTTTAATTTTAAAAGTTTAGTGGCATTCCAAGCCATAGTTTGTAAAATTCCTGATTCCTTTATTCCTTTGCAAGCTTTCTCAGAGATTTATTTGGACCTCGTTCCACATTTTCTCTGATGTCATCAAGTTTTTCCTCTGTAAGAATATGGGAATTTACTTTTGGTTTTTTTAACAAGAATGGATCCATTTTTCTAAATCTGTTCACAAGATTACTTATCATTTCTCTGTGAGGCAAACAAACAGCAGGGAATCTGTCTATAAATTGCTTTCTCACTTCTCTTCAAGACTTTGTTGTCACATAGAAATCATACATGAAGATTCTGTATGCTAAAAGTATACAGACGTTTTGGCATTATAACAGCACTTGCATACCATAACACTGAAACATGTGGTCTCACAACGTATCAACTTCAGTAAAGATTTTTTGTCAACTGTCTAGCCTGCAGTTTGTGGAGGGGTAACAGAACCAGTTAGAAACGGTGCAGTGCAGGGCGAGCAATTTCCCATAATATGGCCATGTGTCCAACAAAAGCTCTGTAATAATCACTAAATGTGCAAACTGATAGTAACACTAATATATCATTGGAAGCATGTTATCTTCATTATTAAGATATTGTCTGTGAACTGCAGGTAAAATCTTGTGTTGTGGATGTACTTCTCTCTAGTGTTGGACTGGTGATTTTTCAGAGAAGGATGTCCGCATATAGGATTTTGAAGTGCTAAGCTGGTTGTTGTATTTCCAGATGTGAATGGTTTTTTCAAGGTTGAAATTCTGATCTATCTTTTATGCTCCTTAGAAGTCTTGGGTGTTTCTCAATTGAGTCCTCAATGTTCTTTCCAAAAGTGCCATGCAACTGCAGATTAATCTTCCGGTTTTGGTTTAATTTTTCTAAAGTATTCTTTGAATCTGGAAACCAAGTTTGTTTTAGCTTTTCCTCATAAATTTTATCACAATCCATGCAATTTCTTTGGTATAATCCTGATCTCTTTCCTGGTATTGTTCCCTATGTGATCCACAAAAGTGCATCTTAAATCTCCCAAAGAAGCAAAATGTAGTGACACTTTACTCAGAAATACTTATAAAAAAAATGATGTGAAATTTGAAAGAGAAGGGGGAGCAAGATAAAAGAATAGTTATATTTTACATAAGCAATTAATGGGTAGAGGAATAAAATAGTAATTTGTGTTTTTAGGAATTCAGGCAAGACACTTACCTGGAAAATGCAATAGATAAAGCTGGTCAATTAATTATCTGCAATTTAAGTTTTTCTCTCATAACAATAGGCTATTTTTACTACAAAGTATCTCGGAATCTTATACCATTTGGGTAAAACAAATTTTCTAAAGACTTGACTGTTAATGGTGGCCACCTTCTTTTTTTTTTCATTCTTCTTTTTTTTTAATTCTATGTAATTGAGAGGGAAGTTCCAGGAATGATGAGGTTCTGCTGTCAAGTAGAAGAACCTGGTGAATAGGATGAAGGGTGGAAGGTTCATATGAAGCAACTTTATTAAAACAAATTAACACTGATTGTTGGCCAGATAATTGTTGACCATTGCCAGATTCTATTGTAGCTAAAGTTGTCTTGCCATAGTTGCTTCAGTAGCAATCTGACTTTATTTGAAGTTGGCGACTGACACAGAGGCTGCTCCATGTGAGTGTGGAATGAGTTGAGGCCTTCATCCAAGAACCCGATGTAGACAGCTGGTCTCTCCAGTGTTGGTGCCAGGCATAGGAGGATGCTGTGAGTCGGCAGAGCAGTTGTGCGGATAGAAGGTATGTCCTGGACTGTGGCCTCTATGTTATTCAGGCAGCCATGAGCCTAAGCTTATTCAATATTGGTTGAGATGGAAACGGCAGCTAGAGACTGCTCAACTGTGGCTATGTGGCGGCCTTAATCTTGATAAAGGATCTCTGAATGGAGATCCACATTAACTTCCACACAGCTTGAGCAATAGCATCAGTTGCTGGTGTTGTGGGTGTGTTGGTGTAGGTTTGTTCTGAAACTTGAGGTGCTTAGGTTCTTGACTTTAGTGGTTCTTGACTGACTACATGGGTAGAAAGGGTACTGCATCTGTACTGCATCTGTCCTGTAAGGTGAGCAAAGTCAATGCAGGTGGCGCAGTAGCAGCAGTAAATCTGTGGAGAGTGGGCTGTGCCGTGAGGCAGTTGGGATCACAGTAGTGGCAACTCTGCAAAGCAGCACAAGATCATGTGATTATAGCCTAATGCACAGCAGCAGCAGCAGCAGCAGCAGCAGCAGCAGCAGCATGAGTTCTGTTCATCTGGTCTCAAAGAGCAGGTTTTGCTCTACAGGCCTATTGTTAAGGCAGCCTGGAGGTCCATCATGTCTGCATGACTGGAACAGCCATACAAGAGGTGTGGGTCCACAAGATGTTAATATGTGGGTGCCCTTCATTGCATAGAGGCATCTATCTTGCACTGCAGTGAGGATGAAGTGTCAATAGATCTCTGAGGAGGCTGCAGAAAACTGTGCTGAATATTTCAGAGGTGGTAGAAATTGCAGAGTCGGCAGCAGCAATTATAAGGTGGGTGAAGTGGTGGAGGCTGCTTCAGCTGGAGGTAGCTGCACTGGATTGGTTGCTGGTGGTGGGGAAAGCTGTAGAAATGGAAGGCAGTCTAAGGCAGGCAGATGCGATGCTGCGTAGATTGCCAGTGCAGGTGGTGGCAGCTATTGCTGCTGCTAAGCCAATTTTTTTTTTTTTCCTGGATACCAGAACTTTGTCAAGTTGTGGCCATTACCTTGCCATATATTCTCTGTATATTTGCAGATTAATCTTGTCAGTTAAGAATGATTGCAATAACAGTAAGTGAAATGCATGATAGTAACACAAGAATTAATTACATATATGTTAAACACTTTATAGATTATATTTGGCTATCAAAGAAATCACCACCGGCACCACCAATATTATTAACAGATGAAAGATCTCAGAAGGATATAAAATTTCCTATTCAGGAGAGTGGGTCAGGAGATATGGACCGTAAAATCAACCCTTAAAACTCCAGTAGGACACAAAGGGCACTAGGCATGTCTGATTGCAGATTTGAGGGTTAATTATGTGTGTGTTGCTTCTGTCATAACATCTTGTTTGAGTTTCAGTGACTTAGGTTGACTTTCCTCTCTCATAGCTCTTTCATGCATGCATACTGTTCTTATATATTTTTTGGAGGATCTGTAAGCTGTGTATGTTGGAAATAAGTGCACAAAGCAACTCCTTACAAGAGCTTTTTTTCTTTCTTTTTAAGAATATAAGTCCTGAGTCTTAGATAAGTTTAGTATTTTGTCTATACCTCAATCCCAAAGGCAGCATATACTCACAGAAGTACAACCAAACAGAATTCTTAGATTATTGACAAAGGGCTGGTCACAGCAATCTGTGGAGCATTACTTCTCTCAGAAGGGTCTTGGGAGAATGCCTTCCAAGGAGAAAATGATGCAGATATTTCTTACTGTTGGCTAAAAGATACAAGTAAAATGTATGTGAATGTACATTAAACTTATTTATGTTGCTCAGCCCCAAAAGAAACTGCTGGGGTTCAGCAGTGAAGGAATTCATAGAAGAGGCTTTTCTTAGCAACGAAGGAGAAGCTGTAGCACATCTGATTCCACTTTACCCTCTTCAGAGTTACTGCAGTCCCATTGGATTGAATGTAATAGGGTTTCAGGTAACTGCGTGATGAACTAGGTGTTTAATAATTTACAACTTAGAGTCGTAAGCCAACAGCGAGAGGGGAAGGTTGTGTAGCAGAGCGAGTATGAGAGAACACGATAAAATGGGAGTGAACGTTCAAATGTACTGATGCAGAATTGGAAGTTTCGGCAGAAAAAAAATAAGAAAAGACAGATAAGTAAAAATGGAAACACATATGGAGAGTCATCATGATTGTAATTGCTATATTGCTGATATTAGGAGGAGTGGAACGAACCCAGGACCAGTGAAAATGAACAAGTTAATGGAAGAAATAAAGGAGAGGGAAGAGAACTGGAAAAAGAATGGACAATAATACAAGAGAGTTGAAAGATGCAATAAAAATACAGAGAGAAGAAATGGAAAAACAGATATCAGAATGTAGAGAAAGAATAGATGGGAGGAAAAAAAGATACAAAGCAGGAAGAAAAGAAAAAACTGTGTAATATTCAGGGTGAGAGAGGGCAGAAGAAGTTTGGAGGACACGGTATATGAAATCATAGAGGATGTACTGGGAATATGGATGTATGGCTGGGAAATTGAAGATATGTTTAGGATAGGTAAAAAACAAAGAAGACCAAGACTTATTATTGTGAAACTGACAACAATGAGGAAAAAATGGGAGATTATGAGACAAACAAGAAGACTAAGGGGGACAAAAGTATTTATAGAACAGGACTATACGAAAGAGGAACAAGACCTAAGGAAGGAATTAATTCAAAGAATGAAGAAAGCAAGGGTAGAAGGAAAAAAAGCATTTTTAAGAGGTCTACAGTGAGCCAATTGTGACTCTTTCTTTCACTGAGTGGCTGTTTCACAGAGATGGCCGTAGTTCTTTTTGTATCTGCAATCATGAGCTACAATTTTTGACCCCTGCTTCTTATTATGCCGGCAGCCTGCCTTACACCAGAAGTTGGCTGCACCAGTTTCTACAGCACTCGCCAGGTTGTGTCCTCTCCGCCAGTATAGGTAGTGCTTATGTTGGCTCCACGTCATCATCACCTGACTTTCCAGTGCGTACCCTGAGCGATGCATCAAGAGAAAAAAGAGTGTGACAGTTAGTTCTTGATGACCAGCGTAGGACTTTTACTGAGCTTTGTGTCTGGGAGCAGCCATCTCCACACTTTTCGGCCTTGTCTAAATTATCTATATCATGTACTTTTGGCATAAGTAAAATTCTAAATTCTTGTAGTGTGTGGAGCAGCATTTAATATCTCATGGAAGTGAGTTTATATCATATTATCGTGTGTTAAATTTCATTTCAAAATGGCAAATGTGTGAGAAGGACAAATTCAAATGCAATCTGCTTCAATTGTAACATATCTTTGTTTCTACATTTGAGTGTTAATATATTCAGTACCTTTGGAGCTGTATGGATTATTACTTTTATTTACAGCTGCTTTAAATCCTTGTTCAATTCCTTTAAGCTTTGGTAGTACAAAACAATTATTACTGTGGGGGAATGCTTTATTTCCAATGCATTCTATAATGGCCCAGCATTTTATTTTTCTAGTTTTTTTTTAAGTAATTGTGACTTCTATGCATCGACTACTTCTAAATCGGCCTTGCAAGAGTGCTACAACAGTTAATAGTAGAAGGTGAAAAATGGAGTATGAATATAAAAAGAAACAAAGCCAGAGGAATGTATGCACCACAGCAAAATATAGAAAGGCTGGAATACACAGAACAAAGACCTGAGCAGAGAACGGGAATGTTAGCAGGGTTTCAGCAAAGTCAAACACGGACAAGAGGAAGGCATCAACTCGAGAGAGCATACATACTTACGACAGCTGATCAGGAGGGCAGGAAAAGCAGCTTTGGAGGGAGACAAGAGGAGACAAGGGAGATATATCAACAAGAGACAACAAGAGAAGGCAGGAAGAAGAATTGGTGATGGAAGGGGATGGTGAAGAAGCAACATTGGTGAGCGAGATGACCAAGAGGGAAGGGTTAGAAGAAAGAAGAGGAGAGGCAGCAGGAGTTGCGAGGAGTGATGGAAGGGAGACATTGAGAAGTGAAAGTGTGGAGAGAGGCGAAGTGCAGAGTGGGGAAGTGATGTGGCTAGGATCCATGAGCGAGGCAGAAGAAATAATAAAAAAGAAGGGTTTAGAAATTATATTCAGCTTAGGGGTGAAAGAGAAGAAAGGGAAATGGAGCCTAGAACTACAAGATACAGGAAAATGATGGAGAGATTTAAGTTTCCAGAACAACCAAAGAAAAATAGGGAAAGGGGATGAAATTAATGTTTTGGAATGTGGAAGGGCTAGAAATAAGATAGGCAATGGTGAAATTAAAAACACTGTGTTCTATGGATATTGTAGGAGTGGCAGAGACATGGTTGGGAAAGGAAGCAGTAGCAGAGATAGCAGGTTTTAAGTTTCTAGAAAAAAAAAAGGCAAGGAAAAGATGCAATAGGGGAAGAGCATCAGGAGGAGTAGGCCTGTTTGTAAAGAACGATATGGAAACAACTGTTGATATAGGAAAAATGGAGAATAGGGGTTCCAATGTGTTATGGTCAATAATTAAATAGAATAACGGAGTAAGAATAGGAATAGGGGTGACATAATAACCCTCCAGAAGCATCATATTTTTATGAAAGTAAGTTTATAATAAGTTAGAAGAAGACATGGAGGAAATATGGGAAAAGATGCCAGATAGAATTTATTGTGATGGGATATTTAAATGCAAGAATAGGGGAGGAAAATGGAAGGTTATTAGCAAAAGAGCAGGTAAAAGAGGATAGGGATGTGATAAGGTCAAGGAAAAGCAGGGACGGAGTAAGTAATAGGGTAGGTAAAAAATTACTATAATTCTGTGAGGTAAATAACATGTTAATATGTAATGGAACAATGGGAGGAGATGAAGCAGAGTTTACATTTGTGAATGCAAACAGGCAAAGTGTAGTGGACTACATATTATGTAGTGAGGAACTGGAGGAGAGAATCACTACATTTAAAATAATAGATGAAGTAGTAAGTATTAGCCATTTTTCATTAATGATGGAAATAAATGTTTTGGAGCAAAAGGTAAAGAATAATGAAATAGCTCAAATAAAGAAAATAAAAGTGTATAAATGGAGGGAGGAACTAAAAGAGGACTTTTCAAAAGAATTAAATTCAAAGGTAAGTCAGATTTTGGAGTATGGAATAAAAATGGCTATAAATGAGGGAAAACCAGAAAAAGTATTACAGCTACTGAAACTATTACTAACAAGAGCAGGGGCAGGGATGGAAAGAGGCAGGAAAAGGGTCAGGAAATTAAGGAATGGTGTGATGAAGAGTGTAGAACAAGAAAAAGGGAGGTATTTAAAGAGCTTATTAGGTAGAGGAGTTCAGAGAAGGAAAGGGATAGGCAAAATCTGATGAAACTTAAGGGAGGATATAAAGGTTTGTTAGAGACTAAGAGGGAAGAATGGCAGGGAAATATACAAAGGAAACTAAAGGCAGCAATAGATGGAAAGGATAGTAAAAAAAATATGGGAAATAGTGAAGATGACAAACAAGAAAAGAGGGGAGAAAAATTAAATTATACCAAGTGAATGGTTAGAATATTTTAGAAGGCTAATTGGAGAAGGGAAGAGAGTAAAGCTAGTTCCAAAAGAGGTAGGACATGGAGAAATATTTAATGAAAAATTAGATGGTAAAATCACGGAGCTGGAAGCTTACCAGCAAATAGGAAATATAAAAAAAGGCACGGCAGTAGGAATAGAGGAATTTTGGAAAATGTATGGGGAAATGCAAAATGGTTTAAAAGTGATGGCAAAGTTACTAAATAAAATTAAAGAAAAGAATGAAAAATAAGTATGGTGAAACCAATCTACAAAGGGAAGGGAGGAGTAAATAGACCAGAGAATAATAGGGGAATAAGTTTATTACTATGTTAAGGAAAATGTACACAGGTATATTGGCTGATAGATTATGAAAATGGGTGGAAGAGGAAGGAAAACTGTCAGAATGCCAAGCAGGATTTAGGAGATGGAAACAAACAACAAGAGTATTTATAATAAAGACTATAATAGACAAGTATCTAAACAGGAAGGATATACATGTTTTTTGCAGATTTTGAAAAAACATTTGATACAATAAATAGAGAAGCATTAGCTTATAAATTAAGAAGGAAAGGGGTAAGTGAAAATTTTATAAAAGAAATTAGGAAGATTTACAAAGATATAAAATTTTATACAAGATGTGAAAGTAATAGAAACACAGAAATTACTGAGCAAAAAATAGGATTAAGACAAGGGTGCAAATTGAGCCCCATATTATTTAATATATTTATAGAAGACAGATAGAGTGAAAGAAAAAAATCTGCACTGTCCCATAATACCAAATAGAGAGATACCAGGTTTACTATACGCGGATTACCTTATGGTTGGGGCTATAACGGTAATTGGGCTACAAAAGCAATCAGTGGAATACAGGAATTCTGCAAAGAATGGGGAATTAAAGTAAATATAAACAAATCAAAAGTTACAGTATTTAAAAGAGAAAATAAATTAAAAAAAGAAGAGAAATGGCAGTTGGGGGTTTTAAAGTTAGAAGTTATCAAGGAGTTTGATTATTTGGGGGTGAGGATGAGCAGTAATGGTGAATGGGTGGCACATAGCGGGAAGATATGGCTAAAGGAAAGGCGGCAATGACAGGAGTAAGGATGTGCAAATACAAATTAGAAATGCAGACTAAATGGATAGAAAGAATGCTATATGCAGTTGAAATTTGGGGGATCTAAATTAAGCAGAAAACTAGACCAGAGCTACAGAATGTTTTGCAAAGAACTATTGGGGTTATCAAGATCAGCACCAGGGAAGGTAGCATTAGTGGAATTAGAAAGAACAAGTAGAAAAGGAGTGGAAAGGATATTGAAATTTTTGAAAAATATTTACTGGAAAGGATGTTGAAATTTTGGTTTAGATGCTTTAAAAAAGATGAAGGGGAAATTTTAAGGATATGTATGGAAAACAAAAGAGTACGAAAAATAAAAACAGCTGGCAGACAGGGGTGGAAAAACTTATGGAGAAGATAAGAATGGGAGATATTTGGAGAGCAGGAGAAAGAAATAGCAATGGCTTCTGGATAACAGTAAGAAACAGAGTGGAGGACATAGAAAGACAAGAGATCTGGGGAAGCTTAGAGAATAAAAAATCACTAGTAAAAAGGAAATGGGGAAGAGAAGGGTATTATTGTGATAGAGCGAAAAAAGAAGTGTTTGCATGGATGAGAACAGAATCAATATACCTGAGAGGGCTAAGAGGCAGAAAAAGCAGAATTTGTGAACTATGCGGAGGCAGTGAAAGCACAGAGATAATATAGAATTCTATCAGAAATATGATGGAATGCAACTAATTAGTGGAATGGAGACAAAAAGTATGGGAGAAAAAATGGGGAAAAAATAGATGGAAAAATAGCAGCAGTTAAAATGCTGACAAGAAAAGAAAACTAAGAATATGGGGGTGTTTTTAAAGAAAGTAAAGGAGAAATGGATTAGAAAAGTAAGGGAGATAAGAAAGGTAGAACGACAAACAGAGGAGGGAGAGGATGGATCATAGGTGATTAAGGGTAGCAAGGGCTGCTCAGTTGAGCCATAAGGCCAGAGTGCCAGGCAAAATGAGCAGTACAGGAAGAACATAGTTGATAGCTGGCTAGAAAATTTGTACTTAGGTTAAGTTAGTTTACAAGTGAAACATTGTAAAACAGGATTGTATATAAAAAAATGTACAAATAATGTTTATTCATTTTGAGCTTATTACAGTCTAACTTGGATCATCTTGTATTTAAATTTTAGTTCCATGTGGGAAATATAGGTTATTAATATATAAAATGATACAGATAGAAAGATGTCACATTTTCTGAATGGTTGCTACTGTCTTTTCCCTAGTCAAATGCATTATCAACAACTGACTGTTTTTATAAAACATTCTTGTCTTAAACAGCAACGATATAGAGGAAGCCACTAGAGGTATTATCCATGGCTTAAATTGGAACATATTACATGAACTTTTATTAGATTCCTTTTGGTGCATTACTTTTTACTGGATGCAAAATGTTTAACTCATTTACTGAACATAATATTTTATAATAACTACTTGTAAAGCACCCATTTCTTTACTGATGATCACATTAATTAAAAACTTGGCACCACTAAATTTAAATGCATGACATAACAACTAATCAGAGAACATTGGGTTGCAGTCCTCTTTTGAGAAACAGAAAACACATTTTAGAAAATCTAGCACACTGCACAATTTAGTTAGTGCCTTGACAGCTAAGTCTGGGAGACAGAATACATGTCTTTGAGAGTAGCATAAACAGTAAAAGCTATCTATTCTCTCAGGAACTACTTTGATTCATTTTAAAGACACAATTGCTTACTATGTAATCACTTGGACAGGAAGGATAACACTAGTCTGCATGATATCGGATGACTGAAAACTAATAAGTGATTCTGACTCACTTTTTTATGCTGATTTCAGAACTGCTTTTAGTTTTTTTCTATCACATACAGTTTTTTCACAATTTCACTTAAAAAATATAGAGATATAAAGATATTGGTTCCGCCACTACACATAAAATTGGGCTTGATGAAGCAATTTGTAAGGGCTCTGCCACAGGATGGATCCTGCTTCAAGTACCTTTCCAAGAAATTTTCCTTCATTACACAAGGCAAATTAAAGGCTGGAATTTTTGTTGGTCCTCAAATAAAGAAATTGATGAAGGATGAAGATTTTGAGAAGACAATGAGTGAGAGAGAAATAGAAGCATGGACCGCCTATCGATCAGTTACTGAAAACTTCTTAGGCAATAACAAAGATCCTAATTACAAGGCCATTGTCGAAACAATGTTGGAACATTTCAAGAAGATGGGTTGTAACATGAGTGTAAAGGTGCATTTTCTGCATTCACCTATCGACTACTTTCCAGAAAATCTGGTACATTATAGTGAAGAGCAGGGTGAACGTTTTCACCAAGATATTAAGGAAATGGAGAGGGGGTACCAGGGGAAATGGAATGAAACTATGATGGGTCGGCCATCTGTTGGATGTTGAGGAGGGACAGTCATCTTCAAGGAACTGCAAAGAAGTCAAAGAAGAGAAAGTATGAAAAAAATTAAATGAAAGACTTTGGCTTCTTGTTTTGTTAAAATGTAGTCATGAAATAAATTAGGGAAATTCTTGAGAGTATTCTTAAAATGTTTCTTGAATAAAAACTTACCTTGTGTGAAATGGTATTTGAATACTTTTCTACACTCATTAGTAAAATTGTCAAAACATTACTTCTTATTTTGTGTAAAAACTTGATTCAAGAACACCTACTTTTAAGAAATCATCTGACAAAAAGTTTGAAAATGCAGACTAGTGTAATCCAGGATGCTCAGCATTACAAGACTGATTGGTGTCTAAAAGATTTTCTCCTAGCTTTCCCACAAATATTAGCAGGATTTCAGGTTGGCAAAACAGTATCAAAATAAAAATTACAGGGTGTCTCAAAAGTAACAATTCATTTTCAAGAAGATAGTAATGTATTGTTTTCTTTCAAAGGATTTTGAAAAATGTTCTCTGTAAAAGAAAGAATAGTCATTGTTTCCTGGAAACTTGGTGTTTACACATTTGAGGGAGTACTGTAAAAGATAGGGAAATGAGCCACCAACAAGGACTAATACCAGGTTTCTTGTTAATAAATTCAGATGAACAGGTAGCGTGCTAAAACATTCTAGACAACTTTCAACAGCTGATGGCACAGCCTAGAGAATTCGTGAGGAAGTTGAAAGAAAGCCATGTGTTTCCATTCATTGGCTGTGCCATGAGTGTTCAATGGGCAGTGTTTGATGTATTCTTTACTTCATTCTGAAGATGGTATATCACATCCAGGTAAATGTATCACCTGAAAGAGGAAGATTATGCAGCTCGGATCGAAATGTGTACTGACCTTAGGCTGTTAAAAGTGATAACCTGTTAGACAACCTCTTCTGCTAAGATGAGGCCACATTTCACACTTGTGGTTTTGTGAACTGCTACTGCTACTGAATATGGGTTGACAACCACCCTCATGAGGTGCTGCAATGGGAGAGAAACACACCAAAGGTGAATGTGTGGCTAGGGATGACTAAGAATAAGTTTCATGGACCATTCGTGATTGAGGAACAAACTTAAACAGGTACAAGTTATCTTGATATGCTTCAGATTTTCCTGGAACAATTGGATGCTGATGGAATTCTGAATACTGCTGTTTCCAGCAAAATAGTGTCTTTTCCAATTTGCTCTCAGTGTTCACAATTAATTCAATCACACATTCCCAGGATGGTGGATTGATAGGGGAAAGGATTGTGGAGACAGTCAACAACATCACACCTGATCAACTGCAGTGTTTAGAGTTATGGAGGAATAGTGGTCCCTTTGTGTTGGCATGCAGGTGGCCACATTGCTCTGTAATGATATGTAAATATCTCATATGTGACCTTTACTGTATTAAGCACGCTATTCATTAACATGAATAATTACTTTTGGGACATCTGTATATAAACTCAGTAAATAAAAGCTATGTAGCATGTAGTAAAGCAAGAGCAGGGCACCAACTCAAAAAAACATGCTTAGATAAGATAAAAACTAGAAAACAATGTATCGACTACTGGCAATGCCACCTAGGAATAAGGCCACCACACAAAATATGTTTGGCTACTGACGTCACAGTCAGGAGTCCTTCGATATGTGCTAGTAGTAGATTGGCATACATTTAATTTGTGTTTTATTAGTGTAGAACATAATTGGTAACAGTGTAAAATGCTACACAAATGTTGTATGCTTGAGTGTAAAGGGAATTATTCTTTGGGGCCGAAAGTAAGCATGTTTAAGTTTCCATTAGGTGAAAACCTAAGAAGGAAATTGAAACAAGCTGTTCACCAGGATAATTTCATTCCTGCAGAATACACTGTGGTAATCGTTTTATAAAACTATTATATACCTAGATACACTATTATCGACTTTTTTTGCTTTTACTGATATGTGAAATTGCATTTGGTAATCTTTTGTAGAATGTTTAACATACCTAACCTATACATGCGCACGTATAGTTGCGACGGTATTATGGTTATTTCTTTATTGAGCCCCACGTTTGGGAGCCAATTTGTGATGGTATTCTTTGTTAAGTTTGTTAGCTCCACGTTGTGGTAGCCAATTTGCGATGGTATTAGTGTTTGTTTGAAAGAATGCTACTGTTTATCTGCCGCACGTATAAAAGACAATTTGTCGCGGTCACTTTGTGTTATCTTTTACTGAACGCCTGTTATTGTGTTTAATTTTTGGGTTCACTGTCCTCCGGCTAGCTATGATCTCTCAGTCAAGCACTTATCTTATACAGGTGTGTAAACGGAAAGGAGTTTTTATCCAAAGATAACACTGATAAAAGAATTTGTTTTATACTTTTATTGTCTTAACACATTATTCACTTTCACATATTAATCGTGACACTCGCCAAACTGAAACTGTTATAATAACTTCTTTACTGCCCATTATTAATTCGCATACTTAAACTTTTTGTGTAATTAACTTACAACACGAGATATTTTTTTATAACTTTGCTACGCGTAACCTGCAAATCGATAAACTATGCTCTGTATTCACCATAACTGCTTTCGTTGAACTCAGCGACATGTAATGCACAAATGTTTCCGATGGACTGGAGCCGACGTGTAATGTACAAATGTTTCCGATGGACTGGAGGGATCTACCTCTGACTTAGCTCTTTTTATACTCCTACACCCCGATATGCCTAAAGATTATAACCGAGCTGCTATTGGTTAATAAAACGCGCCAATATTAGCGTCTATTTTTATATCCAATGAAAATTACGAAAACATATGCTCTGGGGAAAAATGTTCCCGCAAATTCCTAAGAAAAATGCGCCAATATTACGTCATTTGCTCGTCTCTAATAATGATAAACAGCTCACCCCCTCGCTACATTATTGCACGCTATTATTGTCAGTTTCAGTAAGGCCGTATAAACCCACTTCTCAACAATAATTACAATCAACAAACATCTCAAATCAATGTCACACAATAATGCATATTCACACTACAATCACTCTGACATTTACATAATTTGTGATACAAATTACTGCATCATATGCCCCACTAGAAACATAATTATAAATATTTACAACTTGTTTGGAAATTTTATAATTGGGTTTTTAGTCTCCTGAATCTTGGAACACACGCTATTTATCACTTTCACTTAACACTTCACACGCATTTAACACATGACATATGTTTTGCCTTTATCTCGCCACTATTTACTGGCTCTGGTGTAATGTGTTTAGACATTAATCTGACATTACAATTTTTTTATAGCAAATACTGTACCCTGAATTATTTAGTTACTGTTACAAAATTGTTTACTTTCTTAGGTTGTTGACAAAAGTTTATACATTTAAGATTTTTGTAATTATAAAACATATTTACCAAAAATATTCACCCTCTACACAAATATATTTACATCTCTTAAATCTAGACACTGTTTCACATTATCTGTTTGCTACATAAGTATTTGTTTTAATTATTTTTACCTCATTTTTGTTGTTTTGTACTTTAGATTAAAAATATTTTTGAATTATATCTACGTACTTTTACTTTAATATAACATTAAGTTTCAATTATTACATGCTTCATTTCAAATGCTGTTACAGTTACTAAGAAAATGTTACTTTTCCCTTTAAACATTTAGTTATGTCCAGAATTTATTTCTCCTTTCTTATAACATACATACATGATTAACCCTCTTACATTCCAATACATTGCTCTGCAGTTCAGCTTTAACTATCCAGCATCTACTTTTCATCTCATTGCTATTCCCCCTCCTGGATCAAATTGTCTGTGGCTAAACATCACTTGTAGCCGTATCCTAACCTTCCAAAATTTGTTCATGGATAACCTCTTAAAGGATTCAAATGCAATTTCACCCCAAGATATAATTTGAAAACAATCTAAAGTTTTCTGAACTACACATCTTTTAACAATTATCATTTTCAATGCTCCCGGTATCTTTGTAATTTGAGAGTACTCTGACAAATCTGTACTAAACTGTACTGGATTGGAGTTTTCATTTTGAACAACTTGGTACTTGTTAATTTCAGAAGTTAGTTTTTGATTATTTATAGACACAACTTTAACTTCTTCGGACAATTTATTTCTTCGTGTTACTGACTCCTTCTGAATTTCAGATATTTCCCCTCTGAAATTAACTTGCACCTGAATTAAATCTGCATTCGTAGCCTCCATCATCTCTCTTAACTCACTTGAAATGCTACTCATTCGGCTACCTAATTCTGTACATTTTACATCAACATATTCTATTTTATTATTAACCTCACTTTTTTGGTTAGATATTTCCCTGCTCATGTCTAACATTTTCTTTGAAACTTCACCTATTTCATTTGCTATCATTTCCTGATTTTCATTTCTCATTCTCATCATACTACTATCTAGCTCCATAAATTTCTTTTCAATTTCTTCCCTATTTTGATTTAATTTATGCTCTAATTTCTCATTACTCTTACCAATTTCTTCCCTTAATTGATCTGTAATACTCTTACCAATATCTTCCCTTAATTCTCTATTATTCTTTTCCATACTCTGAGTTAATTTTTGTTCTAAGCTCCTACCAATATCTCTCAGCATTTCCATCATCATACTAGCATCAAGATTAACATTTTCTGCTGTTCTATTGTCACTTTCTGCACTAACATTTCCTCCCTCAAATCCTACATTGTTTGAGCTATTTTCTGTAACCTGTATTGAATTACAGCTAACTGTTACACTATCCCCTTCCATAATTGTTTCTTCAGTATTATTAGTAGACATTATTTTCTTAATTCTACCACTCCTCAAGTACATTTAAATTTTTATACTTTTTTTTTTAGAATAAAAAAAATCACACTTTTCTAACCTTTCTGATGCTATCTGCTGATGTTGCTTTGATGTCCAGCTTCCTACCCCTCTCTCCTAGATGTATATGTCACTTCTGCGTCGTATTATGATGAATCTACGCCGTCTCGATGTTTTTGTGTCCTGTAGTTGAATTCCCCTGTTGCCTTTTAATCTCGGAATTACGATGTCCACTCATCCGCGTCGTCTGTCGTTCCTGTAGTTGTTTCTGGAATCTGCGTCTTGTAGTTCAGTTCACTGCTCCATTCGCTCCACGTCCTGGTTCCTTCGCCCCTTCCTGGTTATTTCACTCCTTCCTGGTTAATTCGCCCCACGTTCTGGGCACCAATTTTGCGACAGTATTATGGTTATTTATTTATTGAGCCCCACGTTTGGGAGCCAATTTGTGATGGTATTCTTTGTTAAGTTTGTTAGCTCCACATTGTGGTAGCCAATTTGCGATGGTATTAGTGTTTGTTTGAAAGAATGCTACTGTTTATCTGCCGCACGTATAAAAGACAATTTGTCGCGGTCACTTCATGTTATCTTTTACTGAACGCCTGTTATTGTGTTTAATTTTTGGATTCACTGTCCTCCGGCTAGCTATGATCTCTCGGTCAAGCACTTATCTTATGTGTAAACGGAAAGGAGTTTTTATCCAAAGATAACACTGATAAAAGAATTTGTTTTATACTTTTATTGTCTTAACACATTATTCACTTTCACATATTAATCGTGACACTCGCCAAACTGAAACTGTTATAATAACTTCTTTACTGCCCATTATTAATTCGCGTACTTAAACTTTTTGTGTAATTAACTTACAACACGAGAGATTTTTTTATAACTTTGCTACGCGTAACCTGCAAATCAATAAACTATGCTCTGTATTCACCATAACTGCTTTCGTTGAACTCAGCGACGTGTAATGCACAAATGTTTCCGATGGACTGGAGCCGACGTGTAATGTACAAATGTTTCCGATGGACTGGAGGGATCTACTTTTGGGGGGGGGGACAGGAATAAAGGTCTAAGGAAAAAAAACAGATATATATATATATATATATATATATATATATATATATATATATATATATATATATAAAGGTTGTAGAAAGGAAAAAGGAAGAGGAAAAGAAGGATCTTGTACTGTGGTGGCGCTATTTATTGGGGGCATAATTGGCATCGTGATGGCTGGTACCGCCGAAGCAAACCTGCGGTTCGTGGGTAATTACTAGAAAACGGAGAGGTCCAAAGTGGACACACTCCTCAGTGGGGAATAGGTAAAAGTCATGGCCGAGGCCCTGACAGTAACCTAGAAAACAGTGGTGGCTTAACAGTTGATGATGGTACCGAGCCCGGGCCTGTTACCTCCGGGCATCGGAGTGTGGGTGGTGTAGAGTCGTCCCGCGTCGGTGGTTGCGCACCCGGGCTTTTACCTCCGGGCACGCGGATGAGGCGATGCGGCGTGAGGTGATGCTGCGTGTGGAGGGGGATTGTCAATGTGATGGTGCAGGTTCCCCTCCATGCGTTTGTTGAGATCCTGAAGCCGATCAAAACCGTCAGCCGTCTGGTTGCGGCTTTCCTCCATGTAGTCGAGTGCGTCTAGGTGTTGCTGTTGTATCTTGAAGAGTGCCTCTTTGTGGTGCTGCGTGAGTTGTTTTGTGATCTCTGCGTAGTGACGATCTAGGTTCTTCATAGATTCTGCGTGTTCGGAGAAGTGGCTGTTGATGTTGACGAGGCGTTTCTTGGTGACGTCGTGTGATTCGTCTATGATGCTGACGACCTCCGTGAACTTTGCGCTGAGATGCTCTTCCAGGGCAGAGAGCCTGCTGGCAAGGTTTAGCACCTCAGCGTGAAGGTCCTGGATGGCGTCGATGATGTTGGTGGTCTTGGTTGATTGCTGCTGTAGTAACTCGTTGGCGTCTGCTATGTGTTGTTGTATCTGCGGTGAGTCGTTGTGAGATGTTGGCGTGATGTTCTGCGTTGGCTCTGTGGTGTGCGGCGATGGTCTGCGTGGATAGAGTGGGCACGTGGCCTGACCAGTGAAATGCCCCTTGCCCCCGCAGGAGGCGCAGAAGCGGCGTCGTTGAGTCAGGTCGTGTGCCCGACATTCTGCGGTGAGTGTCCCGCTACCACAGTAATGGCAGCGGGGCGCGGCGTCGCATGTTGTGTCAGTGTGCCCGTACAGGCAGCAGCGGCGGCATGGCGTTGGGCGAACACTACGGCTGGCCTCGAGCTGCAGGGTTTGCCCTAACAAGGGCAGTCCTGCGCCGAGAGCCGCCAAGTAATCGTCCTCTTTCAAGAAGATGAGTCTGAAGAGTGGCGTAGGACCTCTGCTGTTCCTAATACGCGTCGCCCTGGCCGCAGACGGCCAAAGGCGCTGCGCGGCGGTGAGGAGTAAGGTCTCCGGTAGTTGCCTATGAACTCCCCGGACGACAGCGGAGTGGCGTGCGTGCACGCGGTTCTGCGGTGAGTGGTTGGCTGCGCTGATGGGAGAGGAGGCGCTGGGTGCTTCGGCTGGCGGCGGCGAGGAGGCGGGAAGCTGGTCTTCTTCTTCGTCGGCGATGGCGATGGTTGCCTCGCAAGGAGCAGGCTTTGCGGCTGCGGCGGTTTTCTTCTTTCTTCCCATGTTTAGTCGATGAGAGCTTGCGGCTGCGGTGGTTTTCTTCTTTCTTCCTATGTTGAGTCGATGAGAGCACGAAGCGAAGTCGGGATCTACCTCTGACTTAGCTCTTTTTATACTCCTACACCCCGATATGCCTAAAGATTATAACCGAGCTGCTATTGGTTAATAAAACGCGCCAACATTAGCATCTATTTTTATATCCAATGAAAATTACAAAAACATATGCTCTGGGGAAAAATGTTCCCGCAAATTCCTAAGAAAAACGCGCCAATATTACGTCATTTGCTTGTCTGTAATAATGATAAACAGCTCACCCCCTCGCTACATTATTGCACGCTATTATTGTCAGTTTCAGTAAAGCCATATAAACCCACTTCTCAACAATAATTACAATCAACAAACATCTCAAATCAATGTCACACAATAATGCATATTCACACTACAATCACTCTGACATTTACATAATTTGTGATACAAATTACTGCGTCATAGTAGAATGTGAAATTGTTTCTCATTTTACTTGTTGAAACGATTTTGCTTTTATAGGTTTGTGAAAAGCATTTTCAACTCCATGATATAGAAAGAAGCATATTGGCAAACTGGAAAACAACTTACAGCTCCACACCTAATGGTCCACACCTAAAAAAAGGTTAGTTTCTTTCTTACCATTCTCCAGGTACTTTAATAAGCACCATTCAGTAAAACCACTATTATTAAGTAATAAATGAGGAATTGGTATGAAGTAACCATGCATACATATTTCTCATATCTATCACTATCATACAATTGTACTATACATAAAGGAACATAGGTACCTAGCATGTAAATTTATAAGAAATACCAGGAGAGGAATTGAGGCAGTAGTGAATTTTTGTAATAAATGGGGACTAAAAGTAAATGAAAGGAAAATTAAGATTGTGGTCTTTAAAAAAGGTTATCAATCACATAAGGATGAGAAATGGCAGCTAAATGGAAGAGAAATAGAGGTCATAAGGAAAATTGAGTATTTGGGGTTGAGAATACAATAAAATGGTAGCTGGAATGAAGAAATAAAGATGGCTGTAGCAAAACGTAAAATGGCCATGAGTGTTATTAGATTAGTATTAAAAAAAGTACCAGACATAAATGTGACATGGCTGGAAAGAATTTACACTGCCACAGTAGAAAATAAGATGATGTATGGGGTAGAGGTATGGGGGGTAGATGATGCTTGGAAAGAGATTGATAAAGTAAATAGATCCTTTTACAAATATATCTTAGGTCTACCAATAGCTTCACTGAATGGGGCAGCTCAGTTGGAACTAGGTAGATATTCGACCAAGACGAAAATTATTACAAGAGTTTTAAAAAACGTAAATGGAAAGGGTCATTGATAGTAAAACTTCAAGAAGTGATGGAACAACTAGGTATGGGAGATACTTGGATTAATAGGGAATATGTTATGAAGGGTCTTTGGAAAGATGTGGAAACAAGGTTAGAAGATATCGATATACAGGATATTTTTGGTAGCAAAAGTGAGAGAAGAACATTTAGAGTATATAGAGTAATAAAAACAGTTTGGAAGAAGGAAAAGTATAGACATATGTAATAAATTAGGACAGGAAGGATTGGTTTGGTCAAGAACAGGAGTTAGTAAATTGAAGGGTATAGGAGAAGATGAAGCAAATAAATGTCCAATGTGTAATGAAGAGAATACGGATTATCATTGTATATTACCTATATATTGTAAGCAAACAAAGATATGGGGAGATCAGGTTTGGCAAAAGAAATGGGGAAATTTGGATGGGGAAATAGTAATAAGGAAAATTTTGAATGTAAAAGGGGAAAAAATATAAAAGCCATGGGAAAGTATTTGGGTAAGGTACAGAGAAAGTGGGTAAGAATGGCTACAAAGGGAGAGGAAAAAGACATAGATAATGGATGATTACTATGAGCAAAAGATGAGCCTTCTCATTACGCAGATAACTTGAGGTCGTGTGTATTGAGGTCATAAATTATTATAGGTAAGTAACTAAGAAGTTATAAATGTAGTGTTTATCAGTACATAGTAAAATAGAAAAACAGATATTTGTGTTATATTTTATTGGGGAAATATTAAGTAAACAAATGTAAATTACTATGTAAAGGAGTGATTGTATTAATTGAATAAATTGAATTGAAATTGAAAGTAATACCATTAACCAGAGCATATTTAAGTAGCTGGTAGGGATAACTATCCTTTCCCATTAAGGGGCATGATGGAATAGGGGCTGCTATAATAATACAAACGTCTAATTTATCAGCATAATCTGCAATGGATTATTGAGCTTTATACCTAAGACCCTAGGTTAAAGAACACCACACAGTTTGGTTTAGGTAACTGTTGTCAATGGAAGAAGATGAAAAGATAAAAGTTTGATATGCACAACCATAGTATATAGAATACCAGAACCTCAATGCAATAAATAAAACAGCAAATTACATTAATATTGATTCATATATACATAACCCAAACCTAACCTAGGAACCACAAGGTCCATTACTATTTCACTGCACTTGCTATAGTGTATTGGCCTGTGCGTGCCTTCTATGGATAATGAAATTAAGTAATACTTGCAGTTAAACATATAGAATATTTTCCAATGAAAGTGCACAGTGGTAACTTAAAGTAGGTGTCTCAGATGGATGAAAATTGAAAAGGTAAAAGTTCTATATGCATAACCGTAGCATTATGAATACAATACTGTTATAATTACAGTAACACTGGTCACACTAGCTTCACTGTGCTTCGCACCTTTAGTGTTTTGGCCTATATTTGCTCCATGCATTCTAAGGTTAAATAATAATTTGCTGTTAGCATATAGAATATTTTGAGATGAAAGTGTACAATGATGAATTCAAGCAGTGACATATTTTCTCTGTGTTTAACAAATTACATGACAAATGAATGGGTACATATTAAGCCTATCAATTCATTTTGTAAGAGTACGAATGGGATACAAATGACATAAAAATAGCAACTATGGTTGATATTTAAGCATCATATTATTAATAAGATAAATGTGACATTGGATATATATGTCTGAAACACATGTTTGCTTATCTCTGAAATAATTCTGTTGCTCTGAGCATTTTGGATTGCTTTGAACCATTTGGAAGGGAAGTAAAGTTGTGGGTCCCATACTGTACATTTAAATCACTAGGAAAACCTCAAGCCTGAAAAAAACCTCTGAACAAAAGTTTACTGACCTTTAATGTCCTAAGTAAAATGGTATAACTAATGACCAAGAGATTTAATGAATGTAAATTAATCAAACAATTTAGATTTTATCATGTGCATAATTAATTTTTCTTAAATGTCCTTAATTGTTTGCACTCATATACACTGTTATGAGTTGCAAACAGGATTCATGTTGTTAAAGCAATATTATTATTATCATTATTATTATTATTATTATTGTTATTATTATTAATCATGTAGAGTAAGATAATGCTATGTAGTATTTTGTTGTGATGTGCTGTGGATTTTCAAGTGTAATTAATTTGGTTATTATTTATATGCTGTTAAAGATTTTCATTAATAAACTATATTTTTTAACTTGTAACAGATGCAATTCCTTCTGTTTTGTGCGGGTGTCCTTCCTATTTGTCAAAAACCTTCAAGAGAGGATCCTGAAGAGTGCAAGCAATGCTTGGAATACAACTTCAATGAAGTCTGCATTTACAGAGAGCTTGAGTGCCGAGGAAGAGCATATCAAGAAAACCACATTTCACATTATAGAGATACTACTTGAGAAGATTGCTTGCCATGAACTAAATGATGAGTGGATTATTAAAAAAAAGTCAGTGGTATATATTTTATTTTAGTGAGAGATAGTCCAGTGCCAAAAGTTGTGTGTTGCGCTACACTTGACAAGAACTTGGTTTTAGCAGCTTTTCTAAATGATGTCCAATTGCACCGGTTGCCAGCAACAGTGAGTAACACTGATCAAGTAAGATCACTTCTTTATATTTGTCTGAATTTCAGCAATCAAGGTCAAAATCAGCCTATTGACAATAAAATTGACTAATAGGGAATGCTTTAACAAATTTGTCTGTTAAGTTAGCAGAGAAAACAGAAGAAATTTCATTTATGAAAGACCAGGTTTCTTTGCTTAACTGTCACAAGTCACTGGCAGTGTATTCATGGGAAGCCATAGTTTTCTGGTCTCTGATACATTCCATCTCACCCATTGTTATAAGTTTTTAAGGAGTAGTACTTTGTTAATAATACCATGTCCAGTTATACTTTATCTTGAGTATTGACATATAACATATATATTCTGATGTACCCAATATATAGGAATGGTTAGATTATTTTTAAAAAACTTTATGAAGTATCACGGTGCATAAGAGCTAGGAATATTACAGAAATAGGTAATAATTTTGCTGAAATTTTGGTCAGTGAAATAAAAAATAAGGAAGTAATAGAACAGGTTAAACTATTGAAAATAAAGAAAGCTGCTGAAATAGATGGTGTACCCACAGAATTCCTAAGGGAATGGTGCACTAATGGGGATAGGGTGAAAGTACTTGCATATGTATTCAATGCAGTGAAAAGTAAAGCATACATATCACAAAATTGGAGAAAAGCAATTATACACCCAATATAATATAAAGGCAAAGGTACTATAGATAAACCTAACAGTTACAAGGGCATGGCTTTATTATCCAATGTAGGAAAAACATTTTACAAGTATTTTTACAGGTAGATTACAAAAATGGATAGAACAATACATCATACTATCCGAATACCAAATGGGTTTTCGAAAAGGAAGTAGAACTACTGACAACATATTCATTTTAAAAACCTTCATAGATAAATGCTTAAAAAATAAGAGAGGGAAATTATACTTGGCTTTTGTGGCTAATTGGCCTAAAATCAGCTTTGCACGAATTTGAAAATTCTTCTTCAGAATGAAGTCTAAAGGTGAACCAAGAAGAGATCCAAAGTGTAATATGTAAGAAAGGAGGAAAGCTGACTAAATATGAGAAATGGAAGAAAGGAAATAAGCAGTATGAGGTGGTATATGAGTGCATGTATTTAAGTACAAAAATGGACAGAGGGGGGAAATGGGAAAAGTAAAAAAGACTGGCACATCAAAAGGGAAAGCAGCTATGTCAGTCATAAAAGGATGTCTTTTTAAAATGCCACAGTTGGAAGTTAAATGGCTAAAAAGAATATATAATACAATGGTCGAAGCATGACTGATTTATGGTATTGCAATTTGGAGAATGGAAAATTTGTGGGAAATTGTTGGTATAGTATATAGATCATTTTGCAAAGAAATTCTCAGCTTACCAATTGCAGTGTAAAAGAAGTTGCTCATATAGAAATGGGGAGAGTTACAAGAAAAGTTTTGATTATGGAGAATGTTTTAAAATATTGGTACAGGATTTTAAACCTAAATAACAGCCTACCTAAGCAATGCTTAATATATCAAGAACTAACTAAGGGGTGACTGAGTAGCCTAAGGAAATATTTTAGAGAGTAATAGATAGGGTACATATGGAGAAAAAGAGAAACAAAAGTTTAGAGGATTTTAGAAAGAGGCAAGAAGACATTTCAAAGATATAGAAATACAAAAATTATTTAGCAATTTAGCAGGAATTTTATGTCAGGATGAAATGGGTATGGGAATGGGAAAATTATAGTGACAAAGCTAATAAGGAGAAAAAAGAGGGTATAGCATAGGCGAGAACAGGTGTGTGGAAGTTAGAAGGCTTTACTCAAGGGTAAGGTCCATTATGTGGAGGGAAAGAAGACTTGGAAGTATTTGATTTTAAGGAAATTGAAAACTGGAGAAATGAATTCATTCAGTTTAAATTTAAGAGGGATGAAAGAACAGTGTTGAACAAAATACACATAAAGGGGAGCAGAAGTATGGAACAGTGTTTATTTAGAGTTAAAAAGAAGTGGAAATAGACAGTGAAGAGAGAGGAAGAAAATTGATTTGTGTATATGGAGTGGATGTCTACTGAATGAGTGGCCAGGGGCAAATTTTCAGTAGGCAACCCTATATACATATTATAAACTTTCTAGCAATAAATATTTTACATTCAATTTTCATTTTACATTTTGAAAGAATCTAAACAATAAATTACAAGCTTTTGGAGATGGTTTACTTAACAAAGAATGCATACTTTTGGGGTTTCAAGATTGTTTGTAATTAACTCAGAATGGAGCTAATTTTTCACGTAAGGACAGTCAAAAAAAAAAAAAAATTATCTACTGAACCCTGCTCTCCACAATCATAGTAGGAATGATCTTCAATTTTAATTTTGTTTAAGTCTTCAGGTGTGGATATTTTCCCTAATCTGATTCTAAGAACAATAACTTTTACCTTTCAAGGAAGATTAACATGATAGAACCATGAATACTCTGTACAATTTTCTAAATATTGTAGCATTTAGTTTATCCCTTTTCTTGCCATTTATCAACTACTAATTTTTTTCAATAATCTTGAAATATAAGTGTATGACAAACCAGCCAAAGAATTCTCCTTTTTCTCTGCCTAATTTTGCTAATTTATCTACCATTTCATTGCGTTTATTGTTCTTATGTCCAGGAATCCAAAAGACTTTGACAAATATAGTATGTTTGTTTTAAATATTAAGTAATTTAAATTCAGCAAGTGGTAGTTACAACTGGAATGGTAATAAGCTGATTTTAGTGATTCTAAAGGCGAAAGATAATCTGTTAAAGTTACTAAATTCTTTAGAAAATTCAGAGTTGCATAAAGAATAGCCTGTTTAATAGCAAATATTTCAGTATTAAATACAGATGTAGAAGACAGTAGCTTGAATGTTGTTGAAATGAGATTTTCAATATAGAAGGCCGCACCTAGTGAGTTATCTTCCAAGCATTTTGAACCACTGATATATATTACTGTGGTTGAATTGCACATCATGTTAATATGAAGTGCATCTAATAATTTCTTATTTTTATCAGTATTACACATATTGTACTGGATGACTGAAGTGTTCGCATCTATTTCATATATAAGAATGTGTCATAAGATGAGCAACAAGGATAGATTGAAAATCAGTAAACAGTTTCTTTATATTCATTAACTAAGTGAAAAGCCTCAAGAACAGTTGGGTATTTTTCTCCTTTGTATTTCTTATAAGCAAATCAAGTTTCTGAAGTAACAACAAAAAAAACCCCTCAAAAACAACAGTAGTAGGCCCATTTTTTGGATCCCGAGGAATAATCACAAATATATTTATAAAATAGAGGAGATATAAATTTATTAGAAGTATTCAAGATGCAATTACACAGAATATTATGAAATATTCTGTAGCTATCTTTCGAAACCATGCATATGGCTTAAACAGCATGTAAAATGTATTATCGTTCAGAAAGCAGTTTATTTTTACAAATGACTCTCTTTTTATTGTTGTAACTGTTATTGTTGTTGCACATTTGTTATAATCATTGTTACAATTTTTTCTCATAACTTACGTTTTCATGTAACTGTTATAATTTATGATAAAACATTTTTTTTTTGTAGTATTCATCTGTAACTTTTTGTTTAAAATCACTAAATTTATATGTTTATTCTGTGTCACTAGGCAAGCTCATTTATGAGCCAGACTAATAAATAAATAAATAATGGTTGGTAAGTTGCAACCCTTTAGACAAAAATGTTATATCCAGCTGTTCTCTTCCAAAATCTAAAGGAAATTCTTTTAAATTTAAATTTTCATCCTATGCAGTTTTCTTCCTCATATGATGTTAATATGTTCACAGCATTTCTTAGTTTGTTTATAAACAAATTCATCTGCATGGAGTATCATACTTTGTCCATCATGGCAGTCCACAAATATAGGTAGTTGTTGAATTTTTTTTCAAATAAATAAAATATTATCACTGTAATTGAAATATGCCTAATTTTATAATTACACCTTTAATAAAAATTTCTTTCCTCTTGTCATCCTCTCTATTTTCTTAATACTGGGAATTCATCTCTGGCTGCAATAGTTGCCCAAATTATGCTTTTTCTAACCTATACATGCCTTTGCTATAAAGCTGATTTTACATGAAGCCAAAAATTCCTTTTTTAAAATGTTTCTGTATCAGTTGCTGTGAAACTACATACATTAACATACTTTTTCCCCCCACATAGATTAGATTAGATTAGATTTGATTGTATTCTGTGAGTTCACTAGCAGCCATAAAGGCTTGTGAACATAGAACATGTCAAGGAAATGTACAAAAATTATATATAAACATAAATATTACATAGAATGTGGAACATTTGAAATAAAATACACATACTATATGCGTGTTAAGGAAATGTACAATAAAGTTACATATATGCATAAATATTACATAGTATACAGAACATTTAAAATAAAATAAAGACATATTATATACAAAATGAAACAAATCAAGTGTAATTTTGTACAGAGTTGAATACCTCCTTACCGTTATAAGGTTAACATACGTATGGTCAAGAACAGTTATTTTAACATTCACTAGGATTTTACCTTTGTTCTATTTGATTTGTAATGCATAGCGTTTACTGTCAGTTCTTAATATACATACATTTAAATAGCTTCATTAATTCTAGAGCGGGCATCAAATATGACTGGCAATTGTCATTAATATTTACTAATACTACTCACAGAGCTATATAAGTATTATCATCAGGATAATTTGTCATTCAGATAATCTTGTACAGAATAATATGCTTTTGAGCATAGGTACTCTTTAACAGCAGTTTTAAAGACATTGAAATTGTCAACTTTTCTCTTAAGATCATTAGGGAGAGTATTAAATATTTTTATGGTCTCGTAATATACACCTTTCTGGAAGCAAGAAAGCTTTGCACTGGGATGATGGATGTTACCCTTTTGTCTAGTGTTTATCTCATGAATTTCCATGTTTGTAATAAAAAGCCATGTGTCATTTTAGTAATTTCTCCAAAGTGGGGCTGTAAGGGGCCACACTAAAAAAAAAAACTGATGCATCCATTACTTTAAAATAATTTGCACAGTGAAATTGGAAATCTTTGCTACGTATTGCTATTTAAAACTTTCGATAGGATAATGCTTAGGAAATTAAATTAAGTTTTCCTTACTACATGTATTTGTGTATGTCAGCCATTTCATTGTCTTTATTGGTTATAAAGAGAAAATTTTTAAAGGTTTCGATCACAAAATAAGCATAGGATTAAGGCATGTTTTAATGTTTATTAATGTCCCAGAAACAAATTAGCATTTAATGATGTATGCATTGCACTGCAAATCATAATTTACTTCAAATTAAATGGCATGGCAACTTCTCTTTTTGGTTGAACTTGAGCTCCCCTTCTTCCATCCCTAAAACTAACTTTAGAATTTGAACCTCGAGGAATGGAAAATAATGTATTGGGATTAGTGTACCTGGACTGAGTTGGATGATGGCTTCCTACTGTGACGTCATATGCTCAGTGTTGTGGCCTAATTCCTAGTAGGCATTGCCAGCGGTCCTTTGAATGTAGCAGCCACATTGAAAAATTACTTTGTAAATGTAGTGGATAAACTATCAGGAGAAAACAAAGAATAATGACAATGTGAACATATTCCCACAAACTTAAAACAATGCCTATATTTGCAGTTTTCAATGAAGAAATGAAAACTATTCTTAAAAATATAAAAAACAGCTGTTCATAGGGTTTAGATGAAACACCTAATTCCATCCTTAAGAAATGTGCTCAATTTCTGATAGATATTGCTAATTTCCCTTATCCTACAGGGCTCTTTACAAATTATACTTCATAACAACCCAAATCATACCAATATATAAAAAGAGATGTAAAGATAGAATAGAAAATTGCAGACCAGTAGCATTGTTGTCCTTCATATAAAAAGTATTATATGAAGAGTAATGCACAATTGAAATGAATAATTTATCCTGAAATATAAAATACTGAGCTTCATGCAAAATAGGTTTGTGAAAGGGAAATCAATAGACACAGCAATATTTATTTGTATGATGTATTTAACTCATAAATGAACAAGAACATAATATCAGGCTATTTTTCAAAGCATTTGATCTGGTACACTATGAAATACTTTTAAAGATATCAGGCTGCTATTGCATAAGAGGAAAACCTAACTGTTGTTTCAAGTCATATTTAAGTGGATGTGAACAGGTTGTGGAAGTAATATAGCAAAATGAGAAAACACAAAACATACAAGTCAAGACAAAAAACATGTGACGTGTGGAATGTTACAAGCTTTGTCTTTGGAATGTTATTGTTTTTTTATATATATATAAATGATTTATCAGCATTCCTCTATTTTCATGTTATCATTCTATTTGCCAATATTAAAAATAACTGCAAAAAGGTGGTCTACTTAGCATTTCAGTGCTAAGACAAAAAATGCATGAATAATTCACATAAAATAAACTGATTATCAGAACTGAAAACTCTGCAGTTACCTCACTCCTTAACAGACAATAGCTAAACCCATATGTCACAGTTTATATCAATGACTGAAGTCATTCAATATGAACCCTCTCAGCCTTTGGCTTGATGAGCATCTAAAATGGAATTCTCATACAGAAAAACTATCTGTTAAAAAGTCAAATGAATTTCAATTCTAGAGTTGTTAAAAAGGAAGTAAATTTTAACATAATTAGAAACCTGTGTTTTGTTTATTTTAACAGTTTTATAAGATATGGGATAATATACCAGGAAAATATATTGCGGAAAACACAGTCTTAGCTACAAGACTTGACCAATTGGAACAATATAATAGACTTGAAACCAATAGATTCTTGTAAACCTGGATTCAAATTATGCAGCATTTTCTCCTCCCTACATTTGAGGTAACTCTCAGGTGCTGGAGGAATGGACTGGAGGAATCATGCCGAACATAGAACTACTTCTGGGGCTTACAGACAGGTCCTGTGTAGGGGCTAAGTTGGAAGCAGGCATCTAAGGCCTCTCCCCAAGGACAAACATTATTAGTATAAACCTTGGGAAATATTTGCTAATCTGAGTTGTGCATACAGAGGACTTGAGAAAGGTTACCATGAAAAAATTATTCTCATCCTCACAAATACTCAAAGTGTTCTAAAAGAATTCTTCTCAGACCAGGTAAAATCAAAACTAGTATGGGAATGCCTAAATATTTTGACTGCCCTATCTTCTCACAACAGCTCAAAACTGTAGTAGGTGCTGGGGCATCAGAGCATTCAAGGAAATGAAAAAGCAGACCAGTTAGCCAAAAAATGTTACCCAGATACTTGTTGTTAGCTTTGAAACCATGGTTGGAATCAGTGCATGTCATGCTTAAAGCTCAGTCAAGATATGAATTAGATAAGAGACACCAACTTAGGTGAAAAACCTACCATGGACAAATACTGGACAGGAATCTGGTTTTAAGACCAAATAACCCTCTTTGCTCATCTCTACTCATATCAGACAGAAAAGAAATAAGAAGGCTAGTTGCATTATTAACTGCTGGACATGGACATTTTAGGAAACATCTACATACAGTGACCTCAATAAAGATGAACCCATCTGCCAAATGTGCAAACAGAAAGAGGAGACTGCCTCACACATTCGGTTTGATGTCAGTTTCTGGAAAGGAAGAGATTTGCTTTTTGTATAACATAGAGAGGTTTAGAAATGGATTATGACATTGGAGCCAGAATACTCTGACTTATTCAAGGAAAAGAGTTTGGGAGACAATATTAACATCCCTTTCATTGGGGCTACACAATAAGCCTTTTAGCCTGACGTGCAGGAGATCCTGAGCTTCTTGTAACCCCATGTTACCTAACTTACTCTCAGCATTTCAGCACTTCCAGAATTAGTTATTTTAGAACTAACAACATATGTTAGGAAGCACATAAATTTTTAATTTAATGATAGCATACATAACTACAATACAAGAAATAGGAGCCAATTGAACCCAACTACTAACAAAACTGCCCTTCTGGTAGAAATTTAATTTATCATGGAATTAAGTTATACAACAGATTACTCAATAGATGAATTCATGGAACATATTTAGTACATTTTCACAATTTTAAATACTTTGTATATCATCACCATCATCATCATCATCATCATCATCATCATCATCATCATCATCATCATCATTCCTTTTCTCACTCTGTGTATAGTTATATTATCACATTTTAGAAGTATTGTTTTTAGAATGTGTATTGTCCTTTTTTTATTTTACTGCAAATTTATATTAAGAGCATGATGTGTCTCATACTTGATATACGTAAAATGAGATAAAGTAAACCAATAAGGTTTTAGTGCTTCTGTTCTTTAATTCTGGTTTATATTACAACTCTATCTGTATTTATGTGGCAAAGAGGCTAATAAATATATATAGTGCACAGTGATAAGCATCTCACTGAGAAATGTTGCTTTTCTTTGGGAGGGTGGGCAGTTTTAACGTCCCTTTTAACAATTCAGGTTTGCAGAGATGGTGAATGAAATGAGAAAAAGGATGCTCAAGTGACTGTAGGATCCACCGGGCTGAAGGTTGCACAACATTTGTGAAGATAATGGAAAACCCCAGAAAAACCTGATCCAGATTTAAGCTTGAGGCCCTCCAAGTTGGAAGGCAGGCATGCTACCCCTAAGCCACATTTGGACTAGAGGGTGTGGTGGCTGTTAGTTTATTTTGATACCCTTTTCTTCGTAGTAGAAGGGGGGTTTTATTTAATGACTCAATAGCAAATGAATCTACTATATATGTCTCCAAGTTAAGCATTTTTTCTGTAGCATACCACACATTATTTGGCAATTGGAGCTGAGCAATGGTCTTCACTTTTGACAACGAATGCCCGGTGTCACCTTTATAGGTTGTCTCCAATATCTGCTGTAGATTTTGCTACTGGCTGCTACCATGGTTGGCTATGAGATCTTTCTCTCAGGGTATGCTTGGGCATATTTTGAAAGGATTACACCAGTTTAAATTGACTGAGAAATTTTAATGTGATCTAATTCTTTGAGCTAATGAATCAAGTTGCCAATCATTTGAAGATAAAGAATGAAACTGATTATGATTCATAGCACTCGAAACTATAACAATTGACTCATTACACCTGCTAACTTCTGCAGGTTTATTTTATGGTTTGAAATAACTGTTTCCGCAATAAAAGAAACTAGAAGCATAAATTGCCGTGAGATGCTAAAATGGTTACCAGCAAAACCCCTCACAATGGCCGCTAACTCTTACTTACACAAGCGCGTCACTGACCGCCTAAAATAACATATGAGTAAACATCAGATTAAGTGACTAACTCTCAAGAGAGAGTGTCACGATTGCATGCATGCATGAAGGTGTGCATGAACGAATGTCTCTGATTAGAATGCATGCCCTTATATTAACTTAACCCTTTGCTGCGCATAGAGTATTAGCTAGTTGTTCTCCAAGCAGAATTGTGTCTATTTAAATTCTGAGCTGCTACTACAGATGTTAAAATAAAAGTAACCTATATACACGCATAATTATATCTTTTAGTAGCTAAATTAAATTGATTAATTAATAACTCATTTAAAATTGGTTTCAAGTCAATAAGATTAAACGTTATTTCAATAATTTATAACTGCAAACATCAACCCTTTTGTAGACAAACAACACTTATATACATGCACCCCTTTGCAATGCATCTGTATAACTCCGCAATATTAATGGCAATGGAATTCGTTACTTCAGGATATTAAAAACCGGAATAAAATCTGCTATACTTAAGTAAAATAAATACAATAATTTCTGCAAAATTATTATGGTACTCACCCTTAAAATGTTTACATCCCTGCCATTATTGCAGCGAAGATATTGCAGCATGTCCATAAAATGTTAGCTAGACTATTCTCTTGCACCATACAAATGTTATACATACACTTAAGATTATTAATGGTTTCGTATGTACACCCTTGTATTAGTTTTGAATTTCCACCCCTTTTGCCTGATGATAAGTGAGGAAGCACCCAATTCTACACAACGCAATATCACACTGCTTGCACTTGTATTGTGACTGTATGCCACGACCTGATGGTATTTTCCTTTTCTTCACTATGCATTGAGCACACGATTTCACCCGGCCTTGAATTTTTATGAGGGCGTGAAGAGAACTTTGTGCAGGAGTAGCAGAAGGTAGGCTACGCTGAAATCCCACTCGCTTACATGATGTGAAGTCTGCGATTAACTGTTGCACTAAATTTTGCCTGTAGTAAAGAAGCCTGTAGAAGCATGGCTGTAGAAGCAGGTCTGTTTGAAATGTCATATATAATAAAACTATTAACGATAGCAACATTCACTACGAAATGGAACAGGTATTTCCACCATTTTTTGAGGGTCGGCCGACACTGTAATACTCCCTCCTTTGGTCTGCCAGATCAATCCCTGCCATATTACGAGTATAGTTTATCCCTGCATTAGGACAAGGTATCTTTATTTGTTCTTTTCCCTTGCCATTTTGCCTTTCTACTTCCCCATCAGTTCTAAGATCGGAGTTTGTAGATAATAAAAAAACGTCCCTGTTATCATGCCAAACAACCGCAGTTACACCTTCATGTTGCAGTTTGCGAGATTCGCCCCTTTTCAATTTTAGTTGTTTTGGCTTTGAAAATTGTTTTGGCCAGTCTTTCCTTCCAGCACAAGTTGTACCACATGCATACATTTTCCTGTCCAAAAGTAATTTCATTAGCAGCGTGGAAGTAAAAAAATTATCAAAATATATGTGATGCCAAAACCCCGTATATTTTTCACACATGTCTAAAACAACCTGTTCCCCAAGTAGAAGATCGCTGTTTCTTGCCTCTTTTTTTCCCAGATAGATTTTACATTCCAATAAATACCCACTTTTACTATCCGCAATACCCCATGCCTTTATCCCCCATTTTGTTGGTTTAGCAGGCATATATTGTTTTAAAAAGAAGCGTTCTTTGAAGCCTATCATCGCATCGTCAACAGAAAGTTCACAATTTGGTTTGTAGACATTCGCAAACTTTTTTATTATGTCTAAAGCAGGTCGTACTTTATACATATAATCATAAGAATCTACTCCTAATCGTGACCTTGCAGTTTCATCATTCAGGTGAAGGTACTGCGATATCCTTTGAAAGCAGAGCAACGTCATTACTTGTCTTACAATTGGACAAATGCAAAAATCCCCCAAAAAGTAATCTCTGGTTTCAGGTAAATCCACCATCCCCATATATATCAAAATACCTAAATAGGCCTGTATCTCCCTTGAATTTGTAACTTCCCATTTTGGATCTGCCTTTTTAGCTTGAATCTGAGCTGCATATCTGTTGGTTTCCTCCGCGATTTTTCCACAAAAATTGGAATCTATAAAAAGTTCAAGATAATCTACTTCTGGACTTCCTGTAGGAATGGAATGATTTGCACCTGTAGGGGATGAAAATGTTTCTAACTTATTGAAAGTCAAATTGGAGGTCCACTGTGCCAGTACTGCTTTAGTTTTAATTTGTCATTCACTAGCTTTAGCTCCCTGTTCTGCTACCTGTATCTCAGCACTCTCACTGTCGCTTTGTTTCTTATCACTGTCTTCCACTAACTCACCAAACCAAGATTCGTTGGAGCTATTTTCGCGATCTAATTCCTCGTAAACTGCTGCAAGTATTTCCTCGTCTGTTACCAATACCTTTTCACTACAGCGTTTTCTAGACTGTGATGTACTTGGAACAGCCTCCATCATACTGATATAGCTATAAATGCGACAGGAAACTGCTTACTTGCACAACTGCACCCGGCTGTAAACAGTGCTATTTATGGTTTGCTATTACATTCTGGCTTGCAAAATCGCTGGAACAATGCAGCAGGTGTACGTTTACATCGACACAGCTCCTAAAAGCTGCGCTCAGCATAAGCAGAACCTATAAACACACTTACTACGTTCTACTACGTTATGCGCAGCAGGGCATTTATCATTTCACTACGCTTTACTACGCTATGCGTCGCATAGGGTTAAGCCCCACCTACATATCACTAACCCTACCAACGTTACTTCTCATGCGACCCAATTTTCAAAATTCTACGTATGCATCCCTTACCTTGTTACTAAACAGTAGCTCCCAGAATCTAAGAATTTCATTCCCTTTTTCTTTTACAGAATTTTGGTCTACGTGACTCTGAAAATGTACTGAGCTTATAACCTAACTGCATTCCAGGAACCTTCATACTAATGCATTCACTCCTCGGCTGTTACTAATGTCGTTGCTTGCTAACTACCTTTTTCTCCAGATAAATCTTTTCAGCTCTAAGCTTGTTACACTATACATTGATTTAAAATATAGAAATTATTTATTGCAATTATTTTTCTATCTTACTCTTATTTCTTTATTAAATTATTTATATCTTCCTATCAATTACATCAAATTGCCTGGTTACATTTGTTTATTATTCTCAATAATAAAAGAATGTACATGTTTGCTCAAATAAAATTTTAACTTTAAAATTAATCTGATCCCCTGTTGGCAACTCTTTCAATTTTCATACAGTTATTTTACAGATTTCCTCTATACCACTTAGGATTGCATACAAATATTTCATTGACAGTTAATAACCCTTATATACATAAGCACAATACTCCTTATACTATTTTTACTATGCTATTTTTCTTTACATTGTTAATTTTTCTTCTGAATTTATATAAATTTCCAAGAGTCTGCTTTCTTTATATTTGGTTTTCAGTTTGTCTTTGTTTGAGTATTTTGGTTAAGCACTGATTCTAATTTTGTTAAGTTCACTGCACTTCATTGTTTTCTACTTAATACTACATTTTTTACAATTTTGAACTTATGCTATATTCACAATTTTCAGAACCTTGTCTTCCATATCACACATATTTATTATAATCATCTATAAACAAAATTGCTCCCACAAATTCAATTATCGAAAGTTAGAAGTACCTGACTGCATCCTACTAATTGCACTCATTCCTGCTAAACTATATTTACATTTCTATTTTCACTCATCTGATTCTGGCTATTTCCTACTATTTTCCTCATCATTTCTATTGCTTCTGCCCTATCTTTTTCTATTGGTGAATTTATCCCACTTCTATTTCTATCTTCTTGTCTAGGTGATCTAGGTCAAAATTCATAATTGAATAGTGAATTTGCAAAATGACTTAAGTCCTGAGGCATAAACTTTCAAGAACAACTAAAAACTGTTTATAGTCGCACAGAAGCGAGTTTTATAATAACCTATAATATAATTTTAAATATAAAAGCATGCTGCATTAAACTATCACAGAAGTATATACTTTTCTATCCCTCTTCAGGTCAGAAAAAATAAAACGTAAGCGGAACTTAAGTATTTTTCAAATTAACTTCAATTTTGGTTCATAGAAATGTAATTCTGAGGTATAAAAACATATTACATTATGGCATTTATTCATTAAAACATGAAGAATACATAGAAATTGCTTAACTAAATTATCTGAAACATCACCAGAGTGTATAAGCATGTAACAAATACTTTTCAAAATCAACCCACAATATAACTTGTGGTTTTAATGATTCTTTTTTGTTTCCCAGGCTAAAATACCTTCAAAAAATGCTTTGATGTCTTCATTGTCTGGAATGTATTTAAACATTTTGTGTATATCTTGAAGTTTGATTTCATTGATTGGGCATATGCCATTAGGATAAGCTTTTCTGGTAGGAAGGTCAGGGAAATGTGGATACGTTGGCCCAAGTATGAAAGAATATTGAATTGCTCCCTTAATGAATGGTTTGCCACCACTACACCCAATTGTTCTGCAGAAAAGCAGAATTCCATAAAAGTTGAAACACTGAAGTATACCTTTTTGTCCCTGGGAACATCCTTAACGGAAGTCTCTATGGAATTGGCAGTTTTTTTGTAAACATGTGGCCACCAGTTACTGAAATCATACACATCCTCACTTTCAACTATAGTAACTGTAAAATTTCCTTTAGCACTCAAACAAACTATGTGTTCTCACACATCCTTCATTGTATAAAGTCTGTCCACTTGCCTCAAATGTCTTTTCACTACTGCAAAGCCCCTATCTGATGGTAAAAAGGAGTGTCCTCTCCTCTGATAGGGAAAAGAAGTTTGATGCTCAAGAAACGCTTCTGAGCAGTTAATGCCATTAAAAACCTGATAAGTATGTTGTTCTCATTTTGCCCCGAACAACTGTTGCAAAACAGCCAGAGTTCTTTAATACTGGTTGAAATAGAGGTATTGAAGTAATGGAGGGGAAAACTGCATACCTCATTTGGACTTTTTCTAGCTTATCCCTCATGGTAGATATAGAAGGATGCTGAATTAGTTTTCATATTATGTACAGAGAAAAGTGGAACAGTACATTATCGATAATAATACATGCTCTGAACTGGTATTTTAGGCAAGCATATGTTTTACATGTAATCAAACATAACAGCAAGAAAATCCCCTCTCTCTCAACACTTAACTTGGTTACGTCTTCCAGTACTTTATAAAACTTTTTGCTGCGACATTTGTGAGCCATGAGTTCTGCTGCAGCTACACATTTAGTACAATTGTTTAGTGAACTGCATTTTATTCTAATGTTCAATTCTTCACACGTAATGCACGTATCTACACTGGGCCTACCAAACCTTAAATGGAAATGGGATATTGAAATATCTGTGATAATAGTGATAAGATAACATTGCTCTTAGGATTTTTGGCAAAACCTTTCCATGCATTTTTTTGCATTCAGTTCGCTATTTGGATAATAAACTTCAGTGTTTCCATAGTGGGTTTGTTTAGCAGAAAATGGGGATATATAAGCATGATTAGAAGCAAGTACATCAGCCTCTTTTGCATTCCCTGGTTTATGTTTTCCGTTGATCTTTAGGGAGCTGGCCAATAAGCAGTAAGTTGCATAATTTCTTCGCCCTGGATTCAGTAATGCAGTAAATACTAGAAAGGCTTTTTTAAAAACCTCTATTCGCTTATCCAAATCTTTAACATAATACTTGAACACAGCTGACCATTTACCAGGCTTTTCCTTCCTACCTCTTCATCTTTTCACGGCTGTGGATACTATCTGTCCCTGTAAGAATACGTCCTGTTGATTTTTTGTTTCAAATGCAGTTACGTAATTAACTGTTTCTAATAATGCACTTTCAGTAATCAAGGTGAAACATTTTCTCTTGCATCTGAGAATAAAAAGATACATTATAAATAAGAGCCTCAATGCATTTTTGAGTTCCAATCATTACATGCATAATAATGTGCGCAGCAATCACTTTGAAACAAAGAATTTAGTCTTAGTTCGCTTACCCACAAGCAGGCCCAGTTTGCCTAGCTGAAACTAATTTGCCCATGTGATTTGTGTGCTCCGAACCTTTAATTTTTGCACATTTTACTGTAGCTCTCCTATTTCAGAACTTCTTTTAATGCCCCTTTCCCCTTTTTCCGCCATTATCATCACAACTTTCTGCACTATCAGTACATAAACCACTGCTATTAGATGCCATTGTGATTTTCTACTGTCTAATCTTAGGCCTACCACACAAACAAAGGTATGTATTACCAACCTTGATCTATGTGTAAAATTAATTACAAGCAAAACAGCTTAAGTCCTGGACTAAAGTTGTTTTACCACTAATCACGAATAATCGAACAATGAAAACGCAATACAGAAGCCGCGGAATAAAGTAATTTTGTCACCAAATGATGCAGCTTGGGCCTCAGAACATCTCTGTAATCCTAACTCCAATCCATAAAAATGTGGACTTAAGTCATTTTGTAAATTCACTATTCAATTATTTTCAGGTCTCCAATATTCATTACTTGAGTTATGTCTACCTCTAAACTGCCAATTTAATCCTATTAGTCAATCAAATCTTCTCATATTCATATAATTGACCTGAATATGTCTACCTCTATTGCATAAATTTCTATTTTGCTGATTTCTATCAAAACGATTTCTGTTTCTATTTTCCCACTGTGCATGTTCTGATCTAGGAACTGGACCTCTATATCTATTCCTAATGTCATATTGATTTCTATTTCTATGAAACTGTGCCCCTTGTACGAAGAAGTGTGAACTTTCCATTGCATTTCTTGTTTGATTTCTATCAATTTCTGCTCCGGACTTTTGTTTGTTACTCTCTAGTGCTATCAGCAAATAAATTATTTCTGATGCATTATTTGGCTTTGTTGTTACTACACAATGCTGAATAGTTTCTGGAAAATGTGTCGTTAAAATATTTATGAGATCTTTATCACTTATTGGTGGACCTAGCATTCTTGCTTTCCTTGTTAATTTCATAGAAAAATGCAATGCAACAGCAAAAAACTTTTTTCGAAAATGTAGGTTTTCTTTATGCATTTTGACCTCCTAAATTTGAAAATGATACTCAAAACATCATATCATCCACAGTTTTGCATAAATCGCATATTTTGCAATAATGATATCACATATAGAAGTAGTATATATATATATATATATATATATATATAGCACATGAATCATGCAGAAGTAGAATACAAGTTTAAAACAAATACACACACATTGTACAGAGGTATACAGAGAATGCATGCACTAACATCATTCATTCCATGCTTTCTTAGTTGTCATGGCATGGCCCCTCCTTTTCCTGTTATAGGGAATATCCGTGTGCTCATCCAGCAGTAGTCACCCATCATCCGAACATCCCAAGTCCCTGGTATCGTCGTTCCATGTCTTTGACATCTTGGTGAAATCTTTCACCCTGTTCCTCACTTTGGAGAAAAAAGGTCAAGGTACAAATTCCAAAAAGTGTAACTTCAAACTCATTGAGCATCTCAGCATTTTGAATTTCATCAGCATGTTCTCAACTATGTCGATATACTCTGGGCTACAATTGTTTTCCAAGAAGTGTTGAACCACACACTTAAAGGCAGTCCAGGCTTCTCACTCCATGGCATTCATTGAATGAAGGAAATCTTCATCTACCATTAGTTTCCGAATATCGGGACCAATGAACATGACCTCTTTCAACTTAGCATCTGACAGGTTGGTGAACTTGTAACATAGATATTTGAAACAGTTGCCACACTTAGGTAATGCCTTGACAAACTGCTTCATTATGCCCAGTTTGATGTGCAGAGGTGGCAAGAGTATTCTGTGTCTTTTCACTAGAGTGTCATACTTGATATTTTTGTCCACTGGAACCAGTTCCAACCTTCGGGGCCACTGTTTTTGCTCTCAATATTTGTCACGAGCCCAACTGTCCCATTCACAGATGAAACAGGGGAACTTGGTATATCCTGATTGTTGTCCTAGAATCACACCCTACACTGTCAAATCATCACACATCATCCAGTTGTGATCCTCATAATGAATGGTAGTAAGAAGCGCCAATGTTGTCATATGTTTCCTTCAGGTGCACAGAATGGCCTACAGGCATTGAGGCATACATGTTACCATTGTACAGCAGAACTGCCTTCAGGCTTCGTTTAGATGAGTCAATAAACAGTCTCAAGTCACCTGGTACATACAGAATGTTGAACTGACCCACCAAATCTTGTACATCACTGCAGTACACTAACACGTCGTTTTGAGCAAAATATTGTGTGAATATCAAGTCTCTTTTTCTGTAAAATGTAACGGACGTACCAACTGCTAACATATGTCTTTCATGCAGTCTTGAACCTAGGAGCTCTGCTTTATCCTTTGTCAGTCCCAGATCACAGACTAAATCATTTAGATCTGCCTGAGTGAACAGAAGAGGGCCCTCACCTGTGTCTACTTCAAACTCAGTCTCCTGCACAGTATCTGTGTCTTCACTGTCGTCGTCCGTATATAATGTCTGCAGAGACTGTGGAGTAGGTATATCTGGGCCATGTGGAACAGGACAAATTGCTGAGCGAATGTTGTTGGGATACTCAATAATCTTCTTGTTTTTCTTGTTGAAACCTGTAACCTTACAAGAGCAGAAGTAGTAGTCGTCGGTATGATTCTGTTGCTCCCGCCAGACCATAGGGATGCCAAATCATAATGACTTCTTCTTTCCTGCCCCTCACCATCGTAAATCTTCTACACACACAACACACATGATCCATGGAGCCCATGCTTTATTGATGTTGCCTAGTTTCACTCCGAAATAGGCATGGTAGACCTTTCTCATGAAGGCAGTAATGTTTCTTCAGTCTTTTTTCACCACAACTTCACCACAAATATAACAAAAACAGTTAGGAGAGTTTACACAGCTTCGATACACATTGTACACTAACACATACTTCCTTGCACAAGCACAACATAGTGACAGACAGGCAGCACCATTTGCAATGTGACAGTTCACTGTGTGCTGCTAAGGGCGCAAGTGCTGAACAGTTGAAAGCGATGCGTCACTTCTGAGCTTCATGTGGTGTTTTCATGTATATCATCATTATTGCAAAATATGCAATTTGTGCAAAAACTGTGAGTGATCCGATATTTTGAGTATCATTTTCGAATTCAGGAGGTTGAAATACATAAAGAATGTCTACATTTTCGAAGAAAGTTTTGGTAATGTTGCTCCAGAGGTCGACGTGTCATGGCGGGTGCCATGCAACGTCAGGCAGGCTACCTTGTAGAAAAAAAACATCGCTAAAATTTTGCGAATGTGTGGAATTTGGCTTTTTAAATGCCCCAAAATTGTTTAAGTACTTCTGGTTATGTATTCTGGCGCAATTTATTGAATTGGTTATGTACTCTGGCGTGATTTTGTCACTAGTCAACAATCAACATGAATAACCTAAGCATTGTTGCAGAGAATGAGATCTATGACGCTGTCCTATTGGAAAATTGGGACATAGAACAACTTGCAGAAGAGCTAGCAAGCTTAGGAAACATTCGGCACTTCTCATGAGCTCTTCAACTCATACGTACATGAGTTCATGTACAGGAACAGCTGTCCCAATCGGAGAATTTCAGAATTTTCTTGTGACACTCTCCGAGAATTATCCTGCGACATAACATCTTCACAGCTCTCTTTTGGTTCGTCTTCTCCCTCAGAACTTCCTTTTCAACTTTCTTTTCTTCCAACATTTTATATTTTTTTATTGTCATCCTCAGAACTTCATCTTTCTTCTACATCTGTCATCCTTATATGCATCGATGCAAAACAGCCTTTATTAAGGCTAACAATTGCATGGTGAAAGAGCAGATATGTCCTTGGACATAATTATAGTAGCATTCATTATTGTTTATTGTATTACATTTGCTTATTCTTCGTGGTAATTGTTTAGTTCTGTTACATTTGTTTACTGCTACGTGATAATTATTTAGTTCTGTTACATTTGTTTACTGCTACGCGGTAATTATTTAGCCATATTGCATTTGCTTACTCTTGCACAGTAATCATTCAATTGTATTACATTTATTTAGTAGTGCACGAGCGCTAATGGTCATTACTAAACGCCACGCATTAGACAATAACAATATTTTTTTACTGCTTCGTGCAGTTATTACATAATTTTATTCCATTTGTTTACTGTTTCGCGTTAATATTCAATTTTATTGCATTTATTCACTATTTCGCACTTTTCTATTACGACAGTGTGGAACAGTTCGCAACAATACCAAACTGTTTCCGGTTTTACTAATGCGACAGCGTTTTTTCCGTTTAACAGTTGGTACCTGACATTGCGCATTTACATTGTCCGCCATGACACGTCGACCTCTGGAGCAACATTACCAAAGTTTTTATGACCTTGCAATTTGTTGCATTGTGTGATTAACCATTGAATAGTCAGTTCTCTGATTATATTTTCCGTTACTCAATTCTAATCTAATGCTTGCTTGCCTATTTGCTCCCCAATATCTAGTCATGAACATATTTGTAAAGGCCCTGAAGTCATTGTCATTTCCTACAGTTATATGTAGCCAAGTTGCTGCATTTCCCTTAAAATATTTCCTGAGCGCTTAAAATAACACACGAGTAATCACCAGATTAAATGACTAATTCTCAAGAAAGAGTGTCATGAATGTACGCATGAATATGTGCACAAATGAATGTCTCTGATTGGACTGCAGGCCCTTATATTAACTAAGTTCTGCCTACATATCACTATCCTTAGCAACGTTACTTCTCATGCGAGCCAATCTTCAAAATCCTATGTGTGCATCTCTTACCTTGTTACTAAGCGGCACCTCCCCGAATCTAAGAATTTCATTACCTTTCTCTCTTACAGAATTCTGGTCTATGTGGACTCTGCAAACATACTGAACTTATAACCTAACTGCATTTTAGGAATCTTTATACTAACATGTCCGCTCCTTGGCTGTTATTAATGACTGCTCGCTAATTACCTTTTTCTCTGGATTAAATCTTTTCAGCTCAAGCTTGTTACATTATACATTGAGTTAATATACGCAAATTATTTATTGCAATTATTTCTTTGTCTTACTGTTATTTCTTTAATTAATTATTTATATCTTTCTGTCAATAATTATGGTATCACAATGATCATTTCCACTGCAGTCTCAAATAAAAATAGCATAAGCAAACCTCTCATATTTCATTGCATGGAAAATAATAAAAATTGAGTGATGCAATTTACACTGTCATTATTTACCTTAATTATAATTATTTTATAGCATCAAGTAACGTCATGCAATATGAATTCATGAACTCAGGAATGATTTGCTTGAAATTATATTATGTTTCTGCCTTATGTTTCCATCTCTTGCATGGCAAACACTAAACCTCAACAGTTTGAAGAAACGTTACAGAACTGAAAAAATGATTGAGTGCACAATGACAGCAGGAAATATTCTATCACCATTTTATTATCAACTGTAAGGTTTACAGAGATTACACATGCTCAGTTATGTTTTACATCTGTATACATAAAACACAAAGACAGGTGTATGGTATGATAAAGACATGCATTGCATTTGGACATCTTGGGATTATATTTTGACATCAACTCATGTATCCCCCCCCCACCCAACTATCTCAAAGGAATTGTTATATTCTGAAAGGATACGTTCAGTAATAAAAGTTCAATCTGAATTCCAGGGTAGACAGAAATCTTGGTTCTGGCTTTTAAAATCACCAGTTTTAAACCCCAAAGAAAAAAGTTTTCTAATTAATATTTCTGTAAAATAAGAAGTGTCGTAAAAATCAAGAGGAGATTTTCTTCAGATCCCAGATTCATGAATGCTGTCCATGTCATACCATGGCACCAGGGTGTCATTAACACAAGATTTTAATTATTATTTTAGAATCTTGTTGGATTCCATGCACTGAAGATTGAGAATTGTGATGGAAAATGCAGGTAATGGAGGTTACAAACATTTTCAGCATCTTTCATTTTATGTTTTTTTTTCTGTCTTGCTTTAATTAATTTCTTATGTTTAATGCTTGTCTCTATGTATCAATATATTTATTGATTACCTTTATATATAAGAAGAGCAAATAAATAGCTCATATCCCTCAAACAATGAACAACATACCTAATGTAAATCCTAAGTGGACAGGTAGAGGTGTTTTGCATTAAAGCTGAGAGAGATCTTATTGGGGACAATGAAAATCTTTATGATAACTTCTCTTATATTTGTAGAAAATGTTTAGAAAAATAAATATCCTTTATGCCTCGCCTTGCAGGGGGTGGGGGTAAGCCAAATCGTGCTTGAGGAGAAAGGTAACATTGAGCCTATACATACACTGAGTTTCCGAAGCTGACAGCGAATGTTACTCCATTATGGGAATATATTGCCTTTTGCTAGTGGTATTTAATTCCCAAGGCAGTTCTTTTGTGTATTTGCAATGAAATGCTTAATGGAAGAACAAAAGAAAAGAACATTTTCAAATTAAGCATTTATTTATATGCATTAAAAAAAGTTAGTTGTTTACACTAATCATCAGATACAAAGAAGTTTAACTGTTCATTGAAGCATTAGTGAAAAATAAAGGCAAAATAGGAACTTTTGTTTAAGAATTTAAGGAAATGTAATAAAACAAAATAAATCATAATAACCATTTAATTGATAAGATTAATCAAATAAACTATCCTATTTTTATCAATTATTTAATTTTAGGAACACTTAAAGTGAAGTGAAACTATAAAGTTCAAAATGATTCACATTATCACTCAATCTACTTCACTAATTTATATCTTGAGGGTTCATGAAATATGTCTTAACAAGGTATAAATTAGTGAAATAGATTTAGTGATAGTGCAACTCATTTTAAACTTGACATCCTATTTTTATTTAAACATCACAAATAAAGGAAATAAAAACAGTGTACAATATTGGTAATGCTCTCCAATGTGTGTGATACAGAGCAATACCACAGTCAGGTGTGCAGTCAGCGCAATGCCTTAAACTGAGCATAAATTATGGTTTATGCTATCTTCCAAAATTATGGTAAAACAAGCTGCTTTACCCATTCTCGTCATATGACAAGCTATACTCACATAGGTTAGTAGTGGCATTTAAATTGCATGACAAGCAAGCTCCTGCCAATATGATCTTAGATGTTAAAAGTGGCATATAAATGGAAAGTGGGGGGGAAGCACAGTTTGCAAGTGTGTGCTGGCCAATAAAATTACATATATTTGCATTTGTAACTATTGGGTGTATTCAAAGGATCTCATCTCTCTTTAGAAGATTAATGAACAGAAAAACAAATGCTGCTGGTATAGCGAGAGCAAATAATAAGGATATGTCGTATGATATAATTATCCCATAATAAAGTGAAACATGGTAGTATGAATCATGGTCTGCAATGAATGTGATGTGTGTGAAATGAAAGGATGGATAACAAAGATGTTTATTTCCTATCAATAAAACATGAAGCTGCTGGCATTACAGCAACAGGCAAGCTAAGAAGGAAAGGTCAGACACCCAGAGAGGAAGTAAAGAAACCATAGTGTGTTGTATAGTGTGATACACAGAAATATTTTTCTGTCTGCTAGACATATACATACTCTGTTGTTTCATTGTGTTTCACAAGATGACTGCTAAAACTACACAGACTTACCAATTTTGGTCATCAGCTGTTTCAATGTGTAACACTACCAGAGTTTAATGTTAGAGGTCAACCTTCGTGACATTGAGATTGCAAGCTAAAACATGTGCCCCTTTCTAATGCACATTCCACCCACAGACAAGAAATAAAGAAAATGGGGGGGAAAAAAAGATGTGTTAGGTATATAGTATAATATGGATAAAATAGCGATAGTTCTTGGCAATGCAAAACGTGTTACATCATTCTTCATTTGGAGAACTGTTTTGAGATCTACCACACCCAATAATCATCCATCAAAATCGGTAAGTCAATGCTTTCAGCGCCCATGCATGCAAAATTTCTGAAAAGAAATTATATTGATGGATTTTATAAGAATTTTTAAACTTTGCAATGCACTTGTCCAGCTGTACAGGGATTTAAATCAGATTACTGAGGTAACCACAAGGGTATTAAGGAAGAAAAGTGAAGAAAACTCTCCAAATACTATTCAGTATTCAAATTTCAAAATCAAGCAATCTGGTCAATGTTCAATATCCAGACAAACAAGTTGTACATCTCTGTTCAAAAAGGCCAAATTTTACTGTTGCCATGCCTGTATATACAAGATGTTTTAGTCTATTGTCAAAACCTAAACTCATACATGCAAATTCTGACATACACTCTCATGAAATTAAAATATGCATAACCTATATTTAATAGCGCAAAACTCAACACTATTTTCATATAGTTTTATTGTTAGATGCTTAAAACTATACAACGTTTTACTAAGTACACTCAAAGGTGTGGAAAAGTTTAATATTTTAAATTGTAAGCTGAAAATATTTAAAATGGATTATAATTTTTATATTACAATAGTTTTTCCCAATCAGATATTAATGAGGTAGGCCAGAGATTACAACTAATATAATCTTGCAAACACAATTGTTTATTACATCATACAGGATGTATTATAATTGATAGAACAAACAATGAGCTGACAGCACATGCAAACAGAAGCAAAAAGCTCCCCTGTTCAGTGTGGGGTAAACCCACATGCCATTCATGAGGCAGACACATACAGTGTTTCTCTTTGAATATATGGTTGGGGGTACTAGGTCAATGTTGCACTGGGCCACACATTGGCAGAGATACCTTTGATTTCTGCAACAGCATTTTCTAGTATTGTTTGAGAATGTTCCCTTGAGCAATGTCAGAGTATGCGGAGCATGCATGATGGAGCACTGGCATATTTTTTATGCTACTGTAAGATGATATTTAACATGCAGATATGGTACAAGATCCATAGTTTGAGGTGGACCTGTACCTTGGCTGCAAGATCACCTGATCTAAATACTTTAGATTTCTATGTCTAAGATCACTTCAAAAGAGTTGTGTACAGTACTCGCGTTAACATTTTAGAGAATTGGAGGTGAGAATTGTGCATGCTTGTCAACAATGACAAAATAATTTTATTGTTTTTAATTAATTTATTTATTTGCCCTATTAAAGTGTAATACTACATGCTTTATATCAGTTTTAACATGTTTTATAAATATACACATGAGAATTGTTACATTGATATATAATATACTATGTTATACATTATTAATTTTAGCTATTTCGAAAATATTATTTAGTTCTATTTACATTTTATTGTAAATAGAACTAAATATTTAAATATTGCATTACATAACTGAGGTTAACTACACTACTTTATTATCCTGATTGAAAGTCTACATTAACGAAGTATGTATTATTTACTAGTTTGCATAATAATACTCTTAAGATTTATGTCACTTCATTCAATTTGGAATGGAGAAGTCTATAGATTTGACAAATTTTATGAGTACGGATGTGTTTGTGGATTAACTGTTCATTCGTTGTAGGCCAAGCTTCGCCATTAATCGATAATTCCTTAATCATTTGATTTCTTTATCTCTGAAGCTTTATGTATTTGTATATCAAATGCTCCATGGTCTGTTCTTATTCTCTGCAAACACAAACAAGATCATTTGCTATTCCAAATTTGGCAAGGTAGGATCTTAATTTCCCATGTCCTGTTAGAAATACTGTTAGCCCTGGAAATATGGGTAATTTTAAATGAAGTCTGTGGTTTACTAACGGGAAGAATTTTTTGTAACTGCTACTTTCTTTCAATTTGTCCATTGCTGTTCCCAAATCTCAAGTCCTCTTTTCTTCTCGCACGTGATAACCACTTCTCTGGGTGTTTTGTTATATACCACTTCGGTTTTCAAAAGTAGCTTCTTTGGTGAGTTGATCCACTAGCTCATTGCCTTCAATCCCTGCATGTCCCTTTATCCATCCAAAATGTAAGCTCCATTGTGTATTGTTCAGCACAATTATTTTGTCCCCAATTAACTCTTATCAATCTATCATGTTTTGAATTTATTTTTCAGAAATCTAAGAGTTATTTTGCTGTTGGTATATACTACTGCTTTCTTTATATGGTTTCCCAAATCTTTATATTCTTCTAACTTGTCGAGAACTTTCAGAATTGCGATTTGTTCCACCTGATTATTTGAATTTAAGTTGGTGAATTAAAATTTCATTCATAAATATAATTCCTGCCACTCTTACTTTGTCTCTAGTTTTACTGCTGCTTGTATACGCTTCAGCTGTATACATAGCGTCCTCTTCTACTTCCTGAATTATAGCTATTTCTGCAGGATGTTGCCAATATCTTGGTTGTAGTGGTGCATCATACTCCAGATTGTGAATTTTTGTTGTCATGCAAGTCCGGATGATTTCCACTATTGTTATTTGGATGGGTCTTACTCCAGCTACCACGCATAAGGCATCTTATGAAATGGTTTGATAGGCTTTAGCGATTCCAATGTTAATGAGACGTTGCACTCATTTATATTTTGTTATGTTTTCCTTCTGTGTATAGCCTCTATCCGCAAAGGTGCTCCATATGTCAAGATAGGAACTATAGCTCCTTTGTAAATTGTTTTTAATGCTTTATGTCGCAAACCCCATTATAGTCTAGTTGTTCTGCTAGCATGTTGATGAGGGCAATTGATATTCCTACAATATAGTCATTATGGGCATTGAAGTTAAATTTGTTGTCCAAGTATATATCCAAATATTTAATTTCTTTGGTCTGGACCAGCCTTTTGTTATTTGAGTATATATTGATATCTCTAGCATCATTTCTTTTCCTGGTTATAAGCAGAACTTTAGATTTTTGTCATTAAATTCTATTTTGTTATCATTGCCCAATTCTGTATTTTCAACTTATCTAGATTTGCAGTGTTTTCTGCTTCAATTGTATATGCTCCACATGTGAGAACAATTAGATCATCTGCAAAGGCTATTACTTTAGCTCAGTTACTGAATTTCAAATTTAGGAGTGAATTATACATTATGTTCCAGAATGCAGGGCCACAACAGGATCCTTGTGGACAGCCCTTCTTTCCACTATATAATTGTTTATTGATAATGTTGTTCGCCTTTCACTACAGTAATTTATAGCCAAGTTATAATATTCTTTGGACATTGAAGTCCCCTTAAAATCCTGAGAATGCTGGGCCAGCAGACAGCATCAAATGCTCCTTTCACATCAAGACACTATGATTATGCACTGTTTGGAGCTCAGACTCTTCTCTATAAAAGATCTGGCTTCCATTGCTGCGTCAACTGCTTCTTTTTGAGGGGTACATCTGTACTGATTAGTATTAAATAAATCTTTGGAATATATATGGAATAGTATTCTGTCAGTCATCAATTTTTCCAGTAATTTCCCCGCCTATATTTATTAGGCTTATTGTTCGATACTTTGATACATCAGGAATTACTACTGAAAGTTTTCAATTCCTTGGAAAGTATCCCTTCTTTAAACACGCATTATATATCTGCATGAAAAAGATTGGAAAAACCTGGAGTGCTTGTGTTAGAATGGCGCTAGTTAAACCCCCTTTCCAGGAGACTTTTTTGGATTGAAACTTTTTAAAACAGTTGTTATTTCTGTAGTTGTGAAGAGTGCATCATCTTGTGTAACCAGTAGTTCAAGTTCTTTCCTAATTATTTTGTGTAGTTGGTTATCCAGAGTTTCGCTATCAAATGATCGAACATATGCTCTACGTACTTTGTGTATCTGTAGTGTACATTCCATCTTCTTTTTCTAGCATTGTCAATTTAGTACCAATTCTAATTTTACCAGACGCTAATTTGTATTTATGTTCCAAGGGTTGGCTCCTTCAGGTATTGTGCAGAAAGTTATCCATGATTTTAATTTTGATTCCACATTTTTGCTTCATACTCTCTTTTCCCTTCAAAGTACTTCATTTTTCTCTGCTGCCTTAGATTTTCATTTGCTGTGGTTCTTTGGCACCTTCTTCGTAAAGCACTTGTCCTTTTCCTTAGCACAGTTAATTCATCAGTCTATCAGAAAACCATATTGGTTTTTACTGTACACTTTGCTCCTCTTGAAATCTTGAATGCTGCATGAAAATGCTAAGTTTACTACCTCGTCTATGTTCTCATAATATTCTACCTTCTTCCCCAAGTCCTCATCAGTTTTGCCACAGTTACTATTGAGGTTATCACAGTTAAATATGGATGTAATGCTGGATGCTAGAATGGTGTCAAATTTCTAGAAGTTGCTATTGTTTATTATATACCTGGTACCTTTGTAGTTCGTATTATGCCAAATATTCCTTTCCTATCTCGCAAACTGAGATTGAATGCTAAAATCTTGTGATCTGAGGTGCTGGCTTGAATCCCACAAGTCCAGTCAGTAACATGTCTTAGCATTGGTTATTAACAATGGTTAAATCTACATAACTGCTACCTCTTATTGTTTCAAACATTGATTCAAATTTGTCATCTTCAAGTTGTAGATTATTAAAAAGTCTTCCAGAACTTTCCCTTGTTGATTTGTTAACACAGCATACCATGTTTTGCTCCTAATGTTACTGTCAACTGCTAACAGTAAACTTTGTCCTTAGAGTGATTTAGAATTTGTTCTATCTTCCTAATATTTGTTTCAATGTCTTCTGTGATATCAAAGTACAAACTTATACCATAACATTATACATGTTTGTATGTTAATACTACTACTAGAGTCCTATGCGAGCAGCGGAAGCGAGTGGTCGCGTATACGTAGCGCTCCTGGAAAGATCGGAAAAAAGAAAAATGGGGGTAGATTTGGAAGTGTATAAGGCCAGAATTGGGTGCTTTACAAACGGTAAAATGAAGAAGGAAGAGAAAAGGAACCAAGTATCAAAGGAATACCTATGGTTGCTTGCGATCCTGGCAGTATTATTGGTTATTGGAGGAGTAGAATTAAACCCAGGACCTGAAGAAATGACAGATAATGACAATGTTAAAAATCATCTCAGAGGACATAGTGGATCTGAAGAAAATAGAAAAGAGAATAGAATTAAATATCGATAGAAAGATAGAAGAAATGAAAGGAATGCTGTTCACTAAGACGAAGGAAGTGCATGAAGAACTTCGCATCTGTAGAGAAAGATTGAACAAGATGGGACAGAATATGGAAATGGAGTCAAGAAGACATAATATAGTGATATTCGGGGTGGAGGAAAACAGAGAGAAAAGTCTAGAGCAAGCAGTGGAGGAAATACTAGAAAGATGAATGGATATAAAGTTGGCAGGCTGGGAAATTATCACGTGTTTTAGAATCGGAAGAAGGGGCAACAGAGTCAGACCTATAGTAGTAAAATTTGCAACTAATAAAATCAAATGGACAGTTTTGAATAATGGAAGAAAATTGAAAGGAACGAGAATTTTTGTTGAACGAGACTATGGAAAAGAAGAGAGAGAGATAAGAAGATTATTATTAGTGAAAATGAATCAAGCCACGCAAGAAGGAAAAAAATCATTTGTAAGAGGACTAGAATTGTGGATAGATGGCAGGAAGCAGGATATGAGTCAGCGTTTGATTCCAGATTGAACAACAAGCAATGCAAATTCAGCAGAGGAAGAGAATGCATTGAAGCAGGCCGACGTAATCCAAGAACGAGAGGGACATGTGCGTAGAGGTGCCAGTGGAAGGGATGAAGCAGCTGGCATGACGTCACCAAGGAGAGGCGTCATACCCAGTGAACAAGAGAAGCAAGATGCGTTGACCCTGGTGGAAGCTGATCGAGAAAAACAGATGATTGCGAGTGGAAGCGGCCTCAAAGTGGTGTCAACCCCAGAAGGAAGTACGTATCTTGGAATTAGAGGAGGAGAAAGAAGATCCGGTGGCGCAGGAGAGGAAAACTAGATATAGGGCAAAGTTAGAAAAATTCAGAGAGGGGAAAAAGGGACTCAAGATAGGGACTAGATTTGAAGGTGGTGTCATTTAATGTGGGAGGGCTAAAATCGAAAGTGATAAATGGCGAAGTATTTGAAGTGCTTAAGTTAGGAGAAATAATAGTAATGGTGGAAACTTGGTTGAATGAAAGTGAGAAGATAGATGTGGTAGGATATGACTATATAGGGGATCATGGTAAAAGGAAAAGCAAAAGAGGGAGGACCTCCGGGGGTATTGAAATGTTCATTAACAAGAGTAGTGGAATAAACATGTGTGAAGTGTTGAGTGTAGAGAAAGGCCGAATAATGTGGATAAAGATAAATAGGGCGAAGGGGGTGAAAGTTTGCATAGGATTAGGCATACTCTATAACCCACCAGAAGTCTCGGAATTTTATAAGGACAATTTATATATAAGGCTGAATGATAGTATGGAAGAATTAAGAAGCAAAAATCCAAACATAGAGTTCATTGTAGTAGGGGATTTTAATGCAAGAGATGGGGAATATAATCTAAGAACCTTAAATGTAGAAAATGAATGTATCTGGGAAAAAAATGAGGAAAAGGGGAGGAGAAGTAGAGATAAAGTGATAAATGCAGAAGGTAGAAAGCTAATAGAATTCTGCAAACAGAATAATTTAATAATGTGTAACGGGTCCAAAGGAGAGGACCAGTGGGGAGAGTTTACATTTGTAAGTGTAATTGACTATATGCTATGTAGTATAGGAGTCGAAGAGGTGATGGAAGATTTTAAGATTATGAACATAATAACAAATAGTAGTCATTTTCCATTAAAGATGAAAATAAGACTAGGGTTATGTTACAAGGAAGATGAAAATTTAGCATTAAAACAAATCAGAAGTTACAAATGGAAAGAGGAGAACGCAGAACAATTTAGGTGTAATTTGACTTCAAAGTGTGGAGAATTAAGGAAACTTGGTATTATAGAAGCATTACAATATGGGAGGATAGAGGGAGCATTGGAAAGGTTAGAATCAATGGTTAAGTGGGCAGGAAGCAGGATGGAAGTGAAGCCTAAAGTGAATGAAAATCAGTGTGGTTGGTATGATGAAGAGTGTGGAAAGGTTAAGAAAGAAGTGATGAAAGAAATGGATAGATGGAGAAGGTCAGAAGAGGAGGAAGATAGGCAAATTTTTTTTAGCAAATAAAAGGCGTTATAAATGTTTACTTGATGAGAAAAAGAAGGATTGGCAGCAAAGAATGGGAGAAAAGATTAAGGAGGCGGTCAGAAAGAAAGAAAATAAATATATATGGTCAGTTGTTAAGGAAATGTACAGGAAGAAACAGGTAGTTAATAAGATAACACCAAGGGAATGGAAATATCATTTCGAAGGTTTGTTGGGGGGAGGAAGAGTTCAAAAAAGTGAAGTATATTGGGATAATTTTGAGAACAGAGTGGTCCAATTAGATAAAGAGATTACAACCATAGAGGTAGAGTATGAAACAAAAAACTAAAACAGAGGAAGGCTACAGGGGCTGATGGCATTCCAGGGGATTTTTGGAAAAATTTCGGGGAATTAGGAGAGGGTACAAAGTTGTTGACAGAGCTATTTAACAGAATCAGAGAGAAGAAAGTGATACCGGAGAGCTGGAAAGTGACCGTTATTGCACCATTGTATAAAGGAAAGGGAGATACAAATAATCCAAGCAACTACAGAGGAATTAGTTGATTATCTATATTAGGCAAAATATACACTGGTATATTAGCTAGAAGATTATACGAGTGGGCAGAGAGGGAAGATAAGCTATCAGAATACCAAGCAGGTTTTAGGAGAGGAAAAAGAACAATAGATAACATAATGATAATTCAAACCATAGTAAACAAATACTTAAGAAATAAAAGGGGTAGGGTATATATTTTTTTTGCAGACTTCGAGAAGGCTTTTGATACTATAAACAGAGAGGCTTTGGTATATAAATTGAGGAACAAAGGAGTCAGCACTGCATTCATCGAGGGGATACAAAAATTGTATGAAGGAATTAAATTTTGTGTAAAATGTGGAAAAAATAGTGCTACTGATTATATACAGCAAAATTTAGGTCTGAGGCAAAGTTGTAAACTCAGTCCAATATTATTTAACTTATTAATAGATGATATTTTAGATAGAATAATGAAAAGTAATAAACACTGTCCAGTCATAGGGAAAAAGGAAATACCAAGGTTATTATTTGCAGATGATCTAGTAGCCGGGGCAGTAACAGTGATAGGGTTGCAACATGCTATTAATGAAATTGCATTCTGTATGGAATGGGGGCTAAAGGTAAATACAAAAAAGTCCAAGATAATAGTGTTTAAGAAAGGATCAAACTTAAAAAGAGAGGAAAGATGGTATATAAATGGAGAGAAAATAGAGGTGGTAAAAGAATTTGATTACTTGGGGATTAGATTCTCAAGCAATGGGAAATGGGAAGCACAATCTAAATATGCACAACTGAAAGAAAAGCTAGCCACGAAAGCTGTTAGAGTTTGCTTGTGCAATACACCCACGCTACCAATGAACTGGTTGGAAAGGCTATATGAAGTTGTAGTTGAGTCAAAAATGTTATATGGAATAGAAATATGGGGGGGTGGCAAAGGGATGGTTTAAGATTGATATAGTCCATAGAATGTTTTGTAGAGAAGTTCTGGGTTTACCAAGAGTTCACCAAGGGGCGTAGCACTGGCAGAGCTAGGAAGGGTAGGGAGAAAAGATATAATAATGGAAAGAATTTGGGGAAATGGGAAATGTGTTAAAAGAAATTGGCATGAGGAATATTTTCCTATTAGAGAAATATAATAACAGTGGGTTTTGGAAAGAAGTGAGATTGAGGTTGGAAGATATCAAGAAACAAGAGATATGGGCTAGTTTTGAGAATAAAAGTTCATTGAGCTTGTATAAATCACTTAAAAGAAATTGGGGAAGGGAGAATTATGTAGTATATGCAATCAATTTGGTAGAATAGGTCATGCGTGGATGCGCACAGGAGTAATATTTTTAAAAAGGAATGGATATAATTGTTCGGGGAGATGTATTATGTGTGATGAATTGGGTAGTACTTATCATTGGCTAATAGAATGTGAGAAGGTTAAAAGGTGCAGAGAGGTTATATGGAATAAAAAATGGGACAAGCTAAACAAAGAACTAGTAGCATTAAGAATGTTGGGAAGCACAAAAGTAGAAACAATTAAAATGATGGGGACATTTTTAGGTAACACAAGGGATAAGTGGATAAGGAGCTTAAGAAAGGTACAGCAGAATGGGCACAGTTCGAAAGTGGAGAGATGGTATAGTAGCTTTATCCCATATATACAGCCTAGAGGCTAAATATGGGAGAGCTAGAAAACTGGAGCATTAGATTTAAGTTTTAGATATAAGTTTTTATTTGTATTATTGAAATAATGATGAAATAAATATTACTATATTACTATATATTACTACTACTACTATGGTATCTTAATCAGAAAATTGTGTGATTAAAACTGCATCTATTTCTTTATTAGTTATAAGAATCACTGACCGTTTCCTTCCATTTCCAAAAACATAGGATCTAAATGACTTAGGTATCCTGGCCAGATTATTGCATATGGTATACAGTTCTTGTATGAAGGCAAGGTCTATTTGGTTTTTGTGCATAACTTTGATGAGTTATTTGTTGCTACTCACTTATGTTGCAAATTAATTTGCATACAGTATAAAGATTCCATTCTTTTATTTATGCAACTACCCATTTTAATAATCTATACTTTCTTAATTTCATTTTAGTGTGGCTTTGTAGCAAGTGCAGCTTATATCCAGTGCCCAATGGTTTGCATTATTTTGTGCTGTGTTATTGTGCCTGTTGTAATTTATTCAGTTGATATGTTGATAATTTTCTCTGCATGCCTTACATTCATGTAACTTATGGTTTTGCGAGCAGTGAGGGCAAATTACTTCCCCGGTGCATTCCTATGCTCTGTGGTTGTATTTAGAGCATTTATGTTAGTGCATTACTAAGAGATAGTCATTGGTGTTACAGATGTGCCAGTGTACTTTAAGTTTCCTGCGTGCTAAAACTTTACGGGTTTTAGAATTACTTCAATTACCGAATTCTTGAGCTTTTTCTGGTCTTCAACATGAATTTTGGCATTGTCATCTTCATTCAATGCCATTCTGAGATTTGGGATGCTATGGCTTCCACTGCATTCTCTGGTATAATATCCTCTGGTACATTTAAACACAATTACTCTGGGGTAATAATTTTCAAGTTCTTCCCTGCATGCATTATTTCCTGGCATACTTTCTCTAGTTTTGGTTTTTTGTCTGACTCAATCAGTAATTGGCCATTTTTAAGTGTCTTTAGAGCATTAATTCCTACTTTGAGTTTCTTTGGATTCACCTTCCTTTTAATTGAAGTCTTAGTGTATTTAGTGCTTTGGCCATTTTTCAACTTAACAAATAACTTATATGTCTTATTATGTCTAAAAACGCTACCTTGGCAGTTGTCCCTGTCAGCTTAAGAGTAAAGCTTCCACTGTTCTACCAGTTGAGTGCACCACCTGCCACTTGCTGTCCTTGCAGCTTCTTTGCCAGCCAAGGGATTGTTGCTTCTTGGTTGCACCCTTGTTGCCACCCCCTCCAGACTGCAGCACTTGTAAGATGGAATCCCTTTCTACAATTCTCGTTTCCAGATCAGAAATTCCTTTCTTTTTCTTTTCTAACTCACACTTTAAGGCACTTTCCTGAGCATACTCACAGAGCAAAGAATTTTCTTCTTGTAATTATACCACAGATTACCGCTTTTCTTGGTCACACTAAATAAAACATTCAGAGCATTTTCTACTATGTCCTCACAAGGAGACGCCATATTGACTGTCTGGAAAAAATGTTAATTACCTGCAGAAATAATTACAGTCTTGCCTCTAGGTACAAGCATGATACTTTGAGCACCTTTAATAGATAAAAATGTAAAGTAATTGTAAAATGTAACATAAAATAGTAATGTAATTCCCTGTTAAGTCTGAGACGGTAATTTGTATCACAAATTACTTTAATGTAAATAATTATTTTAATATGAATATGTATTTTTATGTAACATTGATTTCAGAGGTTTAATAATTGTAATTATTATTGGTAAATAATAATATACGGCTCTATTGAAACTGTTAACAATAACACAATACTGCAGCAAGGGGGTGAGTTGTTTATCGTTACCGGGAACCAGGAAGTTACGTAATGTTTCGCGCCTTTTCAGTAAAAAAAGCTTCCAGAATGTTCTATAAAAGTAATATGTATTAGTGGTTTTCATTGGATAGTAAAATAGACGCTAATGTTGGCGCGTTTTATTAGCCAATAGCAGTTCATTTATAATCTTTAGGTGTATCTTAAGGCAAGCCTATAAATAGCCATGCTCGAAGTCGGTCGCCCCGCAGTTATACAAAATTTTCCGTACACTCCACGTCAAACCCCAGTTCAACGGAATTCTCAGTGCAGTACATGTCGCCAATCAGTCCTTCATTTTCGTCATAAGTTACACGCAGCAGAAGTACGAGAAATTTTCTAAAATATTCTAAAGTTAAATATACAAAGTTGAAGTACGTGAGTTAAAAGTGATAAGAAGTTATTATAAACAGTTTCAGTATGGCGATTATCTAGATAAATCTGTGAAAGTGTTAGTGCACGTGTTCGACAATAAAACATTATAAAACACATTTCTTCACTAGTAATTTTTGGATAAAAGATTCCTTTCCGCTTCACAACCTGTAAGAAAAACATGCCTACCCAGATCAGATGATAGCTAGCCGGTGGACATTTAAAACTGATACAAATTGCTACGCCAGAGGAATCTACAAAACAGAACAAATGAACCAACCAACGTATGACGTCACACAAGATGGCTTCGCATGAAGTAAACACATATTTGCTCTCGTAAATTGGCTTCCACAACGTGGTGCTACAAATACACAATTTGTTATCTCGCAAATTGGCTACCACAACGTGGGGCTAACTATAAGATCTTCAAGATATAATAATTTACGTAAAACAGAATACGTAAGCTATACCGCATCAAATTGGCGCCCAACGTGGGGCGAAGTGACCAGGAAAGGAAGGCGAAGTGACCAGGAAAGGAAGGCGAAGTGACCAGGAAAGGAAGGCGAAGTGACCAGGAAAGGATCAGCATAATCAGGACGTGGAACGAAAGCAGCAGTAAAATGATCTACAAGACGCAGATTCCAGAAACAAGAGGAGCGACAAACGACGCGGATAAGTGGACGCAAAAACATCGAGACAACGTAGATTCATCATAAAACAACGCAGAAGCGACATACAAATCTAGGAGAAAGGGGCAGAACGCTGGACATCAAAGATACATCAGCGGACAGCATTAGTAAGGTTAGAGTATCCTAATTTTTTAAGTGTAAATAACTTTCAATGTTATTGAGGAGTGGTAGGATAAAAAAAACAATGGCTACCAATAATTCAGAGGAAATAATTATGGAAGATGAAAATGTTAGTACAGGAAATAGCCCAGATTTTTTGGGATTTGAAGATGAAAATGTTAGTGTAGAAAGTGAGAATAGAATAGCAGGAAATGTTAATTTTGATGTTAGTATGATGGAAATGCTGAGAAATATGAATGAGAATATGAAAAAATTAAGGGAAGATATGGAAAAGAATAAGAGGGAATTGAGGGAAGAATTAAGGGAAGATAGTTGTAAGAGTAATGAGAAATTAGAACAAAAACTAACTCAGAAAATGGAAATGAATAATAAAGAATTGAGGGAAGATATTAGTAAGAGTATTACAGATCAATTAAGGGAAGAAATTTGTAAGAATAATGAGAAATTAGAAAAGAAAATAGATCAAAACAGGGAAGATATGCAAAAGAGTCATAGGGAGTTAAGAGAAGATATTGGTAAAAGCTTAGAACAAAACAGGGAAGAAATTGAAAAGAAATTCATGGAGCTAGATAGTAGTATGATGAGAATGAGAAATGAAAATCAGGAAATGATAGCAAATGAGATAGGCGAGGTTTCAAAGAAAATGTTAGACATGAGCAGGGAAATATCTAACCAAAAAAATGAGGTTAATGTAAAATGTACAGAGCTAGGTAGCCGAATGAGTAGCATTTCAAGTGAGTTAAAAGGGATGATGGAGGCTACAAATGCAGATTTAATACAGGTGCAAGTTAATTTCAGAGGGGAAATATCTGAAATTCAGAAGGAGTCAGAAAAACAGAGAAATAAATTGTCAGGTGAAGTTAAAGATTTGTCTAAAGATTTGAATCAAAAGCTAACTTCTGAAATTAACAAACACCAAAATGTTCAAAATGAGAATAATAAGAAATTGGAACAGACAATAGAAAATCTGCAAGGTACTGTAAACAGGTTAGAATTGAATTCAAGGGCAAATATATGTGATGTGCATGTGTCCGATGTACAACATAATGATAGAGGTAGTTCCTCAGGTATAACAAATAATGTGAGTGATGCGGCAGCTTCATCCATAGCTAATGCTGAAACTCAGAGTGCACAAGTTACACTAGAGAATTTAAATATGGGAATAGGGAATTTGCAAAATTACAATCATATCTTAAGTGATTTTCCACTTCCAAAATTTAATGAAAACTCCAGTCCAGTACAGTTCATTGCAGAATTATCAGAGTATTTTCAAATTAAAAAGATACCTGAAGCATTGAAAATGATAGTTGTCAAAAGATGTTTGGACCAGAAAACTTTAGATTGGTTACAAATGGTATCCGGGGGTGAAATATCATATGAATCCTTTAAGAGATTATTCATGAACAGATTTTGGAATGTTACGGTACAGCAGAGAATACGAGCAATGCTTAGTCATGGTCAATTTAATCCACGAGAGGGAATATCGATGACTGATTACTTACTAAAACATGCAAGTCAGGTTAGAAACTTGTCACCTCCAATCAGTGAGGAAGATTTTGTGAGTTTGCTCGCAAGGCATTATCCTATAAGGATACAAAATTACTTATTAATTGCAAAACCACGGAACATCTATGAGATGACAGAATTAATAACAGCTTTGGAACAACAGGAAGAAGATATGTCCCGGGAGTGGGAACATAGATTTTTAGATGTACGAGATAGAAGAAATTACCAAGGTAGTTATCAACAAATAAGAGGACAAGACAGACATCATGAAATTAATACCAGACAACGGTATCAATCATATGTTCCACAATTTGAAAGATCAAGGATAGATAGGAGACCAGGGCGGCAGGAACAAATAAATTATGTCAGGACAGAAAGATTGCCTGAAAGAGGGCAAAACTATGGAAGGAGGTATATTAGACAGAGGGGAAATTTCACTCACTGGAGGGAAAATAATAACCGTGAAAGATCTGAGGAACGGCAAGAAAATTACGTGCCAAGGGGACATAATGTCAGAAATCGAGGATTTCGAACTCGAGGAAGGGGAACTCAAAACAATGGTGGTGACACTGAGATAGATTTAGCGCCTGTTAGGAATGGCAGTCCCGTACGTGAACATGGAAATAACCAGGAAAACTGTTAACAGACTCCTGTGTAGTAGGTTCTCAGGACGTCTTTAATAATTCAGTATCCATTACCAATACAAATCATACACCTACACATACACCCTGTAATAAGATTACAGCAACAAAAGATAAGGGAGAAAATTTTGAGTCACCTCATGTTAGAATGGAAATTGCGAAGAAAGAAATAATTGCAACCATAGATTCTGGTTCATCAGCTTCAATATGCTCACAGAAATTTTACATAAATTTGATTAATGAAGGTAACATGATTATGGCTCTTCCCACTAGTAATTTAGTTTGTCGTGTTGCAATTGGAAGAACTGCACAGGTCATAAAAACACAAGCTCTACTTAGCATACTTATTGGCGGAGAGAATTTTGAGGTTATGTTTCTAATTGTAAACCATCTGATTTGTGACATAATTATAGGATGTGACTTCCTACATGAATATGAAGCATGTATAGATTTTAAACATGAAGAGTTAAAAATAACAAAAGAAGATAGAGAAATAAGGGTACCATTTATAAAAGAAAAAGTTTCTGTAATCGATATGACAAAGGATGAGAAAAATATTTGTGACCAAGAGTTTTTTGTGCAAATAACAGAAACTGATAGAAATAGTCAGATAAAGCAGGTAGTCACAGAATATGAAGGGAATACCACGCCATATTTTCAACAGCTAGCAGAAATGCCAGAGAAAGTAGAGGAATTTACAATCCAAACAAAAGACGACCATGTGAGCGAGAAAGATAACAGCTGGAAGGAGAAGAGAAATGAGGAAATAATGTACAAGTGTGAAGAAGCTTATAATCTTACGATAATGCAAAAACAAATCCTTCATGATGTTTTGATGAACAATAGTTCAGTATTTAGTAATATCCCAGGCAGATGTAATGTATATCAGCATACATTTCAAGTAGAAGACGTACCACCATATAGGCACAAGTATGACAATTTACCTATAAGTCTTCGAGACAAAGCTAGACAATTAATAAATAGCATGTTAGAAAATGGGATTATTGAGCAAAGTAATTCTCAATACATAAATTCAATCTGCTGGAGTATTAAACGAGATGGTAGTTTGAGATTAACTTTAGATGGTAGATATGTCAACAAGTATATGAAACCAGATCATTTTCAAAGTGAGGGAATTGAACAACTAATTACAAAACTTTCAAGAGGGAGATTTTTGACATCCATCGACCTCACTGCATCCTATTGGCAAGTGGAATTAGATCCGCAAGTGCGTGATTACACTTCATTTCAGTACTCAGGGATCCAGTATCGCTTTTGTGTAAATCCTTTTGGTTTAAAAAACTCAGGAAGTGGATTTTTGAGAGCCATTCACAGTATCTTTGGAAATTCTGCAGATGACTTTTTAATAAAGTATATTGACGACTTCTTAATCATTAGTCAAACATTTGAAGAACACATGAATAATGTCCATTACGTGTTAAATAAACTACAACAACATGGTATGACTGTGAACATACTAAAATCAAAATTTTGTGTCAAGGAAATAAATTTTCTGGGTTATGTAGTGGATGAACGAGGTATAAGACCTGATCAGAAAAGAATAGAAGCAATAATGAAAATTCCGCCACCCAGGAACGTAAAACAAATTAGACGTCTCTTAGGGGTATTGAACTTTCAGAGTAAGTTCGTACCAAGATATTCGGCTGAAATAGAACCACTGCGGCAGCTACTCCGAAAGAACAATAAGTGGAAATGGACAGAGGATCATCAAAAATGTTTTGAGAGAGTAAAGGAACTCTTTGCTAAATCCATATTACTTGAGAGGCCCAGAGAAGATTTGGAATATGAAATTTATGTCGACGCATCAATGCAAGGATATGCCGGAATTTTAGGACAGCGAGACATCAACAATGACTTTCACGTCATTAGTACAGCTTCAAGAGGACTTACAAATATTGAGAGGAATTCTTCAGTGACTCAGCTAGAAATTGGAGCACTATATTTCTCATTAATTCGTTTTAAAACCTATATTTATCAGAAAAAGGTGAAAGTATATTCAGACCACATAAGCTTAACTTTCATACAACGGTGTAGATTATGTAGTGGAAAACTTGCTAGATATATTCATGCAATATCTGCATTCGATATTGAGATTATCCACATTCCTGGCAAAAACAATACCTTCAGTGATTTACTATCAAGATTGAACTACAACCCACAAATTCCCGAAAATATTGAAAGGCCTAGAAATGAAGTCAAAATATTGACAATTGAAATTCCTTTAAGTAAAGAAATGATTAAAAAATTGAAAAATATGGGGGAAATTCAAAATGAGGATGCAAAATTATTTGAACTTAAAAAAAATGCACCATTGATTGATGAGGCAAAGAAAGAAGTTATAGCAATTCGAGATGGGACATTATACAAAAAGCATGGGAAAGAAATGCCTAGTTGGAAGGTAATGGTTCCGAAAAGCATGGAAAAGGAACTAATTAAGAATTTTCATGAAGGGTTAGCACACTCAGGGACGGACCGAACAACTTCTATGATTTTAGAGAATTTATACATATCCAAATTGCGTCAGAAAGTTCGGAAATTTATATCGTGCTGCAACCTGTGTCAGAAGGCAAAGCAAATAAATGCAGCATATGCATTTGAAACTAATTCGGTTATAAGGGATAAGCCGAGATGTGTAATTAGTATTGATATTCATGGTCCGATGCCTCCAAGTCAATTTGGAAATAAATATATATTTGTCTGTTATGATATATTCAGCAAATATGTAAGAATTTACCCTTTGAGAAAACCTACAGGTTTAGCATGTTTGAATAGACTACTCAAGTCATATGTGATAGAAGAAGGACCTATTCAATCTGTATTGAGCGATAATGCTTCGTACTTCACAGGAAAAAAATTTATGGATGGACTGAAAGAAAATGGCATTAAACAATATTTTTCGTCAAGATACAGACCGAACTCCAACCCAGTGGAGAGGGAAATTAAGGAAATTTCAAATTATTTAAGGGTGTTATGTCATCGAAAACACACCCAATGGTATGGATACGTGAACTTTGTTCAGAACCTACTAAATGAAACCATAAACAATGTAACAGGATACAAACCATGTGAACTTAAGTTGGGAAAGAAGATCAATACAATGTGTAAAAAAATTCCAGAAGCCATTCCAGATGCGCATTCAATACCACCAACAGAAGAAGAGATGTTCCGAAAAGCATTTGAGAGGATGAAGAAAAAAGCCATAAAAAGAAAAATGAAACATGAAGAAAAGACGAGAAAGGAATGGAGGATCAAAATAGGAGATTTAGTTCTGGTTAAAACCAAGAAATTGTCGGATAAAGAAAATAAACTTTATTGGCGAATGTTTCTCAAATACCATGGACCATATGAAGTTGTTAAAGTATATGGAACTAATACATATGAGTTATGTAATCCAACAAATCGAAAAAGCATAGGAAAGTTCCATATTGAGATGCTGAAACCATACAACCATGAAGATCATGGTGAAACAAAAGACAAAGATGATAAATAATAAATGCTGAATAGTTAAAGACGAAATGCAGAGCAATGTATTGGAACGTAAGAGGGTTAAATAAATATGTACGTCATAGGAAAGGAGGAATAAATTTTGGACATGATTAAATGTTTGAGAGGAAAATAACATTTTACCAGTAACAGAACATGTGAAATAAAGCATGATGTTATATTAAAGTAAAGTACATAAATACTATTCCAAGAGTATTGTTAAGATAAAGTAAAAAAAAAAAAAAAAAAAAAAAAAAAATTGTAAACAGAATTAAAACAAATATTTATGTAGTAAATAGAACATGTGAAACAGTGCCTAGATTTAAGAGATGTAAATATTTGTGTTGAGGGTGAATATTTTGGTACATATGTATAATAATTACAAAAATCTTAGATGTATAAATTTTTGTCAACAGCTTAAAGTAAACAATTTGGTAGCAGTGATTAAATAGTTTAGGGTATAGTATTTGCTATAAAAAAAAAAAAAAATTTTGTAATGTCAGATTAATATCTAAATTAATTAAACCAGAGCCAGTAAGTAGTGGCGAGATAAAACATATGTCGTGTGTTAAATGCGTGTGAAGTGTTAAGTGAAAGTGAATAGCGTGTGTTACAAGATTTAGGAGACTAAAAACAAAATTATAAAATTTCCAAACAGGTTATAAATATTTATAATTATGTTTCTAGTGGGGCATATGAGACGGTAATTTGTATCACAAATTACTTTAATGTAAATAATTATTTTAATATGAATATGTATTTTTATGTAACATTGATTTCAGAGGTTTAATAATTGTAATTATTATTGGTAAATAATAATATACGGCTCTATTGAAACTGTTAACAATAACACAATACTGCAGCAAGGGGGTGAGTTGTTTATCGTTACCGGGAACCAGGAAGTTACGTAATGTTTCGCGCCTTTTCAGTAAAAAAAGCTTCCAGAATGTTCTATAAAAGTAATATGTATTAGTGGTTTTCATTGGATAGTAAAATAGACGCTAATGTTGGCGCGTTTTATTAGCCAATAGCAGTTCATTTATAATCTTTAGGTGTATCTTAAGGCAAGCCTATAAATAGCCATGCTCGAAGTCGGTCGCCCCGCAGTTATACAAAATTTTCCGTACACTCCACGTCAAACCCCAGTTCAACGGAATTCTCAGTGCAGTACATGTCGCCAATCAGTCCTTCATTTTCGTCATAAGTTACACGCAGCAGAAGTACGAGAAATTTTCTAAAATATTCTAAAGTTAAATATACAAAGTTGAAGTACGTGAGTTAAAAGTGATAAGAAGTTATTATAAACAGTTTCAGTATGGCGATTATCTAGATAAATCTGTGAAAGTGTTAGTGCACGTGTTCGACAATAAAACATTATAAAACACATTTCTTCACTAGTAATTTTTGGATAAAAGATTCCTTTCCGCTTCACAACCTGTAAGAAAAACATGCCTACCCAGATCAGATGATAGCTAGCCGGTGGACATTTAAAACTGATACAAATTGCTACGCCAGAGGAATCTACAAAACAGAACAAATGAACCAACCAACGTATGACGTCACACAAGATGGCTTCGCATGAAGTAAACACATATTTGCTCTCGTAAATTGGCTTCCACAACGTGGTGCTACAAATACACAATTTGTTATCTCGCAAATTGGCTACCACAACGTGGGGCTAACTATAAGATCTTCAAGATATAATAATTTACGTAAAACAGAATACGTAAGCTATACCGCATCAAGTCACGAGTGAAATTTGAGTCCAATTAGATGCAAAATTTAACAATTTAAAATTAATTTGTACCTACTAGGAAGGTGTTTAAAATAAGTCAGTGGGGACTTGTAACCACACATTCCAAATTGTCTTGCAAATGCCCGCTGCAGACCCACGTTTACCGGGACTTTTTGGTTCTATTTACATGTACCATTACCCTATCAGTTTGCACAATCAATTATGATACATCCTGTATCTTGTACATTACAAAATATTGTTTTATACTATATTATACTGTTGTATACATCAATATATTTGAATGGAAAATGTGGGGAAGATGAACAAGGAGAATTTACCTTTGTTAGCAATAATGGGCAGAGTGCAATAGATTTTGTGTTGTGGCCTCTGAATTTAGGACATATTTTAAGTAATTTTAAGGTATTAAATTTAAGCTCAACTAGCGGGCATTATCCACTGATTGTGGATTTTATGATGCACGCTGCACGAGTAAAACACAATATAAGAGTGGAAAGCTATTGTAAAAAAGAGTATATTAGCTATAAATGGAAAGAAGAATTTTGTGACACATTTAAACAGACTCTTGACTCGAATTATGGAAAGATATGTCTATGTGGAGTAACATTCATGGTTAAGAATAATCAAACTGAGAATGCAATAGATATCCTTAATACAGTTATGCAAAGGGTGGGAGAGGAAATGAAAACAAAAAAGAGGGTTTACATATATGATAAGGACTGAATGTAGGGTATGATGAAGAATGTAGGGTATCAAAAAGACAAGTAAAACAACTGTTGGTTAGGTGGAGAGAATTAGGTGATAGAAAATCTAGGGACGATTATATGCAAGGGAGGAATTCACATAATTTATTGTTAGAGCAAAAGAAAAAGGACTGGAGGGAATGCAATGAAAGGAATTTGATAAAATGTCTAAATGAAAATAATGTTAATAAGGTATGGCAGGTTCTTAAGTCGACCTATAATAAATGTGTAACTAAACCCAATGTTGAGCCAGGACAATGGATGGAGTATTTTAAAACACTATATGGGGAAGAAAGGAGTATAGGAAGTACGGAATTTTTGGAAATAAGGAATGTTTTTGTAGAGATATTGAATGGTGAAATTAGGAGTGAGGAAATAATAAAACAAGTTAAGTTACTGAAGAAAAATAAAGCTACTGGAATTGATGGCATCCCAACAGAGTTTCTTAAGGAGTGGTGTAACGAAACAGGGAGAGTGAAAAGTTTAGTAGATTTATTTAATGTAATTATTAGAAAGGGTTATGTACCTAAACGATGGAGAGAAGCTATCATCCATCCTATATATAAAGGCAAGGGCAATGTCGATAAACCTAATAACTACAGAGGTATTGCATTACTATCGAATATAGGAAAACTTTTTGCGGGCATTTTGGCAGCGAGACTACAATTTTGGGTTGAAGAATATAATATCCTTTCGGAATTCCAGATGGGCTTTCGCAAGGGAAGGAGAACAATTGATAATTTATTTATTATAAAGACATTAGCAGACAAATATTTAAAAGAAAAAAGGGGTAAACTGTATATGGCTTTTGTAGACTTAGAGAAGGCTTATGACCGAATTGAGCTACAACTTCTGTGGCATAAATTAGTGTGTAAGGGAGTAAGTCAGCAATTGGTGAATATTCTTAAAGCACTATATTTTGAGAACACCTTCTGTGTAAGGGTGGAGACAGGCTGTGTAACAAACGAAATTCCACAAAAGAAAGGCCTTCGGCAAGGATGTAAGTTAAGTCCAGTTTTATTTAATTTATACATAGATGATGTCTTACTAGAAATTGGAAGGAATAATAACTGTGCACCAGTAATTAACAACATCCAAATTCCAGGACTTCTTTTTGCAGATGACCTAGTGGTATGATCTATTACAGTAAGTGGTTTAAAACAATCATTACAAGCAATTGATGTATATTGTAAAGAATGGAGGTTAAAAGTGAATCAAGAGAAAACACAGATTGTGGTTTTCAAAAAGGGGGGAAAATTAGGCAAATATGAAAAGTGGAAGGGAGAGAATAAAGATTACAGGGTAGTGCATGACTGTATCTATTTAGGAGTAAAAATAGATGGAGGTAATAAATGGGAGAAACAAAAGAAGTTTGCATTGGCAAAAGGTAAAGGGGCGATGGCAACAATTAGAAGCTGCAAATATGAAGTACCTAATATAAATGTTAAATGGCTGGAAAAAGTTTATGAGATGGTTGTGGAGGCAAAAATGATGTATGGTATAGAAATATGGGGATTAGATAGAGGATGGGAATGTATAGATGTGGTGCACAGGATGTTTTGTAGAGAAATACTAGGGCTACCGAAGTCAATTGTAAGACAGGTAGCACAATTAGAGATGGGCAGGGTGCCAACTAAGGGGAAGATAATGGAAAGAGCTTTGAAATTTTGGTTCAGAATTTTAAATCTAGGAAAAAGTAATGTGTTAAGACAATGTATTGAATACCAAGAGAATAGCTTAATGAATGATGGATGGGTAAGTAAATTACGGAATATTTTGGAGAAAAATGGGTTAGGAGATATATGTAGAAGGAGAGAAAATAACGTAAAACATTTTTGGAAAAAGGCAAGGAAAAGACGGGAAGATATAGAAATACAAATCATGTTCAGTGAGATTGCCGAAAAGAGCTCATTAGTTTATTATAGGCCAATAAAAAATACATGGGGTAGGGAAAAATATATAGACTTAGTAAATAAAGAAAAGAGAGAATCTATTACATGGTTAAGAACCGGAGCATGGAGGCTAAAAGGGCTAAGACAGGGTATTCCTCAGAACCAATGTCCGATATGTGGTGGTAATGAAGACATTGAACACATAGTATTTAAGTGCCAAGGAACAGAAAATTGGAGAAAAGAATTTTTTTAATAAGAAGTGGTTGAAGGGGGATAGAAATACACTTATAATTGAAATGATATGCAAGGACGCTAGAAGCATTGGGCAGTTTTTGTGTAAAGTAAGAAATAAATGGCTTTGGACAGTGGAAAGAGAAAAGTAAGAGGTAGTGCATCTTACTTTGAATGGAAAACTATAGTGAATGTGTGATGGTTAAGTAATCAATAAATGAAAAGTGAAAAAAAAAGAGTGGAAATGGGACATGGAAAAAAAAAAAAAAAAAACTGAAAAAAAAAGAGCAAGATAATTTATTGACAAGAAATTGTAAAATGTAAATAAACTGTAGTGATTGTCTACTGAATAAGTGACCAGGGTCAAAATGCAGTAGACAATCAAATTTGTAAAACTCTTAGCACAATAAATACTATACTATACTATACATCAATATTATTGTAAATATAAGTTAACAAATCAAATTATGGCCAAACTCTGAACTACAGCATGTGTGTTACAAACATGTGTAAATGAGAAATAGTTTCACAAGCACACAAAATTTTTAGTAACAAGTGACATAAAAGAATAATAGAAAACAGCAAAAATAACAAGCTAAATTCAACAGCTTAACGTGGAAAATGTATACAATGAAAAGGTTTCCATGGAGCAATGTAGCATCAGTAATACTGGTAATATAGCTGTGTTTACCAAATCAATGAATTTCCCATGCTTACCTTCTTTTTCAACTGTCTTGCTAATGTCAGACACCGACTCATAAAACTAACATATGATTCCAGCTTCTACAGTGACTTAATATGTGGTTTTAATATTACACTTCCAACTTATACAGGGTTAGTCAAAAGAACGGGAAATTTTGAAACATGTTGTGTCAACACTGAGAGGTTGGTGGTGCTGAATGTCATATGGAATGCTACTCACACTACCTTGCCATTTAGTAAACATGGAGCAGTGGAATGTTGTGCAGGTGCTTTGTGGTAAAAGCATATTACAGGAATGGAAGAGTGGAGATTATGCGTAGAGAATTTTGGCATCATTTCAACATCAGACAGCATGGCCGTGTTCCCTCAGCACATGGGTCTGTAATTTTGAAGAAAGTGGTTCAGCACTGAAAAAGAAATCTGCACACAAACACGACCACAAACTGCTCGTACAATAGACAGTAAATAATATGGAAGCTGTACAAACTGGTTTCGCTCTGTTGAATGTCACGCAGAGTCTCTGCAGTTGCATCATTCAAGTGGTCAATAAATACTGAAAATGGACTTAAAGTTCCATCCATACAAGTTACAGATTTGTCCAGCAACTGAAATCCAACAATCATCTAATGTGTTGACAATTTGCTGAACGCATGTTAGCAAAATTTCACAATGACAAAAATGTCATTAACAACCTGTATATGTCAGATGAAGCTTGTATTTCACCTCAATGGCTTTGTCAGTATAAAGAATTTTTGCTATTGATCTCAGCAAAATCGTCAGTTACATGAGCATCCATTGCACAGCAGCAAAGTTACTGTATGGTGTATTATGTTATTGAGTGACATTATAGGCCCTACTTTTTTGAAAATGATGATGGGCTCGCAACCACTGTAACATCTGTTCGGTATGTTGCCATGATGGAAAGTTTTGTTACGCATGAACTGACCCATTTTCCTGCCAACGGTTGCTTTCAACAAGATGGAGCAATGGCATATACTACAGCACGGATATCGATGGGAGCTGTGAGACAATTGTTTAGAAACCATGTCACTTCAAGGAATGGTCACATTGCATGGCCCTCAAGATTGCCTGAACTAACAGCAGGTGATTTTTTCTTGTGGGGCCACCTTAAGAGCGAGGTTTACTGTACTTTGAATATGTGAGTGGTGGGGTGCTCATCAATGGGATGTGGTATTCAAGAAGTAAAAATGCCTGTGACATTCAATAATGGCATACTCTGTACTATACATTGACATAAATAAATATGTGTTAAGTAATTGTGTTCTACCATTAATCTCCATTCCAAAATTTCGCACTCTTTGCTGTATATATAACAAATACAGATTCAGAATGTTCACAATCAATAGCTGACATACATAATAAAATTGCAGATAACCAAATATCATACATCAAATAAAGCCCTTCTTCAGGCTAAGGTGTATGAATACATACAAGGTGTTAGAGATCTCAACAGGCAAATTTTCAGAGTTTACAGAAGGATGATATAGGATACCTATGGCCTGCGATGAGAAAGTTTGAAGTTATGTAACGATTTTCACTCTAAGGTAGTTCATTTCTCTTCCACAAATGTGAAAATAGCTACCACTGTGGTATTTTCAAAAGTTACAACCTTTACTTCTTCCTTGCTTTGTCAGCAAGGGCCAGTGCACCACTACTACCTCCACTTTCATATGGAGAATCATGTGTATCAGATAGACAAACAACTGCTAGCTGTAGTAATATCACAGTCATTAGCATGCTTCGCAGTCAAACTGGTGATGCTGGGTACAAACTCCTTATGTTCTACTGAAAAAAATGTTTTCCCCCTAAACAGATGAATGGTGTACATTTGGAGTGAACCTAATTTTAATTTCTTGTGTTTCTTTCAAAATTTTAAGTACATGTTATGGAGGTATTCACATGAAATGTTTGAGATATAGTGAATAGGAAAAATGGCAGTTGTTTTCTATGTATGATGTAATGGATAATAGGTAGGTATCAGATATGCAGATGTGCAACTAATAGCTGCACATGCATACTTTCAAGGTGCTTTCAGACTAATCGTGTATCTGTTTCACTACTGTTCTTTGTATTACTGTAACTGGGTTGTTTACATTCAGCACAACCATAGCTAATGTTTACTCCTTTTTGAAGTTAGCTGAAATGCATTTTGTTTATGGGTAGGCAGGATGAAGTAGCACAGCTCTAAGCGGTCAGATATCATCAAAGGCAACGATCGCATCATTATATCTTCCAGTCTATTCACCAGCTTTTATGCCAAACTGCATCCCTCATGGTGCATAGGCCTAATGCTGGTTCAAGTCGAAACTGTAGCACACAGGGCTTTGAGGAAAAGGTGCTCTAAAGGCTTTAAAACAGTCCTTCAGCAAGTATGCATCCTATGGCATGTACTATGGGCACAAATTATGTCAGCAAATAATGAGCAATGCAGCAGACTCAATTTCTTCCAACTTCTAAAGGTTGCCTTGACATCAGCAGATTACAGTCTGAGTGCCATGGTGAACAACCAGAATTCTTTTCGCAAGTGCTCTTCACTGAGGAGTGTTGTTTCACAAGGAAAGGAATGACATTAAACCAGAGAAGCAGCTATGTAAAAGATCATGCTAAGATCAGCTAAGATCATGTAAATCTGCAAGCGATTGTTGAGAGGAACTATCAACACACATTTGGCATCAACATATGGGCTGGCATAGTTTCAAATTACATAATTGGCCCATACCTTCTTCCGGCATGGTTAAATGGCTAGATATACCACCAGTTCCTCATCAATGTGCTTTGGGTTTCTGGAACATGTCCCTCTTGATGTAGGATGCCAAATGTGGTTCCACCACTGAGCTCCTGTTCACTCTGACAGAGATGTCAGAGATAATCTGAATAATGTGTTTAGGACATTGATTTGTATGCGGCACTGATATGACTTCACCACTGGGTTCCCCTGATCTCAAATCTCCAGATTATTTCCTGTGAGGACACATCAAGAGTGTCATATACAATACCCCTGTAAACTCAGATGAGGATTTGCTGGCGATAATATTGGCTGCCCGTGACGTTATTTTTAACACTCCAGGCATCTTTAAAAGGATACAAGATAGCTTTATTTGAAGATGCAGGCTCTGAATGGATATTGCAGGATGTCACTTTCAACAATTTCTTTAGTGCAGTTTTGCTCAAAAGCATGGGCATCAAGTTTGATTACCTTAATTTTTCCATGTTATTCTGACTTCCTTATTTGAAGATAATGGACAGGAGTTGTAGCTTTTATTATTATTACTTTTCTTTTTTGCCTTACATATACTTGAATTTGAGGCATGCATAAGAAGTTTGGTTTTCCTTATTCTTTCATGTGGATCAGAAATCAGGAGCATCGAATCTAAAAGCACTAAGTGCATAATAAAAAAGTTTTCAGGAGAGAGGAAAAACTGATACCTCCTAAACTTATTGGTGCTTTTTAAAATTTTTCATACCTAACTGTAGTGTAATTGCCACTTTCCTAAATACTATTATCACCAAAATCTTTTTTGATTAATACCATATTTATAATTAAAAATATTTTGCAATTAGTGCATTTTGAACCAATTATACTGAAAATACTGTCTTGGAGATTAAGAAAAAATGGCAAAAAATTATATTTATCGATATTTTAATAAACAATTCTAATTCTACTTACAAAAGCAGTTTTATACTTTGCTTTGTGCATTTATTGAGGAAAAAATAAGTCTTCAAATTTCATTTGTCACTTTTTCTGCAAACATTTAATGTCAATTTTTCTTTCAACAAATGCAACTGTACTTCTGTATTTAAACAATGTTCATTTCTTCCTCCAACTAGTCAAATTCTTCCTCATTTTGGTTTATGCTGCAGAATGCAGACTCTTCATCCACAATCTTCACATAAAACTGCAGTTCAGCCTCATGTCTCCATTCACTCCTGAACCTCTTCTGTAAGATGCATCAACATCCTTCTTCTTTGCTTCATTGACTCTGCTTTAGTGTGTTGAACCTTGGACCTGTGGTATACATGCAAACACAACTCCCCATTTCAGTGGGTATGAATGGCTTAGAGGGATGGCAAAACGTGCATTAGGTTTGGATCTTATTGCTTTATATGAAGGTTAATGCAAGAAAAAGAGAACTTAATACATTTCACTATTTTTAAAAAACTAGCACGAAAGACAAAATAACATAGTATATCATCTTAGTACCCTTTGCAGGCATTCCAATGCATTTATTTGCACGAGAGTAGTACAAAAAATATGTTTTAAAGACATGACACAAGCTATTTACCCCAGTTTTATTTCTTTGCTTCTCATAGTTTCCTGCATTTTCATTCTCTTTCTGGTGCCTCTACTGTTGCCTGCAACAATATTTCCTTTTGCATGCTGTAATACTTAGCAAATCTGCTATTAGTGCTTCCTTGACACAGATCCCTATCTCAGACCTTCAAATATGGAGATTCATTTTCATTTGTTTATTCAATCATTTAGAATGACGTAACATTGCTAAGGAGAACCAAGGAAGCAATATCCGACATTGTTTTGCAGCAACACGTGCGTTTCTAGTTCCAAAGAATGCAAATACAGCAGTCAAAGACATGTATGTGCACAGTGTCTTGTAAGCAACTCTTTGCTTCTGTAAGACAGTGCCTTTTGTTCCATTCATCTTGGTAAATTAAGTGCCTTCTGAACCAAGTCCTGTATTTTGAAGCCATTTTATGATAGGAAGGAGTGCCATTTGAAAGAAATGGATTGCAAGATTGATTCAGCGCTATCAAAATACAGGGAATTGAATCAAAAAAGCATTTCGTCTGCGGGTGGAGCTGGTGCGTTTTGTTCCGATGCTCCTCAAATATCCTCCACTGGAGTCTGAATAATTGTACATTTGATTTCCCCTTCTTTATTGTGCTGAAGTTTCTTCCATTTTGAGGTGTGAACAACAGGTTTGATTTCCCCTCCTTCTTTTTATTTTTTTGTTTCTCCTTTACTGTTTGCATCCCCCCAGCTCAGGGGAGTGAATAGCAAAATCACTTTCCTTTACATACCTCTTATTGTTTCTTAATTTTCAGATGAAATGTGCAAATAAATAAAGCACTTTAATTATTAGTAATTCCTAATCACTTTCATACCTTTCTTCTTCTTCTTCTCTAAAGGATTACGCTCCTCTTTGTGGGACTTACAAACCAATGCCTTAGGTGAGTAGCCTTTCAAGGAGCAAGCAAACTTTTGAATCATAGCATGTCCAGGACTTTCATATCCCCAGCCTGCCAGCCTTCCAAGGAGGTCATGATCCAGTCCGTTACAACTGGACTGACTCCCCTGTTCTCCAGATGTTTCAGAATATTGCCTAAAGTTATATTATTAAAGACACCTTCGATGTCCATTAAAACTGCCATGGCGAGTTCTCCCCAGTCCAGCGCCCTCTCCAGCCTCACCACAAGCTGATGGAGTGCTGTGTCCATGGATTTACCCACCAATAGGCATACTGATGGAGGGTGTATGGGTCTGTCCACCAGTACCCCATTGCTTAAAAATCTATCAACCAGTCTTTCCAGAGCCTTTAACAGAAAGGATGTTAGACTGATTAGACAAAAATCCCTAGGCCTGCAGTAGGATTGTCTACCGGGTATAAACGCCACTTTGGCCTGTCTCCAGAGGTGAAAAACGTGCCTCATAGCCAGACAGATGCTGAATATTCGCACTAAGTGGGATGAAATGATCTCCCAGCCCTCTTGGAGGAGAGCTGGGAACACCCCATCCACACCTTTGCTCTTAAAGAGCTCAAAAGTATAAATGGCCCATTTTAGTTTTTTAAAGGTAGCAATCTCGGTGGCCACTGCCTAGCCTTTCTGTGAAGGCTGCATGCCCTACCTGAGTTTAGTTCTTGATTTGTAATGCAAGCATCCGAGAAGTGGGTCTCAAGCAACAGCCTCTCTGACTGTGTCATAGCACTGGAGGGGTCCTCTATTGAGGCCAGCCTGGCCCTAAATCCAGAGATCAGGACTTTACGAAATGAACCAAACAATGAACTGTTTATAGCAGACCATTGACAGAACACAATGAAGCCTTGAGGAAGACTGAGAAGAATTCCTGGAGGAAGCACTCTTGAGGCAATAGAAATGGCCTCAGAATGTGCTAGACTTCAGAAGGCTCTTAGAAAAGATCCACAAAGGTTTATTAGCAACCTCCAATTGGAAAATGGAGAATACACTAAAACAGAGAAGGAGACAATGGAAGAACTTCTTTGAGCTCACTTCCCTGGATCGATTATACTTGATGAACCTGAGGGAGGATTGGACATTCTGGAACTGAAGCTCTCTGGGAAGAGAGCCTCCAGGGCAGACTCGGAAATCACCAAGGAAGTCATCGAATATAAAAAATTAAAATAGGCAATGTTCTCATTTCAACCCTATAAATCTCCAGGAAGCGGTGGAATAATGTCCATTATGCTTCAGCGAGGCTTCAATGAATTATCAAAACTTTTGATACAAATCCTAAGAGCAAGTTTGGCCTTAGGATACATACCAATAAACTAGAGACAAATATACCAAAGCCAGGTAAACCCTTGACCCTGGCTAAGTCTTTAAGACCCATCAGTTAATGTCAATTACTCTCAAAACTCTTGAGAAATTGAGGCATATAAGAGGAATTGCTTTGGAGCTCTGCACCAGAATAGCATGCCTATCATGCAGGCAGATCAACTGAAACTGCCCTTTTTCACGTTGCCTATAAACTGGAAAAGACAATTCAGGAAAAGGAGGTGGCACTTGGTGCCTTCATTGATATTGAGGGTGTCTTTGATACACCTCCTTTAATGCAATAACTACTGCTGCAAGGAAACGGAATTGATGAAACCTATTGTCGGAGGATTCGGATGTCGAGAAGCAGAATAGTTCATACAAGTCTCATGGATAGTAGCCTAGCTGCAAAGGTCATGAATGGTTGTCCACAGGGTGGGGTGTTATCACTCCTACTATGGAACCTGGTGATTGATGGGCTACTTGTTCAAGCAAGTAACCTAGGCTTTGATATCACGGGCTATGCTAATTATATTGCCATCATATTTTGAAGTAAATACACAGGAACAGTCAGTGAACTCATGCAGTCAGCTCTGAATATTGTGCCAAAATGTGCTGTAAATGAGGACTTAAATATTAGTCCTCATAAAACAGCCATATTGCCATAAGAAGAGACAAAGGGATTAAGGCCTCTATATCTTCAAGGTAAAGAACTTAAAATGTCCCAGGAAGTTGAATACTTGGGAATCACTTTTGATTCCAAGATGCACTGGGAATCACATTTCAAAAAGCAATAAAACATGCGAAAACAGCTTTTGAAGTAGTTAGACACAGGTATTGTAAAAGATGGGGACTAAGACCTCTATGATCCATTGGATATATATACCAGGATAATCATACCATCAATAACCTATGGAACACTGATTTGGTGGCCTAAGTTCCTTCAAACAGGCTCTAAAAATCAACTAAATAAAGTTCAAAGAACAGTATGTATGACTGTTACACGAGTCATAAAAACAACTACTGCAGCAATGGAGACGCTCTTGAACCTGACTGCACTGCTTTTAGTTGTAATGAAGGAGGCAAGAATGGTACTCTATAGACTTCAACATGCTAAGAAACTGAGAATTCCTGAAATAGACTCTGATTTCCTAAGAATTAGGTAATACATAGGAGATGCATCTTTAAAGATGCTGCTAGACTATATAATGCCAACTAAACACTTTATAAAGAACTTCAGGGTCATTATTGATCCTGAACATGGGATGAATAAAACTCTGGAAACTCCTGAGAAAACCTTGATATGGTTTGTAGATGGCTTAAAGGATGGCTCAGGAATAGGATCTGGATGCAAAAAGTTTTTTCCCTTGGGTGAATATGCTACTGTTTTTTAAACAGAAATTTATGCAGTTATTCAGTGCACACATGAAAACATAAGGAGAGCTTACACTGGTAAACAGATCCTTATCTTGTCAGATAGCCAGGCTGCACTTAAGCCTCTAGTTAGTCGTAAGCTAACATCAGGACTGGTTTTAAACTGCATAAACATGCTCATAAACTTGGCAGAACAGAGTGAAGTTCAACTCATCTGGGTGCTGGGTCATAGTGGCATAGAGGGAAAAGAAAAGGCTGATGAACTTGCAAGACAAGGAGTAGCTTCACAATTTATTGGGTCAGAGGAACATCTTGATGTTTAGTAAGAGAGGCTATTAAAAATTGGTCCAAAGTAGATCATCATAAAGCATGGCTTAAAGCTCCAAGAAACATAGTAAACTATTTATAAAGCGGATAACAAAACTCTCAAAACATAAATGTGTTCAGAGGCATAACTGCTCAGTTATACAAAAAGCTTGAGGTGGGTGAAATCGTCAGTCAAATGAAACCAAGGTAGTTGTGTTGCATGTAGATACAAATGATCTTAAGCAATCTTATAGTCCAGATTATATAACAGGTGAGGTATATAATCTAATCCGAATGACAAAAAAGCGGTTCCCTAAAGCACTTTTGGTTGTAAATAGCATAGTGAAAAGAAGAGATATAGGAAAAAACTACATCAATATTGTAAATGAAAGGCTAAGATGGGTATGTGATGTACTTGGTAGCATATATTGTAATGTTAACAATTTTGTAGGTTATGATTGTCTAGGTAAGGATGGGCTGCATTTAAACAGAAAAGGCTCATACACTTTGGGTACAGCTATATATAAGGTTGTAAATATCTGCAAGAAATACACTTTTTTAAACTAGGTAAGTAGCAGCTGATGTAACAAATAGATTGCCAAATAACCAAAACATTGGCTGATATAAATAAAAACAAGCAAAAGCTTGTGAGCTGTAGCTCCAAGCAAGTTGAAAAACGAGCATCAGGTCGTGCTTTGGTATAAATAAAAATTTTCCCTCTTCGTTGAGCTATTGCCAAGCTTTTGCTCAGTGACCTTCACCACGACACATCATCTGAGTAAACAAACACGCCCATTCTTCTGTCAGGGGGTGATTTAATCTTTGCTGCAGTTAAATATTCATATACTCATTCATGTTAATCATACTTTCATTTATTAAACCTAATAGAGGTGCAAACTTTAAATAACACAATTATAATTAAAGATTTCGCAAATGTCACAGCCTTCATTATGTAGAAGGCTATGGTTATGTATCTACGAGTTGGATACAGCATTTTATGCAATCTTTGCAAAGTATATTATAGGAAATAAATCAAGAAATAATTTGGCATCCATAGATGGCATAAGTGAGATGTTAACTTCTCCTCCTGCATTTCAATTGTTATTACCTGGCATTTTGAACCCATAACCAAGACTGCTACTTGCATACATTCCCTTCCTGGGAGAGAAGTGGTCAGGTATTGTGGATTGTGATGTAGCCTATTATCAGAACAGCATGGTAGATAGTGTAAATTCAGATCTTAACTATTGTATATTTAATCTTGTATATAGGTGCTTGCATGTTCGTTGCTCAGAGAAAAGAATATCTCTAAATACTTTCATCTTCTATATCTATATCTTCTCTATAAGCCACAACTTGGAATGTTTGTATTAGGGCATTGCTATAGGAAATGCGTCATTACTATTATTGGCACACGTGCCATAATGAGCTAATTATGCACGATATTGAATACAGTAATAATAGACATTCAGATTCACTCAACTTTCAACAGATAACGCTCATCCCCTTTCTAAATCCACTCCTCATTTCCTTATTTGATAGTATTACAAACGTGTCACCAACTGATATATTGAAAGTAGATTATTTGTATTTCTGTTTTTGCACCTTTATATTGATATCCTCTGCATGTATATAAAATATCACTACGTAATTCCAAAAATTTATAAGATGTTATCATGAATTAAAGATAGCTGGATGAAAGAGTTTAATTTGAAAATTAAATTTAAGTTTGGTTTTAATTGAAATTCTTTAGTTATAATCCGGTTTTGATTTGTACGAACATTCTGCTCTGTGTAAGTGTTTATCTGTATATGTCTTTGATTATATTACCAGTCTTCCGGTAATAATAGCGGCTCGCTATGACGTCACTCACATTCTGTTTAGCATTACAGTACCCAGATGAAAACATGTCAGGATATTTTCAGCATTGTTAGAAGGTCCACCTCGTGTTTCATTTGTCTCTGGAAGAAAATGTTGCACAACCTTTTACATTTTGTCTTTTAAATAACTGTTTATATCAGCACACATCCGAGTCCTTGCGTCTTGAAACAAATTTTAATTTCACTATCACTTGGGTATAGCAAGTAGAGGAAGTATTGCATTCTGTGCAAAAATTTGTTACCGAGATTTCATCAGAGATACACGTTTTGAGAGTGTCTGAATTAAAAAGAAACATCTTTAGCAAATGTGTGTGTGAACAGCATAAATAAAAAAAAAACTAGTTCAAACTTAGTATCCTCCAAAATGTGATAAGATTTTCAAGAAAATTCCTCTACCCCAAAACTATCCCTTTTCTCCAAAATGGCTCCAACAATTTTGATTAAAATGCGTGATTGTTTAAGATATTTGCATGGCAAATATAATTAGGTATTAGGAATTTTCTGGGCATAGCCTGTGGAGCGCTCTTCATTCTGAATAACTTTTATGTAACGCTAAACTGTAAGAGATTCTACTACAAGAGTCCTACTACGCATCTGTGTCTGAACAGCAAACTCAGAAAGGCAAAGTCGTTAAATAACGAGTTTGGTATTTAAATTCAGCACCTTCCAAACATGCGTCAGGAAGATTTTCAAGAAAGTCCCCCCCCCCAAACTACCCTTTACATGGAAACTTTTTCCAAAAGCTTTATTTTCTCAAAAATGACTCTTAACGATTTTGATTAAACACGACATGTTTAAAATATGCTCATGTCAAATGTATATATTGCATTACCTGGGAATATCCTCTGAAGTCTTCTTCATTCTGAGTAACTTTTGCACAATTGCTAAACCATAAGATAGGCAAATCTGTCTACAAAAAGAAAATTGTTCTGGTTAAGCACACAATTTATGTCAAAGCATTTCTTTTTTTAACTTAACCATTCCTGAGATATTCCTTGTTATTGGCTTAAACTTTCAAATACCTACTTATAATTCTCTCAAATGGGAAGTGGGTATTCGATATTCTATCGTGGTCATGCAAAGAGCATCGAATTTCAAAGCCCTCCTATAACCACGCGCTCTTTAAAAAGCTGACTCACTTTACCTACTGTATCGTATAACAAAATTGTAAATGTAAATTGAACGTTTATCTGGATTAACAAGAAGAAGCTGGAATAATAAGCTCTTGTAAGTATAGTTTGTAGAAGAATGATTAGAGAAAGCCATGTGAATGTAGAATATCAGGATTTTGTTTTCTTTTTTCCGCAATCATCTGAAAAGAACGGAATTTCAAATCCATCAAATAGCGACCCACATTTAAAATATTTGACTATCGCTTTAGTTTACTGCATTCTTCCTATCCCTACAGTGAAAGTTTATCTCGATTAACCAAAAGTAGATCCAAGAATAAGCTTTTGTAAGAATTGTTTGTAAAAGATGATACAGAAAGTCGTGTGATTTTTATTTTCCTCTCTGGAACCATGATCATGAACTCCACCCTGGTGTTAAAATGCAGTTGAGCAAGCTGAGGTACCTACGGAGATACCTCAAGAAATAGCAAGCAAAAGCTTACTAAAGACAAGCAAGGACTTGTTTTTATTTATACCATATCGCGAGCAATAGCTCAGCAATCAAGGTCAGCAAGCTTTTGCTCGCAAGGAGGTTGAGCAGAAAAGTTTTATTTATACAAAACCGAGCAATTGCTTGGAATTAGTGAGAAATGAGCTAAAGCTTCTTTTATTTATACCACCCATTATCTTAGAGGGAAACACAGATGAAACTCTTGGGGAGAAGAACACCAAAGCACACTCCTTCACAATTTTCCACCAAAATGTACAAAGTTTAAGAAACAAGAAAATAAATATTGAAGTGCTGCTTTCTGGTCATTCTTATGATATAATATGCCTTACTGAGCACTGGCTAACAGAAAGTGAAATGAAGGCTTCAGAATTCCAAATTACTGCTGTACTAGCAATTATTGCCAAAAAATCAAAAGAAATGGGGGATCGTGCATTTTTGTAAAAAATAGCATCAATTTTAAAAACCTGCATAATTTAAATAGTTTAATTCCTGAGGAGCATTTTGAACCCAGTTTTATTGAATTATCAGATATTAAATCAATAATTATTTCTATATATAGAAACCCAAGCAGTGACATTAACATACTGTACAAGAAGTTAGATGCCTTATTAGATTCTATATATAAAACCAAAAAGACAATAATCACAGGAGATGTGAATATAAACTTTTTGGGACACACTAAAGAAAGGCAGTATATAAACATTTTGTTGGAGAGTTATGGGCTACAGGCAATTGTAAATGATCCAACAGGGTAACAAATGGAGCTAAAAGTGCTATTGATCAAGTAATACTAAATTCTCATTTATGGGAGTACAAACTAGAGGTTTTTTACACCACCTTATCGGATCACTATTGTCAGTTGCTGCACTTATTAACTACAAAATAATATCCATAAAACACAATCAATCAAAAGCAATTCATAAGTACGTAAGAGTAATAAACAGTGAAACTGTAAACTATTTTAATTATTGCTTATCAAAAGAAACATGGGATGCAGTTTATCAGGAAAATTCTATAAACGAAGCTTGTGTACAATTTCTAAATATTTTTAAATACTATGCTGATTCACCTTAACTGTTCAAAGAGTAAATGTTATATACCACCAAAAAAGCAATGGATAATAAAAGGGATTTGTAAATCCTGTGAGCGACTAAAATTCCTCTGCAGATATAAAAAGAACAATGAAGTTTCAGCTGCTTTTCTGAATTACTTACAGAGATATAAAGTCATTTATAACAAAGTAATCAAGAGCTGGGAAAAAAAAAAAAAAAGTACAATAATAAAAATATTCTGGAAGCAGTAAATAAATCTAAATCAATTTTGGATATAATTAAAGCAGAACAAGATATCACACGCAAAACCATAACCAATATATGCCTCAGAAATCAAAATAAACTAATAACAGATCCTGAAGAAACAGTAGAATGCTTCAGTAAGTTTTTCATTAAAATTGCAAAAGATTTACATAATCACATGTGTAATAATACTAACAGTAGTAGTGGTGGTGGTGGTGGTGGTGGTGGTGGTGGCGGCGGCGGTGGCAGCTCCACAACCTCTTATGCATGTAACAAAACCAGTTCAAGTATGTATCTGGCACCCACAGACGACAAGAAAATAGCCTCCATGATTGTAAGTTTAAAGAATAAAAAATCCACTGACCTAGATGGTTTTTCAAATCATTTGCTAAAACAGTGCCATCGGTTTACTCTAAAGCTACTATGTTATTTAGTGAACTTATCCTCTCAGGGACCTCCCCAGATATTTTTAAAATTTCTAAAGTAAAACCGCTATTTAAAAAAGGTTCCAGGGAAGGGAGAAATAACTATAGACCTATATCAATTTTATCAGTCTTCTCCAAAGTAATAGAAAAGCTTGTGTATAAAAGACTAATCTCATTTTGTGAAAAGTATGATATTTTAACTCACTATCAGTATGGGTTTCAGATAGGTTGCCTTTGGGTGTATTCTTAGACTTCCCTAAGGCGTTTGATCTTGTGAATCACAGCATTTTACTGGATAAATTAAATGCGTATGGTATTAGAGGATTATGTAATAAATGGTTTAAATCCTATCTTGTACATAGACACCAGATTGTACAGTCAGATTATGTGGAAAGAAAGTTAGGCATAATCGCAAGCAAAACATCAGAGAAAACAGTACTTCAAGATGTACCACAGGGTTCAATATTAGACCCATATTGTTTATATTATACATTAATGATTTAGGGATAAGTCTTAATGTGACAGGCAATAGTATTAAACTAACTCTCTTTGCTGATGATACTAGCATACTAATAACTGGTAAAAACACTAATGATCTGTTAAGCCACATTAATGCTTTCAATGGTAATATTGTCAAGTGGTTCCAAATCAGTAAGCTAAAAATAAATGAAAATAAATCAGTTGCCATAGGCTTTCATCACAGATTAAATAAAGCAGTACAATTTCCAAGTTTATGTTTAGACAAATCATTAGTTTATGTACCAAATAGCAAATTTCTGGGAGTATGGTTAGATGAGCATCTAAAATGGGAAAAACAAATTCAGCAGCTAGCAATAAAATTGAATAAAATTGTACTCTTCATTAAACTTATGAGAGAATCAGTCAACACTAATGTCTTGAAAACAATATACTTTACATACTTTCACTCTATAATGACTTATGGCATATTGAGCTGGAGAAATGCAAAAAATGCAGCTAAAATATTTTGATTGCAGAAAAGAGCAATACAGTCTATTGTAAATATTTCTTCCTCTACCAGCTGTAAACCTTATTATAAAATTCTGAAGATACAACCATTCCCATGTGCTTATATTTACGAAGTGCTAGTCCTTACAAGGTCTATGCATTCTCAATTCAAAATTTATTCAGAAGAACAGAAGTAAAACAGACCTACATGTCTTAAGCCATAGTACAACCTTATTTACTCATAGTTTCGAACACAATGCAGTATCATTACATAAAAAACTGCCAGATAACATAAAAAGCATTAGGTCTGAAAAAGCATACAAACTGGTTCTAGAAACACTTTTAATAGAAGGCTGTTATTATTCAGTGGAAGAATATCTTAAGTCAGAGTTTCCACAGCAATGCCCCTTAATTTTTATGTTATTTTGTAAACATTTATAAAGTGTTTACTTGTATTTTCTGTGAAAGAATACCTAAGCCAGAGTTTCCACAACAATGCCGCTTGAATTTTATGTCACTTTGTAAATATTTATGTAGTGTTTTGTGTTTTTTTTTGTCTTTTTTGTTTTTTAAATTTTCTGTTAATTTTAATAGTGTTATTTTTTGGGACCAAACACTTTATACTTTCAAATCTTTATTTGTAATTTTCATATTTGTAAGCTTGATGAAGCCAACATCTTGTACAAGATTTTAATGGTGAATAAAACGATATGATATATAGAGAAAACCATGCAAGAAAAGAGCTGAAAGTTTACTTAAATGTAACAAACTTCAGCTGAGAATAATTATTGCATTTCTCACAGGACATGCTCCTCTGAAAAAGCATCTTAACACAATTGAAGTGTTTCAGAGTAACTCAGATCACAGACTGTGCAAGAAAGAAACTGAAACAGCCCAGCACATTATGTGCTCCTGTGAGGCCAGGCCTTGGCGCTCACAGGAGATATATTGCTTTTGGGAAAATGTTTTTAGAACCAAAAGAATTTGAAAGCATAATTGTTATGAGACTGTATTCCTTGGAAAAGGGTGCAGGCATAATTAGTTGGCTTTAAAACAATACAGGTAGCACAATAAGCCAAAGGCCGAAGTGCATCTGGAGCAATGACGGAAATCTGTATTGAAAAAAAGACAAGATCAATGCTAAGGCTCATACAGCAGGAGTTATGTCTGAATTGTTAAATTTCTGAGGCTGGGAAGTGCTGTATCACCCTCCATACTCTCCAAATTTAAGTTCTTGTGACTTCCGATTTCATCCCTAAGATGAAGGAGCCATTTCACAGGATTTGCTTCCATGCAGTTGAAGACATTTTCAGGTAACCAACCACTCTCTTCACACCATCAAGAGATTAGGTAGTGCAGATGGGATCCAGTGGCTTCCACATCACTGGGAACAGGTTGTACACAATGCTGGTGACTATACCGAAGGCCTATAAAACTTAGAATTGCGTACATATGCTATGTATGGAGAAATAAAATAGTTGCCAGAACAAAATCCACCTTGTATATACACACTGAGGTGGCCACAGCATGGCTCATGAACTGCATGTTCCTAAAAAATCCTGACACTGAAATAGTGAATTCGTTTAAGCCTTTTTTATTGCTGCAACTATGACAACCATGTAACATGTCTGGTAAAGGTGTTAAATGTGAAGACGTTATGCAAGTAGTCCTGAGATTTGTTAAATACATTCGTTCAGGTGCCAAAACCCACAGACAATTCAGAACTTTCATGGAAGGAATTGGCATTGATGAGTGGCCTGTAGCATTGCTTAGTAAGTTGATTGTGTGTAAGTAATGTTTTCAGTAAGTTTTTTTCCATTACTAGAAACTATCAAAGCATTCCTTAAAGAAAGAGGCATATCTTTCCCTCAACTTGACAACTTTCGGTGTTTGTTAGATATGGCCTTTCTCACAGATGTTCAACATTTCCAATTGCTAAACCTTTCATTGCAAGGACAAAATAGGCTTATTTCAGCTATAGTACAGACTGGGTTCAGCTTCCAGAGTGTAGTAAGACACTTTCGAAAGGCCTTCAAACTAAAACATTTATTCGCTTCACTTCTCTGAAAAATATTACAAAATCTTTCTGAAACTGAAGTAGCAAAACATTAAATTAAATGGTCTGGCAAAAGAAATAAATGACAGATTTAATGATGTTAGAGTACTTAAAACTTCATTTGCTTTTTAAAGAAAAAATCCATTTTTTGTAGATGTAATGAAAAAATCTGAAGGTTACATTCTCATTACTTTCTCTACCCTCCAATGCTTATTAGTGGGTATACAAATTATTCTTACAAAACTTCATTTTCCTATCTACTTTATTTGAATAAAGCCTTTGTGCGAATAGCTGCATTATAAATACAAAGGAAATAGTGACAGTCAAATGTTTTAGAACTGACCTTGTAATTTACGCTGACCTTAAAATTCCATACTCTTTCCATGATTTAGTGAGAAATAACTGAAAATCAACAGGACTTAAAAAAATTACGTAAGTATTAAACAATTTGAACCATTAATAATGTATATCTCAGAATTGACTGATACGAGAGCAGTCCCAGAAGTACCCAACCTGATGTATAGATAGTGGTTGTTGTTTCAAACAAATGACTGTGGTAGAAATTACCAACCTTATAAAGCTTAAGTCTGAAGTTTGATGATGCTACGTCGTCTAGTAATTGTTTGGCAGCCATCAATAGTGAACACTCTCAGCAAATTTGTAAACATGGATGAAACTGGTCTTCGTTATGTGATACAATACTTTCATTTGAAAGGTCTTAGTCCAACTAATATAAAAGCTGAGCTAGACTCGGGGGGAGTCTGCTCCTTTGTTTACAACAGTAAAATATTGGGTGGCAGAGTTTAAGTGAGGCCGTAGGAGCTGCCAAGACGAACATCGCATTGGTCAACCAAATGAGGTGACCACGCCAGAAATTGTGAGGAAAATCCACAAAATGGTAATGGATAACCACCGACTGAGTGCGTGAGCTAGCAGACATCATAGGCATTTCAAAAACTGCTCTACATCGCATACTGACTAAAAGTTTAGACATGAGAAAGCTATGCACAAGATTGGTGCAGCATTTACTCTCAATGGAACAAAAGCAACATCGTGAAGATGTTTCAGTCGAGTGTTTGGCGATGTTTTGCTGCAATAAAGCAGTGTTTTTGTGTCAATTCATAACCATGGATGAAACATGGGTCCATCACTTCACACCTTAGATGAAGGAACAGTCAAAACAGTGGATTGAAAGGGGAAAATTGGCTCCAAAGAAAGTGAGATAGTTCCATTTGCAGGCAAGGTCATGGCGTCAGTATTTTGGAATGTGTGTAGAATAATTTTCATTGATTATCTTCAAAAAGGAAAAGAAATCAATGGCAAGTATTATGCAAACTTATTGCAGCATTTGAATGATGAAATCAAGCAAAAACGGCCGCATTTAGTGGAAAAGAAACTTTTGTTTCATCAAGACAATGCACCAGTTCACACATCCATTATCGCCATGGCCAAAATCATTGAGTTAAAGTTCAAATTGCTTCCTCATGCACCCTATTTACCAGATTTAACCCCCTCTGATTATTTTATATTTCCAAAGTTGAAGAAATAGCTTGGTGCTAGAAGATTTGCCAACAGTGAAGAGCTGGAGTCTGCAGTTGATGGCTATTTTGCAGAACTCAATGGTTCTCAGTATAAACATGGTATTGAAGCTATTGAACACCTCTGGGAAAAGTGTATCGAGCTGAAAGGAGACTATGTATAGAAATAAATATAGTTATTGATGTTAGTGTAACAATTCTGACTCACCTTTAAATAAATAAAATAAAAATAAATAAATATGTTTTTCCCAAAATTTGTGTGTTTTCTTTGTTAGGTCGGGTACTTTTGGGACAGCCCTGGTACCACAAAAAAAGTTATTTAAATAGATTGTGTATTTTAAAGAGATCTACATGTTTTGTGTAGTATGTTTTTGTCTATCTTTTAACATTTTACCAGTTATGCAAGATTATATAAATTTCCTTCCAAATGAAGATTTCCTTCCCATCCTCAGAAGTTAATTCGACTGAAATTCTGAATTCGACTGAATTTGGTCGAATTAACTTCTGAGGATGGGAACAACCGTTTCCCGAAACATGTTAAGTGAGTAAACTTAAGTGATGTTAGTGTAACAATTCCGACTCACCTTTAAATAAATTCAATACACATCACTGTTTCTAGCTTCTTTTCATTACAATATCAACGTAAAAAATATCCTGTTGTGATTTGAACTGATCAACCATGCAAGCAGTTATAAGCTCTGTAATCTTACCACTTTGCTACCTTGTCCTTTGCTTTGCATGGTCATGATTATCTGCAAGTAGCAGCAACTCAGGGAAGTTTTATCAGTGGCATACTGGCTCATTGTTGATTTTGATCAATTGCAAACAAACATGAACTCAAAGACCATAAGTGTCCTATATCAAAGTGCTCACCTAATACTCCTCTGTATGTGTATATATATAGATAGATAGATAGAATTGTTTTGTATAATATATTAAGATTTTACTTATGTAAATATACTTTTTATTTTTGTACAAAGATATGGATGACTATTATATAATTATTTACTTGACTAATGTGTAGATTAGGGTTAGCCAACTATGCCTGACATTTGGGAGCAGAATCTAAGGGACAAACTTTGAACAGAACCACAGTTAATTTTGGATGTTGCAAATTAAAATGAAACCCATAGTAGATCCAAATTGTATTTTTAATTGCCAAACATTAATGCCTTAGATCATAATTTATTGAATAGGTACATCACTGAACACTTTTATGCAATACAAATTACATTGCACAATTGAGCTGTCAGCTCCTTGAAATCTGGTTGGTGAGTAGCTAAGGCAGTTCAAACAAGTTCACTTAACTGTTCAACACTTAAAACAGTTGGATGCTTAGATGGAATGAATTTAAGTGTTGAATACAATGTGTTGAATAGGCTGTCCCAAAATGAAGATGAGTCCCTTAGCATATTCTTTTTATTTTGAACTTTTATTCAGGTACTTTCAAAAACTGAATGGCTGAAGCTTACTTAGTTTCAACTGTTTTAGTCCATCCTCTTTAATCTCCAGTAGCTGGAACTCCATAGCTGCAGAATCAACCATAATTGGCCTTGAAACAGGTGAACCATCTTTACTTTCTCTACCACGCACATAGTAGGTAGAGAAAGTATTGCATTCCCCCAAAAATTTCATATCAAGATTTCACAAGAAATACATGTTTTGAGATCTCCTGAATAAAAAAAACTTGTTAGAAAAAGTCTGTGTGTGTGTGTATTCTGTGAACAGCATAACTCAAAAACAAAACGTCAGATAAATACCAAACTTGGTATTTAAGTTCAGTACATTCCAAGGATGTGACACAAAGATTTTCAAGAAAATCCCTCCAATCCAAACTACCCTTTACATGGAACATTTTTCGAAATGTTTGATTTTCTGAAAAATGGCTAACGATTTTGATTAAAATACAATATATTAAAGTTATTTACATGACAAAGTGTATATCTTGAATTTTCTGGGAATAGCTTGTGAAGTCCTCTTCATTTGGAAGGAAATTTATATAATCTTGCATAACTGGTAAAATGTTAAAAGATAGACAAAAACATACTACACAAAACATGTAGATCTCTTTAAAATACACAATCTATTTAAATAACTTTTTTTGTGGTACCAGGGCTGTCCCAAAAGTACCCGACCTAACAAAGAAAACACACAAATTTTGGGAAAAACATATTTATTTATTTTTATTTTATTTATTTAAAGGTGAGTCAGAATTGTTACACTAACATCAATAACTATATTTATTTCTATACATAGTCTCCTTTCAGCTCGATACACTTTTCCCAGAGGTGTTCAATAGCTTCAATACCATGTTTATACTGAGAACCATTGAGTTCTGCAAAATAGCCATCAACTGCAGACTCCAGCTCTTCACTGTTGGCAAATCTTCTAGCACCAAGCTATTTCTTCAACTTTGGAAATATAAAATAATCAGAGGGGGTTAAATCTGGTAAATAGGGTGCATGAGGAAGCAATTTGAACTTTAACTCAATGATTTTGGCCATGGCGATAATGGATGTGTGAACTGGTGCATTGTCTTGATGAAACAAAAGTTTCTTTTCCACTAAATGCGGCCGTTTTTGCTTGATTTCATCATTCAAATGCTGCAATAAGTTTGCATAATACTTGCCATTGATTTCTTTTCCTTTTTGAAGATAATCAATGAAAATTATTCTACACACATTCCAAAATACTGACGCCATGACCTTGCCTGCAAATGGAACTATCTCACTTTCTTTGGAGCCAATTTTCCCCTTTCAATCCACTGTTTTGACTGTTCCTTCATCTAAGGTGTGAAGTGATGGACCCATGTTTCATCCATGGTTATGAATTGACACAAAAACACTGCTTTATTGCAGCAAAACATCGCCAAACACTCGACTGAAACATCTTCACGATGTTGCTTTTGTTCCATTGAGAGTAAATGCTGCACCAATCTTGTGCATAGCTTTCTCATGTCTAAACTTTTAGTCAGTATGCGATGTAGAGCAGTTTTTGAAATGCCTATGATGTCGCTAGCTCACGCACTCAGTCGGTGGTTATCCATTACCATTTTGTGGATTTTCCTCACAATTTCTGGCGTGGTCACCTCATTTGGTTGACCAATGCGATGTTCGTCTTGGCAGCTCCTACGGCCTCACTTAAACTCTGCCACCCAATATTTTACTGTTGTAAACAAAGGAGCAGACTCCCCCCGAGTCTAGCTCAGCTTTTATATTAGTTGGACTAAGACCTTTCAAATGAAAGTATTGTATCACATAACGAAGACCAGTTTCATCCATGTTTACAAATTTGCTGAGAGTGTTCACTATTGATGGCTGCCAAACAATTACTAGACGACGTAGCATCATCAAACTTCAGACTTAAGCTTTATAAGGTTGGTAATTTCTACCACAGTCATTTGTTTGAAACAACAACCACTATCTATACATCAGGTTGGGTACTTCTGGGACTGCTCTCGTATCAGTCAATTCTGAGATATACATTATTAATGGTTCAAATTGTTTAATACTTACGTAATTTTTTTAAGTCCTGTTGATTTTCAGTTATTTCTCACTAAATCATGGAAAGAGTATGGAATTTTAAGGTCAGCGTAAATTACAAGGTCAGTTCTAAAACATTTGACTGTCACTATTTCCTTTGTATTTATAATGCAGCTATTCGCACAAAGGCTTTATTCAAATAAAGTAGATAGGAAAATGAAGTTTTGTAAGAATAATTTGTATACCCACTAATAAGCATTGGAGGGTAGAGAAAGTAATGAGAATGTAACCTTCAGATTTTTTCATTACATCTACAAAAAATGGATTTTTTCTTTAAAAAGCAAATGAAGTTTTAAGTACTCTAACATCATTAAATCTGTCATTTATTTCTTTTGCCAGACCATTTAATTTAATGTTTTGCTACTTCAGTTTCAGAAAGATTTTGTAATATTTTTCAGAGAAGTGAAGCGAATAAATGTTTTAGTTTGAAGGCCTTTCGAAAGTGTCTTACTACACTCTGGAAGCTGAACCCAGTCTGTACTATAGCTGAAATAAGCCTATTTTGTCCTTGCAATGAAAGGTTTAGCAATTGGAAATGTTGAACATCTGTGAGAAAGGCCATATCTAACAAACACCGAAAGTTGTCAAGTTGAGGGAAAGATATGCCTCTTTCTTTAAGGAATGCTTTGATAGTTTCTAGTAATGGAAAAAAACTTACTGAAAACATTACTTACACACAATCAACTTACTAAGCAATGCTACAGGCCACTCATCAATGCCAATTCCTTCCATGAAAGTTCTGAATTGTCTGTGGGTTTTGGCACCTGAACGAATGTATTTAACAAATCTCAGGACTACTTGCATAACGTCTTCACATTTAACACCTTTACCAGACATGTTACATGGTTGTCATAGTTGCAGCAATAAAAAAGGCTTAAACGAATTCACTATTTCAGTGTCAGGATTTTTTAGGAACATGCAGTTCATGAGCCATGCTGTGGCCACCTCAGTGTGTATATACAAGGTGGATTTTGTTCTGGCAACTATTTTATTTCTCCATACATAGCATATGTACGCAATTCTAAGTTTTATAGGCCTTCGGTATAGTCACCAGCATTGTGTACAACCTGTTCCCAGTGATGTGGAAGCCACTGGATCCCATCTGCACTACCTAATCTCTTGATGGTGTGAAGAGAGTGGTTGGTTACCTGAAAATGTCTTCAACTGCATGGAAGCAAATCCTGTGAAATGGCTCCTTCATCTTAGGGATGAAATCGGAAGTCACAAGAACTTAAATTTGGAGAGTATGGAGGGTGATACAGCACTTCCCAGCCTCAGAAATTTAACAATTCAGACATAACTCCTGCTGTATGAGCCTTAGCATTGATCTTGTCTTTTTTTCAATACAGATTTCCGTCATTGCTCCAGATGCACTTCGGCCTTTGGCTTATTGTGCTACCTGTATTGTTTTAAAGCCAACTAATTATGCCTGCACCCTTTTCCAAGGAATACAGTCTCATAACAATTATGCTTTCAAATTCTTTTGGTTCTAAAAACATTTTCCCAAAAGCAATATATCTCCTGTGAGCGCCAAGGCCTGGCCTCACAGGAGCACATAATGTGCTGGGCTGTTTCAGTTTCTTTCTTGCACAGTCTGTGATCTGAGTTACTCTGAAACACTTCAATTGTGTTAAGATGCTTTTTCAGAGGAGCATGTCCTGTGAGAAATGCAATAATTATTCTCAGCTGAAGTTTGTTACATTTAAGTAAACTTTCAGCTCTTTTCTTGCATGGTTTTCTCTATATATCATATCGTTTTATTCACCATTAAAATCTTGTACAAGATGTTGGCTTCATCAAGCTTACAAATATGAAAATTACAAATAAAGATTTGAAAGTATAAAGTGTTTGGTCCCAAAAAATAACACTATTAAAATTAACAGAAAATTTAAAAAACAAAAAAGACAAAAAAAAACACAAAACACTACATAAATATTTACAAAGTGACATAAAATTCAAGCGGCATTGTTGTGGAAACTCTGGCTTAGGTATTCTTTCACAGAAAATACAAGTAAACACTTTATAAATGTTTACAAAATAACATAAAAATTAAGGGGCATTGCTGTGGAAACTCTGACTTAAGATATTCTTCCACTGAATAATAACAGCCTTCTATTAAAAGTGTTTCTAGAACCAGTTTGTATGCTTTTTCAGACCTAATGCTTTTTATGTTATCTGGCAGTTTTTTATGTAATGATACTGCATTGTGTTCGAAACTATGAGTAAATAAGGTTGTACTATGGCTTAAGACATGTAGGTCTGTTTTACTTCTGTTCTTCTGAATAAATTTTGAATTGAGAATGCATAGACCTTGTAAGGACTAGCACTTCGTAAATATAAGCACATGGGAATGGTTGTATCTTCAGAATTTTATAATAAGGTTTACAGCTGGTAGAGGAAGAAATATTTACAATAGACTGTATTGCTCTTTTCTGCAATCAAAATATTTTAGCTGCATTTTTTGCATTTCTCCAGCTCAATATGCCATAAGTCATTATAGAGTGAAAGTATGTAAAGTATATTGTTTTCAAGACATTAGTGTTGACTGATTCTCTCATAAGTTTAATGAAGAGTACAATTTTATTCAATTTTATTGCTAGCTGCTGAATTTGTTTTTCCCATTTTAGATGCTCATCTAACCATACTCCCAGAAATTTGCTATTTGGTACATAAACTAATGATTTGTCTAAACATAAACTTGGAAATTGTACTGCTTTATTTAATCTGTGATGAAAGCCTATGGCAACTGATTTATTTTCATTTATTTTTAGCTTACTGATTTGGAACCACTTGACAATATTACCATTGAAAGCATTAATGTGGCTTAACAGATCATTAGTGTTTTTACCAGTTATTAGTATGCTAGTATCATCAGCAAAGAGAGTTAGTTTAATACTATTGCCTGTCACATTAAGACTTATCCCTAAATCATTAATGTATAATATAAACAATATGGGTCTAATATTGAACCCTGTGGTACATCTTGAAGTACTGTTTTCTCTGATGTTTTGCTTGCGATTATGCCTAACTTTCTTTCCACATAATCTGACTGTACAATCTGGTGTCTATGTACAAGATAGGATTTAAACCATTTATTACATAATCCTCTAATACCATACGCATTTAATTTATCCAGTAAAATGCTGTGATTCACAAGATCAAACGCCTTAGGGAAGTCTAAGAATACACCCAAAGGCAACCTATCTGAAACCCATACTGATAGTGAGTTAAAATATCATACTTTTCACAAAATGAGATTAGTCTTTTATACACAAGCTTTTCTATTACTTTGGAGAAGACTGATAAAATTGATATAGGTCTATAGTTATTTCTCCCTTCCCTGGAACCTTTTTTAAATAGCGGTTTTACTTTAGAAATTTTAAAAATATCTGGGGAGGTCCCTGAGAGGATAAGTTCACTAAATAACATAGTAGCTTTAGAGTAAACCGATGGCACTGTTTTAGCAAATGATTTGAAAAACCATCTAGGTCAGTGGATTTTTTATTCTTTAAACTTACAATCATGGAGGCTATTTTCTTGTCGTCTGTGGGTGCCAGATACATACTTGAACTGGTTTTGTTACATGCATAAGAGGTTGTGGAGCTGCCACCGCCGCCGCCACCACCACCACCACCACCACCACCACTACTACTGTTAGTATTATTACACATGTGATTATGTAAATCTTTTGCAATTTTAATGAAAAACTTACTGAAGCATTCTACTGTTTCTTCAGGATCTGTTATTAGTTTATTTTGATTTCTGAGGCATATATTGGTTATGGTTTTGCGTGTGATATCTTGTTCTGCTTTAATTATATCCAAAATTGATTTAGATTTATTTACTGCTTCCAGAATATTTTTATTATTGTACCTTTTTTTTTTTTTCCCAGCTCTTGATTACTTTGTTATAAATGACTTTATATCTCTGTAAGTAATTCAGAAAAGCAGCTGAAACTTCATTGTTCTTTTTATATCTGCAGAGGAATTTTAGTCGCTCACAGGATTTACAAATCCCTTTTATTATCCATTGCTTTTTTGGTGGTATATAACATTTACTCTTTGAACAGTTAAGGTGAATCAGCATAGTATTTAAAAATATTTAGAAATTGTACACAAGCTTCGTTTATAGAATTTTCCTGATAAACTGCATCCCATGTTTCTTTTGATAAGCAATAATTAAAATAGTTTACAGTTTCACTGTTTATTACTCTTACGTACTTATGAATTGCTTTTGATTGATTGTGTTTTATGGATATTATTTTGTAGTTAATAAGTGCAGCAACTGACAATAGTGATCCGATAAGGTGGTGTAAAAAACCTCTAGTTTGTACTCCCTTAAATGAGAATTTAGTATTACTTGATCAATAGCACTTTTAGCTCCATTTGTTACCATGTTGGAACATTTACAATTGCCTGTAGCCCATAACTCTCCAACAAAATGTTAATATACTGCCTTTCTTTAGTGTGTTGATACGGTAATTTGTATCACAAATTACTTAAATGTAATTAATGATTGTAATATGAATATGTATTTTTATGTGACATTGATTTCAGAGGTTTATTAATTGTAATTATTATTGGTAAATAATAATATACGGCTTTACTGAAACTGTCAATAATAACGCAATAATGCAGCAATGGGGTGAGTTGTTTATCATTACTGGGAACAAGGAAGTTACGTAATGTTTCGCGCGTTTTTTCCGTTTAGAAGCTTCTAGAACATTTCCTAAAGCAATATGTATTCGTGGTTTTCATTGGATATTAAAATAGACGCTAATGTTGGCGCGTTTTATTAGCCAATGGCAGTTCATTTATAATCTTTAGGCGTATCTTGAGGCAAGCGTATAAATAAGCCAGGGCCGAGGTAGCTTGCCGTTCAGTTCATCAAAATTTCGTGTACACTACACATCATCAGCCAGTCCTTCATTTCGTCAAGTTACATGCAGCAGAATTACGAGAATTATTATAAAGTATTATACAGTTAAAAAAAAATACACAAAGTTGAAGTACTCGAGTTAAAAGTGATAAGTAAGAAGTTATTACAAACAGTTTCAGTTTGGCGAGTATCCAGATTCATATGTAAAAAGTGTTAGTGAACGTGTTCGACAATAAAAGTTATAAAAACAATTTCTTCATCAGTATCATTTCTGAATAAAAGATTCCTTTCCGATTCACACCCTGCAAGAGTTAAATGTCGACCTAAATAGCTAGCCGGAGAACATTTAAAGTGAATTATTTCAAAACTGATGCAAATTGCTACGCCAGAGGGAGCTACGAACCAAACAAAGGAATGACGTCACACGATGGCAACGCGTGAAGTATACACACAACATTTGTAACATTAATACCGTTACAGTGTCCCAAAAAGTTTATATTCACATCTCCTGTGATTATTGTCTTTTTGGTTTTATATATAGAATCTAATAAGGCATCTAACTTCTTGTACAGTATGTTAATGTCACTGCTTGGGTTTCTATATATACAAATAATTATTGATTTAATATCTGATAATTCAATAAAACTGGGTTCAAAATGCTCCTCAGGAATTAAACTATTTAAATTATGCAGGTTTTTAAAATTGATGCTATTTTTTACAAAAATGCACGATCCCCCATTTCTTTTGATTTTTTGGCAATAATTGCTAGTACAGCAGTAATTTGGAATTCTGAAGCCTGCATTTCACTTTCTGTTAGCCAGTGCTCAGTAAGGCATATTATATCATAAGAATGACCAGAAAGCAGCACTTCAATATTTATTTTCTTGTTTCTTAAACTTTGTACATTTTGGTGGAAAATTGTGAAGGAGTGTGCTTTGGTGTTCTTCTCCCCAAGAGTTTCATCTGTGTTTCCCTCTAAGATAATGGGTGGTATAAATAAAAGAAGCTTTAGCTCATTTCTCACTAATTCCAAGCAATTGCTCGGTTTTGTATAAATAAAACTTTTCTGCTCAACCTCCTTGCGAGCAAAAGCTTGCTGACCTTGATTGCTGAGCTATTGCTCGCGATATGGTATAAATAAAAACAAGTCCTTGCTTGTCTTTAGTAAGCTTTTGCTTGCTATTTCTTGAGGTATCTCCGTAGGTACCTCAGCTTGCTCAACTGCATTTTAACACCAGGGTGGAGTTCATGACCATGGTTCCAGAGAGGAAAATAAAAATCACACGACTTTCTGTATCATCTTTTACAAACAATTCTTACAAAAGCTTATTCTTGGATCTACTTTTGGTTAATCGAGATAAACTTTCACTGTAGGGATAGGAAGAATGCAGTAAACTAAAGCGATAGTCAAATATTTTAAATGTGGGTCGCTATTTGATGGATTTGAAATTCCGTTCTTTTCAGATGATTGCGGAAAAAAGAAAACAAAATCCTGATATTCTACATTCACATGGCTTTCTCTAATCATGCTTTTTACAAACTATACTTACAAGAGCTTATTATTCCAGCTTCTTCTTGTTAATCCAGATAAACGTTCAATTTACATTTACAATTTTGTTATACGATACAGTAGGTAAACTGAGTCAGCTTTTTAAAGAGCGCGTGGTTATAGAAGGGCTTTGAAATTCGATGCTCTTTGCATGACCACGATAGAATATCGAATACCCACTTCCCATTTGAGAGAATTATAAGTAGGTATTTGAAAGTTTAAGCCAATAACAAGGAATATCTCAGGAATGGTTAAGTTAAAAAAAGAAATGCTTTGACATAAATTGTGTGCTTAACCAGAACAATTTTCTTTTTGTAGACAGATTTGCCTATCTTATGGTTTAGCAATTGTGCAAAAGTTACTCAGAATGAAGAAGACTTCAGAGGATATTCCCAGGTAATGCAATATATACATTTGACATGAACATATTTTAAACATGTCGTGTTTAATCAAAATCGTTAAGAGTCATTTTTGAGAAAATAAAGCTTTTGGAAAAAGTTTCCATGTAAAGGGTAGTTTGGGGGGGGGGGACTTTCTTGAAAATCTTCCTCACGCATGTTTGGAAGGTGCTGAATTTAAATACCAAACTTGTTATTTAACGACTTTGCCTTTCTGAGTTTGCTGTTCAGACACAGATACGTAGTAGGACTCTTGTAGTAGAATCTCTTACAGTTTAGCGTTACATAAAAGTTATTCAGAATGAAGAGCGCTCCACAGGCTATGCCCAGAAAATTCCTAATACCTAATTATATTTGCCATGCAAATATCTTAAACAATCACGCATTTTAATCAAAATTGTTGGAGCCATTTTGGAGAAAAGGGATAGTTTTGGGGTAGAGGAATTTTCTTGAAAATCTTATCACATTTTGGAGGATACTAAGTTTGAACTAGTTTTTTTTTTATTTATGCTGTTCACACACACATTTGCTAAAGATGTTTCTTTTTAATTCAGACACTCTCAAAACGTGTATCTCTGATGAAATCTCGGTATCAAATTTTTGCACAGAATGCAATACTTCCTCTACTTGCTATACCCAAGTGATAGTGAAATTAAAATTTGTTTCAAGACGCAAGGACTCGGATGTGTGCTGATATAAACAGTTATTTAAAAGACAAAATGTAAAAGGTTGTGCAACATTTTCTTCCAGAGACAAATGAAACACGAGGTGGACCTTCTAACAATGCTGAAAATATCCTGACATGTTTTCATCTGGGTACTATAATGCTAAACAGAATGTGAGTGACGTCATAGCGAGCCGCTATTATTACCGGAAGACTGGTAATATAATCAAAGACATATACAGATAAACACTTACACAGAGCAGAATGTTCGTACAAATCAAAACCGGATTATAACTAAAGAATTTCAATTAAAACCAAACTTAAATTTAACTTTCAAATTAAACTCTTTCATCCAGCTATCTTTAATTCATGATAACATCTTATAAATTTTTGGAATTACGTAGTGATATTTTATATACATGCAGAGGATATCAATATAAAGGTGCAAAAACAGAAGTACAAATAATCTACTTTCAATATATCAGTTGGTGACACGTTTGTAATACTATCAAATAAGGAAATGAGGAGTGGATTTAGAAAGGGGATGAGCGTTATCTGTTGAAAGTTGAGTGAATCTGAATGTCTATTATTACTGTATTCAATATCGTGCATAATTAGCTCATTATGGCACGTGTGCCAATAATAGTAATGACGCATTTCCTATAGCAATGCCCTAATACAAACATTCCAAGTTGTGGCTTATAGAGAAGATATAGATATAGAAGACGAAAGTATTTAGAGATATTCTTTTCTCTGAGCAACGAACATGCAAGCACCTATATACAAGATTAAATATACAATAGTTAAGATCTGAATTTACACTATCTACCATGCTGTTCTGATAATAGGCTACATCACAATCCACAATACCTGACCACTTCTCTCCCAGGAAGGGAATGTATGCAAGTAGCAGTCTTGGTTATGGGTTCAAAATGCCAGGTAATAACAATTGAAATGCAGGAGGAGAAGTTAACATCTCACTTATGCCAGCTATGGATGCCAAATTATTTCTTGATTTATTTCCTATAATATACTTTGCAAAGATTGCATAAAATGCTGTATCCAACTCGTAGATACATAACCATAGCCTTCTATATAATGAAGGCTGTGACATTTGCGAAATCTTTAATTATAATTGTGTTATTTAAAGTTTGCACCTCTATTAGGTTTAATAAATGAAAGTATGATTAACATGAATGAGTATATGAATATTTAACTGCAGCAAAGATTAAATCACCCCCTGACAGAAGAATGGGCGTGTTTGTTTACTCAGATGATGTGTCGTGGTGAAGGTCACTGAGCAAAAGCTTGGCAATAGCTCAACGAAGAGGGAAAATTTTTATTTATACCAAAGCACGACCTGATGCTCGTTTTTCAACTTGCTTGGAGCTACAGCTCACAAGCTTTTGCTTGTTTTTATTTATATCAGCCAATGTTTTGGTTATTTGGCAATCTATTTGTTACATCAGCTGCTACTTACCTAGTTTAAAAAAGTGTATTTCTTGCAGATATTTACAACCTTATATATAGCTGTACCCAAAGTGTATGAGCCTTTTCTGTTTAAATGCAGCCCATCCTTACCTAGACAATCATAACCTACAAAATTGTTAACATTACAATATATGCTACCAAGTACATCACATACCCATCTTAGCCTTTCATTTACAATATTGATGTAGTTTTTTCCTATATCTCTTCTTTTCACTATGCTATTTACAACCAAAAGTGCTTTAGGGAACCGCTTTTTTGTCATTCGGATTAGATTATATACCTCACCTGTTATATAATCTGGACTATAAGATTGCTTAAGATCATTTGTATCTACATGCAACACAACTACCTTGGTTTCATTTGACTGACGATTTCACCCACCTCAAGCTTTTTGTATAACTGAGCAGTTATGCCTCTGAACACATTTATGTTTTGAGAGTTTTGTTATCCGCTTTATAAATAGTTTACTATGTTTCTTGGAGCTTTAAGCCATGCTTTATGATGATCTACTTTGGACCAATTTTTAATAGCCTCTCTTACTAAACATCAAGATGTTCCTCTGACCCAATAAATTGTGAAGCTACTCCTTGTCTTGCAAGTTCATCAGCCTTTTCTTTTCCCTCTATGCCACTATGACCCAGCACCCAGATGAGTTGAACTTCACTCTGTTCTGCCAAGTTTATGAGCATGTTTATGCAGTTTAAAACCAGTCCTGATGTTAGCTTACGACTAACTAGAGGCTTAAGTGCAGCCTGGCTATCTGACAAGATAAGGATCTGTTTACCAGTGTAAGCTCTCCTTATGTTTTCATGTGTGCACTGAATAACTGCATAAATTTCTGTTTAAAAAACAGTAGCATATTCACCCAAGGGAAAAAACTTTTTGCATCCAGATCCTATTCCTGAGCCATCCTTTAAGCCATCTACAAACCATATCAAGGTTTTCTCAGGAGTTTCCAGAGTTTTATTCATCCCATGTTCAGGATCAATAATGACCCTGAAGTTCTTTATAAAGTGTTTAGTTGGCATTATATAGTCTAGCAGCATCTTTAAAGATGCATCTCCTATGTATTACCTAATTCTTAGGAAATCAGAGTCTATTTCAGGAATTCTCAGTTTCTTAGCATGTTGAAGTCTATAGAGTACCATTCTTGCCTCCTTCATTACAACTAAAAGCAGTGCAGTCAGGTTCAAGAGCGTCTCCATTGCTGCAGTAGTTGTTTTTATGACTCGTGTAACAGTCATACATACTGTTCTTTGAACTTTATTTAGTTGATTTTTAGAGCCTGTTTGAAGGAACTTAGGCCACCAAATCAGTGTTCCATAGGTTATTGATGGTATGATTATCCTGGTATATATATCCAATGGATCATAGAGGTCTTAGTCCCCATCTTTTACAATACCTGTGTCTAACTACTTCAAAAGCTGTTTTCGCATGTTTTATTGCTTTTTGAAATGTGATTCCCAGTGCATCTTGGAATCAAAAGTGATTCCCAAGTATTCAACTTCCTGGGACATTTTAAGTTCTTTACCTTGAAGATATAGAGGCCTTAATCCCTTTGTCTCTTCTTATGGCAATATGGCTGTTTTATGAGGACTAATATTTAAGTCCTCATTTACAGCACATTTTGGCACAATATTCAGAGCTGACTGCATGAGTTCACTGACTGTTCCTGTGTATTTACTTCAAAATATGATGGCAATATAATTAGCATAGCCCGTGATATCAAAGCCTAGGTTACTTGCTTGAACAAGTAGCCCATCAATCACCAGGTTCCATAGTAGGAGTGATAACACCCCACCCTGTGGACAACCATTCATGACCTTTGCAGCTAGGCTACTATCCATGAGACTTGTATGAACTATTCTGCTTCTCGACATCCGAATCCTCCGACAATAGGTTTCATCAATTCCGTTTCCTTGCAGCAGTAGTTATTGCATTAAAGGAGGTGTATCAAAGACACCCTCAATATCAATGAAGGCACCAAGTGCCACCTCCTTTTCCTGAATTGTCTTTTCCAGTTTATAGGCAACGTGAAAAAGGGCAGTTTCAGTTGATCTGCCTGCATGATAGGCATGCTATTCTGGTGCAGAGCTCCAAAGCAATTCCTCTTATATGCCTCAATTTCTCAAGAGTTTTGAGAGTAATTGACATTAACTGATGGGTCTTAAAGACTTAGCCAGGGTCAAGGGTTTACCTGGCTTTGGTATATTTGTCTCTAGTTCATTGGTATGTATCCTAAGGCCAAACTTGCTCTTAGGATTTGTATCAAAAGTTTTGATAATTCATTGAAGCCTCGCTGAAGCATAATGGACATTATTCCACCGCTTCCTGGAGATTTATAGGGTTGAAATGAGAACATTGCCTATTTTAATTTTTTATATTCGATGACTTCCTTGGTGATTTCCGAGTCTGCCCTGGAGGCTCTCTTCCCAGAGAGCTTCAGTTCCAGAATGTCCAATCCTCCCTCAGGTTCATCAAGTATAATCGATCCAGGGAAGTGAGCTCAAAGAAGTTCTTCCATTGTCTCCTTCTCTGTTTTAGTGTATTCTCCATTTTCCAATTGGAGGTTGCTAATAAACCTTTGTGGATCTTTTCTAAGAGCCTTCTGAAGTCTAGCACATTCTGAGGCCATTTCTATTGCCTCAAGAGTGCTTCCTCCAGGAATTCTTCTCAGTCTTCCTCAAGGCTTCATTGTGTTCTGTCAATGGTCTGCTATAAACAGTTCATTGTTTGGTTCATTTCGTAAAGTCCTGATCTCTGGATTTAGGGCCAGGCTGGCCTCAATAGAGGACCCCTCCAGTGCTATGACACAGTCAGAGAGGCTGTTGCTTGAGACCCACTTCTCGGATGCTTGCATTACAAATCAAGAACTAAACTCAGGTAGGGCATGCAGCCTTCACAGAAAGGCTAGGCAGTGGCCACCGAGATTGCTACCTTTAAAAAACTAAAATGGGCCATTTATACTTTTGAGCTCTTTAAGAGCAAAGGTGTGGATGGGGTGTTCCCAGCTCTCCTCCAAGAGGGCTGGGAGATCATTTCATCCCACTTAGTGCGAATATTCAGCATCTGTCTGGCTATGAGGCACGTTTTTCACCTCTGGAGACAGGCCAAAGTGGCGTTTATACCCGGTAGACAATCCTACTGCAGGCCTAGGGATTTTTGTCTAATCAGTCTAACATCCTTTCTGTTAAAGGCTCTGGAAAGACTGGTTGATAGATTTTTAAGCAATGGGGTACTGGTGGACAGACCCATACACCCTCCATCAGTATGCCTATTGGTGGGTAAATCCATGGACACAGCACTCCATCAGCTTGTGGTGAGGCTGGAGAGGGCGCTGGACTGGGGAGAACTCGCCATGGCAGTTTTAATGGACATCGAAGGTGTCTTTAATAATATAACTTTAGGCAATATTCTGAAACATCTGGAGAACAGGGGAGTCAGTCCAGTTGTAACGGACTGGATCATGACCTCCTTGGAAGGCTGGCAGGCTGGGGAGGGTGTCCATGAGGGCAACAGTGCCCCGAGGCTGCCCACAAGGGGGAGTTTTGTCTCCTACCCTGTGGTGTCTGGTGGTAGATGTACTGCTGGATAGACTAAAAAGGGGAGGAATATATGCACAAGGCTATGCAGATGACGTATGCCTTGTAGCAAGTGGAAAATTCCCTAGCACTGTTTTGGAGCTCATACAGGGCTCCCTACAGGCTCTAGAGGAATGGAGTAGAGAAACGGACTTGTCCGTTCACCCGGACAAGACTGAAACAATGATCTTCACAAGGAGGAGGAGAAGCCTGCCAGGTTTGGTAAAACCCCACCTGTTTGGGAAGATGTTGAAGCTTTCCGGAGTGGTCAAATATCTAGGAGTCATCCTAAGCTGGTAAAAGCATGCTGATTACAAAGTTAAGAAGGCCTACAATGCTTTGTGGGCCTATCAAAGATCTATAGGACTGAGGTGGGGCCTGAGACCCATGGTGGTCAAATGGCTGTACACCTCGGTTATTAGACCGTCAATAACTTATGCAGTGCTAGTTTGGTGGCCTGCCTTTTAGGCGAAGGTAGTGGCTGCTGAGCTGGATTTACTGCAAAAATTAACATGTGTTATGATGACAGGGGTGGTGCACATGACTCCTCAGTCTGCCTTTGATATTTTGGTGGACCTTCCTCCTCTGTGCTTGTTTGTGGAGGAGGTAGTCAGGATGAGTGCACACTGCCTCTGGACTGTAGGGGGGCGGTGTTTCAAGCTGCCCCACAAAGGGCACTCACTGATACTTTCTGGATTACAGGAGAAGTCTTCTATAACTCAGATGATCAGGGATTTGATGGGGACTATATATAACCTAAGTTCATCCTACTCTGTGGTAATACCTTCCAGGGAGGAGTGGGACCCAGAGACCAGGTCTCTCCCGAAGGCAGGACATGGTTAATGGACGGTTCCTGCCTCAGGGACAAGACAAGGGCTGGGGCCTATGGCCCTAGAACCAGGCTGGTCATTCCCCTTGGGCAATTTACCACAGTTTTCCAGCCTGAGGTCTATGTGATCTTAGACTGTGCTATGCATATTTATAGTATGCCATGCGGGCAAGCGAATGTGTACATCTGCTCAGATAGTATGGCAGCTTTGAAAGCCCTTAGGGTGGTTAAAACCACATCCAGACTGGTGTTGCAATGCCAGAGGATGTTGGATAGACTATGTACCAGCTGCCCCGTTACACTTCTTTGAGTGCTGGGGCATGCTGGAATTAGAGGTAATGAGATGGCAGACACTCTTGCAAGGAGGAGATTGGGGCTCGATTTTGTTGGGCCCGAGCCCGTTTACGGAGTGTCTGCTAGTAATGTCAAGTATGAGATAACCAAGCTTACGGTGAGGGCTCATCTTGAGATCTGAAGTAAACAAACCACTGCCAGGCAGGCCTATGATTTTATATCTGGGCCTGACCAGAGAGTGAGTGGGTTTCTCCTGGATTTGATTAGAATTAAGCTCAGAGGGGTTGTGGTCTATCTTATGAGCCGCAACACTCTGCATAGACATCTATGCATAATGGATCTTGCACAAGACCTTTATGTAGGAAATGTGTGAGGGACTTTGAGACCTTACAGCATATACTATGCGGATGTGAAGGTTTTGCTGTGCATAGATATGTATCCTTAGGGTCCTTCTTTTTGGAACCTGAGGAGATGAGAAGGGCAGATATCAAGGACGTGGTCAGTTTCATACAGACCATCAACTAAGGTAATGCCAAAATATGAGGCACAATGGGTTCTTGAGACTGTGTGCATTGCTTCTTTAGGAAGCCACTCAGTTATCATCATCATCATCATCATCATCATCATAAACTCCATCAGTCCACCTTGCTCCATTGATTTTACTCTGACTGCCGTAAGGTCCCTGGAACAGAGTATCATTAATGGCAGTATATTTAAGTCATTTTTAACTAATGCAGGTTCTTGAAGTCTTGTTGGTTCTATTATAAGTTAATTTCCTGCCAGCCTCTTTAAGGTCTTTAATTTCTCCTTTGTAACAACAGTGTTTCTGGATGACTGCCACATCACAGGTCTTCATCTTCACACAGAGGGCAGCAAATGCTTCCTACTGTATTGAAGATTTACCTGCAGTATCTTCATCACTCCTTTGAGCCCCTGAGTCTCTCGGCCTGTAGTCTCATTTTTGCAATGCCTCAACTACAGATGGTTCAGAGATGTTTTGTACTGTTAAGTCTTCTTCTAGAGATCCTTCAACAGTTTCAAGGACTTGTTTCACAGTGTCCATATAAGTCCCACGGGTATGAAGGAAAGACAGTCGATCCGGGCAGAGCCCTCTATACTGGGGCAAGGCTGAATACTCTGAGAGGTTGCCTGGTATCCTAGAGGCTCTGTTAGTGACACATATTTTATGTGTCATGCACCCCTTTGGCATGGAAATGCATAACATCTTGGTGTTGGGGAGTTGGTTCACAGTCTCTATTTATTATTCAGAGACAAACCCACATAGTGGTTTGATGATCAACCAAAACCACTGTTCAGGTCCCAGCAATCCACCACCTGCTGATGTGTCCAATACCCATTCAAGGTCCAGTTTAGGGGCTTACAGGCAGTTACACCACTCCAAAGCCAGCCCCCCTCCCCCCTGCTGCAGATTAGTGGTGGTCTGCCAAACTGTATGTTTTCATGGTGACCTGTGATAATGCCACTCATCCAATTGGCATTTAAGCTGGAATTCATTGGCCCAGGTCTCATCAATGGTAATGATATACCTTAAAAAGTCCTCTCCTTCGTACTCATAGTGCTGCAAGCACGTACGAGAAGTGTCATATCACAGCCATTACTGTATGTTCATTAACTCATGCAGAACCTATTTTGATGCAATTTTCTGCATTTTCAGGTGGTCCTTCAAGATGTGAAGCACAGTCGAAGGCATCAATCCTGTATCTTGTGCAAACTCATGAATAGTTATGTTTCTGATCTGTCTCCACTAATGCGGATACAGTCTGTACATCTTCATCACTTACTGGTGGGTGGCCAGATCGAGGCATGTCCAACACACTTTCACGTCCTTGTTGGAAGGCTGCAACCCAACTTGCTACTATTTTGTAAGGCAACACATCTGCACTGTAAGCCTCTTGCAGTCCTTATTATACTGTCGTGCTGTGCGACCTCTAGCACACTGGATTTTTAACCAGCTTCCCTGTTCATGCTTTGAAAACATAGCGAATGTATCTCACGATCACTTGCTCATCTTATTGTTGCCACTGTGAATGGATGTGGAAGGGGAGGGTAAGTTCATGCTGTGAGATAGGGGAAGCAGGTAAGCAGCTTATAGTAAAAATGACATTGCCTGGCCTCCGTTGCATGGCATTGCTGCAACATGGTTGCCACTACTAAAAATGCTTTAAAATCTGCATTAGTATAAAATATAAATGATTAGCGCATATATTTTTCTACAACTATTCAACTTTGATAATATTACAAATTAAAATGTCAATTTTCACAGCTGGTAAATGAAATCTAGATCAGCTACTGTTCTATTATACAATTGAAGAGGTCATAGAGTTATGTTACAAAAAGTTTGCAAAACTTATTTTTTCTTCTGTTAAAATAAGCTTTCAAATGCTAAAATAAATAGCATTACAATTTTTCATTCATCTCCATACATAAAATCATCCACTAAGCAGATGACATCTGTAACCGTTCCACCTGGTACAAAGGATGATTACTTGAATATAATTAATAAAAATACATTAATTGCTGGACTCAAAAACATTTTCCTTACATGAATGATCCAGGAAGTAATAATTGTTTGCAAATTCCCACTGCGCAGATCCCTATCAGGCTTCTATGCAGGATCAAATGGCTTCCTCAACATCTTTTCTCAAAGTTGTGTGAATGCCAGTTGCAACAAGTTATTGTGCATTCTGTGGTTGTTCAAAATGAACAGTGTGATACAAAGTTCTGCTGACTGCGAGGTGAGAGGTATTCAATTTTTGAATACTCAGAAGTTGAAACCTGCAGAAATTTGATATCAGCTAAACAAAGTGTATGGTGATACAGTAATAAACAAAAGAAATATGAAAAAGTGCTGTGAAATGTTCAACAATGGAAAATGTGCACAATGAATTGACCCAGAAGTCTATCACTCATTACAGAAAATTTGAAGGATCAAGTGAACAAAATCGTGCAAGACAGATGCATAACCCTAGTTGAGTTACAAATTTCTTTCACAAGCATTTCTGGCACTCCTTAGCATGGCTTCCTTCGGAAGGGAAGTAAAGCCAGTGGTCCCATGTCGTAGATTTAGGGCACGTAAAAGAACCTCAAGCCTGTTAAAGAGGCCTCTGAGCAAAATTACCGGTCTTTCACACCCAACATAGAATGGGATGCTAAGGATCACAGCAGTTAAAGAGCGTCGATAAATAAAACTTAATTTAATTTAATTTTTTTGCTTGGTGAAATTGTGTCCGCAAATCTTGGCTTATTGGACTGGCAGCAACTGACTACAACAGGGGAATTCTAAACCTAATGGGCAGATATGTCAAATGCTTAAATAACAAGGTTGACTATGTAGAGAAATAGAGTAAGCTTTAATTTTGCGACATGTTTCTTTTAAGAATTTATTTTTTAAATTTATTATAGCCAAACGGTCATTACTTCCTGAATTACCCTCGTAGTAGGTATACATTTTTTAAATTAACACCCAATAATTATTTGATATTAGATCAGAACATGTTGTTTCTTACCTGATAAATGTGTCAAAAACCTAAATTCCTATATGATTCAAGCTCCATGAACTTTGTCTTTTTGTGAGACCAGAGCAATGCTCTCACCATGCTCTTACCATGCTCAACCACTTTTGTCAACATTTTATAAAGCATCAGTGAAAAAAAGGTGAACAACAGAAACACAAAATCAGCTGCATTGACAATTAACCTCTTCAATGTTATTGAAAGAACAGTTCTGGCACACACAGATGCCATTCACCTGTTATAGATGAAATGGTTCTACACGCAGATTACAGCTATGTTAATTTAAAGAAAACATTGGTTTGTTATGGACAATATGATTTGTTATACACCTAGTATAACACTGAGGCATACTGTGAAGGAGTTTTGCCATTGCTAGCATAATGTTTCATGCAATTCTGTGATTTATGTGCTTATTAACATTTTTTACTGTGCTGATTATATATGCTGTCTATTTATTCCAATATGTTGCAAGACAAAATCCATTAGAAAAGAAGTTTGAGTTATGTGTGTCCCCTGTGTTTGGAACCTTGTTTAGAAGTGTATCACAGCAAGAAGAATTATTGAAAATGAAGTATGCATGTGAATTTCTTTGTCTTATGAATGCTACTTAGGCTTTATACAGCATGGAACCTTGCTGCTGTTCATCCCTGAATTACATGAGTATCTGTTGAGTGTAAAGATTATGAAGATCATTCATCACATCTTTATATCTGTGTATAGTAAAGCAAACCTTATGAATTCATGAAAGTTAATACAAGAAGGTATAAACAAGCATGAATGTACCCTGTCCTGGTCATTAGATTCTAGCTGCTGACTGTGTGTGTCTTAGCTAGCTTGCATATAGTATAGTCCATGTAGAAGTGAAGTATCTAACAAGTTTCTCTCCATATTATGCCCAAATTAGCTACCAAGTTTTCCAAAAAGTAAAAAATAATTTTTTTTTTTGCCAATATGAAATACAACCACATTGATGTTTGTCTTTAATAGGTTTATCCTAATTGGTTACAATTGTATTAAATGTGCTTTTTGTTTCATTCAAATAACTTAAAAAATAACAGAAAAATATTCATTTTCACCATCTCATGTAAAGTTAAATTGCCAGTTGAGATTTAAACCAGTACTGGCTGACATACAGTGGTCAGGTGTGCTGACTGAATGGGTTAAATAGAGTAATTGAGACAGTGATGTTTTAATAATCTTACAGTAATAATAATTATTATTGAGGGAGTTGAAACATGTCAGTTATATAAAACTACCTTAAATATATGTTTAAATACATAATTTGTTCAAGGTAGTTACAATAAAACTCAGTAGCATATGGTGACATTTTGACCAGGAAGCACTTATGAAGTCTATCATGTAGGAAATTTTAAAAATATTAAAAACGTCAAACTGCATATAGATTTGATCCTAAAACCTTTGTATTGCAATTTTCAACATGCAGTAAAAATAATTAATACATTTTATGTTGGAAAAGAAAAATAAATGCATACCTTTTTAAGTAATGTTAGTAGTTTTACTTGAATATTAATTCAAGCCTCCTATTCTTTTTATTGAATTCTTTAATAAGTAGTTTGTAGAACTCCTTGTTTTCGGTACTTTCAGCTTCAGAAGCTTTTTCTCTATGGAAAGGATTGACAGGTTTGAAAGTCCATTCTGTAACTGTGTATTCCTGCAGTAGGTGTGAATCCTTCAGAGCACAGAGGAAGAGCATTTAACACTGGCAATGGGCACTGGCATTGTTGAAACAGGAGCACATGGCTTATAGATTTCCATAAAAGTGGAAGCAGGCAAACCTAAACTCCTCAAGTAGGAGAGAAATTTAGAAATTGCTATTAAAAGATATTCATCTATCGAATATGCCACAATGAGTTTGCTTCCAAGATGAGCAAAATTAAAATGCTGTCCATAACAATCTTTAAGGGAATAGAAAGCTTCTTCAGAAAAATGACCTCTTATTTTCCTTGTTTGCAATTAACTCAGGAATTCCAGTTTTTCCAGCTATTAAAACAGATTTCCAATTGGTTATGTAACATACACATACTTCATTATAAAATCATTTGTACCAAGTCCTGAGGTCAAGTTGATCATTAAAATGCATATTTTCTTAGACGCTCTAAAGTTTTCTCACAGGGGGTCCACACTGCATCAATTTTCATTGAATGTATGATTTAGTCTCACTTTGGCCATACAAAAGGTAACATCCAATATTTTTGTTTGTACGAGGCACATCCAGAAAGTAAGTTTCCCAATTTTGTTTCCTTTAAAGCAAACATATTTAGCTGGGAAAATTGCCCATGCATAACAGATCTATGATGTATCAATCATATGCTGGCTGGGCAGGTCCCGCCTGGTGCCAGTAGCACAGCAGCAGCGGCCCAAAATGGCGGCTCTTATTAGTTCTCACGCTGCCTGCGAGGTTTGGTCAGTGATAAAGTTCCTTACTGCACAAAACATAGTGTCAATCAAAATTCATCATCAGCTCTGTCAGGTCTATGGGCCGAACATCATGAGCAAACAGATGGTGTGTCATTGGTATAGGCAGTTTTCCGAAGGTTGTCAAAGTGTCCATGATGAAGAGCGCAGTGAGCGACCGTCCCTCATCAATGATGACCTTGTTGAGCTGTTGCAGCAGTGCATTGTGGAGAACCATCGCTTCATGGTTACGGAGCTCAGCAGTCATTTTCTGCAGATATCATGATCCTTGTTGCATGAAATTGTCACTAAGCACTTGCTGTTCAGGAAACTGTGTGCCAGGTGGGTGCCGAAAAACCTGACACCCGAACACAAAAGGAAATGCTTAGGAGCAGCACCGACATTTCTGCAGTAGTATCATGATCACGGGACAAGTTCGACAGGATCGTCACAGGCGATGAGACGTGGATTTCACACTTCACTCTGGAAACCAAGCAGCAGTCAATGCATTGGCGTCACAGTGGATCTCCGGTCAAGATGAAATTCAAACAGACTGTGTTGGTGCAGAAAGTGATGTGCACAATGTTCTGGGACAGGAAGGGCATTCTGCTCATTGATTTCCTGCCCAGAGGTGAAACAGTGAACGCTGACTGTTATTGTGAAACACTGCAGAAATTGCAACGTGCCATTTAAAACAAGAAGTATGGAATGCTTACTGCAGATGTTGTGCTGCTCCATGACAATGTTCATCCATATATGGCTCAGCGCACAGCAACTGTTGTACAGGAATTTGGCTGGGAGCTGTTTGATCATCCACCATACAGTCCTGATCTTGCTCCCAGCAATTTCCATCTTTTCTTGCACCTCAAGAAATTCCTATCCTCCGGTCAGCATTTTGACGACGAAGAGCTGAAGACAACTGTCACACGTTGGTTCCATTCACAGGCAGCAGACTTCTACAACACAGGAATACAAAAGTTGATTCCACGATATGACAAGTGTCTCAATTATTGTGGTGACTATGTCGAAAAATAGCTCAAACATTGCTGTACTGTTGCCAATAAACTTTTTCATGCAACTATGTTTTCTTTGTTTTAAAAAAGTAGGGAAACTTACTTTCTGGATGCACCTTGTAAAATATAAAAAAGTGCATCAGTCAAACTAAACACTTCACTGAAGATTTGGAGTAAGAACTCAAATTCAAATATCTGAAGTCATTTCTGAAACCTTGAGCATTATGATATTCCTGAGTGTTCCATTGTTAGGATTATCTAAAATTTCTTCAAACAGCTGAGAAAGGCCTTCTTTATGTTCTCTCACTCTTTTTATGAGCCTTCTGTTGTACCTCAAATGTGTGGTACATACCTTTGGGAACCGTTTTTTGAGTTTTCTCTAAGGCTGCAGTCCTCTTTGTGGAATTAGAAGGAAAAGAAGATGAAGAAGAACAAGAAGCAAAGCTACTTAATGTCATGAAAAATATCTTACATGCACTTATGTATGGCACCAACTGTGAAGGCACAAGATTGAGCTTCAAGGCAGGTATGAATATTGCTTTGGGATGTTTATCTTTCACTTTCCTTTGGAGACCACTTAGTTCTCCCGCCATTACTGCAGCACCATTGTAACACTGTGCTGCTAGTTTGGACCCATAATGATAATTTTCAAATTTAAGGAGGACATGATTTGCCAGAGCAGTTGCGCTGCAATCACCACTTGCATCGATGAAACCTAGAAATATTTCAACCTCACCATTGACAGAAACATATCTTATTACAGCAGAAAAGTGTGAGTGTGCAGATATGTTGTTAGTTTCGTCCAAAATAATAGCAACAAATTGTGCAACAAACTTCATATTTAATTTCATTTAAAACAACTGTTGTACCACAAACTATTAAGTCATTTTGAATATGCTTGGATAGACCCAAAAATGCTGTAGCTGTCTGTAGATGTTGCCTCAATAAGTTGTCGTATTTACTTAATATTGAAACTAATTCTACATAGTTTCCACAGCTTGTAGAGTTTTTATTTTCTGCATGACCTCAGAATGGCAATTTTTGTGTAGCAAGGTAGATTATTATGTCTACCAAACGTTTCACTACTTTTCTATTTTCTTTTACTAACTCATTATGTTTTATTACCTTTATTTTTTGTTCATTACCTAGCTGAAATTCAATTCAGGACGTTCATACATTGTGATTGAAATTTCAGCTCAAATATGTGACCGCAATTGCTGATCACGATTTACTGCTTTCTGAAGATTGTTAATACCTTCAAACCCCTATGCCATTTTCAGTGGAGAACATTGTAAAAGCCAGCAATGCAGCCTCAATGTCATTTTACACCCACACAACCACTTAACTATATTATACTGTTCAGAATTAAAGTGGCGAACACACCTGTTTGTAATGGTTTTTGCCTTTGGCAAGTCAGGAGTTGGTCTTTTGTTTACAATAATAGTTTTCTTCACTTCAAAACTTTCCATGCCAAATGACTGTTAGCAGAGAGATTCCAGTATGCACCCACAATGATTTACACCTCAACTTCCCTCACCTATTGCACTACTGAGCCCCCACAATTCTTGCTTGCAGCCATAGCTTCTACCTGCCTCTTCACGGAATGAATTTCTCAGTGCATTCCTTTCTCATCCGTCATGATTGGAACCGCTATACAATTGAACATAATGAGATGGTTTCAATCTAAGATTGATTTTACTAACTTAATGTAATTATGTACTGGTGATTAAAATATCATGTACTTGCATGAGATTTAGTTATGCACCAAAGGTGTTTACAGTTAAAATTTGGTGTAAATATTAGTCTTAACAATGTACACAGTAGAATGCAATTTAAAATTCATTCTCATGTTCCATCTGCAAAAAACTGAAACACTATGAAGCTTGGGATATGGTTTACACCTTCTATATGGAAAGAGCTGAAACAATCTGAAGCAACGGACTGCTGATGAAAGTATATTCCATCACTGCCTGGTATGCTCACAATTAGAGAGCAGTCAAAGCTTTTAAATGTAAATATAAACAATATGCTTTGAAGCACAATTTCTTCTATGCCAAACATAATGGAATGACTCATTCCCTTCATTCCAGGGAATGACCGCCCCTGATATAAATTGTTTTGTATTTTAACTGCTGACTCAATAACTATTATTAGATTGAAAATATCCATCTGCACTCCGGTGCTGTTATAAACCTATTGCATTTCTGTTGTATAGAACCTTGTACAATTAAGGGGTAAAAAGAGCTGGAGGGAGGGAGGGAGAGAGAATACATTCACATAACAACAGCAGAATTAGGTTCAGGATAGTGAACATATTACCTTAAAGGGAAACACAGCACACAGCACACAGCAATAAGCACCAATATCTCTTGAAAGACTTTTATTCTTAATATATTGTATGCATTATAAAAATAGAGACAGACATACAAAATAGTGCACTAAATCACACATTTCATATTCAATATCTCATTTCATTTCTTTGTTTCCAAAAATTAGACTTCTTTACAGAGTGCTATGCTTAAAATGGTTTTAAAGTTTAAGATTATGGATTAGAATGAAATTTAAAACTAATATGTAAATATCATCAGAGATGGTGAATTAAAAATAAAGAAAAAAGAAGAAAATAATTATGGTTCCCACACCTTATTCTGCATTAGGCGATAAATTATTTTTAATCAACACTAGCATTTATTTAAGCTGCCAATAAATTACCTGCAAAATAATTTTTATATATAGCTAACAGAAATTAAACATCAACTACAAATAAATGGTATGGGGTATATTTGGACTAAGAGGAACAACTTACAAAGAGAATTTTGGCAGAGGGTATGGCACCAGTTAAGGGGATATAAAAAAAACAATGGATGCATTAATGAAAGATGCCTTAAATTTTATATAACTATTAGGATTGATTCTAAAAGAGAATATGTTGATAACTAATATTAGGGTAAGAGAAAGGGTTGCATGGCTGAGACTAGGGGTATGGAGATCTAAAGGTTCCAGAAAGAGGGTAAATCAGGGACTTTGAATTGTACGTAGGAGAGGAAGCAAAGTATATTTTATTTGACTGTTCTGGAATAGAAGAATTGTGATTAAACTTTCTCAAAACAAAATGGCTTTAAATGAACACAGAAGTACCATGAAGGAACATTTTTGAGGGTAGATCTCAAATTCAGTCAATAGGAAAATATAAATTATACAAAGTTAAAAACAAATGAATATGGGCAATTGATAAGCACTCATAGATGTAAGAGCTACACATAATTATTATTTTGTAGTTGGTGAAGAACTAGTGTTGGTTCCAAGCCATACCCTAGTTTGTGGCTTGGCAGAAATAAAACGAAATAAATAAATAATTATAGCTAATAATATTTAATAATTTCTCTATATATTATTGTGTTTTACTTTGAGAATAAAGCTATGGATATCTTACTTTTCCCAGAATCTTTACATGTTCCACTTGATGTATTTTAACATTTTTCACTTCAAAACTGAAGAGCACAGAAAAAAAGGAGTGGAAGTAATTATGAGGAAACTGTATAACCCAGTAGTGCAACTAAACTAAAATGTTCACGTTATTCTTTACTTCAAGTATTGTCAGATTGTCATCATAATTCTATTAGAATGCAATGGTAAGATTGTTTGAAATCCTATTAGCATGTTTATGGTCTAGAATGATTTACTCAGGAGGACACCAGGTATATTAGGAAAGCTTTAAACAGTATATGGATTTCTTCTTTCAATAGGAAATCTGTGAGTTAGAGAAAAGAATCACAAATGAGAGCAATTTTCTCAATGCTAGATTATCTGTATTAGTTCTTAACTAAATCTAACATATACAAGCCTAAAACAGTCAAATTTATTATCTGTTTTGTATATAATAAGCTACTGTTCATTTGAAAACCATATTCTCAGCATGTTTAAACAGATGATTACAGAGAATATATATTTCTTTAAAATAGCCAATGGAAATGAGATAATAAATGCAATTTGTTTTCTAGACTAGGATATAATCCTCAAACATATTCCACCAAAGAAAGTCATTGAATACGTTATAATATTAAATCATATTCCAGTAATTGTATGTGGCATGTATGTAAGAAGGGCGACATAGTGTTATGGTGCAAATCTGAAACAAAATTTGTAGGGTTATGGATTGATTACAATCTCTGTTGAGATAGATACATTAAAAGTTTAAGTAGGGGTCAAAGTGCAGTAGACAATCAAATTGTAAAACTCTTAGCACAATAAATAAACACAAAGTAGGGCTTGTCTATCAACTGAAGGCACGTGTTACATTAGATGTGCTGTAAATGTTACTTTATTTATTTTCACTCCCATTAAAAAAAAATGAATGTACCAGCTTTACTCTGTGTATACATAAAAGAACTCCTAATGTATGTTCAGTGTAATCTTGACGAGTTCAACATTAATTTAGAATTACATGCTCATAATATGCAGAATAAAAATAAGTTGCATCTTCTTGCACAACTAAATTATGTGCAACGTTTTTTTAAATATAATAGTCTAAAATTATATAACATCTTGTATCCATATATAAAGAATACAGGAACTATCAAAAAATTTAAAACTAAATTAAATGGATTTCTGCTTATAGATCATTTCTATTCAATTGAGGAAATCAATTATTCTAGTAATATATCTCTAGAAGTAATACAATTCCCTATAAAATATGTGTTTAATAATCTAAACCCACTGAAGATACTGCACTGTCATTTTTGTTTCAAGTATCAAGATGTTGAAAATTAACCCCACGTTTGTACATATTACAGAAGATTGTTGTATTTACTCCTACTACTTTAGCTTTAATACTGTGCCTATAATGTAATTTTAATTGTACCATGTATGTATGGCATCACAGATTCAATGATTACAATGATCAATTTGATATTGTGTAATTATCTACTGTTTTGATGAATCCCAAAACATGAAATTGTTATTATGGATGAAATAAATTGAACTGAGTGTCAAGCTCCCTTTTGTTTTAAATCACAATTCAAAGTGCCTACATGGAAAACAATTCCTATGTCAAATGAAAAGTGAATATGTTTGAAAACCTAATTATACACCATTATGGGGGAAATTATAAAACTCGGATGCTTCTACAATAATGGTGAATGTTCTGAAAGGGGAATCATGGATAACAAAATTGGAATATTTAGCTATTACACAACACTATTTTTGGACATTGTCAAGTTAGCTCAAGATAATAATCCAGTCTAGGTGTATTTCAAACTTCTATACAAAGTGGAAAAAGCAAATCAACATTTCCAGTTGGTTACAATCTCTCTCCCCCCCCCTCCCCATATAAAAACAGCTGGAAAATGAGTTTTGTATAATTGAGGTGCTTAGAAAAATAGCTAAATTATGAGTTGGTTATTGGGGCAATTGGTATATGAAATTACCAGCAACACAAATCGCATACTAAGCTGGCAAGCTTAAGTTCAGAATGAAAGAATGCATACATACATGAATGATTGTTTATGCACTAGCTCAGTGATTGCAGCTGTTTTAACACTGTTTACTTAAATTCTGTTCCTATATTGTTTTAATGTAGTACGGAATAACAAACCTAACAAGGGTATGATTGTTTTAAAATATTAACAAATTTATCAGTATCTCAAGTTTGAAACATGTTAGTTTATGTTGTAACACTAAAATTCACCATCTCCAATTCTTATCTGAAATTGCTACACATAATGATTTTATGCATATTATTTTTATAGCATTCCCAAAATTCAGTTGTTTAAATCAACAATTTCTGATCCATACAATCCATAAAGTAAAACTATCAAGATATAAACTGCTCCCTAAGAATAAATTTTGCAAAGAATGTAGCTTAGAAATGGTGCTGCAATGGAATACAAGCCATCATGCTGAATCCTTTTATTAATACTTTTGGATAAGTGTATATGAAAACTAATCTTTCATAGGTAACATTTATTCAATTAAAAATTTTAATCACAGCATGTTTATAGAGATATGCTTCATAATACCAGGACTGTTATCTTTTAGTTTTCTTTGGTGTTTTATAAATTTTATAAAAATTACTTCAATATAATAAAAAGCTTTTCTCATTCATATTTCCGAACTCCTCATTAAAACAGCATGTTTATTCCAAACTTTTACTTAAAATATAAAGTTTTGGAAAAGACTACACAATAGAGGTCTGCATTTCAGTGAAAACAACTGACCGTACTGACCATGGCTCAGTGATAGCTTGTTACGCTTAAAAACTGAAATAAGTGTTCAGATGATTGCATCTTATCAGGCTCAAATTCTTTGCTCCCTTGTTTCTCTGTCCGAAGCACTTTTTTTGACTGAGAGCTCATTGTTGACTTGGATCCCGCAGTTAATCATGGTTATTTGGAGCAATGGCAGTGCTTTGGACTGTATAGGTGAATGAAGCAACTGTTACGGTTAGGTACCTCTTTACTCACTCAGTAGCAAATGCGTAGCCTTACTTAGCTAGTCTCCATTACTTTGGCCCTGTTTTGGGCTGGCCAATTTATACACTCTGTTATTACTTTATCTATAGCCTACCTATGATAGGTAGAGGAAGTATTACATTCCATCCAAAAATTTGATATTGAAGTTTTACTGGAAATGCATATTTTGAGATCTTCTGAGCCCAAAGAAGAATTTTAGGAAAGAGATCCGTGTGTGTGTGTGTGTGTGTGTGTGTGTGTCAGATAAATACCAACATTTATGTTTAAGACCAACATCTTCTAATGTACCAAGGTTTTCATGAAATTCCCCTCTCCGCAAACTATCGTTTACATGGAACAAATTCATTATTTTTTATTTTCTCAAAAATGTGATTTTGATTCAAATGCCATATGTTTGGGATACTGACATGATAAATAAAATGTACATTTTGAGTTTTCTGGGAATAGTATATGAACTCCACTTTACTGTTAGTGAATTGTATATAACTTGAAAACCAAAAGGGAGAGGCAAAAACTTGATTACAGAAAAAATGTATATCTGGAAAATAATATAGAATTTGTTCGAAATACATTTCTATTTTCACAACATCAACAGTTCCTTTTAAATATTTCATGCTGTATGTTTGCATTTTTCCAAGTGCAAGTAAATGTGATGAAAAACGTTTAAAGGTTTACTACGATACTCTTTTGTTTTCTTTCTTTCTTCTCACAGAAGCTTGATGACAAAAACAACTTAATCAGTTGAGTGCCTGTTCTACATTTTGCTTCTACGTGATGGTAGTTGAAGTTGTACGGGTAGTAGTTTTTGTAGTAGTGGCAGTATTAATAATGGTAGCAGCAATGTATTAGTATTTTTATTACCATTAATGCTCATGATTAGGAATATTCTCTTTGTATATGCAAAACACACAAAAACAGTTATACCTCTTGCTTCTGCGCTAACTACATAGAATAAGCACCATAAAACACGTTTGGAGAAGTACATAAGAATTTTGTTTCAACACTGAAAATAATTAATGCTTCAATCTGATTTATGTCAGTGCTAGAACTGATCTGCTATTATGCTTTCAGTACCAATGCGTTTCCAGCCCTAATTGAACCTGCATACCATAAAATACTATGAGTACTGGCAAATGACAACAGACCAGCTCCATTCCCACACCTCAACCCTACCTACTTTTGTAAACAAAGCTGTCAGTCTTTTGTCTCTAGTATATTGGAAAGGTTTTTATTGCAATAGTGATTATTTATGATTATAAATATAGCTTAATTATAAGAATGACACTTAAGCATTCTGGAATCCATTTTATTAATTAACATAAAAGACCTACCCATTGTAGTACATTCCACATTACATTTTTCTGCAGAATCATTCCATTATAATTACTATTACAATTAATATTACCTAAGTAAAGTTTGTGCCTCAGCTTTTTCTGTTACCTTTCCCTTGTTTGTTTCTGTTTGTACACATAGATAATTAGTAAAAAACATATCAGATTTTGTTCTATTGTGTTCATGGGCTTCACTTTTAAGGTTATTCTAAAGTCGCATATAACACAATAATGTATTCTTTCTTTATTTTTAGTAAGTAATGCCGCAGTATTACCAACCAGGGACATCATTTATGGGAGGGGGGGAGGTCAATTGCCGCCCCCCTAAGTTATGAGAAACAAGTAGGCTATTGTTTATTACTGCTCTACCAAAAGAAAAATTTTGCCATGTCCCCCCCCCCCAAGTAGAAACTGAAATGATGCTCCTGTTACCAACACTCAATAGTATCGAAAACTATAACCATACAGATATTATATAATACATTTATTTAACATCTTGCAAATACAAACTGTATTACTGGGAACAATAAGGATTATTTCAAATAATTGCATTGTTTAATAATGAACACTTTTAATTTAAAACCAATCCTTTCCTTGTTGCCTGATGTGGTAAGACTTTGTTCAAGCTGATTTATTTTTTTATTTAAATGCAGTAAAATGATATGAAAAATTTGCTCAGATTTTGAATCCCTAAATATCTTCATTATAAATGTGATTTCTGTATTTTTTTTTTAAAGAAACAACTAATTTTTTAAAGCATATTCAAAACTGCTACCCATCCGATATCATCTACACAGTTAATAGACTTAAAGATACAAAAATAAATAATTACAATGTAGAATGTCAGATTATCCAGATAATAGATTATGTACGAGAGCAATAAATTGAGTATGTAATAACCAACAATTTGGATATATAACAATGTTATAATTAAATGAATCACTGGAATTTATAAAAGAATGCAACTGTTTTATAATTCATCACTCCCAAATATTGCCACTTCCAATAAAATCTCTAGTTTTACTGTACATATCTGCTTTTGAATGTAGTATTGTATTAGTGCCTGGTTCTGCTGAACTACTATTAGCTGGCAGTTGTATTACAACTGGGACACACCAGAGAGCAGCAGTATTACAGCTGCTTGTGGGCGACCGAGACTTTACCATAACTGACTGGTTGTTTCTGCTCGGCTTCACGTGCTTGGCTAAAGCTGTCTTGGCTGCCATATGTGGCAACCGAAGCTAGCCCGGTGAGTCACAGTCAGTCGTTTTCATGAGAATGCAGACCTCTACTGCACAAGGCTAAGACCAATGAAGTTATAAAATATGGCAAGTATAACAATTCTATTACATTTCCATATTGACCCTAGATCACTAAACTAATCCCAAAAGATGTTATTACTTAAGAGTAGTCTTACAAACTAAGTATTTTTAATTTTATGTGTGTCAATCTATTGTTACATACAATATTTGTATGTTGTACCTACATATTTATATTAAGGTTGGATGGGAGAAGTGTAAACTAGTTCAACATTCTCATGTCCTTATACTACCAAGTACTGCCATTTTTGTCAAAACTAGCTCACTACATGATTTGAAATTTGCACACAAGATGACACTGATTACTCAAGAGCCTCAGGAGGTAATGTACAATTTATAAGACAATGTCTGCTGGAATTGTGGTGGAATTTTCAAAATTGAATTGAGTGAGAAATTCTGGAACAAATTATGAATGTTTTATATGTAATCATGTCAGCTTTTATGGATCTGTAGTGCTTGTATTGTTTTGAAACATAAAATAATAGATTGCAGTATGTGAGGTTTAAGTTGAAACATGACCATTTTGACACTACCTAACCGGTCTAGGGGGGGGGGGGTGTGCTAATGATGATCCGAGTGCTGAGAAACCTTGTCACAATCACCCTTTAGCGTAGTAACTCAGTATCAATTGTACTTGTAATAGTGTGTTCCCAGTTAAACTTTTGGCAGTGAAATCTGCAAAATATGCTGATATCTTCGGCTGTCCTTGCTTCGCCGGCTTTTATATTGTTAAAAATGGGTGTTGGTTGTTCTCTTCTAAATTTCATATTTCAACCTAACCCAGATTTTAAATAGTAAGTTTCAATAGCAAAGATTTTGAGATTAGGCAGTTAAGAATTATCAACTGTCGTGTGGAATATAGTCCTATCTCTTTCTACTTTCCATGTTTCAACTTAAAGCAAATGCACTATAGCATCTACTACTATGGCAAACTCTTGCCCCAGCTATTTACAACAAGGGTGAAGTGTGTACTGGGGTAACGTAAGTGTGTTGCTGGGGTAAGCATATTTCATAGTTTACACTTACTCCCAACTTATATTCTCTACAATTTCTTTTCAGACATTTTACATAATGGTGAGAGATTATGTAAGAAAAACAGATAGGAGAAAGAGATATTCCAAGGAGATCCTACAGGAAACCTTAAACAGTATCTCACTGTATATAGGGTCGTCCTCCATGGTCTAGTGATATCATGCTAGCCTTTAGTTCCTGAGGTTGCAGGTTCAAACCTGACGGATGGTGATGGATTTTTTTCAGGTGTAAAAAAACCATGGTATGGCTTCCGTTGGAAAGGAAGTAAAGCCAGTGGTCCCGTGTTGTAGATTTATGCCACGTAAGAGAACCTCAAGCCTGATAAAGAGGCCTCTGAGCAAAATTTCTGGTCTGTCATGCCCAATATAGAATGGGACACTAAGAACCATAGCAGTTAAACAGCATTCATAAATAAAACTCAATTTATTTTAATTTTACTGTATATAGGGCTTCTCAGGCAGTATAGAATTGCGAAAATTACCCTGTACAGCCACCTGTATAGTAAAAGAGTCAAATACTGGGCAGGAATACAGTACATCATACTTAAAAAAGTAATGGAAAAGTGGCTTGAGCAGCAAAGAAGCTACAGAAATTGTGGGGGATCATGTGCTAAAAATAATCTTATTACATCATTTAAGAATGTAATTCCAGGTGAAGATTGGTGCCTTGCATTTCAGAAACAACATAACCTATGTAAATAAACCCCAAGGTGTGAAATATGCAAGGAAAAAATGGCAGATCCCTTTCTTGTGCATTCATACTTTGACTTGCTTGAAATTTGTTTGGAAGAACTAAAGCTTCGCTCCAAACCAGAGAACAATCAATATATGATAACTTTGAATGAAATGGAGATATTGATACTTACATTGCACCAAGTGTACACTTACCCCACATTTGAATTTTTCACCATATGTGCATTGTATGGAATTTAAATGAATGCTATTATGTTATCAATGAAGATATTTTAATACCAATTGTGCATTTCATTTAAAGTATCTCCAGGAAATTTAAACCAAAATTTTAATCAGCTATCTTTTATTTTCCACCATGGTACAGAGGTTTAAATTTGAATATTACCAAATTCTAGGCTACACTTACCCCATTCAACCTTATTTCTTTTCACATAGCCCTTAAATTTCTAAGTATATTCAATATTCCATTTTTCCTCATGTTTCGCATACAGTGTACTACAGCAATACTCAAAGAACAAACTGGTCATATGTTAAATACAGAATGAGCAAAATGCATCCACCTTGCATAAAGGCAATGGACAGGTGAAGTGCAATGTAAAATGCAATATTTTATTTTATGCATACTTGATATCCTTATTCACTAAATTTCATTTTCCACGTCGATTTTCTTATTTTTGGCCATTATATACCAAGAAATGCAAGTCCTTTTTATGAGGTAGGCATGATCCAGAAACATAGAAATTCTGGCAGTTTTTTTGTCAAATTGCTTTCACAATGCAATCTAGATCAGGTATACAAGAGAAATTTGTTCTAAATAATGAACTTGAAGTGGCTGTTCTGAGCAAAGTTTAGCAACTTCAAAATGGGGTGTGAAGCTTTGCATTCCATTGTATTGATACAAAGAGCTCCCTGTAGAGGATTTATTGTCCTATTGTAATCAAGTCCGCGGGCTATGCTCAAAACTTATATTGGAGAAAATCACAAGTTTTTATGCAAAGATCAATGGTTAGGAAGTAATAGCATTTAATTTTGCATCATGTGATAAAAATTATAAAAAATTTCATAGAGTAAAAACCGATTAAATCATGTCTTGTCTAATTTCAATATAGTTAATAGTTAATAATTACCTATGTAAATTTGAACACACACTCTTTCTGAACAGAAAAAAATAAGCGTTGTCTTAAAATGTGGTTTCAGGATGTTTCGTCCAATTCATTACACTCACAGACAACATGACAACTGATGTTAGGGCAATAGAGAAGCCACCCACATGCATTTCGTCCAGAAACATTTTTCCCACAAGACATTTCACCAAATGACATTTTGCCAATGAATCACTTTGACTATGGAACATTTAAACAAATAGGATTTTGTCTATTAAAACTTCAGCGTTTCCCGGCAACTGTTTACATTACTAAATTTGACAGGTTATTCTTCACATTATTACAAGTGAGTTAGTACAAATGATACGAGTACTATAATGAGGAGTATAATCAGACATCAAAATATTAGCTATCCTCCCATGTCACGTTCCATGGTACACATTTAAGTATTACATATCTATGATCTTACTCTCTATGAGAGATTCCTTCTCTATATTTCCAGAGCTAACAACCCAGACAGAATTCTCAGATTTTGTGCAGATGCATCATTGGGTTTACTAGCATTCAGCCTTACAGTATTCAGATGGCACTTTCAAAACAATTCCAGGAATATTTATGCAGTTATACATGCTCCATGGCGAGGTGCAGGGATCTGTGTTTCCTTTAGTATGTGTACTAACTGGCAGGATACAAGAAACATAATACAACATTTTCAAACAACTGAAAATGCATGCACAGCGAATGAATAGGAAACTCCAACCATCAATATTTCTCAGTGACTTCAAGTTAGCAGTCATGAATACAGCAAGATGCCTTCCCTGACGTGCACATCCAAGGCTGTCTCTTCTATTTTACCCAAGCTGTTTGGAGAAATGCTGTTATACACTACCAGCTCAAGGTCCCATACAACCAGAACCAGGAGATGCAGGATTCCATCAGGATGCTTCTTGTACTTCCTTTTGTGTTTCTCCCAGATTTGCAACAGGTGTTCATAATGGTGAATGACTCCTTATATCCTGACATGCAAGACTTGGCAGCATACATTGAGATGACTTACATCAGTGGATGTCTTGGCAGAGGTTGGCGACAAGCAGTACTGCCCCAATATCCACCTCAGGTCTGGAATGTACATAATCGAGTTGTGAATGGTTCGCAAAGAACCAACAATGTTGCAGAGGGGTAGCATTCACCTTTTCAGAAAATGATGATGCATGAATGCGCCCCTTTGGAAATTTATTGAACACATACAGAAGGACCAACATGACAACGAAATGATAACACAGTTAAGAGCAGGACACAGGAATGTGAGAGTGCTAGTTAAAAAATAATATATTTTAAATCAGGAATGGATTGAAAAAATAGTCAGCAAATATGAAGAGTACAAAGAGCAGAATAATGTACTACAATATTTATGGGCAATCAGTTACAACTTGAAGTTGTATTCTGAAATAGAAGAAGAGGAAGAAGAAGAGAGTGATTAATAATATGTATTGACTAATTTCTTGATTTTTGGATGTAATGTCATTGTGGATGTATTATTAAATGGACCAAAAATGCGTGAGTAAAAAGTTGATGGGCAAAATATTGTATGGGTAAAATTTCTGCATGGACAAAATGTGGTATGGACGTGTTTGCTTAATGGACGAAATGTCTCTGGACAAAATGTCCACACACCAATCTTCTACATGGAGCATTTTAAAAATCCTAATTGCATATTGCATAAAACAATTATATTCTTGAGTACTACTTATTATAGAGATTTGAAACTTTGTTTCTTAGCTGGGATATGACTATTAGGTTGTACAAATTTCAAAATAGTTTGATAAAAAATTGCAGAATATGACAATTGAAGAAGGCAACCTATACATCGTCTTCAACATGTTGAAACTGTTCCTGTTTCAGTGCAAAAACATTCACACTCAGAATTGCATTTAATTACTAGAAATGTAGCAATGCACTTCTAATCTTAATACAATATTTCAGCTTCTCAGGGAACCATAGGGCGACTGCTACTGAAGAACCCATGATTAAGGCAATAATGCAATCATTATTGTATGAAATTGTACTTACGTAATCAGGTACTGTGGCATATAAGCTTGAGAACCATACAATTCTGATAACTTCTGTTGTGCATCTGACAGGTGATTAGTAATCTAGGGTTAATAACATTGTATAATATAGACATATCTGCAAAACTAGAAATTCACAGTTCTACTTTTTCTTTGTTATGGCATACTACATATTACTGGTTGCATGGAAACTTAAATAAACTATACAATTACTTTGGCTCAGCAACTAATTCATGACATTGTAAATAAGATAGTGTTTACAAACATAACTTGCGAAATTTTAATATTAAAAATCTCACAAATCTCCATAATAAAGAAGTCAAGGTGAAGAACTAAAACATAGAAATATATTTAATAACTAGACCTTAGGCTTCTTTTATTGTGCAGCATGCCAACTTAAATTCCATCAGCACCACTCTTTAAGCATGGTTGTGGAATGGTAAACAGTACATAAACTTACACAGATTTCAAAAGCTATAATACATTTATCTATAGAATATGAATATTTCTGTTTTACACATAAATGGTGCCAGTTACAACATTGTTATGACACAAAAAATAGGATACAATGAAAGTGACTGATGCATCCATTAAGAAGTCTATAAGGTTTCTGTTGTAGTACTGCAATAATGGCAATTTTTTAGACATTTTCACATTTACTGATAATTTTACAAAATAATTTCTCTTCAAACAACACTTACTATTCTAATGCGTGACATTTTCTGCTTTACTATTGAGTGGTTTTATGTTATAGAAATAACTGATACTACAACAAATGAAATCAGCTGTTACATTAATGTATGGAAAGAAGCTAGAAACAGTGATGTGTTTTTGAATTTACTTAAGGTGAGTCAGAATTAGTTACACTACCATCACTTACGTTTACTCACTTGACATGTTTGAGGTAACAGTTTGTTCCCATCATCAGAAGGTGTCCAACTGGTTCATGTTGTTGATGTTTCCATTGAGGTGACTGTCTATTATGGTGGCATCTTGTGGCAGTGAAGTGTACTTCCAGAGGGGACTTGGTGGCGGCAAATCAAAATTCATTATTTGTGGTCTGTGTTTGAAAATGAAGATCTTGTCCCATGTGTCTAAGAAGTGGTGTGAGACTGCAGATTTGTCCATCTGTCTGTATTTTAAGCATCTTATATGCTCCTTTAGCCCAGTTTCCAGATTTCTTTTTGTGTTGCCTATGTATACCGTACTGCAATCAGAACAGTTGATTTTGTCGATTCCAGTCTTTTTGTTTTGTGGTATGGATCTTTTAACCTATTGCAAAGTAATTTCTCTATACTAAATTTGTTCTGTGGGGCTAGGCTGACGTTATGTTTCATGAAAATCTTCTTAAATTTGTAATTTATTCTTGGATGATATGTGAATTCCTTGAACTTTAACAGTTTCTCTTCTTGGATGAGATTTGTGGTGTCTTAGATGTGTTTCTGTCATTTGAATTTTGCAATTTTATTGTCAATTGTTAGTTTGTTGAACCCATTCTTTTTAGCTTGGGTACCATGTGTTGATATACTTGTTTATTCAGGGGGGTATGCAGTCTGTGTGTTAAGCTGTTTAGTACTGCATGTTTGTGTGTTATGGGATTGAAACTATTATTCTTTATGTAATTATCTGAATGTGAAGGTTTCCCATATATGCCAAAGGTTATGCTTTTTGTTCCCGAATTATTTTTAAGTCTACAAAAGGTAGCATGCCTACACACATATAGCCTATACGAAAACAACAGACAAAATGGTCGCAGACATAGAGATTGCCACTTATAATCTGGATGAAAATAATAAAACCTCAATAAAGAAAGAATGTGAAATGATCCTCAGAGAGATACAGACAGACAACCACAACAATTTCCCAGTCAAACATACAATTAAATCATTGAAATCAAAATTAGTAGTGCACACAAATGCTGACAAAGGGAACAAACTAGTCATACTTCAGAAAGACGATTATATTACCAGAGTGGAAAATATGCTACAACAAGAACGGTATATAGAAATTCAAGACAAAACACTGAAACCATACTTAAAAGCCTTCAGCCAAACAATCCAAGAAATCAAAACTTTAACAGACACAGATAAATCAAGAGCCAAACCAGACCACCCCACCTTACCAAGAATGTACACTTTACCAAAAATATATAAACCCGGAAACAAGATGAGACCAATAGTCAACAATATTGATTCCCTCACCTACAAACTGGCAAAATGATTAGTGCAAAGATTCTCTTCACTGCCAACATTCAACAGCTTAAGCATAAAAAGTTCAGAAGAACCAATAAAAAAAAGATAAAATTCCTGGAAATGGAGCCAGAAGATGGACTGGTTTCTTTTGATGTCACTGCATTATTTCCAAACATCTCTACAGATCAACTCCTACTTCAGTTAAAGAAATGGCTCCAACAGACTACCAACCACCCCGAAAATGAAATAGAAGACCTCCTACAACTTGCCAATTTACACATCACACAAAACTGTTTTAGTTTCAACAAGTTCTACCCGCAGCTGACAGGTCTAACCCTGGGTAACCCATTTTCACCATTATTAGCAGATTTATTTACGAGTTACTTGGAAACACATATAACAACTTCCTTTCTACACGTTTTCAAAGTTTGGCACAGATATGTCAATGACATTGTCGCTATAGTCCCTAACAGGTTTATACAAGACTCCATAAGTTTACTCAGCTTGCAAAACCAATCAATAAAATTAACAATGGAAGTGGAAAAAGAAGGCATGCTACCTTTCTTAGATCTAAAAATAATCCGGGTACAAAGAACGTAACCTTTGGCATATATGGGAAACCTTCACATTCAGATAATTACATAAAAAGCAATAGTTTCAATCCCATAACACATAAACATGCAGTACTAAACAGCTTAACACACAGACTGGTATACCCCCCTGAATAAACAAGTATATCAACACATGGTAAACACAGCTAAAAACAATGGGTTCAACAAATAACAATTGACAATAAAATTGCAAAATTCAAATGACAGAAACACATCGAAGACACCACAAATCTCATCCAAGAAGAGAAACTGTTCAAGTTCAAGGAATTCACATATCATTCAAGAACATATTACAAATTTAAGAAGATTTTCATGAAACATAACATCAGCCTAGCCCCACAGAACAAATTTAGCATAGAGAAATTACTTTGCAATAGGTTAAAAGACCCATACCACAAAACAAAAAGGCTGGAATCGACAAAATCAACTGTTGTGAATGCAGTACGGTATACATAGGCAACACAAAAAGAAATCTGGAAACTGGGCTAAAGGAGCATATAAGATGCTTAAAATACAGACAGATGGACAAATCTGCAGTCTCACACCACTTCTGGATGGCCAACCACAACATCAAACTGAACATTACACTAATCAAACCGGCCAAATATGCAACACAATTAGACATATGGGACAAGATCTCATTTTGAAACACAGCCCACAACTAATGAATTTTGATTTGCTGCTATCAAGTTCCCTCTGGAAGCACATTTCACCACCACAAGATGCTACCATGATAGACAATCACCGCAATGGAAATGCCAACAACATGGACTAGTCGGACATCTTTTGACGATGAGAACAAACTGTTTCCTCAAACATGTCAAGTGAGTCAACATAAGTGATGTTAGCATAACTAATTCCAACCTCACCTTAGGTAAATTCAAAATCAGCTGTGTTCAATATAGCTGTTTCTGTTAGAAACAGTGTTTTATCCATCATGGAAAATAAGAGCTAAGTAAAATTATTGTTTGAAATTAAGCAAAGTATATTATTCTATGTTGTCATAAAAGTGATGATCATCAACACTGTCGTTTGCAAATGTTAAATGGTTTTATTAAGGCTTATACATATATTTACTTAACTTTAAATTCTAAAATAGCAGGAGGAGGGAACACGTAATCTGACATGTGTGCAAGAGGCTTTAGTCATGTTACTATATCACACAGCTAATCCTCCTCCGCTTCATGGACCTCATTTTAATCAATGTTTAGATGTGAACATGTTAATTCTGTTCATAAGTTCTTCAGTGCCGTTTTTGTCTACAATCATTTTCAGTACTGACATGCTTATCTTCAGGTGCCACTTCTGGCATTTTAACCCTTCAGTACTCATGTGGTTGACACATTATCATTGGTGTACTTCCCAGAAAGGTATTGTAGCTGTGCAGCTTCAGGCATGCTCTAAGGAAGGCAAAAACAAAAACACTTCTCAGTTTCGGTCCTGTAGTTGTTTTTCCAGCGCATGTAGCTCAAGTTTTATTCTTCTGTGTGCTTTTGGAGAATAAATGTCAAATACGTGATCTTTAATGCTAAAATTCTGCGAAGTTTTGGTAAGTAGTTCATATACATTTTATTCTCTTTATTCTATAAATCATTAGTGATTGTGTTATATGTTATGGGTGTTTAAAATTCTAAGATTTACATCTTGTTAGGCATTTCCTTCTCCTCCACCACCAATAATAATAATAATAATAATAATAATAAAGTTGTTATACTGAAACATATCATAATTTCCAGACATGTGTGTCACCTAATAAAAAAAGAAGAATTGAAAGGACCTGTAATCTTAATACTTAGCTGCATTGGTTTGATGAAATTAGTGATGTGGAGTGGTTTATCAAAGATGATTCTGATGGCAAAGAGGAGCATGTAAATTATATGATCACAATTCAGCTTCAGAGCAGGAAATATCTGAAGATGTGGAAGAAACCAATACAGGTCTTGATAATACAGTGTACTATTCAGCAAAGATTGGTGGAAGAACCTAATAAAAACATTTGTACCCCAATGCCTATCATAATTATACATTTACAATGACCAAAAGAACAAGCTCATCATGTAAAGATAGAAATTGGACTGTTACATTTATCCCTGGAGAGGAATATTTTAAAAACTCTCACCAATTGCACTAATACATACATTGATGTTGCCAAAAGTAATTTTAATAGGGAAAGAGAAGCTTGTTCGACAGATAAAATTGAAATAAGCGCCATTTTATATCTTTTGTATCTCATTTGGAACCAGAGGTGTTCCAAGAACAATGCCTCTCAGCTGTGACATAATCCTTGATGCAGTAATTTGTATCACAAATTACTTAAATGTAAATAATGATTGTAATATGAATATGCATTTTTATGTGACATTGATTTCAGATGTTTATTAATTGTAATTATTATTGGGAAATAAGTGTATAGGGCCTTACTGAAACTGTCAATAATAGCGCAATAATGCAGCGAGGGGGGTGAGCTGTTTATCATTATTGGAAACAAGGAAGTTACGTAATGTTGACGCGTTTTCGGTAGAAACTTCTGGAATATTTTCTCCCTAAAAGCAACATGTATTCGTGGTTTTCATTGGATATTGAAATAGACGCTAATGTTGGCGCGTTTTATTAGCCAATTGCAGCTTAGTTATAATCTTTAAGCGTATCTTGATGCAGGCGTATAAATAGGGTAGGTTCGAGGTAGCTTGTCCCCAGTTCATCAAAAATCTGTGTACACTACACGTCGTCTTCAGTCAGTTCGTCGAAAGTATTAGTTAGTCATACATCGGATATAGATTCACAAGTTACGCGCAGCAGAATTATGAAAGATCTAAAGTATGGTAAAGTTAAATATACAAAAGATTGAAGTACATGGATTAAAAGAATTATCAGTAAGAAGTTGTTATAACAGTTTCAGTATGGCGAGTGTTAAGATCAATGTATAAATGTGATAGTTCACGTGTTCGACAATAAATGTGTAAAACAAATTTCTTCATCAGTGTAATTTTTTGGATAAAAGATTCCTTTCCGTTTCACAACCTGTATAGAGATACGTGCCCAAGCCAACAGGATAATAGCTAGCCGGAGGACATTTGAAATGAATTATTTCAAAAACTCATACTAGGAACCGCAAATTGCTAACGCCAGATGGAGCTACAAACCGAACAAATGAATGACGTCGCAAGATGGCTTCAACACACGTGATGTAAACAAACATTATAACTAATACCGTCCCAAATTGGCTACCACAACGTGGGGCTACAATAATGTTAAATAAATACAACATAAACACCGTCGCAAATTGGCACCCAGAACGTGGGGCACGATAACCAGGAAAGGAACACGATGACCAGGAAAGAAGCTAAGTAACCAGGAAAGTAGCAGAGTGACCAGGAAAGGAACCAGGACGTGGAACGAATGTAGCAGTGAAATGATCTACAAAACGCAGATTCCAAACTACAGGACAACAAAACGACGTGGACTCATCATAACACAACGCAGAAGCGACATATAACCTAGGAGAGAGGGGCAGAAAGCTGGACATCAATGTAACAGCAACAGACAGCATCACAAAGGTTAGAGTATCGTAATTTTTTTTTTAGAAAACAAAATTGTAACCTACAAATGTACTTAAGGAGTGGTAGGATAAAGAAAACAATGGCTACTAATAATACAGAAGAAATAATTATGGAGGGAGATAATGTAACAGTTAGCTGTAATTCAATACAGGTTACAGAAAATAGCCCAAACTTTTTAGGATTTGAGGATGAAAATGTTAGTACAGAAAGTGAGAATAGAATAGCAGGAAATGTTAATTTTGATGCTAGTATGATGATGGAAATGCTGAAAGATATTGTTAAGAGTAATGATAAATTAAGGGAAGATATGCAAAAGAATATTGGGAAATTAAGGGAAGATATGGAAAAGAATAATAAAGAATTGAGGGAAGACATTAGTAAGAGTATTACAGATCAATTAAGGGAAGATATGCAAAAGAATAATAGGAAATTGAGGGAAGATATTGGTAAGAGCTTAGAACAAAACAGGGAAGAGATTGAAAAGAAATTCATGGAGCTAGATAGTAGTATGATTAAAATGAAAAATGAAAATCAAGAAATGATAGCAAATGAAATAGGTGAAGTTTCAAAGAAAATGTTGGACATGAGCAGGGAAATATCTAACCAAAGAAATGAGGTTAATAATAAAATAGAGCATGTTGATGTAAAATGTACAGAGCTAGGTAGCCGAATGAGTAGCATTTCAAGTGAGTTAAGAGAAATGATGGAGGCTACAAATGCAGATTTAATACAGGTGCAAGTTAATTTCAGAGGGGAAATATCTGGAATTCAGAAGGAGTCAGAAACACAGAGAAATAAATTGTCTGATGAAGTTAAAGTTTTGTCTATAGATTTGAATCAAAAGCTAACTTCTGAAATTAACAAACACCAAGCTGTTCAAAATGAGAATAATAAAAAATTGGAACAGACGATAGAAAATCTGCAAGGTACTGTAAATAGGTTAGAATTGAATTCAAGGGCAAATATATGTGATGTGAATGTATCAGATGTACAACATAATGATAGAGGTAGTTCCTCAGGTATGACAAATAATGTGAGTGATGCGGCAGCTTCATCTATAGCTAATGCTGAAACTCAGAGTGCACAAGTAACACTAGAGAATTTAAATATGGGAGTGGGGAATTTGCAAAATTACAATCATATCTTAAGTGATTTTCCACTTCCAAAATTTAATGAAAACTCCAGTCCAGTACAGTTCATTGCAGAATTATCAGAGTATTTTCAAATTAAAAAGATACCTGAAGCATTGAAAATGATAGTTGTCAAAAGATGTTTGGACCAGAAAACTTTAGATTGTTTTCAAATGTTATCAGGGGATGAAATTTCATATGAATACAAGAGGTTATTCATGAACAAAAATTTGAAGGTTAGGATACGGCTACGAGTAATGTTTAGCCACACACAATTTGATCCAGGAGGGTAAATAGCGATGAGATGTAAAGTAAATGCTGGATAGTTAAAGATGACTTGCAAAGAAATGTATTGGAACGTAAGAGGGTTAATTATTTATATGTCATTTGAAAAGAGAAATAAATTACAAAAAAAAAAAAAAAAAGAGAGAGAAATGTTTTAAAAAAAAAAAAAAATTAAATTTTTAGTAACTGTAACAACATTTGAAAATTAAGAATGCAAAGATTTAAACTTAATATGATATTAAATTAAAAGTACGTAAATACAATTCCAAGAGTATTGTTAAAATAAAGTACAAAATAACAAAAATGGGTTAAAAATAATTTAAAAAAAAAAATACTTATGTAGCAAACAGAAAATGTGAAACAGTATTTAGATTTAAGAGATGTAAATATTTGTGTAGAGGGTGAATATTTTGGTAAATATGTGTAATAATTACAAAAATCTTAAATGTATAAATTTTTGTCAACAACTTAAGAAAGTAAACAATTTGGTAACAGTAATTAAATAATTTAGGGTAAAGTATTTGCTATAAAAAAATTTGTGATGTCAGATTAATATCTAAATTAATTAAACCAGAGCCAGAAAGTAGTGGCGAGAAAAAAAAAACAAAAAAAAAACATATGTTGTGTGTTAAATACGTGTGAAGTGTTAAGTGAAAGTGATAGCGTGTGTTCCAAGATTTAGGAGACTAAAAACCCAATTATAAAATTTCCAAACAAGTTGTAAATATTTATAATTATGTTTCTAGTGGGGCATATGATGCAGTAATTTGTATCACAAATTACTTAAATGTAAATAATGATTGTAATATGAATATGCATTTTTATGTGACATTGATTTCAGATGTTTATTAATTGTAATTATTATTGGGAAATAAGTGTATAGGGCCTTACTGAAACTGTCAATAATAGCGCAATAATGCAGCGAGGGGGGTGAGCTGTTTATCATTATTGGAAACAAGGAAGTTACGTAATGTTGACGCGTTTTCGGTAGAAACTTCTGGAATATTTTCTCCCTAAAAGCAATATGTATTCGTGGTTTTCATTGGATATTGAAATAGACGCTAATGTTGGCATGTTTTATTAGCCAATTGCAGCTTAGTTATAATCTTTAGGCGTATCTTGATGCAGGCATATAAATAGGGTAGGTTCGAGGTAGCTTGTCCCCAGTTCATCAAAAATCTGTGTACACTACACGTCGTCTTCAGTCAGTTCGTCGAAAGTATTAGTTAGTCATACATCGGATATAGATTCACAAGTTACGCGCAGCAGAATTATGAAAGATCTAAAGTATGGTAAAGTTAAATATACAAAAGATTGAAGTACATGGATTAAAAGAATTATCAGTAAGAAGTTGTTATAACAGTTTCAGTATGGCGAGTGTTAAGATCAATGTACAAATGTGATAGTTCACGTGTTCGACAATAAATGTGTAAAACAAATTTCTTCATCAGTGTAATTTTTTGGATAAAAGATTCCTTTCCGTTTCACAACCTGTATAGAGATACGTGCCCAAGCCAACAGGATAATAGCTAGCCGGAGGACATTTGAAATGAATTATTTCAAAAACTCATACTAGGAACCGCAAATTGCTAATGCCAGATGGAGCTACAAACCAAATAAATGAATGACGTCACAAGATGGCAACGCGTGAAGTAAAGACACATACATAAACATCACAAGCATCAACATTATAAATAATACTGTCGCATCCTAAACGAAATGAGCTAGTCATGCTATCTGACCATGAATGAATATAAGTTTCAGTTTCTTCTAAGGTGCCTATGCTTTGGCAATATAAAGGATGGAAATACTCATAAAGAAATTGATAAATTTGCACATACACAAGAGCATTTTGAAATACTTACGATCAACTTTCAGAAATATTATTCATTTAGGGAATATCTCACAATGCGTACCTTCTTGCATTTAGAGGAAATTGTCCATTCAGACGATTTATTCTGTAAGACTGCCAAAAGTGGTATTAAAACGTTTGCAATAGTCAATGCAAAAATCGCTTATACCCTCAATCATACAAATCTTTATTTGGCTTTGATAAAAACAAAATAGTTGTTTCATATCATCCCAAAAGAAATACAGTTGTTTTGTTAGTTTCCAAAATGCATCAAGATGCTGCTAAAGACTCTGAAACAAATGAAAAGATAAAAAGCTGGAAATTATAACATTTTATAATATGACAAAGGTAGGAGTTGAGTTGGTGGCTCAATGTGACAGAAAAATGATATTTCAAGAACACCAGATGCTGGAATATGGTTGTGTCCTACAATTAATAAATATAGCTGTAATCAATACCTTCTGCATTTACAAAGGCAGTCAGAAGAAAGCCAAGGGGATAAGAGCAGATTTAATTTCTAACATTTCCTTGTACAGTGGAATCTCGTTAGCACGTTCCTCATTAACACGTTTTCCCGTGTATTACGTTAAATTATAAAAGTCCTGGTACCAAATCACCAAATATAATAAATAATGTTTGCTTAGTGCGTTTTCCCGGTCCCGCTTACTACGTTTGAAGTTTGACGTCCTCATTCGCTGTTTTGGCCAATCCTTGATCGGTACAATGGATGTAGGCGTTTAACACGTTCATAGTTTGACATCCTCATTTGCTACTTTGGTCAATACTTGGTCACGGGGTGAAAATCGGCAGCCAATCACATACATGCATTTAAATATTTGTGTGACACGATTTCTGTGGGCGGGATAGAGAATGCTTTACCTTGGCGTTGACCTTGGCGTGGTAAACGCGGTAAACGCTAACGATAGTTTCTAATGTTGAGTGATGACCAAACAACCGTAGATTGCGTTTTAACTTTTCATTTACAATGAAAAAAAGAAAGTGTAGTAGGTAAATAACCAACAGTGAAAAACTGAAAATCCTTGATGTAATACAATCCAAATATAAAACATGTCGATATAGTGCGGAAGTTAAACATTCCTCCGTCAACCTTAAACACGATTGTTAGCAAACCTAAATTGATTGAAACTGCTTTTAAAGAAGGGAAAAATACTAAAACAAAACTTTTCTCTTGAAAAATAGGATCAGAAGAGGACCGGAACGAAATTTGTTGCATGGAAACACCTCCGTGTTCAAATCGTCTTGTATACACCAAAGATAATATTGTCTATTGTACTCGTAACACGATGCACACTCATAATTTTTTCTTTTTTAGCAGAAATTGTTATCACGTGTGTAATACAACACACAGCAAACCACTATTGCCGCTTCCACAATTCGCAATTTATTTTCTCAAAAACATTCATAGCCTAAAAAATCCAAGTTGACCAAAATAAAAGCTTGAATTATTTATTCTCAGGCTTTGTGTATCCAAATCCATTTAAACATATTGAATTTAACATGGAAACGGGATCGTATTCAGTATGAAATTGTACTCAAAATCGATTTAAATTGCCCATGGAGACGTAGTAATTATTAGATTTTTATTACCTATGTTCTTAAATTGCAGATTTTGCATTTTCGTTAACACGTTTTCCCGCCTATGACGTCCAAATCCTTAGGTCCCTGCAAAAACGTACTAACGAGATTCTACTGTAATTGATAAAGCCACAGATTGAACGTAGGTCTAAAATTCCACAAATTCCTACAAAGATTAAAAGATGTGCTCAGGAGTTACCTGGAGTTCAAGAACCCATTATGCCATCTGTGAACAAAAGAATGGATCCTGGGGTGGTGGTTATGAATGTGGAAGTTCTAGAGACAAAACAACACAAAGTATGGAATATTCAAAGTGGGCTTATGCTAGCCATTTGAGGGCTATGTATGTAAATTGCTTATAAATGACCATGTATTGCATCAGGTACATGTAAAATAGAATAAGCCATGAACAAATTATATTTGAGTAGAATTCTAACAAGGATGACATCTGGAAGGGTATGGACAAGGTACAGACTACTCAGGTACCTTTCCATAGAAATCACTAATAATGTGAACATGTACTAGGCTCTGAGGCATATGAAGCAGAAAATGTAAATGAAAACTATGAAACTTTTAGTAATATAATACAGAAAGGATTAACCACGATAATACCTTTAAAAAATAGTTAAAGTAAAAGCATTTTCAAAAGGTATCAAGCAGAAAAAATGGATGACAAAAGGAATAAAAATATGATGGAATAGGATGAGATTTTTAAATTCTTTAAAACATGCTAAGGGCGGCGCCCTGACCGAGTGGTTAGACCGCTCGCCTCCCACCAAGGCGGCCCAGGTTCAATCCCAGGGACCTGCATGTGGGATTTGTGGTGGAGGAAGCGGCATCCGGGCGGGTTTTCTCCGGGTTCTCCGGTTTCCCCTACCATTCATTTCCACCAACTGCTCCATCATCACCTCTCCTTTCATCCATTTCACCCACATTTCGTTTCATCTACTTCCTTCATCCCATACCAGGCATCGGGCTGATCACCCATCCTGGATGTTCTGTCTGATCCATGAGTGTCTGCTCCTCGACGGGCCTCTGACCCCAGACACCCACCTGTAAGTCCTACATAAGAGGAGGGTAAACAGATAATGAATGAATGAATGAATTAAAACATGCTAATTTGGGGGAAAGATCATTAAAGTATATAGGACATTATAATAGGACATTTAGAAATGTATGTGAATGCGCAAAGATAAGGTATAATAGGGTATTGGTAGCAAAAGCAGAAAATAAAACAAAAAACAATATGGGGCCTGGCAAATAAACTGCACAAGCGACACCTAACTAAGCATATGGAAAACAAAGAAATCAAAGATAACAATAGATAAAAAAAAACCAAATGAGATGTGTAATAATTTCAACAATAATTATATAAATGCTGCATATCAAATAAATTTAAATAAGCAAACAAAAAACACAAGTATATAAATCAACATCACCAGGTCAAATAAAGTCCACGGGAATGTTAGAAGTTTCAGAACAAAATATACTACAAGAAATAGATAAACTTAAGCACAATAAAATCGAGCTGTTTGGATCAAATATCAAACAAAATTATAAAAGATCTTAAACATAAGATTGCTGAAGTCTAATGCACATTACAAATGCATCATTAAATCACGGAGTGTTTTCAGATATGTTAAAGAAAGTAATTGTAAGACCACTATTTAAACAAAAAAAGGAATAAGATGACTACGGAAAATTATAGATATAATTTATAATAATACAAATAATAAAAATATAAATATAGAAAATTTAATGTTTTAAAATGGGAACCTACAATTAGGGTCAATTTAAATTGACCCTAAAATAACCATCACAACGTCCTCTGAATAAAATATGACTAATGGCATTTATTTTCCCCCATAACATCAAGCAACTTTTATTCAAGACATTTCCTTCTACAACGCTTAGTTTTGGAGATATCGTACAGTCTCAACTTAAATGGTCCACTCTGTATATCCACATATAAAATATGGTATAATGTTATGGGGAAATATCACAGTAACAGATATTAAAAAGGTTTTCAAACTACAAAAAAGAGCAATCAGAATAATGAGAAAAGTAAACAGAGACAGACATGCAGATTAATGTTAAAAAGACTTGGTATATTAACTGTTCCATGCATATATTATATATAAGAAACCATAAAACCTATTTTGCAGGTAAAAGAACCTAAAAATTGTGGTATACACATATATAACTTAAGAAACAATAATGATTACCTGAAATCCTTACTTACAAGTACACTAAAGAAATGTGTGTGATAAACATGGGAAAAGAACTGTATAATAAGTTACCCAAAGAAACTAAAATGATTAAAAAACTGAACTTACTATAAAGACAATAAAAAATATCTAGTAACCAATGTGTTTTATAGCCTGGAAGAATTTAAGTGTGGTGCAATGTTATACTAGATACAATCTGTATATATGTACATATAAATTTAAATTTTGACGTGTCCTTGAAATACTGTGTATTTAAAGGATATATAAAGTGTCTTATTTTATCTTATCTTTTCAAATTGTAAACATGAAAGGTACAGGAATTTAATACATTAGTACTTATATAATTAAAATATAACTCATAATAACACACATAACCATCCTTAATAACAAAATGTCCAAAACTAGTTTAAATAAGGAATATGAAATTGGTGGCACATACCCACCACAGGAGTAAACACATTAGAGCATGTCACATGAATACATGAGGTACTATTACAGCAGTCATATTTTCAAATCTGTGAATAAAACTTTATTGACGCCTTGCTTAATAGGTAAGCAAGCTTTATTATTTATAATGATTGTTTGAATAGCTCTATTCCTCCATGCTTCATCTTCATAGTTCCTTGCTCATTAAGAAATTTGCTTACTTCCTAAAGAAAGTTACACTTGCTGGGTGAGATTCGGTTATGTTGGTCATCCTTAATTCATATGTTTAAATAATCATTGAAGGCAGTTGACAGGACATTAAAACGTGATGCTGCAAAGGAAATGTTGACCTAAGATCTAACTAGAACCCTTGAAAACTATAAGCAAAACCTCCTGAATTAAAATCCAAATTCAGAAAGCTTTCTACTACTTATGTGGTTTTTTTCTCCTTTCTAATTTATTAAACACTGCATCAGTTTGTATACTTAATCTGAAGGCATGTGTGGGAGTTCTGATAATGACATTAAGAATATTTTGTAATGCCTTGTGAGATCAATGCTGTATTCTGCTGTAAATATGTTCTGCATGCACAAAAAATTAACAAACAATGCATTAGAAAAGCTTCATTTTACTTGTGCCTGTAAGTACTGATGTCCTGACACCTTGTTATTGACAAATTACGTATACAATGCTTCTCTTGTATAAGTTATATGTTTCATGGTGAATCTGGCCATAGCAGCCAGAACTTTTACTTCCAAGCAATGGATAAAATATCTCCCCACTAACTTTGTGATGATTCATGTTCTTGGAATGATAGTCACAATTACAATGAAAATAAGCATGTGCATTATCACAGGAGATGCTGGAAATGTTCTCCTCCTGTAATCATATAACTCTGGCATCTTTCAGGAAGTTTTCTTTCTTGCACATCAGTTCAGCTTCCAAAATAAAATTATTTCTCTCTTGATATTTTTTTGCAGTTTTTCTAATGTGGGTTTTGACCTATATACTTTATTTCCCAAGTTCCCTATAGATAAAAATTCATGACATGAGATCTAGGCACCATGTGATCTACAGACCCATGCAAATTTTCCAATCTCCAAAAATATTCAAAATGAAATTTAATGATTCTTCAGCACCGCAATGCCAGATTGGTGCTCAAATATCCAGAACATTCAATATCGGTCAGTTGTTCAAAGAATGGTGTGACCATGTTCTATTATCTGCAATTACAGTATTTGAATTGGCTCTGATATCCTCTATACATTTTCCTTGTTGCACACCTTACCTTGATTTTGTTATCATGTAATGAAGTTTCCTGCACTTATGATTATTCTGCATTGAAACACGGCTGTGTAAATGGAACCATACTTTGTCAGAGAAAAGTATTAAATTTGGATCATTAACATTCCTCAAAATCCAATTATTGAAATTTACCCCTCTCTCTTTACAGGGTGGCAATTTGTGGAAAGCAGTGATCTTATATGGTTTCATTTTAAGAGTTTGTTAGCTCATATGCTGAGTTCATGAGTTTCAGGGTTTTTTGAGGAGAATGTTGTAGTCCTCCTGCAACTTTACCTAGTTTCTCCTCCGTAAGCGCACATTGTTTTACCCGTCACTTCATAAGGAGAATCAAACTCATTTCCCTAAATTTATTTTCAAATTTTCATAGAGATTTGCAGGATGCACACCTGGGAATTCTGTTAAAAATTGCTGAACTTTCCTGCAAGACGATGTAATTACATACAAATCATGCATAAAAATCCTTTGCTGCACATCACATTAACTGTAACACAAAATCAGAAACTCTTGTAAAATGTAAACATTGTAATCAGTTATAAACATGATACAAGCTTCCATAACCCTAGGTGTGCCATGGAATGCTGATTAACTAACTCATACAAGAGAAGTACTGTATATTTTTTGTTGCATCTGTGATTTACAATAACTCTTTGGTCACTACCAAATCATGATGTTCCAAAAATCTCACCTGAGCATCCTTCTGCTTGCTATCATAGTGTAACCAGTGTTTAAAGTGGGCCGGTATGAACCGCGTACACATCTGAAAGCTAGGAAATGAGCCAGTATGGCATACCATTATTAGAACTTGTTGAAATTTTATTTGTCTTTTTCCTTTACTGGTCATCCAGATCATCATTACATACTTAGTTTAAGCTTCAAGAGTAGCTTAGTTTTTCAACAACGGGTACTATATCTCTAACAGCGTTGTTCATTTATCCCATATGTAACAAGACGACTCCCTTCCTGTCCACACCCATCTCACCATGCAAGAGCACCTGTCATTCTGTCCTTGTCTAACTGAAACATGATAAATTACTAACGCAATAATAATGTAAATTAAAATATTTGAATCATATGTTTAAAATTCTAAGCTCAACAGAATGTTTCATCTGCTAATTAATTATGATTTTTATTCCGTTTATTTGAAAATGTGTACACAACAATGACAAATGTATCCATGATATCTGCTGCAAGTAATTCAAATGGTCCTCTGGCCAGTTAAAATCATTTATTAGTTTTGTGAGAGGCATATGTTTGACCAGTCTCGGTATGACAATACTGAAGTAAGATTTACATCATTCCTTATATGAAGCATGCTCAGCAGTTAATAAAAACTTACTTTAATATATCCAGTGAAGTGAAAAAACAAAACACTTATGTTGCTCAGACAGACATGTGCAACTTAATTCGAGTGATGCCATGGGTGTAGGCCTACATTAACAAGAGATAAGGAAGTGACAGTTGAGTCAAATAGCTTCCCATCGTGTTGGAATCAAGACGAAGCTCAAGTGTTTAAAGAAAAATATGAGTGGTTAGCTGTTTCTAATACTCTTGGCTGTTTAACTTGTAAAATAAAAGACTTGAAACTTTATTCATGTTCCGGCGTGTCTTTGTCACAACAATGGATTTCGGGAGCTATAAAACCTTATGGGTCTACTACAGAAAGCCAGCAACAATCCTTATGAAAGAAAACATTGGAACACAAGAAAAGTCATGCTCATTCTACAACAGAAAAAATAGTAATGAAGGTTGAAAAACAAACTTTGGAAAAACTTTTTGACAGTGAAAATAAGTGTAATTTTGAAACAACATGTCACATTTTTTGTACAGCATACTATATTGCAAAATGCGATAGACCATTTGTGGACCATGAACATTTAATAGATCTTCAAGTTACCAATGAGCTTGATAGGGAACAAATGATGCATAGCAATGCTGTGCATTCTGACATTATAATGCATATTAGTGAAGAAAAGAAACTTGGAATTATAGGGAAGATTATTAGTGATAGATCAGTGGTGGATTTTATAATCAACGAGTCCACTGCGATGAATAATAAAAGTGCTTTGAATTTTATATACGTGTATGTATTCCAATTCATGTAAATGATGATGGTAACCAAACATGAAGGCAGTGATGACAATGACATATATACATTATTTTTAGAATTAATAGAACTTGCAGATCAAAGAGCAGACACCATATCAATGTCCACCTGGAATGTCCAAGAAGAAATGGTTTTGATAAAAATTATCTTCGAAATTATATGATTAGCTTCACAAGCAATGGTGCAAGTGATTTATGTGGGAAGAAATCTGAAGTATGACCACAATCACAAGAAAATTTTCCTAAAATTGTATTGCGGCATTGTCTTAGTCACTGATTGGAACTTGCCATGAATGATGCATTATAAACTGTTGGTGGAGGTGTGAATCATTTCTGCATATTTGTCAAAAAAAATGCATTAATTTGTACAGCATTTCTCCAAAAAAACTGCAATCAACTTGAAAAGTGTGCACAGGATCTAACAAGTGAACTTAAAAATATTGATCGTGTTATAGATGTGATGTGATTGCCTCTTCTTTTCGTTATGTCAAATCCGTGGTGTTCCTATTCTACGTTACATGCACACTGTAATGCTGAATCCAAAAACAGTTGTCACAACAGTAAAGAGTGGAATCAGTTTGAAGGATTGGCTAACAAATTCAGTTGTCATAATTTTATCAAACTACTAGGATTTATGTATGATGTTCTGCTTGAATTGAAACATCTGTCAGAAGTACTACAAGTGAGTCATCACACCATAAAACATGCATGTGAAAATATAAAACTGTATTTAAATAGAACTGAAAGTTAGAAAAATGTTTACCAGATGACCATGGGGCAAAAGTTATTAAATGTATTGTAGTTGGGAATTTCAAAAGTGTGAAAATCAATAGTAAGGCTAGCTTTCCAGCTGTTGACAGAGGTCAGTTTACACAGTGCATTGTAGAGAATATGAAAATGATAATGTTGAATGAAGACAATGCAAATCAGCAGTTAATTAAATAAATTCAAGTTTTTAGTAAGTATGATGATATTAGGCAAGGTGAAAGAGAAGTACAAAAACTCGCATCAAGATTTGGATTCAATTCCCAGGATATTTTAAGAGATTTTGTTCAGTACAAGGAAATAGGAAAGAGGATTGTGAGTGACAAATTAAAAAAGCGTTTCACTGCTATACACACCATACCTATACGCTGTGCCGATTATGAATATGGTTTTAGTAAAATGAATATAATAATGTCTGATCTTCAAAACTCACTTAAAATTACTACCATTTCCAATTAATGTTTGTATCTTTAATTGGACTGCTTGTCACTATGTTCAAACCTGAAACTTATGTCAAGTCATGGTTGCGAAAAGGGAGACACAGTGCGGACTGTACATGTCCAAGACATGAAAGAAAAGAAGAAAATTCATATAGGAAGTTGTGGACCCACTTGTGAATTGCAGATAACAATATTTCATTATGGCATTAACTTGTACTAACCGATTATTGATTGTTTTAAATTTGTCTCCACCACTCTGTAATTACCCATATAAACCCCATACCTGCACCTTCTCTAATGCCACTTTAAGCAGTGAGTGTAACAATGCTTAAATTTGTTATTTATTTGTAGTATCAGTACGTTTATTCAACATTATAAAACAGTGGAAACCTTTTTTCTTTTTCTCTTTTTTAATTCTTTTTATTTTATAAACATTGCTCAAACTGCTTATGTGAATGCAATGCTCTGGCCTGAAATTAGCACTATCAGTCACCTTCACTGTTCATCCTAGAAAGCACAGGAAATAAAATTCTTCCATAACATTATTAAAAACCATGTAATTGTATATAAATAATTAGGAACTACATCTAATAGTGTTACCAAGATGTTCCTTGTGCTCCTGTATTCTAAACATGTATGCTTTGGGAACTATAACTGTCACATTCTTACTGAAGGGAAGGCACTTCTTTTACACATACGCATATTGAAATGCATATCCACACCTGGGGGGGGTTACATGCTCCTTTAAGTCTTTTATTGAATGGGTATGTAGTTTTGCACTTGAAATGTAAATAATGAAGAAATTGTCTATTATTGCTAGTACCAAAAGGATAAAATGAATTAATTTTAATTTCATCAGCAGAAACTGGGCAAACACAATTTAACACTAAAGATTCTTTCACAATTAATATGGTAATTTACCACTTGGCATGACAAAAAATTTACATTATTATATTTTTTGTCTGCACACAATAATTCTAGGAGTGTCTGCATAAATGCTGAGCATGACATTGACTCAAACTTGAAGCTGATATATTAAGCATCTTTTTACTCATTTACTCTAATATGTGACAGATGCAACAACAAAATATTTGTTCCTGGAGAATGAATGTCCTTATTTTAAATATTAATTTGAATTTGTTTGACCAACTTTAAAGGACAAGACAAACATCTAAATGTCAAATAGAAAGTGTTATTCAGAAGTTAAAGACAGTGAAGCGAAACAATAATTTAATTGAATTTTGAGTCTGTGGATACACTAAAACTTTACTTACTTTAAATTAATGGAACATGTTTCAAAAGCACTGCTTGCTTTCATCTTCTGACTGCGATGACGGGAATTCGTGTCCATAGATGTAGGTGGTGTGGAGGTGGTGTCATCTGGTGTGTCCATGAAGAAGCTGCTTAGATTGAAATGAAGCTGCTTAGAAATCCCACCACTCAACAATCTGAGCAGCTTCATCATGGACACACCAGATGACACCACCTCCATGCCACCTACATCTATGGACCCGAATTCCCGTCATGCACAGTTGGAAAAAAGCTGAAGATGAAAGTAAGCGGTGCTTCTGAAACATGTTCCATTAATTTAAAGTAAGTAAAGTTTTAGTGTATCCACCAACTCAAGATTCAATTAAATTATCTAAATGTCAATCTTAAATTCTTTGATAATGGGTAGTATTTGGATTATAACATTTGTCTGCAAGCCTTTAATTATGCTCACAGCAAAAAATAGAGCAGTGGGCTAATAAAAAGCAGAATCTGAAACTGGAAAAGCAGCTTTTTCTAGAGATGCGGATCTAAATGTACCATTAACTATGTTTGTCTTACACTAGGGATCACATGAAAATTTGCTTACAGATTAAAGTGTTTTCTATATTTTGTCTTGTCTTTAATTTTGAATTAGATTTGGTATCTTATTTATCCCAAAGGAGGTTATTTATGTGTTTATTTATTTGCTTGCTTGCTTACTTTTGTTATACTGACCACTCTTTGGCCTTGGTTTTGGCTCTACTGAAATTATATATGGTTTAGTTCTTGAACTAATTGCTTAATACCTTTATCTTCAAAGAAACATACACACATCAAATGCTATTTGCTTCTGTACAGTATAAATGACACAGAGGAAGAGAGGTAAAACCTAATTTTCATACACATACCACTATAAGTATTTTCAAGAATCAAAATACACTTTAAACCACTACTCTGGCACCATTTAAAATGTGTAAAAGCAATTAAATTAAAATATATGTAATACATTGAGAATTATCTATTTATAAATAAAACTAACTCCTCATATAGTTATATGAACTATTCTACTAATAACAGGACCATTATATTTAAAACACACACTTGAAATAACATCTGACAAAATTTAAAATGTGATAAAAGTAATGGGATTTTAATTCCTCGTTTTTGGTTTCATTTTAGTGCTTTTTAAAATGAGTGTCTCGATATTTCTTACCTGTCTAACCCCCCCCCCCCATCTGTCCCTCTCTCTCACCCCATAATATGCAGGTGTTCATAGTTTTATACATTTTCAAGTTAGCAATGAGCAATGTGAAGAATTCAAAGAGAAAAGAAGGAGGACTTTCATCTTCACTTATGGAGGTTCAAAGTATTAAGTACACCAACTTGAAATTTTAAAACTAAATTTGAATGATACATGACACGTGAAACCAAAATGTCAAGTAAGTACAATAAGAGGTCCTTTTGTATGATCTTAGAGAAGGTCAGTCATCATTATAACCACTTTAGTAGATAAGTATGATAGCAATGCAAGTATGAAAAATCATCTCAAATACAGCTTTTAATATAAAACCTTTCCCCTTATATGGAGCTTTGGAATGAAATGTACTTTGAGCACAATAAGGTGGTGTGAGAAATAGAATTTTCAGTGAGTGTGGACCATCTTTCTTCCTTGTACTATTCAAAATGCAAATAACTTATTTACTTTGCAAAATTTTCATTATTAGAAACCTATGTTTTACAAGCATACTACCATTAAAAAATTTCACATATAGCTTTATACCATTACAAACACCTCTCAAAAAGGTTTTCATTTGGTAGATGCTGCACATAGTCTAAAACAAATTTATGTCCTTTAGAAAATAAAGATTTTAAAATTAAGTACCCCACACATAAAACCTATTTCATTCTCATGTGCAATATACAAGTCCAAAGTACTGTTTGTTTATTTCACATGATTAGCATTATGAGCACTAACTACTGCTAGCCTCATTTTAACAATATTAAAAACAAACATACAAGTGCCATCAGAATTCCATTCCTCCTTTTTTTTCTTTTACTGTTTGTACTACAATAACATTTTAAGCAGTTTGTAGGGGTTCAAAATGTAACGTTCCTGGATTGTTTTCCACATCAGTATGTATAGTTAGCAAATTAAAAACAGTTTGTAATATTTGTGCAATCAATCACATACTCTAATATGGCTTAGTATGAAACATTAAGTATTGCATTAATTTATTCCGTTTTCTAAAAAAAAAAGGTACTTACTTGCATTGTTAATAAAAGCTTTATTTACTGCAGAAACTGGAAAAAGTTACTACTTATGTTAAAAGATCTCTCAGCATTTATGTTGTGTGCTTTGTCATTCACTGCATGTTTAACAATGTTAAACTGGAAGCATAAGATGCATTAAAATCCCCCCTCCCCACATTTTATGTTATTTGAAGATGCTAGTGCTGTTTGTGTGAAGCATAGTGCATCTTTTTTGTTGTGCTGCCAGTACTAACTCCTGGTGTATGATTATTACGAGACCTTCTGAGGAAACTGAAAGTTTCGCCCATTTCATGATTGCATTTACTTACTTGATGACCTGTGTTATGCTGCCAGTTAAGGTCTCTCACAAGAGAGTCTCTTGAAGGCATTCTGCTTCTTACTTCATCACTAGAGGTGAAGTCATTTGATAACATCAAAGGCATACCTTCTGTGGTTCTCCAGGAATCAGTGCCATGCACAAAGTGGCTCTGATTTGAGCTAAAAGGTGGGGTAGTAACAGGCATTCCGTACCGTTTAAACTGCAACCTATTATGCAGAAATGGCTGTGGCATTCGAAAAACTGGAGTTTGCAGTATTGGTTCCACATATGCTCCCCTGTTAAGTACCTGTTCTGGAAATTCTTTCTTAGGAGAAAATTTAGTTTCTTCAAACACAAAAGAATTTGGTTTACTCTCTGAAGTGCTACTATTACACTTCACATTCTTAGAACTTCCACTTACAAACTGGTCTCCTTTGTATGTTAATGTTTCCTCAATTACACCTTCAGGATCTTTTCTATTTTTCCTATTCTTTTTGTTCTGTGGACACTCTTTTGAGAAATGGCCTATCTTCTGACAGATCCTGCATCCTCTATCATTTGGTAGCTCTCCAGCTGTCAAAATTTGTGGGTTCAAAAAATAGTTCTGGAAAAAAAAAGTCAAATAACAAACAGGAATACAATAGGTTAAGTGCTACATATTTTTGTCAAGTATTGTCACAAAAGCCACATCTTTCATTTATGCCAATAAAATCAATATATTTGCTAAAAGCAACATTTAGGTATGAGGATTCAAACTTCATTTGTATTTTTAATCTGAAAGTTTGGAGCTGAACTGTAATATTCAGCAGTTCTGCATGTGATTCAACAACATTTTAATAATTTCTGTTCTTGCATTTGCAAACTGCACTTATCTTTCAGTCACTGGTAATCATGAAGATGTCACCTATGTACGAAGGACATCCAGAAAGTAAAGAACGGTCATAACTAAATAATAACGGAAGATATCAACACAAAACTTTATTTACAAAGATCAGTACCTTACTCTATTTCTCAATGTAATCGCCATCGCTGTCAAGGCATTTATTGTAACGTGTGACCAGTTTTTCAATGCCGATGTTATACTCTTCTACCGCGAAAGACTCACTTTCTTTTTGAGGTCTTCATCGTTTGGAAACTCTTTTCCACTCAAAAAGTCCTTTAGTTTTGGAAACAAGTGAATATCCTGAATGCTTTCATCAACATTTGCCTTCAACTCATCCGTAATGAGTGATGGCCTCCCACACCAGTTTTTGTCGAGCACACTGGTTCCTCCTTGGTTAAACATTATGTATCATTTCCTCATTGAAGACTTGCTCATTGCATTATCACCATACACTTGTATTATTTTCCTATAAATTTCTATTGGTCAAACATTTTGTGCATACAAAAAATGAATCACCCTACGCACTTCACATTTAGTGGGCTTTTCAATTGGCGCCACCATTTGGATATGTTGTAGAACAGACAGGCGTGACCTCACTACAACAAAACTTGACTCACACTGAGGTGGAGTAAGAAGCTAACTAACGTGCATGCAATTGTGGTGGTGGGGATCGGCACCGAGCGTGATGTGCAGTTTTTTACTTTCTGGATGTCCCTTGTAGTAGTAGTAAAGTAAATTAGAGGATAGCAAAAGCAGCTGATAATAGCACCTGTCGGTCCCAGACAAACACAGCTATGGACAGCAGTTGCACACTTGATTGTTGGACGTGAGTCAGGCACCTGCATGAAGTCAAAGTAGAAGGGGATATTGGAGAGGGGTTTGCATCAGGTTGTAAGAATTGGAACAGGAGTACATAAACAATCTGGTTTAATTTACGACACTTTTGTAAACTTTAAAAGCAGAATTCTGATTCCTCCTTTCCGTAGAAAATTATATATAAAGTTATAAATTAAGGGGAGGCATCGGTGAAATTCGGGCAAATATGATGAAAAATCTGATTTTACGTTTTTTGCCTTAAAATTATGTTCATATTTTGTACTTTCAGAATCTATTGAAGTTTACGCCGCATCGCTATTTAAAAGGCCGTTACATCATGATTTAAATGCCCATGTGCGGGTGGGCATGGCTCCATTGCAGCAAAATCGCGTACAATTTTGAAGTTTAAGGGGACCCGGGACAGATTTTTTGGTCAAAATGAACAACATTTTCAGTTTTTTGATTTCTGCAAAAATAAACTCTTTATAATGTTAGTCGACATCGGGATTTATGGCCATGTGGTCTAAGGCACGATAGGAGTAGCTAACCTAACAAACCAAGGATCGTAGGATTGAAACCCGGTAAAATGTGTATTCTGCATTCAATTGAAGCTGTGGTAAAGGATGGGGAAGGCCCAACTAGGGCAAGCAGTGTGACGGCATGGTTGGATGCTGACGGGTTTCAATTGGATGCACATATGCATTTTACACTTTTAAATTAAAAAAAAAAAAAAAACACACACAATATCAGGCAGACAATATTAATGAGATCAGGTAATGCTGCAACTATCATGTGCTCAGATGGCCAAGCGTGTTAAGGCATTGTGACATGATATGGTTATGTTGCATAATCAGAGGTTCACGCCCCAAAGAAACAAAATTTTTTATTTTATTTTTATTCTTACTCCGAGAAGAATATACCTCACCTCATTGGGTATCCTTGAAGGATGTAGTGGTAGGCTTAAAGTTATGCAAAAAATGGAAATCAAAGCTAGTCAAAATATGAAGACAGCATTTTTAAAAAATGATAGATGCCAACTCTCAGAGCCAAAAAAAAACCAGCTCAAATAATTTGTGACAAGGCTAAATACATCCAAATCAGCAAAGAAACAGTTAAAAGTAATAAAACTTAAAGAAGAGGAAGCTAAACAGTTATCTCAAGGACCTTCATATGGTTCAGGGGAATTCTAAAGCAGTAAATATGTGTTGTTATACATTTAAAGCTTTAAAGTCATTTTTCTTCGCTTTTTGTTTTTCTACGTTTTTTAATGTTCAAAATGCTCCTTGCAATGCAGTTTTTAATAGATTTCTTTGAAATTTTGGACACATGTTCTTAGATAACTGCTACATAAAACTTAGTATTTTAAATGGTCTATATGAAGCAGTTTGATTGTTATTGCATTTTTAATTTGAAAATTATTAATAATTTAGAAAAAAGGTAAGATATGTATTCAATAATTTTTTTCTCCAAAACTATTTGACATATCTGAAAAAGAATACCAGGTTTTATAGACATAATCAAAAGAAACATACAATCAGAGTTTAGTTTATTTACAACTAATAATGTTATGCATGGAGCATTTGTTATACTACACTAAAACTGTGGCAAAAAAACCAATAAAACCAATAAATATAGATAGAAATGTGAAAATTAGTATATCTACTAGATACCCTTTGACACATATACAAAATTCCACATCATTATGAGCAAAATTGTGGATTTTAGCACTTTTCACAGATGCCTCCCCTTAAACTTATGTATTATTCTTTGCAATGTTTACATAAATAAACTTCTGAATGATAAACACAAGGCACTCTCAAATATGTACAATATTTCAGTACTGTACAGTTATTGCTAAATACATGAAAATGTGTTATATGCATTTTAAGAAACACATTTAAGAAAAATTATATTGTAAGCAACAATGCATACAAAACTACAAACATGAAATTATAGTAAAAAGAATTAATTATAAACTATCTCTTCTTCAAAATGAGTTGAGCCTTCCTGGGTCGTCTTTATGTCAACATTTATGCTGACCAGTGATGGCTACACTTTATTCTCATCATTACCAGTTCCATCATTTAGGTGTAGCACCTGCCAGGACTTACGATGCAACCAGCATGGAGGAGTCGTCGAATATGTTTAAAGATATGTCGTTGGAACGACAGAGCGTGTTCTCTCTCCCCCTGTCCAGGTGGCATTCACAGTGACTCAAGTCATGTGGTTCGCTCCTCTGTTGGTCGCCTTGCTAACTAGCATGAAGAGGCACTAGCTTCAGTTGCGGATTTGCTAGTGGATGACACATCGACAGCTTTAGCTCTGTGCTAGGGGTAGCAACGAGAACACACATGCTTTTTGGCCTAGTCAAAAATTCTTTATAACATTTTGTAAGTAATGTTCAAAATTTGATATCATGCATGTGGACACAGGAACCGTTAGTATCTGAGCGAATTAATTCAGATTAATTGTAACATAAACTAATTATTTAAATTTGTTGCAAGAAGAACACAAAAAGTTTCATCTTTGTAAATTTCATGTATATTTAAAGAGTGCTTTTTTGAAGTTAATAAATTTATATAACAGCTGCAACAATCATAACTATTCTTTGTGTTGCTAACCTGCCTTCTTTCCTTGTTACATATGAGCCAACCACTATTTATTTAAAGTTAAAAGTGCACATTTCCACGTTCAGAGAAGAAAAGAATATACAAGGCCCCAGCACGCAATATTTGTGAATGTTGCACTTTAGTAGAGTAGAACTATGACTTAGTATTTTGAGTAAAGGGAATTGGAAATGAACTTAAACTATTTTTGAATTGGTAACATGATCGAACCTATGATATTTGAAGAAATGTGTAGGTAGCAATTATGCTAAGTGACATAATGATGAATCATAATAATAACGATAACTGATCAGCACAATAATGGTAGCAGATGGCGTGGAATTCAAAATAGATTTTCATAACGGTTACTAAGGTTAATCATTTGTCCATGAATTACATCATACTAGTTCTTTGTTATAATGGCTTTATACGCATTTCTTTGGCATATTGCGATGTATGTTCTTTACGTTGTATTCAGTTAAATTGGGCAAGCAAGCTAGTGGTCTGACTCAATCTATTGTTCTTGCAGCTAACACTGCATTTTCTAAGTTTGTTCTTCTGGACTCTCAGCAACCTTTTGTGAGTATATCATTACTTTTAAGCTTACTGCTTTAACATGGCAACAAATTTGGAATTATTGCATCATGATGAATTACTATTTTACATTAAATTATGAGGCTTACAAATTGATGCTTCTTATACACTGCCACAATTGGTGAGGTATTTGAAAGACAATTTACATTTAGTGGTGGATATTTCACACTTTTCTGAGGAGGAGCTTAAAGTATTAATATAGGAAACCAAATCTGAATTACAGGCGTTTCTTAATCTGTTTGCGAAACAAACCCCATTTTCACCAGCAATATGGCATCGGTTGCAAGCACATGTCAACCATTAAATGGGACGTATTCAGTTTCCACAAAATTCCTCACTTTTGAACACCGAAAAACATAATTTCTTGCGAATATTTGACATTACAGAATTATGCTACTTTAGGCTCTTCAGGGAAAGATAATCTTGAATTACCAGTTGAAGCAGGGACAAAGGAAGCTTGTATTTCTATTTTGCTGAACAATTTTTCGAATGAGCTAGTCTCGCCATTTCGTTTTCAACCTTTGAAGATTGACCATCCAGTACAAGCCTTGATTGCAAATGCACATTTTGTGGTAGATTTACCCCCATCAGGTTTTACACTTTTTGCGCTTTTATCTGAAAGTTTGTGATAATTTTTTGTATCCAGTATTTAATCATTGTGATGGATTTCAATTGTTACTGAAGGCAAAATAGTCTCACTGTTGGAAAGGGCTAGAACTTCCGCATTGGATTTCACCGCATTTCATAATTCTGTTTTACAATTTTTCTTCCCTCCACAATTGTGTATTACTTATTTGGCTAAACATTATTATGCCCCTCAGGCTACACAGGAGGACTTTAGTGCTTTTGTTGCACGTGTTCGGGAATATGCTCATTTATTTTGTGTGCCAGATACTGAAAGCCAAATTTGCAATATTATAGTATCGGGTTTAAATGATGCTACAGGTCTTAAATCAGCCTTTCTGGCACAGCCTCGTATCTTTGTGGATCTTGATAATATTACAATGTGGTTACAACATGTGAAAAGTTCGCACACCCAATTGGACAGACCATCCAAATGTACGGTTTCAGAAAATTGTGAAACAGGTTCACAACTGCACAAGGACACATCAGCTGTTTCTGATACTCCATTGGCACCAGTGTTACATTGTACATATTGCCAACATCGAGGACATATGTTCACTCGTTTTCGGCAACAGAGACAGGCATTCGGGTCTAATCAAAATACTTCACGACTATTACAGCATAGCAGAGCTTTGGGTTCACATTCTCCGCATATTCAGGGTTTACCTTTTGTATCCTCTCTGGTTATTTCAGTGTTTTGTGGAAAAATTCCAGTTTTTGCCCTATTAGATACGGGTAGTAATTTGAATTTGGTTGATGACCATTTCTTTCAACCCTACCTTTTCATTTAATTCTTAAACTTCTCAACATGCTTCCACTACAACTATTGCTCGTTCTGTGGTTCCTATCTTGGGGACCATGCAGTTGCATCTTAAAATTCATAAATTTTCATGCACAATTGAATTTTCTATTGTTTCAGATTTGCCATATTCTATCATTTTGGGAGCTCCATTTATGCTCTCTTCTCAGATGCGACTTGATTTTTCCAATTTTACAGTCAGATTTGCATTCAATTCTTCCTCCGTTTTGAAATTTTCATTGGGATCTCGTACCTTGCCCTGTTTCTCTACGGTTACTCAATCTGATCCGTCCTTGCAGGCTAAATTATTGCATTTGTGAGACGAATGTCATAAAATTTTGGGAATTATTCATGATTTTCCCAATGTGTTGTCAGATGACTTGGGTCTTGTTAAAGATTTCCAGTATCATATTCATTTAAAGGACACTACTCCGGTGTGTTTGCCACTGTATAAATTATTTCCACCAAAACTTCCAGTGCTTTGTGCGCAAATTGGATCGTTTGTTGTGAGACAAAGTTCATTGAGCCTTCAACGAGCTCTTATGCTAGTCCATGTTTCTTAGCACCGAAACCAAACAATGAAGAATGGTTGATTTTTGTAAGCTTAATAAGAACATTCTTTTGGATTCTATTGCTTTGCCGCAAATTCACGATGCTGCACATTATTTCAAAGATGCAACGGTATTTACTACGCTTGACTTAAATCAAGCTTATCATCAGACAACTTTGGCTCCTTCATCGTGTCCTCTTACAGCTTTTACGATACCATGGGATCTCTATCAATTTCACAGAATTCCTTTTGGGATTTCCACAGAAGCACAGACGTTTTCTTGTTTGTTAGATCGTGTATTGCATGACTTTAAATTTAAATTTGTTTTCAATTATTTGGACGATAGTCATATATTCTAAAGACTTTAATTCACATCTGCAGCATTTGCGTCAAGTTTTTGACTGTCTTTGCAAGGTTGGGCTTACAGTACATCCATCTTAAGGTAGCATTTGCGGTTGGTCAAATCTGGTTTTTGGGACATTTGGTTTCTCCCGCAGGCATCTCAATTGATCTGGCTTGGACATTCGCAGTGTGTAATTTTCTGCTGCCTATTTCTTTGCGAAAGCTTTTGGCCTTTTTGGGAATAGTTCACCTTTTTAGCTAATTCATTCCAAATTTAACAACTATTGCGGAGCCTCTGTATGCCGTACACAAGGGAGCTCATTTCTGTCAGTCTTCGGTGCAGCAGCAAGCTTTTGAGTGGCTTAAGGTTGCCTTGATGAATCCACCAGTGTTGGCAATGCCAGATTTTGATCAACCGTTTATTTTACAAACAGACACTCCTCAGTTGGACTTTCAGCAGTCCTTTTACAGCAATCGCCTCAGAGTTGCAGACCTATGGCATATTTTTCATGTATTCTTTTCAAGCAGGAGCACTGATTAACGGTGTACAAACTTGAGGCTTTGGCGGTCATGGTGGCCTGCGAAAAATTTAAAACTTTTTGGAGCACTGTCCTTTCAAGTTGGAGTGTGATAACCAGGCTATTACCTGGATCCTCTCCCATCGCTGTCAAACAGGGAAGCTAGCTCGTTGGCTCTCTTGCTGAGAGGGTCAATTGCAATTTAAAAAGGATGTTAATCGCTTTTCATGCGGATGATCATGTTTAGGACATGCTCTAGGTCCTTTTCAGCTTGCCTTTAATCTGGCATTCCATGCAGCTCACAGCCAGATTCCTTTTCACTTAATGTTCTGCATTTTGCCTGTGTGTCCTTTAGTGAACACTTGGAATCTTCATATTTTGCCTGATCAGCCAGATTCAAATTCGGTGAAAGATTTGTGGCAGACAACTTTTCAGCACCTCTGTCTAGATCACTAATGAAGAGCACAGCGCTATAATGACAGGTGGTTTCCACCGCCGTTTTGGGTAGCAGATTTGGCTTTATTGCAAAACCACGCTCTGAGCAGCGCTTCTCAAAATTTCACACACAAATTAGCACCCCGCTATATATAAGTAGGTCCATATTGCATTCTAGTTGTCAAAGAAGTTTCATTTTGCATACAGCATTGTATATAGGGAAAGATTATGACGGCTCATGCCTCCCAATTGTGCTTTACGTCGCCGAATCATACTGTTGACAAGTAAATCCTCAACTCAGTAAACTTATTTTTTGTCATGGTGCACGACAGCTTCTTGCGGTTCCCCCACTTGAGTTTTTTTTGTGCCCAGAGGTCCTGCAAGTCAGTCTTTTTAGTTGCCCATGACAAAATTTCTTTCTCCGTTCATCCTTTCCTGTGTGTTTTCCCTTTCTTTTCTGTGCTTTACTCCCCCTTTGTGTTTGTCTCCAACTTGTGCACAAGTATTTGTTCGCTACCAGTAGTTTTAGTAACAGTGCTGTAGCATTAGCTTTAGCATGCTAATTTTTTTTTGTATTGTATGGGGTAGACCGGGAAAATCTTTGTTTTGGCGTAGTTGTTTTATCCTATTTATATAGTTTATATATTGTTTTCTTTATATGTGAAGTTTATATTGTTATACATTTATATACTATTTATACTGTTTCATTATATAGACAATTATTTTTATTATTAGCTTTTCAAAAATCTTTTACTATTTTCTATGCTTTTGCATTTTTGCTGCTTGCACTCATCCCGTTAATATACATATTTTTTTTTTCTTCTTGCTTGTATTGCTAATATTTTTTTTCTTTCTGCCTTTTATGTGGATTTATCTGTATATATGCATATGGGTTTTGCTTGCTCATTTCCTTGTTCTTTTTTGTTACTTGCTTGGTTTGCTCCCCCACTCCATAAGCTTATTTCTTCTGGATTTTTTGCATGTGCTTGTCCTGGGTGGCCTGTGAGCACCGTGAGATGGAGTTTCCTGGATTGCTCCTGTTCACTGGAGGATGGGAGATTAAGCCATTTCTGCCTCGTCAATGTGTCAACATATATGCTGACCAGTGATGGCTACACTTTATTCTCATCATTACCAGTTCCAACACTTAGGTGTGCCTGCCAGGACTTATGATGCAACCAGCATGGAGGAGTCATCAAATCTGTTTAAAGATACGTCGTTGGAACGCTATAGCATGTTCTCTCTCTCTCTCCCTCCCCCCATCCAGGTGGCGTTCACAGTGACTCAAGCCAAGTGGTTCGCTCCTTTGCTGGTTGCCTTGCTAGCTAGCATGAAGAGGAATTAGCTTCAGTAGAAGAGGAAATAGCTTCAGTAGGGAATTTGCTAGCGGACAACGCATCGACAACTTTAGCTCTGTGCTGGGGGTAGCGACGAGAACACATACGCTTTTCGGCCTAGTCAAAATTCTTTATAACATTTTGTAAGTAATGTTCAAAATTTGATATCATGCATGTGGAAACAGTGAACCATTAGGATCTGAATGAGTTAATTCAGATTAATTGTAATGTAAACAAATTATTTAAATTTGTTGCAAGAAGAACACAGTTTTCTTTCCTTGTTACATATGAGCCAACTACTATTTATTTAAAGTTAAAAGTGCACATTTTCATGTTCAGAGAAGAAAAGAATATACAACAGCCCAGCACGCAATAAATTATGAATGTTGCACTTTATTAAAGTAGAACTATGACTTTAAGTATTGTGTGTAAAGGGAATTTATAATAAACTTAAACTATTTTTTCATTGGTAACACGATCCAACCTACAATATTTCAAGAAATGTGTAGGTAACAATTGTGCTAGGTGACATAATGAATAATAATAATAATGATAACTGATCAGCACAGAGTTAGGCTTAAGTTATACGAAAGAGTATTATTTTTGCAGCTGTATGTATGAACATACAGAATAAAATTGTGAATACATAAACCTGAGGACAGAAATATAAAAATAATATTAGTTTTGAAAAATACAAGGAACTGATTTTTGTATTACCTAAGAAACATTAAATCTGCATCTATGCAAACCAAACACATTGCAATGTAGTAAGGAATAACACAGTGGTCATAGCTACTAAAACACAGAAAAATGGTATAGAAACAGATTTTAGCCTCAAATCGCAAAATTACTGTGCACATTGAGAATGGCACATGCATTTTCTGGAGATAATGGCATTCTTCTCTTCTGTCAACAATACTGGCCATACTGAAGTTGCTTTCACTGGAAGTCCAGGTGGCAGATATACAAAGAACTTTCTTTTGCCTAGCATTGCCAATTTTGGGGTATTTATGGTTTTACCACCAGAAGATAACCTCTTTTTTTGCACTGTTAACATCAATGGCTACAGAAGTATATCTGCTCACTTCATTCTTGACTAGAGGAGCCAGGAACTGGAAGTCATTCATCAAAGTCAGGGACAATCAGACTTTTCTTTATAGAGGGTACTTCTGTCTCAGTTCTAAACATTACAGATTATCAGCATATGGGTTATGCTAATAAGGTTATGGTTTTATAACTGTTTATATGAAAGCCTTATTTTGTGCACAAAGAGGAACTAAATGAAGTGTTGGAAAATTGTTTCTCTCCGGTCTATCTTATACTTCTTTAAAATATCCCAAAAGCCATTAAGGTGGCATGCACCAACCTAAAGTAAGCTCTACTTCCATAGTAAACTACTATTAAGGTCAACAAAGTCAACTTCCATACAAGAATAAATTACTAACTAGTTTATCAATGTCAGGACATAATGTCTGGGAAATCTGTAATCGAAGACTGCAAGTTAGGTTATGATCTGACAAGGTACTTCAGGATTTGGACTTAATTAATTTCATAACAGAAAAGCATTGTTTGCACACACATGTTGAACTGAACATACATAACATCCATGCAACAAGTGCATACAACCTAATCTGGTTTGGGGAACATTCTTGTAAAAATCAGCCAAGTCTTCCTTGTGTTTATATTTGTCCTTCAACACACATCATCACAATGTAAATTTAATAGTTCCATTTGGTACCTGGTATGAACATTGTTGACATCCACTCATTATGGGGTTGTAAAGTGTTGAAACATAATAGAATGTGTTTCTACATCTTGAAAACTGGACTCAAACTGGTGATGAAGATTTTATAGAATTTGCACATATTCTTCAGAGATGCTAATATCAGGAGCATGCAATGTAATAACCCCGGAAAATGCACAGTGCTTCCAGCCAGCAGTTGACCCGCCCACAGATCCAATGCCATTTGGAAGGCTTTAATTCTATAGTACATATCTGTTATGATAAGGCTCTTGCCTTGGAGTGAGGTATTTAAATCATTCAAGTAAGCTGTTAAATCAACAAGGAAAGCCAAGTTACAAATCCAGACTATTTCTTGCAACTGAGGAACAGGCTCATTGTGACTAGTCATTAATAATGCTATTTCATCTCTTATCTCAAAGAAATGATCAACATCTTACCCCTGCTCAACCAGTGCACATTACAATGATAAGGGAGATCACCATACTGACTACCACATTCTTCAAGAAACATTTTAAACTGTCTATGTCTAAGGCCTCTTGACAGGATGAAATTTGTAACTTTCACCATGGTATCCATAAGATTTTTTAACTTGAATGTACTTGGCACAAAGGTTCTCTAGATGAAGAATGTAATGGATTGCAATGAGAGTATGTGTTGCACCAGGAACACGTCTCATATGTTCTTTCATCTGTGCTGTTAATCCTACCATAGATGGAGCCCCATCTGATGCGACAGAAGCAACCTTATTCCAACTCAGGCCAGTGTTTTCAACAGCTCTTTCAACACATTTGAAAATGTCCAAAACCTTGGTGGTGCCCTTAAAGGGAACTAAATTTAACAATTCCTCTATGATGTTCAACTCGTCATCGATGCCCCTAATGAAAATAGCTACTTGCGCAGTATCTGATATGTCACCACTCTCATCGACAGCTAAGAAGTAATATACAAACTTATGTGCCATAACACCAAGTTCCTCATGGATATCTGCACCCATTTCCTGAATATGCTGCATAGTTGACTTGGAATATAAACTTACTCTTTCAAAGTCTTCTACCAAATGTGGATACATTTCTTCAGCAGCCATCACAATCACTTCTTTTGCAAAGTTGCCTTGAGTAATGGCCTTGCTTTCTTGGCTATATGAAGAGCTATTCTGTACCACATATGGACAGATGCTTCGCTACTTTGATAGTCCTCCACATCAGCATGTTCCTTTAATTCTGATAATAATGCATCGTGTTGTTCTCCTTGATATTTCTCATATTCATTTGCATGGCAAACAAAATAATGACGTGTAAATCATATTTCTTAATACTCACACTTCTTAAATACATACTAAACACTTTGCACCTTCACTGCATTGCACAAACAGAAAAAAAATTTCCCATACAGTCAAAACACTGTCAGCTCCATTTTACTTATACTCGCCATGTTATTGTCATCAAGAGCACTACAGCTGACTGAAACCTCCAATTCCATACTTATAGTGCTGTTTATCTAGGCAACATGGCACTACACAGTTCATCTGACGTCACACAAATGACAGGCTTGCCCTTAGTTCTGACACATCACAACGCTTGAAGCTCTTTCTCTGGGTTAGAATTTACTCTCGTGACTTGATTGGAGTAACCAACTGTCGAGTGAACTACAATACTATACTGCATTTGGAGAAAGATATTTTGACATGTTTATGGATTACTAGATTACAGTGATGATCCCAATGAAGAAAACAATGGGAGTATGATACTGTGTGTACTACATCAAAGGCGAGATCAATATGATTGTACAGGGAAAGAGTTTAAGGAATGTTTCAGTATTAGGAAAGTATCCTTTACATTCCTTTTGAACCTACTTGAAAAGTAACTTACAACAAAGCTCAGAAAGGAATTTAGCTATATCACCCAAATTGCAATTATTATGTGCCCTGTGAGTGCTTTATACCATAACCTTTCAGATAGTTACAGGCAATCTTATAAACATACACCCTACGGACTGCTGATCATATGTTTCATCTCATTCAAGTGTTTTTGAGGTTAAGAGCAAGGTACATAAATTATTGTATGTTCAGAAAATAAAATAAAAGTTAATTCTTCGCTTTCACAAGTTTCCCACACACTGTTGATGTTACTGACTGCACGCATGTTCCTATTTTGTGTCCACCCGGTGAAAATGATGAACTTTTCTGAAATTGGAAACGATATTTCTCTATCAACATGCAAGTGATCTGTGATGCAAATATGAAGATTAGGAACATTTATTTCCAAAGAATTTTAAGCTGTTCTTCAGTGTGTTTCCTGCCACTCGAATTATTTATTAAACCAATGCCAGAGGGCATTGATTAAACCCATCCATCATGACTTTCCAGGCATTTATTTTTATTCAGCATCTTCACATTGGACTTTTGCATTCTATACTGTTTACAGAAGTTTCATTATCTCTACCAACAAACATTTATGTCTTTTGCTGATGTTTCCTCCCTTTTAATATTGCACAGCTGTCACACATAACCTTGTTCATGATCGCGTCAGTTAAATCGCCCAGATAAAATAGTACTCCACGAGTAATGAACTCTTACTTCCATATTAGTAACTAAAAGAGTAAATATTAGTTGAGCTCTCTGATGCTACTTTTGGAGTAAATTACTTCCGTAGTAAATGTGGACTTCTTTAGTGAATGTTATTTCTGAAGTAATTTACTCCCAACATGGTGCATACTGCCCTAAGTGTTATGCAAGGCTTGGTTGAGGTCTTTCATTATGTATCCCTTAGTTTTTGACTAGTAATATGTTTATATTAATGCACCTATCATTAAGAGACTCAAGTATTTTAAGCCAACTTTTCCTGTCTTCTATATGTTGATAGACAGTTGATTTGAATTTTATTATCAAACCACTAGTTTCAAAAGAGTTACTCAGCATCTGAACACATTTATAGCTATTTACACTTCTCAGAGGCTTTCCCAATCTAGTTCGTCTCTTTCCTTCATAAGTTCAAATATGTGCTTTACAATGGTTACTGGTGCAATGGGTAGAACAGGCTGATCTTCTGTAATCAGAGAGTGGTGATTTAATATTCACCCTTTGATCTGAGGTAAAGTATATATTCTTTATTTTTGTTTTTATTATTTATTTGGATAGTCAGCCCTGCCCTAAGAGTCTCCTGCCTCTCTAACATTTAAACCAGTTTTAGCTGGTCTTCTGTCTTTGGAAATTTAGAGCGAAATGCAGAATTATTTGAGTGACCTGACATTTATGTGTGAGACATATGCATGGTGGTTGAAAAGTCACTTTCCCCAACAGTTACTTCCTGACACACATTTTACATTTTATTAGACATACCTTTAGAGCAATTGTTCAAAATGGAAGTCCTGTACCTCAATACATAATTAACAATGTTTGGCCACTGATTTACAGATGGCAGAATATAACTCAGGACTTTTACTGATTTTCACAAATAACTGCTTGATTATTTATTTGTTACAAGTGATGCAAATCCTGCAATTTCTGAGGAAAAACTTCATTCTTCAGGATACCCCATAGTGAAAAATTGCATGGTGTCGGGTCGTATGATCTTGGTGGTCATTCTGTTGTGCCATGATGGACAATACATTCGTGGAATTACTGGTAGAAGAATTCCCTCACTCCTACACCAAAATGAGGCAGTGCTTCATCTCGTTGCTATACCAACTGCACATTAGCATAATGGTTTTCAAGTCCTGGAATAATCACCTCTTGTAACATCTGAAGATCTCTGTAGCTGTTAACCGACCCTTCAAAAACGAATTTTCCTATGACACCTCCACTCCCAATGTCATTCCAAACAGTGACACCAGGAGTGTTAAATTCTTTTGAGATAACTTCATGTGGATTTTCACAACCCAGTTAACATAACTGTGCCTGTTCACTCCCATTTAGCTTAAATGTGGTTACATCAGTCTATAGAAATCTTTTCTAGAGGTCAGAATTCAATTCATGTTGAATAAGAAGCCCAACGATCTGTATCATTTTCATGTAGCACTTCCAGAAGCTTTGGTTAATATGGTCCCAGTTTGAGATCATGTAAAATGCTTATTGAAGTGGTATATTAAATTCCCAGTTTGACGCATTTCCCTGTGGTTGCCCATTTTGCAGTAGATCCATAATGCTGCCCTGTTTCTCAAATCATTTTGTTTAAATTTCTAAATGCTTAGTGTGATGGCATTGGAACATCAAGAAATCATCTCCCAAAGTCTGCTATCAGTATCACCAATGCTGCATTCTCACTGTGCTTCCACCAACTGTAGCATATAAACATGTTATTCTGTTTATGGAAAAACATGAGTCCGAGGTGAAACACCTACAAATCACTTACATTTTTGTGCTTTGACTGGTTTCAAGACCTACTTACTCCCATCATCAGAAGTGACCAACTGGCTGATGGTAGTGTTGTCCAATGTGTGGTTGTTGATTTGGTGACATCTAGAGTCACCACGCTGTCTATCAGAAACCAGAATGAAAATGACACCAGTGCTACCAGTCAACCTACAGCTGGTGATGGAAGCGAAGGCTTCTGAAACATGTCCTGTATAATAACAGAGTAAGTGAAGCAAGTGTGTCCCAATTTCAACTCCTAATGCTCAAGTATTTAACCTCGCCTTCATTGTTAAAAAGCTTCTAAATAAATTAATATTTTATGTTGTTTGTTAGAATTTTCAACCATTTTAAACAATGCACTTTTGAAATCTTATATAGATTCTATTGGTCATTAGCTTTTTTAAATCTTCTTTATGTATATATGCAGATTTAAAAATGGTGTGGGAAAGAGAAAACTATGTCGATATATGTGATAGATCAGCACGAGAAGGTTTTGCATGGGCGAGGACAGGAGTGATGATGTTAAAAGGCTTAGGGGAAAGAGAGAATCAAGGAAAGTGTCCACTATGTAATAGAAAGTGTAATAACTATTGGCATTTAATTCTAGAATGTGAAGGAACTAAGGAATCGAGGGAAAGATGGCAGAAAAAGAAATGGGACAATTTACCAATTGAGATTATAGGTAGAAAGATGCTGAGTGTTAAATACAAGGGGAACATATTAGAAGTAGGAAAATATTTAGGTTTAATTAGAAAGAGATGGCTGAAGAATTATAGGAATAAGGAGTAAGGAGTAAGAAGAAAAGTAGGTATTGAAAAGTAGATTAATAACATATTTATTTATTCAGTCAAGTAGGGCCCATTGACTCGGTAACCACAGTGTTGGAGGATAGGGGCCCTACGAAACCAGCAACTCGGTGAAGTATGTAAAGTGGAAATTGTATACACTATGTATTTAAAGTAAATAAATATCTATCTATCTATCTACAAAGTGCATGCAATATCAAGATTAGCATATTCAACTTGGTTTTTAATAGTACACAGTTTATGTGCCTGCGTCTCTGTTACAACATATTGAAACCACTTCTGATTAATGTTTTATCATGATTAACAAAAACTACACAAGAAAATAAGCTTTCATATGAATAGTTTTACATGACAATTTAATTTCAGTTTCAAGCTATGCATCTTCTCACAAGATAATTATTTCGAAACCTTTGATCTCGAAATAATTATCATAAAAAGAAGCATTTGTTAACCTCAATTAAATTGTCATAAAACTATCAGCACTAGTGCTACTACTGTTGATAGTTTTCAAGTATGATCCTTTAAGACAGTATAATATGCGATTTCATTTGTTTGGTTCTTATAATGCTGCAAACTGAATAAGTTGAGATTTCTTCCAAAAATGGATAAAAGTGAACATCCTGCAGTGATTATATAAATACTTTGTACTAAAAGACCAAATGACAATCAAAATGAAAAAGGACTTGGATTGCACTTTTGAAGATTCTTCATCATGATTTTCTAAGGTGAAGAAATGGACCTGCAAAGTTTATATGCAGCTGTTATTCCATTTTTTTTAATGATGAATGTCCAATTACCACTACAACTATAGGAAATTTTGCTAAAATCCACAATTACATGTTAAATGATAGACAAAACGAGGTACATGAGCTAGCTGTTATTGCCAAGATTGCATCAGATTGTGTCTGGAACATTTTACACAAGCATTTGCACATGAGAAAGTTTCAGCATGATGGGAACCACATTTAATAACCATCAATCAAAAATACATCCAAATGAATACCTTACAAGAGCTCTTGGATATGCAACTTGACCAACTTTTTACAATGTTACATGGATATATAACCATACACCAGAGACAAAGCAGCAGTCCAAACAATTGGTGCAAGAGGGTAAAAGCATTCCAAAGACGACACAAGTGTGTGCCTTCAACAGGAAAGGTAATGGCCACTACTTTTTGGGATGTCTGGGGTGTGATGTTGTTGGACTATCTGGAAAAAGGCAAAACCATCAATGGAGAGCACTATGCAGCTTTGCTGGAGCAGTTGAAGAATGCTGTGAGGGCCAGAGGCCTGTATTTGTTAAAGAAAAAAATCTTGTTTCCTTCAAGACAATGCACCAGCACACACTTCAATTGCAATCACAAAATTACATACTTGCACATTGAATTGTTGCAAAGTGTAACTCAAATTAATCTACAGTCTATCAGAAATAAACTAGGACAATTAAAGATAATATTGAACAAAATGCCTACCGATGTGATATGCGTACATGAATACTGGCTCTCTGAACATGAATCTAATCTCTATGTACTGACTGGTTTTGTAAAGGGCTCAATCTATCTAGGAAGTCCTCCTCTGGCTCATGGCAGAGTGGCTACCTTCATAAAGAAAAATTTAAATTTTGGAGTAGTTAACGTATCATCCTATAGTGTAAACAACTTATGTGAAACTGTAGCCATTTGACTATATGATTATAATTTCATTGTGGTATCTGTTTATCGTACCCCAAATTCAAATGTAAATTTATTTATAAATCACTTGGAAGAATTAGTTAGTTACTTAATGTCTATAATAATAATAATAATAATAATAATAATAATAATAATAATAATAATAATAATAATAATAATAATAATAATAATAATAATAATATTATTTGAGCACTAAGTTATTACATATTTAGACTGCCTTCTCTATTTGGCCCTGGCCACTAAGATGAGCAGTCGTTGTGAATTACAATTACATGTTGATACATTTAGTAGTTCTTATATTTATTTTTATTTACATTATTTTTCCTCTTTTAACCATCCATATCCATTTATTTCTTACTTTCATTAAGTATTTACCCATATTTTTACAGTTTTTATCTAGAATTGTATGTATATCTTTATTCCTATTCATTCCATACCATAAACTCTCTCACTTCCTCTATCTAGTACTTTATCTTTACTACGTCTAAGTTTGTCTCTTTTTTGTATTATTCCATTGTTCTCCCAGTCATTTACTAGATTTATATCACTTTCCCCTATTCTTACGTTGAAATCACCCATTATTATAATTTCTATATTCGGATATTTCTCCTTTAACATTTCTATGTCCTTCTCTAAAAAATGGTACAGTCCAGGATTGTGGAATTGCGAAGCAATCGGTGGATTATATACTATTCCTATACAGATTACACTGTCTTTTAGCTCTTTGTCTTGCATTACAACCCATAGAATTTCTTTGCTTTTATCCCATATTTCTTTAATGGTTACATTCAAAGACTTCTTAATAAAGAAACCTAATCCTCCTGACGCTCTCCCTTTCTTAGCTATCATTTCTCCCCTTTTTCCAATATAAATAAAACCTTTGATTTCTATATTATCCTCTTTCATCCAGGTTTCTACTACTGCCAAATAATCGAGTTTGCACAATAATTGCTGTAATGTACCGGTATAAATCTTATTTTTTAGGCCTTCACAATTCCAAAATCCCAATCTCCTTAATAACCACTATTGTGATCCCGTTCTGTTACGAGAGGGTGTAAACTTCTCTAAAGTTTTTTTACTTCTCAATTTGATTCCCTCTACTGATTTTTGTGTTTCTTTTTGGAGCACCAGTATACTTCCATGCGGAGATGATATAATGTTTTCTTCCCCTTCTTCCTCTGAGTACTCCCCACTTTTCCTATGATTCACTCCATTTCCCTTCCCCGCCGTATGCTTTTTTATACTGCCCACTGCACGTTGTGGCCACGCCTCTTTCCCCTTCTCTGCAAGGACACGTGCGGCTTCCCTCTCCTCACTCCTCGGTGACACTATCTTCTTTGGCGACGACGTATGCTGTGATGTTTCTGGACTTCTCCTTCCCCTTCAGTTGGGTGGTGGTGTTGCATCATACATACGTTGTGACGTACCTTCATCTGTTATATTTACGTCATTTTCCTTTCGTATTGAGTCTGTCATCATTCCTTTTCTCAGCTCTGTTCCAGACTTTGTACTTCCATTGGCTGCGTCTGGTGTTAATTTGCTTCGTTCACCACTATTTTGCTGACTTGTTTCCTTCCATTCTGGTTCTCTCCACCATAGATCCTTTTTGCCGGTATATGTTACATCTACTTCATCTATCCAAAGCTGTAGGTTTTGAATAAATGCTCGTTTACCTTCTGATCTTGCCTTCATCATCTTCTGTATTAGGCTTCTTTTTAGGTCCCTCTGGGCTGGAGTATTTGTTTATAAATATATTACTTCCTTTTAGCACTTTTGACCTTCCTAGGATTTCGTATATTATGTTGGATGTTGCAAATTGCTCTATTATTGGTCTTTTCCTGCCTTGCTATCCACTCTATATGCTTCCACAATCTCCCATCCTATTAGATCCATTTCTAGTTTATCTGTTAACATTTTCCTTATTTCTTCATATGGCCAGATACCTCTTCTCTCTTCAATTCCTGTGAACACCAAATTGAATCTCCTCCTCCTTTCATCTATTCTTTGATTCTGTCTACTTCTGTGCTTATTCCTTGCACATCTTTACTAACATTTTCTTTTATTTCTTCAGCTACTTTATTTAAGTTATCTTTTATGCGTTGTTCCATTCCGTTCATGTTGTTGATTTTATCTACGAGATCCTCCATCATTTCTTGCATATCCTTTGGACCTGGGTTTAGTTCGATCCCTCCAATCACTAGGAGCATAAGTAACACACTTCCTGTTGTCAGCCAATTCATCATCATGTTTTGATCAGTTTTACATTTGGTAAGCTTTTTTGCCATAAACAGTTCAATTCTCATTCTGTATACTGCAATTTCAACTCCCATTGTCCCTTGTTTCACTTTTCTTCTTCTGTGAGAGAGCTCCTTGCTAACACAACCTTCCTCTTCCCCTGCTCATTTAGCACTCCTAATGTCTAAATATGACTGTTACATTGTAATAGTTGGTGATTTTAATCTAAATGTGTTAAACTTGTCTAGATACTTATTTGATTTTTAAATATGCTAAGATTGCATAATTTATAATGTGATCATAATAAGCCCACCCAAATTGCCACATGTGTTGATAACATTGCAACCAATTTGTACAAATCTTCTTACAAGTGCTATGTCCCAGAGCAAAATATAATATCAGATCATGTAGACATATGGGTGGAGTTTTTTGTAAAAGAAAATAAGCTGGGCAATGATATGTCAAATTAAACTATATGTTACACAAAGCAGTAACTGTCACAAGAAAGACTAGACACTCTCCAGGGAAAATTACTGGAAATTGACTGGATGGAGATGTACAGTAACTGGGATATTTCATGCTTCTATTTCATTATGTACATGTCTGGTACCCTTCTTTGTGTTGTACAGCCAATGTAGCTCCCTGGCCTTAAGCACTGCTGTGCAACCTTTACTTCTCTTTGCCAAAACCTCATTACAATTTAATTTATTTTATCTTACCTCCCCTCCTTCACCTCCCTCTTCTTCTCTTTGACTTTCCTTACCCATTTCTCTTTCATTTTTATTAAAAGAATTTCCTATTTTTCTATTTCTTCCTTCCTGCTTGCTTGTTAGCATTTTCAGTGCAACTAAATCACCCCCCATATTATTCCATTTCTTGTCCAGATTTTCTCTCTCCATTTTTTAACTCTTCACATTCTGTTAGATAATGTTCTACACTTTCCTCACCGTCACAAAATTCACATATCCCTTTAACATTACCTCTTAAGCCACTTAAAAATATTGTTCCCATTCTCATCCAAACTAGCCCTTCTTTTTCTGTTTTATTACACTGCTCTACGTATCTTTCTCTTCCCCATTCCTTTTTTATTTTCCTGTAAAATTTCATAGATTTGTTGTTTCCTATGCTTCTCCATATCTCCTGCCTTTCAATTTCCTCCACTCTTTCCCTCACTTGTATCCAAAAACCTGGGCCGTTCCTTCCCCCTTGTAACCATATATCTTTCAATCCTATTTCTTCCAGTGCTTTCTTCAACTCTGCTCCCCAACTGTTCTCATTTTTTATATTCTCCTGTTGTACCATACAGCTTCTTAATATATCTCCTTCTTTCCTTGTCAAACATTTATACCAAAATGTTGTCATTCTCCCCAGTACTATACCTTTCCTTCTTGTTTTCCCTAATTCTAGTAAAGTGACTTCCCCCGGGGCTGATTGCGGCAAACCTAGTAGTTCTTTGCAAAATAACCTGTAACTCTGATCCACCTTAATTGTTAAATCTGACCCCCCCCCCATATTTCCGCTCTATACAACATTCTTGCTTCCACCATGGCCGCATATACTCTCTCCAACCATTTTGTAGATATTTCTAATTTGAATTTACATGTTCTTACATTTATCACAGCCGCTTTGCTTTTTGCCACTATCTTTCTACTGTGGCCTCCCAATTCCCATTACTACTTAGTCACACCCCTAAGTAATCAAAATCCTGGACCACTTCCAATTTTTTCCACTCAAGTTCCATTGCTCGTCTTTCCTTAATTTCATACCTCTTTTAAAAACCATAATTTTGGATTTAGTATCTGGGATATAGAAAATACTTTTATGTATTTTAACCAAGTCATAACACTTGTTTTAAAAAAGGATGTCCTGAAATAACTACAGGTTTACTTGCAAAAACTAATGCTAGTACATTAAATTAATTTACTCCTGAACTTCAACAAATGCAGAATATGTTAGTAATTCTCTGTGATAAATCTAAACTCAGCAGCAAGCCAGAAGATAAATTGAGATTTAAAAACTATTGGAAGTTGTATAGGGAAAGCACTGAAAAGGCTGAAATCGTAGCTAATAAGCTAATATTATCAGCAAAAAACAAATGCAAAACCGCATGGTCTATCATGAAAGGTATTACAAACACCGCAAGTCACAAAACACTAAGCCAACAGAATCTTATGAATTTAATACATATTTCATTATGTTTCCAAAACTATATATCATGAGCCAATAATGGCTGACATAATGCATAATTTTACTTATCTAGATTTGCTGCATAATCTTGGACCCTCAATTAATATGAATTTTAAATGGCATGAAGTTTCCCCAGAAATGGTTATCTCTGCAGTTAAAGGATTAAGTACCTACATCCCATACTGAAGACATTTATGGTTTTTCCAACCATATAATTAAGTATATAATAGATGCAACAGCTATATCCTTGACCTTTTTAATTAACATGATGCTCATTCAGGGAGTTTTCCCTAGCTGCCTTAAGATTTCAAGTCATACCTGTCTTCAAGAAAGGTGATTTTATTTTTCCATCCGAATATCTACCTATAACAATTGTACCCATAATAAGCAAAGTTATAGAAACCTGTATCCTTAATCAGCTCGATAACTATTTTGAGACAATAAGCTGTTATATACCAAGCAGTTCAGTTTTAGAAGATTATCTACTGAAAAAGCAGTACAGTATGCTATCACTGAAATTTTAAACAACTTTGAAAAAAAGGAGACAATGGGAGCTACCTTGGTTTGATTTTATTTCACATCCTATTTTCATTAGCAACTCAATTATTACAGAGTAAGTGGACATGAATTAAATTTGTTAGCATCCTATCTTAACCAAAGAGAGCAGATGGTAGTTGTGAATAATAAAAAAATCTGAGCTAGCACCAGTAATAGCAGGCTTATCCCAAGGGTCTGTGTTGGGGTCGCTATTCTTAATCTATATAGATCATTGTAAGGGCGCTGATGACCGTAGCAGTTTAGCGCCCTTAAACCGCATATCATCATCATCATCTATATAGATGAACCTAAATTGCAATTTACCTTGCAACACAATGTTATTTGCAGACAATAGAACCTTATTGAGCAACAATAATAATATTGATATAGTAAAGCAACAAATGCACCTATCTTGTGAAAGTGCAAAAATATGGTTCTCCCTAAACAATTTAACACTAAATTTGTCCGAAACTGAATAACATTTACACTGCAACATAATGATATTCACAGTTCAGTTAATTTACTAAGACTACATATGGACACCAGACTAGCATGGGAAACACATACATTTCACCTTTGTAAAAAGCTTGCTAGAATCTGGTATCTTTAAAGAAGAACAAATGTTTAAGTCAAATGCTAGTCACATCTTACTACGCCTTCTTTCAACCGCACATATTGTATGGGGTTAGGCTTTGGGAGAATTGTGCAACCTCAGAAAACATGTTTATATGGCAAAAGAAAATACTTAAGACTAATTTTAGGATTAAGACAACTGTATATATGTAAGCCTAGGTTTATACATCTCAATATAATGACACTACCCTCAATGTATATGTATGTATATGTATATATATATATATATATTAATATCATACATGTTAAGGAAAATACAAATTTATTCACAAATCACTCTTCAGTACTTAGTTATAATACCAGGTAATATTTTACTATTATCATGAAATTGACTTGTCGAATGTTGACTTTGTGATGTACAAACGATTTACTGGATCAACATTATTATTACTGTTATCATCATCATCATCATCATCATCATCATCATATCCTATCACATGCACCATGTTCACTAGATTTGGCTCCCAGTGACTTCTTCCTTTTCCAAAGTCTGAAGAAAGAGCTTGCTGGAAGTTTACTTCAGATGTGGAGATCAATAGTGACAAAATCTTTATTTTGCAGAGTTGGATACATCATTTTATACTGAAGACATAGTATTATTGGTCCAAATGTAAAGTTACAAACCCCCAAAAAAGTTTAAAAATCTTGTGCTTTCTTTCTCATGCTAAGAATTTTCCAAACAAGCCTTGTAATGTTTATAGGGGAATTATTAAACATACAAGAATCACTTCTCAGCTATTTACTTTTTTCTTTTATACCAATGACTTCTACTAAGCAATGAAAAACATAGAAACCATGGCTCTGTTCACTTGTAATTCAAGTGTGGTAGTATTTAGCAAAAACTTAAAAAGTTTCAATTCTAAAACTAAATAATTATTTAAAACTATAAACTGTTTTCAGACATGTTAGTAAGTGTGTCTGCAATACTGATAAAACAAAGGTAATATAATTCTTAACATACAATTCCCAGAATTTCACAAGATGATTCAGATAACAAAAGGCAAACAAACAAATTAACCCACAAGCAAGCAATTGTAACTGATGTTAAGTCAATTTAATGTTTCAAATTTAAGAATCTTCAAGAATGTACAGAGAAAAAGGGTAAGGGAGGAGGAATCAAACTGGCTAGACAAGAACTGTTAGCTTGATTGTATTACAATCCCATGCATTACAACATGGGATATATTATGTTTATATTCAAAATATAATGAGTTTTATTAAAGTCCATTCTTTTTTTTTTTCTTTTTTTTTAAACAGAAACCTGCTTTATGTGGCTCCTACAAAATGGGCAATATGAGCAATATCAGCCTAATCAACTTAATGACATTTTAGTGCTGCATATATAAATTATAATGTGTACCACAGGGTGTATGGATGATTACTAGCTAATGGTCTTTATTTGCCATAAAAAAATTTAAGACCATTTAAGCATAATCAGTAGAGCTGCGACATTGGAGTCGCTGCGTGAGAAAAGCATATAGAACAGGAAGGTTCAGAGTGTAGTGATAAGGGCTGACTTTGACCCCACATGGTACAGTCTATACAAAAGAATTATGCATGTGTCATGAACATTTACTTCATTTCTGCAATATTATTTTATAACATATACAGCTGACTTATATAACTGAAACATCTTTATTAAATCATTAATGCAAAACACTACTTCATGTTGTCCACATGGATTAAATTCTATCTCAATTTATTTATTGCAATGACTTACAACCCACATTTTAGGGTTTTTGAAAGGAAAAAAAAAAGGATTCTCCCCTTTCCAATAACACCGACTTATAGCAAGAAAGGCTGCGTTCCACATCTGCTGAAACCACAGGTGCATACGTAAAATATGTTGCACACTTCTTGTCTATATCTGAGTATTTTAAAGCACTGTTTTGGTCTGCAATCATGACAGCAATTTTACGGGTTTATGGTATCCACAATTTTTCTGCAAAATATTTTGCACTTTAACAGCTATTCTTTTTTCACCATGCCAACTTCCATATTATTTTGCTTGTTGAAAACTTCTTTCATAATGTCATTTGTTTAACCAGTTCTTCTCCAGACTTTTCTAAAGTTTGAATTGCAGAGGGAAGAAATCCAAAATTTGAGGTAATGTATGTCAATTGATGTTTAATATCAGGCTCACATAAAAGAGTTTGGGCTGTGTTTGTTGCAGCTGCAGTGTTACTATCAAATGTTTGCATCACATGTTTAATGGCATGGAAATTCTTAGAGTAGTATTCTCAAGCTTCCAGCCATGTTCCCCATCATGTTAGAACTGGTGCAGGAGGAAGAGGAACACCAGGATAGAGATCCCAAAATAATGCCATGCATGAAGGTGTTTTCACAAATACCTTCTTGACAGTCCCTACAAGCTTACCAATGGCAGGAAATTGAGGTTGTACCTCTTCTGCAGGTCTGTATCAGGTATGGACAAAAAACGTGACATGTATTAAGTTTCTATAACTGATTTGCAAATGGATTCCTGCTTTCACCATAATATAGGCAGCTGCATCCATAACAAATAGACATACTTTATTGTGTTTTACACCCGATGATCATAGTACGAGGGCTGATCAACAAAGACTGAGACTGATTTTTTCCTGTAGCTTCCGTGATAGTTTCGTATCTGTAACATAAATATTTGAAAAGAGAGAGTTTTTATGTATAATGTTGGTAGGCGGCAGCACTCTCGTATTGGTAGGTTGGTAGCAATGCTCTATTTTGTAGACCCTACGTGCATTTCGCATACCAGACAATGGAGGTGACGCGAGAGGAGCAGTACAGCGCAATCAAATTCTGTTTTCGTTTAAACCATACAGCCACCGAAACTTATGAAAAGCTGAAGCAAGCGTTCAGTGAAGATACACTACCTCATGCAACAGTGTTTAGGTGGTTCAAGGACTTCAAAGAAGGCCGACTTGTCAGTGTTAAGCAAGGTGATGAGTCATGGCTGCATCATTATGATCCTGAAGGAAAACAAGCCAGCACAGTGTGGAAATCGCCAGGTTCTCTAACACCAAAAAAGGCAAAAGTTGTTCCATCTGCAGGGAAAGTAATGGTGATCACATTTTTTGACTGTAATGGAATGATTTTCCAGCATGCAGTTCCCCCTCACACTACTGTTACAGCAGCATACTACACGCCAGTATTGGCTACACTGAGGAAGCACATTGCAAAGAAACGACCAGAGCTTTCTCGGACTGGGTGGCGACTTCATCATGACAATGCACGACCTCACGTCGCAAATCAAGTCATGCAGTTTCTGGCTCGATTCAACATTACCTGTGTACCACATCCACCTTATAGCCCCGATCTTGCACCCTGTGACTTTCTTTTATTCCCATCACTAAAGGCAAAGCTTAGGGGTATTCGATTTGAGAACTCTGAAGCAGTGCTCAAGAAAAGTGAGGCGATTCTCAAGGACCTGACAAAGAATGGTCTGCAGCACGTGTTCAAGGACTGGCAGAGACGTTATAAAAAGTGCATTGAAGTAGGAGGGGACTACTTTGAAAAAGATCATGTAAACATTGAATTGGAGTAATAAACATCTGTGAAAAAAAAATCAGTCTTAGTCTTTGTTGATCAGCCCTCGTACTTTCATGGCATTGTCAAAAACTGTACTTATAGAATAATTCGCAACACTGGCTTGCCCCCATTGGGACCTTCTGAATCCAGTACAGTCGTTCTCCATGGTGTAGTGGTTACCATGCTAGCCTCTAGTTCCCGAGGTCGTGGGTTCAAACCAAGCAGAGGGCGATGGATTTTTTTCGGGCGTAAAAATCCTTAGCATGGTTTCCTTTGGAAGGGAAGTAAAGCTGGTGGTCCTGTGTTGTAGATTTACGGTACGTAAAAGAACCTCAAGCTTAATAAGGAGGCCTCCGAGCAAAATTATCGGTCTTTCATGCCCAATATAGAATGGGATGCTAAGGACCACAGCAGTTAAAGAGCATCCATGAATAAAACTCAGTTTAATTTAATTTTGAATCTAGTGTTCCAACAACCACATTTATCACAAACCGCCCAACAGTATCTGCCGTTTCATCCATAGAAACCCATATGTTGTAGTTATTTAGGTTCCTTCTTATAGTATCAATGCACTCATCATAACATTGTTGTACATAGTACTTATGTAATGTGGTGGAATTGGTTTGCCAGTGTACTTTTCTAAAAATGCACGCAACTTTGTATCCTGTAGTTTATGTAATGGAATATCGACAGAAATAAATGCCATGCATGGTTCTTCATTAAATGTTTGATTTGATGGAAGTGATTCTTGTTGTAGTTTATCCTCGCATTTTGCAATACAACACGTGTTTCTGTGTTGACATGTCTTCGCACATTACTCCATCTACTATGCACAGAGGCAGTTGCGCTATTGCACTGTTTGCAATAAAGGTTTTCATTAATAGTAGAGAAAACATTTTCCCCATTCTCCAATATATACTTTTGTAACATTGTGGACATTCGTGCCCTTTCCTTTGGCATTTTGACTGCGTGAACACTATGCGGCGATACACTTGACTCAATTGTACAGGAACCGTCTCGCTGTAAACAGTCGACTACAGGATGCCTCTAAACCAACATAATGACTCCAAAGTCACAGCCCTTGTAATCAGTCAGACATCTGAGATCATACCAGTTCTTTTTGAAGGAATTACACTGAAAATAATGATTCATGTTCATATTTCTCTCCCATTGCCCATGGTTTAGCAAAAAATAAACAATAATTACAAGCTTAGCTTTTAATTATCTTCTGCATTCATGCATGTGATGCAATGTGTAATCTTATGCTTCAGTCAGGGTAACCTGATCAAAGGGTAAATTGATCTAGAAAAGCATACTATTGTATTATCTTCCTAAATTAAGCTTTAGTAATAAAATTTACTTGTGTTTCATCTGGGCTTTTGGAAATATAGTGCCATCACATGTATTTTCATGCAGTGACACAATATATGGAGCTTGTTATGCCACATATCCCATTTTAATCTTTCTTGTTTGTTTGTTTTACTGCTGAATTAAGGCTTATAGGATAGAATGCTGAGATACAAGTTTCTTTACTTAAAAAAATACTCTCACTTTCTCAGTAACAACCTCAACAATCACCTTGTAAAAGATAGGAATATATTTTATTAAATTCATGATTTCTTTGCTTTACATTGCTACATAAAATCTTATTATTCAACTACAAAATCTTAAATAACAATGCTCACCTCAAGCTCATGTGCATGGCCAAAGCACTCAGGATTTGCTGAGCCAAAGTATAGATACCCTTTCCTGAATGACTGGATGATATAGACATGCACTGAAAGTACAAATAAAAATTTAAATTAACACAATTTTGGGAAACTTATCAGTTAATAGTATCCAAATTTTCAGCAAGACAGTCTTTCTGTCCTAAATAAAAAGAACACATTAGTATCAAAATGTTCCATTTTGGGCAAGATGTGTGAAAAAAATGTGGTGCACATGGTATTACAGAATCTCTGATTTGTTTTTTATATAGGATGAATAACTTCACTTTTCAGCAATACACAAATACTTGCTAAAAACCATTTCCTGCTCTATCTCCTGAGAAGTACAGAAAGGTATTGATTAAATTACAAGCATTTCAGCTTGTCTCATTTGCATTTGCCGATTTGGTTGATAGTGCTTGAAATGAGCTATGTTAGCCTTCGCATGAGATATACATCAAAGTGAGAACAGTGAAAAATTCAAATTCAAATTTCTTTATTGTTTGAACATGTAAATTCTATACATAAACATAGTCATTTATTAAATTAAAGGTCTTTTTTACAGTATAGTAGAACTCAATAAAATATATACATCTATATACCATTGTTACATTGCATAAATATAAGCTAAAATATAAGAAGAGTATATAATTGTTGAAAATTTGCAGTGACAATCTACACGAATGAAACTATTTAACCTTGTAAATAACCTGGCTTGCACCTTAAGAGCTAATACACTTTTATAATTCAGGGTTATAGAGGTATTTATTAATTAAATACTTTTTAAACGCATATTTAAATTTATTTCCATTAAGAACTTACACTGTTCTGGAAATGCATTAAAATAAGTTGTACCTTTTACATAGGGACTATTTTCAGTCACTATTAGCATTCTATACACTGTGTAAAAGTAATTACCCTGTCTTGTTTTATAATTGTGAACCTCTGAAGTTTTGGTCATAAATTTAATATATTCTTTTAACTAGCATAACTACTTGAAAAAATACATAGCATAAATAGTAATTATTTTATAGTCAATTAATTAATTTTTTCATGAACTTCCTGGTTTCACTTTTGCTAGAATTCTTAAAGATTTCTTTTGAAGTGCAACAACACCCCATCCATATAAATTCTGTAGTTACTGCCCCACAAGAATAGTCCACAGGAAAGGTAAGGGTAAATTAAACCATAGTATAGTTTAATTAGCATGCCCGATTCACAATAAGTGAGCAGTCGTCTTAATAAAAATAAATGGGAAGAATACTATTGGGTTTTGTCCAGATATACCTCCAGGTTGTTTTGGTCATAATATAATTTAGTGTTCTACTTAAACATCTGTATTTTACTCTTCAATTCAAAATTACATTTTGCACTACAAAGCCTAGAGCGAGCCACACATACACACACACGCACGCACGCATGCACACCCCCCCCCCGAAGGTATAGCAGATAATTTTCTTGCTGTGAGTGTATATCCTGCTTTTCAATAAGCACTTTCCTGTTACTTCTGGTTTTCTTCCACTTGAATCCCAAGTCTGTTCTCCTAAGGCTTGTGCGACTTCCTTCATATCCAATTAGTTCCTATAACCTTGTCTGCAGTCTTCCAATTGTAGGCACATTTCCCTCTTGAGCGTAGAAATTATGGATTGTACGTCTGGTAACACATTTGTCAAAGTCATCAATATCTTTGATTTTTTTTAGGCATATTGTGTTTTTTTTTCCTGGAGTATTAAATGAAGTGCCTTCTTGAGAATGTTTTTCACTATCCTTTAGAATCCTAGAAACAGAACACACTGACACTCAGCAGCTTTTGCAACCCTGACTTGTACCTTCTGTATTTTCTTGAAATAAGCAGATGAACAAGCTTCTTCATTATTGTTTGCTTCTTGTTTCATAAACTCATGCATGTTCAATACTATTTCGCAGCTCTGGCTGTGCAGGTTTTCCCTTTCAATTTCAAAATAATAGGAGGCATAGTATTGCAATTAACCGCACTAAAGCTGGACACAACTTGTGCATAACAATTTTAGTAGAGGCTGTATCGCCATACTGCCTCGAAGTGTGTAACGTTAAAACATTCCAATGTTGGTTTCATCTAGTCAGCACCACGTGCTGTTTGCAAGAGAGGTATTGAAACATCAGGAGGCTGGCTACTGGGCTAGCCTTGAAGGACATACAACAATATTCCAGGCGAGACCTATATAAAAAGAGTTGCAATTCTAGCATATTTTTCAAAACTTTATAAAACCGATATAATGAATGATCTGAAAAACCACCAAAACACGTAACTGCATTACCATTTGATCTTTATTTACAAAAATTAGATTTTTCACTCCATTAATTTGGCTGCTAGAATTTTTTAAAGTGCAGACAAATACTTTCTTGAGGGTGTGTAGATACAGATAACATAGACAGAATCATGAACTTAGGAGAAAGAGTAATTGCTGCAGGTGATTACAATTGTAAACATCTTTTGAATTAGATGAACCCCAATCCACAAGGCACTAAATTACTGAATTACATCAACAATACAAATTACTTAATAACAGGCCTGGAAGAGTGCATTTTTATACCTCATATGCCGAACCATACACCAGACATACATAGACATCACACTTTTAAATAATATGTCCTATTACATGGAACTATAAGTACTGCATGAGCTCATGTCAGATCACTTGCCAGTCTTAATGACAATTAAATGTTCTAGTTTGTTCAAACCAGCTCCTTTAAGGCACAATTGCAACCAAGTAGACTGCGAAGATTTAAAAAATATGGTAATCACTACCTCCCAGATCTGGAAATAAACTCTGCTGAAGAGCAGAGCACCGCTATAAATAAGATAGAAACATGATAAAACTAGCCACCACAGCATAATACCCTTAATGGAGCAATACACTATAAATGCTAGGTTTCCTATGACGTAAAGATGCTGCAACAATCACAAAATACAGCTAGACGCAAATGGCAAAGAACTGGAAATATAATGCACCAAACTGAATATTACCAAGCAAGAGACTTAGCAAACGAACGCGCCAGAAATTATATACAAAAATCAATGGAACAACACTCTCAAAAATCTAAATCACCAACAAAATTCAGTTTGGCAGATAGCAAAATGCTTAACGCGCACACAAAGAAATATCCCTCCTCTCCGGCCGAAGGTTTTGTGGTCACTCTAGGAAATGTATTTCTCCCAACCCAACAGTCAGTCAAGATGAATTCAATTTAAAAATTTAAAATGAAGCCAAAATCATAGGCTAAACATGGACACACAATAAAATGTGAAAAACGAACCCAGGCAAAATAATCTGGATCATCAGACACCTGCCTACAAGAAAAGCGCCAAGACTGGGTAGGATACCAAATGTAGCACTAAAGAACCTCCAGAGCAATAAAACAATCAGCTAATATATTTAACTTCACAATTGAACCCTTCAGATTTCCCACAACATGGAAAGAAGCCAAAATTCTGCTATACCCCAAAGCAAACAAGAATCTAGCACCACCCATCAACTATAGGTCAATTAGCCCCCTGAGCACTATTAAGTAAAGTATTAGTAAAAGTAATACTAAAACGAATAAACACATACATAAACATAATATACTAATGCCTGAACAGTTCAAGTTTAAAGCACAACATTCTATCACCCAGCAACTGCTAAAAATGATGGAACAAATCACCAAACGATACAACACAAAAAATCAACAGGCGCCATCTATTTAGACATTGAATGCACTTTCAACAAAGTTTGTCATGCTGGACTTCTCAGGAAACTAAAACAATATGACTTTCTAGGCTCTGCTATAGCTCTTACTAGGGATTACCTCTAGATAAACGCTTTCACATCTCAGTAGAGGATGCAGTCTCAAGTACCAAACCAATAAAAGCTGGGGTCCCACAAGGAAGTCTCTTGGCACCTACATTGCTTAACATATACATAAATGATACGCCTGATTTAGTAAGATCAAACAAATACATGTACGCAGATAAAACTGCATAGCAACGCAATCCACTCAACCACAAATCATACATTTATGCCTGCACTATCCCTTAAACATGCTTGAATCTTGGTTCACCAAATGGAGAATTAAAGTTAACGCCAGAAAGATACAAGCAATAATCTTCACGAAAAAGACTATTTCCCCGCAAAAGTAAAAACACTCTTCTGCCATTTAGCTATCAAGGCAAAGGAATTGAATGGAAGGACCAAGTGACCTGCTTAGGTCTAATTTATGGATTAAGGCCTTACCTGGAATAAGCACATTGCTAAAGTCAGAGCCAAGGCCAATGGTCAGCTAAACAGACTATTTCCAATCTTAACTGAATATGGGGCTTACCCTGTACAAAACATTTAATTAGGCCAATTGTTGCATATGCAGTCCTAGGATACGCTGCCAGAGCAACGCAAGTTGCAGACATTCCAGAATAGAACAATACGTATAATAGTTAAAAAAAACTCCCAGTGGCACTGACATATCTCCTAAATATGGAATTAAAACTCCACTAAAATGAGGAATTCATTAAGAGCCAAAACTTTAACCTCTATAAGCGCAAGGAACAGAACAACAATGGCCTAATACAAGAACTAGGTACATACAAAACAAACGAAAACAAGCATAACAGACCACTGTCTATATCAGACAGAACCTTCAGCCTGGGGGAACATGAAATTAGCATACAAGAATATCTTGGCGTCCTAGTAAGACTTCAGTAAAACATTACCCATGACTGTAGTTGCATTACACGACACTTGGTAGCCCTCGAAGTCCTTGCTCTGTAAGCCAAGGCGTCCTCAGGGGTGGAAGGGATCCCCACCTTGGATGAAGACATTGTGAACAACTAACAGACTTAGATTCCTTACATTGAGATATTAATACTACTAATACTAATCATAAGACACACTGATGCAGCTATAGCAAAGCCAAATACCTATTCATAATTGGCAATATAAGAATGCAAATGACTAATTAATTACCTTTAGTTTGTTGTAGCGACCAAGACATGGTGTGGAAGTAGGAAATAAGACACTGACTACAAAAAGGCCAGAGAATAAGATAAGAAGGTGCCCAACAATATGAGCAGAAGCCCATAGAATAAGATGATGATCCCCAATAGTGGAAGGGCAGCCCAATATATAGTAATCTAAAATATCAAATAAAACTAAATCTACTACAATGCTAGAATAACTATGTTCTGTTTTGCTTCAGGACAGCAGAATTACTAGGATATATGACGATGTTTCCATCCAGAGATGGAGCATCACTTCACTTGATCCCTCAACCTGGATACGCCAGGGCGTGATATCAGGGCTTTGGCCATGGTTACGTTCTGACTCCCCAGCTTCACCTGGCCAGGCCCTAGTGGCCAGCCAATATATCTGCTCCTTGAATCTGCAAGTGCAATAGCGGTACTACTGCACTTCACCTGAATCCTCTCCGATGAAAGTCTTTTTTAGTGAATAGGACCATGGCTTAATTCCATTGGTGGAGTCCCACACTTCCAGCGTGCTGGGGTTAGTATGCAGTAATTTTCCTCCACTCGGAAAAAAAAAAAACAGCTGCTGAGCTCTCATCCTAACAACATGGGTAACAAGAAGCTAAGAAACCTGTTGCTCCAAAACCGGCTACTAGTGATGAAGAAGAGAAACCCAGCACAGCCGATGCTTCACCTGCCGACTGTCTACCGCTGCCAACCATCGAAGCCGACACCAATGCTGCCGCAAACATCAGTGCCACCTACACGTCTGCATTTGTCTCCCTACATCTCCACCATGGTAAGGGAAGTTCATAGGTAACTCCCTGCCGCACTGCTTCTGCGCACCACCCAGGAATTCAGAAACCAGAGCTTCCAGAATCCACAATCAATGGGGACCTACAGCTGGTGAGGTTTGAGTTTGCGGACAGAAAGAAATACTCAGCTGCACAAGATGCGGGGCTGCCCATTTTTGGGCAAACCCTGCTGATAGTCACATAGGTCAGTCACAGTGTCCACCCTATTCCATGTTGCTGCTGTTACGAGTATGGCCACACAGCACATACCTGATCCAACGAACCAAGATGCCACTATTGTGGCGCACCTATCCTAACCGTGGACTGCTCTTGGCACAATCTGCAGAATCGACGCAGGTACTGCATCACCTGCAATGGCTTCAGACATTATAGAGGTCAGGCATAGTGCCCATGCTACCCTAGACCACCACCACCACCACCACCACCACCACCACCACCACCACCACCACCACCACCACCACCACCACCACCACCACCACCACCACCACCACCACCACCACCACCACCACCACCACCACCACCACCACCACCACCACCACCACCACCACCACCACCACCACCACCACCACCACCACCACCACCACCACCACCACCACCACCACCACCACCACCACCACCACCACCACCACCACCACCACCACCACCACCACCACCACCACCACCACCACCACCACCACCACCACCACCACCACCACCACCACCACCACCACCACCACCACCACCACCACCACCACCACCACCACCACCACCACCACCACCACCACCACCACCACCACCACCACCACCACCACCACCACCACCACCACCACCACCACCACCACCACCACCACCACCACCACCACCACCACCACCACCACCACCACCACCACCACCACCACCACCACCACCACCACCACCACCACCACCACCACCACCACCACCACCACCACCACCACCACCACCACCACCACCACCACCACCACCACCACCACCACCACCACCACCACCACCACCACCACCACCACCACCACCACCACCACCACCACCACCACCACCACCACCACCACCACCACCACCACCACCACCACCACCACCACCACCACCACCACCACCACCACCACCACCACCACCACCACCACCACCACCACCACCACCACCACCACCACCACCACCACCACCACCACCACCACCACCACCACCACCACCACCACCACCACCACCACCACCACCACCACCACCACCACCACCACCACCACCACCACCACCACCACCACCACCACCACCACCACCACCACCACCACCACCACCACCACCACCACCACCACCACCACCACCACCACCACCACCACCACCACCACCACCACCACCACCACCACCACCACCACCACCACCACCACCACCACCACCACCACCACCACCACCACCACCACCACCACCACCACCACCACCACCACCACCACCACCACCACCACCACCACCACCACCACCACCACCACCACCACCACCACCACCACCACCACCACCACCACCACCACCACCACCACCACCACCACCACCACCACCACCACCACCACCACCACCACCACCACCACCACCACCACCACCACCACCACCACCACCACCACCACCACCACCACCACCACCACCACCACCACCACCACCACCACCACCACCACCACCACCACCACCACCACCACCACCACCACCACCACCACCACCACCACCACCACCACCACCACCACCACCACCACCACCACCACCACCACCACCACCACCACCACCACCACCACCACCACCACCACCACCACCACCACCACCACCACCACCACCACCACCACCACCACCACCACCACCACCACCACCACCACCACCACCACCACCACCACCACCACCACCACCACCACCACCACCACCACCACCACCACCACCACCACCACCACCACCACCACCACCACCACCACCACCACCACCACCACCACCACCACCACCACCACCACCACCACCACCACCACCACCACCACCACCACCACCACCACCACCACCACCACCACCACCACCACCACCACCACCACCACCACCACCACCACCACCACCACCACCACCACCACCACCACCACCACCACCACCACCACCACCACCACCACCACCACCACCACCACCACCACCACCACCACCACCACCACCACCACCACCACCACCACCACCACCACCACCACCACCACCACCACCACCACCACCACCACCACCACCACCACCACCACCACCACCACCACCACCACCACCACCACCACCACCACCACCACCACCACCACCACCACCACCACCACCACCACCACCACCACCACCACCACCACCACCACCACCACCACCACCACCACCACCACCACCACCACCACCACCACCACCACCACCACCACCACCACCACCACCACCACCACCACCACCACCACCACCACCACCACCACCACCACCACCACCACCACCACCACCACCACCACCACCACCACCACCACCACCACCACCACCACCACCACCACCACCACCACCACCACCACCACCACCACCACCACCACCACCACCACCACCACCACCACCACCACCACCACCACCACCACCACCACCACCACCACCACCACCACCACCACCACCACCACCACCACCACCACCACCACCACCACCACCACCACCACCACCACCACCACCACCACCACCACCACCACCACCACCACCACCACCACCACCACCACCACCACCACCACCACCACCACCACCACCACCACCACCACCACCACCACCACCACCACCACCACCACCACCACCACCACCACCACCACCACCACCACCACCACCACCACCACCACCACCACCACCACCACCACCACCACCACCACCACCACCACCACCACCACCACCACCACCACCGCAGTTTCCAGTCCAGGGTGCACCTACCAATGAAAAGCCATCATTGCTGACCACACACATCTGCACACCAACTCCACCAGAGATACTCCACAAGTTGGAAGTTTTCCAGGCCAAAATACTTCACCTCATGGAGGTCACAGCCTTGGATGAGGCACTTACCAACTACAACACTACACACCAACAACTGCAAGACATCAAGCAAACGCAAAACGACCAACTGACAACAGGGGAATATAACCGCATTCTCAACTCACACTATTCATCCGGAGAATCATCCAGGAGGAATTCACAGCCCTCCAGATGATGATTGAAGGGCCTTCAATGACAGCACCACCTATGTGGCCATACACAGGACACAAAGGCTGCTCTCAGCAGCAAAAGAATTACTACTGAAGTCTACCAGAAGTGATTCATCACAGTGGTAAGTTAGGCTTTGTCTAGCTTGTGTCCCAGCATCTCATTGTCTCCCTCATTCCATCACTCTTGAATTCCCCAGGGTGTTAGTAGGGCCTCGGCAATGCTTGAATCCTGGCTTCCATTTCATCTGGCTTAGGTCTAATTAGGGCTGGTCAATATATCCACTCACTGAATGCGCAGGTACAATAGCACTACTGCTGTAATTCCTCTCTCAAATTCCTCTTTTTCCTTCTTCATCTTTCCTTCTGATTGAAGATTTTTAGTGAGTATGATCATTTCGGTGAATCCCACACTCGCAGTTTAGGCTACGTTTAGTGCGTAAAAATCATTTTTCCCTCCACTCAGGAAAACAACAAAACAAACGAGCTGCAAATCTACCTCACTGAATGGTACCTTACCCTCCTTTGGGACATGGGATGCACCACAAGAGTTAGTAGTGTAAATTTTTGCCTTCTTTTTACTGCTTCACCCTTTCCTTTCCTTGATTTCCCTTCCTGCCATACAGGGAAACCGGAGTCTTAGTTGAAGATCCCGTTCTGCATCCTCAAGCTCATCTGGTTAGTCCCCTTGACAGTGTGACTTGATACAGTACAGTGGAGCCTCTAAGACGAAGGTATTCTATTCACTTCCATCCCTTGGCACATGCATCCTTGCCAAGGGTTACAACAATCATGAATCCCATTTTCTTTGCATTAATGTGCAGGTTGTTTAATTCAAAAAAATGGTATAATTTGTTTTATATTTTGCTTTGCATAAGTATCTAGTTTTTGTAAGCTTTTACCAGTGTTCACTACAGAAGTACTGTCTGCATATGCAATAATTTTCCCATTTTGCTTGAATGGTATATCATTCATATATATTATGAATAAAAGGGGCCCTAATACTAAGTCTGTGGTATGCCATATTTCACAGCATTTACGAGGTGTGATAAAAAAAGTAACAGGAATTTTTGTTTTCTTAAAGAATTTTTATTTAATCATCAACATTAACTTTGTCCCCTTCAAAGTATTCCCTCTCATATATAATACACTTGTGCCAGTGCTTTTTCCAATCTTGGAAGCACTTCTGGAACTCACTTTTCGTTATGGTGTTCAGCTCCTTCAGTGATTCTGTTTTTATCTCATCATTGGTGGCAAAACATCGCCCTTTCAAGGTTTTCTTCAGCCTCGGGAATAGAAAAAATCACAGGGGGCCATGTCTGGCGAATATGGTGACTGAGGCAGCATAACGTCATGAACAAGAATTGAGGTGTGAGCGGGTGCATTATTGTAATGCAATTTCCACGAGTGGTTTTGCCAAAATTCTGGTCATTTACTTTGGATTGCTTCATGCAAATGGTGCATAACTTCCAGGTAGTATTCCTTATTGTCCGTACAACCATAAGGCAGGAACTCCTGATGCACTATCCCATTGTAATCAAAGAAAACAGTGAGAAGAACCTTCACATGTGATTGAACTTGTCAAACTTTTTTCGGTCTCGGCTCTTCAGGCAGTTTCCATTGGGCCTTAGTTTCGACATCATTCAGCAATTCCTGAGCGATGTCTTTGCAATGTCATTTTCGGTCAAAATTCAATAATTTCAAAACAAACTTTGCTGCTACATGTTTCATGCCCAAAACATCCGAAAAAATTGCTTGGCATGAGCCAAAGGATATGCCTACATCATCAGCAACCTCTGTGATGGTGATTCGGTGATTTTCCAGAACCATTTTCTTTACTTCTTCCACATTGTCGTCAATAATTGATGTGCTATGGTATCCAGGAGTCTTCTTCAACATCTTCTCGATCCTCTTTGAAACGCTTATACCACTCATAAACTCTTGTCTTACTCATAGTAGATTCGCCAAAAGCCACAGTCAACATTTCGAATGCAGTGCTGCACTTTATTCTGTTTTCAAGCAAAATATAATGCAAATTCTTTGATCCATCTTTTTCGAAAGTAAAATTTCGCTAAACACTCGAAAACATGTATAACTGTTTTGACTGTCAACAATAAACTAAATATTCAAAACAGCTGAAAATGTAAACATACATCACTAGCGCTTGCAGAAAGCCAACCGAAGTTGCCCGACGAAGTTCGAGCGAATGCCAAAAATAAACGAAAGGGAACGATCTTCCAGTTCAAGGGGGAAGGTAGTCCATTCCGGCACATTTTGCTCCCATTGGCTGTGGTCAAATACGTAACGTGGAACGTTGGCGCGCGCATTTCGACTGGCAATTGAAAGTGAATACATAAAGCCATGCGTTTCAAAGCAGGAATTTGTACATACATAGTACAAATCGGTTTAAGTTCAGTACCTTCCAAAGATGTGACACAAAGATTTTCAAGAAAATTCCCCACCCAAAATAACCCTTTACACGGAAGAATTCTCGATTTTTTTTTCTGAAAAATGACTCAAACGATTTTGATTAAAATGCCATTGTATTCAAGATATTTACATGAAAAATAAAATGTTTATTTTTAATTTTCTGGGAACAGCTTGTGAAGTCCTCTTCATTCGGAAGGAATTTTGTATACTCTTGTGTAACTGGTAAATTTAAGCAACAGAGGAAAATGGGCTACACAAAAAATGTCAATGGGATAGATGGATCTGTTGCATCCCAGTTTTATATGTTATAATGTTTTATGTATATGCAAACTCCACCATCTTCTAAATGTTTTCTTATACAGGGTGAAAGATATTGCTTGAACTGTAATAAAATGGCTAATAGACACAGGCACAAGGAACATAAAACACTGTGTTTCATTTTTGTAGGTTTAATGACAAAAATTGTATTGGACATATTTGCACTACTCATTATATAGAATCCATGATTAACGTACGGTTCAAGCAGTACCTTCCACCCTGTATACTGTCCTCCCAAATAATACCCATGCAGTAATAATCAGAATTTCTCGTTTCAAGTGGTCTTTCTCAAACATGTCTTCAAGGTAATAGAAATTACATGGGAAATTGAAATTTAAGCATAACAAAGTATAAAGTTATAATTTCGAGCTTATTCAAAGTGAATTAATCATCATAATAGTATCAACCTCATGTAAGCACATTATGTAGGGCAGATTGCATGTGATGGTGATTAACACTTATTTGCTATTGTTGTCCTACTGTAAAGCGTGTCAAGAAGTTTACTGTTGAAATGGTGATGGTTTACAAATTTTTCTCTCTTAGATAAGACATGATGGGGAGGGGAACATCCCCCCCAAAGGCTGTTCTTGGCATTGGGTATATTCCTACTTACTCTGCGTACTTCATAATTGTATGATGTGTTCAATTTCCCTTGAGCATTGCTCACAGTGGAACCAAATGAACAAACACAAACAAACATCACTGTATGGGCTCAATTTGCTTTTTTCCCATATGACCTGTCAGTAAATTTAAGGTTCCCATGTGCTGTAGGACCTCCACTGTGTTATATCAAATGTTATATATAGAACCTTTCCCAGGAAAAGGAATCAAAGTGTATTTTCTATTCAATAACTGTAAGTTTTATTAACTAGAACTGGCTTTGTGTATGCATAAGTGACTTAAGTGCAATTACCTATAAGATCATTCCAATAGATTGTAATAACAGACATTCAAGAGGTTAGAATTTAATGAACATTTTAATTGGGTAGGCCATTCAAATGTATATTAATGTAGGCACATGTTCCTTAAAATACCATACAAATGTTGACTAATTTTGAAGATTTAGAAGCTAGTAACAGTGATGTGTCATAATTTAAAATAGAGAGTTGAGGGTTGTTACACTACATCACTATAATATTCTTACTTGAACGCGTTTCGGGAGACGGCTTGTTCCCATCGTCAGAATTTTGAGAGAAAATGCTGACGATGGGAACAAGCCGTCTCCCGAAACGCGTTCAAGTAAGAATATTATAGTGATGTAGTGTAACAACCCTCAACTCTCTATTTTAAACCATACAAATGTGTTATACAGTATTATTAAATATGAATGTGAATGCAATGTCTCTAAATAATAACAATGTCTCTTTGTGTTTAACCATTCAAATGTATATTAATGTAGGCACATGTTCCTTAAAATACCGTACAAATGTGTTATACAGTATTATTAAATATGAATGTGAATGCAATGTCTCTAAATAATAACAATGTCTCTTTGTGTTTAACCATTCAAATGTATATTAATGTAGGCACATGTTCCTTAAAATACCGTACAAATGTGTTATACAGTATTATTAAATATGAATGTGAATGTAATGTCTCTAAATAATAACAATGTCTCTTTGTGTTCAACCATTCAAATGTATATTAATGTAGGCACATGTTCCTTAAAATACCATACAAATGTATTATACAGTATTATTGAATATGAATGTGAATGCAATGTCTCTAAATAATAACAATGTCTCTTTGTGTTTAACCATTCAAATGTATATTAATGTAGGCACATGTTCCTTAAAATACCATACAAATGTATTATACAGTATTATTAAATGTGAATGTGAATGCAATGACTCTAAACAATAACAATGTCTCTTTGTGTTTAACCATATCACACCCACTCTTCATAATTGTCAATCACTTTAACATGTCATTTAGTGTGCCAGTATTAATTGTTTTTTCATATGTTGACTGCAGAAAGAATGTAACAGCACATGCTGGTTTATAAATTTGGGGGCTGGATGAGACACTCGTTCATTAGTATTGCTCTCTGTCCTCCATAGTATTTTTAATTTTAATGTCCCTTTTAACTTCACAGGTTTACAGAGATTGGAGACTGGTGGGAGGGGGGATGAAGATGGTGCAATTGATGGAATTATGGTGGGGAAAACCAGAGAACATTCATTCTAAGTGCCATTTTATCTACCACAAAATCCCACCTCTGATCCCTAGGACTGAATCCAGACTTTTTTGTGAGAGGTCATAGTGCTGCCCAATTAGAAGTGTGAATATGAGACAACATTTAAAACAGAGATAGCATTACTCAATACTATCAAGTAATGAAACCAAGAAGTTGTTTTACAAGCCAGCTCCCACTATGACTTCACAAATGAGGTGTATGTAAATAAAGTAGATACTTAAAAAAGAATAACTATTTCAGCAGATATTTTGCCATGCAATACATATTACACATTTATATAATTTAAGTTGGGTGTTTTGTCATAAATATGGTAGCTGACATTTCGATATGTAGAAATCATTCAGCAATAATGTGGTAATACACAAGTTTTATGTAACTATTTGTGCTTCCAAGGCCAGCGCTTAACCGAGTTACCCAGATTGACAAAAAAATTCCCAAGGATATACAGTACATATGGAGAATTTTCTGTTTATGAAATGCTTTAAGTTATTTTGCAACGAAAAGAGCATTATGTCCTAATTTATTTATTTATTTGGTATAACAGCAGGAAATAGTGTTTGAGCACAACACTAATACACATCAAAACTCAAACTATGGATCCCAAAATATTATCATTACATCACATTCAAAATTGAAATAGGTATCAGACATACCCTTTGAGCATGAGTTCTCTTGTTCGTTTTACGATATTAGTGTGCAATCCATAAAAATAAACTTTTTCGAAATACAGTCCCTAATTTGAACACATTTCAACACTAAATAGCACAAACACACATTTTAACACCTTAACATACTAAGTATAGTTTATATTTAAGGTTAGCTTGTTTTCGCTATATATTTCAATTCTTCATTAAAACCAACTAAACTTTCGATTCATAAGCTGTCTTCTATCTTACTAGGTTTTCAGGTCATGTTCCAGTTTTAAACATCGAATGCGCGTTATTTGGTACTCAATATTAAATAAGGTATCACTATAAACTCCTACATTTACACAATTGCTCGTTGATACAAAAATTCTGGTTTATTTTTATATTTTCGGCATTGCTATTTTATCAGCTGACTTCCATCTTAGTTTAGTTTCAAGCCTCAGCAATCAGCATGGCAGAGGTCGCGACACCTTCCCCCTTGAACTGGAAGATCGTTCCCTTTCGTTCATTTTCGGCATTCGCTCGAACTTCGTCGGGCAACTTCGGTTGGCTTTCTGCAAGCGCTAGTACATACATCAGGAACATGTGTACCAACATGATAAACAAAAATTTTAAATATCGGATATATAAAGCTCGTGAAATTAAAACAATTCCGTTATTTTTTTTATCACACCTTGTATACTTTTCCATAGTGCTGCAGTTTATTTAATAATATTTCATACCTACGCATCAAAAGTCTTACTTAGGTCCAAAAAATGCAACTATTTTGTTCCCTATTTTTTAGACCAGGCCTGTCTTACTTCAAAGACATTGGGGGTCAAAATTGCTTAAGACAGTGCACACTGAGGGAAGCACTCCAAAAATATTTTACTTGGTTAAATATTTTTAAACACTAGTATTTAACTTTTAACAATACAGTAATACAGCATCAAAATATTTTGCCTTCCTCTCTTTACATTTTAAATTTAGTCTAAAAAATAAAAGAATGCATAGAACACATTACTTACCAAAAGGATTGTTGATACAACATAGAATTTTATTAAACTGCAATGCAGAAAACAAAAGGAGCACTGACGATGGTCAGAACTCTTCACTAAAGTAGGAATATCCACTTCTGTATTACTTATTGCTGGTCTCAATATAACAAAGAATATCACTGAAAGAGCTCCTTTGGTTTTAAATAGCATATCAGATGAAGTCTTTCATCTACGTAGTGCTTCCAACCATGAAGCTCAGAACACATAGTTTAAAATAAATCTGAAATAGTATCCAGTTTCACCAGAATGAAAATGCTAAAATTAATACTAACACTGAACATGAAGCTCAGAATGCAAGATTAACAGGGGGAAAAAAAACGGAGAGAGGAGCTGTAAGTGTATTCAGTTTCACGAGAATGAACCACTGATATTAATGGGAACAATGAAAATGATCCGACTCCTTCACTAAAACAGTGAGAAGAACCTTACTATATTAGTCAACAGTCATTAGTCTTCATAAGTGTAACAAAGAAACATCACTGAGAGACTTACTGTGCTTATTTTTTTATAAATTTCATATTACATAAATTTGACATAGATATATATATATATATGTGCTTCCAAACACGGAGGTAATTTATAATCCAAAATCCCTAAGCTGTGGAAATCTGTCCTGTGAAAGAAGCTTGAAAAATTGTATCCTTTTTCTGCCCTGATTTGAAAAAAAACTGGATCCACGTGATCACACAATTATAATTTATGCTTAGATGACTGATCCTCAATGTTTACTTTCATAGGGTCATTGAAAAGATGGAGATTGCCCTTCCTATTGTCAAAGTCGGAAAATCTTTCTTAAATTCTTGAATTATAATTTCAATGTTTTCACAAAACTCAGAGAATTCCCCATCTTCAATATCCTGTGACAGCTCTTCACAAGATGGAAAATGTGTCAAATCATTTCTACTTAAGTTGATTTCAAAACTTTCAACTTATTTTGAAATCCAATAATGGCACCAAATAACTGCAATATACTTTAATCTTTGCCCTGAAGTTTCTGGTTCAACTCAACTATCAGGTCAGTCATGAAAGCAAGTTGCCTTTGAAAGGTTGTCTCTCTTCAACCCGATGCACCAAATTTTCACCGTCTTTGAAATTGTCTCTTAAAAATGCTGGGATCTCATTCCTCAAGGCAAAGGGTACCTGTAGACATCTATCTGCACTTAACCAGCATATGTTTGCATGAAGTGGTAGATCTCTATATTAAGCTTCAACCTCGCTCAAAAAATCCCAGAACCTGCAGTGCAGTTGTGCCTTATTACCACCTCGAATCTTGTTGGTAACTTTCTTCACAATATTCTTTGTTTCACTGACTTTGCATAAGATTTCTTGGTAAATGATGCAATGAAACATTGGGCAACTTATAGCAGCTTTTCTAATTGGGCCCATTAATCAGTCGTCTCCTCCTCTCATTGATGGTGCACCATCAGTAACAATACAGGAACACTTTTCAAAATTGCTGCTGTTGCACTGCTTTATTAACCCTCAGTTGGTCACTAGCGGCCTGGGAGACCCCTGGCATTATTTAAATTTTATAATTTTTGAACGAACACACCTATGCAATTGCCTGACTAGGACATCTAACATTACACCTTGCTCAATTGTTTACTGAAGCGACAACCTTATCTGTTTGTTTGGCTGGAAGAATGACTAATCAGTAGTTATGTGCCGCACGGTCAACCAGGCCCCGCGTGCCTGCTCTCGTTACATATTGCTGATAGATTTATTCCTCATTAGCTATGCAATATTGCTTTGCCATTGCAAGGAGCTGTTACTGTTTTGTCATGAACACGAGTAAAAAGTATGATCTACAAAATCCGAATGATTTGGAAGAAATACATTGCCTACTTTGCGATGATGATGCCTTGCTTGTGGATGACAACATCTATGAATCAGACGATTCTGATTCTGAAGATGAAGAGGAAGACGATGAAAGCAGCTTATGAGATAACATGTATTTTATAGGTAACATCATATGCTTATTATATAATAATAATTATAATTATTATTACTATTATCAACAACATATTCTGCTATTATTTACAGGAAGAGATGGAACAAAATGGAAAAAAAACACCTTGCAAAATAACACAGACAAGGGCTCTCAATGTTTTGCCCAAACTTCTTGGAATAGTTGGAGCTGCCAAAAATGCGAAAATGGAAATGGATTGTTGGAAACTTTTTGCTACAGAAGATATAGTTGATTTGATTGTTGAAGGCTCAAATACTTACATTACCAGTGTGCAGAACAAATTTGATCATGAAAGAGACGGCAGACCTACAGATGTAATAGAAATAAAAGCTTTCCTAGGCTTATTATACCTGGCAAGAATTTTTCATGGTGGACACCAGAATATTCACGATTTTTGGAAAGCCGATTATGATGGAATTCCTCTTTTTCGAATGGCTATGTCCGAAAAATGATTGTCTTCTAACATGCTGTATTCGCAATGATGACAAAAGCTCAAGACTGAAGTGACGAAGATTGGATAAATTGGCTGCTGTTAGAGAAATGTTTACATAGTTTTTGTACAACTGTCAGAAGCATTATTCACTTGAACAAAATATCACTGTCGACAAACAGTTGCCGGCATCTTGTGGTCGATGTCGTTTTAGACAATATATACCATCCAAGCCAAACAAGTATGGCATAAAAATATTCTGTTTGAGTGATGCAAAGCTGTTTTATACCACTAATATGGAGATTTATTGTGGACAGCAGCTGGACAGACCATATTTGCAAACTAATTCGGCAGAGGCTGTAGTACTGAGACTAGCTGAACCAATCTCTGGCACTGGACGAAATGATACGGCAGATAATTGTTTTACCAGTGTATCGATTGTGAATGAATTGTGCAAAAGGAAACTTTCTTTTGTCGGTACAGTATGAGAGAATAAAAAGGAATTCCCCACTAATTTCACTTATCCAAAAGGTCACAGTCAGTACAAAAGCATATTTAACTTCACAAAAAATGAAACACTTGTTTCATATGTTCCAAAACAGTAGTTTTGCCCTCAATTCTACATGTTTCATCCAAATGGTTATCAGAAGGTGCTGAGAAAAGCCTTGAAATAATCCTGCATTACGACACTAAATTTGGAGTTTATGTAGTAGATAAACTGTGTGCTACATACAATATAGCCAGAGCAACAAGAAGGTGGCTCATGGTAATCTTTTACCATATCTTGAACATTGCAGGTGTTAATTCTAGGGTTATCTTCCTTGGAAATCAAAATAAATATTCCACAAGGCAGGAGTATTTGAAAGCACTGTATTTACCTTTACTATCGCAACAGCTACAAAGGAGAACAACTGTATCAAATCTACCCGGTGATTTGAAAGGCCTTTTGACAAAATATACACCTGAAGAATTCGCAGTAGATGAATTGTCAAATACACCGCCATCCACATTGAAAAGGAAACGATTGAACCCTGCATCAAAGACAAAAAGAACCGCAAATTTAAATATAGATGTGGGAAATTCAACACTCCCCCCCTGTTTGAGCCAACATGCTAAAATTATTGGTGATAGTTGCTTAGTCGGAGAAAACACACGAGAGGTAGTAGGTGATTCTGAGTAACTGAACATTTAAAATTACTTGTTGTATGTATACCTGAAAATGGCATTGTATTTCCATATATTTATTGTAATACAATTTATAATGTATATGTAGTCATATTCCAGCTCATCTTTTTATGTTGTAAGATAACACCTACTAATGAAGACCATGTATACTTAACCTAAATAAAGGTAAACATAAGAAAAGAAAGAAAAGAAAAAAAAAGGAAAATAAGCCAAAGACAAAATAAATACAAACAATAACAACAAATATATAGTGCGGGTCTACTAGGCCCCTAGCGACCAACAGTATTCTACCAAAGCAAGCGCCTGACGGAGGGTTAACTACTTTGTATATATCTTCTCCTTTGGTGATTGCATTTAAGGAACACAATCTAGCAGTTCCTCCAGTGTTGAAAAACCACTGAAGATCATACATATGAAAATCAAAAGTTGGCTACAAGTTCCACCAATACACCATAGGAAGCAGTTAATGCAGCTGTCTGGGTAGATGAAATTTTTGTAAACATTCCTGTGTGATGTTTAAGGTTCTTCCTGTAATCATGCAAAATTGTAGCTCTTGCTGCTCCCTCATAATTTTCCAATTGTTGTTCATGTGAAGTAATGTAATGTCTTAATAAGAAGCAATTACCTGCATGCATACAACACATTGCAGTTTATGTCATTATTTGTGATGAAACAATCCAACTCCCATGCATCTTTAAAACGTCTGTGCTCATCTTGGATTCTCCTATTGCTAAAATTATTTATATTTTACTTGTAAGCACAAATCAATTCAAAAGTGTACATAAACTTGCACAAGAAAATGACAAAGTGAATGAGTAAACAAGCTTGTGAGCCAAGGCTGAATGCCAGTCATATTAGCTTGAAACAACTTAGCACAAATAAATAAATAAATAAATAAATATGAATATTTTGTAGTTCTCCTTGTACCTGCAAGATTTGCCTCTAATTTGAAAGATTTTAATTTGTTTAAGAATGGCACTTTTTTAATCAGTAAAAAATCTATAACTTTATATTCCTAAATGCATCCCACCTATTTTCACCTAACCTTCATGATCTATATTAACTGAAATGGCTGATTACACTAGTTAAAAAAAATTATAATACAGCAAATTAGACTGCAGACTCAAGAACATTACAAACATGATAGGTACTTTGAAGTACTAATGCTATAAGCCTCCATTCAGATTGCATAAAATTGCATACAAAAAATGTTGCCAAACATACCAAATTACTAAAAAATCTCAGTTACCTCGTATACGTTATAATAGTGGGCTCTGTTTATCTGGCGTAACTGGCGGTTAGTAATGATAGGTTAGCAAACTATGGCTGTTAACCATTGATACAAGCCCTTGAAGGTACATTAGGTAATTCAGCGCTCTGGTAAAAAGAATAAGGGATATTTTGCATTTCAGTTTGAATTAAAATGTAAGCCACGTCATATCTTATTTAGCAAGCACCTCTTACTTACCAAAAAGTTCCAATTTTTATAACTAAGTCAATATATAGGTTCATATTTTAATAAAAATAACAAATGTATTTCCAAACCTAAATAATTTTTAGTAGACATAAATCCATTCTATATAATGATGATGATGATGATAACTATGACAAAAATGTGTATACTAACTTTTTCTGGAAAGTCCTGCACCCAGATTATGGGTAAGGTCAAATGGATCTTCTATTGCCATACACTTTGATGTCCAAAGCTTTTCAAATCTCATCATTTTTTCTGCATGGCGAATTGCAATTACCCACTTCTTGAAGTCAAATTCCAAAGCGTAGAAGCGCAGAAACTGTACCCACAGCTCACCAGCAGATAATGTATTCTTGCCATAATCTGCCCAAATGCTAGGCTGTAAGAAAATATGAATAAGTATATAATAAATCAATTTCATCCTCTTACTACTGCTTAATTGCTGGCATTTAAAGAGGTGACCAGCAAGAGGTGCTATCTACAAGTCCACCAAAACAAAACTTTTAGACGTATATGCTACTAAGAGTCAGCTTAAGGAAGATAGAAGGAAAATTCCCCCAAAAGTATTTCTCAAAACCATGTTCACTTCTACACGGCTGTTCATGTTCACTTTTTATGCACAAGGGCAGAAAAAGATTCTCAAGTCATGGTTTTCATTACAGTTTTCAAAAGAAATTCTACCACACATGGAGAGGATGAGGCAGTTGTTCTTAAGGAAGAAACAGATTGAGGCCAGAGTTGATATAAATTAAAAAGAAAGAAAAGGAGGAAAGAAAAAAGCAACCATCATATCACTAAGTGCTGCAGTCAGAGAAAAGAAAGATCTATGAGCTTGAGTAAAATATACATAAAAGTAAGACTGCAAGATACGTTGGATCATAATGCAAACAACATAGCACACCTGTAGGACTTGGTTAACAAAACTTTACACCTCAGAGTTTTTCAGAAATATGAGCTTATTACTCAATGGGGTTGGGATGAATCTATTGGAGAATCCAAAAATAAAGTTCTCTATATGGCCATTAAATGGCAGCCATGTTTTTATTAGCTGTCTCTTACCCTTCAGATAAATATGGGGTATTTCATTTCAAATCATCCAAAGTACTATGAAAATTGACCTTGCACGTTTTAAATGAAACAAACATTTTTGTAAAATCTTGAAATGAGTCGAATATTTAAACACAATAAGCTCTGCTTACATTTTGTAATCACAAGACCAGGTTCAGGGAGCATGCTCTCTATCCTCAGTTGCTGAGTCAACTAAGTAGAGCTTATTGTGTTTAAATATTCGACTCATTTCAAGATTTTATAAAACATCATGCTCTGCAGTATAAAATACTTCATAATTATTTACATTTAAAACGTTTTTGTATTTGTAAACAACTTGATACATTGCTTTATGCAGAGCCATACAATTCAGAACATCATAGTTTTGTAATTAAAATTATTCAAATTTATCGCAACATTGTAAAATTCCCAATGTCAAGCTGTTATAACTCCAACTTATTTAAATTGAACTTTACTTCGATTTCTAAAACTTGAGTTTCATACTGATATGGAAAACTATTTTTACTTTTATTAAAGTGAAGCAATTTTTATTCTTTCAAATTTCAATGCTCTTGGATCAAAACTAACAGTTTCATCATATATTGTAAGATTTTATAATTTAAATACATCAAACACATATTTTATCATAGTGCTATTTGATAAAAATTAAAAACAATTACAAAAGAAATTTATTTTATGCAAGTGAGGTCACACACATGTGGTCGGGGCTGCGTTTATTAATAACTGGAGGTCAAGAAAACTGCTGTACATAAGGTAAATATAAGAGTATTTAATATGCAAAGTTTACTTTTTACTCCCTTGCAGATTCACATTATTATAGGAGGAAGCATAAAACAGCATATTGATAAAACACTGAAACCACCATTACTTTGTAATTTTGCTTGTTCCTGCCGATAGTTACCTCATTGCTTACTGCAAAAAAAAGGAATAGCCTTTTGTTGTAGTTTTTCTCTTGGAAAAAGGAACGCAGGCATGGATTGACATGTTATAGTACTGCCTTAAGGTATACTTGATTGAAGCCTTTGAATTTAATTTTCTTACGTTGATGAAAGATAAGAAACTATCATTAACAAAACATGACAAATCACCACTTCTGCTTAACTCTCTCACAAGAGTTCTCACTGTTAACCTTTCTAGGACACAGAAAGACTGAAGAGGACAGATACATGAAATGTGAGTTTGTACTTGTTGCAACATATCTACTCCTTGTGTGTACTACTGCAGAGCACCCAGTAAATGTTGTGTGTATACCTTGTAAATCTTCGCTTTTATTCATATTTTATCTTAAAACTATAAACACCCAAAGGGTACTGCTTTAGCAACACTACCAGTTCTTTTAATAATTTATGGTTAATCTGAATCTAATATTCATTTTATCAAATTCCAAAGACACTTAAAACAAATAAAACTGTATATAGCTTTTTGTGAGTATTATAAAAACAATTATTACACGATGTAATAAAATAAGAACTTTTATCCACAAAACAAGATTTGGTTCAGTGTTCTGAAATAAAGGGTTCCAGAGTTATGTAAACCTTAAATGGCACAAAATAAATGCACTAAATTTATCATTGACAACATTGTGTTTTAGATGCTGTAACGGTATTAATGTTGTATTTATTTAACATTAATTTTAGCCCCACGTTTGGGAACCAATTTGCAAGAGAAATTGCTTTACGTAATGTTGTTTACATCAGTGTAGAAGCCATCTTGTGACGTCATTCGTTGGTTTGGTTCGTAGCTCCCTCTGGCGTAGCAATTTGCATCAGTTTTGAAATAATTCACTTTAAATGTTCTCCGGCTAGCTATTTGGGTCGAGAATGTATCTCTTGCAGGGTGTGAATCGGAAAGGAATCTTTTATCCAGAAATTATACTGACGAAGAAATTGGTTTTATAATTTTTATTGCCGAACACGTTCACAAACACTTTTTACATATTGATATAGATACTCGCCAAACTGAAACTGTTTGCAATAACTTCTTACTTATCACTTTTAACTCGAGTACTTCAACTTTGTGTATTTTTTAACTGTATAATACTTTATAATAATTCTCGTAATTCTGCTGCGCGTAACTTGACGAAATGAAGGACTGACTGACGATGAACTGAGAGACCGACGTGTAGAGTATTGAGAATTCTGTTGAACTGGGGGACAAGCTACCTCGAACCTACACTATTTATAGGCCTGCATCAAGATACGCCTAAAGATTATAAATGAACTGCTATTGGCTAATAAAACGCGCCAACATTAGCGTCTATTTTAATATCCAATGAAAACCACTAATACATATTGCTTTAGGAGACATTCTAGAAGCTTCTACCGAAACCGCGCGAAACATTACGTAACTTCCTTGTTCCCGGTAATGATAAACAACTCACCCCATTGCTGCATTATTGCGCTATTATTGACAGTTTCAGTAAAGCCGTATATTATTATTTACCAATAATAATTACAATTAATAAACCTCTGAAATCAATGTCACATAAAAATACATATTCATATTACAATCATTAATTACATTTAAGTAATTTGTGATACAAATTACCGTATCATATGCCCCACTAGAAACATAATTATAAATATTTATAACTTATTTGGAAATTTTATAATTGTGTTTTTAGTCTCCTAAATCTTGGAACACACGCTATCACTTTCACTTAACACTTCACACGCATTTAACACACGACATGTTTTTCCTCTATCTCACCACTACTTATTGGCTCTTGTTTAATTAATTTAGATATTAATCTGACATCACAAATTTTTTTTATAGCAAATACTTTACCCTAAATTATTTAATCACTGCTACCAAATTGTTTACTTTCTTAAGTTGTTGACAAAAATTTATACATTTAAGATTTTTGTAATTATTACATATATTTACCAAAATATTCACCCTCTACATCTATTTACATCTCTTAAATCTAGTCACTGTTTCACATGTTCTGTTTGCTACATAAATATTTGTTTTAATTACTTTGTAGCGGAACAAATTGTATATGTTTTTAATTATATTTACTCATTTTTGTTATTTTGTACTTTATTTTAACAACACTTTTGGAATGGTATTTACGTACTTTTAATTTAATATCATATTAAGTTTCAATCTTTGCATTCTTAATTTTCAAATGTTGTTACAGTTACTAAAAATTTAATTATTTTTTTTTTATATAATTTATTTCTTTTTTCAAATGACATATATAAATAGTTAACCCTCTTACGTTCCAATACATTTCTCTGCAAGTCATCTTTAACTATCCAGCATTTACTTTACATCTCATTGCTATTTACCCTCCTGGATCAAATTGTGTGTGGCTATACATTACTCGTAGCCGTATCCTAACCTTCAAATTGTCGTTCATGAATAACCTCTTGTATTCATTTGAAATTTCCTCACATGATAACATTTGAAAACAATCTACAGCTTCCTGAACAATACATCTTTTAACAATTGTCATTTTCAATTCTTCTGCTATCATTTTAATTTGAGAATACTCTGACAAATCTGTACTAAACTGTACTGGACTGGAGTTTTCAATTTGAACATCTTGGTACTGTTTATTTCTTTGCATTACTGACTCATTCTGTATTTCTGATATTTCCCCTCTGAAATTGACTTGCGCCTGATTTACATCTACATTCCTAACCTCTTTTATCTCTCTTAGCTCACTTGAAATACTACTCATTTGACTTCCTAACTCTGTACATTCTACATTATCCTCACTTTCTTTGTTACCTATTTCCATGCTCATGTCTAGCATTTTCTTTGAAACTTCTCCTATCTCACTTACTATTACTTCCTCATTTTCATCTCTCATTTCTGGCATTCTACTATCTAACTTCATAACTTTCTTTTCAATTTCTTTACTGCTTTGATCTACTGTTTGCTCTAATTTCTCATTACTCCTACCAATATCTTCAATTGATTTCCTATGATCTTTTTTTATATCTTCTCTCAATTCCTCCAAACTCTGATCTAATTTCTTACTAATATATTCCCTCGTTTCCCTACAATACTTTTGCATATCTTCCATATTTTCATTAGTCTTTTTCATATTCTCATTCAAATTTTTCAGCATTTCCATAATTTCCTTCATCATACCAGCATCAATAGTAATATTTCCTGCTATTCTATTCTTACTTTCTGCACTAACATTTCCTCCCTCCAATACTACATTGTTTGAGCTTTTTTTTGTAACCTGTATTGACTTACAGTTAATTGTTACACTATCCCCTTCCATCATTATTTCTTCTGTATTACTAGTAGCCATTGTTTTTGTTTTCTCAAAAAAATTACGATACCTTTGTGATGCTTTCTGTTGATGTAGCTTTGATGTCCAGCGTTCTGCCCCTTTCTCCTAGGTTTCTATGTCGCTTCTGCGTTGTATTATGATGAATCTACGTCGTCTCGATGTTTTTGTAGTTGAATTACCCTGTTGTCTCGGAATCTGCGTCTTGTAGATCATTTCACTGATCCATTTATTCCTTCCTGGTTATGTTGATTCATTCCTGGTCGTGTTCCTTTCCTGGTCACTTCGCCTTCCTTTCCTGGTTATCGCGCCCCACGTTCTGGGTGCCAATTATGTAACGGTAATTAATGTTGTATTTATTTAACATTAATTTTAGCCCCACGTTTGGGAACCAATTTGCAAGAGAAATTGCTTTACGTAATGTTGTTTACATCAGTGTTGAAGCCATCTTGTGACGTCATTCGTTGGTTTGGTTCGTAGCTCCCTCTGGCGTAGCAATTTGCATCAGTTTTGAAATAATTCACTTTAAATGTTCTCCGGCTAGCTATTTGGGTCGAGAATGTATCTCTTGCAGGGTGTGAATCGGAAAGGAATCTTTTATCCAGAAATTATACTGACGAAGAAATTGGTTTTATAATTTTTATTGCCGAACACGTTCACAAACACTTTTTACATATTGATATAGATACTCGCCAAACTGAAACTGTTTGCAATAACTTCTTACTTATCACTTTTAACTCGAGTACTTCAACTTTGTGTATTTTTTAACTGTATAATACTTTATAATAATTCTCGTAATTCTGCTGCGCGTAACTTGACGAAATGAAGGACTGACTGACGATGAACTGAGAGACCGACGTATAGAGTATTGAGAATTCTGTTGAACTGGGGGACAAGCTACCTCGAACCTACACTATTTATAGGCCTGCATCAAGATACGCCTAAAGATTATAAATGAACTGCTATTGGCTAATAAAACGCGCCAACATTAGCGTCTATTTTAATATCCAATGAAAACCACTAATACATATTGCTTTAGGAGACATTCTAGAAGCTTCTACCGAAACCGCGCGAAACATTACGTAACTTCCTTGTTCCCGGTAATGATAAACAACTCACCCCATTGCTGCATTATTGCGCTATTATTGACAGTTTCAGTAAAGCCATATATTATTATTTACCAATAATAATTACAATTAATAAACCTCTGAAATCAATGTCACATAAAAATACATATTCATATTACAATCATTAATTACATTTAAGTAATTTGTGATACAAATTACCGTATCAATGCTAATGTATGATAAATGTGGTTTCTTTAGCACCCTTTATTAATACGAAAAATTACAATGGAACAAAAGTGAGGCTTTTGGCTGTTTAAGATTTCACATGGCATGTCCCATATAGAAGAGCATATTTCCAGAGGAAGAAAATCATTCTGCTACAAAATTCATGGCCATCATCTGCCAGATATGCTGTCCAATCTTAGTGCAGTAGAAAAAATAGAGATAAATATTCTACATTTAAAAGAAAGTATCCATAGAAAAAATTCACATAGCCGCTCTTTAGTTAATAGAAATGCAAAGAAGTATGGGATAACAGCTTACTATTAAGCACACTTTTATAATGACTGCAGCAGCAAACTCCAGAGCGCTAAAAGTAAAACTCCCTCAACACACTCATAATGCCACAAGAGATGAATACAATTACAGAATTTCCAAAAGGAAAACTGAATTTGTCAAACTCCAATTTGATCTATCTACACTCAATGCACACATTCATCTTTTTTACTGCCTTTTTACTTTCTCTGCCATGTACATAGTAGGTAGAGAAGGTATTTCATTCCATCCAAAAATTTGATACTGAGATTTTACCAGAAATACATGTTTTGAGGTACAATGAATCCAATAACAGTATTTTTAGAAAAATGTCTGTGTGTGTATCTATGAACAGTATAACTCAAAAACGAAAAGTCGGATAAACAACAAACTTGGTATTCGGTTTAGTACTTTCCAAAGATGTGACACAAAGAGTTAAAAAAAAAACACAAACTACCCTTTACATGGAACTTTTCGAAATTTTTTATTTTCTAAAAAAATAGAATTTTTATTAAAATATCATATATTGAAGATATTTACATGACAAATAAAATGCATATCTTGAATTTTTTGGGAATAATCTGTGAAGTGCTGTTCATTCAAAAGGAAATTTGTATAATCCTGCATAGCTGCTAATCATTAAGTAATAGATGAAAATGTACCACATAAAAAATATAGATCTCCTTAAAAAAATACAATTTATTTCAACTAACTTTTTTGTGACATATGCCATTTCCAAGATATCCATTACTGATGGTTTGAATTGTTGAATACTTACCCTTTCTTTTCAAGTTCTGTTGATGTTTGGTTGTTTCTTGCAATAGCATGGTAAGAGTATGGAATTTTAACACCAGTGTATAGCATCCAGTTCTAAAACATTTGGCTATTGCTGTTCCCTTTTTATAATGAAATATGTAATGCTGTTATTTCCAGAAAGATTTATCTCGATTAAAATGAAGTAGATACGAAAATAAACTTTTGTAAGAATCATTTGTATACCCACTGATAAGCACTAGAGGGTAGAGAACTCATGTGAATGTAACACATCAAATTTTTCATATATCTCAATGCCTTGAAATCAAGAAGTGACAAATTAAAGGCCAGGCAGACAAAAGTAGTGAATATATTAAAAAGCAACCCATCAAGGACAACAGATGGAGAGGGGGTGGGGATGGTGGTAGCGGTGACAATAGTAGGTAGTGATGGTGGTGGTGGTGGTAGTAAGGTTTTAGGGTGCACAACTGCTAAGGATATTACGCCCTGACAAAACCCTAGAAGTAAAAAAAAAAATCAGTTACTAATCCTGTGTTGAAAAACACAAAACAAAATAAAACTATAGCTAAAGCTATGTCAGCAACTGCAGAATGTATAGCTAAAAGATGTCATACCCTTAAATCATTGCAGAAAAGTGAAAAGCATCAATAAAGAGGGTTGTCATTCTAATAAAAATTTAAGAAGGTAAAATTATGCACAATCCATGTGGTGGGTCATACCACTGCTATGACTAAAACACAGTTAACTCTCCACATCACATGAAATATCAGTTGGCACCTGTCAAATAGTTACTGGCAATCTCAAGGAAATATGTAACTGGACTAAAGCCTGACACTGGATTAAAACATGCTGCACTGTGAACAGCTCATTACAGTCAGTGCAAACAGGTGCAGGGTCAAAAGGTTATAAGTAACTCTTGACTAAAACAGCGGTGCCTGGTATGCAGTTTGTCTAACATAACTTCTCTGTCCCAGCAGGCGGGAGGGGGAGGTACTCCAGGAGTAAGAGCGCTGCTTAAACTCCCAAAGTCTATTCCCTTGAATACCACTCCATTCAACACTCCAGCACGACAGAAAAGAACATGAACCAGCACTAAAGTTGTTGCAAGGACCACAAGAGCTAAAACACCAGGAGGACAAAATAGCAGGCATCTGCAGCCTCATTACCTAGAAGGCCAATGTATACAGGTACCCACACAAAGGACATGCTGATGCCAGCACAAACGAGCGAGTGAAGGCAATCCTGAATGTCCTATAAATGAGGATGGTAACTATGCAGCAACCGAAAGCTGTGGAGTGCACTCAAGGAAATGGTACAAATAATGCAGTGCTGTCATGTTTTGTTTGGAGGACATTATGATAGTCATTTTAGGGACAATTTAATTTTTTAAATGGGAACCTACAATTAGGGTCAAATTAAATTGACCTTTAAATGACCATCACAACGTCCTCCAAATAAAACAATTAATGGCATTTACTTTCCCCCATAATATCAAGCAACTTTTATCCAAGACATTTCTTTCTACAATGCTTAGTTTTGGAGATGTTGTACAGTCTCAACTTAAATGGTCCACCCTGTATAATACATCTTGGTGAACACTAAAAACTTCGGCAGTAAAAACCGAACAGCAATAAAATACAATCTAAAACTCTGGTGGTCATGAGTAAAAGCACAACCTACTCCCTGATGGTTCTTTGAGCCATTATTATAAATAAAAGTGTAGTTTCTAAACTGTTCTGTAACTGCTAAAAATGCAGAAGGAATAACCAAATTTGGTGTCGTTAACTTCAGCGTGGACCCTAGATCGTGTGTCTTGGCGTGGAGTCTTGGAGTGAGACTCTTCGTTTGTAAATGTTGCCGGTAAAGTGAAATCCAACACCCGAAGGAGTAAACCAAAATGAACACCAGCAGGGAGTAAAGTCAGGGAGCTCGTTGCATAGCAATTGTCCAATAAATACTTAAAAAAGCCAGATTAGAAAGTCTGCATATGTAGCTACAAAGAATATCATGCCAACAAGACAGCAGAGGTTCAGCAGCTTGTGCACACAAGCTGATAACTGTGCCCATGGGAAAGCACCGATACTTATCCTTATGCCAATGATTCATTGAGTTTAGGCATCTTAAAATGAAAGGCCGCCCAAGGAATACACAATGCACCTGTAATCTAGTTTCGATTGGGTTAGTATGCCATATAGTCTTACAGGTACCGCTTGATCTGCTACCCAGGATGTGCCACTTAAAATGTGTAAAACATTAAGAGAATGTTCACACTTTGCCTTTAAATAAAAAAAGTATGAGAAGACCAGCTAAGCTACTTATTAAAGATCGATCCCAAAATTTTCGTTTTGTCTGCAAAAGGAAAAGAATCTGGGCAGATGTAGAGAAGACAAAGGGAATGCCTTCCGGTACCAGAAGTTAATGAAGACGACTTTCTCGGTGGAAAACTTAAAGCCATTTTGTACTCCAAGAGTCGGCGTTCCAAGTGACAAGCCCGCTGGGAAGTACAGTAAATGGCGAAACCCTTCATGAACAATGAAGGCGAAACACAATGTCGAACACATTCCACAACAGGAGTGATGGCAACGTAGAAGAGTGTGACGCTGGAGTACCCTCCCCTGGTGTACACGTTCTCCTGGGTAAAAACACGGGATGAAACTGAGCACACTGTACCCGCAATACACTGTCATTCATAAACTCCCGAAAAAAGAGAGGATGACAAATTAAGAATGCCTCACTTATGGAGGGTACGAAAAATACCTTCTCTCCAGGAACTATCATACACTTTCTCGAGACAAAAAACACTGCAATCATCTGAACCATTCTCAGAAATGCACCCATGAGGTGCGTGTACAAGGAAACTAAGTGGTAGACTGTTCAACGGTAGCGATGAAAACACCACTGGACATTTGAGAGCAGTTTTCGAGATTCAAGCCACCATGTCAACCACCCGTTGAACATGCGCGCCATCACCTTGCAGATGCAACTGGAAGGTAGATTGCGTTCTTTCCAGGTTTTAATATTGGGACGATGTCTTCGCAAAGACGGAAACCTGGTAGTTTGCCATATATTGTTTTAGTGGTGTAAGAGAAAGGTTTAACGATGGAACGAGGTGCTGTATTAAGATACGAAAACCATCCGGCACAGGAACTGAGTGCCTAGAAGAGGATAGGGCCTATCCCAGTTCATTATGGAAAACGTGTTGTAACACTCACTATTAAAAGATGTAAAAGAAAGTTTAAACGATTCAATCTGTTCTTAATACACGAACATCCGGGTGGTAATTAGATGAGCTCCAAACAGTAGCGATGGCATTATCCAGAGTGTCAGTAACATTCTTAGGGTAAACGATGGTGCATTTATCTTAAGGCCTGTTACTTAGACTGTGATATTTTCCTAGTCACACGATGAAGCTTATCCCATACTACAAACGAAGATGTGAAGTGTTTAAACAACTCCACAAAGCGGATCCAATATGTCCTCTTGCTGGCCTGAATGATGAGCGCGGCTGTTTGTAAGTGACCAGATTCTCCGTAGGGTGGCGCCGGAGAACCTGAAGCGCTGCTCTACGTGCACGAACAACCGCCTGACATTAGGCGGTACAGCACGGGATCGGTAAACGTCTTGGTTGGGACGACGATCGGAGAATGAAGGTCGGTATCGGCATTGATAACAAAATGTGGTCCACCATTTGGTTAAGTCTTCGAAGAAGGGGTAGGCTGGAAAACAAGTGGGCTAGAATAAAGATTCCAGTTCGGCCTATTTATTTGCCAGGTAAATATATGTGATCATGGGACGTGGTGAGAAGGTAAGCTGAAGAAGCAAGGGAAATTATCGCTGAAGTAGATGTTGAGACGACGTTCAACTGAAAACGGTATGCAAGCTGTGCAGAGCAAGCGGATAAATCCACGTGAGAGTGTTGGAAGAACCTGAAACAAAAGTGTGTTCACCAGTGTTTAATACAGAAAGTTCCGGGAGAAAATATCGGCAAGATGTGTCCTCTTCACGCAAGTCCTAGGCAAATCCTAAAGGGGTGGTGAACATTTAAGTCTCCCAACAGAAGGTACGGCGCTGGTATCTGGGACACTGGTGTACGACGTCTGAAATGGCTAACGAAGAAGGTAATGCGTACACGGTACAAAGCGTAAAAAAACCGGGTGAAGTCACTGTAACGGCATGAGCTTGCATGGTAGTGGTAAGCTCGAGAGGTTGATAACAATCGTCGTCACGTATCAGGAACTTGGCAACTCCATGCAGTACCTGGAGTACTGCAGTACCATTTCGGTGCGCAGTGAAAAGTCAAAGCGCACCGAAATGAAACCAGGAAACGTAAAATTGTCCTACTGTCGAAGCCGAGTCTCCTGTAAGCACAAAATACGGGGAGACTGCGTTTTAATTATTAACTGCGATTCTGCCGAATGTGCGCGTATCCCATTGAAGGAAGGACATGTTGGAGTAAATGGGTAAGGTGCTATCATTTTAAATTCTTGACAGGCGGATGTCGCTTCAACTTGCCCTTTTGGTACACATAGGTCTAGGGTTTTTGGGAACATGGTTCTTGCTCCATAGGTTCGAAAGGAAGAGGCTCATTTTCATTTAAAAAAAACGGTAACAGCGCTGGAATCGGTTACCTTTTGAAAGGGGGTGGTGAGAACTTCACTGAATACAATTGTTCCCTCTTGCAACGTGGTAGCCTGATCTCTGAGGATATGATGGAGAAGAGTCTTTAAAGTTAGCTTGTCCACTTGTAGAGGCTTTAGGATCTTTGGGAAAGTCGGTGTGTTTAGGCTGTTTTAAATTTCGTGTTTCAGTACCAATGTGTATAACCTTAAGTCTGGTTGTATCGAAATATTCGGGAAGGGATCCTTGAATGCTAGGGGTAACGACTGTGGTGGAGATTACATGGCAAGATTGGGTAATTTTCCTGGTACCTGGGTGGACATCACTGAGTTAAAGGTGCCGAATTTAAGCACAGAAGGCTGTCGAACAAGGTGTCGTTTGCGGACTTCAGTGAAAGATAATCGTTACTTCACCAGCAGCTCCTGAATGACCTCAACCAGGAAACGTGGACATTCGCGGGAAGTCGCCGGATGGGCGCCTCGACAATTCACACAGCAGGGAGCAGATAAACAAGTTCCATCGTAGTCATCCTTGCAACAGTTGACACATGCAGGGAAGGTAAGTTTGCAAGAAACTCAGTGTGTTCAAATCGTTGGAACATAAAGGAAGGCATAGACCGTCAAACATTTACGGTAGTCTGCCTTAACATTCTGGCGGAGATCTTCTAGATCAACAATTGAGGATAAGCATACGGGTAGACACCTGACCATCCATCACGCTTTTTGTGCACAATAAACCCATATTACACCCTGATCACAGAGGTAACCCTGGATCTCTTTCTCCGCCATATCATCTTATAGATGATTAAGCCCTGAGAGGAGTTCAGGCTAGACTTCGTGGCACGGATAGGATATCCGTGGAGTAGTTTGGACACAGCATATTGTCGCGATGCATTGGTTATTAGTAGTATTTTGTAATATTAACATGTGATTTCAGTAATTTAAATATAATTTACAAATTGTGGGACGTAAAGTTGCCATATGGTATACCGGGAGCTAAATTACGGAAGTAGCGGTGTCAGGAAACATTAACTTTAAAGCCATTAACCAGTGTTTTGTTGACACTCTGGAAGGGCATTGATCTGAGCAGTGAAGCTATGCTTAACTAGCCAGGATTTGCTTTAATTACTCTGGGTTCTAGACCTCTGGTCGGACTCTGAACCTGTTGCTGCCGGAACCTCTGCCGGTCGGTCTCTCGAAAACCCATGTGGATTTAGTATTTTTAAACCAGTGATAACCATCGTGCACCATTTATCATCCTTCTATTCAGCTAAGACATTAATTTAATTAACTATTTCTAACCCCCTTTTCGGCCTCGATCCATGTAATAAATTCTATTTTTATTTAAGTGTGGGGCACTATATAATTGTTTAGGACTACCCTGCTCATTTGCGCATCCTCCTTTTGCATGCATTTGCAATGTGTAGGAATCCCCTAAGACCTTGCCCCATCCTGAACTCAAGCGAATGGCTCAGGTTCATGGATTCGAACCTCAAGTTGGCAGTGAGATGTGGGGGAGACGCACGGATCACCTGCCACATGGAAGTAGTTACCCCCTTGTGAACCAGATGAGCAACCACTCACACTGTCCGTGCAAATATTGTCAAACTGTGTGGCAGTGTGCGTCTTAACAAAAGAACAATTATTTGGGGGGGGGGAGTGAGGTTTGATGGAAAGTTCGGGAAGGTGGGCGAGGTTCCGCATGAGCGCCCTCGATAATTCGCACCCATGCGGGAGTAAGTGCTGCTGCTCTAAGGCAGGAGCGGAAAAAGGGATGTGCCAGGTGACTGCCATGGCCGAGGCCCTGGCAGGCACCTGGTGATTAGGAGAGACTTCGGGGAGCAAACGTTTTTATTAAAAAAGATTAACTGTGCACCTAGGTGCTTGAAGTGGCTTCTAAAGAGGTCACAATGTTAGGGACACCGACCCCAAGGTGGCTCGTAGGCCCGCTAAGGCAGGTCTTGTCGTGGAACTGAGGCCTGAAGCCGCCCGGACCTTTCACTTGCACGTTGGCGGGTGAGAGCATGGAGCTCCAGTAGTTGCGGCGAGAAATCTTGCGGTGGGAGTTGGCTGGTGAGGCTGCGTCGGTGGAGAGTGAAGCGGCGGAACGGCGTAGGCAGCGGTGGTGTGATCGATGCTGTTGACGGATGCTCCAGTTTGTGTTGTCATGTCGGCGATGGTGGTATCATGTGGTATTTGGTTGGCTTCAATCCTACAAAGTTTTCGGTGTATTGAATCTATGGCTTCAGAAGTGTCGAGGGATGTGAGTTGTGTGACGGTTGCCCGGAATGAGTGGAAGTGTCGTGCAGCGTGGCGGATGAGCTTGCGCTCCAGGAACCGGAGCCGTGGAGAAGTTGCTGACATCAGGAGGCTGATTTGATGATTAAGAGCTCGAAGATCTGCCAGAATGAATTCAGCGAGGTTTGAAGTTCCTTGTTGCGAAGCCGGTGCTGATGTTGTAGGCTGAGCATCTCTGAGCAGAGATGAAGCTGGAGGTTGATTTGATGTGCCGGAGTGGTCGCTTGAACAGATGATGATGCCATGCTGGGCTCTGGAGTTGGTGAGGTCGATGGTGATTTCTTGGGTAGAACGGACATGAGGCTTGGCCCGTGTAGTGGTCGGCGCCGCTGCACGTGGCGCAGTAGCGCTGACGGCGGGTCAGGCCGTGTCCGGTGCAGGTGGCCGTAACAGAGGGCGCGCGACAGTAGTGGCAGCGTGGCAGTTGGGTGCAATTTGTGGCCGTGTGGCCGTAGCTGCAGCAGCGACGGCAGGGCGAATGACGAGTAGAACGGCTTTCCTCCATTCGGTAAACTTGACCAAACAGATTCAGGCCGGTCAGGAGTGCGGCTGTTAAGTGAACCCGGTCCAAAGACGTCAGGCGCACTAATGGAGTTGGTCCTTTGGCTGAGGTGCTCCTTGAGACGCGGACAAGCGACGGCCAGAACGGCCTCTCGGATCATCGTCTCAGGAAGAAGTCGGTGGACCCCACGAATCACTGCGCTGAAGGAGCCGTAGCGGTCGGTGGGATGCGGCGGTGTGGCGGTCACCGGGGCGAAGCTGCGTTGCATGGGGACCGTAGGAAGCCCGGGAGCAATGGGCGAGGCTTGGCGACATTGAGGAGGTGCGGTGCTGACCGAGTAAGCTAGCGGTGGTGTAGAGATTCCTGCAGCGGTGACTTGTGCCGTAGCAGGTGCGATGAGGACTGGAGCGTCCCGAGGCGGTGTGGTGCTGACTGCTGTGCTAGGTGGTGCTAGCGGAGGTGTGGTGTCGACTGGAGCGCCAGTTGGCGGCAAGCTGCCAGCTGGGGTGAGGAGCAGCGCTGGCGGAGGAGATGTGGTGCCGACTGGTGCGGTGTCCACAGTAGCTGCCGAGGCTGGGGCTTCATCAGCCGAGCCGGCATCGGGAGAGGCGAGGCGGTGTCTCTTCTTCCTGCCCAAGCAGAGGAGATGTTCACACTTCGGAGTCCGGGAGCAGAGTGACCATCGAACAATTCCTAAGTCGTGTACGGGATTTTATAGGACCCGCTATTTTGTCAACATCCGATTGTATAACAAATGGGTTCACCTTAAAAAATGTCTGAGCCCCCCCCCCCAATATGCCAATCACTTTGTAACGAACCGTATCTCCTAATTTACATTTGTTTGTTTGTGAACTTACCGTTTGCATTTTATGTTGTTGGAAGCCATAAAACATGGCTTGGTTAATTTCATACCCAAGTGCTCCCCACCCATCAGGAAGTCCAAAAAGGGCTCACTCCACTGGGATAACAGGGGATATAGAGGTCTCGCCGTCCTGCTCACCCTAGAGTTCAGTTAGAAACCTAGTCCTGGCCGACTGATTAGGGGTGGGTTAGTCCCTAGCATTCTGTTTAGCAGTAGTAGGGAAGTCCAAACAGTGTATTGATAAAATGTTAGGATGTACCTTTCTCGAAACAAGTCGTGGAGAAATGCTAAGCTCCAATACATCCCCCTGAACTACCAGGACATCTCATTCCCACAACACAGGTCTCTAGGCACGGCTTATACGTGGTTGTACGTTTTAACTAGATTCCTCACTACTTAGAGAAACCACACCGAGGTGGCTCGGGACTATGGGTGCGCCAAAACAGTTCCTACAAAGCTAAGGCCCCTAAAGGGCTTAGTGCTGCAGCTGCCGATGTGATGTAAGTTTCGTTAGCGGTAATTACGGTACAGGTCTAAATGGCGACTTCCCTTCGAATACTGGCTAAACTGCAACGTAACTAAACCAGCCGAATCGTGGGAATGATGACTGCTAGCAAGATGACGTTTACGTTCTGCCGTGAAGGAAAGTTTCTCCTTAACCCGGGGCTGCTGGATGGTCCTTTCATCTAAATATCGCAGTCAGTTTGGGAAGACATTGCTCGAGCTCCCTTGCAATTGATGCAGATAAGTGCGGAGGTACACCCGTGGGCAAAAAAAAAAAAAAAAAAGAGCAATGCCTTGAACGCCAAAATTTTCTAAGGCCTATACCACACAGCGCCTTGTTTACACCATACGCAACACAGTTGTGTAGCCGCTGCAGCAAGTTGTTGTACGGCATTATAAAACACGCTACCTTCAATGTGTCTTCTCTGTAGCGCTGCGGCAAAGCGTAGGGTACTTCTGTAGTGAAGAACGCAGGTTCGCTTTTCGCATGTAGCAAACACTTTTTTTCTTCTTCTGTTAATGTTATTTAATCAACACCAGTGTCTTCTTATTTACGATATAATGCATTTCATACACGGCGTTTGGTAAACTTCATTACAGAATACTTATTACGACATAAAATACGAGGTACGTCCAGAAAGTAATTTCCGTTTGGTAATAAAATTAAATTGTGTACAGATACAGAAAAATTATTTATTGCACAAAATGGTACAACTCAAACTACTTTTCCACATAACTGCCGAAATTTTGCAGGCATTTTACATAGCGTGGCACAAGTTTTTGTATACCTTCTTCATAGAAGTTTGCCGCCTGTGTCTTCAACCAGTTGGAAACATTTTCTTTCAGCTCTTCGTCATTGTTGAAGTGTTGACCGCCAAGGAAAGACTTGAGATGTAAGAACAGATGAAAGTCGCTAGGAGCGAGGTCAGGGCTGCACGGAGGATGGTCAAACACGTCCCAGTGCAGTGTGTGGTCGTGCGTTGTCGTGAAGAAAAACAACACCTTTTGACAGCAATCCTCGGCGCTTATTCTGTATTGCGTGGCGCAATTTCCTAAGTGTCTCGCAATAAACATCTGCTTTGATTGTTTGACCACGCGGTAAGAAATCCATGAGTAAGATGCCTTTCCAGTCCCAGAACACTGTGCACATCATTTTTCGAGGTTTCAAGATTTGTTTCGGCTTAACCTTTGCTGGGGATGAAGTGTGCCTCCATTCCATTGATTGCCGCTTACTTTCAGGGGTGACGTAAGAAACCCAAGTTTCATCTCCTGTGAATATCTGTGTCAGAAATTCTTCGCCGCCTTCATCATAACGGGTCAAAAACTGAAGTGCACTACGCATCCGGTTTGTTTTGTGTTGCTCAGTAAAAATCTTTGGTACCCAACGAGAGCAAAGTTTACGAAATTTCAGTTTTTCGGTAACAATTTCATGAATTAGTGATCGTGAGATTTGGGGAAATTCCATAGCGAGAGTACTAATTGTAAACTTGCGGTTTTCCTGGATCTTGTCATCAATCGCGTGAACCAGTTCTTCTGTAATCAAAGATGGACGCCCACTTCGTTCTTCATCGTGCACTTCACTACGTCCTTCATTGAACTGTCGGGCCCATCTTCTCACCATTGAATCCCTCATCGCATTTTGTCCGTAAACTTCGCAAATTTGCCGATAAATTTCAATTGGTTTCACTTTCATAGCATTCAGAAAACGAATCACAGATCTGATTTCACAAGCGGCGGGATTTTCAATCAACACCGACATTGTAAACAAGCACAACAAAGCGTACGTGCTGACAGCGATCTCAAAATGGCGCACGTTTCTTCTCCTTGATACAGAGTGTCTACCGCGAATGTGCGGAACTGCGATCGCAGCGCTGCAGCGAAGAGAAATTGAAACGGAACTTACTTTCTGGACGTACCTCGTACGTGGCTTCAAAATTTCACCACGGTCGCATATCTGTATCATGTTAGATGTCAAGGGGCGGTCTAGGTGTGTTGTGCAGCTTGATGATACATTGAACAATGCGCAATACACGGTAATATCTGAGACTATTTTGATTCCCTCTGTGAGGATGAGATATCCTGATGGAATTGTTGAACTGCACAAGATAATCATCCTGTCCATATATGTCGAAAGGTTTCAAATTGATTCTTAGAGAAGCAGGATCCAAAGTGATAAGACTGGCCTCCCTGTTCACCAGATTTGAACCTTATTGAAAATGTGTGGGCTGAGGTGAAAACAGAGCTGCGCTCGAGTTTCCCTGCAGATGTGCGAGGGACAAAAGATGGCTTCTGGGCACAAATTCAAGAAGTCTAGGTTGTTGTAGATTCTCGTCAACGTTACTTCAGGACTTTAATTTTACATATACCTCGAAAATTGAGGTCAGCTATACGTGGTTAGGATTCATATAACCGATATTAATTTTGTTAATTTTTTATGTTTTAGTTATAGAAGGTTATAGTTTTTGCTTTTATTTCTTTAGCTATTTAAAACGAGTGTTTTAGTATAATTATGTTTTGTGTGCATAGATATGCCTAAAACTTAAAATGTCGTCCTCCTGGTCTAGAAGTACCATGCTAGCATCTAGTTCCTGAGGTCGCGGGTTCAAACCCGGCGGAGGGCGATGGATTTTTTTCGGGCGTAAAAATACTTAGCATAGCTTCCTTCGGAAGAGAAGTAAAACCGGTGGTCCCGTGTCATAGATTTGCGGCAAGTAAATGAATCTCAAACCTGATAAACAGGCCTCTGAGCAAAATTTCCGGTCTTTCATGCCCAATATAGAATGGGTCGCTAAGAACCATACATACATAAATAAAACTCAATTTAACACTAAATTTATATTAATGCAATATTATGCTCTACACATCCGATCATACAATTAACAACATAAAAAATAGCAATAACTAATGCGAAATTTGAACCGATGAGCTTATGAGCGCAAGCAATGCCTTCTTAACCTCTCGGCCAAAGAAACGTTGTTCCGTACTCTGTTTTCAGTAGCTTATAAGCGTCACCACCGAGAAATGCCGTTATAAGGTGACCATTGCGCTCAAAGGCGCAGATCATTCTTAAGTTCTTGCATGAGCGTTGTGAACACAGCCGTTACGAAGTTATACTAAGTACTCCTATCGTCACATGGAATCTGCGGATGACTCCTCAACGTACGTGGCATGTATGGCTGCACATCCACACATTCGTATTGTGCCATGAAATTCTTGGGTAGATGGATGCCCTCAAATGTGAGGAACAGGGTTCGTGTTGGTACCAACAGTCGGTCTTGTTTCGCCAGGACCCAGTACAGAGGTAACCATTTGATCGTCAAGATAACCGAGAAGCACCTCGTCCATCAAGGCGGGTAGTGATGACGTCGCTCAGAGTTCAATGTACGATGTTTCTCTGCACGAATAGGGTAGCCGTAGAGAACAGTCACCCGCAGTATGGTCTTAGTTTGCGCAACAGAGCAAGTCTCTACCAAACGTGGGTCATTACGTAAACACGTGCTCGATTTAATGGCTCCAGCGTTTATGTTTATACCCTTCTGAATTACGAAGAGGTTCACATTAATAAAAGATTGGCCCTCTTCCGTTCGGGAAATAGTAAGCAACAACCGGGCAATAATGTTACCCCATTATTAAAGACTTTACTGCGCTTGGTTGCATTTTTGGAGAAAGACGTCTCCATGATGAGCAAAATTCTCCACCATTGCAACCGTTTCCGACCTTGGGTTGTAACTCCCCAGGCGTGAATGTCCTATCTATACCAATGTTACCCCATTTTCATACTTCCCAGTATGACAGTAGGACCCAGTCACCATCATGAGTTAGTAGCTCAAGCAATGATCCTTCCATGAGACTGCAGTTGAACAGTGGATAAGTATACAGGTCTAAATGATGACCAGGTGCTAGGGATGATGCCCTGGCACAGCCGCACGGCTAACCAGAAAGGCCGCGGACTCTACCGCCTCATCAGCGGAGACCCAAGCCTAATCGCGCACGGACCGAGAGGGCCTACGTTTTATCCGGCCCGCGGCAGGCCGGATATTCTCGACATCATGATCACCAAAAACATTCCTTTCCATCTAGAGCTCTCGGCGGTAAACGAGCTGGATTCCGACCATGACCCTGTCCTGGTGGATTCCAACGTTTCAATGCCAGCACTGGTCAGCCCAGACTGGGTAAACGAGGTCGACTGGAATGCAGCCGTCCATGAACTGAACCGGTCTGTCAACCCGCGTCCACGCATCGATTCCATCGACGCGCTGGAAGCGGCGGCGGCAGACTTCTCCCAACAGATCCTGAATGCGGTACGTGCACATACCCACCGCATCCCGTCTGACATCCCCAACCCGAGAACCATCCCTAATGAACTCCGGCAGCTGCTAAAAGCCAAGGCAACTGTACGGAAGCTATGGCAGCGTTTCCGCCATCCCAGGATAGGGGCAGTATACCAGCGGTTCAAAACCCTGGCAAGGCGACTGCTCCGAGTGCACAGGAAGGTGGCCTGGGAAAGAACAATGGAGACCGTAAACCTACAGGAAAAGAAACCATGGCGGATAATCAAATCCTTGAGGAAGGATAAGACGCAGTACCAGCATCCCCTGCACGGCACTCGCGGGAGACTCGCCTTCGAGCCCCGCGAGAAAGCCACAGTGTTTGCAGACCATTTAGAACTCCAATTCGAACCGAGGGAGGACCCCCAGGACGAAGACTTTACTGAGCTCGTGGAAGCGACTGTGGACTACCTCTATGAGGAACCACAACCGCGCCACGAGGAGGTCCATCTTCCCATAGTCACCCCTAAACAGGTGGCTTCCGAAATCCGAAAACTCAATCCGAATAAATCCCCTGGACATGACGGCGCCCATGCTCCAGCACCTTCCCAAGAAGGCCGTCATCCATCTGACGCGGATTTTCAATGCATGCCTTCACCTCCGTCACTTTCCAACTAGTTGGAAGGAGGCGCGGGTGGTATGCATTTTAAAGCCCGGCAAGGATCCGGTCTTTCCATGCAGTTACCGCTCCATCAGCTTGCTCCCAACCGTCTCAAAAGTATTTGAGCGGTTGCTCCAAGCCCGCCTCACACCTCTATTTGAGGAAAGGCAACTCCTTCCGGACCATCAGTTTGGTTTTCGCCATGGGCACTCCACCACCCTGCAGCTGCTGCGACTGGCCGAGAAGGCCTCCCTGGGCTTCCAGGAGAACTTCAAGACCATAGCAGTGCTGCTGGACGTAGAGAAGGCTTTTGCCACCACGTGGCATCAAGGCCTTTTATACAAACTCAAAGAGCTAGACATCCCTCCCGCCTATCTTGCCCTGATCAGCAGTTTCCTTCGGGATCGCACATTCAGGGTGAGAGTGGAGGGGAAGGTTTCCTCAGTCAGACCCATAGCCGCTGGAGTCCCGGAAGGCAGTGCACTGTCCCCGCTTCTCTTCGCGGCCTACATGTCGGACTTCCCCACGGAACCCAGGACTGTTACGTGCCAATATGCCGATGACGTCCTCATAATGGCACAGAACAAGAATGCCCGATTCTGTTTCCCTCCACTACAGCGACAGCTCCGAGCCATTGGCAGGTGGAGCGAAAAGTGGAGGATGGCCATCAGCCCGGGGAAGAGCTCTGCGCTTCTCCTGGCGAAGGTCCGTCGGTGGCGGCCCGAGCGGCCTCTGAGGTTGCGGCGGAGGAGAATCCCCTGGGTTACCTCAGCCAAATACCTCGGAGTCACGCTCGACCGCGGCCTCACTTTCGCGCCACATGTCAGGGCAAAGGTCGGCCTCGGCCACTCCGCGCTCAGGCAGCTGTACCCTGTATTCCGCTCCACAATGCCCATACGCCTCAAACTACGCCTATATCAGGCGATTATCCCGCCCCTGATTCTTTACGGCTGCGAGGTCTGGGGATCGGCGGCAGCGACCACCATCCGCAGACTGCAAACCGTCCAGAACAGGGCGCTTCGGATGATCTACGATACTGGGCGTAGATTCCCATCACATATCCTGCATACCTATTCCGGTCTCCCATACATCGTGGACGTGGTGCGGGAGAGAACCCGCACCATGTACGCGAAACTTACCTACCACCCCAACCAGCTGGTTAACTCTTTGGGCCGCTATGACCATAAGGCGCCACGGCGGAGGAAGAGCTACCGGTTGCCGAAAGACGGCTTGGGCCCCCGAGGCTGAGGTCTACCAATCCCTCATCTCACAAACTTCCCCAAGTTAAGCAGCATTGGGCCCGGTCGCTGGCTGGATGAGTGACCATCTACCAGCGACCCGCCCTGCCGCCAACTTGCGTACCCCCATCCCATTACCTGTATTCCCATCTTGCTTTGCTGCCATGCCGGCCTGCTTAACTTGACGACCACACAAGCGGTCGCCCAAGTTAAGCAGCATTGGGCTTGGTCACCGCATGGTCGCTAGTCCGCCCATGAGGAAACGCCGAGACCCAGCCAAATGGTAGTGCAGAAAGCTAAACCCCGCCCAACAGACATAAATCTAAAGCTTGTGTATATTCTTTTAAACCTCCTTTATCGCACAGGTAAAGCCGCATACGCGGCTAGGTACTGTGGCGATTATATTCCGCCCAGGTGAACCTGGGCGACCTGTTCTCGATTGCTGGATTGCTGGATTGCCCAGTCACCAGGTATCCCTCAACTGCACAGAACCAGGGTTGAAACAAGGGACAAGGGAGAAACTAAACAGAAAAGGGTCAAACACATAATGTGGACCAATGTGTGGGCTTTCCTCAATCAAGGAAGGTTGGCAAGAGAAGAATAAAAACAATGGCACAAATGTGTGCCTGAATGATGTGGGCAAGAAAAAAAACTAAAGAAAATGCAATGAACACTGAGAGCCGGAACATGAAATGAAATAGTGTAGGATGCACCAGAGCCCTCCTTGCATCCCCCGGTCACTATGAGGAAGAACCCACTTCGGCCAGGACAATCAGAGAGACAGAATGGGTTTAATTGTGGACCAACCAAAATTTGGAGGCAACAATGCACCAAATGATGGGAAGACAGCCTGGTAATACCGAGCAGCTTCCTTTACTATCATTAACAGATAAAGGGCACTAAGGGAAACTTTAGCTCCCTCTCCCTGGCCAAAAAGATATGGGGTTATTTGATAAAATGAAAACCAATATCTGCCGCATTCATGTATGTTAAGAACATAGATTAATATTTAATCTTATCATCATAAATAAATAAAATACTGAATGGAATGGCACAAAGTTTATTTTACCATCATGAAGTAAAAAACCAAAAAAACACAAAAAGGTACAAATTCAAAGAGTAAGTTAGTATAGTGTTAATATAGATTTAAATTTATTTCCATCTTTCTTTGATACAATATTACACACATAACTTACATTTAATTTTTTTTAAAAATTTAGTGTATCTATAAACCAGCTCTCCCATACTTTAAACCCCTAGGTTGTATGTGTGGGATAAAGCTGCTATACCATTTCTTCACTTTCCAGGCTGAAGCCATTCTGTTGCTCCTTTCTTAGGCTCTTGTCTACTTATCTCTTGCAGTTCCTAAAAATGTCCCCCACCATTTTAATTCTTTCTGCCTTTGGGCCTGGCAGCATTTTAACTGCTATTGTTTCTTTGTTTAACTTATTCCAATTTTTGTTCCACATATCATCTCTCCATCTTTTAACCTTTTCATGTTTTATTAGCCAATGGAAAATACTATCCAATTTGTCACAAATAATACAATTCCTCAAGCAATTATTTCCTATCCTTTTTAAAAATATTACTCCTGTGCATATCCAAACAAGACTTATTCTTCCAAATTGATTGCATATGTCAACATACTTCTCTTTTCCCCCAAATTCTTTTAACTCTTTTATACATAGTCAATGAACTTTTATCCTCAAAACTAGCCCATATCTCTTGTTTCTCTGTCTTCTACCCTCATTCTCACTTCTTTCCAAAATTCACTTTATTGTTTTTATCTAATAGCCAAATAATCCTCATATCAATGTCTTTCTAAACATTTCCCATCTTCCCAAACCAACTTTCTCTTCCTAAAACATATTTTTGGAACTATATTCATTCTTTCATTATATTACTGTCATCTAAATTTAAACATCTGTACCAATATTTAAAAATTCTCTCCACTATTATACTTCCATAGCCTTCCTAACTCTGCCAGTGTCATGCCCTTGGTGAACTCTTGGGTAGACTTGGAACTTCTCTACAAAACGTTCTATGGATTACATCAATCTTAAGCCACCCCCTTGTCATTCCCCAAATTTATATTCCATGTAGCACCTTTGACTGAACTACTACTTTATAAAGTCATTCCAGCCCATTCGATGACAGTGTTGGTGTTTTATATAAACAGACTTTTACAGCTTTCGTGACTAGTTTTCCTTTCAATTGTGCATATTTAGATTGCACCTCCCATTTCCTGTTGCTTGAGAATGGTATTCAAATTCTTTTACTAATTCTATTGGCTCTCTATTTATAAACCATATTGCACCTCTTTTTAATTTTAATTCTTTCTTGATTACTTATCTTATCTTTGACTTATTTGTGTTCACCTTTAAACCCCAATCTGTACAGAATTTAACAATTTCATTGATACTATGCTGTAACCCTATCACTGTTGCTGCCCCTGCAAATAGCAGTCCTGGTATATCTTTCTTCCCTATAAATGGACAATGTTTATTATTTTTCATTATTCTATCTGAAATATCATCTATAAATAAATTGAATAATACTGCACTGAGTTTACAACCTTGCCTCAGACCTAAATTTTGCTGCATATAACCAGTAGTCTTACTTCTTTTGCATCCAACACAAAATCTAGTTTCTTCATACAATTTTTGTGTGCCCTCAATAAATGAAGTACCTACTCGTTTATTCCTCAATTTGTATGCAAAGTGATAACGCACGCACGCACCACACACACACACACACACACACACACCATACCCCTTTTATTTCTAAGGTACTTTTTCACTATAGTGTGAATTGTTATTATATTATCTATTGTTCTTCCCCTCCTAAAACCTGCTTGATATTCTGATAGCTTACCTTCCATCTCTGCCCACTCATATAGTCTTTTAGCTGATACACCAGTATGTATTTTATATAATATGAATAATACACCAATTCCTCTGTAATTGCTTGGGTTATTTGTATCTTCTTTCCCTTTGTGTATCGTATAATAACACGATACTTTCTTCTCTTTAAATCCATTTAATAGCTCTGTCAGCAGCTTTTTGCCTCCTCCTATTTCCCCAAATGTTTTCCAAAATTCCCCTGGAATTTCATCAACCCCTGTAGCCTTCATCTGTTTCAGCTTTTTTTACCTCATATTCTACCTCTCTTACTGTAATCTCCTTGTCTAAGCAATCCACTCTTTTCACATAATTTTCCAAATATTCTTCTTGAATTTTTCCTCCCCCAATAGACCTTTAAAATAGACTTTCCATTCCCTTGGTGCTATCGTCTTATCTATCTGCTTCTTCCTGGAAATATCCTTAACAACTGACCATACATATTTATTATCTTTACATCTGACTGCCCCCTTAATCTTTTCTCTCATTCTCTGCTGCAATTCCTTCTTTTTCTTGTCTAGTAAGCATTTATAGTGCCTTTTATTTAATAAGGAAACTTGCCTATCATCCTCCTCTTCTGGCCTTCTCCATCTATACCAGCGGTTGTCATTATGAAGTGAAATGATGTCAAGGTACACATTGACTGTGGGGGCAACACACACAGGGCAGAGAGGGATCCAGTATCAGTAGGTATACTGTAGCAGTGGTGATGCAGATGCAGTTGTGATTTGTTCCGTGGCAGGACGTGCATTGAAATCTAATCTTATTCTAGAGGAGCAATGTCAGAAGAGCTACAGGCGTTAATGCAAGACCAACAACACCAATGTTTTTGCAAGTGTGGGAAGAACTATTTTTATGTACTGATTATGGTAGCATGGTAAAGTGCTTCAGCAAGTAAAGAAGCAAAAATAAAGGCACACCCTACTCCAACATCAGTCTTAGACCCATCAGTGTATATAAAATGAAAGTTCCGAATTGCGCCTGAAGTTCTAAAAACGCTGATCTAAGAACTGAAGAAGGGGTCTAATCCTTCGGCATCGACGTTAACCCAAGGTGACAGTGGGCCTCAACGGGCAACCATGGAGGAAAACGCGTTTCGCCTGTGGGAAGCGCCGACGCTGGTGTAACTTCCAGATGCCGCAGAAGCTGTCGAAATCGAACCCCTGCAGGGAGCAATGCAGAGGAGCTAATAAAATATTGCCGATCAAGCGAATCCTCGAAAAATAACTCAAACGACGGGTGCTCAGGCATGCTTGAGAGTCGAGACATAGCTGCACAAAAGCATCTCACGCCTAAAAGACAGCGGAGGCTCTGCAGCTTCAGCATACAAAGTGAGTACAGGGCTGGTTTGAAAGGCCCCTGTAGCGACTCTTATGCCACGATGATGAATGACATTCAATCGACATAATACAGATGGACGTGCCGACGACCAGACAGTGCACCCGCAATCAAGCTTGGATCGGACCAAAGAGCGATAAAGATGCAGAAGTACGGTCCGATCAGCTCCCCAGGATATGCCACTTAAAACACGTAAAAGATTAAGAGAACGGTCACACTTTGCTTTTAAAAAGGAAATGTGCGAAATCCAGCTCAGCTTTCTATCAAAAATCAACCCCAAAAATTTCGCTTCGTCTGCAAACGGAAGTATCCCCGGACCAAGATGGAGAGAGGGCGGAGGGAAAGCCTTCGGGCGCCAGAAATTGATACAGACGGATTTTTCGGCGGAGAAATTAAAGCCGTTGGCGTTACTCCAGGCGTAGAGACGGTCGATACAGCTCTGGGGACGGCGTTCGAGTAGACAAGTCCGCCGTGAGCTGCAATAAATGGCAAAATCGTCAACAAAAAGGGACGATGAAATGCCAGGTGGAATACAATCAACAATGGGGTTGATAGCAATCGCAAAAAGTGTGACACTGAGTACAGAGCCCTGCGGTACACCGTTCTCTTGAATAAAACGACTAGATAAAACCGAGCCCACACGTACACGAAAGACGCGGTCCGTCATAAGCTCCCGAAGAAATATGGGAAGACGACCGCGTAAATTCCATGTGTGAAGTTTACGTAAAATGCCGCCCCTCCAACAAGTGTCATAAGCTTTCTCCAGGTCAAAAAACACAGCCACTGTTTGACACTTTCTCAGAAACCCATTCATAGCATGCGTCCACAGAGAGACCAGATGGTCGACGGTAGAGCGATGGCGACGAAATCCGCACTGAGCGTTCGCTAGAAGTTTCTGAGACTCAAGCCACCACGTCAACCGCCCGTTGATCATGCGCTCAATCACCTTGCAAATGCAACTGGTGAGGGAGATAGGGCGGTAGCTGAAAGGTAGTTGGAGATCCTTCCCAGGCTTAAGGATAGGGACGATGGTGGCTTTGTGCCAAACTGAAGGAAAAACGCCGTCTCGCCAAATACGGTTATAGACCTGTAAGAGAAAGAGTTTACTGTCAACTGAAAGGTGCTTCAACATCAGGACATAAATGCCGTCCGGCCCAGGAGCGGAATGCCTAGAGCAATGGAGAGATGCTCCAGCACCTCCATTGTGAAAAGTTCATTGTAACACTCCTTCATAGCAGACCGAAAATTATAGGTCTCGGAATCCAGCCGGTCGTTGAGAGTGCGAAAGCCGGCGGAATCATGGGCAGAACTGGAAACCGCCTCAAAGGCAGCACCCAGAGTGTTAGCAATGGCAGCCGGATCCACTACGGTGGCATTGGAAACGTGAAGGCCAGACACAGTACAATGCGACACTTTACCGGAGAAGCGACGAAGTTTATCCCGAACAACAGAGGAAGGCGTGAAGCGATTAAAAGACTCGACAAAATGAGTCCAAGAAGCCTTCTTCTTATCCTGAATAATGCGACGAGCCCTGGCGCGCGATTGTTTAAAAGTAACCAAATTATCAGGTTAGGGTGTCGCCGAAACACTCTAAACGCAGTTCTACGGGCACGAACGCGTTCCGACAGTCCTCGTTCCACCACGGAACAGGAATACGCCAAGGGTGAGAGGACGGACGGGGAATGGTGCGTTCGGCGGCAGATAGAAACGTAGACGTAAGGTGCTGCACCATTTGGTAAACCTCGGTGAAGGGCTGGTCGTCAAAATGCACGAGGCTGGAATACAATCTCCAGTCGGCTTTTCTGAATATCCAGGAAGGTACTCTGGAATGCTGGACGTGGTGAGACAACAGAGAAACGATGCAGGGGTAATGGTCGCTAGAGTAGGTGTCAGCGACGACGTTCCACTGCAGACGACTAGCAAGCTGGAGTCAGCAAATGGCAAGGTCCAAGTGAGAAAATGTACCAGAAGAATCAGAAAGAAAATTAGGTTCACCTGTATTGAGGATGGAGAGGTTGAACTGATAAAAAATGTCGGAAAGAAGAGTTCCCCTCGCACAAGCCCTTGGCGAACCCCACAGGGGGTGATGGGCATTAAAATCTCCCAACAGAAGAAATGGTGTTGGGAGAGCGGACAGGAGATCTCGAATGTCCGCGTGAGCGAGGGGAGACGATGGAGGTGAATACACAGAGCAAACGGAAAAGAAAAAGCCGGGTAATTGAAGCCCAACGCAACAGCTTGCATGTCGGACGTAAGAGTGAGTGTTTGAAAATGAACATCGTCACGCACTAATAACATGACACCTCCATGAGCAGGAGTACCCTCATCCGGATCGAGATCGTAGCGAACCGGAGTATACCCTCGGAGATCAAAAGGATCGTGAGGGCGAAGCTTGGTCTCCTGCAAACACACGACCATAGGTGAATGGGAACGCAATAAAAGTTGCAGTTCCGTCCTATGCGATCGTACAGCACGTAAATTCCAGGGGAGGATAGCCATGAAGAAAAGGCATAAACTGTGTACTTAGAAGGGCGGCTCAAAATTACCTTCTGCTTAACCTTTGGGCTCGGGCTTTTGGTATGGAGTTGGTCAGACTCCATAGCCCCCTCGAAGGGAGGGCCCACGCGCTCAGAGCCAGAAGCCGATTCAAGCGCAGAGAATCGGTTCTGTGTGGCAATGGGTGAGGGGCACCGCTGAGCGCAGCTTGTCCCAGGAGCAGCCTGGGACTGCGACCTTCGAGGAGGAGGTGAACTTTTTTTTACCGCGCGCACGCGGAGGGTCTTTCAGAAAATCTTCCCTACGAAGTTTCTGCTTTGATGTCTTTTCAGTGCCTTGCGACTTCATAACCTTAGGACCAGCTTTAGATGGCTTGATAACTGTGCCAGGAATGGACGACCGGATGGTAGTGGCGGTCAATTCAGTCATGGTCCTAGTCTGCGTTTCGGCATCCTTCTGGAGTACAGGCGAGGCAACAACAGAACTAAATGTACCCGATCGCAGGAGCGAAGGTTGGCGCGCGTGGTAACGCCTCCGGGCTTCAGCAACGGAGAGTTTCTCCTTTACCCGGATCTCTTGGATCGCCTTCTCGTCCAAGTACCGCGGACAGTCGGCAAATGAAGCAGAATGAGACCCTTTGCAATTGACGCAGACGGGGACTGATGAACAGGTACCATCGTGTGAGGGCTGACTACAAGAGGCACAGATGGAAACGGCACTCTTGCAGGAGACTTGCGTATGCCCAAAACGTTGGCATTTAAAACAACGCATAGGTCTAGGAATATAGGGCCTCACCGCAATACGTTCGTACCCTGCTGAGATATTCGTAGGCAGATCGACGCCATCAAAAGTTAGAAACAGGTTACGAGTGGGTACCAATACACCGTCGCGTCTAGCCTGCACTCTATGAACTGCTGTCACCTTTTGATCAGAAAGATATTCAACCAGTTAATTGTCCGACATTCCATCGAGGCTATGGGTGGTAACGACGCCTCGACAGGAATTCAAGGTGCGGTGCTTCTCAACATGGATGGGATAACCGTGGAGAAGCGTAGCACGCAACAAGGTCTTAGATTGTTCATTGGACTTGCTTTGTACTAATAATGACCCGTTTCGAAGTCGAGTGCAGGAATGAACCGAACCAGCAATAGAGTCAATGCCCTTCTGTACTAGTAAAGGGTTCACCTTCTCAAATGATTGGCCTTCCTCTGTTCACGTAATTACTAAGTAACAACCAGTTGTTGGTGGTGCAACTTCTGTTGCAATGACTTTTCGGCGCTTGTGATTAATAATGGAGAAAGGGTGCTCCATAGCGAAAGAAATCCTCCACCATTGCAACCGTCTCCGACCTCCGGCACTGACTTCCCGGGCTTTACCCCGGCTTGGGTGAGTGGCCTATCTATACCTATCTCACCCCAGGGTCACACCTCCCAGAACAGAGACAGATGGACCCAATGGCCGTCGGAAGTCAGCAGCTCATGCAATGGCCCCACCCTGCGGGACTGCAGTTGAACAGTGGATACGAACACATACCCTACATGACAACCCCGAGTGGTGGGATGACGGCATTGCCCACTCACCCAGCTGCACACCCAGTGTGCAGGTATCCATCAGGCTGTGTCCACGGAGGTTTAAAATAAAAGGCTAAAATAAATAAAACTGTGTGGGCGTTTCACATGCAAGGTAGGCCAGCGAGGAAAAAAAGGAGATGCGTGAATGGTCGTGGTGCGAAATGGTCGGAAATAGACTAGGGAAGAAAGAAACGATGGCGAGGGGCGACATGAAACAAAATGTAAAGAACGCACGAGAGCCTACCTTGTGTCCCTCGGTCACGAGAATGAACCCATATTGACCGGACATGGATGAAGGGATGAATGGCTCGGTCACCCTGGGTACACCTAACCCGTACTCACAAAAGGTGAGCCCCTGGGGGGTAGGGATGACAAAAAATGTAATTGTTACTTTGCAATAGTTATATAATGATAATGGTCACAAAAGTATTGGTGACAAATAGCAACCAACAGAACTAGAATGTGAATTTTCCGTTTGTGGCTGTTGCTTAAAATAAATAGTGATTTTTATAATCTTTATGTGCTGAATCAAAAATTTTAATTGGTTTACTTCTTTCATGTCAGAAGTTTTTGCAATATCATTTTAAATGTCTTGTACAGTAACATGAATTTCATTACATCTTAATATATAAATTTCTTACATAAAAAAAGAAATATATAAGAAACACATGTTTGAAATATGTATATGGTCATCTGACATGTGTGGCTGGGGTCATTAAAGCACAGACTCGAGAGTAGGTGATCCGTGGTTCAAGTTCAGCGAGGACTGTCCTTCCCAGCTGAGGCTTTTTGCAGGTTTTCCTCGGTCTTCATAAATGATAAATGGTAAATGGCAGGAAGATACCTGAAACTTAGGCCTGGAACGTTTCCTTTCTAAATTTCCTTACCCAATAATCATTTCATTTCATGTATCATCAGTGTTCACTGCCTTTGTTGCCATGCGGTAAGAATAGTGAGGCAGTATTTTAATTCCGGAATAATTTCAATTGTATTATACATTAAGTAAATTCAATAACAGCCCGCCTTGAAACAATATGTATGTAATAATTATTTAAACTGTATGTAACAGTCATTGCAAATGCTTATTTTTATTGTAAACATGTTTTTATAATGTTATTTGAATACATTATATACTTTAATAATGTAAGAGCTGTGAGAATAATAAGTTTTAAGTTGCTAACAATGAGGTAGTAATGAGGTTACCTTGTAGCAATAATGAGTTAAAGAGTTTGAAAAGTTACCAGTCATGATTATATGAAAGATAAGGTAAATTCAGTATTAGTTTAAAATTACCCAATCAATAGCAAGGAAAAAGTTTAAGTAAAATGCAGATATTCTATTGGACTAGAATTAGCCAATCAGAGACTTGAAATACCGAATCTTACGGGTTTTAACCATTGAAAGTTGTTCAGTTGCTGGCAAGCCTTGGTAGTGAACAGATGTAAGATGTGTTCTCTATGTGTGAATCGTAAAATATGTATACGCGCTAAGTGAAAGTATTGAAGATCCTCACAGTTCTTAAAAAGTGTAGTTCTTTATAAAAATGTGCAAGAATTAATAAAAGAAATGAATTTTAAAAACTTAAATTCTATGATGTCTACAATCATTGTCACACCGCACCCTAAGTAAGATATACGTGACTCTACAAACAAGACTGACGCAGCCGAAGCAAATTCAAACATAAATAATATATAGAAGCAGTGTTAATAACAAAGTTAAATATTATAGTATAAAACTTGGAGTGTAATAACAAAAATACAATTTGAAATCAGTTTCTCATACGTAACAGCATATTGCGTAATAACTGTAACTATTACGTAATCAACAAATTCAAACCGATGCCCAAAGCGTGTTCCAGGAACTCCTTAAATGCAACTAAATAAATCTTACATAAAACACAATTACGTAAGCAAATAATCTTCAAGTTAAATAAAAATTATTAATAAACATCTTCAAGTTGGCTTCGCAAGCGTGGAGCTAAATAACAATCAAGTTTTACGTAAAAATATATTACATAAGCACATAACTTCTTCAATAGGCATTACAAAAACAAAACAACACAAAAGGAAAATACTTAGGAGTGTAGTTGTTGTCCTTACTTCACTATTGGATGTATAAATCAGCACAAAGTATTATATATAACATTGCAGCCACTGCTTCTTTGTTGAGTAAGTCCTCCTGCTCCTTTTCCTTTTATGTGTATCTTGACCAGCAATAATCAGCAAAAATATTGATGCGCCAATGTCCGTGGTACCTCATTTCAAACTCCTGTAGATACTTGTGAAATTGTTTGCTTTGCTCTTTGCTTAAAAATGTAGATTTTTAGGGAAATAATCTAGGCGAGAAAATAGGATATGAGATTCATGTTACAACCAAGTTCCTTGCATGCTTTAAGCATGTTAGCCACATGTTTCAGCAGTTAGGATCATATTTGTTACCAAGAAATTTTGAAACAACTTCACTGAAAGATACCCGTTGCTTTCTTCTTTTCATCCATAGTGATTTTAAATGCTGCATGAGACGTCGTTTTCTTATATCAGGACCATTAAATATAACTACTTTAATTTTGCTTCAGACAGAAGTAGAAATTTCTCATACAGTAGAACCCAGATTAAACATTGTAATCGAAGGGGAGGGGTTGACGTTAAATGAAAATGATGGATAATTCATCTTACTTAATACAAACAGTAGGTTTAATAAGCAATTGCATAAAAACTCACTAAACACACAATTCCTGTGCTACATCTTTTGTATATTTAGAAAAATGGCAATAAAGGTGATGATTGTCCATGGGGCAGGACTACAGGATAAGAGGCAACATACTTTTGCTCTGTGAAACCAATACCAGTGCATGAAGTTACTCACTTGTATCCTTTTTTTGTAAATTTTGTTGGTTGCTAGGTGACAACAGTACATACATTATGATCACTACTATTGTCTGATTGCATCACCACTTCATGCTTTAAAACCAAAACTTCAGTAATAAAGAGCTGAAGGCACCAGAAGAACCTTTTGACTAGAGTGCATGTTCATTCTGTATTCAATTTGTTACATTGTTGCCATGTTCACGATATAACATAGACTTTTGTTCCATTATTTTTAGAGTGCCTTTGCTTGAGAACTTTCGGAATACTGAAGCCATCTGTTGATATACAACATGTTCAAACTGGCTGGAAATATATATTCAGGACACATCATAGATGTTTGTTTTGTAAGTAATTAAACTTTCGCAAAACGTACAATAGAAATACATATGTAGTAGGTTTAACCTCCAATTACAACTTGAGTTCAACCATGAGGTGTGCATGTTGTTGCCACATGTACAGCCGCATTCATAAAAAAAAAAAAAAAAAAAAAAAAAAAATCTACGGACAGGGAATTTTCATTCTAGAACACTAAAATGATGATGGTTAATGAGCCAATCAGTTAACCAAGTGACAGATAATTCAGGTTTTACCGTATTATGTACTTGGAATAATCTCCTTCCTTATTATGAATTTAAAAAAGATATCCTACTACTCATGCATTCCTTCATTAAAGGAGTTTGCAACTTTGCAATAGTTTACTTTCTAAAACCTTACAGCATACAAGATGAGGTTCACCTGGTCCATTCTCACTTAGTTCCCAATTATCAAATCTGTAACATGCACTATGTGATCAATAGTATCCGGACATCCCCACAAACATACGTTTATCATCTTAGGTGCATTGTGCTGCCACCTACTGCCTGGTACTCATTATCTGCGACCTCAGTTGTCATTAGAGATCGTGAAACAGCAGAATGGGACGCTCCATGGAACTCACGGACTTCGAACGTGGTCAGATGATTGGGTGTCACTTGTGTCAGAAGTCTGTATGTGAGATTTCCACACTCCTAAACATCCCTAGGTCCACTGATGTGATAGTGAAGTGGAAACATGATGGGACATGTACAGCACAAAAGCGTACAGGCCGACCTTGTCTGTTCACTAACAGAGACTGCCGACATTTGAAGAGGGTCCTAAAGAGTAATAGGCAGACATCTATCCAGACCATCACACAGGAATTCCAAACTGCATCAGGATCCACTCCAAGTACTATGACAGGCGTGAGGTGAGAAGCTTTGGATTCCATGGTCGAGCGGCTGCTCATAAGCCACACATCATGCAGGAAAATGTCAAACGATGCCTGCTTGGTGTAAGGAGCATCAACATTACACGATTGAACAGTGGCAAAACATTGTGTGGAGTGATGAATCACGGTACACAATGTGGCAATCCGATGGCAGGGTGTGGGTATGGCAAATGCCTGGTGAACGTCATCTGTCAGTGTGTGTAGTGCCAACAGTGAAATTCGGAGGTGGTGGTGTTATGGTGTGGTCGTGTTTTTCCTGGAGGGGGCTTGCACCCCTTGTTGTTTTGCATGGCACGATCACAGCGCAGACCTACATTGATATTTTAAGCACCTTCTTGCTTGCTACTGTTGAACAGCAATTCAGGGATGGCGATTGCATCTTTCAACATGACTGATCACCTGTTTATACTGCACGGGCTGTGGCAGAGTGGTTACACGACAATAACATCCCCATAATGGACTGGCCTGCACAGAGTCCTGACTTGAATCCTATAGAACACCTGTGGGATGTTTTGGAACGCTGATTTCGTGCCAGGCCTCACTGACCTACATCGATACCTCTCCTCAGTTCCGCACTCCGTGAAGAATGGGCTGCCATTCCCCAAGAAACCTTCTAGCACCTGATTGAAAGTATGCCTGCGAGAGTGAATGCTGTCATCAAGGCTAAGGGTGGGCCAACACCATATTGACTTCCAGCATTACCGATGGAGGGCGCCACAAACTTGTACGTCATTTTCAGCCAGGTGTCTGGATACTTTTGATCACGTAGTTTATCAGTCCATAGCATTGGTAGTTTCATCAATAGAAGCCCATATGTTTGTATTTCTTGTCATTTCGAATTTCATCTAAAATCTCCTTTGTAAAATAAATTATAGTAAATTGTTTATTCTGATGTAACAAGTGTTACCTGCATTTACAAAATTACACCCTACATATTTTCAAATAATATGAGGTTATATAGTAAATAGTTTTAATAGTGCACTTTACACATACCTTAGCATGGGATTTTGGAAGATAATTTTTCCTTAAGGTCTGGGATATCATGCTTTGTGTTCTTCTCTAAAAATAATTTCGTAACATATTTGCCACTTTTTCAAACTCTTTGTTTACTCCCATTAAAACATCACATAAATACATAAAAAATGGATTTTTCAGAAGGCTTAGCTGGTGAATTAGTATTGAAAGATAACACAGTTTGCATTTTTGTTTCTTTTTGTTATTTCATCTTTGCAAAATTTGAAGCAAATGCTATGTTGTTACATGCTGATCAACTTGAAACTTCTTGGTACATTTTGCAAAATATATGTTTATGTGCATGTGGCTTTTCGAGGAATAGTTAAGGTTTAATTATGAGTATGGTGCAATAAGAATTATTTTAAATAAACTATACAAAAGTAAAATACATATCTATAAATACTTACATTCTTATTACAGCAATTGTAATACAATACATCACTGTTTTTCTTAAGAAATTCCTTACCCTCAATCCATTTAGACACAAGTTCTCTTCTTGCACTTCTAAAGGGAACCATAACAACACTTCACTGTTTGTTGCAAATCTATACTAAATGCAGATTTTCTTTTCTTTAAATACTATGGCCTTGATGAGCTAAGGTAGGGGGTTGGAAGTAGCAATGTAAGAAGCATTAGTTATTAGTGGGAAGTCCAAAGATGTTACTGTAATTCGGGTGCTAAGGATCCCAGGAAACCATTAGCTTTCGTTTACTCATCTGTCATCTCAGTAGACAAAATATTGTGAAAGTACCAGATTCCAAGAAATAAGATTCATAAAAGGCCAATACTTAGCACATTAACATAGTAGGTACATGCTCTAAAGTCAGAACAAAAAGATATACTATGCAATATGAAAGTCCACGCATGTGCATTATGTATCAATTTATTCCCAAAAAGGCCAAAACATGCAAACATGCATAGAAAAAATATGGTTATTTGGAATCAAGAAGTCATAAATAGAATATTTGCAACTGATAAATGTAATCAACTTATATAAAAACATACTTTTGCATGGAAATCTGGCCTCCAGTCATCACATAACATGTGTATAAGTACTTGTTATCATCTATAACTCAAGTGTAAAGTTGCATTGCTTTGAGATTGTTATTCAAGGAGGTTAAAAGTGCATGAGTTCTACCACATTATCTGCAATCATTACTATTGGCAGAATCCATGGGTATCTTAAACATTGTAGCTGTAGTTCTGATAAGATGAAACTGTTATCTCAGAAAGAAGTTCTATGCATATATGACAGGTTTTGAGGGTTGAATATTAAAAAGTTCTGACACTTCATTGGCATGAACAGATGTTCACTGAATATCACTACTGGCCTTGTCATGCTTGTCTGTCTCATTCTCCATATGCTACAGGAAAGGCAAACTTATGGGTAAATAACTTTAGCCGCTCAGGGAGAAGGCAATGTGGAGGAATACAGCTTGGTGTACATTTAGAGTGAGCTGAGAAGAAATGGGACTTTGTGCAAGTTTATCTGGTGATCATATATCTGCCATTATAATCAAGATGTTAGTAGAGTAAGAGGAACTTCTTTGTAATAGCGTTTGTATTACGATCTTCGGTTAAAAGCTGAGGTTTACTAACCAATGATTATTGCCAACTGTTGGTTAAATTGAGTGCACTATATTACAAATGCTAGTTAACCTGGAGTTTGTTAACAAATTGGTATGGTTGGCAACAATTTTGTGCACGACTTCACGCCACCTAGGTGGAAAATTGTGGCATCAATACATTCTATTGTCATTTTCTTGAGCCTGCTGTCCAAGTTTTCTGTATAATAAACTCTATACCTTTTATTAAATTAGTGTGGTGGCTTTCGTGATTATAGATCATTTCAGATAGCTTGATATTAGGCCGGATGCAGTCAGGAACATAATGAAGCATACTCAATGTTAATATGATGATGTACAGGTTAGGTAGCGGTTTATTTCTAAACATTAAGCTACATGTATAAAGGTTGCCATTAGTTTAGCTTGTCCATGTGGATTTTGAATAGGCTAGGTAAATTTGGTATGTTTTAAAAAATGATGTTTTGCCATTAATATAGTTTTTGGAGGTAGTGTACAACAGGAATTCTAACATAGTTTGAAAATAGTTTAAGACATTTTGAAATTTTAGGTTATATGGGGCTTCACTCAAAATAGTTCATTTAGGTTAATGGGAAAATAGATCTAGCATATATAGGAACACGGTAAATTTTCACTGTAGTGGAGAAAGATGGAGTCAGTCTTGATTCTAACATACCCAACATGTATTTTATTAATGTTACTATTAAAATATTTGGAACATAATAGGGGAGGAATTAAATGTTATATGTAATGTACAAGTGTTCTACTTATTTTATTTCTACTAGTGTTTCATGGTATGGAGGTATTAGTCTCAAGGCTTACTCTCCTATGCTAAAATTTGTGCACATTATATTTAAAAAATAGTATCAGCAAGTGTGTTGAGTTAAAGAATGGCCATAAACTCAGGAAATGATTGTAATGCTGCTAGAAACTATTACTGAGCATAAGTGTGGAATAAAATATTGTCATAATACAATTTTCTTTAACCTGGCTCATTTTTCAATTTTCTCATCCAGCTCCTCGAACTTATTTTTCTGAGATCTTATTCCTATTATATAAATAATGTCTCAGGATTTCATTTTCAGCTTCGCTACAAAAGAAATAATGTAGGGCTTTAGCAAGATTAAAACATTTCAGAGTATTGCTGTTAACATGCTCTAGGTAGGGCGAAAATATTAATTTAAATGATTACATTTACAGTAAAAACCCAAAATGGAAAGCCTACAATATGAAGGATTTTACCATTAATATACTCGTGTAGATTAGTGTGGAAATATATGGGGAGATTTTGGAGTATGAACACTAGAACACTAGGAGGGGTCAATTTGACCCCTACTAGAACCTAATCTCTACTTTGAGTAGAAAAAATTCAACACAATTTCCTTTTGTAACTTTTATTCATTTTATGTGCTCACTACACTCACCAAAAATGAGTAGTTTCCTCACGTTCAGATCTGACCTATTATGACATTTACCTCAAATGCCTGGAGGAGTCATGCTGACCTCTTTATGTAGTACTGTGCTTTTTGTATATTTCACAACTAAATGCACTTTATTTGATATCAATGACAAGTCAATTTCTATCAACAGTTACAAATTATAGCAACAATGCCCTTTCACCAGATATCCCATTCCTTGTTCAATTTAGCTGTAAGCAGGAAGATGCACTGAAAAGTAGCAAAACCTTATAAGAAGAAGAAAAATTATGATAATAGATGCCCCTTACGAGAAGATGAAATAGTTGCAGAACTAATTACTGTTCTTGATAACTCAAGGCAGCGGAGTATTATTTTTGGATTTCTCAGATGATGAAATATCACAGAATATTAGATGTTCTGTGGAATCTTCAAATGAAGAAAAAGTAGCTGCAGAAGTGAATATAAATAAGTCAGGAAAGAATGGTAATTCATCTATTATTATTAAATTTTCTAACTTATAATGTCAATAAGTCAGGCCATACAAAGGGTTTTATTCGTCATAGTGTTTCGAGTATTCAATTTGTGATGCCTTTCAACACAGAACATCCTGAAAGCAACAGCTGGGCCCACCCCTCATGCTAGGAAAAATTCATGTCATAATAGTGTAGCAAATGATTGACATTTATTTATAGACAAAAATATTCTGCACCACATTCAGAAATGCTTCATATGCTTGGTAATAAACTCTGGAATATGGCCAGCTAGATGCATTTAGAGCAATGATTTATGCATGTGGTGTTAGCGGTTGCAGAAATGTTGAACTCCACTGCTTATGGTTAGAATCATGGGGAGTACCATTTTGTAAGGAGACTATGAGTAGAGAAAGATTTTATGAAATTATGAAAAAATTCTAGGTTTGATTTGAAGTCAATAGGTTTTCTATGTTTGAAAAAACACAGGTTTACTATGGTGTCTGGTGTTTGGGAAATATTTATAGAAAATTGTATCAGCAGCTATAAACCTGGACCAAATATTATTATTGATGAGCAACTCTTCCCCACTAAGACTAGATACCTTTTCACTAAATTCATGGCTTCAAAACCTGATAAGTTTGGCCAAAAATTCTGCCTGGCCATACATGTGGATTCAAAACATCTACTAAATGAGTTTTAAGATCTTGGCCAAGTAGTATTCAGTCAATGCCTCATGTAGAAGATTGCCAATACATACACTTTAAAAAGGTTCTTGATTTGGTGGGAATAAATGCTGTACTGATATACAAAGCTGTCTCAGGCAGAAAAATTTCACACAAATAATTCCTGCAACAATTCACAGAGGAGCTTATATCTGACCACATGATAGAGAAATATGCATAATGAGTTTGAACTTCCTTAAGCATAGAAAATGCCAGATAAAAGAACTGTGCAAAGGAAGCAAAACTACAACTAAGTGCTATAGATGCGACAAAATGGTTTATGGAAAGTGTGCAGCAAATGTGCAGTAACAAGTCAGTTGGAATAAATTTTCATAAGATATAGTAAGCTGTAAATATTGTTCACTGTAATGAATAAAATTTATAATGCATGCCATCTGTTCAGGACCAGCTCCAGCAGTTTAACCACCCCATGTGATAATTGCAAGTGCTGTCCCCCTCGCGTTTCAGACATAACTAATTTTTATCCACAATGTCAGTCCTCCATGATTACATATTTTCACACAAAGTAAATGTATTTATTTCTTTGCAGTGGTAATCAGTAAATAAAACACATGAAGAAAGAATGAGATTATTCTGAGTGAAAGATAAAAACATGCACAGTCATACAATAAAAGTGTTGAATATTTTGGGTTTATCCCTTCATCAAGATATTAAATGACTGAAAACACACACCAAATGAAAACCCATTTGACAGTCGACTACACTGGTTAATAATCCACAGCATATTTGGGCCTGGACTTGTTTTCATTTATGAGCGACAGAAGATTGTATGTAATGTAATGTAATGTATGTATGTATGTTTTTATTCACCGAGAGAATTTTCTTACAAATTTATGGCTTCGTCAAGATTTAAGTAATATAGGAGGAATATATACAGGAAATATACATTTTACAGTGTTATATACAGAGAATTACATATTAATTAATGAATAATAATAATAATAATAATAATAATAATAATAATAATAATAATAATAATAATAGTAACAGTAGGTTAACTTATTAGTTTTTGAAGTATTCAAAAAACTCTTCCATACTATAAAAAGTTTGCATAATTATAAAAATTTTAACATTGTGTCTAAACTTAATTTGATTACAAACATTTACCTTATTTGTAATGAGGTTGCACATTTGTATGCCCTTATGCAGTATTGAGTTGGCCTTTTTCGATGTTCTGGCTGTCTGTAAGTGTATTTTATTACTGTTTCTAGTGGAATGTTCATGTACAGTGTTGTTCATATTGAATAGATGAATGTTGTTCCTTATAAAGCATACAGTTTCTAATATATACAGACTCGGTAGAGTAAGAATATTATGTTGACGGAAGTGTGGTTTACATGATGTCATCCTACTAAGGTTTAGCATTAGCCTGATTATTTTTTTCTGTAGTATGAAAAGAGTGCTTATTTCACTGCCAGATCCCCAAATAAATATACCATAGGCAAGTGCAGATTGCATTAAAGAGAAGTATATCATTTTTAGTATTTTTTGGTTACAAATGCCTTTTAAAACAGATATTACATAGTGTGCTCTATTTATTCTTGTTGTAACATTCTTAATATGACTTTTCCAATTTAGGAGTTTATCAATTGTGATTCACAAGACTTTTGTTTCAGAGACATACTGTATGGTTTCATTATTGTATACAATTTTTGGTCCTACTGATTTACTGCCTCTATTAGATTGTGTAATGCACATACAGTGAGATTTTTTCCCATTTAATATTAATTTATTTGTAGTTAGCCATTTTGCCATATTAGTCATTACATCATCAGCTTGACTTTGCAGGTTGGTGCATGTATTACCCTGGACAATAAGATTGGTATCATTAGCATATAATATAGTCTCAGCATGTGGTATATTGACAGGCAGATCATTAATGTATACTAAAAAGAGTAAAGGTCCGAGATTAGAGCCTTGGGGAACTCCACATCTAACTATCTTTGTCTCAGAATTTACATGGCTGATGCAACCATTTATTACTGTAACCTGTCGTCTGTTAGTTAAGTAAGACTTGAACCACTTATAAGCTACCCCACGTATTCCATAGGCTTCTAATTTTGACAGTAATATAGCATGGTCAACTAAATCAAATGCCTTGCTCAAGTCCATAAATATACCAACTTTGAGCATCAATTCCTTCCAATGTCCCCTTTATGAATGCATAGAAGGCATTTAGTATGGATTTGTTTTTTCTGAAGCCATTTTGTTTATCAGTAAATGCATATTTTTCCAAGAAGGGAGCAATTCTGTTGTACATAACTGTTTCCAGAATTTTAGAAAACCCAGACTGAATAGCAATAGGCCTATAATTATCAACAATACTTACATCATCTTTTTTATATACAGGGACAATTTTTGCCAGCTTCAATTTATTAGGAAATAGCCCAGTTGAGAGGGAGGTATCACATATATCCTGTATGGGATTAACAATACTGTCCTTACATAATTTAATTACACACTCAGGTACCTCGTCAAATCCTGCAGAGTAGTTATTCTTTTTTGAGTTAATTATTTTAATTATTTCATCATGCGTAAATAGCCTAAGAAAAATGGTTTTTTTCATTTCTGTCTAGTTTAGCACATGGACTATTACTATTATTTTGTTGCAGTAATGATACTCTATCACCAACAGTAATAAAATGGTCATTAAAGATATTAGCAACTTCTGTTGGATTCTTAACGATGGTATTATCAATTTTTAACGAGATTTTATTATCGTGGCATACTTCAGAACTGGAGGTTTCTCTTTTTACTATATCCCATAATGTTTTGTTTTTATTTGATGAGTTACTAATGCATGCATCAACATTACTGCTTTGCTGTTTCTCCTTTCTTGCAGATACCAATTTCTCCTCCATTGTTCACTGGTGGGTTCGTTTTCTTTATACAGTACGCTAAATCGGTTCGTAGTTGTTATTGCACTAACACGTTGATCATCTGGTAGGTCAACCACTTTGTTTTTCTTCTTGCGACTGTAGTGTAAGTTTCTTTTTCGGTCTGATGTTGGATTTCGTTTTTTAACTCTACATTTTCTTGTTTCAGTGCTGCGATCTCTATTTGTACTTGTTTTCTCTCTTGTTTCAGTGATATGATTTCTTCTTGTGCTTGTTTTAAGTCTTTGTTCAACATATCAACGATTATTTGTAGTGACGCTATCACCTCTGACTCGCGTGATGCTGTGCGCGTTGTTTGTGCCATAAATTTATTTTGATTATACAGTAGGAATGATGGTTCTGTGCCGGTGAAGGCTTGATGCGTACTGGTTATCTGTACAGTGAGCGAGCCTCCAATTCTCGGGCATGCGCAGTAAGTGCCATCGCTTCAGTCTAGCGGCAGCAATAGTTCGAGTAATGTCTTTCTTGTCAGCCGTCTGTTGATGCGACCTTGAACGTTGTGTTTTTAAATTAGTCACTATATGTTTCTGTAGGGGCGTCATTTCAGTTTCTGCATTGGGGGGCCAAGATTGCTTGGAGCAGTTTCACAAATGTTCATGTGGATTGTAACGATATATATAATGTTTTATTTCTTAAATGTGAAATATTGCTATTAATAGTACAATTGTAATGTTTCATTTGGTAGAGCAATAATGTTGCTCGTAACCTAGGGGAGGGGGCCAATTGACCCCCAGCTCCCCTAAATGACACCCCTGTGTTTCTGTAATTAAACTTGGATTGCACATAGTTATTGTGTATTTTGGCGTGTTTATTAGAGGTTCTTGTATTCTGCAACGTTTTATGTAAAAATAACAAAGGTTAATATAACACAAAATGATGGGGATAAATACAAAGAAATCGCTAATGGAAAAACTAATTCCTACCTTGCCTCTCAGATCTGTCTTGGTGATGCATAACGCACCGTACCATAGTGTGCAGTTGGAAAAGGCCCCATCGCCTCATACCAAAATACGATGCAGAACGTGCCCCATTCTATGAAAGGATACTAAGTTTGGAGCTTTACAACCTAAGTAAGGGTCGAAACCTATTCCGAAAATTTACGTTGATAGTTTGTAGGCCATGCACACAATGTTCTCCGATTACCGCCCTAGTCTTCGGGGCTTACTCGAGTAGAACTCATCTGGGCTGATATAAAGCAATGGGTAGCTTGGTAGAACACCCTTTTAAACTACATGATGTTATTGATTAAGCTTAGCTAACATGTTGAGGGCATTAGCATAGAAAAGTGGGAAAATGCCTCTCAACACATTAAGTAGGAAGACAAATACATTGAAGAACAAGGCCTGTTTGAAAATGTCTTAGAAGGTTCTGTAATCCAGGTTAGGAAATATAGTGACAGCGAACTAGAAGAAGACTGATGACGATGAAAGGGAAAGTATTGCAGAAGAAAACAACGGTGGTGATATGTCTGATGTAGAGTGTTTATCACACTAATAAAGCCCCTGTTAGTTTACGACAATACATTTCCATGACAAGGTTTGTGTATAATGTGTAAATATAAAAGAATGATAGAGCAATCTGATAATGTGAGAATAAACCAGTCAATGTAATGGTGTCGTGTTGTATGTTTATGTCGTAAGCAAAGTCCCACGTCTTCCAGCAGGCCGACAGACAGACAGAGAGCTGCCTGGCGTTAGACATAGACTCTCTTCAGTGCGCGAGGAAACAAGGTCACCGGCACAGAACCATCGATCCTACTGTACTTTGCCTCATGGCTTCGGATCTCATTGTCTTCATTTATACAGATTCCTGTATCACAAATTGATATGCCACTCACTTCATTTAACACTTTTCCGCCATTTTTTCCATTATTCTCGCACTTTTTTTGTAACATGCTACAGGTTACCACTTTACATGTCGCCATCTTGTAAAAGTACGTTCCCCTTATTTCATTCTAATGTTACATGCCACATTATGCGAGTGAGCCACTCTACCATTTATACTTAAGTGTTACTGTTAGTGTGTGCTTATTCATTTGGAATGTGTGATATGCGGCATCTGAAGAAATGATCATGGTTAATATCTTGGGTAGCGATTAGGGTACTAACTTGGAGGTAAATGGCGTACCTTTGGCCTTGATTGATAGTCAATAGCGATTTCAAGGCAAAATGTTAGAGCAACATTTATACAACATAAGGAAAGACAAAGCAATTAGACTTCCGAAAGAGTAATTTCCAGGTTTGGGATGATGGTGAATTTTATACATGTTATTAAGATTGTCAAAAGTTGTACTGGTTTCTTTAAGTTCTATTACATATCTGCTGCATAATACCTCCAGTATTATCCTTAGACATAATTTGCATATCGTTTTACTTTCTTTTTCTATTTGTTTGTTTTTGTTTAATGTGAGTGACACTAATGTTTGGTTTAATAAATAATGTAACTAATATTAACCCAATGTTCATGTGTCTAGCCTATTTTGCAAGTAACGTTTACAAAATAACAGCAAAATTTAACCTTATACGCCAAAATGTGCTATTTTTCTACTCACCTATAGGCTGAAAACAAAAATCCACATAAATTAATACTCTGAAATCACCCAACATATTTCCTCAATAATCTAAAACAGTGTATTAACACCAAAATCCTACTTAACATAGGCTTTCCATATTTTACTTGTTTGTGGGGGTTTTCTTCTAAACTTAAGCATTCATTAATATCGTCATTCACACCACACAGAGCATGTTAACAGCAAAACCTATACAATTTAATGTTCTGAAATGTTTTAATCTAGCAAAAGCCCTACATTATTTCTTTTGTAGTGATACCAAGGTCTCAGAAAAATAAACTTGAGGAGAGGGATGAAGAAATTGGGAAATGATTCAGATTAATGAAAACTGCACTACTGCTCTATTCTGTATCACACTTATGCTCTGTAATAATTTGTGGCAGCATCAGAACCTCTTCCTGAGTTTATGGTCTTTTTTTTTTTTTTTAACTCAATACACTTGTCAAAACTGTTTCATAAATGTAACCATCACAAATTTCAATGTAGTAGAGTAAGCCATATGACTAATACCTCTGTGCCATCAAGCATCTGGTAGGAATAAAATAGTACAATACTAATGTATATCAGATAATCCATTGCATTCCTACTATAATCAGTTTTGAATGTTTTAGCAGCAGCACTAATACAATACATGTTAGCGTATGTTATAGTCAAGAGAGACTCCAGCATTCTCCACCACCAATGCATTCTTATATTATATATCTATTTTTCCATTAACCTAAATCATACTGAGAGTGAAATCCCACATAACCTTATACCCTAACTTATCCTATCTTAGACTACCTAACAGAAATATATTAATGACAAATCATTTGTTTTTAAACATGCCAAAACACACTTAACCTATTCCAATGCGAAATAAACTAACGGCATAACCTTTAGAAATGTGCTGCTACCTAACCTATATAAATAGTAATATTAATAACAAGTATGCCTTGTTATGTTCCTGAATGCATCCAGCCATAAGAAATGATCCATATTAATCATGAAATTCCTTAAACTAATTTAATACACACTTTAAATTTTGTTATACACAGAAATCAGATGGTGAACTCAAGAAAATTACAGCAGAAAGCTTATTTTAAAGATCTAATGTTACAAGTTTCCACCCAGATAGTGTGAAATTGTGCACAAAATGTTGCCAACCATACCAAATTGTTAACAAAGTCCAGATTAACTACCCTACCTTACGTTCATAATACGGGGCACTTCGTTTGATCAATAGGTAGCAATAACTACAAGCTAGAAAACTTCATCTTTTAGCCGGAGATTGTAATACAAGCCTTTAGGGCTACAATATTGGATCTTTCGAGTATTACTTTTATCTTATTTATTGTCGTGAAATCAAATCCGAGATCATGGAGGACCTTATTCAAAGAGCTGAAGGCTTTCCTGAAATAGCTCTGCTTCTTTAAGTGAAAAAATAAGTTTGCATGTGGTAGGATGCTCTTTTGGGTGCAGTAGCCATAGATATGTCTTCTTATTGCATTTAATTCAAAGTTTTCCAATCTAGCTTCTCTGGAGTTAAAAGCAGTAGTTACTAACAAAGTAAGTTAACAACACAAGAAGAAGTATCTGAACACACAAACAGCGACTTTAAGGATACCCCAAGGGAGATAACTGACCTGAGAGGTTTGAGTCACCAATGTAAGCAAATAAACTAAGGAATAAGGCTTGAAACACTCCTGTTTATAAACATGATGTTTATTATTGAACACCTGACGTGCACAGGATATTTTTATGAGATCATTAATGATGGTTGGCATCCAAATCACTCTGGAGCTTCATTTGTCACCAGTTTCATAACAAACTCTCCAGAAAATCACTAGAGTTTAAACCTGATTTGTAATTCTGTCATATTTTCACATATCTTGTTCATATTTTAAGATTCTGCCGCCCTGGGCGGTGGCATGGCTCGACCCACCTCTTGAGCAGCCTTGCATCTGCTTAGCAGTTTCCAAATTGGACAATGTAGCAAAAGTTTTATGAAAATCTGTTTTTATGGAAATATATCCACATATAATACATATAGAAACATTTGTTGTGTTCAGTATGCTGGTGTATCTTTTACCAGAACTAGTTGATCTTGCGCTGCAAATTCCAGTGTTTGTTAAGGAAATGTTTAGAATAATGTTGTAATGATATACGTATAGGTTATACAACAAAGGAGGATACTTTGTGCACTAGGACCTACATAGATCTATTGTGGCTACCACCCCTCCACCCGAGGAGGAAGGGATGAAGTGAAGGAACCACAGGAGGCTACAGGCCAAGGCAGACAGGTCACAGAGACATGCAAAAGTCCAGGTTCAAAGATTCGTCCCACTGCTGGAGCTACCCAGAGAGGGTGATGAATGACCCATTGACTAAGCAGCCTTCTAATGTCAACAGGGAGTACTCTTTTCTTTGAGCAAGTTTCCATACCATCTATCTGGGACCACCATATGCCACAAAACCTAGAAGCACACCTGAAAGATGAGAAGGAAATGGAACAAATGGGAAATGATGGAAAGGAAATTGTGGTTGATGAGAAATCACCCCAGCATTCACCTACCAACAGGAAAACCACAAAAAACCCAAGGTCAGAGGGGGCAGTTTGAAGGGAATCAAACTCAGGACCTCCAGAATGCAAGTATCACATGTTACTGCAGAGCCACCTTGCTTGGTATGTTAACAATAATTCCTTAGAATAAAGTGATTGTAATGTTCAAACATTGTATTTTATTGCTAGGGGTCAAGCTGACCCCTTTCAGGCATTCTAGTATGTAAGAAACATCAGTTATGCTAGTGTTAACTTATATGGATTTTTGCTTTTGACTTCCTATAGGTTAGCTGGAAAATAGGACATTTTTGAATATAAGGTTAAAGTTTCACTGTTGATTTACCTTGTAAAGCTAACCTACAAAATAGGTTAGATGGTTTTACAAATATTGGGTTAATATTAGTTGCATTACATTTAAGCAAATATCATTGCCATGCACATTAAAAAAAGAAACAAAGTTAAATGACAAGCACACTATATCTAAGAATAATGCTGGACGTATTATGTAATAGAAAACAAAGCAACCAGTGCAACCTTCAATAAACTTATAATGCTTACAAAATTCTTCCTCATCCCAAACTTGGAAATTATTCTTTCGAAATGTAATTATTATAATTTTCCTCCTAGCATATAAATTCTGATAGAATATTTTGTCTTGGAATGGCTATTGGCTATCAAGCAAGGGAGAAAGGTATATGCCATTTTTGTATGGTTACCTCCAAGTTAGTAACCTAAGTGCTACCCAAAGTGGTGGTTAGTTAACTGCTAAGAATAATTCCCAGTTAGCTGTTAACCAAAGGCTGTAATATGAAAATTTGATGCTGACTTCCAATTAGCATCTAACTAGAACCTTAACTGGAGATCACAATACAGGCCCACAGAGACATAGCTGCAGTGATTGTTACTGGTAACTTGAGCTAAACCTGTATTAACACTGTTTATATTATGCATTGTTACATTTAACCATTACTGGTAACTGAAACATATAATAACTGCAAAGGTCACAACCATTAAGCCACTAATAATGTAACCCTTAATTACTATCATTACTTACAATTTTTAACCAGCTGAATCAGGGTAGTTATAATTTTAACAATAAAATAACTTTGTCACAACCCTATTTCAAAGTAATTTTGTGACGAAAAAGAATCATAAACCAGTGTTTATTGCACTATTGCAATTCCCCTACCATTTCTCCATTCACATATATCAAATTTATGGAAACTTGTCATTATAGAAGTAACATGGTTCCACAACTTACTGACTGCCTATGGTATGGTTTGTTTTAAAAATATTAGGAGTGCTAAATCAGCTGTGAAGAGTGAGAATGCATGTCACGAGAGCTCAAGGTATTTAAGGAAGAATTGGCCTTTTAGCAACTTGAAAAGCTATCAAATTAACAAGGGAAGCAAAGAAGAGATGGTGAATATCTTAACCCTATTGAGTGTAATTGGCCTGCTACTAATTATTATTGGAAGGGTAGAAATCAATCCAGAGCCTGAGGGTAAACAAGAAGCTTTGGAAGAAATTTTAAAAAAATTAATTAGTTATAATTTTAACAATAAAATAACTTTGTCACAGCCCTATTTCAAAGTAATTTTGTGATGAAAAAGAATCATAAACCAGTGTTTATTGCACTATTGCAATTCCCCTAACATTTCTCCATTCACATGTATCAAATTTATGGAAACTTGTCATTATAGAAGTAACATGGATCCACAACTTACTGACTGCCTATGGTATGGTTTGTTTTAAAAATATTAGGAGTGCTAAATCAGCTGTGAAGAGTGAGAATGCATGTCACGAGAGCTCAGGTATTTAAGGAAGAATTGGGCCTTTTAGCAACTTGAAAAGCTATCAAATTAACAAGGGAAGCAAAGAAGAGATGGTGAATATCTTAACCCTATTGAGTGTAATTGGCCTGCTACTAATTATTATTGGAAGGGTAGAAATCAATCCAGAGCCTAAGGGTAACCAAGAAGCTTTGGAAGAAATTTTAAAAAAATATGCATGGGATGGAAGGAGGACTGGGAAATAAAATGAGTAATCTAGAAAGAGAGATTAAAGAAGAGATAAGAGTGGAATTACAGCACATGAAGACATAAGTCCAGGATACCAAAAGGATGGACGGAAACTCTGGAGGATAACATAGGAGATTCAATCTAGTGATATCAAGCATGCAGGAAAAAAAAGGGATGTGGCCCATAAAGGAGGTGAAAGAGATCTTAGAAGTAAATTAGAGTTGTGAGTTAACAGATTGAGAGATCGCAGAAGCTTTTCAAGTCTGCAAGCAAGGAGGAAGAAGGGTGATTGTTAGAGTTGTATCCACACAGACGATCTATGGAATATTTAAAAAATCAAAGAAACTAAAAGCAAGAGACATTTTTTATGATCTTTAGATTCAGCAGAAAGCCCTGAAACAAGAATTTGTGCAATGAATGAAGCAGGTCAGAGGAAAGCAAGTTTATATTATTAATTTACATTTATACATCAATTATCAAACACCCAAGGAAGAAAACAAACTAAGGAGCATCTAGCAGAGATAAATGAAAATGTCTACGCAGAGTGAGAACTCAGGAAGTCCAAAGGCTGGTGCTGCATGTGAGGGTTCTATGGAGATGATGATTAATAGGCCAACGCTTGAATGAGTCACAGTAAATGGTCAAAGTTAAGTGAGAGAAGTAATGATGTCCCCATTGTGGAAGGTCATACCAGATTAGAAACTTATTAATGAGATGCAACAGCTGGCTGGAAGAAGTGGGTCTAGCCTGACAGACAGCCAGGAAGAAATGATTGGAGAATCTGCAGCATCGAATGTCATTTTGATGCCTAGGAGGAGTACCCTTCAGCTATCATAAGTGAATAATGATACTGAGAATGCAACAGAAGGAAGAAAGGGAAAGCAATGAACCAAGAAGAATGTTAAGGAATAGGAGTGGATTACAAACATTTAAATTTCGATCCTGTTTCCAATAGTAAATAACGGGAGGGGAGAGGGTCATAAAACTAGGCTCTTTAGAATTGTGAGGGTTTGTTTAAGGCTCTGAGTTACAGGCATATTGGCAAAATTTTGCTAAAAGGCCAGTTGTTAGCAGTAGTTGAAACATGGGTAGAGGATGAGCAACCATGAGTTCAAGGCTTTGAATTGGAGGAGGAAGAGTGAGAAAGGTAGGGCTTCTGGAGGATTAGGTTTGGTGAGTAAAGATTTAAAACGTGAAGTGAAGGGGAAAACATCAGAAGTTAGTGGCTTAATGTAGGTCTTTATTCAAGATTAGGATTTGAGTCTGGGTATCATTTATGGCCCCCAAGGAGCTCAAAGTTCTATAATCCAGAATTTTTTCAGCATTAGAAGGGGAATCAAACAGGATGATAGAGGATCATTCTAAAAGGAATATGTGTTAGGTGGAGACTTCAATGCTAGGATTGGGGAGTTCAAAATTGTTGAGTTGAACATCTGCGGGGCGGTGGAGGGAAGAGAAAATAATGAAGGGTGGCCGAGATACAGTAAGGACAAAACTGCAAATGAGGAAGGTATTAGGTACAATGAGATGACTATTTTAAACAGTTAATGGGGGGAGGATAGAACAGGTGAATTTACTTTTTCAAGTAATGTGGGTCAATGTGCGGTAGAGTATGTTATGTGTAGTAGAGAAATATTGTCTAGAGTGAGTAAATTTAAAGTGATGAGTATGGTGTGCATTTTCCTTTAGTTATTACATTGGAGGGTTAGAAAATTATAACAAAATGAACGTACATATTAAGGAAGTTAGGAGATTATCTTGGGAGTCCCACAATTTAGTGTTAACACAAGAGTTTTGGCTGAATTAGGGAGAGTTAGAGTGAGAGGGAAATTGAAATTGAGTTTTTTATTTATGGACGCTCTTTAACTGCTGTGGTCCTTAGCGTCCTATTCTATATTGGGCGCGAAAGACCGGTAATTTTGCTCAGAGGCCTTTTTATCAGGCTTTATGTGCCACAAATCTAGGACACGGGACCAGCAGCTTTACTTCCCTTCCAAAGGAAGCCATGCTAAGGATTTTTACACTGAAAAAAAATACATCGCCCTCCGCCGGGTTTGAACCCGTGACCTCGGGAACTAGAGGCTAGCATGGTAACCACTAGACCACGGAGGACGACTTGAATGAGAGGGAAAATAATGGAAAGAATACTGAAGTATTTATTTGGAATTCAATTATTACCAGAAACAAATATTCTGAAAGTATGTCTGAGGTTCAAGTTGATAATTTGGAAAGTAATAGTTAAAATTAAGGAGCAACTAATTAAGAATGAGTTAGGAGATGTTTAGTTTCGAATAGATAATATAATCCTTATAGGGGATACTGGAAGGGAGTTAGAACATAATTGGGAGATATAGATGGGCAAATTTTATTTTATCAAATGAGAAAAAAAGTCACTGCAACTTTATAAACAAAGCTAAAGAAGCGCTGCTAAGACCATTGCAGTTAAAGGTGGGGTATAAATGGAACTTAAAAAAAGTTAAAGAAGGCATAGGAAAATAAGTATATGTCAAAGTCTGTAATAGAAATGCGAGATCAGGGATTGCTTGGTTTAGACTAGGGATTTGAAAATTAAAAGTTGTTGAGGTGGAAAGGTATACAAGGGCTTTGTCCAAATTGTGGAGAAGAAAAAACTGAGTTACTATAATGTTTGATTGCAAAAAGGGACAAATGAATGCAGAAATGAGTTGATAAAAATAAATGTTAGAGACACACAAAGCACAGGATTAAATAAGATTTTTAAAGATAAAGGCCAGTTATGAGGTTTATGAGAGCTCTTATGGAAAGGTAAAATGAAATGCACAAACAAATAAACTGGAGATTTACCTGAAAATGGCCAGGTGCAAATAAGTGGACACCTATGATATGTACTTAGCACTGAAATAAATAAACAAAAACATTATCTACTTCATTTACATAATTTTGGATTATAATTCTGCGGTTATAAATGACAATTTGCATGTTTTCCATTAATTTTTTTTAAAATTCTGTTTCGTGGATGTGGCATCAACAAAATAGCCTCTGAGAAGTACACTTCTACAAATTGTGCATACTTTGCGTAGAAGTAACCTGGTACTAAACGCTAGCATCTGCAAACAAAACACTAATCTGGGAGCTGAGGTAATTTCTGCAGCCCTTCTTCCTGTAGGTCAAATGTAAGAGGGCACTGGGGGCAACAAATACTATACTGGCTTCATCCCTCTGGAAAGAACTTTAGGATTTCTATTTATAAGGATATTTTCAAGATCTTCCAAGAAAAATAAAAGATCCAATATTTTCTGGACAGCCTTTTAAACACACCAGAATTCAACAGAAGGGAATCTGAAATACTGCCATTATCACCTTCTGAGGTGGTGGGATAACAAGAGGTAACTGAGGAGGTGGTTTATATATCCAATTAGCAAGGTATTCTGGCATATGTTCAAAATAATGTATACAGTCATTAAATTTCACTGCTATGGTTGAGTATACTCGAACCTAACTTTGAGCACAGACAAGCTGGCAAATAACTTTTCTTAAGGCATTTGAACTGTGCACACTTACAAGGACATCTATTAAGATTCCATACAAACACTGCTCAAGAGCTTTCTTGTATTGTGGGCCTACCTAGAGAAAAATATTTAAAATGGTGCATCATGTTGCATATTCAGCTGACCATGCAGTCATGTGATGTGCTTAATGATGAGAAATTACAGGGGTGAAGAAAAAGGCTTCTACAAGTGGTGCAGTTCATGAAGAAGACTTGTCGGATGTTTATGCTTCGGTTCCTTCAGATTTATCGGACTTAACTGATGAAAATTTTGTTTATAGGCAAGCTGTGAAAGTGAAACTAATAATTCTGCGGTACCACAAAGAAGGATTCATCCAGGTGTTACTTTCTTCCAGTAGCAGTTTTTCTCCCACAGCTCATCTGTTCACCAAGCAAAATGCAGGTATTTCTGTAGACTTGGAGGATAACAGAACCCGATGTGAGTGCTCCATGATTTTTTCCTCCCCACATATAATGTAACACCAATAAATACTGCATATTGCTATATAGCAAATGGGAAAAATACAACACAAGAAGAGCTGTACATGTTTCCTTGCAGTGACAATGCTGATTGTTAGGGCAAAAAAGTTAGTTAAAGAGGAATACTGGTCTAAAAATCCATTTATATCCACACCACAGTTCATAGAATACATGTCCTATGTTACCTCATCTCTTACACTTTAATTTTTTTTGGGGGGGGGGAGTTTTATTTATAGACACTCTTTAACTGCTGTGGTCCTTAGCATCCCATTCTATATTGGGTGTGAAAGATTGATAATTTTGCTAAGAGACCTCTTTATCAGGTTCTTTTACGTGCCGTAAATCTACGACACGAGACCACCGGCTTCACTTCCCTTCCGAAGGAAGCCATGCTAAGGATTTTTAATCCAAAAAAATCCATTGCCCTCCACCAGGTTTGAGCCCGCTACCTTGGGAACTAGAGGCTAGCATGTAACCACTACACCATGGAGGACGACTTTACGCTTTAATGACAATGACATTCATCTACAGAGGGAAACTTTAGATAAACTGAAGCCCACTGTACACTACCTGAGGAAAACCTATAGAAACATCGAACCCCTTTCAATATATCTGTATTGACAACAGTTTAGTCTATTTCAAGGGATGTCTCAATTTCTTACTGTACGTTCCATCTAAAAGAAGTAGATTTGGCATTAAAGTGTTTGTGCTTGGTGACTGCAAAACAGGCACCTTATAGATTTTATTGTTTATACTGGATTCTCCATAGAAATTGTAGTTGCTGATGGCAGACAGAGGGAGACGGAAGTGTTTACGATAGCTCTTGCGGAAAAGAAATGGGTGTGAATACAGAGACGTATTGGGCAAGAATTGGGCTATTCAATGTTACATACATATTGCAGAGTGGAAAATGGAATGAGGTCTAACTGCCTTAATATGGTACATTCTAGTTTTGGCAGCATTGTTAGTGATCGCAGCAGTCGAGTTGAATCTGGGGCCAGAAATGGAACAGATTTTGGAAACACTTAACACCATCACAGAAGACCTAACTTATTTAAAAGAGATGAAAAAGAGGATGGATGAAAAAATTAGTAACGGAATAGAAGGAGTAAAGGAAACGAAAAGTTCTGTAGGAGAGCTACACGAGGAAATACAGGAATGTAAAACATGGGTGACGTATTTAGAAAGAGGTAAAGAAAAGAAGAGGAAAGTGAACATTCTTATATTTGGAGTAGAGGAAGCACGAGATAAATAGACATGGCAACAGATAGAAGAAATTTTCATAGAAAAGCTAGGCATGCAACTGATAGGTTGGGAAATCAGTGATGTATTTAGAATTGGAAAAACGAGATCAAACCCACTACCTATAATAGTGAAACTCGCTACTATGAAATTTAAATGGGCAATCATATCAAATGCAAAAAAGCTATTAAGTCAACCAGAGGACCAGAGAGGGAGCTGCATGGGCCTGAATAGGGGTAGTTGAATTAAAAGGAATAAAAGGGGGTCTGAAAATAGAGAAATGTCCTATGTGCGGAAGTCAAGATAATTATGGCATGCAATTCTAGAATGCATAGAAACCAAAATAATGGGAGGAAAACTTAGGATTGAGAAATGGGCTAATCTACCAATAGAGATAAAAGGGAAAAAATTGATGAATTTGAAACTAAGGCAGGAAATCTGTTTTGGAAGTTTGGGGAGTATCTAGGCAAGGTTAATAGAAAATAGAGGAAGAAAATAAACAATCCTGGGGAATCAGAAGGCGTAGAAATAATTTAAACCAAATTGAGTCCTAGTATACTGTTAAAGATAGTTGGGCCAATAGTAGAACCACAAAGTTGAAGCTAGACAGACCACTTGTTTACTCAGCAACTCTGAGAAATGATGATGATGATGATGATATGGGGTTAAGGGCGCTAAACATCAAAGGTCATCAGTGCCCTTACAACGTGTAAAATTTAAAATCCAAAAGCTAAAAAACAGAAAAATCTGCATAGTCAAAACACTAAAAAACATGCACACAAATGCTAAAACCACCACACTAAAACATGTTAAACAAAACAATAAAAGAGTAAAACCACGTGTCAAGAACTGTAGAACGCATGGTACAGGAGCACCATATGCCCACTGGGGAGTACACTCCCCATTAAAACAGACAATATAAAATTACAAAGCTAAAGGACGCTCAGCGCATCAAATGCACCGATTAAAATCACTGTCACTAATAAAACGTAAAACACATTCTACAGCACGCGCGTCGTCTGCCTAAACGTTAGCCATGCCAACAGGCAGATCCACACGAACGTGCAATGGAGCTAAAACTTGACACACTGTTAAAATGTGACGCATCGTTAAGGGCGCATCACACTACTCACAGAGTGGTGCGGGGTCACCACCGAGCAGGTATCTATGACTAAAAGCGCAATGTCCGATACGAAATCGTGTTAAAATCACCTCTTCCCGAAGGGAAGCACGAGAAGAGGTGACCCAGACAGCCGGGAGAGGTTTAACCTCCCGCAAGTAGTTCCCCCTAAGCGCCGCCCACTCATCACGTCGTGCCGCTGAATGTATAAAATGGCTTGATAATTAACTAAAAAGTTCGGCGGTAAAAATCGAATATTGACCGGGTAAACGAAAGGTAAAACTTCGTTGAACAAAAACAAAGGCACACCTTACTCCAACATCAGTCTTAGACCCATCAGTATATATAAAATGCAAGTTCCCGAATTGCACCTGAAGTTCTAAAAACGCTGATCTAAAGTCTGAAGAAGGGGTCTCATTCTTCGGCATCGACGTTAACCCAAGATGACAGTGGGCCTCAGCGCGCAACCATGGAGGAAAACGCGTTTCCCCCTGGGAAGGGCAGGCGCTGGCGTAACGTCCAAATGCCGGAGAAGTTGTCGAAACCGGACCCCTGGAGGGAGCAATGCAGAGGAGCTAATTAAATATTGCCGATCAAGCGACTCCTCGAAAAATAACTCGAAGGACGGGTGGTCAGGCAAGCTTGACAGGCATAGCTGCACAAAAGCATCTCACGCCTGAAGGACAGCGGAGGCTCAGCAGCTTCAGCATATAGACTAGGTACAGGGCTGGTTTGAAAGGTCCCTGTAGCGACTCTTATGCCACGATGGTGAATGGCATTCAATCGACGTAACGCAGATGGACGTGCCGACGAATAGACAATAGACCCGTAATCAAGCTTGGATCGGACCAAAGAGCGATAAAGACGAAGAAGGACGGTCCGATCAGCTCCCCAGGATGTGCCACTTAAAACACGTAAAAGATTAAGAGAACGGTCACACTTTGCTTTTAAAAACGAAATGTGCGAAGTCCAGCTCAGCTTTCGATCGAAAATTAACCCCAAAAATTTCACCTCGTCTGCAAATGAAAGGACCTCCGACCCAAGATGGAGAGGTGGCGGAGGGAAAGCCTTCCGGCGCCAGAAATTGATACAGGCGGATTTCTCGACGGAGAAATTAAAGCCGTTGGCGTTACTCCAGGCGTAGAGATGGTCGATACAGCTCTGGAGACGGCGTTCGAGCAGACAGGTCCGCCGTGAACTGCAATAAATGGCAAGACCATCGACGAAAAGGGACGATGAAGTGCCAGGTTGAATACAATCAACAATGGGGTTGATAGCTATCGCAAAAAGTGAGACACTGAGTACAGAGCCCTGCGGTACACCGCTCTCTTGAATAAAACGACTACATAAAACCGAGCCCACACGTACACGAAAGACGCGGTCCGTCATAAACTCCCGAAATATGGGAAGACGACTGCGTAAATTCCATGCGTGAAGTATATGTAAAATGCCGCCCCTCTAAGAAGTGTCATAAGCTTTCTCCAGGTCAAAAAACACAGCCACTGTTTGACACTTTCTCAGAAACCCATTCATAATATGCGTCGACAGAGAGACCAGATGGTCGAAGGTAGAGCGGTGGCGACGAAATCCGCACTGAGCTTTCGCTAGAAGTTTCTGAGACTCAAGCCACCATGTCAACCGCCCGTTGATCATGCGCTCAATCACCTTGCAAATGTAACTGGTGAGGGAGATAGGGCGGTAGCTGGAAGGTAGTTGACGATCCTTCCCAGGCTTAAGGATAGGGACAATGGTGGCTTCGCGCCAAACGGAAGGAAAAACGCCGTCTTGCCAACTACGGTTATAGACCTGTAAGAGAAAGAGTTTACCGTCGGCTGAAAGGTGCTTTAACATTAGGACATGAATGCCGTCCGGCCCAGAAGGGGAGTGCCTAGATAAAAGCAGAGCGTGCTCCAGCTCCCTCATTGTGAAAAGTGCATTATAACACTCCTGATTTGGAGACCGAAAACTTTAGTTCACGGAATCAAGCCGGTCTTTGAGAGTGCGAAAGGCGCTGAATAATGGTCAGAACTGGAAACCGCCTCAAAGGCAGCACCCAGAGTGTTAGCAATGGCAGCCGGATCCACTATGGTGGCATTGGAAACCTGAAGGCCAGAAACAGTAGAATGCGACACCTTACCTAAGAAGCGACGAAGTTTATCCCAAACAACAGATGAAGGCGTGAAGCGATTAAAAGACTCAACAAAACAAGTCTAGGATGCCTTTTGCTATCCTGAATAATGCGAAGAGCACTGGCGCGCGATTGTTTAAAAGTAACCAAATTATCAAGTGTAGGGTGTCGCCGAAACACCCTAAGCGCAGCTCTACGGGCACGAACGGCGTCCTGACAATCCTCGTTCCACCACGGAACAGGAATTCACCGAGGGTGAGAGGATGAACGGCGAATTGCGCGTTCGGCGGTGGATAGAATCGTAGAGGAAACGTGCTGCACCATTTGGTTAACGTCAGTGAAGGGCTGGTCCGCAAAAAACACGAGGCTGGAATACAATCTCCAGTCGGCTTTTCGGAATATCCAGGTAGGTACCCTGGAATGCTGGACGTGGTGAGACAAAAGAGAAACGATGCAGTGGTAATGGTCGCTAGAGGAGGTGTCAGCGACGACGTTCCACTGCAGGCGACAAGAAAGCTGGATGCAGCAAACGGCAAGGTCCAAGTGAGAGAATGTACCAGAAGAATCAGAAAGAAAATTAGGTTCACCTGTATTGAGAATGGAGAGGTTGAACTGAGAAAAAATGTCCGAAAGAAGATTTCCCCTCGCGCAAGCCCTTGGCGAACCCCACAGGGGGTGATGGGCATTAAAATCTCCCAACAGAAGAAATGGTGTTGGGAGAGCGGACAGGAGATCTCGAATGTCCGCGTCAGCGAGGGGAGACGATGGAGATGAATAGGCAGAGCAAACGGAAAAGAAAAAACTGGGTAATTGAAGCCCAACGGCAACAGCTTGCAAGTCGGACGTAAGAGTGAGAGTTTGAAAATGAACGTCGTTACGCAATAATAACATGACACCTCCATGAGGAGGAAAAGCCTCACCCGGTTCAAGATTGTAGCGAACCGGAGTATACCCTCGGAGATCAAAAGGATCGTGAGGGCGAAGCTTGGTCTCCTGCAAACACAAGACCATAGGTGAATGGGAACGCAATAAAAGTTGCAGTTCCGTCCTATGCGATCGTACATCACGTAAATTCCAGGTCAGGATAGCCACGAAGGAAAGGCATAAACTGTGTACTTAGAAGGGCGGCTCAAAATTACCTTCTGCTTAACCTTTGGGCTCAGGCATTTGGTATGGAGTTGGTCAGACTCCATAGCCCCCTCGAAGGGAGGGCCCACGCGTTCAGAGCCAGAAACCGATTCAAGCGCAGAGAATCGGTTCTGGGTGGCAATGGGTGAGGGGCACCGCTGAGCGCGGCTTGTCCCAGGAGCATCCTGGGACTGCGACCTTCGAGGAGGAGAAGGTGAACTTTTTTTACCGCGCGCACGCGGAGGATCTTTCAGAAAATCTTCCCTACGAAGTTTCTGCTTTGATGTCTTTTCAGTGCCTTGCGACTTCATAACCTTAGGACCAGCTTTAGATGGCTTGATAACTGTGCCAGGAATGGACGGCCGGATGGTAGTGGCGGTCAATTCAGTCATGGTCCTAGTCTGCGTTTCGGCATCCTTCTGGAGTACAGGTGAGGCAACAACAGAACTAAATGTACCCGATCGCAGGAGCGAAGGTTGGCGCGCGTGGTAACGCCTCCGGGCTTCAGCAACGGAGAGTTTCTCCTTTACCCGGATCTCTTGGATCGCCTTCTCGTCCAAGTACCGCGAACAGTCGGCAAATGAAGCAGAATGAGACCCTTTGCAATTGACGCAGACGGGGACTGATGAACAGGTACCATCGTGTGAGGGCTGACTACAAGAGGCACAGATGGAAACGGCACTCTTGCAGGAGACTTGCGTATGCCCAAAACGTTGGCATTTAAAACAACGCATAGGTCTAGGAATATAGGGCCTCACCGCAATACGTTCGTACCCTGCTGCGATATTCGTAGGTAGATCGACACCATCAAAAGTTAGAAACAGGTTACGAGTGGGTACCAATACACCGTCGCGTCTAGCCTGCACTCTATGAACTGCTGTCACCTTTTGATCAGAAAGATATTCAACCAGTTAATTGTCCGACACCATCGAGGCTATGGGTGGTAACGACGCCTCGACAGGAATTCAAGGTGCGGTGCTTCTCAACATGGATGGGATAACCGTGGAGAAGCGTAGCACGCAACAAGGTCTTAGATTGTTCATCGGACTTGCTTTGTACTAATAATGACCCGTTTCGAAGTCGAGTGCAGGAATGAACCGAACCAGCAATAGAGTCAATGCCCTTCTGTACTAGTAAAGGGTTCACCTTCTCAAATGATTGGCCTTCCTCTGTTCACGTAATTACTAAGTAACAACCAGTTGTTGGTGGTGCAACTTCCGTTGCAATGACTTTTCGGCGCTTGTGATTAATAATGGAGAAAGGGTGCTCCATAGCGAAAGAAATCCTCCACCATTGCAACCGTCTCTGACCTCGGGCTCTGACTTCCCGGGCGTTACCCCGGCTTGGGTGAGTGACCTATTTATACCAGACTCACCCCAGGGTCACACCTCCCAGAACATAGACAGAGGGACCCAATGGCCGTCGGAAGTCAGCAGCTCATGCAATGGCCCCCCTGTGGAACTGCAGTTGAACAGCGGATACGAACACATACCCTACATGATGACCCCGGGTGGTGGAGATGACGCCATTACCCACTCACCCAGATGTGCACCCAGTGCGTGGGTATCCGTCAGGCTGTGTCCACGGAGGATTAAAATAAAATGTAAAATAAATAAAACTGTGTGGGTATTTCGCATGCAAGGTAGGCCGGCAAAGAAGAAAAATAGATGTGTGAATGAATGGACGTGGGGCGAAATGTGCATAAATAGAAGAGAGAATAAAGAAACGATGGCGAGGGCGTCATGGAATGAAAGGCACAGAACGCACGAGAGCCTACCTTGAGTCCCCTGGTCACGAGAACGAACCCACCTCGACCGGACGGGAATGAAGGGCTGAAAATGGCGATGAGTGGCTCGGGCACCCCCGGGTATGCCAAACCCGTACTCACATAAGGTGAGCCGATGTGGGGACTCTGAGAAAGAGTCACTAGTATTTAGAATTGTGGGTTTTACTTTGTTTGGTCAAGAGATTGTAAAGTAGTATTACATATATTGTATGTATTACTAAATGGATAATAAATAAATTCATTCATAGAAATTACTTAAGACAGGATATTTGGGATTTCTGAGACTATAATGCAGACACATATGAGCAAGTGTTTGCATAATGGTCATAACTAGAGGGCAGATGTTGATGACCAAATGATCACTTAAAAATGATAAATAAAATGCTCTTATTATTATGAGAAAATGACCCAAAATGGACAAAAATGACATTAAAATGTAGTATAAATAGAGTAATATTTTTATTTTATTTTGAAACTTTAAGTTTGGTTGTAAAAATTCTTTGAAAAAAAAAAATCTGAAGCAAAGCATGAGTACCACAATCCAATATAGCAAAGTACAATGTATAAGTAATGTTATAAAGTGGTGCTCTTTATAATTATTATGTGCTAGGAATATTCACAGTTTGTGGTTGAAGAATTTCTATGCATCATTTCAAGTTTTGATTCCCAGTATCTGAAAAGGGTATAAACAGTAAAATTATATTACTTTGTTAATATCTCAACTATAAAATAAAATGTAGCTGTAGTACAGTTTAAAGGCTTACCTTATTCTGCATTGCAGTATACAACCATGGTCATTCGCAGATTTTCCATTGAGAAATCCCTGTACATGGAAAAACTTTGTTCTATGTCTACTAATGTGACAGGTGCAAACGTGAAATTCACAAGATTATTTGCCGACAATTCTTGTTCATACACACTTGTATCAAATTGTTCACCTCATAGAATTAGGAAAATTTTGAACATAGCATTTTAGCCTTCATTTTTTTCTAGGACCAGTTTCAGTTTATTGCATACGACTTTGTCTATTTGTCCTTCGCAGTTTTTCAGTTCCTTCTCCACTTCGTCAATAACTGACACCATAGGCTCTCCTTGTTTTTCTATATAGTTTATCATTACAGCAAGAGCTGTAAAATTGCTTTTGATGTTGAAGCAGACACATGCACCCAATAATTGTATATAAAATGCTTATACATACAGTATAAGAAAATTCAACAATTTCATGAAAGGCTAAAAGCTGCAGAAGGGTGAAATTATTAAGCAAGTGGCTGCTAGATGGATGTAAGCCTTAGGTGATGAGAAACAGACCAAAAAGGTTTTCAACCTTTAGAATTTCAGAAACACATGTGTTCCCAAACAATGCCAGAATTTCACAGTGACAGACTGGTGCCCGGAGTATACATGTCTAATCAGGCAGTAAAACCACTGAAGCATAAAAACCGATGCTAGAAATGAATGACGGGCCGTAAAACTTTCTAATCGTGAAAATACAATTTTGCACTAGTCCTAAAATGAAATCCTGCAATGAAAATTAAGTTAGAAAAGTGAGACAGTGAATAACTGATACGAAAAACCAGGCCTAATCCAAGCCACCTAGAAAATGGGCATAGAATAGACAAAACTCCTAGTCAGAAGGTGGAAGAATCATGAAGAAAAAGCTTCACTCTGGTCATCTTGCTCATGGCATTAAGATGCAAAATTGCTGCATCTCCGCCATGCCACTTGAAAAATTTCTAAGTCCATGACATTCAGTTATATGCAGTCTCACATCCGCCGATGATTAAAACCTCAAATCATCTTCAATGTTTTGAGTGATTAATAATCAGTTTTACTGCGAATAGAGGACAATGGCTATAGTAATATAAATGTTTGGCGAGTAACCGTGGCTTGTGTCTTGTGTGTGGGAGAAGGGGAAAGCATGTTGAGTGTGATATAGTTTGTCACCTGTTGTATGAGAATAAACAGAAAACAGTCGAAGCCACATACTTCTTACCTGAATCTTCTTCATTCACACAATCCTGAGATAAGGATCTTTCTAGTCACACATCCTCTCACTCTCACCACTGTGAGGAGAACAAACTCATTTGGAGCCAAGGACCGATAGCTGGATCAACGAGCAAAATCCACACCTGTGTACCTCAGGTAAAACCACATATGAAGCGACACCACAAATCCTACACCAAAATGGCACCCAACATTTTTTTAACCCACACCTACACTGGCATCCCACGCCATAGCAGCACATGTCTCCACATCATGTCTTCTTCACTTCAACTGCGACAGCTTCTCCAGACGTGCACGAGGTGGACGCCATGCCAGATTTCCACATTGAGCATGAATCCAAATGTAAATTTTCTTTCGGAGAAAAAACCTTTGTTTAATTTTAATTAAAATATTGTTTTTTAAAATAATTATTATTAAACATATAATTAATCCATTATTTGAATTTAATTTACTTATTGTGTTGTTTATTAAGATTTGTTTTTTTCTGTGATCCATAAGTTTGTATAAACATATAAATTGAAAAAATTAAGTGCAAAAATTTGGTTCTCCTTAAATAACTTAACTATGAATGCAGCAAAAACTAAGAACATACTGTTTACATTACAACACAATGATACTAAGAATTCAGTGAAACTGCTAGGATTGCATTTAGACAGTAGGTTAACATGGGATACACACACTTTCTACCTTTACAAAAAGCTTGCATGCATATGGTATCTTTTACGTAAATTGAAGAAATGTACAAGACAAGATGTGCTACCCACTTCCTATTATGCCTTTTTTCATTCTCACTTATTATATGGGGTCAGGCTTTGGGGAAACTGTGCTACATAAGAAAATGTATTTGTCTGGCAAAAGAAAACTATTATATTAATGGTAGAATTAGGACCACAGGAAACGTGCAAGCCTAGCTCTAAAAATCTCAAGATAATGACATTATCTTCATTATATATATTTAGTAATATTATGTATGTCAAAGAAAATATGAATCAATTTGTAAATCATTCCACTGTACATAATTATAACACTAGATGTTAATTTGATTTAGACACACCACATAATCGAATAAGCAAGAGTATCAATAGCCACTGCTACCAACAGCTAAAGCCATTTAATCAACTTCCCCTTAATGTAAGAGAACTACCACTGAACAGGTTTACCTTCTTAGTCAAAAAATGGCTCAAACAAACAGCATTTTACTCTGTACATCTCAGAATTTATGTAATTCTACTATGTGTTGAGTATTAGGTTAACACCGAAGACTTTTGACCTATTAAATTTGTATACTTTAAATCAGCTTTTATATAACTTCTGTACTATCTTACTTACAAGACTTGTATATATATTTGCAAATATGTTCCTGATGAAACCTATTGCTTTTTGTAAAAGCTTAATGGTGAATAAAGTTGTTGTTATTGTTATTATCAATTATTATTATTATTATTATTATTATTATTATTATTATTATTATTATTATTATTATTATTAAGAGAGGATTCAAACTCTGGAGGACGACACTGGCAGATCTTGGAATACCACCATCACCGATGAGCAAACATCAATGGTAACCCACTCACCACGTTTACATCAGCACGAGTAGGCACATAATGTATACATCTCCTTCAGTGCAACACAACAACCCTGCCCAGTACACCCAGCAGATAAACAGACTAAGCAGTGAGCTCATGCTGCTTAGGAGTGAGAAAGTATGGGCATAACTATGGCAGAGCATCAGATCCAGATACAAGAAACGGACATTCCCGAATAGGAAATTTCCCGAGGCTACCCCTAGTCTCACTAGCACAATGCAGTGATGCTAGAAAAATTCCATTCTTTAGAATCCTGGATAGCAGCCCAGGGGACTTACTTAGAATCCTGGATAGCAACCCAGGGGGGAACACTAATAAACAAACAAGGACAGAACCTAGAAGTTAGGATAGTTGAAAGGGTGCAGAATAGGTTAGTGCAACAACCTGAGTAACACCAGGATAAATTAGAAGAGTAAATAGGAAAGCAAAACAAATCCTTGAGATGGTCGGTCTAAGTCAGATGACAATCCAGGCAAAATTTCTCAACCTCCACACATATGTTCACAATGTCCAGCAGGAGATCGAGAAACTGAAAGAGCATGTGAATACTATCTCAGCCAACAATGCTGACTTGCATGTGCAATTGAGCAAGGAGTTGTTTTCAACCTGTGTAAGCTTGGAAAAACTGCAACACAGTGCCAAACCATTGTGAGCTTTCAGTGATTAGCCAGCATATGCAAGCCCACCAGAATGAGAAATAAAATTGCCAGTACTGCAGGACATGATTACATAGGCTGCAGCAGCCCATCACTCAACAATAACCATCACTGAGCACCACTTGTGGAAAATGGCAGTGCTTAAAGAAGCCATTAATGGCATTTGTATTTCAAACCAGAATCCATCTCCTTCAAGCTGCTCTGCCAATTCCCACGAGCTGGTGCAGGAGGAAATTTAGAATGCGCAACCAGATGCACCTTCAGTATCACCTACTCTAGTATGTAGTAGTATAGGTCCGGAGAGTACACACACCCACTGCATGCCAAATGGTTTACCTAATCATTACCACCTACTGAATGAAATCTCCATGCCCATGTTCAACAACAGGAGGGACAACGCTAAACGTTTATTATAGACTTACTATCTTATTTTAACCTAAAAAGTATACCATGTTCATACAAAATATTAATTATTAAGAAGGGCTTGTTAGGGAGGTCAGTGACCTAGTTTTGGTTAGCAATTGGTGACCATGCCACCTACACTGAATTTAAGCAACAATTCCTTACTAAATATTGGAACGGCGCAACACAAAACTCTGTGAGAACCACCATTAATATTGGAAAACATACGGTGGCATGAGGGAAATACATGGTGGATTACTTCCTCAATTTAGCACAGCAGAGCCATCCATTTATTTCACTCGTTATAAAGCATTTCCCAGATCAGATATGCAATCATCTCATTGTAGCATGTCCACATACTATCAGCAGAACCCTAGAACAGCTAAGGGAATTACAGTCACAATCATCAGAATCAAACCTGGGTCCTATGGCTGACAATAAATTGGTACAGTGACCAGGATTTCTGTGGGATGAGGGCAACTGCCATCTACAACATGTGGCGTCAAGATCAAGGACTCATTCAGGAACGATATAGGAACCAGCTCCTACAGTTCAACTCTAGGAATGAAAATCAGCATTTCCAACATCAGTGCCTGCCCCGAGAAAATCCCCAGCACCGCTATCATGGCTCCTGGTAGCACTACATTAATTATATACAACTCCGGGGACAGCGGCGATGGCAAAATGGCATAAACCGGCGCCATAGCAATGAACAAAGATATAATGACCACCAAAGGCAATACACGCCGAGAGAAAATCCCACTGGATGCCAGTGCCTATCACTAACAATACGCAGTGGACATAAATACGTCACAAAGCAGTGGCGGCCCAAATATCCCATAATGGCCAAATAATAACAGGCACACCAAGGAGCCATAAGTGGACAAAAAAGGTTTGGTGGGCCAGTAATCATGCCTCTTAAAAATGACAACAGATGCAATGGCACAACCAGGTCTGCATCACAAGCAGGAAAGCCAACTTCAGAAAACTAAAACTGGGTTAGCCTAGGTTCCCAATTCCGACCCCCAGGTATGTTTCAAATAAAGGGAACATAAGTAAAGTTTTGATGATCAATGTACAAAATCTTGAAAATGCAGATAATAGCTACAATAATGCTGTAGGGTTAGATAAAGCATAGATATACCAAGAAATTGTGGAAACGTCACAGGTGCAAATAAAAATTCATGATTAAACATTTCACACTATGCTAGATACAGGAACAACTGCATCAGGCTGTAGTCTGCAGTTCTATGATCACCTCATTGCTAAAGGCTTAAAACTACAGATCCTCCCAACTAAAAATGTATATATGCTCTATTAGACATAGGGAGAAAAAGACAAAGGACACAACAGCAGGTCATGATCAAATTCACATTGAGTGGAAGTCACATGGAATTCATATTCTTAATTATCCCTCATCTTGTCCAGATTTTATTTGGAGTGACCTGTTTCAAGCATTCAAAGCTCGCATCAATTATGAGAGAAAACAGCTGGAGGTAAGGAGAGATGGAGGAGAGGTAATTGCCCCTTCGCTCAGATGACTACCACCCCTCTACAGCTGACCGAGGCCGAAACTCAGCACAAGAGAAATTCTTTCTTCAACTGATTCATGCAAATGAAGATACATACTTAGCACAGCTACAGGTAATTAATGACAATGAACACGAGTGTATACCATTTTTAACAGTGTTGTCAATAATGACATGTACGCGGAAGAGGAATTTAATGGCATAGACGACAGTGTAAACCTCACTGAACAAAATAGAACAATTATTGCCCATCACTGTAGCCTTGGCCTGGAGGTAGAAAGAGATTCTTTTGTGTCACCTGTGCAGGTAGCTGCTGGTTGTGAAAACATCAGGACAACAATGGAACATAAAGTCACTGCCATCCCTTACTTGGACAAAGGTCAGAAACAAAGACTTTTTGATATTTTGTGGAAAAACCGGTCTGTATTCATGGAGAAAACAGGTTTGTGCACTTCCTTTGAATATGAATTCCAGATCAAAGAGGCAACCCCTATAGCATTATAAATGCGGGAATAAAAATATATCACTCCACATTTTACCATCCTCATGCAAACGCCTATGAAAGAATGATCAGAGATTTGTCAGCTTTTTTTATGCATTCTTTGTCATTGCAAACATACCTCATAGGTCTCCCAATTAGCATTAATAGAGAAGATGTTTAATAATTCTATCCACCTTAACACTGGAGTTGCTCCCATAATACTCCATACAGGGCAACAGCCTGAAGAAATTATCCCAGGCATGACAACTGCAATTTGCAACAAAAAGGATATGGAGATAGAGAAACTCCAAAAAGTGTAGCAGTGCTTAGTACTACATGCAGAAAAACAAAATAAGAATAAAAAGAGGCATAAGAAGCCATGAAAACCTAAATTAGGAGATCTAGTTTTAGTTAGAACACATAACAAGTCATCTTTTCTAGGAAAAGCGTCACAAAGATTGCGTCTGCTATGGCATGGACCAGCTGTGATTGTCTGAGACTGACCATTCCTTCGAGCTAGCTGACACAAAACTACAAAAGCTCACTGGCAGATATAACTTTGGCCCTTTTACATTCAGTTTAAACAGTTTGCAAAGGAGAGGAAAACTCTAAAATATAATGCATTAGTATCGTCTGCACCACGTAGAACTGGGCAAACATTAAATTACATTATATTAAAAAAAAAAAAAAATCAATCTGTTATTTTAATGAAACATATTTGGGACATTAAACTTGAGTACACACAATTTTGGCTAACATTTTTAAGAAGTCAAGTGGGGACATGTAAATGATAGGGACAAACCTATGATATACATAAGGTTTGTTCTTAAGTTTGTAAATAATTGTATAGAATGTAAGTACCTATAGGTACTTTCGTTTGCCAAACTCTTAGGCAATTACAATGATTTGAAAAAAAAAATGGTACTTCTATTGAACAAAGGATTATTACACTAAGATAGTGCTGTAAAAATGAAGTCAACCATTTCATGACAATAATACAGGTCAATCCACATTAAATTATGTGAATTAAAAATGTAAGAACAAGCCTTATAGAAGCATATAAAAGCAATAAATATTAAATGAAGGTACATACAGAACTATTTGACATTATAAGTGCATATGAAAAACATGCAAGTAATAACACAGCTCTTGCAATGTATATCAATGTGTAGTAATGTCAATAATTACACATTACCTTATGTATATACTACAATAAAATTATATATTACATTATTACATTATAGGGAACAAATAATCTGATGGGAATTTTATAACATGCACTACCTTTACACTTAGCACAATAGGTGTACTCTGGCCTTTTAAATTTACACCGAAATGTCACTGAAAGAAAAAAAAATTGCAAAAATGTTATCAACATGTGTTAATTTACTACAGAAATATGTATACAGAGGGACACATACGTATCATGTGAACATGTATTAAGTGTGCGATAGTAAAGCTAAACAAAACTAAACATGTATATGTGAATAGGGAATTAATAGTTAACAACAGTGTTGGGTTAATGCAAGAATGTAAATGTGTTAAGAAGCAATTATCGCTCTACAGAACTGAAACTGCAGCAAGGAGAACATTCACTCAAGCATTATATCATGCTTAGGCAACAGTATATGTACAAATTATTTCATAATTTCTATACACCACGTATTATAGTGTTTTTTTTTTTTTTACGTTGTATAACTATTATTATGTTCTATGACATCCACACCATTAGCTATGATCTGTAATAGGTTTATTATGCTATATTGCATTTTGAGTATTCTTGCAGTTACAAAGTTTTCAGAGTCATGGATATTTCTTTACATTTCGCACAGCAACCAGTGTATTTCAAATCACTTCTGCCATATCTGTCAAACTAAGGCAGATGAGGAAAGGTGTTGTTACAATATGCATAATAAACGATGTCAAATGCATACAATTTTTGTATTTGGAACCCCTCTCGCCTGACACACAAGACAAGCCAGAACAACTAACACATAATATTGCATTATAGTCCATATGGTTGACTAGGACCATCTAAGGAAAACAGAAATCAGATGACACCAGGCAAATGATAGATTTAATAGCCATCTAGTATTGCTTCTACATGAGATTTTAGTGGGGCATTCAAAGAAACTTTCAATTTCCCCACAAGGGAGAAAATCACAACTTCCTCCGAAGGGTATATGAAGCAGAAACATGCGCCCAATAATTATATATAAAATACTTATACATACAGTATAAGAAAACTCAACAAGTGCATGAAAGGCTGCAGGAGGGTGAGATTCTCAATGTAAGTGGCTTCTAGGTGGATGTAAGCCTTGGGCGATAATGGGAAACACATCTAAAAGGTTTTCAGCCTTTAGAATTTCGTCAAACACACATGCTCCCAAACAATGCCAAAATTTAACAGCACCAGACTGGCACCCAGAGTATACATGTCTAATCAGGCAGTAAAACTATTGAAGCATAAAAACAAACACTAGAAATGACTGATGGACCATAAAACTTTCTAAGTGTGAAAATAGAATTTTGCACTAGTCCTGAAATGAAATCCTCCAATGAAAATGAAGTTAAAAAAGTAATGCAGTGAACAACTGAGACAATAAACCATGTGGTTAGCGGCCTAATCCAAGCTGCCTAGAAAATGGGTGTAGAATAGACAAAACTCCTAGTCAGAAGGAGGAAGGTTTGTGGAAGCAAAAGCTTCACTCTGGTAATCTTACTCAAGATGTTAAGATGCAAAATTGCTGCATCTCTACCATGCCACTTGGAAAATTTCTTAGTATGTGGCACTCAGTGATATACAGTGTCGCATTTGTCAGCGATTAAAAACTCAAATCAGTGTTCCATATTTTAGTAATCTAAATAGTTTGGCATAGTAACTGTGGCCTGTGTCTTATGTGTGGAAGAAGGGGGAAGCTTGTTGAATGTGATATAATTTGTCACCTGTTGTGCGAAAATAGTCAAGGTCACATACTCCTCACCTGACTCTTCTCCATTCACACAATCCTGGGATAAGGATCTTTCCCTTGTCACACATCCTTTCACCATCGGGAGGGGAACAACTCATGCAGGGCCAAGGACCGACCGCCAGATTATCAAGTAAAATTTACACTCACACACCCCAGGCAGAACCTCATATGAAGCAATACTACCAATCCTACACCAATGTATGCCAGGGATCCTTGTAACTCAGGTTTCCCCAGTACATCTTGACAGATTCTTATTGCAGCTGCATAATCTCCTTCAAAATCATTGAGTACTCTTCTGCCAAGTTTGAGCTTGTAACTGTATTGAAGAACAAAGGTAGAATATTGGTTCTGGAAATGAGACCGTTGTGATTGTTTTTATATAGCCAATGGTACTGCTGGTTGCTTTGATCAGTTATGAAAGATTATAAACTTTTGTAGTTTACATTTAAAATGATCACAAAATTCATAGAAGTAGTAAAAATGTCCTAAAAGTAACATAAAATAATGGCTTTTCAAGTCAAATCTGGAAAAATGCTAAAAAAAGAAAGCAACATAAAAACCCATGATTCTGCTTCATTACAACTTACAATACATATTTATAACACTAGGCATTGTTATCTGAAAAGGAAAAAGATATCATTTCATCAACATCCGCCCCCTAGTTGTAACAATTGGTTAAACACTGGTATTCCAGTCCATTCCTTTATAACTGACTTTACAAAAATGGTACAAATGCACGTGGAACTGTAAGCAGGATAGAAAAGAAATGCCACAGATAAACACAAAATTGAAGAAGGGACAAGTAGAAACTACAACATGCTCTCTCTTAAGATGAATGGATAGGTGGGAGGTGTGCATACTAAGCATCACTCACACAGGCATCTTAAAAGCATAATGTAAAACTAACAGGCAAACCCATACTCCAGTTATGAAACCTGTGTTCTGGAATACAACAGAAACATGGGTGCGGTGAACAGATCGGACATGATGATCAGTTCAATAGAATGTATATAAAAGTCCCTGAAATGTTAATAAAAAGTACTTTTTCCATCTTTTGGACATTACACTTCTTGATTCACAGTTTACAATAAAAACTAAAGACATTACACATGCCAACCTTCAGCTTAGCCTAATCAGGGAAATTTTCCAAAAATTTCACATAACTAGACAACTATTACATCTGGAAGAACATCAGCTGATAATTACTCTCCACGACTAATAGACATTTCCCATCACCTGTGCCACCAACACCTAGAAAAACCAAGACCCACAAGACATTGTCATGTATGTGCAAACTCAAATCGACTCCAGAAAGGAAAAAATAAAGTAGGTACATGTGTGCCAAATGTGGCATAGTCTTATGTGTACATCCCTGATTCAAAAGGTATCACACGCTTTAACTTTACTGAGGTGATATCAGGAATAACTGGCAGCAATTATGTGAAACTCCTTGTACTTGTAAAAATATTGCAATTTGTTAAATAATATATTGAACACCCATTATTCAAAGTGTACCTGTGTATATATGCATGTGTATATATGAGCAGTGTAATTTTTTACTGAAGAATAAATGGTGCTTATGAACCTGGTAATGGCCTCTTGTAGACAACTGTGAGGATGTGCATCATGTTTGGTATTTTACAAATTCAGTAGAACCCTTACTTAACTGAACTAAAGAGGGTGGAGCCATTTTGCATAACACATTTTTTTGGATAATCGATGGCAATGATTTTAAGCAACAAAAAGAAGAAAACAATCATATTCCAAATGGATGTAATAAATATTTAATAAAAAACTACTAATGTATACAGCATTAAAATGTGCATTACAGTATTCACAGAGACTATTTCATACAATCAATCATTTTTTTTCTGAACTTCCTTCTTGCAATGCTTGTGAGCAGCTATATCATGCCATTATTTGATAAGCATTATATCTATTTGGTGTTGATCTAATGCTTTGTTCCACAGAACCCGAGCTAATGTAAAAACAAAAGGTTTTGTGTTATTATAGTGTCATAATTCAATATTTCCCATTAAGATCGGAATACAAATTTATAGTCTTTCTTACCTCTAAAGATTTGAATCCTTTGTCTACCACTACTTTGTCACTAGCTGCTTTGAGTTTCTGTTCAATGTTTATTACAACATGCTTTCTTTCTGTTAACATCTTAAACATAAATAAACCACACTGACCAACTTCAAGATTAAAATAACAGTGGGCCTTGGCATTGAATGCAAGTGCAAGCAGTTAACACCTCTTGTTGTTACAGTAAAACATTTATTGGAATCTGGGGTAGGGGTGAGGGTTAACTGCATACAATATTATTTACCTGTATTGGAATTTACCAATGGGGCAAAAGAACACTGCCAATATTTGCAGTAATGTTAACAGCGCAAATTTGAGCATCCTGTATTGTTTCCTTCATTCTTTCTTACTTTCCCTTTTTTTCCTCCTCTGCCATTTTGGTTAAGCTGAGTTTCGGTTAAGCAGGTTTTTACTTTAGAAATGGACAACTTTCACTTTTGAGTTCATGCAATTAATTCTCTATATATTGACAAGCTTTTGAGATATTTAGATTTATTTTGCATGGTATTTTTTAAATTTAAAAATATTTATTTTTTTCTGAAAAGAGCTCAGTATGAGGGGTATTGCATGATGTAAAGCACTTCAGCAGTGAAAAGGTTAATAAGTATAGTGTTATAATAACCATAACTGAAACAAGTGTATTAAAAACCAACTTCAAAGTGTATTCTAGCATAAACATAATTAACTCAGCTATAAATCAACCATTAGTATTGTGTCTCTTGTAAAAAGTAATTTCACAGTTACTTTAGTGGAAACCAGATACCTCACTTTTGCACATTTTCCCAGTTATGTGATCAATGTGCATTCTTGTAATACTGCTTTTACCACTACTTGTACTAGTGTGATGTAAAACTACTTGCAATATTTATACAATAAACTGTACAACAGATTGTCTTATTTAAACAACCACTTGTATTACTTGGGCACAAACTTGTACTAATGGTACATCAATTTATATTACTTGTATTCCACCACCACTGCTGCCCACTGTTTGTTCTATCTGCAATATTGCTTGTGCTACTTGTACACTCCTATTTATGCCGTCACCACAGCTTCAGGAGGCATCCTATTGGCCTTCACTGGTGGAGTGTGTATAGCAAGGAGATGTATGTATCTGTATACCTTTTCCCGCATGCAGTGGCATTCTAGATTATTTCTGGACTATTCACATATGAATACATAACTTTAAGCAATACCTTAACTCATCATCATTTACAATACCAATTTAAATACATAACTAAATAAAGCCCAGTTTTGCACAATATTTCAATGAAAAAATATTTTAATGGCAACATAATGTAAAACTGAAATACATTATACTTTTTACTCTCAAAGAGGACACATCTACTAGACATTATTGGGATCATCTGTTGAATCTAAATGTACAACTAAATAAAATACTCTTTTGCACAATTTCTCCATGAAAAAGTATTTTTAATGACAATATAACGTAAAATTGAAGTATATTATATTTTAACTCTCAAAGAGGACACATTTAATATAATTACCATTATCAATCATTGACCATTATGTTAATAATCTGTCCAAACTCCATTCTTGTCCAATAACTGATTTAGCCGCCTAGACATTGAATCACTTATGTGCTGGAAGAACTCTGGCTATGAACGCAAATGTATGTGAACATTTCATGACAATGTTCCCAGAGGGCGACGAGTGATTCAGTGCCTAGATAGCTAAATCGGGTATTGGTAGGTATTGGACAAGAATGGAGATTGGCAGATTATTAAAATAATGCCCAGTAAGATAAGATAAGATATAATGCCTAGTAAATGTGTCCTTTAAAATATTCTTTGAGAATAAAAACTATAATTTACTTCAGTTTACCAGTATATATTAAAAACACTTTTTCATGGAGAAATTCTGCAAAACAGAGTTTTATTTAGTTTATAATTGGATTGTACAGAGGATTCTAATAATGCCTAGTAAATGTATCCTCTCTGAGAGTAAAAAGTACAATGTATTTCAGTTTTATATTATGTTGACATTAAAAATACTTTTTGGTGGAGATAACGTCCAAAACAAGAGTTTTATTTAGTTATATATTTAAACATGGTTATTATACGTGATGACAAGTAAAGCTATTGCTCAAAGTTGTACATTCATATGTGAATAATCTAGAATTGTGCACATAAAACAAGATGCCACTGCATGCACAAAAAGGTAAACAGATACACACAACTCCTCATTGCCAGGTCAGTAGAATGCCTACCAAACCTGCGGCAATGGCAAAAATGGAAGTGAGTGCACTACTGCTCCTATAACTACTTTTACTACTAATACAATTGCTTTCTTCTACTATGTTACCTTATACTGTTTGTGCTGCTTATACACTATTTACACTACTTGTTTGATAATAATTTATTCTCTCACAATGGCCATGTCTAGGCTGAAGTTGTAAAGTGGTATCAGATTATAAAAATTCAGTGCCAAACCCTTGGAAGTTTACTGAGATACATGAATCAAATGAGGCAGTTTAGTGTGCACACAGGCATGTCATTATAGTAGCCCAGGAGTGGAGCATCAATACAGAGAGCATAAGATCCTTGATTTAAGTCGCAGATGTGGCAATAATCTCCCCCCCCCCTCAAATTCTAGTTTCAAACCTATAATACTCATAGATTTGGTGGTGGTGATGAATTGATGAATCAACCTGAGTATGTAATTTTGTAATAATTTGGTGTACATTTCAAAGCTTTCTTATGAACAAGTCAGGCTGTTTTACTAAGGAACATACTGTATCTTGTTTAATAATTATATTATGCACTAAACACAGAACATGTAACACCACTTGTGTTAGTAGAGACAGTAACTATTTACAGTTATTTCAGTGAAAGTGAAGTGGTTATGCAGTTAAATACTGTAAATATAAGAGAGAGAGTAAGTTTTAACATACCTACCAGATTATTCAGGTTATTATAGAAATACACATTACAGTCCTCAATTATTTTCTCAGTTGGTGGTTGGACTGTAGAAAGCTAAAAAACAGAAATTAAAATCACTTTAAAAGCATGAAAAACACATTTATAATTGCAAACTTGCTGAAAATTAAATCAGTTAAACTTTTCCTCATCCAGCAAAAGCTTAATCATTTTGCAAGGACATGAAATGGAATGCGTAAAATGTTTAGTGCAGTAAAAGTACATGTAATACAAGCGACAATACTGAAATAAGAATAAAGCATTCACTAACCTTTTTCAAACAGAAGACAACTATTTAATTTAATTTCTTTATGTAGTGTTAAGACAATTACATGAGGAGTGTATAGAAATTGGCCCTGACCACTTGTCCTATAGACATCCGTTGTTGCCATACATTTTACAATATTTTTTCTGCACATTGTTTTACATACCATATCAACCCTATCCCCACCTACATCATCCATTTGAACTCTTGCCCATTTGTTGTTTCCACTGGTTCTAACATTCCACAAATATTCTCCTAATTCCCTTAGCTGTGACTGATCCATAAACATTTTCTTAATCATTACATAACTCTTACTTGTAAACCATTTTTTCACTTATTCATTCCTCCAATCTTTAGTTTTTCTGCATTCCAATAAAATGTGCAATCCATCTATTTTCCCTGCAAACTGGACATAAACCTTGAATTATATTCTCCCTAAGATCTCTTAATTTGCACACCTCTAAATGAAACTATGTGATAGCTCCCTCTCTTTTTTATTACATATATCTAAATACTTTTCTTTACTTGACTCTGTTCTTAAGCTTATTATAAGGCTAATAACCTCCTTTTCATTCACCTCTACCCATATTCTTTGTCTGTCTATGTCCTCATTCCTTAAATGCACGTGTTTCCAAAACCCCTGGACCATTCCATATTCATTGTTACCATACATTACCCAATCACACACCTCCAACTGAGTCTTAAATTTACTCAGCCAGCTTTCAGCACTCAACTGTTTCTTTTGATACTTAAGGCAACATTTCAAAGTATTATCCTCCAGTAGCTGACTTACCCTATATCAATACTTCATTACTCTTTCTAGCACCCTTCCTTTCATGTTAACCTCCCCCAATTTTAACGATGAACCTATGTTAGCAGTATTCTGAGGTACTCCCAGCATTAATTTACAAAATACTCTTACTATGACATCCATTTTCACCCATCATTGTCTATACCCTATATTTCCACTATGTATGTCCAACTTAACTCCACAAGGGCTGCATACAGCCTTTCGAACAATGTCACTTTTATCATTGGAGAAACATGTAAACATTTCTGCAATAGTCCCAGTGCTACTCTCCCTTTAGCTACTGTCGATTTTTTCTGTTTTTCCTAGTCTCCTTTTCTACTTAATTTTATTCCCAAATAAATAAAATCTTTGACATTTGTATTTCCTTCCCCCTTATAAACAATGTCTTATTTGTTCAATTTCTTTTCTTTTTTAAATACTACAATCTTAGATTTACTTTGATTCACTTTAAGCTCCATGCTTTACAATATCTTTCAATTTCAAAGACAGCAGGCTTAAACCAATTTCTGATACTGACCCCACCATTAAATCATCAGTATATAGTAAACCTGGAATTTTCCTATTCTCTAGAACTGGCATGTGTTTATTAAACAGAATAGGGCTCAATTTACAACCTGTCTTAAGTCCTCAGTTCTGTGTAACTTCGACTGTTACTTCTTCCTCCCCACATTTAATACAAAAGATATTCTGCTGGTATAGTTCATATAATACCACAATCATTTATTTGCTTAAACCTTTAAACCTTAACTTATACCATGGCGTTTCCATAATCTATTATCATACACTTTCTTAAAACCTATAACTATTGTATATAGCATGCCTCTTTTTGCCCACTAAAGTCTTGATTATCATTATATTATTCACTGTTCCACTTCTTCTCCTAAAACAAGATTGAAACGGTGACAGTTTATGGTTCTCCTCTGTCCAATTCTGCACTCTATCTGACAAGATTCCTGTAACCTTTCCCCAGATTTGACAGCAATGCTATTCCTCTATAATTCCCTGGATCATCTTCACTTCCCTTTTCCTTTATAAATGGGTTGGATTATTGCCGGCCTTCAGTGCTCTGGAATGTATTTGTTATCTTTTATTTTATTATCGGAGCCACTATCCCAGTTTAACTGAGGCTCTTATATTCCATTTAGTAATGCATTTTCTAACCATCTTCCACATTTGTGAAACACCCTCTGATATTATTTTAGCTTCGATTTCCTGTGCCCTTTCTCTCTCTCATTTTTCTTTTTTCATCTCCAACAGCAACTTAAAATATTCTTTTAATTGGATCATTTCCCCCCCCCTCTCTCTCTCTCCATAAAATCAATGCCCTCACTAGATTTTTCAATCTCCTACACTCATCATCAAATCAGTTATTACCTATGTTAATTTTTCGCCCATTTTTCCTCATATTTCTGCTTGCTCATTACATTACAAATGAGTGCATTTCCAACACTACAGTTTGCATAGATTTAATCACCATTAAATTAATCCTGTATATATACAATTTTGCAATTTCTGAACCAATCACTGTATAGAACTCAGTCCTCTTCTCAATGTACCACATATAATGTTCCACTTTCATATATAATTATTCTTCTCCGAGCTGAGCCCTTCATCTTCTATTACATTAATTGACAATGACATCCTCAGTGGATCATGGACACTGTAGCCAGAAACACTTGATACTTTAAAGTTGACTACCCTTGACAATCTTCACCACACACAGCATAATCCATTACATTTTGACCACTCCCTCCAATACAAGCAAATTCACCTTATTTTTCCTCTCTGTAACATCCATTTAAAATAACACAGTTCAAATTTTCACAGAACTCAATCAGTTTCAAACCTTCACTTACTATTTTATCTTTGCTAGATCTGTCATAAAAAGTTCCACTTTCTGCTCAGATCCAATGCCTCCTTGTGCTACTGCTCCTGACTTGCAGCTCATTGCTCCTTGCATTTAGATAGCCCAATATAAAAACTTCAGTCATGGCAAATTCATTCTTAATTTCCTTCATTTTATCTTCCATACCTCGGAGAAGTAGAGGATTATAGAAATCAGTATTTTTGGGAGGATTATGTAACATGCCCAGACATATTTCCAATCCTGGAATATTACCCACATTAATACTCTCTCTATCTTTGATTTCCACTCCTTAACTCTTTTTATTAAATCATTTCTTATGAATACCTCAACTTCCCTGGAAACTCTTCCTCTTGCTTTCTTTGTACTTCCTGGTTTATTAATATATGTAAAATCTGCAATTTCTATTTGCACATCTTTCTCCATCTACGAGGGTAATCCCAAAAGTAAGGTCTCCAATTTTTTTTAAAATACAAAGAAACTTTTATTGTCAACAAATGGTACATAGTTTTGAAGCTTTAACATTTGTCTATTTTTCCACATAATCGCCATTTCCGTCGATGCATTTTTGTAGACGCTGTGGCAGTTTTTGTATGCCCATGTCATACCAGCTTGCCGCCATGCTCTTGAAAAAGTGATGGACCTCATTTTTCACTTCATCGTCGTCAACGAAGCGCCTTCCAGCCAAGTGTTCTTTCAACTTGGGAAACAGGTGGTAGTCACTGGGTGCTAAGTCTGGACTATAGGGTGGATGGGTGATGGTTTCCCATCCAAACTGTTGCAGAAGATTCATGGTTTGACGGGCGGTGTGGGGGCGAGCATTGTCATGGAGAAGGCTTATGCCCTTGCTCAACATTCCTCTTCTATGGTTCTGAATTGCCCATCTGAGTTTTTTTAATGTCTGACAATACCTGTCTGCAGTTATTGTTGTCCCAGGATCCATTAAGTCGACCAACAATATCCCCTTTCGATCCCAAAACACAGTTGCCATGACTTTACCGGCAGACTGTGTTCTCTTGAATTTTCGCGGCTTGGGTGAACTGGAATGCCGCCACTCACGTGATTGTAGTTTGGTCTCAGGTGTGAAGTGGAAAGCCCAGGTTTCATCACCCATGACTATTGAATCAAAAAGGTTGTCCTTTTCGTCTGCATAGCGTTGAAGGAATTGGCGGGAAGTTTCAGCGCATTGCCTTTTGTGATCTTCTGTCAGCATTCTTGGGACCCATCTTGCGCACACCTTCCAAAATTTTAACTCTTCAATCAAAGTCCAATGAATAGTGCTTCGAGAAATCTCAGGAACAACAACGCAGAGCTCATCGAGAGTGATCCGCTGATCTTGAAGCACAATTTGTTCGAACCTTTGCGATTGTTTTGTCACAAATGGACGGTCTCCCGCATCTTTCCTCGTCATGAATTTCCGTGCGACCATTTGCAAATTCTCTACACCACTTGCAGACATTTTTGACATCCATACAAGACTCTCCATACACTTACATCAACTGTCGATGAATTTCGACAGGTTTAACCCCTTTTGCACTCAAAAAGCGAATGACTGCGCAAACTTCGCACCTGGCGGTAGTGGCTAACGGGAGCTCCATTATAACTGGCTGCCAAGCCTAGACTGAGGGCGCTAAGGGATGTGCGGTGGTTTTGGAAGAGAGTGGGGGGAGGAAGGAAAAAAGCAGTATGGCAGTTTCCTTGCGATCCCAGCGCTTTGGAGACCTTACTTTTGGGATTACCCTCGTAGGTTTCTGCAACAGCTAAAATCTGGGTTTCACTCAAAATGCTTCTAATATAACCTACGCTTAAACCACTATATAAACCCTCACAGTTTCAGAAAACTAACCTTACAATCCCCTCCCCTCTTGCATTCTCCTATTGTGAACCTGCTCTGAATCTGAATTCATTTAACTTCCTCTGGCTTCTATGTACTGCATCCTCCACTTCACTTTTGGCTCTATCTTGCTTTGGCCGTCACCTGACTCTGTTCTCACTATGGGCTGATACCCCCCTTTAAATTTTTAATAAGCTCCTGTGTGGTGTTGGGACGACACTAGATGATCTATTGGAGTCTTCTGCCTCTGTAATGTTTAGGGGCGCCAGCTGTAGTTGCTCGTCAGCTGGTACTCTGCTCTATGGTTATGTCATCTGTTCACATGATGTGACCTTGGGTCACTCTCCCCTCCCTGCAATGTTAACACTCGTCACTTCTCTGCTCCATAGTGATGACCCTTGGACTTCCTAACTTCTCTTCTCAATCTCTACCACGATCAAGCTGTAATATTCGCCAATTCATTTCCTCTTCCCTTCCATTATTGTCCCCTAGTTCCACTTCATTGATAGAAGTCTTCCATCCATCAAAGCTGGAAATTATGAATGCACGCTCACCTTCTTTCAGTTCTAGCCTTCTTCATTTGTTGTGCTAATTGGTACTTTACTTTACGCTGCTTGGGTAATAAGTCCCTGTTGACAAGCACACGTGTTCCTTTTAGCATTTTTCTCAACCCAGCACCTCAAAAACCATTTGGGATGCTATAAACCTGGCAGTAATTTTTCTTCTTCATCTCTGTCTTCTAATCCTCCAGACATCTGCAATCTCCAATTCTTGCAATTTCATTTCTAACTTTCTTTCTAAGATTTCTGTCACTTGTTGAACTGGCCAAATCCCTCTTCTTACTTCAAGTCCTAAGAATACCAGGTTCAATTTTTGGTATCTCTCTTCCATATTATTTTAGTCTTGAAAGCTTTATTTCCATTTTCATTCCCTGCATTTCCTACTTTATTTCTTTCATAACCACATTCAATTTATTGCTTATATGGTCTTAAATTCCTTCCAACTTGTGATAAACTGCTGCATAATTACTCGGTCCTCAACTAGTTCACAATACCTACAATTATCAGCAATATTTAGGATGACCATCGACAGAACATTAACAATATTTATCATTTCTCCATTTTCCAAGACTTTGTGTCCCCCTAATTTCTTAATTCTAAATAGTCCAATTCTGGCTCTCTGTATGTCAGTATCACTCCCATTGTTGCTTGTTCCCTTTTTGCACTGTAAATTGGAGCTCTCCCCAAACACAAACTTCCTCTTCAGCAGCTAGCGTAGCACTCAAAGACCACCAGTAGAAATACATATTGCAGATTATGGATATCAAGTTCAAGATAGCACTAGTCAAAACACTAACTAAACTCATAATTATTTTATTTTTTGAAACTAGAGACAGTAAAGTTTTATAATCAAAACATAAACTAACATCGTTTAGTGACACTACTTCACTATACAAAATAATAGTACAAGCTTCAAAGATCCATTGTCCTCATCAAAACATGTACTGTTATTTTAACAAGTAGTGCCACTAAACAATGTTAGTTTATAATCTAACTAAATACTAATCGGAGATGGTGTTTGTAGATATCATCCTACATCATACCACAGTTACATTTAAGGCTGTGGCAATAGATGCAGAACCTTTTAGGCTTTCTGCTTTAGCTTCGTTAGCTCTTGTCAGAAAGTCTTTACTGAAACTCCATTCATAGCATACAATAGTGTTGCTACATTTCAATTTAGAAATTGATTCCAATGTCTTATTAGACATCAAAAACTGAAGTCAGTTCTATTCTTTCTCACAACACTGAAAACATATTCACAGTCAGCATTATTGTGAGGAATAGTTATGACTGCCAGCATAATTGACGGTAATTGCATCTTATCCAAGAATATAAGTTATCTTGCCTGTTTAAAATCTTTCCCACTGAGCAGGATGACTTAGACAGTAATGCTTGAAGTTCAAATTTGGGAGGTCCTGAATTCAATTCTCATTGGGCCATCCACCCTGACTTTGCGGTATTTTGTGCCTTTTCTAAGTTGATAGACAAATGCTAGGGTGGATTTTACACTACCATGTCTTTTTCTGTCCCTTATTTCTTTTCAGTGGTGGCAAGGTCTGGCATGATGGTTGGTGGTATGTGGCGCATGCGGTGGATGTGTTTAAGGAGAGAACTGTTTCTTTCCTGGCATGCAACCTTCTGCCCAAACTTGTCCATCTGCTCTCCTGGATATGGAAGGGCAGTAAAGAAGAGGCATCCAGAAATGCCCTATTTAGAAACAATAGGGACACCCGCTGTACTGCCTACCCTTCATACTCTCTCAACTAATCCCTTCCTTCCAGAGGTTTAGTAGATGCAATAGCCTTGGGTGAGGTGCCAATAATCTTTTCCACCTTCTAAAACTTAAAATTAGCCTACTTCAAATGAAGTAATCAGAATGAAAATCTCAACAGAGAGGGAGTATATGCTCTATCTCTGTCTAACCACTTGCTTGCTAGTGAATGTGAAGAGACACTGGCCTGCCCGATCCCGTCTCTCCCTCTAGTTTACATGGTTGCTATAACATGACGTCAAGCATTTTTTCTGCTTGCAATTTTAAACCTGTAAGTGCTAGGATCGTCTCAGCAGATAAGAATCCTTTCACCTCCTTCGCAATGTGAATCATGCTTGCTTAGAGGCCAAGGGGAGGGTATACAAACTCACACTCAAGAGTCATGCTTTCCAATTGTGAGTGAGGTGTTTACAAGTGGCTTGTGGATGCTATCATTTGTGTTTGCAAAATGAATCCAATTAATGACATAGTATGTAATATACTACAGACACCATTCTCCAAGTGGAAGGAAGAGGATGAGAAAGACATGTACAGTTGGAAGACTTACCACACCATTAAATCTTTGTGTAAAAAAGGAAAAAAAATGATAAATGCTAAAATGTTAATTTTAAAACATCTTCGTTTTACGAATTTCCATGGTTGTGCAGTAGCTTCAATTTAGAAAGACTATTTTGTTGGTCCTGTTTGCTTTTTGATACTAATCATAATTCTGGAATAAGGAAGGATTTTCGGATTTTAAGAACATTATGTGAGCTCTAAATAAGCATAGAGATTCCATTCAACACCTGAAATGGAAACTACAATTGAACAATTGTTTAAAGAATAGAAATACAATTTCTGACACCCTACAGGAAAATGAAAGGCTATTTATGGTTCAATTCAATGCAAATGTTTGTATGAATAGACTATTTTTCCAGCTGTTATAATTGCTGTGCTATATTTAGGTAACAAGAACTTGGATTCTGGGGCCACGATGAAAGTGTAAGTTCAATAAATTATTAATATAAACGAGTCCATTGGAAATTCAAAGCCATATTTGAAAATTAATAGTATATTCAGTGAGGACTCTAGGACAATTCAAAATGAAGTCATAAACTGCATATCTAAACACATACGAGATCATGTAAATAATGAAATTCATAACAGTAACTTTTTTGCTATTGAAGTTGATGATACCACAGATATAACTCGTACATCACAATGTTCTATCATAATAAGATGTGTGAATTTTGAAAGAAATGTTTTTGAGTGTTTTCTAGGGTTCTAGGATGTTAGTGCTGATAGAACATCTGAGGCTTTGTTTAATCTTCTGGATGGCATTTTGTCTGAGTTTTCATATGAGAACAAATTAGTGGCTCAATGTTATGATGGGGCAAGTGTAATGGCAGGTCACTTAAATGCTCTTCGGAAGAAAATTAACCTTCCCTGCCAAGTGGGGTACTGCAGGACCCCAATATAATTATTTTGTTATTTGTAGCTTTAACAAGTAGTTTATCTTTTTCAGACTATTTGACATTGTTAAAACGTACCAAGTACACACTACCATTGTTGAATTTTTCAAATACATTTATCTATATGATAAATAATAATCAAAAATATTAATTGGGGGTTCTCTGGTACCCTGCCTGGGATTCCATGTAACAACAAAGCATGCATGTATAAATGCATATTATAGAAATTTATGCTGGTACAAGTGTGAATTAAATGTTTTAAATTTTAATGCCTTGTTATGTGTAATTATTTTAAATCTAATATGTTTCTCTGTTAGTCTTTTATTCAGCTACAGCTAAAAATATAACACGAAAAACCAAGAGGGGTATCACAGTACCCCAAAGCAAAATGTATTGTTAGACATGGTAAATGTACCGACTTTGAATTAAGACACATATCTGGTACATTATATTGTTATTATATAAGATTATTTTGTTTCTGTACATTTATCATGCCTTACATTTTGCTTTGGGGGACCATGGTATCCCTCTTGGTTTACCGTGTTATATTTTTAGCTTGGTATGCAGAAGGTTAAACACAAAGCATCTCAATCTGTTTTTGTGCATTGCTTAGCGCACCGACTAAACTTGGTGCTTCAACAAAGTTTAGATTGCATTTCTAATGTTGCATATTTTTGCAAGTGTCAGTGGGAATCCTTCATTTTTCTACCATTCACAAAAACAAACAAAAAAAAAAAACACAAGTACTAGATTCATTTTCAACTACATATATTCCAACCTTAGCAGAAACTTGGCAGTGTTCTGGTTCAAAACTACTCACTGTAATTGTAGAGGATTGGGAAAAATTGTAACATGTGTTTGAGAATATCATGAATGACAAGTAATCTGATAAAAGATCAATTCAGCTCAGTAAGGGACTTTTGAACGAAATGAATAGTTTTGAATTTACTCTTCTGGCTGTAGTGTTCAATGACATTTTTTCTTTGACAGAGTGTCTTTTTGAAGTTTTGCAAAAGAAATCACTGGACATTACTTATTGCATTACGAAGATCAGGGTGACATGTGATTTAATAAGCAATAAATGAAATGGACAATATTTTTTGGAATTATTTGCAAAAGCCAAAAAACTGACCAGTCTGACTCAAAGAAGAGAGCATGGAAACTTGACAGGGGATGAAATTTTTTAAAATTTCAAGATTTTATTTTTTGAAATTTTGGATTCCATTTGTAGTGGAAATGAAAGTAAGGTTTCAGGATCGTGACAATTTACAATTTCTTGCCCTTGTGGATACCACAAAATTTGAAAATCACGCTGAAGATTTTCTTTCTTCAGCTCTTGAAAATTTACAATGATGATATTCAAAGATATCTCAAAGAATGAATTGCATCTTTTATATGCTGATGAAGTGTATAGGTGTACAGTGGAGTGTTTTAAATTGTACCAAGAGAATGAGGATGTATTTGCAGAATCATGCAAGTTATTTGCCTTAGTTTTAACAATTCCATTCACAAGTGCATCAGTGGAAAGAAGTTTTTTTGTGTTTGAAAAGAATTAAATCTGTCACTAAAAACACTATACCACAAGGCAGACTCGCATCATTAGCAAACATCTCTATCCAGAAGGAACTTTTGTATAAACTTATAAGGAGTGAGCCATTTTATGAGGACACCACGGATAAGTTTGCTGCTCTCAAAGACTGGAGGACTAAGTTAATATACAAGAAATAAAATATGCGAGTCTCGCATGGTAATTATTATTTAGCTCAATTATTATGTTTAAATTTGGCTATCATTGTTTATTAAAGTCTGCAGCACTTCACCTACATTTAAGACACGAGCCCCCACTGGCAAGAAGTCTTATACTTTTCATCTTCAAAATTACAATATAATGCAATAGAATTAAATGCTTTGTAATGTACATGGTGAAAATCCGTAACACTTTAAATCTGCCCTTACAGCCGTAAAATGCCTTCATTGCCACACAAGATGCAAAAAGGCCTCTGCTCAAGAATATTTTACAGGCAAACCGTTAAAGTTGGCAAGTATTCCCTGACAGAATAGTTACTCTTGCAACATGTTTCATGTTCAAAAACATTCCTAATGGGTGCCAGCTTGTCAAGCACTTTCTCTTATTTCTGCTTGAGATATCAACAAAACAAAGAGCTGTCAAAAGGAATTCTGACTTTTATAAGCGGCACTGCTACAAAGAAAAATTCCACTACTGTAGAATCTTTAACGTAAACATAATCCCAAATTTTGGTGTGATGCTTTCATGACTTGTGCAAGATACAATAACCCAAACAGGGGCTTTATTTTTGTGATGTTAGTATCCTGAGTATCTCATTCTCTACTGTGATTTTCCTTCCATCAAAAAATCCACTGATTTTTGTTATATGATACTTTTCAAGATGTTATTTTGGGGGGGAAAAAAGATAGCAGACTCCACAAATGATTGGTGGTAATTTACACCATATAAATGCATCACAAATGTTGTGCTTCCTTGCTGTTACTTTTGATGAAGGCAATGAGTAAACCATTTTGTGCTGTTGTCCTTTCCAAGTATATATAGTACCTCAGTAGTGAAAACAAGTGTTAGAGTTGTTTGAATAAAACGATTAGTCTATTGTGCGGCGGTATTAATGTTTGTGTTCGAAAGATGCTACTGTTTATCTGCCGCACATATGGAATATAATTTGTCGCGGTCACTTCGTGTTATCTTTTACTGAGCGCCTGTTATTGTATTTAATTTTGGGTTCACTGTCCTCCGGCTAGCTATGATTTCTCGGTCAAGCACTTCTCTTGTACAGGGTGTGTAAATGGAAAGGAGTTTTTATCCAAAGATAACACTGATGAAAGAATTTGTTTTACACTTTTATTGTCGTAACACATTATTCACTTTCACCTATTAATCTTGACACTCGCCAAACTGAAACTGTTATAATAACTTCTTTACTGCCCATTATTAATTCGCATACTTCAACTTTTTGTGTAATTAACTTTACGACATGAGAGATTTTTCATAAATTTGCTACGCGTAACCTGCAAATCGATAAACTGTGCGATGTATTCACCATGACTGCTTCTGTTGAACTCATCGATGTCTTATACACGAATGCTTCTGTTGGACTCCGTGAAACTTGACTCTGACACGAATTTATACTCCTTCGCCCGATATGCCTAAAGATTTATAACCGAGCTGCTATTGGTTAATAAAACGCGCCAACATTAGCGTCTATATTTATATCCAATGAAAATTATGATAACATATGCTCTAGGGAAAATGTTCCCGCAAATTCTAAGAAAAACACGCCACTCTGACGTCATTTGCTCGTCTCTAATAATGATAAACAGCTCACCCCCTCGCTACATTATTGCACGCTATTATTGTCAGTTTCAGTAAGGCCGTATAAACCCACTTCTCAACAATGCTTACAATCAACAAACATCTCAAATCAATGTCACACAACAATGCATATTGTGGCACATGTACGTTTTACATTACTCAATATGAGCTGGTCGGATGTGACGCTATTAGTAAGGATTCGTGTTTGTATTTAAATTGTTCTAGAGGGATAAACAGGTTTTGAGCGGTTCGTTAGCATAAGTTGGGGTGGGGGTAAACAGTGACATGCCAGGGTAGCTTGTGAAGCCATTAGCGTGGGGTGAGAACCGGGTTTGGAGTCCAAGAGGAAGGAAGTGTTTTCAGCCTGTCTCTCCGGTGGTCAGCAAAGAAGATGGCTCCATTAACAAGGTATTGTACTGTTATTTTTAAGCATTATTAAAGTTGGATAATGTGAAGGTTGGTTATTTACGTGTTGTGCTTTGCTCCTTCGCCTTTCCTTCCTGAATTTGCGCTAGGATTTAGGGTTAACTTCTTAATATGTCCTCCCCGGTAGGATTTAATCTGTAGTGTTGCGTTTCGGTTTGAAATCCTCTTGCAGCAAAGCGAGTGTGATGATATTTTTATGCTTATTTAGAGACGGGGGATGCGACATAATTGGTGGAGTTCGCCGGGCAGATTCCAAATATTTTTTTCTCCTAAATCGCGTATAATGCGTAGAAGCTTGGTGGTGAAACGCTGCGCAGAATAACAATGGCGACCGCGTGGCGTCCACGTGTGAAATTTTAAATCCTGTTAAATCTTTGCAATCCTTTCTTCTTTTGCTTTAATATTGTATTAAGTTGATTTGGAAAATCCTGCTGTATTTTTGGGCATATTTTATAATGATGCGTTGAATATTTTAATGGCGATGTGTTGGCTGCCACGTGTTTGCACAAAAACTTGGAATTTTTTTCTTTTCAGAGTTTTAGGGTATAACGTGTGTATTTGAATCTATACATCGTTGATCAGTTATTGGAATTGTATATACATATAAATCTAGGGTTTATTTTCTTTAAATTGTGAATTTTTTTAGCGTTATAGTAATTTCATATTCTGCACCACGTGCTGAATTTTAAATTTATCTCTTGCTTAGCCTTGCTTTATTGCATTTCCGGCTTAGTTTTGTGCTTAATTATGTAAGGGGATTTAAACAGTTATTAATAATTTTGTTAGAAATCAGATGTTTATTATTCACGTTGATGTTCAGGCGCACTTAATTTTGGTCCCAAATTTACTCGCAGCACGTGGTAATTACATGTTATAATTTCTTTCCTTTTAAGTGTTTTATAATATCCCAATGTTGAAATTCACATATTTTCAATTTACTTTGGCGCTTTTAAATGCACATGAACTTTGTGGGTGTATTTTTCTTGAAAATATGAGCTTTGGTGCCGTAATTTTCATGTAGTGCTCACGTGTAAAATCTTCCTCAGGTCTATTTCTTTTTTCTCCCATGAATGTATCCTATAAAGAAACTTTTTTTAAAGTTTTAATAACAGCGTTGTGTGATAACAAATTTGGACGTTTTTAGAAGGATTTACGTGTTTCACATTTTTCATGTCTTGCTGCAGTGAAGTGAAGAATTATATTGCTTTGTGAGTGTTTATTAGTGCATTTTATAGTGAAATAACGTAGCGTGTGATTACTCAGTGCTTTAAGGTAAGGGTTATTTTTTTTTGCCCAATATATACATGTTTTTCTGTGAATAATGTGGTTCGGGCGACGTTTATTTCTCGTTAATACCATGTGTTAGGGGTACAGTTTATGCGTTGGGCTTCTGCACGCCAGGTCTTAAATTTTTTCCCCGGGGGTAGCTCTGTTTAATTACTATTTGCGAGTGCTTTATATGGCAATCTTAGCTATAGATTTTGCATCTCAAGTTTTTGAGTAATACCATTTGGCAATTCCGCTTAATCGCCTACGGACATTACAGTTGTCAGTTTTGCTTTTTTTTAACAAGTTAAGGGCGAGGCAACTTTCACACAGTGCTAATAGTGGTGTATTTTTCAGGGTCAGATTTGTAAGCTTCCATTTTTAAAATGTGTACTAGACGTTCACGTAGGCAATGTTCAAATGTGCCTATTTCTGAAGTTTCTGAAGATAGTGAGTTACCTTCCTCAGCAAGTAATATTGACATGAATGCACAGTTAATTCCTGTTATTCAGAATCAAGTTGCAGCTACTATAGCGAATATGCAACCTCTTGTGACTAAACCCATGATTGAGCCAATGTTTTTTCTAAGTCCTACACTGACACCAGCTAATGCTTTTGTTCGCAACTTTGAAATGGTTGCTAAAGCAAATTCTTGGAATAATGGTCAAAAGCTTAAATTTTTCCCCTGTTACTTAAAAGAAACCGCTGCCATTTGGTATCAAACTTTTTGTCACAGACATCCTCAGCATGATTGGAATTTCCTTGTCTCTCAGTTCTTGTCAGCTTTTCAAATGTCCCACCAGGAGGAGCTGTTAGAAATTAAGCTCAGGCAACGTATTCAACTTGACAGTGAATTAGTTCTGGATTATGTTTACGATGTTTTATCCCTATGTGATCAGGTAAACCCAGCAATGACACAGGCGGAGCAAATAAAGAACTTGCTCAAGGGCTTGAAAGCCACTTATGTTCAGGCACTGTTACCTTTGAACCCTCAAACTGTTGATGAGGTGCTACAGATTATTAAAAGAGTTGACAAAGCTGACTTCTATACCACTCACAGACAACAATTAGCTCTTGCTCAGACCCCGGGAATAATTCATTCACAAATTGTGGGGCACTCTTCTCCCTCTGTGTCATCTGTTGTGGCAGGCTCTGTGATGTCACCAACTACAGTACCTAGTGCAACATCAGTTAATGCACCAGACCCTATTTCTTTGCTATGTAAAAAGGTCGAACAATTGTCAACCCAAGTTACTCAGTTACAGTCTGTGCATTCAATACATCAGAGACCATTTGAAGTTGTTGATCGTGCTGGTTATCGCCAGGACAACAGGCAGAGGTCATCAAATGGCAGGTACGATGGATACAATGATAGACAAGGTTCCTCAGTTATATGTTATAACTGTAACAGGAGGGGGCATATTGCTCGCTACTGCAGAATGAATTCGACACATCCAAAAAACGAGCAGCGCCGAGCCCCAGACGATGTGACTTAAAGGTAACAACTCAACATACTGTGCCTACTCCTAATTTAAATAATATATCTTCTCTTTCAGGTCAAATTTTGCAGGTGCCTGGGCACATTGATGCTAAAGAAATGTTTATTTTGTTAGATACAGGAAGTGCTATTAGTATTGTGAATGCTATACATGTTACAGATGTTTCAAAATTGCAACCTGTTGAAATTTTGCTTAAAACTGCAGGCAACAAATTATTGGATGCTCCCTATCATACCATCTTGGATTTTGTAATTTGTGATACACATTTTCAGGAAGATGTGTTAGTGGTTAAGGACTTAGCTCACGACTTTATTCTTGGAAATGATTTTTTGACTGCACATGATGCTGTGATTAATTATGCTCAAAATTGTGTTTCACTTCAAGTTAAGGATCATAGTATTACTATTCCCATCTCTGTAACAACTAGAGGCCCCTTTGCAGACATTGCTGTCAGCCCTTTGAATGATGATAATGATGCTATTGTGCCTAACAAAATTTCAGTGACTGAAGATGTTAGAATTCCACCTTTCTCAACCTGTTATGTGTCAGTGCAGCCAACTGCTGTTATTACTAATGACGTGATGTTCGAACCATCAGTTAGCATAATGAACAAAAAGAATCTTATGATCCCACCTGTTGTGTGTCACTCGGCCGAAACTTATACTATCCCTGTTCATAATAATTCAGCTGTACCTCAAACATTATTTGCAAGAACTGTGCTTGCAAATGCTCATGATGTAGCTTTAATACAAAGTAATTCTGTTTCTTCTAGCGATGTTGCAACTTTGAAAGCTCCTAACTTTGATTGGAACGTAAGTTGTAAGTTAAGCCCTGATCAACGTGGTCATTTGCATACCTTGCTACTGAAATATTCACATGTTTTTGCTACTTCTCTTCAGGATTTAGGCACTACTGATGTAGCTGAATTCGAAATTAAGGTCACTGATCCCAAACCTATTAAACAACGCCCATATAGAGTACCACATAAACAAAAAGAAACTATTTCTCAACAAGTGCAAGAAATGAAAGATGCAGGCATAATTAGAGATTCTCAGTCTTCTTGGAGCTCCCCTGTGGTTTTAGTTAAGAAAAAAGATAATTCCATGAGGTTCTGTGTCGACTACAGGAGGCTAAACGCTATAAGTGAAACTACTTCGTTCCCATTACCACTCATTGATGACTTACTCAGTTACCTGGGTGAAGCCAAATGGTTTGCTTCATTAGATTTATTGTCAGCTTATTTTCAGGTTCCCATTGCTGAAAGTAGTAAGAAATACACTTCTTTTGTCACTCATGAAGGACAGTATGAATTTGAAAGACTTTCTTTTGGCCTTGCAAACGCTCCCAGATTCTTCAGTTATATTGCTGAAAAGCTATTAGGTGATTTGAAATTTAAGAAAGCTTTAGTTTATCTGGATGATATTGTTGTATTTGCTAAAACATTTGAGGAGCTCTTATACAATTTGGAGGCTGTTTTTCAACGTTTGGCTTCACACAATTTCAAACTTAAACCTGCTAAATGTTTTTTCGCTATGGATAAGATTAAACTATTAGGATTTGAAGTATCAGAAGAGGGCATTTCCCCTGATTCTGACAAGGTCAAAGTTATTCAGCAACTCCCGAAACCAAAGAGTATTAGAGATATCAGGAAAGTTTTGGGTCTTTTTAATTTTTACAGGAAATTTGTGAAGGATTACTCCAAAATTGCTCAACCCCTGATTCAGTTGACTAGGAAAAATGTAGATTTTGTATGGGGTTATGATCAACAATGGGCATTTCAAAAGTTGAAGGATTATCTAACTTCTGCACCTGTCTTGGCTCATTATACACCTGGCGCATATACCGAATTGCATACAGATGCTAGTGGACTTGGTCTTGGATGTGTTTTACTACAAAGAGTTGAAGATAATTTGCGCCCTATTGCATATGCTTCTAGGACCCTCTCAAAATGTGAAAAGAATTATGCTGTCCCCGAACTTGAACTTTTGGCCATTGTTTTTGGTCTCACTCATTTTAGAAATTTTGTCTTTGGATACAAAGTTCATATTGTGTCAGACCATCATTCTCTTTGTTACCTGAATAACTTAAAGGATTTGACAGGACGCCTGGCTCGGTGGAGTCTTAAACTACAAGAATTCAATTATACTATTTCTTACAAATCTGGGAAGAAACATAATGATGCTGATGCACTTTCTAGATTTCCAGTTTCACAGCCTGAACCAGAACAACTTGAGCAGTTAGATGAACTTATTACTTGTTTGCTTTCTCCTATCGAAGTTGCGGATAAACAGAAAGCTGATCCGCTTCTTTTACCTATCATTAATGCCCTTAAGGATCCTCAGTTAGCTTCTCCCAAAGTTCAACGACAAGCTTCCACGTACGTGCTTAAATCTGATGTGTTGTATAGGAAAAATGCTGGCTCTACTGGTCCCCTACATTTACTTGTTATACCTGAATCACTTAAGCATGAAATTTTGTCTTCCTGCCATGATGACCCTTTGTCTGGCCATTTAGGATTTTCGAAAACTTTCAACAAAATTAATTCGAGATACTATTGGGTTGGAATGAAGAAATCTATTGAGCATTTTGTCCGGACATGTCCCAGTTGCCAGTCGAGAAAAGGTCCCAAGAATCAGAAACCTGCTGGTCTTCTACAACCTATTCCGGTTAACTTCATTGGTGAACGTTGGGGTATAGATTTGTTAGGTCCTCTCCCTCGTTCAAATTCAGGCCACAGACACATTATTGTTGCCACAGAGTATGCTTCTCGTTGGGTTGAAGCTGCACCTCTTTCTTTGGCTACTATTCCTCATGTTGCTAAATTTATTTTACACCAAATTATTTGCAGACATGGAGCGCCTGCAACTTTGCTATCTGATCGTGGTTCAGTTTTTCTAAGCCAAGTTACTCAAGAACTTTTAAAGTCTTTGTCGGTGTCCCCAAATTTCACTAGTTCGTATCACCCTTCGTGTAACGGCCTTACTGAGAGGGTTAATCAGACATTGTTAAATATGTTGAGCCATTTTATTGATGGAAATCAAAGGAATTGGGATGTAGTCTTGCCATATGTCATATTTTCATACAACTCTTCTGTTCAGGAGACAACTAAATTTTCCCCATTCTATTTGATTTATGGACGTGAACCTGCTCTGCCAAATCAAGTGCAGCTCCAAGCTACTTCCAATGATCTCTTCGTTCGACAAACCCTGAAGGATATTCTGAAAGCTCGTGAAGTGGCTATACTTAATATAAATCAGCAACAGATTCGGCAGAAAGAAAGATATGATAAGAAACACAGAGATGTTGAGTTTTCAGTGGGTCAATGTGTTAAAGTCTTCACCCCAGTAAGGAAAAAGGGGAAATGTACCAAATTATTGCACAGATATTTTGGACCTTATGAAATTGTTAGGCAGATTACACCTGTGACCTACGTTGTCAAACGACCCCATGCTCCAAGAGTTAAGGAACAATCAGTACATGTGTCACGTTTGTATCCCTATTATGATCCAGTAGGACCTTATAGATTGTGAATTTGTTTGATCTTTTGCCGCTTATGATAAATGTAATGATGTATAGATTTTTAATTTACATTATTTTGGATGCTACACCCGTTTCCTATATGTCAAATCTTTTGTGTTCTGGGTTAACTCTACATAAAGTTTAATAATAAGACTGACGTGATATTTATAAATCTAAACTTCTTGATTGTTACCCCTGACAGGTATTATGTTATTCATAAATTGTGACAAATTCTTATACCCTCGCCGGACCTGACATATTGTATTGATGTATAATGGTGTTGCCGAAGTGTACCCATTATGGTATTCGGAAGTATTAGAATTGTTTCAGTGACAGTGCAGCTCGGCGGGATTGCCGTTGTGTACCCGTTGCCCTCGCAGTGTGAATTTCGCCTAGCGAAAGTGCAGTATGCAGCCGCTAAGGTATGTGATATTTCATGTTGGTGAAAGTGCCGCAGTGTGTTCTCCAATATTCGATTATATTTGTTTACGATGATAGTGATGCATTTTTATTTTGAAGTGATGTAATCATAGTTTTGGCAATGATATGATAACATTGTGAATTTGGGCTATTGACTTACATGTACCATAGGTTGATTTCTGTTTTTGAGAATGTTTCAGGACAGAATATTGGCAACCCTGATCTCCATCTCTTCCAGATATTGTGATGAATAGCTTGTTAACGGGGTGTAGTACTTAGCATTGGACTAGTGTAGTATACTTAATTTGATATGTCGGTAATTAAACTTTGGTATATGGTAGTATTTGATATGACAGTATTATACATTATCAGTGCATGTTTTGAAGGCATGCAGCATGTGTGCTAGAATTCATTGGGAGTAGAGGTGGTATTTATGATGATGATGATTTTAATGCGGGCTTACCTCGAGGTTTAATGACTAATGATATTAATCATAGCCAATTTTAATAACAGTTTTAATTGGGATGATTAAGACTAGATGTGCACATCTATAAAGACCTAGGCATTGATTCAATATGCATTGTAATTTAGGGTACCCTTTGTAAGTGATCACGTAGGATAAACATTTTAATAGGCATAGTGATATTTTGTAATTTTCAGGTTATCAGTATATTGTAATTTTGTAAATTCTGTGTTAAGATATTTAGTAAGTTTTCTCACCATAAGGGGATTATGTAATATGCTTTGTATTATATTTTGTACTGACACATCCTTGTTTTGTGACATGGCTAACAATGAGTAATTTTTGTAATTAACAGGTTCGTGCTCTTTACTTATTTGCACTTGAGTTAATGTTTAAGCAATGCATATCATGGGGAGCGTTCACCACACAATTAAATGGGTCCGTAAACATGCCACAAGAATAGCTGAGGTACTGGTTGCCTCTGTTTCTGCTTCATCGTTGCAGTCGTCGGCCATAGGGGTGGCCCCCATATGGCACAGCTTCGTCGATGCCTGGCGCCATGTTATGTGCCTTATAAACTGACCTCATCGAAGGGTAGGATTGACAGGTAACTAACCCTTAAAGATCGTTGCTGCAGGACTTTAATTGCGGCTTTCATGGCAAGGTGGGAAGCACCGATAATCCCTACCTTAAGGTTTCAGTTCTGCATGGAAAATAAAATTGAATTTCTCGTCGCAGGTGGGAAATTTACCTACCCTACAGTTAGTGGCACATTTAACTATTGTTTGTGGGCGAGCAAGTGAAAGTGATAGAGTGTGTGCGGAACCCTAATACAAACTTTAACAGTGAATATAGCTTATTCAGTGTTTTTCGTCATTATGTACCTCCTGGTGATCAGACTCCCTAAGTGACTGCTTTAAATTTATATCTACATTATATATATAATACTGTAAACTAAACTAAACACAAAGAACACCTGTACAAGGAACCAACACAACTATGTTAACCAAGTGTTGTCACGGTACAAAAATGTTTTGTCAGAAAAAATTCTGTATTGTATGTTAATTTTTTGTAGCAATTGATGCGGACATCAATCTTGGCAGACCCCGGAGAGATGTGGCACATGTACGTTTTACATTACTCAATATGAGCTGGTCGGATGTGACGCTATTAGTAAGGATTCGTGTTTGTATTTAAATTGTTCTAGAGGGATAAACAGGTTTTGAGCGGTTCGTTAGCATAAGTTGGGGTGGGGGTAAACAGTGACATGCCAGGGTAGCTTGTGAAGCCATTAGCGTGGGGTGAGAACCGGGTTTGGAGTCCAAGAGGAAGGAAGTGTTTTCAGCCTGTCTCTCCGGTGGTCAGCAAAGAAGATGGCTCCATTAACAAGGTATTGTACTGTTATTTTTAAGCATTATTAAAGTTGGATAATGTGAAGGTTGGTTATTTACGTGTTGTGCTTTGCTCCTTCGCCTTTCCTTCCTGAATTTGCGCTAGGATTTAGGGTTAACTTCTTAATATGTCCTCCCCGGTAGGATTTAATCTGTAGTGTTGCGTTTCGGTTTGAAATCCTCTTGCAGCAAAGCGAGTGTGATGATATTTTTATGCTTATTTAGAGACGGGGGATGCGACAATATTCACACTACAATCACTCTGACATTTACATTTTTGTGATACAAATTACTGCGTCATATGCCCCACTAGAAACATAATTATAAATATTTACAACTTGTTTGGAAATTTTATAATTGGGTTTTTAGTCTCCTAAATCTTGGAACACACGCAATTTATCACTTTCACAACACTTCACACGCATTTAACAAACAACATATGTTTTGCCTTTATCTCGCCACTATTTAATGGCTCTGGTCTAATGTGTTTATATACATACATCTGACATTACAATTTTTTTATAGCAAATACTGTACCCTGAATTATTTAGTTACTGTTACAAATTGGTTTACTGTCTTAGGTTGTTGACAAAAATTTATACATTCAAGATTTTTAACCTGGTTCATTTTGTAATTATTGAACACATTTACCAAAATATTTATCCTCTACACAAATATATTTATAACAGTTAATTCCAGACACAATTTCACATATCTGTGTGCTACATAAGTATTTGTTTTAATTATCTTTACCTTTTTTTTATTGTTTTGTACTTTATATTCAAAATACTATTTGAATTATATCTACATACTTTTACTTTAATATGACATTAAGTTTTTCATTATTACATGTTTCATTTCAAATGCTGTAACTGTTTACTGATTTTTTTTTTTTTTTTTTTTTAAACATTTACTTTTGTCCTGAATTTATTTCTCCTTTCTCATGACATACATACATAGTTAACCCTCTTACATTCCAATACTTTGTTTTGCAGTTCAGCTTTAACTATCCTGAATTTACTTTTTATCATCTTGGTCTTCTGTTTCATCTTTATCCTCATTGTTGTATGGTTTCAGTATCTCAATATGGAACTTTCCAATGCTTTTTCGAGTTGTTGGGTTACATAATTCATATGTATTTGTTCCATATACTTCAACAACTTCATATGGTCCATGATATTTTAGAAACATTCGCCAATAAAGTTTATTTGCCTTATCAGACAATTTCTTAGTTTTAACCAAAACTAAATCTCCTATTTTGATCTTCCATTCCTTTCTTTTCTTTTCTTCATGTTTCCTTTTTCTTTTTATGGCTTTTTTCTTCATCCTCTCGAATGCTTGTCGGAACATCTCTTCTTCTGTTTGTGGTATCGAGTGCTCATCTGGAATGGCTTCTGGAATTTTCTTACATATTGTATTTATCTTCTTTCCTAACTTAAGTTCACATGGTTTGTATCCTGTCACATTGTTTACTGTTTCATTGAGTAGATTCTGAATGAAATTCACGTATCCATACCATTGGGTTTGTTTTCGATGACACAGCACCCTTAAATAATTCGAAATTTCCTTGATTTCCCTCTCCACTGGATTGGAGTTTAGTCTGTATCTTGACGAAAAATATTGTTTAATGCCATTTTCTTTCAGTCCCTCCATAAATTGTTTTCCTGTGAAGGACGAAGCATTATAGCTCAATACAGATTGGATTGGTCTTTCTTCTATCACATATGACTTGAGTAGCCTATTCAAACATGCTAAACTTGTAGGTTTTTTCAAAGGGTAAATTCTTACATATTTGCTGAATATATCATAACAGACAAATATATATTTGTTTCCAAATTGACTTGGAGGCATAGGACCATGAATGTCAATACTAATTACACACCTCGGCTTATCCCTTATAACCGAATTAGTCTCAAATGCATATGCTGTATTTATTTGCTTAGCTTTCTGACATAGGTTGCAGCACGATATAAATTTTCGAACTTTCTGACGCAATTTGGATATGTATAAATTTTCTAAAATCATAGAAGTTGTCCGGTCCGTCCCTGAATGTGCTAACCCTTCGTGAAAATTCTTAATTAGTTCCTTTTCCATGCTTTTCGGAACCATTACCTTCCAACTAGGCATTTCTTTTCCATGCTTCTTGTATAATGTTACATTCCGAATTGCTACAATTTCTTTCTTTGCCTCCTCAATTAATGGTGCATTTTCTTTAAGTTCAAATAATTTTGCGTCCTCATTTTGAATTTTCCCCATATTTTTCAATTTTCTTATCATTTCTTTATTTAAGAGAATTTCAATTGTCAATATTTTAACTTCATTTCTGGGTCTTTCTATATTTTCAGGAATTTGTGGTTGTAGTTTAATCTTGATAGCAAATCACTGAAGGTATTATTCTTGCCAGGAATGTGTATAATTTCAATATAAAATGCAGATATTGCATGAATGTATCTAGCAAGTTTTCCACTACATAATCTACACCGTTGGATGAAAGTTAAGCTGATGTGATCTGAATATACTTTCACCTTTTGCTGATAAATATAGGTTTTAAAACGAATTAATGAAAAATATAGTGCTCCAATTTCTAACTGAGTCACTGAAGAATTTCGCTCAATGTTTGTAAGTCCTCTAGAAGCTGTACTAATGATGTGAAAGTCATTGTTGATGTCTCGCTGTCCTAAAATTCCGGCGTATCCTTGCATTGATGCGTCGACATAAATCTCGTATTTCAAATTTTCTCTGGGCCTCTCAAGCAATATGGACTTAGCAAAGAGTTCTTTTACTCTCTCAAAACATTTTTGATGATCCTCTGTCCATTTCCATTTAATATTCTTTCGAAGTAGCTGCCGCAGTGGTTCTATTTCAGCCGAATACCTTGGTACGAACTTACTCTGAAAGTTCAATACCCCTAAGAGACGTCTAATTTGCTTTATGTTCCTTGGTGGTGGAATTTTCATTATTGCTTCTATTCTCTTCTGATCAGGTCTTATACTTCGTTCATCAACTACATAACCCAGAAAATTTATTTCCTTGACACAAAATTTTGATTTTTGTATGTTTACAGTCATACCATGTTGTTGCAGTTTATTTAACACATAATGTACATTATTCATATGTTCTTCAAATGTTTGACTAATGATGAGGAAATGATCAATATACTTTATTAAAAAGTCGTAAGGATTTACACAAAAACGATACTGGATTCCCGAATATTGAAATGAAGTGTAATCACGCACTTGTGGATCTAATTCCACTTGCCAATATGAAGCAGTCAGGTCAATGGATGTCAAAAATCTCCCTCTTGAAAGTTTCGTAATTAGTTGTTCGATTCCTTCACTTTGAAAATGATATGGCTTCATATACTTGTTGACATATCTACCGTCTAATGTTAATCTCAAACTACTATCTCGTTTAATACTCCAACAGATTGAATTTATATACTGAGAATTACTTTGCTCAATAATCCCATTTTCTAACATGCTATTTATTAGTTGTCTAGCTTTGTCCCGAAGACTTATAGGCAAATTGTCATACTTATGTCTATATGGTGGCACCTCTTCTACCTGAAATGTATGCTGATATACATTACATCTGCCTGGGATATTACTAAATACTGAACTATTGTTCATCAAAACATCATGAAGGATTTGTTTTTGTGTTTTCGTAATGTTATAAGCTTCTTCACACTTGTGTATTATTTCCTCATTTCTCTTCTCTTCCCAGTTGTTGTCTGTCTCGCTCACACGGTCGTCTTTTGTTTGGATTGTAAATTTCTCTACTTTCTCTGGCATTTCTACTAGCTGTTGAAAATATGGCGTGGTATTCCCTTCATATTTTGTGACTAATTGTCTTATTTGAATATCTCCATCGGGTTCTGTTATTTGCACAAAAAACTCTTGGTCACAAAGATTTTTCTCGTCCTTTGTCATCTCAATCACGGAAGCTTTCTCTTTTATGAATGGTACCTTTATTTCTCTATTGTCTTTCGTCATTTTTAATTCTTCATATTTAAAATCTATACATGCTTCATATTCATGTAGGAAGTCACATCCTATAATTATGTCACAAATCAGATGGTTTACAATTAGAAACATAACCTCAAAATTCTCTCCGCCGATAAGTATGTTAAGTAGAGCTTGTGTTTTTATGACCTGTGTCGTTCTTCTGATTGCAACACGACAAACTAAATTACTAGTGGGAAGAGCCATAATTTTGTTACCTTCATTTATCAAATTTATATAAAATTTCTGCGAACAAAATGAAGCTGACGAACCAGAATCTATAGTTGCAATGATCTCTTTCTTCGCGATTTCCATCCTAACATGAGGTGACTCGAAATTTTCCCCCTTATCTTTCGTTGCTGCAATCTTCTTACAGGGTGTGTGTGTAGGCATATTATTTGTATTGGTAATGGATACTGAATTATTAAAGACGTCCTGAGAACCTACTGCACAGGAGTCTATTAACAGTTTTCCTGGTTAATTCCATGTTCACGTACGGGACTGCCATTCCTAACAGGCGCTAAATCTATCTCATTTTCGCTACCATTGTTTTGAGTTCCCCTTCCTTGAGTTCGAAATCCTCGATTTCTGAAATTATGTCCCCTTGGCATGTAATTTTCTTGCCGTTCCTCAGATCTGTCCCGGTTATTGTTTTCCCTCCAGTGAGTGAAATTTCCCCTTGGTCTAATGTACCGCCTTCCTTGATTTTGCCCTCTTTCCGGCAATCTTTCTGTCCTGACGTAATTTATTTGTTCCTGTCGACCTGGTCTCCCATCTATCCTCGGTCTTTCAAAATTTGGAACGTATGATTGGTACCGTTGCCTGGTATTATTCTCATGACGTCTGTCTTGTCCCCTGCTTTGGTGATAATAACTACCTTGGTAATTTCGTCTATCTCGCACATCTAAAAATCTATGCTCCCACTCTCGAGATATATCTTCTTCCTGTTGTTCCAAAGCAGTCATTAATTCTGTCATCTCGTAGATACTACGTGGTTTTGCAATTAATAAATAATTTTGTATCCTTAAAGGATAATGCCTTGTGAGCAAACTCACAAAATCTTCCTCATTGATTGGAGGTGACAAGTTCCTAACCTGACTTGCATGTTTCAGTAAGTAATCAGTCATTGATATTCCCTCTCGTGGATCAAATTGACCATGACTAAGCATTGCCTGTATTCTGTGCTGTACCGTAACATTCCAAAATCTGTTCATGAATAGCCTCTTAAAGGATTCATATGAAATTTCACTCCCTGATACCATGTGTAACCAATCTAAAGTTTTCTGGTCCAAACATCTTTTGACAACTATCATTTTCAATGCTTCCGGTATCTTTTTAATTTGAAAATATTCTTACAAGTCTGCAATAAATTGTACTGGACTGGAGTTTTCATTAAATTTTGGAAGTGGAAAATCACTTAAGATATGATTACAGTTTTGAATGTCCCTTACTCCCACATTTAAATTCTCTAGTGTTACTTGTGCACTCTGATTTTCAGCATGAGCTATAGATGAAGCCGCCGCATCACTCACATTATTAGTCTTACCTGAGGAACTACCTCTATCATTATTTTGTACATCAGATACATTAATATTACATATATTTATCATTGAATTCAATTCTAACCTATTTACAGTACCTTGCAGATTTTCTATAGTCTGTTCCAATTTTTTATTGTTCTCATTTTGAACAGCTTGGTGTTTGTTAATTTCAGAAGTTAGCTTTTGATTCAAATCTATAGACAAAACTTTAACTTCTTCAGACAATTTATTTCTTTGTGTTTCTGACTCCTTCTGTATTTCAGATATCTCCCCTCTGAAATTAACTTGCACCTGAATTAAATCTGCATTCGTAGCCTCCATCATCTCTCTTAACTCACTTGAAATGCTACTCATTCGGCTACCTAACTCTGTACATTTTACATCAACATGTTCTATTTTATTATTAACCTCACTTTTTTGGTTAGATATTTCCCTGCTCATGTCTAACATTTTCTTTGAAATTTCCCCTATCTCATTTGCTATCATTTCCTGATTTTCATTTCTCATTTTTATTATACTTTTATCTAGCTGCATAAATTTCTTTTCAATTTCTTCCTTGTTTTGATCTAATTTATGCTCTAATTTCTCATTACTCTTACCAATTTCTTCCCTTAATTGATCTGTAATACTCTTACCAATATCTTCCCCCAATTCCCTATTATTCTTTTCCATATTCTGAGTTAGTTTTCGTTCTAATTTCTCATTATTCTTTTCCATGTCTTCCCTGTTTTGATCTATTTTCCTTTCTAATTTCTCATTATTCTTACCAATATCTTCCCTTAATTTCTCATTACTCTTAACAATATCTTTCAGCATTTCCATCATCATACTAGCATCAAAATTAACATTTCCTGCTGTTCTATTCTGACTTTCTTCACTAACATTTCCTCCCTCAAATCCTACATTGTTTGAGCTATTTTCTGTAACCTGTATTGAATTACAGCTAACTGTTACATTATCCCCTTCCATAATTGTTTCTTTAGTATTATTAGTAGACATTGTTTTCTTAATCCTGCCACTCCTCAAGTACATTTAAATTTTCACAATTTTTTTTTAGGATAAAAAAAAATTACTATACTCTGACCTTTGTGATGCTGTCTGTTGATGTTGCTTTGATGTCCAGCTTCCTGCCCCTCTCTCCTAGATGTATATGTCGCTTCTGTGTCGTATTATGATGAATCTACGTCGTCTCGATGTTTTTGTGTCCTGTAGTTTAATTCCCCTGTTGCCTTTTAATCTCGGAATTACGATGTCCACTCATCCGCGTCGTCTGTCGTTCCTGTAGTTGTTTCTGGAATCTGCGTCTTGTAGTTCAGTTCACTGCTCCATTCGCTCCACGTCCTGGTTCCTTCGCCCCTTCCTGGTTATTTCGCTCCTTCCTGGTTAATTTGCCCCACGTTCTGGGTGCCAATTTGCGGCGGTATTAATGTTTGTGTTCGAAAGATGCTACTGTTTATCTGCTGCATGTATGGAATACAATTTGTCGCGGTCACTTCGTGTTATCTTTTACTGAGCGCCTGTTATTGTATTTAATTTTGGGTTCACTGTCCTCCGGCTAGCTATGATTTCTTGGTCAAGCACTTCTCTTGTACAGGGTGTTTAAACGGAAAGGAGTTTTTATCCAAAGATAACACTGATGAAAGAATTTGTTTTACACTTTTATTGTCGTAACACATTATTCGCTTTCACCTATTAATCTTGACACTCGCCAAACTGAAACTGTTATAATAACTTCTTTACTGCCCATTATTAATTCGCGTACTTCAACTTTTTGTGTAATTAACTTTACGACACGAGAGATTTTTCATAAATTTGCTACGCGTAACCTGCAAATCGATAAACTGTGCGATGTATTCACCATGACTGCTTCTGTTGAACTCATCGATGTCTTATACATGAATGCTTCTGTTGGACTCCGTGAAACTTGACTCTGACACGAATTTATACTCCTTCGCCCGATATGCCTAAAGATTTATAACTGAGCTGCTATTGGTTAATAAAACGCGCCAACATTAGCGTCTATATTTATATCCAATGAAAATTACGAAAACATATGCTCTAGGGAAAATGTTCCCGCAAATTCTAAGAAAAACAAGCCACTCTGATGTCATTTGCTCGTCTCTAATAATGATAAACAGCTCACCCCCTCGCTACATTATTGCACGCTATTATTGTCAGTTTCAGTAAGGCCGTATAAACCCACTTCTCAACAATGCTTACAATCAACAAACATCTCAAATCAATGTCACACAACAATTCATATTCACACTACAATCACTCTGACATTTACATTTTTGTGATACAAATTACTGCGTCAATTGAGATGTAGCTGGATGTTCGTCAGAGGACTGATTACTTCCAGAATCCTAATCACTGTTTTTGAGAATGCTCTGTTCATCTTCTTTCTCTTTCTCTTCAAATAAATCTACTTTGTCTTCATTCAAGTTTGAAACCACCACTGCTGCTACTACCACCACCACCAGCCCATGACATTTTATCCTGCAAACGTTGGGAAATGAACAATATTTGAGACCGATTCTGATTGATCTGGTACTGGCGGTTACCATCTTTGAATTGTCTTCTTCTTGACGTAATGCCGTCCGGTAGTTCCGAGAAGAAACTCGTTATGATTCTTGCAGAGGTTTTATTAGTTGGTGAGAATCCAAAGGCATCTTTCCAAGATTTTTTCCCTGCAGTGCAAACATAAGCTGCTGCTATTGCCGCCAATGCCACCACTCCTCCTCATCAAAAAATGTTTAAGTGCAGAACAGATTCCCATGTCAACTAATGTAGTGTTATATATATACATTTTCTTTTGCATGAAGTGCATATATTTGCTCAACTTTGAGTAATTTTCATAATGTAAATGTATTATTTGTACTTAATAGTTTGCAATATATTCCTTACCACATGAACATGAAAAATACACCATGTTTTCTTGTTTATTAAAGATGAAAAAACAAGAGAACAGATTTATTGAGGTAACTGTCGCACTTAAACATAAAATTGTCTTACTTGACTAAAAGGAAATTTCTTATAGAATTTAATCCTATATGATGGAATTCACTGCATATAAATATTCCAAAATTTGGATACAAATACATATCTGAATCCTCTTTTCCGAAAACAACTTTTCTTAAAATTACTTTGCATTAAATCAGGGCAGTGATATAATACACAATCGTTTTCCAAACAATCATACAAAATATTCTCCTCTTTTGCATCACGCATAAGAAGTACTGCCAATTATACAGGCATACCATTTTAATGTCTACTGATTTTGGCATTCTTCTCCAAAAATGGTTTTAAATAATTCATAAGTAATTATCTTCTTGACATCAAGGATGAGGTGGTAAAAGGTGTATTGGATAGGTATGCCTGAACTGTAGTAATCATGTGACTTGAACATGTGCTTCCAATTGGCTATATGAACTTGGGTCTTCTTTGTTGGGTATTTATCTATGGAGAGGTTCATATTTTTTCTGCACTACATCATTTTGCAGGATTACATGATGAGATATGTTGTAATTCTTTCTTTTATTTTTGAAATTCAATATTATATTCCACTCATCCTCAATGTTGTGTTCCGTATTACACTTTCACACATCCTCAATGTTATGTTCCATATTCACACTTTAACTTTTGGGGCATGTTTGCATTTGTTGTCGTTTCTCATATGGTGTTAAAATTCAATGTGGCCATTGTTCCATTAGTATGGGAATTATTCAAATAATCATGCATGTCAAACTACATTTACCAGTAAGGCATTTTCAGTGACATAACAGTTAAAAAGATAAGTGCCCCATAGCACTCTGGATGGTGCTAGTTTTTTCTCAACATATAATTTCTCAAAAACGCTTCAGGAGATACAAGCGTTATTGGCCCACTATTATGCAGTACATTATTATGTTCATAATCTGTAGACCAAATAATTCCTTTTTTTCCCCCTTTTCTGACCACTACTGGACTCAGAGCCCTAGTTAAAGAGCCTCTTTCCTCAAGAAGTATGAATATTGTTTAATATTTTTATTTTAAAATTTTTAACATTATTTCCAAGAAAGAAAATTGATCTCACTTTGATAAGTATAGGCTGAGTTGAGAATGCTTGCTCTTTTTCAGGTAATAGTGTCATTTGAACTATGGCTGCAAACATGAATACAAGAAAACACACAGGCATTATTCGATTGTAACACAGTATTTTATAACCATGTAGCTTTTAGTGTACCTGACCAGGGGCTGCTCCGGGGGTAGTGCCTCCATGCCATGGCACTATCTTAATAAAATGAGGAAATGCGTATTTGAAATTATTTGTAGGTATACTCCACGATTACATCAAGAATACAGAACCATGCTTATTATTCTTAAAGTCACAATGAAATGGCTTGTCTGACGATAGAAAACCATAGAAGCTGAAGGACGCAACTGCAAATGCGAGTTTGCAACCTTATTATATTATTATTCTATGGATCCATGCCACTTCTGTCCTGGCATGGATTTATAGCACTCTGAGCTTTCACTCTAGACTCCAGTGGGGATTGGAGGGGAAAGAGGATAGCCCATATTCATGCCAGTTAATTCCTGTCACGGCTTATTTTGGCAACACAAGTGAATCAGAAGTACCAACTTTACTGTACCCTTACAAGACCTACAACAAAGTGTGCTATACTGAGAAGTGAGAAATTAGGCACCCGTCGCTTGCAGTGTAAAACCTAGCAGATAATTGTCCTTTGTTATATCATATTCATCATTAATTGTTCCATTGTTTATACTTAAAATTAAATTAATTAATTCATTCATTCATTATCTGTTTACCCTCCTCTTATGTAGGACTTACACCCCCCAGGACTTACAAGCGGGTGCCTGGAGTCAGAGGCCCGTCGAGGAGCAGACACTCATGGATCAGACAGAGCATCCAGGATGGGTGATCAGCCCGATGCCTGGTATGGGATGAAGGAAGTAGATGAAACGAAATGTTGGTGAAATGGATGAAAGGAAAGGTGATGATGGAGCAGTTGGTGGAATGAATGGCGGGGGAAACTGGAGAACCCGGAGAAAACCTGCCCAGACGCCGCTTCGTCCACCACAAATCCCACATGCAGGTCCCTGGGATTGAACCCGGGGCGCCTCGGTGGGAGGCGAGCGGTCTAACCACTCGGCCACGGTGGCGCCTAAAATTAAATTAATCATTTTTTATAATGCTGCCTACACTGCCAGCAGTCCAGCAGACGATTGAAAGAGAAGTAAAGACTTTACACACGGCACCTGCACCTAGCCAGCTGTGAGTCTGTGTGCATGATTTGAATGGGAACCATGGTGTTTAGCTTAGTTTCATTAGTGTGTGTACTTGCACTTTATAATAGTGCCTCTACAATTAAGTTCCTGTATTACAATATCTGATTAAGCTTCTGGTTAGATATTAACTGGGATTCAGAGCAAATTTTCGTATTACGGCCTTCGGTTAACAGCTAATTGGGAGTTATTATTAGCGATGAACTAACTGCCACCTGGGGTAGCAGTTAGGATACTAACTTGGAGGAAAACATATAAAAATGGCATGGTGGTGGTATATTTTCTTTACATCATATAAGAAGCTCGGTGAGGTATTCCTGGCAATACCACTATATTTATGTTTCAGCTGCCACAGTATCTGACAGCAGTGTAGCAGGATGTTTGGAATAATGTCCCATCAGTTTGGACCATAAGTATGAAGATGGCAAGGTGACTGTAGAGTTGGATCACAAAAACTACAGGATTAGCATCCATGTAGTGAATGTAAGCATATAAAATAAAGATTGTCACTACTGAGAAGAAAATATGCAAATGAATGATTTGTGAAGTAACACTTCAAGTTAACACTTCATTATTCATTTTCTATCATGGTTTTGAATTCTGATACGTTAAATTCACCTCATCAGCCAAGAGAAGTAGAAGAGTATCGAACTCTGGAAAAAAAAGAAAGAAAGAAAGAAAGAAAGAAAGAAAGAAAGAAAGAAAGAAAGAAAGAGGGTAAGCATGGAAGGCACTGAACATAAATTACTTCTATGTAGAAAAGAATCAAAATTCATGTATTGGTTAAAATTAATCACCTAAAACAAAAAGGTGTCTGTACCTTGCGAGATGCATGACGCACTTTGAAACTGCATGCCATCTGTTAACCTTGCTCAAATTCTACTTGCCAAGAGTTTAAAATAGCATTGCTTTCATATACTTCACTGCATATAGGCATTTAAAAGCTTCTGAAAATGTGGAATTATCACCGTGTCCCTCTATGTAGAAAAGACAGCAAAACTCTTTGACACTCCAAATTATACTTAAAAGAAATGGTTGCATGCTGTTAGCAGCAAACTTTTTATAATTCATGATGCGCTCTGCTCATATTAAGATAATAATTATTATCAAACTATATTAATAGGTAAGTGAAGCTACAATCTATATTCACGTAGGCTAAAGAACTTGCCTGTTAGGGTAGCCAAGCATTTTGCATCTGGTATTTTAATCACAATTTTCTATAGATACCAGTTTTGAATTCATTGAATTCATTTTCTACATATCACAGTGTACGCACTAGAGCTGGCAAGGACATGCATTTTACTAGTTTGTTTCATATGTCACATGGAGTGTCCATCTGATTCGGAAAGCAGCAGTGGATATAATGAACTAAGTTCGAGCTTCTGGTTCATATGCCCTCTCATGGGAAATGGGCATTTACTCGTTTGAGTATTTGCTCATTCAAGAACTCACATTATAGCATTGTTGTCAGGTGTATTGCTTCAGTATGTTAGGGCAAATGAATAACAATATCATATGCAATGTTTTATGTTTTTGACTTTGTTTCTATCCAATGCTGGGGTCAAAATTTCTTTTGCTACATTATGCTACACAAATTCCATTTTGTCACATTCTATTCTGTCATTACACCTAAGCAAAACATATACTACAATATGTTTAAAAATAAATGTCATCAAGTTTTATATACAATTACATTCAGAATTTCTGCGAGAGGAAAACAAGAAACAACCAAATGTATAAACATTTAGTTAAACACACATTACAAATTATACGTAATACAATAAATTAAATACTGATTATTCTTTAAACTTCAGAAATTACACAATGTCATTATAGTACATTATGCTTCTACCAACTTTTAACAAAAATTAATGTCAATTAACTAAAAAAAAATATTGCTTTACCTACTTTAATGCTACATACAATGCTTGTACCTAAAATTAGTTTTTGTTTTAACGAGGAACAAATTACAAACCTGAGAATAAACTCGGTAATGATAAAAATCTCTAGTGGAAAACTAGTGATACTTGAGAGCACCTTAGTAATACGTAATACGAAACCTCAAATAGTATAAAAATAGAACCACTGGTGCCAGCAACAGAAGGGGAAGATTGTGAGATGAGAGCAAACACAGACAGAGGCAATGGGTGTGGAATTAAAAACTTATAGAAGTAGAATAAATAGCTTAAGAAAAAGGAAAATAACAAAGAATGGAAAGATAAAGATAGAGTTGAGTGCATGGATGGTTATTATAATAGCAATATTGCTAATCATTGGAGGAGTGGAGCAAAACCTGGGACCAGCAGACTTGAACAAGCTGATAGAAACGATAAAGGAATTGGGAAAAGAATTTGGCAAAAAAATGGACACTACCAACACCAAGTAGCTGAAAGAGCAATAAAACTACAGAGAGAGGAGCTGGACCAGCGGATAGTCGAATGCAGAAGAAGAATTGAAATGGTAGCACAAAGGTATGAAAGGGGACAGCAGAAGAAAATTGTGTAATTTTTGGAGTGAGAGAAGACAATAGAAGTTTGGAGGAAATAGTATACAAAATCATAGAAGAGCTCAGAATAAGAATGCACAGCCAGGAAATAGAGGACATGTCAGAATAGAAAAAAGAGGAAGAAGACCAAGGCCAATAATTATAAAAATGACGACAATGGGAAAAAAATGAGAAATACTAAGAAATGCAAGAAAATTTAAAGGCACAAAAATTTTTATAAAGCAGGACTACTTTAGAGAAGAACATGAATTAAAAAAAGAATTAATATGAAAGATGAAAGACGCTAGAGCAGATGGAAAAAAGACATTTATAGAAGGACTAGAGCTATTTATGGAAGGTGAAAAGTGGAGCCTGAATGTTAAGGAGGAACGAACGTGGAAAAATGCAGGAGAATCAGCAAGAAAACATGCAAACATTAGAAGAAGCAGGCCAACAAACTAGGCGAAGTGAAGCATCCACAGCTGAGACAGCAGACAGGGAAAATAAGGAGGGGATACCAAGAACAACACAGGAAGGGAGAAGAAGAACAGGAGAAAGCCAAGAGGAAAGGACAGCGGGCCAAGAGGGGAAGAGGCAGCAACGCAGACAAACTTTGCGACCTTGACAACTGAAGAAGCATAAACAGCAGAGGCGGGTGCAAGAGGAGAGGTGAAGAAAACTGGAGCATTTTCAGCAGAGTGTACGAGTGCGGAGAGGGACAAAGTGCAAGTTATAAGTGGGGAAATAATATGTGTGGAAAGTTTAAGGCAGACAAAAGGAGATAGTGAAAAGGAGGGGGGTTGGAAATAATATCGAAGGAGGAATGCAGGATCATCCAAACTGGGGAGGAAAGTGAAGAAAGTGAAACAGCATACAGAAATACAAGAAAATTAGGAAAGCAATGGAAAAATTTAAATTTCCACATAAACCAAACAACAAATAGAGAAAGAGGCTAAAAGTGATGTTCTGAAATGTAGAAGGGTTAAGAAAACAACATATACAATGGTGAAATGCAAAATGTAATGAGAAATATGGACATTGTAGGTGTAGTAGAGACATAGTTAGGAGAAAACGAATCAATAGAGAAAATTTGTATAGAAAAATGCAAGTAAAAGGTATGATGGGGGAGAGCATCAGGAGGAATAGATCTATTTACAAGGAAAGACATGGATATAATTATTGACACAGAGTTATCAGAGAATAGGAACAGCAAAACGTTCTGGCCAATAATTAAGCAAATAAATGGGGTAAAAGTAAGAATAGAGATGGGGATAGTTTGTAACCTGACAGAAACATATATTTATGACAAGGCAGATAAAAATTTAGAAGAGGAAATGGAAGAAATTAGGGATAAACTGCCTGACAGTTTATTGTGATGGGAGATTTTAATGCTAGTGTAGGAGAGGAAAGTAGTAGATTAGTAGGAAAAGACTTTGAAGAGAAAGATGAGGTAAGAGCAAGAAAAAGCAGAGATATAGTAATTAATAGAGAAGGAAAAAAGCTTATAGAATTTTGTGAGGTAAACAACTTATTAATCTGTAATGGAATAATAGGAGAAGACAAGGAAGGAGAATTTACTTTTGCAAATGAAACATTCGGAGTGTGGTAAATTACATGTTATGTAGCAGGGAAATGGAGGAGAAAATCACAAAGTTTAAAATAAAAACTGAGATAGTAAACAGTAGTCACTTTCCATTAGTTATGGAAATAAAAGTAGCAGAGCAAGAAGTAAATGAAAATGAGGTAACTGAGATAAAGATAATAACATTATTTAAATGGAATGAGGAACTAAAAGAAAATTTCACAAAAAAGTTAAATTCAAAAGTAGGATAGATCATAGAATGTGGAATAATGGTATCCATTAATGAGGGAAAACCAGGAAAAGCACTAGAGCTACCAAAATTACTAATAAAGAGAGCAGGTTTGGAAAATGAAAATGGATAGGCAAGATTTCATGATATCTAAATGTAGATATGAATGTTTGTTAGAGACAAAGAAGTAAGCATGGCAAGAAAACATAGAAAAGAAATTAAAGAAAGCAATATAAGGAAAAGAAAACAAAAAAAAATATGGGAAATGGTGGGTTGAACAAGAAAGGAGAAGAAGAAAATCAAATCATACCTACTGAATGGGTAGAATACTTCAGAAGATTGATTGGGGAAGAGAAAAAGATAAGATTAGGACAATAAAGCTAGGACAGGGAGTAATAACAAATGAAAAATTAGATGGCAAAATAACAATACACACAAATGAGAAATATAAAGACAAAGCAGTAGGAGTAGATGGAATACAGGGGAATTTTGGAAAAAATATCGAGAAATGCGAAAAGGATTAAGAATAATGACAGAGCTATAAATAAAATCAAAGAAAAAACTGATGTGCCGGAATGTTGGAAAATAAGTATGGTGGTGCCAATGTATAAAGGGAAGGCAGGAATAAATAAACCAGAGAGCTATAGGGGAGTAAGGCTATTATCCATATTAGGAAAAATGTACACAGGAATATGACAGATAGATTAAGGGAGTGGGTAGAATCAGAAAAGAAACTATAAGAATTTCAGACTGGATTTACAAAAGGGAAACAGACAATAGGTAATGTATTTATAATAAAAACTATAATAGACAAGTACCTAAGCAAGAAAAGAAGAAAGGTTTACATGTTCTTTGCAGACTTTGAGAAAGCATTTGATATAACAAACAGGGAAGCTTTAGAAGTCACCATCACTAGTTTGCCCTATGATGTAATCACTCAGGGCAGGTTAGCCTGGGAACAAGAAAAAAACAGTAGTGTAGGCACTGGCTTTCTCACCACGACTGACCATGGGGCAGCAGAGCTTTACAGTGGTGGGACACGTACATACATCTCAGCGACACATTTTCTATTACACATCTTGTTTTATGAATCACAAACTATTTGTGATAGCTACAGTATATAAAGACAAAGAAGGGTGTTCCATATTATTAATTTTAATAAAATGTCTGTAAAAAGAAATGGACTTTATTGCACAGGAAACAAAATACTACTACATATCACTTAAATAAATTACACATACAGAGCACCAAAAACAGTTTACAAAATAACGTTCTGTATTATATGCCTTAGCAATTATGATGAAATTCTGATGAGAATATTTAAACAAATCTTTCCTTTGTCCTGTGAGAATGGGATTCTTATCTTACAATGCATACACAGTTGATCTAACTAGAGCATAAATTTACTGTGAGCCTGTACTACTTCATCGAGTATTTTTACTTCTTTTGTCCTTCAATGTTTTTCAATATCCGGCACCACGTTCTGACTCCCACACAAACAATAATACATTTTAAGTTATGGTTTGATAGTTGGTTTCTGTGATGTTGTTTACAAGTCTTCATCAATGTAAAAAACTGCTCACATAAATATATAGATGCAAACATGCTAAAATGCTGAACAGCAAAATGATGAAGTCATGGAAACTGTGATCGAGGGAAATTTCTGTAGAAGTCACTCAGATTCCTTCTATTTTGGAATTTGTCTCCGAGTTCTATGTCATTCTGCAGATGTATCACTTCTAGTTGCAGTATGGTAGAAATAGTATCAATTGCAACAGAGAAAGATATAGCAAATAATTGAAAATCAGGTTCCAGGTCTCACTTTTTTATATATGGAGTCCAATTCTACAATCACTTCTCATATTATGCATACATCTGTATAATGACATTGTAAATTATGCTCCTTTACTTGCTGAAGCACTTAACCACAAATTAAACACTTTACTATGCTACTATAATGAATACACAAAAATAGTTCTTCCACACACTTGCAAAAACATTGGTGTTGATGGCCTTGCGTTAACATCTGTAGCTTCTTCTGACATTGTTCCTCTAGAATAATATTATACTTCGACACATGAGCTACCGTGGAACAAATTACAACTGCATCTGCATTTCTGTCGCTACAGTACTGATACTGGATTCCTCTCTGCCCTGTCCAAATTGCCTGCACAGTCAATGTGTGCCCTGATGTCTTTCCACTTCATAATGATGGCCACTGCTTTAGAGTATAAACTAAGAGAAAAGGGAATAAGTGACAATTTTATAAAAGAAATTAGGAAAATTTACAAACATGTAAAATTTTATATAAGATGTGAGAAAAATGGTATCACAGAGATGATGCAACAAAACATAGGACTAAGACAGGGATGCAAGCTAAGCCCCATGCTATTTAATATATTTATAGATGATATATTGGAAAGAATAAAAGAAAGAAATCAGTACTGTCCAGTAAGAGTGGATAAAGAGATACCAGGTTTCTTATATGCAGATGACCTTATGGCAGGGGTATATTGATAGGACTACAGAGAGCATTAATGAAATCCAAAACTTTTGCAAAGAATGGGGAATCAAAGTAAATACAAATAAATTCAAAGTTATGATATTTAAAAGCGAAATCAAGCTAAAAGAAAAAAGGAAAAGTAGTTTTTGGGTGGCCACAAACTGGAGGTTATTAATGAATTTGATTATTTAAGAGTAAGGATGAGTAGTAACGGAGAACGGGGGCCATGGCAGAAAGATGGCAGCTACAGGGTGGACGGCCATGACGGGAATAAAGAATATGTAAATATAAATTGGAAATGTTATCTAAATGGTTGGAAAAAATGTATGAGGCATTTGTAGAATCAAGAATACTATATGCAGTAGAGATCTGAGGGTGTTCAGAAATAAGCAAAACAACAATTGATCACATGTATAGAATGTTTTGTAACGAATTACTAAGTCTACCAAGAGCAGCACCAGGGAAGGTAGCTTTAGTGGAATTGGGAAGAACAAGGAGAAAGGGATTAATACTAGAGAGAATTTTAAAAGACTGGTTGAGATGTTTAACAAAGGAGGAGGGAGAAATTTTAAAGATGTGCATGAAACAGCAAAGGTTATAACAAACGTAGATAGTTGGACAGGAATGGAAAAACATCATTTAAAAAAATAGGAATGGGAGATACATGGAGGTTAGGGGAGATAAATATAAATGGATTTTGCATGGTAGTAAGAACTAAAATGGAAGACATAGAAAGGCAGGGGATATGGGGAAGTTTAGAAGATAAAGAATCATTAAGTTTCTATAAAATAATAAAATGAGACTGGGGAAGAGAAAGGTACATTGACCAATATAATAGACAGGAATAGGAAAGATTAGCTTGGATGAGAACGGGGTCAATGTATTTAAAAGGGTTAAGAGGAAGTGGAAAAGGAATATGCGAATTACGTGATGTGAAAGAATATAGCACTACATGACCAAGTGTAAAGAAATAATGATATGGAGTGAAAAAAGTATGGGGAAAAATGGACAGTAAAATAGTATCTATAAAAATACTACAGGAAAAGAAGACAAAAAATTAAAGATATGGGGAAGGTTTTAGGAAAAAGAAAAGAAAAGTGGATTAGAATAGTAAGAGATGCAAAGAAAGGACAACAAAAGGGAGGGGGAGAGGAATGAGTGTAAGGGGTGAAAGTCAGTAAAGGGCTACTCAGTGAGCTACAAGGCCAGGGAGCCAAGTAAACTGAGTAGTACAAAATAGGCTTAGAGACCAGACAATTTGTACATAGGTATAGTTAGTTCTAGAAATAAGGTACATATATTGTATAAAACCTGTAAATTAAGTTGTACAAATAAATTCAATTCATAAAAATAAAACCAAAGAGAGTTTTCTTAAAAGTAAGTTTAAGAACACTTCTTATTAAGTTATTATTATTATTATTATTATTATTATTATTATTATTATTATTATTATTATTATTATTATGTTGTTGTTTTTGTTGTTGTTTTCTTGATAATAATCCAGATGTGCTTCCATTCATCACATCTTCCGGTTTTATGTTCTAAATGATAAACGTCTTCATTTAGTTTTAAGAACACATTTTCACATGTACCGCTCAACTCAATACCTGAATATCATGTGAACTCAGACCATGTGGCAACAATGCCACTGAAGCAAACATACTGAGCCTTCCCCTCGAGTGTGGTCACACACTGGCTATTTGAACAGGAAATGAATACCAAATGTAATAGACTGAGAGCAAGGCACTATTCGAGTTCTGGTATACCCAACTTGCATGTATACATGAGCTCATTTGTGTTGAAAGGCATGAATGGTACAAATTAATGACCAAATCTCGTTTGATGGACAGCTCTAGTATACACATAACCATTCATAACAAAATACTTCACAAATAATCTCTAATCAAGCAAATGAAAACCAGTATCACACAATAATTCATAAATATATGGGTGATATATCTCTATTCCCATTTGGTTGCATGTTTTCAAAAATAACAATGATGATGATACCAATTATAATATATTAAAATAACTGGATAACCAATGGGTAGTTAATTAAGTAATAGAATGAAAGATAAAAATTCAATAATTATTTTATTATAAGTATTCAGAGAAAACAAATATGCATACTGAAGAATGCATTAAGTTAATTCTCTTATGGCCACATGCACCATTCTCAATCAATGTTTGATGGTGATCACTCTGACCTTTGACTGCATTCAGCATGACTTTTAAGTTAAAAAGTTAAAAAGTTAAATTTGGTGGTTGATTATGGTCAAATTTGACCATGGGGTTTGGACTGATCAACTCCATTGATTGCAGACAAGTTGAACAAATGGCTGCATGTTTCAATTTTCTTGAAGGTATTGAGGACGAGATAACATACCTAGATTATTTAAATCGGGAACATCAAAACTGGAGGCAACACTTTTGAAGAATATGCAGGAAATTTGAAGAAACATTAAAATTATCAAAGGATACAGTGTGGTGGCTACTAAATGAAATAACTGAGAGCAACTGCATAGTTGGCCTTATAACTTTGATGTGACACTCTTATATTTTAATTTTGGTTACTGTTTCAGTTTAAGTTGATTTTGTACTGTTATAAGTATTAACCCATTGGTGTCTTATTAAAATACCCTCATGGTTACCTCAGAAACCTGATTTAAATGTTGTATAGCTGTGCAAGTGTGTTCTAATGCTTAACAATTAACATAAAACCAACCAAATGCCATTACGTGTAACATCTTGTCACTGAAGAGAAGATTTCTGTTGTCTACATTCCAACAGAGATGCAATCAGCCAATATCTTCATCCAGGGCTTATCTTCAATGAAGCTGTAGGCAATGGAAGTCTTTAATTGGAATCACTACATATCCATAATGATAAAGTGCTAATAAAAGAAAAGAGGAAGCAGTTGAATTTATAGTATAATTGTCATTATGAACATTTCTGGGGAGTGTTGAAAATAAACAACAATTTTAATGTTCATAAGTAAGCTTCATATAAAGGTTTTAAACATAGGTATGTTTCGATGTCTAATTTATTTTTCACCTTAAGTGTTAGGCCACACTGGTTTGGCACCTTTTGTAATGGTGAACTGTGATGCACCATATGTCAAGTTTCTAACAGTTTGTAATTGTGAGATGTGAATTTCATTTCACATTTTCAAGATTGAATTTAGTTTCTCTGTTCAATCACACATCTTGTCATTTTTATCAAAATAAGTCCTGTACAATTGTGAATTTTGAAACCCTCTTATTTATGCTACATTATTCTCAAATATAAACATTTTCAAAAAAAAGGATTTGTGATCACCACAAAGGGCAGGAATTGTAAGCATTACAAAACAGAAGGCCAGCAAGGAAAGTTTGGAAACCAATGCTGTACATAATATTAAAAAAAATAAGTCTTAATAAATGAATACAAAATCTGCCTTGAATAATCCAAAACATGGTAAAACTGATAATACTCGTAACAGTGACAGATAAGTTTAAGGCCATATTTCCTTAAGCTAGCATCCCAGACCCTGTCCCAATCTCAAAATTTTCAGTAAAACATCCCCTATTACCCTTCCAAATGTTGCATGCTTCTACTAAAACACATACTGTACTACATAAAGTGATAAGGTAGTGCATATTCAACAAATGCTTGCATTATGGATAATACAAGGTTGTTACAAAGTAATGCATAAATCTCATGCTTGTAGAACAGAAGTTACGAATATCCATTATATGAGTGGCTGTGTTGCAAGCTTGAGTTCATTCTAATTACAGTTGGATAGTAAACTCAGTGATAAACAGTTCCTTTTGAAAGAATCATATTTTTAAATACAGCAATTACAAACATATTAATAGATTTTAGAAACCTATATCCTCCATACCCTATGCCTCTGCCTATCCGTGAACCAAATGGGAGATTTTAACTTTACTTTCTAAACTATGGTCTGTATTTTATCTTTTTTTCTCTCTTTCTTTCCTTGTTATTTTCATCACTTGGCTAGTTCACACTTTCCATTAATGCCACACTACTTTAAATTACTTGGCAAGTTTTTTATAATATGAAGAGTACAACAAAATATCTGTTCGTCTATTACACTAGTACAGATTAATAGTGTGTAGTGGATTATATAAATACTCAACACAAAAAATTATATGTACATACCTCTTGTAAAATAGGTAGCACTGGAGGTGCGCATTGTTGTAAAAAGTATATCAGCATCAATATATAGGCATATGAAGAAAGGCTTCCCCTTGATGCATCACATATGTCACATGCTTTGGCAAACCGTTTTACTACATAACCTAAAACCTGAAAGTAAAAGTTAATGAAGTTAATACATATAATCAAACAACTACTTTCTTTACACAATACTAATTTCTGCATTTCACATAAAGAAAATATTAGTTATTTGTTTTAGTTTATTTACATTCATTTAAGGTGTTTGATTCATTTCTGTCAATTCATCCAGAAAATTCTCAAATTGTCACCCTATGTCTAGCATTTTCATAAAGCTTGTAGAATTGTACTATAAAAGTACCTATGCTAGGTATTTGCAAAATATTTATGCAGTTTGTTTACTTGTTGAAGAGTGCTGCCTATAGGCAGTTTTGGGCTTTGATACAGCAGTGCTAAAAGTATTTTGTAGAAGAGGTTTAAGTGGATAGTGTGTTTACCTGCAGGCTGAATCAAAACAAATTGGTGGTTCAGACAGAAGACCATTTGGCTTTGCTGCCATTACACATAATGAGTGTTGAGTGCAGAAACATACATTTATCAGGCAACTTTAATTCTCTAATAGCTTGCAAATATTTTGTGTGTTTTTAAAGAAATAAATACACTAAGATACACATAAAAAAACCTAATTTAAGTGATTCTAATGTTCCTACTTGTTTATAGCAATTCCCAAAACAAAGGAATATTCAAATCATTTAAAACAAGTTGTCTTAAATGCTCTCAATAAAGGCTGGACACAACTTTTTGTTGCAAGGGAGTTTAGTGTCTCCCAAAAGCTAGTGAGTGCTTGGAGTCTATTTCAGAAAAGATGAAGGACGGTAGAGAACAACCCCAAAATGGTTGGCCCAGGAAAACAACTGTAAAAGAAGATAGAATAATTTGTAGGCAATCAGCGGCTGATCCTCAAAATGAGCTTGAGAAATATATGATGATCTTGAGGAAAAGTATGGGGTACAAGTCCACATTTTGACAGTTAGACGTCGATTAGCAGCTGCTGATTTCAAAAGCAGGCAACCCTCTCGGAAACCTCTTATTGGTGAGAAGAATAGTAAGGCCAACTGCAGTCTGCTAAAAAGTAAACATGGGCCACTGATGACTGGTCCAAAATTATCTAGAGTGATGAAACCATGTTTAATCTGTTCTCATCAGATGGTATTAAGTATATTTGATGGCCACCAACAAGAGAAATGATCATAAGTACCAGGTATCTACCAAAGCATGCAGGAAGTAACGTCATGGTGTGGGGTTATTTTCACCAAGTTGGTCCTCTGGTCGAATTGTTGGAATAGTGGACAGGCTGAACTATGGCAATATGCTAGTGAAAAATATGATTCCCCATGGAAGACAAAGTATATCACATAAGTGGAGGTTTCAAATGACAATGAACCTAAATATACATCTAGCCATGTCAAGGAAGTTTTACAGAAGCATAGGATTAACATTTCAGATAGCCAATCAAAGTCCACACCTTAATCTTATTAAGCACCTTTGGGAGGTGCTGGATTGATGTGTTTGCCACAAAAACTACATCAACAGGTGAGAGTTTTACAAAGCATAATGTGATGCATGGCAAAGTATTCCACAGGTGCACTTGTCTAAACTTGTTGATTCACTGCTGCCAAGATTGCTGCAGTCATTAAGGCAAAAGATTATGCAGCAAAGTTTGAAGCCAAGAAAATGACATGTCATCATTTGTTTCTTCTTTTGCTATGTTTCATTTTACAAAACACTTTTGAACTTGCATAATTGATATATTCATTTTCATTTATGACAAAGAATCTGTATTCCATTTTAATGGCAGTCTTAGTAAGTTATTTACTTTATTTGGATTATCATATGTGTATAGATTTGTTTTGTGCTTTTTTTTTTAAAAAAAAATACTTTTGAGTTCTACTGTGTTCATACTTGCTGTGTTATCATACAGAATGTACTACATTTCCTGCACTTTTTCAGATGGATTTTGTAGCGGGGTTTTGGTAAATAGAACGTTTTCTGGTGGGTAGGAACTGGGCTTAGGGTTTCGGGTTCAGAAAGATTATTGCCGGCTACTCAGGTAGAGGATAAGCGATTATTGGATTCTTATCTCAGAGATTGTGTGGATGGGAGATAAAATTATACTCACAGCTCCTCTCAGTGGCCCATTTATTCTGATGATCCACACGTGTTGTCGTACCGAAGACCCTTTACACAAGACGCATTCCTATCTGTTTTTCCCCGTTGCAGTTTCCGTGCTTCTACCCTTGATTTAATTCTCTTTCTAAGTTATACACAATATGACTTTTGTCATTCCTAGCTACCCTATCTCTCACTGTTCTACTATGATGATTTCCTATCGTATATCTCTTTCCCTTGTGATAATATAAACTGTTACACGTTGCCTGTTTTCCCTATCCTTTACTACACGAAATATTTCATCTTCCTCTCCCTAGCTCTTCACGACACCAAGTGTTCCATGTTTCGCGTGTCAAAAACTCGCTCCAGCTCCTAGACAAAAATCTATTTCACGCCTCTTTTCTAGATTCATTCCCTTGCGTTACTATTCACGTGACTTTTATTATTCCTCATTGGCTATTTAGCTACATTGCGCTTTTCCTACTATTGGTTAAATTTCAGCCACCTTATGCTCTGCGAGCATCTCTTCTGTTTCACGTTATTAACGGCTGATTTGATTTTCTGTCCGCATGAGTGCCTAGCACATCCGTTTCATTGTTCCGCTTTCCGGCGAGTCTCCGTCGATTTCAATAGAACCTAACTGTTTCTCCTGCTCGCCTTTCCTGTATTACTTAAAGTGTTTTGCCTTTTTGGCAGATTTCCTTGTGTCTTTTCTTTTCCTGCGTTTCCTTTCACATTCTGATTTATTTATACATGTCTCTACTTTATTTTATTTCATCTGTAATAATGTTTATTCCCCCCCCTTTTCTTAATCTTTAATATTCTCTTTTTATCTCCTTATTATTCTTATTTCCTTCCTTATTTTGTTTTATTAGCGGATTAGTCTTAAGCTTTTATTCTGGCTGTGATTATTATTGTACTCGCGGATCTTATCACTTCAATTTTCAATGTTTCTAAATGAAATAATTGAATGTTAGTCATCTAACCTACATATGTAGAAAGTTCATTTAAATTAACATCCTATGCACACAATTTTTATTAGATTATCAATTAAGATCTTTTTGTTTTTCCTACACCCTTAAATCCCAAGCAGCTTTAAGGGAATAAGCAGTGCTTTTCTTCTGACAGTATACAATGGTATGCCACACAGGCACCTGTTTCAACTCAATTACTCAGTTTTTTTTTTCTTTTAAGCTACATAATTCTATTCTAAAATTAACTGCAAACATTACTAGAAATGTCGGCACGTCACTAATGCCACAAAAAAATGTGTGGTAATTAAGCTGGTACCAGCATTATTAACTGTTCAGCATAACTGTTCTTTCAAGTGTTGGCTACACTGCTCATTGCATTCATTTCAACATTCAATAGTCATTTATTGTCCATCTTTGGGCTGCTTGGTGTTTGTAAGTTGTCAGCTGTATTAAGAATAAATTGAGAAGGTATTTGTAAAATTACTAGGTAGTTATTTTGCTCCAGCAAGCAAAACAATGAAACTCAATAATGTAGAAAATGTAGATTTGTCTGTAAAGCAACCTGATGGTTCAATTCAAAGTGAATGTTCAGTTTTGAATGTCACATGTTCTGAAGACCAAGCTTCAAATGCTATGTGTTCTGAAGACAAAGACAATCAGAAATCACTTAATTTTTCTGATTTCCAGCCTGATTGCTGGACACTAGAGCAGAAAAGACTTCCGTAAAAGAAATGGTTCCTTGGAATCATATATATTAATAAAAAATGTATGGGCTAGAGAACAGTATGTGGATAACTCAAATAAGGAACAAAGAGAAAGTATAGCCTGGGTACGAGCAGGTATATGGAGACTAATAGGAATGACAAATGGGTTCCCACAGAACCAGTGTCGAATATGTGGGGAAAGAGAAGATTTAGAACATATCGTTTTTGACTGTAAAGGTACACAGCATTGGAGAAAGGAAGCTATAAATGGGAAATGGTTCAAACTGGACAGGAAAGTAGGTTTAAGCAAGATTTTTAACAAGGATAGTAAAAAGGTAGGAGAGTACTTGTTCAAAGTAAAAAAGAAATGGTTATGGACAATAAAAAGACATGTAAATTAATTAAATTAATTTCATCATGTGATGTTAAGTTATGTAATTATTATTATTATTATTATTATTATTATTATTATTATTATTACATTAGTATTATAAGATTATTATTTTGGTATCATTATTATTTTATTATTATTATTATTATTATTATTATTATTATTATTATTATTATTATTATTATTATTATTATTATTATTATTATTATTATTATTATGTTATAATAAGAGTGTAATATGGGTAGAATATGGCAAGATAACAGCTTGGGCTGATGTATAGCCATATTCTAAGGAAGATTGCTAGCACAAATAAATAAATAAAAGAAATGAATGGATCTTCTTTCAAAAAAGATTGGTATTCAAAGTATGCAGAAGTCTTGGGAACTATCTTGCTTACCTAGCTGTGTATATTAATCTGTGATTAACACACAGCAATATCTACTGATGACCTAAAAGTGATTTTCAAACATGCAGAGTTCATTATTAGTACGGTAGAGGTACAGTACAACCCCATTTTAACGAGACGGCTTTTAACGAACGTTATCGAAAGCCCCGCCAAAAGTCCCATAAGTGTAATGTTATTTAAACCCACTTTTTACAAATCCTGCATTAACGAAAAGCCTGTTTTTAACGAAAATAGTTTTCTCGAATTTGCGATTGTGCAGCTTCTTCTGTGTAGTTAGCGCATTAATATTTTCAGAATTCAGTTAATGCTACCTCCGCTATAATGGGCAACGTTATGCCTTTTTGGGTGCTTTAAAATTCATTAGCTTCAAATTCATTATATTAAATGTATTTCTTATTTGTCTTAATACAGTAACTTAACATTATAGGAATATGTAGTATACTAGAACTTAATTGTCAACAGGCTAAATTGTGGTTTAAATATTCTTCTAGAGGGTAAAAAGATTTATCACAGAGGTACTCTTTTAGGGAGGCTTTAAAAACTTTGAAATTGCTAATTTTTTCCTTGAGATTACTGGGGAGAGCATTATATATCTTAATTGTTTCATAGTAAACACTTTTTTGGAAGCAAGATAGCTTTGCATTTGGACGATGGATATTTCCCTTTTGCCTAGTGTTAAAGTTATGTACTTCTATGTTTGTAATAAAATTATGTTGATTATTTGCATAAAATTTTAAGATGGAGAATATATAAACACAAGGTAAGGTTAGTATACCTAGTTTCTGAAATAGTTCTTTGCATGACTGCCTGTTATGAGTGTTGCAAATTATTCGTATAACCTTCTTTTGTATTAGAAATAGGCATTTACTATCCACTGAGTTGCCCCAGTAAATTATTCTGTATTCCATGATGGAATTAAAATAAAGTAAAATAACTTAAGCATATTGATTGAATGAAAGTTTAGCGAGTTCAAATGGCATAACATGCTGCAATAAGCTTAGGTGTGATGTGGTTAATATGTGACTTTCCAATCTAAGTGCCTGAATACTAAAAGACCTACAAATTTGATTTCGTTAGGTTGTTCCAATAATGAATCATTAATTCCTATTTCTACTTGGGCTTATGGTGAGTGGTTAGTTATGAATTTGGCTACTTTTGTTTTTTCAAGGTTTACTGAAAGTTTGCTTTGAACCAATCTGACATGCAATTTAGGACATAATTAAATTTGATAACACACTTGTTTAAATGTTTACTTGTTACTAGAACAGTGGTGTCATCTGCAAACAGATATATGCTAGCAATGTGTTAATATACAACGGGAAGTCATTTATGTAAATTAAAAATAACAGAGGTCCCAATATCGACCCTTGGGGAACTCCATGTTTTATTAATTTCCATTCTGAAGTGTTGTTATGGTACTGATTGATGTTGTTAATTTCTGCCCTTTGTTTTCCATCTTTTAGATAGGAAATAAACCAATTTAAATTTTCATTTTTTATTCCATAGTACCGCACTTTTGCTATCAAAATCTCATGATTTACCCAGTCAAACACCTTTGCCAAATCACAAAAGATCCCTACCACATATAAATTTTCATTTAGTGGTGTTAACACTTCATGCATAAGTTTGTAAGTTGCATTATTTGTTGATATTCCTTTTCCAAAACCTAACTATTCGCTGACAAGTAGATTGTTATTTTCCATGTAATTATACAGTCTGTTAAACATTACTTTCTCGAATACTTTTGAGAATACTGACAAGAGAGATATTGTCTGTAATATGAAATATTGTCCTGTTTGCCTTTTTTGAAGAGGTGTTTGACAGTTGAGTATTTCATTCTATCAGGAAATATTCCAGCCTTTAATGATTAATTGCACAAATAGCTAAGAGGAGTGCTTATTTGGCTTGAACACGCTTTTAGGACTTTGTTTGTTATTTCATCGTAACCAGAAGAATTTTTGGTGTTACGAGAATTTATTATACTATTAATTTCAGATGGTGTTGCCATATTTATTTTGAATTCAGAGATTTTATTTATTAAGGAGTTTCTTAAGAAATTTAATGCTGATTCTTTGTTTCCATATTTTATGTTTAACTTTTCTGTTATGTCCAGAAAGAAGTTGTTAAAAATCTCTGCAACCTTCTGAGGTTCACTAATTACTCGAGTGCCACATTACTTGAGGTTCACTAATTAGTTGAGGGTCACAAGCGAACCCTAACTGACACTGTGACGACAGTGTCCTAACCTCAGAAGCATCTGTGGATGTTGAGCTATGCATTGAGGCAATGAAGCAACCAGAAGAGGAACCAGCAGTACCAACATTTGCAGCAGCAGTGGAAGGGTTGGATGTCGTGAGATGGTACTTATGCTCCTTTCCTATTGATGGCGGGCTACTCAGCAGCATTAATCACATTGAACACAGGATTCTAAGTGCCAAATACCTGGGCAGGAGGAAGCAGACTACTCTGCTGGATTTCTTTAAGAAATGAAGGTTAGTAACTTTACTGTCTTGTTTCTTTATGATATACTTTCTTGTAATACTGAAGAATCAGCCTGCATTCATATCTAAAGATAAATATGTAAATCTGATATCTACTTTCATTTTGTTTGTTGCAGATTAAGTGCAAATGGCTGACCATGAAGTGGTGTTAATATCAGTGTTTTCTGTTTTTGAAACTAGTATGACTTTATAGCTACTGTACCATTTTAATTCTTTAATTTACTGCATTTTGTTCATTAATCTTTAAATTCCTTTCTTAGTATTACGTGTGCATAATGATTTAAAATTTCTGCTATTAAAATAGAAACATGATTTGCATATTATTTCTGGCAATTGAATGCTGAACCTCATCCTAAACCCCTTTTAGGGAAAACCCCTGTCTAAGGAAAAAATTTTAATTCCCTGAGATTCTTTAAATATGGGTTTTACTGCCCAGTGTTGCAGTGTGGATATTAATACAGTGTTTTGTTAAGATTTTACACATGTTTCAAATATAATAAATTTTTAAGCTTGCAAAGGTAAGTAAATCAGCATTTTATATATGATAAGGGATATGGATTGTGAATTCAAAACAGTCTCAGACAGAGAATGTAGCACATGTGACTGGTTGTAGAAAGTATTTTAAAGCAAACTATAATTTCAAAGAGAAAACACAAATAATTATGAATGGAAGGCCCACGCCTGAATTAAAAATAAGTATGCATGTGAAGACATGTGTAAGGAAAGTCAACAATAATATTCACATAAGCAATGGATGGCTTACTGGTTGCATTCCACTTCAGAAACTATTCAGTTGGTCTTACCTTTTCTTTTCCAATGAAAAATGGTGGTGATATGGGAAATATATATAAGGTTATTAAAAAGCATAGCTTATTGCAAAGCCATCTTTGCCCTATCATTATACAAAAGACATTCGGAAAAGCTGGAACTGACATGTTGAATGGGCAGAAAAGAATAATAGACATTCAGCATGATCAAGGGGTTAAAAAGAAGAGATAGTCTGAAGTGTTGTTTATGTGTAAGTTTCTTAGGGATGCAGGCGTTAGTGCTTAGAGGACATGATGAAACAAAGGAAATTGTGTTCAATTATTTGATTCAATTAGCAAATATGATAAGAAGTTAAAGCATCAATCAGAAAATTCCTCAGTGATTACAGGTTTGTCACACTTAATTTAAAATTAATTGTTTCCATGTCCAGAGTTCTGCTCTAGCAGAAACAAGAAAAGAAATAAATGAAACTAAGTTTGTTGGTATTCAGCTGGATGAGACAATGGATGTAACCAATGATGTCAGCTGTCATATTATTTTAATTGTTGATCGAGACGACCAACTTAGATAATTTTAGGTTTTCACAACATTTTAGAAGATCACTCAGCAAATGCACTACATAATATTAAGGTAAAATTGCTTCGAAAGTTCAACTGTGAAGCAAAAATAGTGGTTCAGACTTATCACAGTGCTGCTGTATTTTCAGGCCATCTAAATGGACTTCAAAAAAAGTAAAAGCAACTTTTCTACATGCAACTTCCATGCTCTGCTATGTTCACATGTTAAATTTTGTATTATCTCAGGCTGTTTCAGCTATTTCAGCATGCCATGTTTTATTTTAACACTGAATAGGTTAACCCCTTTTATCTAAAAAACAAAACAAGGCATTAGACAAGAAGTCCATAGAAGACTGCCAAACGTTGCTCCAACCCGCTGGAGCTACAGTTTTTGTCTAGTGGAAGAAATGTACAAATACAGAAACAGTCTTTTAACATTGTTCCGGAGAATTGCCAATTCTGAAGAAAAATGGGGCCATGACAGTTATAATGCTGCTCGCAGTTTTAGTGTATAACTGCAAGACCTCAATTTAGTTTTCTTTTAAATGTATTTACAGACATTTTTCCTCACACTGCCAGATTATTTTATATTCTATAGGGTAAAAGTAATGATACAGGCTAATGTACTGTGAAAGTCAGAGAATTTCAAGACTGTGTCAAAAGGAAATGCAATGAATTATCAAGAATTTGGAAAAATACATACAACTGTAGAGATGTGAACTAGCCTAAAAAAACAACAAAAAACTCCTGAAGAATGTGATATAAAACATCCAACCACTGTTTCTACTGTGAAATTGTGTACATTATAGTTCAATAATTAAAAGATGGATTCTGCAATTTGGACACACTTCGATTCCTAGAACCTCTGAATCAGAAAAATTATGAGCAATACAAGGGAAACTTCCCTGAATTGGGATTCTGGATTCTGAAAGATTCTTATGGAAATAAGTTTGACTTTGTATCCTTAAGATCACAGCTCATTGTAGTATACAGTTCAGTTGAACCATGCGACAAAAGTGTTGGTGGGCATCTTGTGTTCATAAAGTCTAGGGATCTACAGAATGTGTATTGTGAGGTAGTGAAACTATGTAAATTGTTATTATCCCAGCTACAAGTGCTTCAGTATAGTGAGGTTTCTTATCTAAGAAGAGAATAAAATCTTATGTAAGAAATTCTCAGCTTCAAAATAGACTCTGAAATTTAGCGTCCATATCAATTGAGAAAGTGCTGCTTTCTTTTGCAAAAAGAACGCTGAGACTTCTATGGTATGGCTATCTGTAACTTCGCGCAAAAAGATACAATTGCGGTATACGTCAGGTAGTTGAGTATATTACATATTAAATTTAATGTATTTTAATGCAATTTAGGTAACATTTCATTTACATTTGCATGTGTTGATTTATTTTTTAAAATTCGTGCTGAGTAGAATTTACCTAAAAGTAGGTTATTAGAATTATTTAAAAAATTTTCTTTAGTACGCAAATGATATTTTGCTTACACACAAAAAATATTCATGACACACCACTGCTAATTTTAGATTACACTGAGAATATTGGTAAAAATGTCACCACACAAAATCTCAGGCACTCCAAAGCCACCAAGAAATGGGTCATTCCATCTGTCTAGGAATAAAAAAGTCATGCATGCAGGGAAGTGACTCTGGACAAAGTAATGGCACCTTTCAAGAAAACTTTACAAATGAACTGATGGATACATACAACTGTAATGTCCCATGTACGAGGCCTGTTCTCTGCCCTGAAACACTAAAAGAGCTGAGAAATTTTGGGAGCTGTGATAAATAATCCAGCATCAGTTTTGCCTTATCTTTTATAATTATTACATATCATACAGCTCATCCAATAATACACAAAGTGCATAGGAAAATGTACAATTGAGAGTCAGTCCATTTTTTATAAGTTGTGTGTGTAGTTATTTTGTTCTTTTTTTATGCACATTTTCAATACCATTATTTAACCTATTGAGGTTTTCATTTTGTAGTACAATGGTTCTGAAAATATGGTGCTTGTTTTAAGGATACAGGGCATAATATAAATACTGCCACATTAATGAGGACTGAACTAAATTTTTAAAGTCTTCTAACAATAAAATATAAACAATTCTGAGCACATTGTTGAAAACCACATTGTTCTATGACTTCTCATTTTCATTCTGGAAGCACTTTTATGTTTAATGCTCGCCTCGCAGTGACACCGTAAAGCTAGGATCGTACCATGCTACTCATTGTCACTTGCATTAGTTAGCCTTGCGTTGTATTTAATTCCTGTTGTTATTTTGTGACTGTAGGAGAGTTTTCCTTTCCTAGTATTCTGTGAGGTGTATAGTCAAGAATACTTGTCAGTGCTTATGGTTGTGCAAATTTTTTCTGTGTAAACAGAAATGTTGGTTACTATTCATTCCTTGATAGGGATAAGAATTAATATGTGATCAACAAATAGGTTGTTACTATGAAATGCAAAAGCTTTGTATCAACCAAATATGTTAATTCATTTAAAAGAAAGTGATTTTAATGAGTCGGATGTTATAACACTAAGAATACTGAAGAACAAGATATTCAAAAGTCCTAGACTGAAAGATATTGTGGTGCATTCAAAATTTTTAGAAGGACTAGAAGAAATACCTCTCAAAAATATAAACTCAAATTTTCTTAAAAGAAAGCAAGTCACACACACACAAAAACACACGCATGCACACACACCCCCACCCACAGTGTTCAAGCTCTTTCATTGCCACTTTGTCACTAATCCGACGAAGAGCTTGTGCACATGCTCACTTCAGCAACTAATGGTCATAGCGAAACAAGGCAAATGGCAGTTTGTTGTCTAAACCTGCCGCTAGGTGCACTCAGTAGCCACAGTACACTCCCTGTGCTGGTTGATGCACTATTTCAAAAGTTCTGTCTTTTTTTTTTCAACACACCTTATACAGTGTGAGTTGGAAATTGAAATTTTTAGTGCTATAAACATGCTAATGTGAACCAAAGTTTAACTGATAAAGAGGGCGAATCTTCAGCTGTAAATGATGAAGATTACAAACCAAATTAATACTTAGGGAATCCAGTGAAGATGGAGAAGAAGATGGAGATATCTCCAGCAAATATTCTTTTGTTTTTGTGTGTATAAACACTCTCCTTGCGCTATTCAGTATTTGTCACCATGTGGTGGGCCTGTCACTGAAAGAAAATCTAACACACAGGGGGCATTAGTGCGAATTATAACTCATTGTGTGAATGAGCACACTTATGTGTGGTGCTCTGGAGGCGAAAGCGGAAGTCTGAAAAGTAATGTGTCTATAGCTTCAGGCATGTATCTTTGCAGAATGACATTTAACTGGCATTCTTAAAAGCAATAAAAGTATGATATTTTTATAGACTTGTTAAAAAATTATTTGCCCTTTTGTACACAAAGTCGAGCTAAAAGAAAAAGAAAGTAATTTTGCAATTGCCATAAATGATTCAAATTTATGTTAATGTGGGGGTGGACAGTACAACTCCCCAGGATTTTCTGCTAAATATGTGACATAAACTGTAATGAATTTGGCAACAAATAAAATATTAAACTTCATAATTGTACAGAGAGGAGCTGTAAGTGGTGATATTGAGCAAACCACTTGCGGAAATATAGAAAGTTCTATAAATGGAAACCTGCCCATAAAATTGTTCATAACAAACACACATGTAGGTATTGCATCTTCTAAATCCCTTATCAAAATGTTTAATAAGATTCCAAAATCATTGATTACTCATGAATGGAAGCACACTATTTATGATCATCTGTGGTGGGCATCTGCTACTTATGAAAGTGACAGTGTACTCCTAAAGGAAAAGTGAGCATTGCTTATTGTTATTTCTCTCCGACTGCCTGGTGCCAACCTCCTTCTAACTTTAGGCCATAGCCACTGCATCACAATATTTATCCTGGTCAGTAGGTCTGTCAGTACACTTCTTTGTGGACTGTACTGTAACACTGAATGGAAATTAAAGCTTGGCTAATAGTTAAACAGCTGACGATACAATGTAATGGTATCAGAGTGAATGCTTTGTTTCAGATTAATATAAATGCAGAAATGCTTCCTCACGTCAGTGTAAATAAAGGAAGTAATATGTTTGCATTTCTGTGCATGCTGTGCTCTTCCAGGAATGCATCAAGAATCCTTTTTTCAATCCAAGACCTATGGAACCCTGACACTGGACGTAATACTTGTATTTGCATACTAAGTTAGCAAACTGTTAAGTGTTTCCTCTGCAGTATATCCTTTCAAGAGGACATATATTATAAGCATGCCAAATAATCTTTGATGAATAAATGAACTGTAAAGTTACAGGATGTACTAACCCTTTGAGGGATATAATTCAGTCCACATATTGCACCTATTCCATTAGTTAAATAATTAACCATATCCTAAATACAAATACTATTAAATTAGAACACGTCTTCACAGTTTCCAATAGCCTATGGGTTATGACAATCATTCCATCAGTAATGTGTGGACGACAGTACAATTTGGTGGAATGGTTCCATTAATAATGGTGAAGAGAGCCTTCCTTATATGCTACAACAAACTCATGTGCATTTAAGGTGGTGCACTAGTTTAATTTGTTTGTAAACATACCGGAACACACAACACTTACATTTCAGAAATGGTGAATTGGTAACGGTCTGCTTTTTCCTTAGACCTGAATCCTGACTTTTAGTTATTACACGAATATTTGATATATGCAAAGCCATACCAATGATGTGCATACACTACAAGAGTTTATCTTTAATACCTGTCAGCGTACATAAAGAAAAATTAGATGTGTCTCAAATAGTGGGTGATTCTCTATGCCACAGATAGCGCAGAAGGAAGACTATAATGAATGGACATCAAAATCAGCTTGGTCTATAAATAAGTGCTTATTACTTGAAATGTAAATATTATAGGACTTGTGCTTATCCCACATGCTTTTTTTTTTTTTTTTTTTTATTTTGATGCATACTATAACTTTATAAAAATTACATGCTTTTAGTTTAACAAATCAATAAAACCACAACTCATGAAGGAAAATAATCACTTAATTCATAATGAACTTCCATGTTGTTTTAAAGTATTATTTTTATACAAGTGTTTTAATAAAAAAATATTCCTGTTTGTTGTTGCATGAAATATTTTAAGCAGAACTGTTAATATCTGCATGGACAGTGTTAATTCTCATGCTACACTTTAATTCATCGTTATTTTATTTTCTATTTATATCCTTTTTCATACACCCAGAAGTAGTTCACATATGACCAGTGGTATATATATCATAGGTTGAGATATCCTGATATACATATATCAGTCATTCCATCTCAAATCAAACACTTCTGGAACTTCATGTTTTAGTATTTTCTCCAAACTTTCTTTGTCACCCCTTAAATAACCTGTCTTTTTTCGTTTTGATCTGAAACAACTATTTATCAATTTATTAAATATTATTTCTTCTGTATATTTGAATACCACATTATATGAAAATCGTTATACAGAAGATTATAGGAATAGCAAAATTTTCATGTTTGTGACATTTGGTACAAACATTGCAGTTTTACACACTATTTTTTGAGGTTTAATCAAAACATCACATGGGCCCCTTTTAGGAGGTAAAATGTTTTAATTAGCAAAAGCTTACTTTAAAAAAACTGGAAAACAATATCATCATAATCTTGGAAATATTTTGTATTTGCATTGAACTATTTTGTTTCAGAATGGAATTTGAATAAGAAGTGATTTTATAAATACTTTACTGATGGCATGTCAATGTGAGTCACTTGAATTGAGTGTGGAGACTGCTATGACCATGCAAGGTATCACTTCACATCTGGTGTTTACCATTTGAACGTATAATAAGCCTGCTATAAATATCACCCTCAACACATCGCCAGTTGACCTTTAATATAATTTCCGACTTGTGTGTGGTTGTGTTTAAGCATAGCCGATTTGGTACAACAGTGTTATAATTACTGTTTTAACCCATTCAAATTAGTTAACCAGAGAGTTCACAATAAAAAGCCAAGATCAGTAACCTCTGCAAAGCTCATAAAACTAAAATTGGAAGTTGTAAACTTGTCTCGTGATTTGAAAATATACAATAATTGCTGCATGAAAATATAAAAACTTTCGGGAACAAAATACAAGTGAGTTATGTGTACCCAGTGCTAGTGAAAGTTCAGTAGAAGAACATGGAAATCCAGATAGTGATCGCTCCTCCACATCCTCCAGTGACACAGTAAATAAGAAAACAATAGATGTAGGGAAATTTAAGGAGAGTTTAGTGGCGATAGGAGAATAATAAAGAAAAGAAAATTATCACAAAAATGTTATCCTCAATAGAAGTTGCAGAAAATATCACATAATACAGTGAAGGATAAAATATTTCATATTGCAGATTCTATTTTAAATAAAAATTCAAATAATTCTGAAATAATACAAAAACAAATAGATTCTTTCCATGAAACAAGATGATAGAACTCTTAAAATACAAATATTAACAATTTTGACAGCTGGTCTTACAACAAAATACAACATTTTGGTGTCTCAACTCACATGATACGAATATCTAAACTGGTAGCCACAGAAAAGGGAATTTTAGTAATTCGTACCCGAAATCTGGAAAATGCCTCGACTTATCCACATTAGAAAAGATTTCTGAATTTTATAATTCCGATGATGTGAGTAGTGTTATGCGTGGTAAAAAGAACACAGTTAAAGAAAGTGGCAAGAGAATTGAGAAGTCAAAAAAACTAATACTTGGTAATCTTGAAGAAACTTACCAAAACTTTAAAGATATGTATCGGAATATCATATTAGGATTTTCAACATTTTCCAAATTAAGGCCATGGGAATTTATACTCCCTGGAAACAGTGGCACCCACTCACTTTGCATTTGTGCTCATCACAAAAATGTTAGATTACGATTGATGGTATCAATATTTGTCATCTCACTGCAAATTCAAATCCCATTGTAACTAATTATAAGGATTGCTTGTCATAAATCATCTGCAGTCCCCCCATCATCTAACTGCTATTTAAGGAAATGTAATGCTCGTCCAGGAACTGAAAAATGAATACATCATTTAAAACAACTCCTTGATGAACAATTACTTACAGACAATGGGTGACTGTGGATTGCACAAACTGAAACCTTGACATCATCAGTTGAGGATTTCCTAGACAAACTATTAACAAAGCTCATTAACTTACCACCACATACATTCATAGCTCAGCAACAGAATTTATTTTTGAAGAAGTGCAAAGAAAATCTGGCATTAGGTGAATGCATAATGATAGCCAATTTCTCGGAAAATTACAACTTTATTATCCGTTATTTTATTGTCCTAGATTCTGTTCAGGGCATGCACTGGAACAACAGACAGGCCACAATTAATCTTTTTTGGCCTACTATAAAGACAATAGCGACATAAAACATAAGAATTTTGTTGCTATTCCTGAATGCTTAAAACATGACACCAAAGCTGTCCACCTTTTCCAAACAAAACTACTGTTATTTTCAAAACAGCAGCTTGATTTTCAGATGGCTCAAGTGCTCAGTATAAAAATAAGACAAATTTTTTAAACATTTGTTTCCACGAAAATGATTTTCAAATTCAAGCAGAGTGGCACTTTTTCGCTACATCCCATGGAAAAAGATCTTGGAATCGGTGGTGCGCTTAAGAGACTTGCAATGAAAACAGGCCTTCAACCCGGAACAGTCTCTATCACAATTTCAAGAAAACGGTTTAACTGGGCCGAGAAGAAGATTTCTAATATTGTTTTCAACTTTTTCTCCAATAGCAAATACTAGGAGCATAATATTTTTCAAACAAGATACCAACATGCAAAAGTAGTGTGAGGCACTTTACAGTTGCACTCTTTTGCTCTGGTATCTGCATCTCAGGAAATAATAATAAACTATTATACTCTGGGAGGTTTAACGTGGCAGGTTTTCTGTTGTCCTTGTCTAGCATAGGGGGTGGGACAGCAACCACTTCTTTGTCACGATTCATGGAAATTTCCAGACCTGTAGAAGCTCGCACCCTCCCACTTCTATTGTATGTTGACTGAAGGTTGCAGTGGCATATGAGCTGTGGAACTGTGAATTTGTTCTTTTACATGATACACAAGATGTTTTCAGTGTTACAACATATGGATATAATGCTGAATTATTTTCTAGTAGTTTTGGTTGTATTTGCATTGTTTCAAATTGGGTCTCAAGGGAAAGTTCTTAACTCAGATGGTAGGGAAATGGTAGTTAAAGTTCAGTTTCTTCGGTGATGAATGTGACACCTTCAAATGTGGAAAGCCGACTATTTCAGTGACAAGTGTAGTTGAGAGAGCTGCTGCTGCTATAGGTATTTCTGCTTGTTCTGTCCAGCAAATTTTAAAAGAACACAAAAATGCAGAAGCTGGTGGCAGTAGATTGCAATCTCCAGGCAAGAAGTGCCCAAATAGGAGATCGCAAAAAACAGAAATAGACTCATTCATGGCAGCTGCTATTAAGCAAACAATCTATTCATTATATCGTACGGACCTTCTGCCTAGTTTGCAGGACATGTGTGAGGCTTTAAAAGCTCAAGACTTACTGAAAGGAAGCGTGTGGTCGTTAAGAAAAATTCTTAAAAAGCTTCATTTCAGTTATAGTAAAAATTTGCAAGGAAGACGTTTTTTAATAGAACGAATGGATATTTATATGATTTCAATTTTTAAGATGAATGAAAGAACTAAGGGCTACTGGTAGGCCTATGGTGTACCTTGACGAAAAATGGGTAAATATAAACCATAGAAGAAATAAGGTGTGGAAGTATGACAGTGATGAAAATGATTTCCCTCTTAAAACACCAATAGGCGTAGGACAGCGATTTATAGTTGTACATGTTGGATGTTCAACAGGTTTCATTCCTAATGCCTTGCTAACTTTTAAGTCAAAATCCAGTAAAGACTACCAAGAATAAATGGATAACAACATTTTCAAGGATTGGTTTGTGAGTAAACTGCTACCTAACATTCCTTCTAATAGTGTTATCATTATGGGCAATGCCCCTTATCATTCCATAGAAATTAATAAAGCACTCACTTCATCTTCACTCAAATCCCACATGCAGGAATGGCTTCGTAATAGGAATATTGAGTTTGATCCACAAGCAACAAAACCAGTGCTATATGAGTTAATTAAATTGAAAAAAAGATAATTTCAAAGTTTATGAAATAGATACACTTGCAGAAATGCCTGGACATACCATAGTATGGTTGCCACCTTATCACTGCGATTTTAACACTATAGAACTTATATGGGCGCAAATCAAGAATGATGTTGCCAAGCATATTATTTCATTTAAAAGTGGTGATGTAAAAGCGTTTGATAATGCAATTACAAAAGTGACTCCCAACAACTGGAAGAGAGCGTGTGAGCATGTACAAAACACTGAACAGTTTTACTGGGAGAAAGGTGGTCTGATAGATAAAATTACGGATAGATTAGTCATAAATTTAGAAGAATCGGAAGATGAACATGAAGATTTGTTTGAAGTTTCTGATGGTGAATCGGAGAATGAACAACAGACGGAGAAGAGGAGGGGCACCCCACCACTGATGTGTGTTTGGCTGGTGTGTCTGCTTTGCCTGCATCACCATAGAGTGAGAGTGAGATGGCGAGCATTCCTTTCTCTGTCTATATGGGACACAACAACTTAAACCTCACGGACAGTAAATTCAAAGCAAGGGGAGGATGGTGTATATTTAAAAATAATACACTGATTTGTTATTAATTTACAAATCAGTGTAATGTAAAATGTTAGTGACTACTTTTGTTTACATCTATGGTTGGAATTTTAAACTATGGAATGTTGACCATGTTGTGTGATGAATGTAATGGACTAAAAGGATCACTGTCATTCAATCATCTATACACAGAGTTGACCCTGTATACAATGCATGACATGCAATCGACTGACACACCTCTGACAAGGTATGCCATTGCAACATTACTGCTAGATGACTGCACAACTTGGCAAGTTATTTAATTTCTCTGTAATTATTTGTAATTCCAATCTGATTTTTTTTCTAGCGCTATATAAACATCTTAAAAGTACTTTTGAAAATATTTCTTTGGATTTTAAAGCAGAATGTTAGCACTGATAATTATGTTTGTAACTTTAATGGCTTTGTGAAAATAGTCAATATTAATTATTATATTTTGTTTCATGTGTAAATGAAGTATGTATTTCAAATACTCAAAATGAGCCAAAGATCATATTTTTCTGACAAATAATACCAGAAATATTTATACATATGTAGAACAGTGCATGCAAAATATCAGAAAATTGAATGCTTTAAATTTACCAAAATAATAAAAACTAACAATGAGACTAACAAAAGAACACGGGTATCATTTTTTGCTTCACAGAATAAATAAATTTATTATTAATGAAATCGGAGATGTGAAGGCCAAATTTTGCTGAAATTTGTGTGATTTGCCATGGAATGACTCATATAAGAGTATATAAATTCTGTGATCCTCATGACTGTGTATGCAGAATGAGAGTGAATTGCTAAGGGATTCATGGCTTAAATTGCCAAAAGAACTCGGGAAGATTTTCCAGGCATGCCATGATTAATGGTATCCTCAGTAGACCCTGGATTTCTACAGGTTTTCCAACAATCTTGGATCATGTTGGCATCAGTAGAATAGATGGAAAGTGTCTTTTAATCCTGAGGACCACAGGAAAATCTCTACTGTGGGGGGACGCAACTTGAGCAAACACATTAGCTCCTTCTCACTTGCTAAGAGCTTCCACCCAAGCCAGCTCTGCTGCATCAGTTCACAAAAAACTAATTGCCAGATACTTTTTTGTTGCCTTTGCAGTGGAAATGATGGGTGCTTGGTGTGCAGAAGCTAAGGTATTAATTGCTGATTTGGGCCAAAAGCTGCAGGTGATTCCCGATCAACAGCATATCTTAGGCAGCAAGTCAGGATTGCTATACAGAGGAAATACTTCTAGTGTGATAGACATTCCGGAGTTATACTCTCTGGATGTAATTTTTTTTTTTTTACCTATTATGTCATTTAATTACATTTTTGAAAATATTTCTGTCTCTTTTAAAACTTAAGGATGCTCCTTTTGTAATTCATGTTTGGAGCAGGAAAAGCTAGTGTCACTGATATAATATTTTATATTAGAAAATTATTGTGATTTGAATAATTTTATCTAATGAATTTTTCTATACTTTGTTTTGGCTTGTATACCTTTTGTTGTCCTTGTTTAAAATTAACAGTTCATTTAGGGACTACTTTTTGTGCAGTACTGGTTTTTCAATTTGTAAATTATTGGATATTATTTCTGAAATTTTATAAATTGTCATTCCTGCACATTGATTTTGTGCATTGTGGAAAAAAATACAATATAGTGTCACAATTAAGTTGTTGGTAAAAAAAAAAATAAAAGAGGGACAGAGAAAGGGAAGAAGGGGAAGGGGAAGAGAGGGAGAGGAGTGAGAGAGAGAACAAACTTACCTTTACACGGTTATCAATGGCAGCATATGTTTGTAGCAACTTTGTATTCTCTTGACCCAGGGTGTTATAAATGCTTATGTCACCTTCCAACTTTGACTCAGAATGGTAAAATTTTAAAATAGGGACCTTGGCAGTGGTTATTGGAACTAAGTTCTTAAGTGTTCCACAGTCCTTCAATTTGTCCACTAAATCCTCAATGAGATTTATGAAGTTATATTCCTGAAATTATATGTTTTTCAAGTAAATTTACAGTATATGTTAAAGCATCAAAATTACAACTGAATCACACTAAGAGACAAAGATGTTAAAAATGACTTGCATACAGCAAAAACCAGTATAAAGTTTAAAAGTATGTATGCAGGTGAAGCTACTTCCATATTGTGAAGAACGGAAATGAGGCATTAATTGGATCCCTATCTCCAGTAATAACAAAATTAGAAATTCAAATCTGTTAAGTTTTTTGTTTAGTTTTTCTTTTTATTTATTTGCAACATTTATCATTAATGGTAGCGAGTCCTAAATGGCTTGCACATGCTCTATATTCCTAAACATTACAACATTGTAGAGAGTAAACTGCCTTTACATCACAATGGTGAGGAGAAAAGAAGTAAATAATATTCAACATGCAAAATATAAACAATGGTTCATGTACAGGGAAAAAATTGCATATGTAATTATCATGCACACGCACACGCGCACCCACACCCGCACGCACATCCACACGCATGTTACTTATGTTTATAACTTCAATATTTTGATGTTTGTTAGGATTTTGACTTTCTCTAAAAGTTATAAGAAACCAAACTTTTCCTCTTAATCTTTCTATGTCAAACTGGACATTTTATGGAACAGATTTTCTTTTAATATGATAAAATGCTTAAATTACGATATACAGTGCAAATCATTTCTTGGCAGAAGCCACGTTTCTGCTAATAATTCACTTCAGAACAGCCTTAAAAGTGTACACTAGTCCACTAGCACATTTTATTTTAAAGTTGATTGTTATTAAGTTATATATCATAGCTATTTTTGTGTTTTGATGATTGTTCCTCCATATTAGCGTCTGTAAGCACTAAGTTGGAAAGTAGAATCAAACTTGAAAAATTCAATGCTACAGTCAGGAATTGAACAATGGATTGTCAGCACAGAGAGTAGATGACCCTTGGTTCAAGTCCTGGCCAAGGCATTGAATTTTTCAAGTGCGATTTCCCTTTCCAAACTGCTATTATCAATTCTAATTGCTGTTCTGATTACTATAGCACCTAGCATGCTATTTTGAACCTCCCAAACCTACCATGGAAATCTTTCTATCAAGTCCAATGGCTTAATAGGTAGGCCTAACAATAATTCACAAATCAATTAAAACATCATATCATGAGAATAAAACCAACTAATTGGGATTACCTGTGCAAAGGTATTAATCCATATTCTTTAAGTCTAAGCTTATTTTGAAATAAAATTAATCTGACCTATTTGAGAACATATTCTACTTTTATATAGAACCAATAATTACTGTTTAATGTAAAAGAGGCTTAATTCTCAAAATAATGTCAACTTTCTCTCAATGTCCCAAATCTTTCATTTTGTGGGCTTGTTCCTGTTTTCAAACAGCATCCAACTGAACTGAAAATAACAACAGAGCACTGATTCTGACATAGTTAAAAATATAGTCTAAAACATTTTTGCATTTTTAAATGTTTAAGTTCATACAGGGAGTAAAATAATAAACAGTATTAGCAGTGGCGGCTCGTGAGTATATATTTTGGATGTTCACAAAATGTTAGATTTAGACAGCCCTGAAAATGTGAAATAGCATTGCCTGCATAAGGTTATAATTATGAACAAATTGATACAACTGCAGCTGCTCTCAATAATAATAATAATAATAATAATAATAATAATAATAATAATAATAATAATAATAATAATAATAATAATAATAATAATGCTATCAGAAGAAATGGAATAAAAGAGTAATATCGTGGGAAGAGTAAATTCTAGGATAATTAATATCAGATTGAACTTGGAAGAGAAAATTACAATGGTATAAGTGTATGCGCCCATGGACGACTGCAATATTTTGGACAAAGCAACATTTTATGTTCAATTACAAAGAATTGTGGATAAAAGAAAATGATGAAGGTAGACAAATAATAATAAGGGGAGATTTTAATAGATGGACTGGGGATAATAAGGTAAGGTCACATGGATGTATGGGACCATATGTAGGAGAAAAGATCATAAATGAAAATGGACAGAGATTAATTGAATTCTGCATAGAGAATCAAATGATGATATGAAATTCACTTTTTCAGCACAAAATGGTCCATAAAATTACATATGAAGTTGAAGGAATGGAGGTTAAAGGTGTAATAGATTACTTTATATACTCAAGTACATTATGATATGCCTTTATGGATGTATGGGTCATCCGAGGTGCTGAAATTGGTACAGATCATAAATTATTGGTTGAAATAACAAGGATGCAGGAATTTAGAAAAGAGAAACCTATGAGATATGAAAAGATACAAGTAAAGTAGTTATTGGATCCAGAAAAGAAGAAACAATATAAGGAACTAATTGATTAAAGGATGAATAGAGGAAGATATGGAAATACATGAAATGTGGCAAAAGTTTAAGGAAGGAATCATAGAAACAGCAATAGAGTTGTGTGGAAAAAGACAATCAGTTTTAAAAGGAAAACAATAAATTGGTGGACAATGAGGTAAAAGCAGAAGTGAATGAGAAAAAAGAAGCTTGGAGAAAACATCTAAGAACCAAAGCGGAAGTAGATAGGATAAATTATAAACAAAAACGGAATGAGAGTAAAAGGGTTGTTACGGAAGCAAAACAAACATCATGGGAAAATTTTGGAAATGAAATTGAGCATAATTTTATAGAAAATAAAATGAAATTCTGGAATATAGTTAAGGGATTGAAAGGTACATATGGAAAACCAAGCCTAAGAAGCAAAGAAAATGAATTAATTATAGGTAGGAAAAATGTATTACAAGAATGGAGGAAATACTATGATGAGAAGTTTAAAAATAGAATACCGGAACAAAGTGAACAAAAGGAGATAAGGGTAGAGGAGGAAGATGGTATTGATACAATTACAGAGGATTAAATAACAGAGGCAATAAGGAGAATAAGAACGGGGAAAGCGGCTGGTATACATGAAATAGTGCCAGAGTTTATAAAATCGGGAAGGCCAATTATGATTCCGGTATTGACAAAAATATTTAAGAGAATATGGAGAACTAGTATTATCCCAGGAGAATGGAAAAAGAATATTGTAATACCATTCTACAAAAAGGGAGATAATAAGGATTGTGACAATTTTAACAATTTTAGAGCAATATGTTTATCATCTGTTGTATATAAACTATATACAAGAATATTAGAAAGGAAACTAAGAAGGGTATTGAAAGTGAACTAGGTGAAGAGCAAGTGGGTTTTACACCTAGCAGACCCAAGATAATATTTTCACATTAAGGACAATGATTGGGGAATTAATAGATAAGAACAAATAAATCTGCTTAGTATTTTTGGATTTAAAGGCAGCCTTCGATTCAGTGCCTAGAAAATATTTACAGGAATCACTGATACAGAAAAATGTACCAAATCAGCTAATTACAGCAATCCAAAGTGTATATAATGGATTGAAGGGGATAGAATAGAAGGAGAAACATCTAAGGAATTTAATATAGAAAAAGGAATTGAACAGAGGGATAGTCTCAGTCCACTACTCTTTATTAACTTTATGGATGAAACAACGAAAATTTCTAAAAGGAGGACACCAAGGACTAAAATAGAATACTGGAATATAAGAATAATCCAAATGCATGTACTGGTATATGCAGATGACATAATATTGATAGCAGAAAATGAGGAAAAATTACACAGGAGTATGATAGAATAGGGAGAAGAGCTTGGAAGAAAGGGAATGGAAGTAAATGTCAAGAAAAGTAAGGTTATGTGTATTTCAAAAGAGCTTGGGCAGGAAATATCCATTAAACATAATAATGAAAAAATAGAACAAGTAGATATGTACTAGTATCTAGAAACAATTATAATGAGTGATGGACAATGGGATGAAGAAATACTAAATAGGAAAAGAAAAGCAAATAATATGTATTATAAATTTAATATAGCTATTCTAGGAAAGAAAGAAGTAGCTATGAAAACACAAATGCAGTTACATCAATTGGTAAAGGTACCGATGCTTACGTATGGAATGGAAAGTATACCATATAAGCAAATAAGTAAAATTCAATCCGGTGAGATGAAATATTTAAGAAAAGCTGTAAATAAAACTAGGAGGGATAGGGTAATGAATGAGGGGATTAGAGAAGTGGTCAAAGATCACTGGAGGAGATAATTGAACAAAGACGATTGAAGTGGTGGGGACATGTATTCCGAATGGCAGATGATAGAAAAGTCAAACAAATATTAGAAGTGAGGGTACAAGGAGGGAGAGGGAAAGGAAGACCCGGATAATGTGGGAAGACAGAATGGAAAAGATTGGGAGACGAAGGAATAAGACAATGGGAGAAATGCGGAGAATGATGAGGGATAGGAATGAATGGAGAAGATGGATTGACAGAACCACCCCTACACTGTAAAGGAAGAAGGGAAAAGGAATAGGAATAATAATAATAATAATAATAATAATAATAATAATAATAATAATAATAATAATGTATAACTTGTATGACAAAAAAACCGTTGTTTTGTGAATTTTTATTGTTTTCTACAAAATTCAGTTTAAGCTTTTACAGCACTGCTTTCGCTACCCTCCATTTGCATTCTTTCATCAGTCAATTATTAATATTACTAATCTACTAGCACTCACAAAGTCTCATTTTCTGAAGTAGGAAAAAGGCATAATTTCTTCTTATAAAATGTTCTGTCCTTCCATACAGTCCACACAAAACTTAATAAATATAAATACACATTAAATAGGAAACTGTGGGTACACGTTAAATAGGGAAAACAATACTGCATCATGGCTGATGCTATCTATAAAGAGTATCCTGCATCTGTTTTTCAATCGCACAAATGTCTCTATCACTCTGTGATTGAAGTGTTTAATATCATAACATTATATGCCATAATTCACACAGATATCCATTATATATACCAGATGAGTCTTCTCAGTCTGCGGATTGAGAAGCTATGCAGTCCTGGCATTGTACAGGCTATGCCGTAAACACTGTCCACTGCATCACGTTGTATCAATTTCGGCCCAAATGACTGCTTTGCACCACTGTGCATGCAGTGACATGCACTCACAGCGCAACAGTGTGCAATTTGCCTTTCAGTGGTGATGGTTCCAGGTTCAAATACTGCCACTTGAGGGTACTTTTCATGTTTGGTAAATTTAACAAGAACTGATAGTTTGGCATGGAAATGTTGTTTCACTTAATTAGTTTAATTATGTGAATTTCATTAAAACAAACTGTTACATGTTAGAATATGCTTTAATGAACATCATAAATAAATGCATATAACATTGTAATTATAACTTACAAACATACATTATCATTAAATAATATTTTACTATTTAAAGCCATTCTTTCATACAAAAGAAAGCCAATAAATTGTTCTGAGAGTTTACAAAATGCAGCACGTACATACAAACTAGATAACGTTTGTAAGCCCATATTATGATCATTGTGAACCTTTCTGGTTCCCAAAGTAGTGCTTTTAGTAGTGACTATGACATCCTGCCAGTCCATCACAGAGATAAACCTTTACAATTTACCCGTTTCCTCCATGTGGTTGTAATAAGAGTTCGAGCTGGCCACCATACTGGCGGATGCAAGATCTCAGTCGCCAGCCTAACCCAGCGCAACATGGCCGGTGTGATGTCATGGCAAGCTAAGATGATGTGTTCCCTGAGCTGTTGAGGGGTCATTGGCTGCTCCTGGTACACGATATCTTTAAGACAACCCCATAAGATGAAATCTAAAGATCTGGTGAGCGTGCTGGTCATCCTATTGGTCCATCACTTAGGATACGTGGCATCGATATAAGCTGTTACACGACGGGCCAAATGAGCTGGTACCCCATTGTGTTGGTACCACATAGTTGGTTCTGCAGCGGCACTTCCTCCAGTAGAGTACGCAGCTGGTGTTGTAGGAAGTGGATATAGCAATCCCCAGTGAGTTGGCCATCATAAAAATATGGGCCTATTAGATCACCATATATACCAGCCCAAACTTTGAAACCCAATTGAACTTGTAAGGATGCCTATCGCATCCAATGTGGATTTACAATGCTCCAATAATGCATGTTGTGGCGATTTACATGGCCTGCGTTGTGGAGCCCTGTTTCATCTATAAATAACACAGTTGCCAAAAAATGTGAATCTTGTTCAGTCTGTCGTATGATCCACCTAGTGAATGCCACTCTCTGTCCATGGTCTAGCTGCAGTAGCTCCTGGTGTAGCTGAAGATGATGAGGGCAAAACTTTGCATGATCTAGTACTCTCCACGCGGAAGATTGGCTAATATTGAAATGACTGTGAATGTCCTTCATACAACAATGCAGATGCTGAATGACATAGTCAGTCAATGATCTGTCGTTGCTTGGTCACAGATAGGGTGATCTCTTCATGGCTGTGGTGTCTTGTGAACTGTTCCCGATTCCAGAAGGCGATTTGCAACTCGCAAAAATGTGTGATCTGTAGGAAGTGTTCTCTGCAGAAACCTCTGTTGGTATAGAAGACATGCCTCCATTGCATTCTGCTGTGCTTCGCTGTATACTAACAGCATGTCCAGATACTCTCCATTCGAAAACATTGTTCCACAGTGAGCACCAATGGCTGGAACTTCGTATTTATAGGCAAATCCAATTTCTAGTGCATTCGGAAAGAAATCATGATTTGCTAGAACGTTCTTGAAACATGAACAGAAATGAAAAAACTCATTTATTCCCAGGTGTGATTTGAACTTCCAACCTCACCATGACTTTCCAGCATGTTAGCCATTGCACTACTAAAGTACTTTAACAAGCATCACCATAACCCTAATAAGCGGGCTGGTGAATGCGGTGTCAGCACCTGCATTTTGCACCATCTATAAAATTCTGGGTTGCCTAGTTACCAATCCACAGGATGAGAAGACTCAGTGGTATATATAAAATAAGCTTTTCTATCTGTATAACCATAACATAGGTATACTCATCGGATCTAAATTTTGCTGTACAGTGAGTGATTTGGTATAAGTGTTCAATATCTTCAAGTGTGCATGACCTGTATGTATTTCACCCATAAGGTAATTATGTCATATCAGTTGCACATGTGCAAAAGCTCCTAAAACCATGCACAAGTCAAGTGTGCATGTGACTCTGTTGCTACATCTCGAATTTCAAGGAGAAGCACAGTAGATTTAAACACCAAAGATTTTAAATTACCACATGTGTAGTAGCATTCACAGAAAAAATAACCAATAAATCTGCAAGGTGTCAAAAATTAGTGTGTCCACATGCTCTTGTGCTCTTACACAGCAGCATATTAGCTTACTAAAGTGATGCAATATCACATGGAATAAATGCAAGAGTTGAGCATTACATTAATAGCTTGTTTTCTGGTCAAGAATGTGGTCAACAACATGCTTGTGACTTGCAGAACCTGTTGCAGCATGTCCTCCTTTCAGCCACATTTCAGAAATTTTCATCACAGGAAAATCATCCACTGTTGGGCAATTCACATTAACTGAAGAGATTCAATCTTCAATTGATTTCTCTGCTCAATAAGTGTTAAGGTCATTAAACTAAATTTCTCTTGCACTCACTTGATATAGGAATGGTCTGCAACTTCACATACGAGGGTCACTAGATATGTATTGAGACATGGAAAATTGGCCACCCCTAGGGAAAGCATTGTTGGTTTGTCAAAATAGCTGACTCATTGGTAATGCAATGGTAGCAGGCAGACCATTGTTGTGCCATTCACTTTTGCTCAGTTTATGTTTGAAGTCTGGAAAGTGTGGACATTTTTTCAAGTGCTATGGAGATTCAGAGAGAACATTTTCGTGCAATGATTCTGTATGACTTAAAATGTGGCTTAAATCAAATGCAGTCACTTTAGCATTTGAAGGAGGGGGGGGGGCTTTGGGGACTATTCTCCGTCACGTGCAACTGTGTTCCGCTGGTTTGCAGAATTTAAGAGGGGGCGGTAATCTCTTAAAGATGAAGACAAGAGTGGCAGACCAGCAACAGTAGTGACTGACAAAAACATCACCACTGTGGAAACAATGAAGATACAAGATTAACTTACCAGGACATTGAGTTGGCATTAGGGATTAGTTCACAGAGTGTTTCAACCTCCCTTCATGAATACCTTCGTGTAAAGAACATTTCTTCAAGATGGGTGCCTTATAATTTATCTGAAGCACAGAAGCTCCATAGGGTGGAATGGCGTGAAAAAATGCTGAAAAGATTTAACTGTGGAGAGTCTCGCCATGTTTGAGATATTGTTACAGGTGGCGAAACATGGATCTATCAGTCTGACCCTGAAACAAAATGCCAGTCCTCCATTTGGGTGTTCCAAATGACCAACCATCTGTCAAGGTCAAGAGAGCAAGGAGTGCCGTAAAGAAAATGGTTGGTTCTTTCTTCTCCACAAGTGGTCACTTGGCAACAGTTGTGCTCGAAAATCAGAAAGCTGTTACAGCAAAATGGTATACAGAAGTTTGACTTCCGAAAGTGTTTCAAAGAATCCAAGAACAGCGTCCAAAGACAGGATTAAGGGGCACATTGCTGCATCATGACAATGCATCAGCTCACACCGCTAATGTCACAATGGAGTTTCTGCAAGGAACTGAGGCAAAACTATTGACTAATCCACCCTATAGTTCCGATCTGGCACTATGTGATTTCTTCCCGTCCCTACGGTGAAGAACCGGCATCGAGGTTGCCAATTTTCTAGCCCTGAGGAAGCAGTTTCTGCATACGAAGAGGAGTTATCAGCAGTGCCAGAAACTGAGTGGTGTGGATGCTTCCAGAAGTGGTTCTGGAGGATGGAACGCTGCATACAGCGCCAGAGAGAATACTTTGAGAAACTGGGCTAAACAAAACGTTTCTGTGACTGTTCAACACACATCTAGTGAGCCTCATATATTTCACAAAGCAGATCGCCCATTAATGCCATCTTAATATTTGTTTTTTCTTCAAACCCTCAAATTCTTTCACTGATTTGCAGATATGATCCCCTTCTGTTTTCACCTTAACACATAGTGAAGCGATTTCCTTGTCACCATACAACATACTTTCTGTTTCACTTTCTGGCCATACTTTATGATTCAATACGGATGTTTCTTTTTAATATCTTATAATCAAATCTCCAATGCTATACTGCTTCTGAAAACATGAAAAGCTTTGCTCTTCTATTGAAGATGGTTCTGATGAATCCCTTTTATTAGAAAATTGAAATGCTGCAGTTTTCAGCTTTCTGTTGGAATAGTGTTTTAATTACCACAGCTATTTCCTCTCGCACAGTGACCACACTAGCATCTCTTTTCTAAGGAACATTCAAAACTGTTTTAGATGACCTAGAGTGTGATGATAAAGACAAAGTTGCAATGCATTACCCACAATTGCAGCTTTTTTAACATTCCTTTACATTTAGCTCTTTCTTTTGTACTGATGCTAGCAATGATTTTGCAATTTCTGAAGAAATGCAAAATAGCAGAATAACTCATCACAGCTGCCAGTGTTTTATAAGATGCCAATCCCATGGATACCAAACATTTTATTGATTTTCATCATAGCATTTGCAACTATTGGGTGCTATTTTAGAGTTTCCTTTGATTTTTGCTACCTTTACTGAATATGCAATGAAGAACATCTGTAAATGATTTTAAATGTAGCAGCTGTGTTAGTTTCTTCACAATATCATGAACAGATAGTTCCAATTTATGATTAGGCAGTTATGCCATTCCAAATTTTCTCACAAACCAATAATGTCACACCTTTGTATACCCCTTGCATGTTACCTGCTTCATTTGTTGCAACACCAATTGACTGTTTTTTAATGCATTTTCCAAAATGCCTATGCTGTTTAAATACACAAAGTATTTACAATGCTTTATCCAAATAGCATGGCAACTTCTATAATTGTAAGGAAATAATTCACAGCTTCATGGTTTTAAATTAATCTGGTATAAACTATCAAGTAAGAAGTATTTGATACTGGCACGCTTTCATCCAACATTAAGCTGAACAAAGTTCCTGAGCATACCGTGTGATTTGCTAGTTGTTGCTGCATTTTTCTGCTATGTAAAGCAGAATGTTTGTTACAGCAAGATTGGTCAGAATGCAATACTCTACCAACATCAATTCCATTTCATTCTTCTAAATGCACTATTTCAGAAAATGACATAAAGCTTGGTTTCTATTTTATTTATTTACTTGTGCTAGCAATCTTCCTTAGAATATGGCTATACATCAGCCCAGGCTGTTATCTTACCATATTCTACCCATGTTTCTTTCTTTATATATAACATAAAAAAGTAGTAGTAGTGGTGGTGGCGGTAATAATAATAATAATAATAATAATAATATGTCTTAACATCTCATGATGAAGTATGATTCACATCTCTATTTATTGACCATAACCATTTCTTTTTTACTTTAGACAGCTACTCTCCTACCTTTATGTTATCCTTGCTAAAAATCTTGCTTAAGGCTACTTTTCTGGCTAGTTTTAACCATTTCCCATTTATGCCTTCCTTTCTCCAATGCTGTGTACCTTTACAATCAAATACAATATGTTCTAAATCTTCTCTTTCCCCATATATTCGACACTGGTTCTGTGGGTACCCATTTCTCATTCCTTTTAGTCTCCATACACCTGCTTGTACCCAAGCTATACTCTCTCATTGTTCCTTATTTGAGTTGTCCACATACTCCTCTCGTGCCCATGCATTTTTTATTCATACGTATGATTCCAAAGAACTTTTCTTCCCAATTCTACTAAATGAATTCTGTATCTCTATATCTTCAAACCTCCGCCTAGCTTCTTTCCAGAAACCCTTGACATAATTTTCCCTCCTCCTCCAAATTTCTCCCAGACCACTGTTTTCCAAGTTAGTTTGTATACTATAGCTCCACCCATTTTTCTTTAAGCTCCTTTCTTGAAATTCCAGACACTGCCTCAACAAGTTCTTTTCTTCTAAATTTAATAGTCTATACCAATATTTGAGAGCTCTCTCCATTATTACCCCTTTACTCCTTACTCTCTGCGTTTTGATTAGAGCAAACTCCTTTACTGTACTGGTTACATTCTCTATTTCCTGGTTCCTTATCATAAAACTCCTTCCCTGTTGACATATTTGACCATTTTGGATGTAACAAACAAACTGAGTTTTAATTTTGGAAGTAAAGAGGCAGCTTTGGAATTTCTAAGATCAAATTTCACTAATGAAGTGCCTGAACTTAAAGTTAACCTGACAACGCCTTCTGAAATAAACAAAATTATTAACTCCTTCAAAACAAAAAATTCTTCTGGTTATGATGAAATAACAATAAACATGTTAAAATCATGCTCATCTCAAATTTCCACTCCCCTTAGTTATTTGTGCAACGAGTCACTAAGGTCAGGAATTTTTCCTGACAGAATGAAATTTTCCATTGTTAAACCACTTTTCAAAACAGGCAAATGCAATAATGTTTCAAATTATGGACCAATATCTCTCTTGCCAATTTTTTTCAAAAGTTCTTGAAAAGGTGATGTTTAACAGACTTTATAAATACCTTGAATGTAACAACATACTTGTCAGGGATCAGTTCGGGTTCAGAAAAGGAATGTCAAACAGTAATGCAACTTATAAACTTACTCATGAAGTGTTAACTGCATTAAACACAAAACTGCATGTAGATGGGATTTTCTGTGACTTAGCAAAGGCATTTGACTGTGTTAATCATGATATTCTGATAGCAAAATTGAAATTCTATGGACTAAAAAATGAAACTCTAAGTTGGTTCGTATCATATCTAAATGATAGAAAGCAAAGTGTTGAAGTAGTCAATGATATTGAATTTGGAAAACATACATCAAAATGGAAAACAGTAACACATGGAGTGCCCCAAGGTTCAGTCCTAGGACCTTTATTATTTTTTATCTATATAAATGACCTACCATTTTATATAAAAGATGTTGCAAGTATCATTCTGTTTGCTGATGACACGAGTGTTCTGGTGACTAGTAAAAACTTCAATGAGTGTGTAATTAAATTGAATTATGTTTTGAACTGTATGTCACACTGGTTTAAAGCTAACAAATTATCTGTAAATCTAGACAAAACAAAAGTTGTTAAATTTATAACCCATCGATCACCACACATTCCAATAGAAATTGGGATTAATGACATGTCACTAGAACAAATAGACAACATTAAATTTCTGGGCCCTCAAGTAGACAGATATTTAGATTGGAAAGTTCACATTACTTATATCTTAACCCAAAGTCAGTTCTGCCTGTTATGCTATCCAAGCACTGGTAAATGTCAGTTCTATAGATACACTTAAATTAGTATACTATGCATATTTTAACTCTATCATTGAATATGGAATATTATTTTGCGGAAACTTGGTAGAAAGTAAACGAATATTCCTCATGCAAAAGAAGGTTATAAGAATCAATTCCAGCACCCATAGCAGACACACTTGCATATATCTTTTTAGAAGACTGAAGATATTAACCCTACCTTGCATGTATATATCTTCAATCTTAAAATTCTATGTATGCAATCGAACCACACTTATTACAAACATGGAAATTCATGAGATAAACACTAGACAAAAGGGTAACATCCATCATCCCAGTGCAAAGCTTTCTTGCTTCCAGAAAGGTGTATATTACGAGACCATAAAAATATTTAATACTCTCCCTAATGATCTTAAGAGAAAAGTTGACAATATCAATGTCTTTAAAACTGCTGTTAAAGAGTACCTGTGCTCAAAAGCATACTATTCTGTACAAGATTATCTGAATGACAAATTATCCTGATGATAATACATATATAGCTCTGTAAGTAGTATTAGTAAATATTAATGACAATTGCCAGTTATATTTGATGCCTGCTCTAGAATTAATGAAGCTATTTAAACGTATGTATATTAGGAAGTGACAGTAAATGCTATGCATTACAAATCAAATAGAACAAAATGATGAGACGAACAAAGGTACAAGCCTAGTGATGTCTTCAAGATGGCGACATGTGATGGCGTGTACAAAGCTAAGCTGCGTAATCATGTAGATAATAATAGTATAAATAGGTCTACTAAGGACGTGAGTACCCTTAAAATGAACAAGAACATCCCATCTACGCACACAAGTGAAGACAGCAGTGAAAATGCGGTAAAAGGGGATCAAAACTTGACTGAAATGTGCCGATGCCAGAAGACGCCAAAAATGTCGGACACAGAAGCAACATGTGGAAGTGGAGAGAAAGAAAGAATCACCTCTTTGCATTTAATTATAGAAATGCTAACCAATGATTTAAAAGATGCAAAATCTGAAATAAAGTGCCTACGAGACGAGAACATGAAGTTAAAAGAAGCAGAGCAAGCGGAAGTCGCAAAAGAAGAAAATCCTTGGAAATGGCCTCACTGACCGGCGCAACCCAACAGACAACAAATACCAGTAACAGCGAGTGGTACAATAATGATACAAAATAGATTTGCATGCCTTAACAACGTAAAGAATCCAGAGACACAAAACCATCAATCACAGGGTAAGGAAACAACGTATAAAGTACAAGGAGCAAGACCTAAGAAGACGAATAACGTAAAGATCTTCGCAGATAGCCATGGCAGGGGACTGAGCAGCCTGTTATCAGCAAAACTCCAAGATTCTGCAGTAGAAAGTGTAGTGAAGTCGGGTGCACCTTTAGAAGAAGTGATTAGAAATCAAGAAAACTCTTGTGGCAACCTAACCTCTAAAGATCATGTGATCATACTCGGGGGAACAAACGATATAGCAAAAAACAACGGGAGCAAAGCATGTAAAACTCTTGTCAGATGCCTAACAAAACTGCATCATACAAATGTGGTGGTAGTGAATATTCCCAAAAGGCACGATCTGGAAGTGACCCCTTGTGTAAATATCGCTAGTGAAAAATGTAACGAGAAAATAACGAACATCTGTAGTAAATATAAGAATGTAAGTTTAATTAGGATAAATAATTTTGATAGGGAGTGTCATACAGTCCATGGGCTGCACCTAAATTGGAAGGGGAAGGAATTACTGGTAAGTAAATTAGCAAACCTAATTAAGAACACTAGCACAAGTATCCTGCCTGTCATTCCTTTAGTGTATAAATCTAATTATATGGAAACAGACCAGGGAAACTCGGTACAGGGACTGAGTCAATAGAGGCTCAGTCAGCTATACACTCCGCTAATAATATAAGCAAAAACAGTAAATTTAGCATTAATATAAACAAAAACAGTAAATTTAACATTATATACCAAAATGTACAATATCTTGGCAATAAGATAGAAGAAATCACTGTATTCTTACATGAAAATAGACCAGATGTCCTAACCATCTCTGAACATGGACTAAAGGAAAGTGAACTTGAACTATGTCATATAGAAGAATACAAAAATGTAGCCTATTACTGTAGGCGTAACTATAAAGGTGGTGGTACGGCACTGTTTGTATCCAATAAAATAACTAACATAAAACCCAAAAAATGGATACAAAACAGTAGTATAGATAAAGTTTGTGAAATATCAGGTATAGAAAAGAGTCTAAATAAAGATAAAGTGACAATTATCTCTTGTTATCGATCCCCAATTGCTAATATTAATGAATATTTCGATATAATAATAAACACATTAGATAAACTGGATGGACAGAATATAATATTACTTGGCGATATTAATATAAATAAGGACGAAAACAGCAGCAATTACAAAAAGTTATTAGACATAACAAATATGTTCAAATTAAAGCTCGCGATTAATGGACCAACTAGGGTAACAGATACATCAGCTACTATAATAGATCAAGTTATTACAAACCTCCCCATCAATATGTACAGGACAAATATAATAATAAGCCTTCTCTCTGATCATTACGCGCAAAGTATAGAAATTGACTGCTATACACCAAGACAGCAGAAATGCTATGTAAAAGTTAGAAATACAAATGAAGCAAGTGTAAATGGTCTATGCTCCCTACTAGCCAATGAAACATGGGAAGAAGTATTTAATAAAGATGACATTCATGCTAAATGGGAGACATTTTATACTATTTTCAACTACTACCTAGATATCGCCTGCCCCATAATCACCAAGGTAGTGAAATGTCCCACAAATAAACCCTGGATAAACCAAGAGATTAAGCAAGCTAAAGAAGTACTAAACAGATATTATATCTTATATAAAACTATTAATGATGAGAAAAGTAAGGCAGTATTTTGTAGTTATAAGAAGGAATATAAAAATTTATTAAAGAAAACAAAATCACACCAGATAAAAAGCATGCTAAGTGTTAGTAATAATGTAGTTAAAAAATCTTGGAGCATTATCAACAATGAATGTGGGAAAAATAATTATGAATATAATAACATGCAAATAAACAAAGGCCAACTAAGAATTGAGGATCCAATAGAAATAAGTAATGCATTTAATCACTATTTTTTAGGAAGTGTAAATCAGTTAATGTTAAATAAAGACAGGAAAAAAATACATCCTTATAAAACAAAGACAATTAGTAACTCTATGTATCTTAGGGAAATAACAATGGAAGAATTAGCTGTAGCCATAAAAAATTGAAAAACAAAGTCTCTTCTGGATTAGATGGTATCTCTAATACTATATTGAAGCAATGTGTTCCTTTTATGTTAGAAGTGTTATTAAATCTAATCAATTCTATTATTATGTCAGGTACATTCCCGGATTGCCTGAAGAAATCTATAGTCATGCCTATACATAAAAAAGGAGACAATAGTGAAACAAGTAACTACCGACCGATAACACTTATCTCATCACTCTCCAAATTGGTGGAAAGAATAATAGCTAACCAAATCGTATCATTTATAGACAAACACAAAATTCTGGTTAACCTCCAATACAGGTTTAGAAAAAATAAGTCAACAAAACATGCCATATCAGAAATAATAGACCACATAATCGATAAGCTAGACAACAATGAAATCAACTGTGGTATATTTTTGGATCTCTCGAAAGCATTCGCTTGTGTTGAACATGAGCTTTTACTAGATAAATTGAATCATTACGGAATACGTGGAATACCGAACAAATTAATTAGGACATATCTGAGCAAACGATCCCAACAAGTAAAAATTGTACATACTAGGAATCAACATATCAATGAATACTACTCAAATAGCGAATTAGTGACATTTGGAGTTCCACAAGGTTCTGTTCTCGGCCCCCTTCTTTTTATAATATATGTCAATGATATCCCAAATATCTCTGATGGAAAGATATTTATGTATGCTGATGATACCTCAATAGTAAACACGGGTATAAGTTCTCAGGTTCTGGAAAACGTGACAATAAGTAACACAACACAAATTATACAATATTTTAGGTCTAATAATCTACACATAAACTTATATAAGACAAATTACATTCAGTTTCAAACTCCTCAGAATAGGTTAATGGAAAATACAAAAATAGTCACTGAAAATAGAGAAATAAATGCAGTTCGATAAGGCAAATTTTCTAGGGGTAATTGTGGATAAAAACCTTACTTGGAGCGAACACATTAATTATATTTGTAATAAAATAAGCTCAGGGTTATTTGTAATGAAAAAAATGACAAATATAGTGGACGTTAATACACAAATAATGCTATATTATGGATTAATCTACCTACACCTATCATACGGGATAACAGTGTGGGGATGCTGTGCTAAAAAGTATACTAAACGAGTATTCCTACTTCAAAAAAGAGCGATAAGGATAATTCTGAGAATGAAACAAACTGATTCATGTAGGCAAGCCTTCAAAGATCTAAAAATTCTAACGATATACTCCCTATTTATGTATGAAGTAATAGTACAATTGTTCAATAGGCAAGATGCAGGTCAAACAAACAAACAAATACATGAGCATTATACCAGAGGAAATACAAACTTTCACGTTCAGTCACATAGGCTAGAAATGCATAAAAATAAACCTACTACTGCAGCCCATGAACGGTATAATAAACTCCCTGCCTATTTGAAAAATATTAATAACTTTAATGTATTCAAGAAAGAATTAAAGAAATTTTGCATAGAAGGTTGCTACTATTCAATTGATGAATATCTTAGATAATATGGGACAAATAATTTAGTATTGATATAATATTAACTTGTAATAGTGTATAATATGTAACTTTTATTGTAAATATGTTACTACAAATTTTATCTATGTATATATAAAACTGTATGATTCTGTACATATTTCCTTGACGATGCTATGAATACGTATGTATTTCTTTAAGCAAATAATAAATGAATGAATGAATGAATGAATGAATGAATGAATGAATGAATGAATGAATGTTAAAATAACTGTTCTTGCCTATACGTATGTTAACCTTATAACGGTAAGGAGGTATTCGACTCTGTACAAAATTACACTTGATTTGTTTCATTTTGCATATAACATGTCTTTATTTTATTTTAAATGTTCTGTATACTACATAATATTTATGTATATATGTAACTTTATTGTATATTTCCTTGACACGCATATAGTAAGTGTATTTTATTTCAAATGTTCTATATTCTCTGTAATATTTATGTTTATATGTAATTTTTGTACATTTCCTTGACATGTTCTATGTTCACAAGTCTTTATGGCTGCTAGTGAACTCACAGAATACAATCCAATTTAATCTAATCTAAATACTTAGAATCTAATGTCAGTTTAAATTCTATACTCTGTTCCTCCCTCCATTTAAATTGAATATACTGCTCAGCATTCTTTTCCCATTCCCATCTCACTTCCCTTACTTCCTCTGATTGTCTTTGAATCTCCACTACCAGCGGGAAGTGGCAACTATTAGATACAAAGTTTAATACCTTAAAGTTACTTATTGTGTACCCCGTACTGATCGGCCATAATATATGGTCAATAACACTTTGCCCGTTCATATTAACAAAGGTAAACTCTTATTTAATGTTGGTTTCTATTTAGAGATTGCTTATGCAGTGTGTACTATTCTTGATGTGACTTTAAGCTTTTTTTTTTCCCTTTCTTTTCTTTCTTCTTTTTTGGTAGTGTTCCAACCACAGATTTCTACTGCATGTAATGGGTTTTTTCCACTGATTATTTTTGGCTTGCTTTCACGATGTGCTCACATTTATGGTGGGATAAAGCCTCACCATGGTCAATAATTTTGGCATTTAGCATTTTAGGTGTTTTTGCACAAATTGCCTCTATAAATGCTGAATTTATAGGGCCCTATAGATCAGAAAACGAACCTAATATGTTTACTTTCCTGCATGTTAAGCAAATCCTTTAATGATTTTCAGCAATTCTGAGCCAAGGACCAGTGTTTTGTCATTATGTAAAACCAGTGCTCTCTATGCAACAATCTGATTCTGTTGCACCTGTTGTCAAAATTGAGTACTGTTTGGTTTGGGAACTGGAAGTAATTGCATTGCAAGGAATGGTACCTGCTAATATGCTTTTGTTATTTTCTTCATAATTTACTCAAGATTTTCCGTCTGGAACTAACACATTTTTTGTTTTTGTATTAGTACATAGATCAGACAATGTCTTTCCCACTTCATCATGAGTGAAAATTTTCACTGGAAATGCAAGTAACTTGTTGTTAGCCAAACAAGTAATGCAGCAAAATATACATAAAATTCTTATGGCAATTACAGTTTCACTTTAGTAATAACACTGCCACAAATTCACAAGGTAATTTTTGTGATCGTAGTACAGTCTAGCCAACAATATCTTAATCTGAGCCACAACAATTAACTCACATGTTAGGCCACTGCCTACATGACACTAAAGCCCAGAAAATGAGAAGCACTTACATTGTAGTATCAGGCACCAAACAAATTACCGTCCTTCTATAAACTGTCAAAGTTCTTAAAGTGCCTAAGGACTATAAATTATGTGCTTTTTAATGACATTTCTTTAAGATGTCACTTTTTCCTTTGTCCTTGTCTACACGAGGGTGAAGTAAGATCATCATAGTTACTGCAAAATTTAGAAAAAAGATTCAAATGATATGCTGCTTGAAAGGATTGAACAAAGCTACCACTGTTTTCTGACCATACAGTTTTAGGAGGGTTATTCTGTATGCAGATCCAATCTCATGCAACAAAGGTATGCCTGTAAACAAAGAAGCAGTACATAGCTTTAATCTTCTCTAAATCCTTCACAAAGTATACTAATTGTCAGTTTTAAATTACCTCTATTCCAACTTCCTTTTCTTGCTAAAGTCAGGCACTTGCTTGACTGTAAAGGTACGTATAAGTGGCAGTATGAACTATGAGAAAAGTCTTATTATGGCATTTCAAGGCCACAAGCACTAAACCAGCAATGTATCTAATGAGTTTACAGAACTTTTTATGTTCTGACAATGGTTTGCAGTATTTATATTCATTGATGGAAGGTATATAAAATAGATTGGGAAGGAAATAAAATTTTACACCAAAAGTTATTTAGCAACGAATTTTATGGCCCTGAAATGCGGAAAATGAACAATATGTGAATATGTAAGATCTGCCAGGTGCAGCCTCTTGCAGTATTAAAATAATTCTTTAAGTCCAAATAAAGAGCAAGCAAAAAGCAGCGACTTAGAGATTCCAGGGAGAGGGGGCTAACACAGTAACTCAAAAGGTAGTTATTGAGTCATTTTGTGCCACCGCAACAAGACGAAAGATCTGTTCATTGCATAGGATGGAATGTCTACCAAACTTGGAAGATATAAATGGGGTAATAATCTGTTTACTGAAAGTAGAAATAGGTGCTTTGAGAAATGTTTTGAGGGAAATAAAACCCAAATATTTGTAAAAAGAAAGTTAAGGGAAGAAAATTCTTATTATAAAAACCTGATGTTGTTTCAAAAATGTGTTTTTCTAAGGACAATAAAAGAATTGAATCTACCAGTGCAGATTGCCAAAAATGGGGCTTGCAAGTACATTTGGACTGCTTATGCCACTTCCCCTTTGAGCATCACTCTCGATCATTTCCATTTGTTTTATACGTGCTGCTATATAGTGAGATGTGAGTTGCCTATTCCTAGGACTTGGATGAAGAGTCCCAGTACAAGTCATTCAAATATTTATTTTGACAAAACTGGGGTTAATTCATACCATTAACAAGGTATGAAACTGTGAAGGAGATGAATTTAATTTTCAACTTGGAGCCCATAGCAAAACTTTACGGTTTTACATGTAGGATATTCAGCGTGCTTCTTGTTCAGTTTTAGCTTGAAATTGAGCATAAATTATCACAAAGAAATTTATAGTAAAATGTCTCAGGACTGGTATATTAACTAAATGTTGGCAAATGTTCAGTCCAACAGTGCCACTGTCCTTGATAATGCTTTCCATCATTTTATGGATACCATTAAGGTCTCTACTTTGGCATCCCTTAAATTAGTAATGCTATCCTGGCTCTGCAGAAAACATTTCATTATATCTGTATATATGATCATGCTAAGTTGGAAAAAGCTCAAAATTTATTAAAAGGATCACATGGCAAAAACGAATGGCTTACAGGGTTACAATTTACCACCATATCATTGCAACTTAAATGCAAGCTACTATGAGACCAAATAAAAAAGATCTTGCACAACACTTCATATTAAGCTCAACAGCATGAAATTGCTCGATACTGTAGTGAAAAAGTGATACAGGAAAACTGAAGAAAAGCACAAAACGGTATGCAAACACTGAAACAGTTACCGCAAGAGGTGATGGCATTATTATAATAATAATAATAATAATAATAATAATAATAATAATAATAATAATAATAATAGAAAGAATAATGCAAATGTGCATGTTTCTTGATTCATTCTAGGTTTTACAAAAATCTGTCATTTTTTTTTTTTTTTGCACCACGTCAGATGATATTGGTCACAATTTGACCCACATAGTTTGCACTTCCACTTGTCTTCTGGCTCGTGGAACTTCTCTGTCTGGCATATCCAGTGATAAAAACTATGTGCAAATCTTGTCACGGTATGTTGCAGGTCATACCTGGCTTGTGTCCAATCCCTGTAGATCATTGCATCCTGGGAGAAGGAATCCGGCCATATCTCTTGTTTCTTCTTGTTAAATTCTTGTAGTAGTTCCTTGTAGCTTTGGTTTGTGGTAAAAGCAGGTCTGGTTAAAGTTCTATGAAGAACTACTCTTTAGGTAGCACATGAGTTCAGATGATGTATACTTCGATAGACTTTTTTTTGGTGAGGAAGTTGGCTTTGACTTTCTCTAGTCTTTTGGGTTTTTCATTTTCAGGTTTTCCTCATTTCATTACATTTTATTTCATCCATATGTTCCAAATACATAGGATGTCAGAAGATAACAATGCTTGTTTACAAATGCATTTCTTACAATCTTCATATACAATATCTTAATAATTACATTTCCTACTATAAAAATGCTTACAATATTTACACTCTTTCTATACTACATTTCTAATATAAGCACATTTTTTTAATTTTATTTTGTATTAAACTTAAAACTCTTAAATGCTGCAGAATGCAATTAATTACATATTTCTTGATGGTGTTTGTGCATATTTCACTTTGTTCTATATCTCTTATTTCTTCAGGTAATGTATTATAAATGTTCTTTCCCTAAATTTTCTAATGAACAATACCTTGAAAATTACATTTCCTACTATAAAAGTATATTTACAATATATTTACACTCTTTCTATGCTACATTTCTGATATAAAAATATTTTTACAATATATATACTCTGATTTTATTTTGTATTTAACTTATACTCTTCAATGCTGTAGAATGCATTTTTTATTAAATATTTCTTTATAATGGAATCAATTGTTCTTCCACACAAGCTGTGTGTTGGACAGGGTTGAAAAGGTAGAATCAGGCAACTGAAAAATTCAATGCCATAGCCGGGATTTGAACCACAGATCTCCCGGTCTCCATCTGATCCAACACACAGCTTGTGTGGAAGAACAATTAATTCCATTAATTGACCTAATAATGGTTGAAACTATGAAGCCCGGGACTTAGAGTACTTACAACATTGTAGGGCACCATTGGGGTATGTCATCTCAATACAATTTGAGATCTCCTTGTGGTTTACTGGGAAAGATGCAAATCAGTTGGGGAATTTAATGTCATACCGGCATGTTGACATGGTAGCTCAGTGGTTAGAGCAATCAGACGGAGACCGAGAGATCCGTGGTTCAAATCCTGGCTATGGCATTGAAGTTTTCAGTTGCCTGATTCTACCTTTTCATTTCTTTATGATATTTATGCATATTCCTCTTTGCTCTATATCTTTTATTTCTCTAGGTAATGCATTATAATGTTCTTTCCCTAAATTTTCTAATAAGTGCAATGTAGTTCTTTAATAATCGCCTTTATTTCTTACATTATAACCATGTATATGACTATTTTTTTGTTGAGTAGCACATGTTCAATATTTTCATATATGTATATACATGGAACAGTTAGGATTCCATATGTTTTGTATGTCTCCCTGCAAGTATGTTTTCTTTCCAGTTTCCCTATTATTCTAATGACTTTTTTTTTTTGTAATTTGAGTAGTGTCTTTAGTACTTTCTTAGCTGCAATATTTCCCCATAATATTATTCCATATTTTATATATGAATATACAAAAGCATAATACACTTGCTTCAATATGGTATTATCCATGCTATTCTTAACCTGTTTCATTATGTATATACCCCTAATTATCTTTTTTGTTATGTACAATACATGTGGTTGCCAGTTTAGGTATTTATCTATAACAACACCTAGAAAATTTGTGGCTTGTGTTTCAGGAATACTTTCCCCATCTACTTTGAGGTCAATAGAATCCATATGTTGCTCTTTTAATGTAAAATTTATTCATGCAGTCCTTTTTACATTTAGTACTAGATCCAAATTTAGAAAAATATTCTTTTAAATTCTTCATATCATTTGCCTTAATTTATGCGGCTCTTGTGGTATGATCCCTAATTATTATTGTTGTATCATCTGCATATCTAATTGCCATACCTTCATTTCTTGCTACTATTTAAAAAACCTCATTTATATACACTAAAAATAGAAAAGGACCCAATTTTGAACCCTGTAGAACTGCTTGTTTAATTGATTCAAAATAAAATCTTACTTTATTTACCATACCCTTATTATTTTTATAATTTATTTCTACATACTGCTGTCTATTTTCTAGATATGATACAATCCATTGTTATGCAACCCCTCGAACTCCATATTTTTTCCAGTGTATTTACAAGGATGTTTATATTTACACTGTCAAACGCCTTCAACAAGTCTAAAAATATGGCTTCCACAATTTCACGATTATGGAGAGCATTAATAATTATATCATTTGCTTTATTTATTGCATCTGATGTGGATTTGTGTTTCTGAAAACCATATTGCAACTCCGATAAAAGTTTTTGTTTTTCAAAACATTTCTGTAGTTGCTTCAAATACACTCCTTCCATCACTTTTGATACTGAGCATAGTGAGATTGGTCTATTATTTTTTATACTGAATTTGCTTCCTTTTTGTTTGTATACTGATCTAACAATAACTTCTTTTAATTTATCTGGGAATATTCTATTTATTAGTGAAGCATTTATTATATGAGTTACGATCTCCGTTATTTTATATTTTGTGTGTTTTAGCATTTCATTTGATATTTTGTCCAGGCTTGCAGATTTCTTTGATTTTAATTTACTTATTTCTCTAAAAACTTCCTCTTCTGTTACTCTGAAAACCATAGAATTAATTTGAGTCAGGTCTGTTATTAATTTTGAATTCAACCTTACCGCTGTTTGCTTTGAGGCTAGCTGTTTTGCTACATTGATGTAATAGTCAAAAAGTACATTACATATTTGTTTTGGATCTTTTATCTCATTTTTATGATTTATTTCAATATTTTCTATTCATATGCTACTACTATGTTTATGTATTTGATTTACAATTTTCCATACTAGAAAATGTGTTCAAAATGTGTTTATTTTCTGCTTTTTCAATCTGTTCTTTGTTGTGGTTAAGTTTAATTTTTGTAATTACTATATTTAGTATTTTATTATAATTTTCAATATTATTTAATGATTTTTCATCTATGTTTGGCTGTTTTATTGAGTTTAAAAACCTCATTCTGCTGCATGATAGTTTTGTTCCTTTTGTCATCCAGTTTTTTAAGATCGTTACCCTTACCAATCTACATTTATTTTAACCCTTCTAAAAGGCATTGTCATTTCTAACCCATTTTGAATTGTTTTATTGAAAAGCTCATATTTTTGGTTTATGTCATTTGTATCATATCTCTCTTCCCAGCTAACTTCCGCAATATATCTTTTAAAATTATTTAAATTTCCCTTGTTTATCTATCTCCTGTATTAATTTGTGCAATATCTTTTCAAAGCTTAATTTTAGAAGTTGACCAAAATAATCGCCTATCCCTGCCTTTATGACTGAAGTTTTCTATTTTGTTTTTGGGAGGTTAATGAAAATGTAATCTATACAAGTTTCAGAGTACTTCATTACTCTTGTGGGTTTTCATATATTGATCCTTAAATTATGCCTATCTAAGATTTCTACAAGTGATGATTTATAATTACTTTCTTTTATCATATCAACATTTAAATCACCCATTAATACTTTTGTCTTTTTCTCATGTATTGCATTTAATAGGTATTCTATGTTTTTAAGGAACAATTCTTTACTTCACCCTGGAGATCTATACAATCCAATTAACACTATGCTTGTCTCTTTTAAGAAAACCTTTACTGCTGCTAGTTCAGATATAATTTCATCTCTATACTTATAACAGTCCATCTCTTTAAACTTTACACCATTTTCCACATAAATAGCTATCCCTCCACTTTTGTGTTGCTGCCTACAACAGTGTGATCCTAGTGTGTACCCATGGTAATTATTTGCTACAATTTTCTCTGCTTTTAGGCCATGTTCTGTGAATATAAAAATGTTGGTTTTAAGTCTACTATACTTAGCTCTATAGACATTCATTTGTTGCTTATATACCAAGTGTTTTCATGAAAAATTACTATGTTACTCTATTTTTTTCTTATGTGCATTATTGTCACCTTCACATTTCATAATTTCTGTCATCTATAGTGATATTTTCAATGTTTTGTTTCTTTATTTTACCCAATTTCTCTCTTTCCTCATTTTTACTTAAATTGTTTATTTTGTCTGTGCCCGAATCTGCCTTTAGTTTCCCTTATTTATGCATACATTTATGAATTTTCCCAATAGAAAAGATCCCTTCCTAAACAACTATCATAGAAACATTTATTTACATCTACAAAAACTGCCTCAAGTGTATCACATGCCCAACGTATTTCCTTGTTTATATCTGCAATATATGTTATATTACATCTCTTCTTCTCACTACACCATTTACAATCACAGATGTCGATGGGAAACATTTTTTGGCATTTTGTATTACATTGTACACTAAAGCCATGACTTCATCTGATCCCAGCAACCTATGAATATAATTTGTACCTATCTTTAGCACCAATGTGTTTATTTTGTCCTTGTTTTCTTCTTGGTCAAGTAGTTTCATCAAGTATTGGGCCTTCATACTGCTAAACACTTTCACTGTTGTATCACCTGTGTTTAACACTACATTTTTTTACATTGAGTCACCACACACTGAGACAATTTTTCTTTCTTCTTTGTTTTCAATTTTCTTGCTTCTTTCCTTGGCTTGTATCTCTTGCTGTGGTGTTATTGGTTTGGTGCTTTTCCATTTATACCACAAACTTTTCCCCACACTTCCTTTATTTATTTGATGATTCTTTTAGGTTTTCTGAAGGTTTTTCTTCTTCCTCCTCTTGATGGCTTAAGCTTTCAATTCGGTTTCCCAAGGTGAAGTAGTTTGAGGTTATGCTTCAAGATTCTGTCCACCTTTTTCTCGCAATTGTTGTATATAAGTTTTCATTTGTTTTCGTTGATGAGCGTATTTGATTTTTCAGTGCTTCATTTTACATTTTTAAACATTTTATCTCTTCCCTTGCTCCTTTTAGGTATCTATCACCAACTGCAGTGACACTATCACCTCAGCATCCCGTGTTGCTAGGCATTCACTGGACGGTCCAACTTGGTTTCCAAGCTGTTTTGTTTTTCCAGTTTTCAAGTCCGCTATAGGGTCTTTCAACAAGAGTGTCCTATCTTAAATAAAACACGTTCTATAAATTTATTTTAGAACATAATTAATGTCATTACATGTGGAAGAGAACATCAATTAAGTGACCGACGCAACCTCGTTGGGTTGCACGTATACGGTTGACTCAATTTTCAATGACAGAAGAACGTAAATTAGGTCCAACTTCACGAATAACACGTGTGATGTTATTCATAAGATCATTTACTGTTTTTGACTTGTTGACATAAACCCCACAAGAAGTAATCCAACGGCGTTAAATCACATGACCTCGGGGGTCAGTTAACATCACCACCACGGGAAATGATGAAACCTCTGAAATTCTACTTCAAAAGATAGATTGCTTCGAGAGCAGTATGACATGTGGCACCATCTTGCTGGAATCAGATGTTTCTGAGATCCATACCATCCAATTGAGGCCAAAAATAGTCCCTTATAACAGCCCGGTATCTTTCTCCATTGACAGTTAGAGCTTCTCCATCTTCATCTTGGAAAAAATATGGACCAATGATTCCACCATACCAAAATCCACACCACACAGTAACCTTTTGGGGTGAAGCAGTTGTTCTTGAATCTGCATTGGTTTGTGATTGCTCCAATAGTGGCAATTTTGTTTGTTAACACAACCATCCATCCAAAAGCGGGCTTCGTCACTGAAGATGATTTTTCGACAAAAATCCGGGTCAGCTTCCAATTGCTCCATAGCCCAGTCAGCGAATACACGGCGCAACTTATGGTCGTTGGGCTTTAGTTCTTGAGTTGACATCATTTTGTAAGCGTGAAACTTCAAGTCCAGATGCAGAATTCGCCAAGTTGTGGTCGGCGAAAGCCCCAATTCTTGCACTCGACGAGCAATTGATTTGTTTCTGTTCTCATGTACACTCTCATGAACTGCGCCTTGTTTTCGTTGGAGTGCTTACGTCAATTACGTACAGGCATTCTTTAATCGCTGACAGAACCACTTCTTTCAAATTTATCAATCAAATGCCGAATCGTTCTCTCACAGGGACGATTATGCGCACCGAAAACTTCATGCAATATACGGAAGGTTTGGTGAATATATGATCCATCTGATAATAAATTTTCACAATTTCTACGCATTGCTGAATGCTGTAACGTTCCGTGGCTATTTGTCAATAACAACTGTAACCACATGAAAAAAATGACTGCTGTAACTGAATAACGGCAGCTATCACATGTTAAAAATAGGACACTCTTGTTGAAAGACCCTATACAATGTTCTTTCATTTTCCCAGGTTTCCCTGTACTTTTTCTACATATTTTTGCTCGTATTTTCATCCTCATACAGAATATGGCTTACACTTTCCTGCTTTTTTGTACCCTACTTCGCGTTAACACACTAAATGCCGCATCTTGTCTTGAACTCTGTAATCTCTATAACAAACTCTATAATCTCTAATCCGTAAATTATAATTGATGCAATTTTTAGGCCAAACAGCACAGTGGCTGTACTCAATGATAATTTGCTCAGATTTTTTATACTATTGGCTGTCGTCCTAGCTGCTAAAGTTCATTCTTTGATGTGTAGATCATATATGTCCCTTCAACTTTGTAACGTGATTCCCAGATATTTGAAGTGTGGGACATTTTGCAGTGGATTATTCTTATATAGAATGAAGTCTTCTGCTGCGAGTCAGCCTCCTCTCCTGAATATCATTTTCACAGTTTCTCTCGTTTAGTGTTAGATCATTTTCTTTGGCTCATGTTACGAGTTTGTTGAAGGCTGCTTGGGCATTTTTTTTTAAGTCCTGGGACACAATTACCATGTCATCTGCGTAGGCATATATTTTAACATTTTCTGTGGCTATTTTATTTTTGGTACTTCCATATAGCTATTATGAATAGCAGAGGACACAAGGGGTCCTCCTGGAGCATTCCTTTGTTTGCTCTACCAAAGCTGTTTTTGACACTCTGTTGTCTATTGCTATTTGGTTTTTTGATAAGATACTTTGTATGAGTCTTGTTTCTTGATTTTTTCCTGTGATTTCTTCTATTTTTCTTATTATTATTTGTCTGTTTAACAGATTGAATGCCTTAGGGTAATCTATAAATATGGCGTGTAGTTTTCCTTTTGGGATTCTAGCGCTTTCGCGATATCTTCCTGTACACATTTTACTTCGTGAATTGTGGATTTCCCTTTGATGAAGCCAAACTGTTGTTCAGGTATTGTGTGGTCTGTCATCTTTCTTAATCTCTTAGCGAGTAGGCTTATCAAAACTTTGAGTGCTGTGAATTCCAGGTCTATCCCTCTATATGAGTTTGGGTCCCTCGTGTCTCCTTTACCCTTATATAGCATCTTCAGAGTTGCTAGGCTCCATTTGTTTAGAATGTTTCCTTGCTTCAGACATTCGTTGAGAAGCTCTGTCCATGTATTTGCGAGAATATGCAGTGTTTCTTTTAGATGTTCAAAGAAGATCCCGTCCGAACACATGTTTTTTGTTTGTCTGTTTGTTTTTTTTTTTTCTTTGTGTTTGCGATTTGTTTACTTACTTCTTCTGTAGAGAATGGGTGAATTACCTCTGCTTCTTCCTCCCAGTCAGAATTTTCTGGGTGTGTTTCTTTCACCTAAGTACTTTTTTGAAGTGCTCTTCCCATGTGTCAAGTGGTAGTTCTCTTGGGAAATATGACTGCTTTGGTGCAACTGCTTTGTACCATTCCTGTTCTGCTTGTTCTGAGCCTGCCTGCCTGCCTTCCTCCCTTTCTTCGGCCTGATATATGTTTTTGTGTTTTGTTAATGTTTATTTGTAGACTTTTCTGGTGTTAAGTCTTCCTGTGTTTGTCTTGCTCTGTGAAGAGTTGTAATCACGGCTTTCCTTGCTTTGTAGCATTCCTGTTGAACTATGGTTATGCTTTCCTTTGTCTTGTTCTTTCCTTACTATTGCTTGTTTTATATGTTCCTCGATTGTGTTCAGTGCTTCATCTAGTTTTCCTTCTTTTATTTATTTCCAAGCTATATTCATCGCTTTTATGCTTATTTTGCCCTTATCTATTTCTCTTGACAGCCTGTTTGTTTGCTTCCTGGGAGTTTCCCGTTGGTGTGAGTCCTTTACATATATGTAGGTGCATACCGGTATGTTTTTTTGCTTGGATGTCTCTTCTTATCTCCTAATGGGTCTTGTCGCTGTTTGTGAGCACAAAGTCTATTATATTGGCCCCATTTGGGTCAAGGTAGGATTTTTTCTTTTCTATTATTAGAATTATGGGCTCATCTTATGGGTACAGCAGGGAAACATGTATAGGTTAAAAATATTTAGGTTACAGAAAAGAGTATTAGGAATAATTACAAATTTCAAAGATGAAATATGCAAAGGTAGTTGCAAAGGAACTTAAACTCCTTACATTTACCCAGACTATGTACATTTAAATACCTGTAACGATAGTAAGAACTACAAAAAGTAAATACGAGGGCAAATCAAAAAGTTTTTGCCCCTATTTTTTTGGTGACATAAGATACATACAGCCAACTAAACATGTAGATATTATTCCTTGCACCTTTCACTATTTTTCCACATAGTCCCCGTGCCGGTTCAGACATTTGTCCCATCGCAGCACTAATTCTGTGATGCCGCTGCGGCAGAAGTCGGCCGCCTGACTACGGAACTACTGTCACACTGTTGTCTTGACTTCGTCGTCGCAAGTGAATCGCCGTCCTGCCAGGTACTTCTTCAGCGGACTGAAAAGATGGAAATCACTAGGGGCAAGATCCGGGCTGTATGGTGGATGCTCTAGAAACTCCCAGTGAAAGTTCCTTAGCTTGCCGACGGTCTTGTTTGCCACATGTGGTCTCGCATTGTCGTGGAGGATGATCATGTTGTCAACAACGAGAATCCCGAGGTGCTTCTTTCTGATCGCAGCCCACAGAAGTGACAGTGTGGAACAATATCTGTCGGCATTGATGGTGGCACCTCGCAGCATGAAATCCAGCACGAGCGGTCCACGGCAATCCCAGAATGCCATTAACATCACTTTGTGAACAGATGGCGCAGTACGGAATTTCTTTTTCACAGGAGACTGCAGATGTTTCCACACCATACTCTGCTGTTTTGATTCCGGCGTGTAATGCAGCACCCACGTTTCATCGCCAGTAACAATGCAATCCAGGAAATTGTCACCCTCCTCGGCATACAGATGATTCAGAGCAGCAATCATTTGCTTGCCTTTCATCACGTCATCCAACTGCTTAGGAACCCATCGACATGAAACCTTCCTGTACCCTAAGCACTCGTGAATGACGTCGAAAGCACTCCCAAAAGAAATGTCGAGCTTCTGAGCAATATCTTTGATGCGCACGCGCCATTCTGCTTTCACCATCGCATCCACGTGGCAATATTGTCATCAGTCACAGATTCACGCGGTCTCACCGCACGCTCATTGTCATGCAGATTTGCACGGCCATTTTTGAACACAGAACACCACCAGCTCACACTTCTCAAAGCAAGACACATTTCCCGCATGATAGCTGCATTTCCCTGTGGATCTCGATGGCCGTTCCTCCCTTACTCGATAGAAAACACTTCGTTGTTCATAAGCCGTGGACGTGTTAAGCACACCTGCCATTTTGAATGCACTGATAGCAGCGCTGCCGCCGGCAGCAGCTGGAAACCCTATGAGGACCGGCCCATGAAAAGTCCACTACTTTGAATGTATATGTTGGTTTTTGTTTTACATTCGTAATTTGGCGGAAAAAAATATAGGCAAGAATTTTTTATATGGCCTCATAAATAAATAAGTAAAAAAAATTAAAAGCAAATTGCATATTCACAAACTCTAGAACAAAAGCAGAGCTATTTTAGGAACAGGTTAAGAGGATTATTAAGTACTAAAAGTATTGAAAGCAACGCAAAAGATTTAATCAATCATTTACCTCACCTGATTAAGGAAATAAATGAAGAGGTGAAGAAATTTAAAGCCATTGAGACTTACCTTGTTAACAGTGCTTTCTATTTAGAAATATAAAAGAGCAAATGTATGAGGGTCGCCTAATAAGTGATGGCCCACATTATTCAAGGTTTCCTGATTTATGTGTACAGTTTCAGTTTTGTCCTACAGATGGCATAGCTGCTACAGGCTTTTAAAATGGCATTTTATGAGTGATGCCCATTACAAACAGCGCACAGTCAATTAAATTTCTTATTGCAGAGAAAGAAACAGTTGGGAATGTTCGCAAACGTTTGTATAAAGTGTATGGAACGACTGCAGTCACTAGGAATAAAGTTGGTCGTTGGGCACAGAGAGGGCATCAAAAGGTAGTTCTGCAGAGCTCCAAGATTTATCATGAGCAGGGAGACCCTGCTGGCTTTCACACCTGACTTGTTGCAGCGTACTTATGTTTTCATTCAATAGGATTGATGCATTATGACTCAGCATTTGGCATTGTTGCTGTCAGTCAAGAAAGGAAGTGTGGATGCAATTATCCATGAACTTGGATATTCAAAGGTGTGAACAAGGTGGGTTCCACGATGTCTTAAAATGGAACAAAAAGCCAATTCTGCTGATTTGCTGAAACATTTTGAAGCTGAGGGTAAGGCCATTTTGTCCCGCATTGTGACAGATGGTATAGCTTGGGTTCATCATTTTGAGCCCAAAACAAATCAATGGAATGGCTTCATCCTTACTCCAGAGAAAAAATTTAAAGCCACTCCTTCAACTGGTAATGTCATAATCATAGTGTTTTGGTATTGTGAGGGTGTGATTCCATTATGCGATGCCAAAGGGTAGTACCACTAATTCAGAAGTGTATATTAACACATTAACCACTGTGCTTCCATCAAGATGCGCTTCCAACTACTTTGGCATCATAATCAACCAGGAGATATGTTGATTCAACAAGACAATGCTCATACTCACACAAGTTTAAGAACATTTGAACAAATAGCAAAACTGGTTTGACTGTAGTAACCAGAGCAAGGATTGGTACTGACAGGGTATACATGCCCTTGTGTCTTGCTGGAGGGCCATTGAATTAGGAGAGTATGTAGAAGAATAGAGTATGTAGGTAAAGCATCATTCTTTCATATGTGCAAACTGTTTGTAGAATAAATACTTTTTGACCAAAAAAAAAGTGGGACTTCACTTATTGGGCAACCCTCATAAATGGCAGTTAGCTTGACTTATATTATGATTTTCTACTAGGCTACATATAAAAGTTGCTTGATATTATGGGGGAAAGTTATTACCATTAGTCGTGTTTTATTTGGAGGGCATTGTGATGGTCAGTTTATTTTCCCCCGTAATATCAAGCAACTTTTACTGCAGACATTTCTTTCTATAACACTTGGTTTTTTGACATATTGTACAGTATAACTTAAATGGTCCACCCTATATATCTCTATGTGTACAGAGTTTGTATCTTTCCTTAGTATTAATGTGTTTATAATACAGAGAGAGCCAAAAAACTACGAACCAGCTGCGCTGTGTTTTTCCTGTCCGTGTCCTCAGCGCTCATTGCCATCTGCTGCTATCATAGAAAGCCACGGATGAAACCATACAACATAAAATTACTTTTAAAGGCTTTACTTACACACTTTATGCAGGGCAAATTTTTTTCGAGTCAATAGTTGAAGCCCGTGTATACGTGAATACAATTTTGCCGCCTGTTTTTAAAGAATTAACAGACAGGGAGCATGATTTTACCTTTTTTCAACAAGACTCTGCAACAGCTCATAGGGCCAATGAGAACAATTGAAAGTGTGTTTGAGGACAGAATTATTAGTAGAGATTTGTGGCCCCCTCAGTCCCCCGACCTAACCCCCTGCGATTTCTATCTCTGGGGTAACTTAAAACATAAAGTGTACAAGACAAACCCACACACCCTGGAAGAATTAAAACAAAATATCCACCAGGAAATTGCCAGCATTTCTCAATGTGAACTATGGTGAGTGATGGATAGTTTTCTAAAAAGGTGCCAAAAATGTATGGACAACGATGGTGGCCAGTTTCAGCATCTCCTTTTATAAAGTTGGTAAGTAAAGCCTTTAAAAGTAGTTTTAAAAATGTTGTATCATTTATTCCGCACCTTTCTGATAGCAGCAGACGGCAACAAGCACCAAGGACGTGGACAGGAAAAACACTGCGCAGCCAGTTTGTAGTTTTCTGGCTCTCCCTGTATATGTACATCTTTATTGATCAAGCCTTATAAAGTATTGCAAAAGGTGAATAACTCTGAATCTGAAAAAGTACATGGACTTTCCAGTCGTATTATCAAAACAAAATATTCAGAAAGAGGGAAATTTTCTTTCCCCAGTTGGGAATGAATGTTGCAATGCACAAAGGTGGAAAAGAAATCCAGAAGTGGGAAATTCCCCAACTTACCCTCCCCCCACCCAATTCAAACACTGTTCTCCATTAGAATTTCTCAACTAATTTTACCAGAGCTCTGTAAATTGAAAGCTGTAACAGGCAATACTGTTATGTGCAAGAGCTTTGTTATTGCTGGATACATTATTTCATTCAATTCTCTTAGGGTTCCAGAGCAGTTTTTGAATAAATGTTCAAATGCTCCAGTATAGCATGCAATATGTATAGTCTAAATTTGGAAATTTGAATCCACTTGAAAACTTCAAACACTATGGCCAGAACTTTAACTACAGTTCTTCAGCTTTCTGCACTGATGCTCTGCTATTGAGTTACCATGACATGATGACTTAACACACTTTAAACTTTCTCCCATATTTCATGTATCATTGCAAACCTTCAAAGGCTTCTGAAATACTCTTATGTATTACACACTAAAGGTAACAGTGGGTTTTGGAAAGAAGTGAGATTGAGGGTGAAAGATATCGAGAAATAAAGAGATATGGGCTAGTTTTGAGGATAAAAGGTCATTGATCTTGTATAAATCAGTTAAAAGAGATTGGGGAAGGGAGAAGTATGTAGATATATGTAATCAATTTGGTAGAATAGTTCTTGCGTGGATGCGCACAGGAGTAATATTTTTAAAAAGGAATGGATATAATTGTTCGGGGAGATGTATTATGTGTGATGAATCGGGTAGTACTTTTCATTGTCTAATAGAATGTGATAAGGTTAAAAGGTGGTGAGAGGTTATATGGAATAAAAAATGGGACAAGTTAAACAAAGAAGCAGTAGCATTAAGAATGTTGGGAAGCACAAAAGTAGAAATAATTAAAATGATGGGGACATTTTTAGGCAACACAAGGGATAAGTGGATAAGGAGCTTAAGAAAGGTACAGCTGAACGAGCATAGTTTGTAAAGTGGAGAGATGGTATAGTAGCTTTATCCCAATATATACAGCCTAGGGGCTAAATATGGGGGAGCTAGAAAACTGGTGCACTAGACATAAGTTTTAGATGTAAGCTTTATTTGTATTATTGTAATAATGATGAAATAAATATTACATTACATTACACTAAAGGTGACTTGCATTTCCCCATGGTAACTCCCCCACAGAAGCCACAGGACCTTGATGCAGATGAAGGGGCTGTTAAAAAATAAAGACCTTGCAGGCTGTACTGGTGGTGCTTAGCATCGATAGTCACCCATACCAGAGAGGCTGTAAGTGAGTTGCCAAACCAAGAAGCGGCTTACCATAAAATATCCAACACCAAGGGTATCTCAGGAAGAAAACTCTCAAAAAGGGACTCCCAGATTGGGAGTCCAATAGGAGCCCTCAATTATAGGGACAATGGTTTACTCGAAAGCCAAGGTGAAAATGCATCATGCTGAGTGCTGCATGGTACCAGAGTGAAAAATATTGTGTTGCTAATGATCTCTGTAGGAAACAGGGCGAAACCCTACAGTATATAGTCTTACACTCATACAGGGGGCTCCATGGGTATGGACATTGTATTTCCCCATACTTGTGAGACATGAATAGAAACACTAGAGAGAAGACAAACAAAAAATGTAAAGACTGGGGAACCCATGAATGAGGAAACAGCGGAATGTGGGAAGCAAGAAACCACAGAGATGGATGTAGAGGAAGATTCAGTTAATCAAGCCTCATCATATCGGCTTCTCATGCTCATAAAGGAAGTAGTAAATGCAGGCCCAAATGAGGAACAGAAATAAAACACACTACTTCAGGGATTAACAGCCTACACCTTGAGAAGAAGTGTTCTGGGGCTCAACACAGAAAGATTGCCATTGCAAAGGCTATGGAAGCTGGGAAACCAATAATACCCAGGAAAAAAAAAGTGAATAGTACAAGGATGTCCAAAGGATCTGGGGAAGTGAGACAGGTGCATACAGCTAAACCCTCAGGATCACAAGACCCAGCGACAATGCAAGGAAAACAAAGCTCTAAAAGAATCAGATCTGAAACCAGCACTCCATCACCATCTGGAGTAAAATGGCCAAAGAGTACAGAGCAGATTAAGGTATGGCCCAGCACGTCTAAACAAACATCAGCTGGGGCAATCTACAGTCATAGTGGCAATATAAATAAACTTTCAGCACAGTAGAGGTGCCTCGGCCTCTTTGCAGAAACTTACTCCTAGCAACTGGGAGCATAGATGTAGCCCTGATACAGGAACACCCTGGCTCATAAAGGGAAGAGTATCAGAGCTAACTAATCTCAAAGGTAGGATAATTTATGATATATGCTCGGGAAAACCAAGAATATGTATATTTGTTAAACATAACTTGAAAGTTCTTATTATCACAAATTAATTTTGTTTTAGAGATTTAACAGTGGTTAGAATAAACTACCACACTGCAGGAGCCTCAAAAGAGAACTACCATACTGCAGGAGCCACAAAAGAGGTTGTACTCCCTTCTGCTTACCTGCCATATGATTCTATGCACCCACCACCCTCTGAAGAACTGGAGGAATTGGAACAATTCTGTGGGCTATCTAACCTGGTGGTGCACATACTAACTCCCACCATACAGTATGGGTAAGCACCAATATAAACCAAAGAGGTGAGCCATTTCTAGATTTTATAATATTAAGGAACCTAGTAATATTAAACAGAGAGGATGAACCAAGGCTGTCTCAATATATACAGACCAGGAGGCAAAACAAGATAGCTGTTAATTACATCATTTTCAGGGGTCTAACTTATCGGTAGTTCACAATCTGCAGCATAGGAATACATCTTGTGGCCCTGTGCAGCATTGTTGATCGAGGGTCACTAAAACATGATCAAACTGTAGTTGCGGTGCATCATTGTTAATTCTCATTCAATGAATTGCCATCAGCTGACCATGTGCTAGATTGCTGAACATTCATTATTCTATGAGAATTACTCAAAGGAAAGCATCTAACTCTATATCCAAAGAGGTTACAATCTCATTGCCTATATTGCTTTCTTTTTGTGTTGATTTTGAAATGTTGTATGATTGGACATTCATGTGGCGGTAAACAAAAATGGAGAACAAAAAGTGGTCTCCAGATTTTTCTCAACATGTGATAGATGTTCGATTGGAACTAATCGTCTTATATCTCAATCAAATGGAAAATAAAGGAACTGACTGATGTTCTTTAAGGACAAGCTGGAGAATGGAGTATTTAGCCATGAACTTAAACATGACTCCAGGCAAGTTGTAACAACCAAATAAATAAACTGCTATTTGTTAAATTAGCAGGATCATAATGTCTAACATTTCCAGAAATAATACTGCAGAATTCCTTAACTCATAATAATGTGACGTAAATTGTAGGTTAACAAATGTAATACTTGAAAATGTTGTTATAGTTTCAGTTGCCTTGACCAACATTATTAAAATGACGACTAAGTTTTAACAAATACTGATGCAATAATAAATGCATATCTATAGTTCCCATGATACCCGGAAATCCATCTATTTGATGAAATCCATCACAGATCATAATTCTGTCCTCCAAATGAGTAATACAAATCATGAACAAAAGAAGCAATTACATCTGACACATCATTGATATTACCCAATGTTGTTCGGTGGATGCTAGAAATATCCCCCTGGGTGAAACAGGGTGATTGTGGTTCTTAGGAAACTCTAACCTTTCATTTCATTTACTAGCTGCCAGACTATCCTTTGATAGCTAGAATTATTCTTCAAATTTCCTGTCCCCAAACTCCTCAAGAGAGTCGCCTCTTTTTACAAAGATCTGGTTTTGACATTGGTCCCTATGTAAGTGATCTAGGTATATTATCTCATCCTCGATACCTTCATGAAAATCGAAACGGGCAGCCATTTTATGTAACTTAACTGCAATCAACGAAATCAGTCCAGCACCTGCGGTCAAAGTTGACAATAGTCAACCACCTCGTCTAACTTTAATCACTGTCGATGCAGAGAAAAATCGCGTTGAATGTGGCCAAATGTCAAATTGACTGTACTCAAACACTGATCCAGAATGGAGCACATGGCCATTAGTCAGTGCGGATTTGGAATGTTAATGAGTTAGTTGCCCTCTCAAAACGGACCAATAATTAATAACCAAATTACCTACTTAGTGAGTGAAAGAATACTTAAAACGGTGTAGTTATCAGTTTGAAATTCCAGGAAGGTATTGTGTGCTGGGATGCAAGTTCTGAAAAATATGTGCTTTTGTTCCAAAAGGATCCACACAGGAGACAACAGTGGGTACATGCTATTCATAGGAATAATTATGAACTACATTTGCTGTGAAATGCATTAATTTTTCTGAACACATATAGTGAATAAATTTCTGCATGCAAAATGCTGGAAGCGTTCTTGTAGTACCCAGTATAAGTCCTAAATTTATTGTTATTGAAATTACTTGCTCCTCACTGTTTTCTAGTTTACCACCCTATCTGTCTTCAGAACTAGTCCCCAAGGAGTTGACTGCATGAAATCAGAGGAATTCATTGTCTTCATAAAATACAATGATGTGCATTAGCTGAAAATTGTACTTCAGAAATTCCAAAGGATTTGCATCATTGTAAATTAACTGCAACTTTATTATTCAAGTTTTCACACAGTAAGATTATAATATCAAATCATTAATTCAAATGGGTGCTTGGTAAAGTGATGATCTTGGATAAATGGTCCAAATTTTATGCTCTTTTAAAGACATCCAAATGGGTACACAATTGCAAGCTAGCAAACATAGAATGAACTACTTCAGGCTGCCAACAACTTAAAAGAATGTTGTGAGAAAATAAATAATGATTCCACAATATATAATATTCTAAAACTTAATTCTTAGAAAAGCAGGTAAGACGGGTTAATCAAAAGGTAATGCAATATGCAACTGATACCCCATTATAGGCATGCTCAATTATTTTTTTCTGATCCAACAGCTTACAGGTAAGTGATTCCTATGTAGTTTCTTTATTCTCAAAGTCTTAGTTCCTGATAGTAATTAGGGGAAGGGTGGGTAAGATCACAAGGAGTCTAAGATGACGAATCATTAATTTACTGGGATTGCTCATAGATAGTAGCATTTGAAAGACTTTCCCTGTTAGTGGCTAGCGCTCTACATGTACTGCAATAGGAACTAATGCTAAACGTCATCATTTAGCCCTGAGATAGCGTCTTGGTGTTTACACGCATATTCATTGTTATTTCAGTGCATGGAAATAGCACCTGAACCATGTGAGGTAAGTTTTTCCAACTTCTTGTCAGTTTTTTCTTGAAGTATAGGCTCTTAACATATATAGTCATCTTCAAAGGGTATTTAATGAAGTGTGTTTCTAGGTTTAGATTATAAATGGCCGCTTTGGGCAAGTTGACGAATTTACTAGGCGGGCAAGATGCTGAACTCGTCATCTTAACCGAAACATTGGTATATCATTTTAATAGGTTTTGCATTTAATTTTCAGTATTCAACATGGCTAACAAACATAAAACAAAGACCAATAGGCAGAAATGGCCATGGAAATCAATGGCCCAGGAGGTAAAGAATGGTGCGGCATTGTATGCAACATCGAAAAAGTACAATCTGCCAAAAGCTACATTGCACCAAGAAATATACGGAAGAAGTAAGTATTTTGGATGTCAGTCTATAGGAACTAAATATCATGGCCCATAATTAATGTATTACATTTAAATAAATTAAGTAATTTTTAAAATTTATTTTTCAGACTTTGCCAACAAGTGCCAGACAATTTAATAATAATAATAATAATAATTTATTTCATCCAGTTTATCATACATCTGATTTTGGACATGTCATTTCAATATACATTCATTGAGGAGCAGCTGCTAAACCTCAAGGAATATGTTGAGGACTTGGGCAGAAGAGCTTTTGACCTAACAAGGGAACAATTGCAAAAATTGCCTTTGACTACTTCAAAACACTGAAGATTCCAAACTGGCTCAACAAAGAAAAAAAGAAAGTGCATAAAGATTTCAACCAGAGCTTCAAGGACAAATTCAATTTTTCCCTCAGAAAACCAGAAGCTACATCTGCAGCCAGCTGGCTGCTTTTAACAAAACTAACATTGAAGCATTCTTTAATCTCTGCTCCCAGATTTTAGCTGTGAAAAATTATGAGCCCCATTAAATTTATAATGTACATGAGACTGGCTGCTCAATGTTCCCACTTCCCACTAAAAGTTTGAATGTCTTAAGCCCAAAAGGAAATCACAGAGTTATCAAATTATCTTCTGCTGAAAGGGGTGTGAACGTTAGTGTAGCATGCTGTTGGGCATTACGTCCCGCCTTTCTTCATTTTCCCAGAGTGCAGATGCAGCAGCACTTTATGAACAATGCACCAACCGGTTCTCTAGGTGTGTGTAATGAATCTGGATGGATGAACGCTGCAGTGGTTAGAACATTTCATAAAAGCTATAAGACCTAGCAAGGAAACTCCATTTCTCTTGTTAATGGATAACCACACATCATATGTTGCATTGAAAGCTGTGAATTTATGCAGAGAAAATCATATCAGTTTACTAGGTTTTCCTGCACATACCAGCCTTCATATGCAGCCTCTGAACATGAGTTTCTATGGCCCACCTAAAACTGCTTACAGTTGGGTTTGTGATGATTACTTAATGGGACACCCAGGACAACTGATAACTCTTTAAGGTGTTGCTGGATTATTTAATGTGGCCTACAGTAAGGTTGCCACAATAAGCAATGTCGTTAAAGGATTCAAAGCTACTGGATTAGTTCCATTGAACACACAAATATTCAGTGATGCTGACTTTGAGCTATTGATGATAACAGAAATACCACATGATGCCTCAATGGCTAATGTGGATAAAGCAGAAGTAGCTGGGCCATGTGATGCCTCTGGGTGTAATGCAGATGACACCAAAGTAAGCTTAGCTGGACCACCTTATCTTCCAGAGGTCAATGCAGATGAAACTTCAATAGCTGGACCATCTCGGGTAGAATCATCCCACTTTGCACTGCCACCCTTACCCAAAGCTGGTCAAAAAAAGGAGAGGAAAAAGTTGCCCTCATTGCACATCATGAGCAGCCCTGTCAAAACAGCTTTAGAACATAAACAGGCTAAGAAGGAAGCCAAAGAGCAGAAGAAGAAAGAAAACGAAAAGAAAAGAGTTGAAAAACAAAAACCAGAAAGGGCGATAAGAGGAGGGGAAAAAAAAAAAAGAGCAGATGCGATAAGGAACAGTTTTTGGAAGATCCTTCGGATTCCTTGATATCAATGAACTATATGGAAGAAGATTACGATAATGATTTCGTTGGAGAAGAACTTTGTGAGATCTGCAATGACTATGGTAAATCAGAGACTTGGTATGCTTGTTCTTGCTGTCATAAATGGGCCCATGCTGCTTGTATCAGGCTCACTCCAGCAAAAGCAAAGCAGAAAGTTTATGTTTGTGGCTTCTATGGTTAAAATAAAATGATTTATTATGCTTATTTAATTGTGTTTTCCTTCGCCAACTTTTCTGCCTAGTTAAGTCATCTTACCCGCATAAACAGGGCAGACCTCTATGATAACATCTTTAACATCCAAGGATGAAGTTGTTTTAGCTTGTATCCAGTAAAAGATTTAGCAGTATGAAAATTATATGATTATGATTCCTGTACAATTAAAGCTTTGAGTTAATGTGGATTTAAAATGTTAACTTTAATATCAGATAACAAAATTAATATAAAAACTAGCACAAATTTTTATGGCACATTTCAAAATATAGTTTATGAATGTAGGAACATTTATATAAATGATCACAATACAATTAAATTTACGAGGCAGATAATGCAGCTAAGTGTTGTGCATACCTAATTTAAAGGTGAAAATTGTAGGAAAATGTTATACTGTAAACCCAGAATGGATTTCAGGTTTCAAAATTTTGAAGTTAGTGCTTACTTAAGAATGACAGATGACTGGAGTGGTCATCATGGTTCACGTATGATATAATGGCATGCACTTTCAGTATATTTTAGTCTTTAATTTCTGAAGCATATGAACAATTTCTTTAAGTAGAAAACCAGAAAAAAAATAATTCTACATTTAGGTACTGAGATGTGTGACTTTAAAATATTGGTGCTGACTTCAGTGCCAGTGATTGCAAATTGCTGAATGCTGCTTTGGGGAGAAAAAAACACAAGTAATATCTAACATCCTTTAAAAAAACTACTGTATCATTAAGCAAGACAGTTTACCATGAGCTGCAGGCAGTGGCGTGTAGTTCATGAACACAAGTTAAGAAGTGCTTATCCTGAAAAATTCTGCAAAATTAATTAGATTAAATTATCTTGCAGTACGTGTTATTTTGTTCACCGCTTGGCTACTTCAGTGGTCTTGAAATAAGATTTCCATTTTATTGTACAAGGATATGATCTCATACGTTTAACATGCTCTGTCTACGAAACTGCATTTTCGTAGCATTTCGGGTCAGCTTGGTCGCCATCGACTCAAGGGAAGCAGATGTGTTAAGTGCGGGCGAAGGTGAACGAACTTCAAGTCATTTTGCAGTGAAACAAATAACAAGTGTATTTCAAGCAAATACACATATAAGTAACGAGTGATTTTGTACAGTGTTTAGCCTTATTATTTGATGACAAGTATGACATCTTATTCTCAGTTTGTTTGTTTAGTTTTCTTATATTTTATGTGCCGTGTCGGAACAAAATTATCCTCTTATTAAGTATAAGGTAAACATTTTCAACACATGCATATGCCAGTGCTTGGACAACAAAATGTGGGGAGGAAAGATGGAATCTTCGCTTTCATCGGAGAACAGAAGTGCAGACGTGGATGACTACATAGTGTGCAATGTTATATTGCAAAGGGAGTGCTAAGCAAGCAGTGGAAGAGAGTGGATGTGTGAGGAGGAAGCTCCTGGAGTGGAAGAAAGAAGGGCTTAAATAACCATGGGAATTGGTATTGAGGTGTACAGAGCAAGAATCAGAGCATTTAATAAGTTAAAATGGAAGGATTTTAAAACAAACAAAGGTGTAGAAGAGATGGTGAACATGTTTCTTCTCACATGTGTAATAGGTATACTATTGGTAATTGGTGGAGTTGAAATCAACCCTGGGTCAAATGGGGATCGAAACGTCATGGAACAAACATTGGCATACATTAAAGATATGGATGAGAGATTAGGAAATAAACTCAATGGAATGGAAAAGGAACTAATAGATATCAAGGAAGAGATCAGAAATGAAATGCAAGATATACGATATGAGGTACAGAAAGTTAAAAGAAGAGTTGAGCTGCTGGAAGAGACACACCACAGATGTAATTTGTAATAGCAGGAGTGAAAGAAAGGAATGGAGTATGGCCTGTAGATGAGGTAAGAGAGATTATAAAAGGAAAGCTTGGTTTGAAGCTTCAGGGCTGGGAGATCATGAGAAGCCAGAATGATAGTTGCAAGATTTACGTCAGTGCAGTTTGTTTATGAAGTATTGAAGAAATCAAAGCTACTGAAAGGAACAAATATCTTTATAAACAGAGATTTATCGGTGGAACAACGGGCCTTCATAAAGAATCTCGATTGTGGGTCAATGGGCGCATGGTGACGGGATACGAAAGTGACACAAGGAACAGTAGATCGCAGGAGCAGGATATGATTCAGCGAATTACATCCAAGACCAGAGAGAAGGAATGCAGAGGAAGTCCAAAGAGCGATCGGAGACCAGAGGATAAGGATTGATACATGGAAATTATGTCACCAGCACGTGGGGCTGGTGGAAAGAAGATGACGGTGTTAGAGAGTAGGCGTAGCGATGATGCAGTCAGAACGTCAGATCAGAGTGACGCAAGGACATCAGCTGGCAAAATAAGGAAAGTGATTTCACCTAGGAGGGAGGAAGTTACATTGGCATGTGACCTGGCCGTGGACAGGGTGGGGGCGCGGTCTCAGAGTGATGGAATGGAGGGAGAGGAAAGCATTGCGTCGACACCCAGGGGGAGCAAACTGGTTTTGGACAGAAATTTAGCAGGACCGTCAAAGGAGAAAACAGGAATAGAATTACGGAGTAGGAAAGTGTTGGACAGGTTTAGAAGCAGAACATGATCACAATAGGAAAAGGAAAAAGGAAGGAGGAAGATTGGGTTCTGGAATTGCGAGGGATTAAAAACTAAAATATTTACAGGGAAGTTGAGACATCTACTAGAAAAGGTGGATTATTTAGGGGTAGCAGAAACCTGGCTAAGGGGGGTAAATATAGAGATGAAGGATTATACATATGTTGGAATAGAAGGGGAGGGGATAGCAAGGAAGGGAAGAGCTTCTGGCGGAGTGAGTCTTTTTGTAAGACAATCCATAGGGAAAGTAATAGAGATACTTGGTCCAGGATTAAAAATGTTTTGTGGATTATATTGGAAGATAAACTGATAAATGAGAAAACCATATATTTAGGTGTAGTGTACAATGCACCCGCTCCCTCGCAATACCATAATCCTGAATTGCTGAAGGCTCTAGAGAGAGATATAAATAGGTTAAGAGAGAAGTACGGGAATACGGAAGTAATAATAATGGGGGATTTTAGTATCAGAATAGGTAAAGGGGATGTGAATATAGAGTGTGATATGTTTGTTGGAAACGAAACACGTTCTAGAAGGGAGCAGTTCAGGCGAAGTAAAGATAAGTGTATTGATAAGTCAAGTGATGGTTTTATCGAATATTGTGAAGTGAACACTTTAGATGTATTGAACGGTAAATATGGAGATGATTTGGAGGGAGAGTTTACTTTTGTTAATATGAATGGGCAAAGTGTCATTGATTATATATTATGGCCGATTAGCAAGGCGTATACAATAAGAAACTTTAAGGTATTAAATTTTGTATCTAATAGTTCCCACTTCCCGTTGGTAGTGGAGATTCAAAGGCGATCAGAGGAAGTAAGGGAAGTTAAACCAGAATGGGGAAAGAATACTAAGCAATATATTGAATTTAAATGGAGGGAGGAACAGAGAGTAGAATTTAAACTAACATTAGATTCTAAGCATGTTCAAATATGTCAACAGGGAATGAGTATTATGATAAGGAACCAGGAAATAGAAAATGTAACCAATATTTTTAATATGTTAATGCAAAGAGCAGGGGATGGGATGAGAAGGGGGAGGGGCAGGGTAATAAAGGAAATAGGGTGGTATGATGAGGAATGCAAAATAACAAAAAAGGTAGTGAAACAGGCATTAGTAAGATGGAAAAAGAGAGGGGGTGAGGAAGATAAGAAGGAATACCTAAAGAGTAGGAATTTATATAATGCACTATTAGAAGAAAAGAAACAAGAATGGAGAAATAAATAACAGAGTAATCTGATTAAAGTTTTAAGGGAGAACAATGCCAGCAAGGTGTGGAGAGCGTTAAAATCAACGTATAACAAATGGTTAGTTAAACCAAATATCACTTCAGCAGATTGGATGGAGTATTTTAAAATGTTATTTGAGGAGGAGGGTTTTATTAAGATGAAGCCAGTGGCGGATTTTGGAGTGGGATACGTAGATATATTAGATAGTGAAGTAAGCGATGAGGAGGTAGTGAAACAAGTGAAGGCAATGAAAAATAATAAGGCAATGAGTATTGATGGAATTCCTCCTGAGTTTATCAAAGAATGGTGTAGTGATGAGACAAGAGTAAAGATGTTTACAGATTTGTTTAATTTAATAAAAATCAAGGGGTATGTACCAGAGCATTGGAGGAAAGCAATAATTCATCCTATATACAAAGGCAAGGGGAGTGTTGATAAGCCTAATAATTACAGGGGAATAGCATTACTTTCAAATGTTGGAAAGATTTTCACAGGGATTTTAGCAAATAGGATACAAAACTGGGTAGAGGAATATAATATCCTCTTGGAGTTTCAAATGGGCTTTCGTAAGAGGAGAAGAACGGTAGATAACTTATTCATAATTAAAACTCTGGTGGATAAGTATTTAAAAGAAAAAAGGGGAAAATTGTACATGGCATTTGTTGATTTGGAGAAAGCGTATGACTGCATTGATTTAAATTTGTTGTGGCACAAACTCTTGAGGAAGGGAGTCAGACAACAGGTAGTGAATTTATTTAAAGCTCTATACAAGGAGAACACATTTTGTGTGAAAGTAGGAGTAGGATTGATGACAAAAGAAGTAAACCAAAGGAAGGGGTTATGACAAGGATGTAAGCTAAGTCCAGTGTTATTTAATCTGTATATTGATGATATCCTCACTGAGATAGGAAGGAACAATAATTGGTCGCCTGTGACAAATAAGGTATCAATTCCTGGGTTATTATTCGCTGATGATTTAGTGATAGGATCAGTTTCAACAATTGGTCTGAAGTAATCCCTACAGCAAATGAATAAATACTGTGATGAACGGAATTTAAAGTAAATCAAGAGAAGACTCAAATTATAGTGTTTAAGAAAGGTGCCAAACTGGGCAAGTATGAAAAGCGGAAGAATAGAGAGAAGGAATATAAAGTGATCAGAGATTGTATATACTTAGGGGTTAAAATGGATGGGGGGTGGAAAATGAGAGAAACAGAAGAAACTGGTATTGACGAAGGGGAAAGGGGCAATGTCAGTGATTAGAGGGTGCAAATATAGAATACCAGATATAAATGTTAAATGGCTAGAGAAAATATATAACACAGTAGTTGAAGCAAAAATGTTATATGGAAGTGAAATATGGGGAGTAGAACGAGGCTGGGAAGAGATAGATATGGTACATAGGAGTTTTTGCAGAGAAGTTTTAGGCCTGCCAAATGCTACAGTTAAGGAATTTGCTGTAATTGAAATGCAGAGAGTGGGGAGAAAAGGGTAATAATGGAGAGAGCTCTTAAATATTGGTACAGGCTATTAAATTTAGAAGAGAAGAACCTGTTGAGGCAGTGTTTGGAATTTCAAGAAAGGAGCTTAAAGAAAAATGGGTGGAGTTATTATACAAACTAATTTGGAAAATAGCGGTCTGGGAGAAATTTGGAGAAGGAGGGGAAATAATGTTAAGGGTTTTTGGAAAGAAGCTAGGCGGAGGTTTGAAGATATAGAGATACAAAGTTTATTTAGTAACATTGGGAAGAAAAGTTCCTTGGAATCATATATATTAATAAAAAATGTATGGGCTAGAGAACAGTATGTGGATAACTCAAATAAGGAACAAAGAGAAAGTATAGCCTGGGTACGAGCAGGTGTATGGAGACTAATAGGAATAAGAAATGGGTTCCCACAGAACCAGTGTCCAATATGTGGGGAAAGAGAAGATTTAGAACATATTGTTTTTGATTGTAAAGGTACACAGCATTGGAGAAAGCAAGCTATAAATGGGAAATGGTTAATACTGGACAGGAAAGTAGCCTTAAGCAAGATTTTTAACAAAGACAGTAAAAAGGTAGGAGAGTACCTGTCCAAAGTAAAAAAGAAATGGTTATGGACAATAAAAAGAGATGTGAATTAGTTTCATCATGTGATGTTAAGTTATGTAATTATATTATCATTATTATTATAATATTAGTATTATTAGATTATTATTTTGTTATTACTATTATTTTATTATTATTATTATTTTTATGTTATAATTAAAGAATGTAATATGGCAAGATAACAGCTTGGGCTGATGTATAGCCATATTCCAAGGAAGATTGCTAGCACAAATAAATAAATAAATATTGCAAAGTTTTTCCTTCTTGAAACTATGAAGAAAAGATTAAAATTGTGCAGGAAGGAAGACCAAACTGGCCTAAACATTACTACTGCAATGAAAAGCTGTGTATGAAAATTCAATTCACAGCTATATATTACTAAGAATGGCTTACTGGTTGTCCACACAAACAAAAACTTTACCGTTGGCATTGTCTCCTGTTTGCTAACAACAAAAATGTATGGTCTAGTGGGGGTTCAGTGACATGGAATATTCATAAAGCAATTAAAAAACACAGTTTGACCAGCACTCATCTCCAAACCATCATTCTGCTGAAAGCATTTGGTAAATCCAGAATAGACCACTTGTTAGATATTCAGAAGACAGTGAGAGAAAATGAGCATAACGAACTAGTAAGAAAAAATAGAGAAGCAATGAAACGCCCAACTGATATTGTTTCACTTTTGGGGAAACAGGAATTGGCATTTAGGGTTCATGATGAGTCATCAGAATCCAGCAGCAAGAGGAATTATGTAGAACTTGTAAACCTGCTTGGTCTGTATGACGACAAGTTGAGAGCCTTTATGGAACAGGGGACAGTGTTTACTGGGCTATCAAATCTCATCCAGAATGACTTAATTGAATCAATAAGCAATATTCTAATGGCAGAGATAAAGAGAGAAATCCAAGAGACCAGCTTTGTTGCCATTAGTTTGGATGAAAGTACAGATGTTGCCAATTTATCCCAACTTTCTGCAATAATGAGATTCGTTGGAGCTGAAGGTTGATGTTCAAGAAAGATTTCTCCGTTTCGTGAATATTTCAGATGATTGGTCAGCTGATGCATTATACAAAATTGTAAACGATCTCATGGATGAATTTGACTGTGGGAAAAGCTAGTTGCTCAGATGTATGATGGTGCGGCTGTTATGGCGGGCCATTTAAATGGACTTCAAGCAAAAAGTAAGGGGATCATTTCCCCATGCTCTATTTCTGTACTGTTATGCCCACAGATTAAATCTAGTTCTATCACAGGCAGTTTCACGCATTCAAGAATGTGGGATATTCTTCATGACTGTTAATGGGTTTCAAAGTCTTGTAAGAGACCTGAGGCCCTAGACAATGAGATACATAGAAGATTGCCACGTGTTTCACAAGCGCACTGAAGCTACAACTCTTGTTTGGTGGAAAGAATCTATGAATGCAGAAAAGAACTTTTTTCATTGTTTGAAACTATTGCCAATGCTGTGAAAAGTGGGATCAAGATACTTATACTGCTACACAAGGTTTCATGAGTACAATGGAGGATTTCACCTTCTAATTTCCAGTACAGATGTTTACTATAATATTCCCCATCATGACACTCTATTATGATGTTCTCCAAGCAAAGTCATCTGATATTGGATATTGCTTATTGAAAGTTAAGGAATTTCAGAGGGCCTTGGAAGAGAAGCGCAATTCCTTCGATGAAGTATGGGATAAAATTCAAGAAGATATTGGTGATCAACAACTACCTACGAAGCGCCATACGTGCAGTGATTGTTTGGACAGGAAAGTGCACTACAAATGTTTGTATTGTGAGATCCTGGATACACTTTTACTTCATCTCAGAGAAAGATTTGGTAATACTGAGTCTCAGCATTTTCTGGAATTGTTAAATTTTAAGAACTTCATCAAATACAAGTCATCTTTTCCAGAATTATCTATACAGTCACTAAGAGAGTCCTATGGGACAGTCCTTGATTTTGTTGCTTTGAGGTTACAACTCTCTGCAACTTACCTGTCACTAGACATGCATCATAAATCCATGAATGATCTTCTAGCCTTCATCATAACAAATGAACTGAACAGGATATATAGTGAAGTAATAAAACTGTGCAAGTTGGTGTTAACAATTTGAGCATGTAGTGCTGCAGTTGAACAGTTTTTCTAAACTAAAAAATATAAAAAATTATGCATGCAACACTCAGGGACAGGAAATGCTTTCAAACCTATCTTTGATAGCACTGGAGAAGGAACTTCTAGTAAATCTACAATTGGATTCCAAATTTTATGACCACGTGATTCACGATTTTGCCAAGAAAGGGAGGAGAATTCAGTTCTGCTTCAAATAAGATAAGGTAAAAGTACTGCATTTTGTTAAAATGTAATGTATGGTGTAACAGTAATATTATCGTTTTAATTGCAATTATATATGTACCTACAGTGTATTTTCATTTAACCACTTACAGTGAGATTGCTTACTCTGGCAGATACCTTCGCCACACACCACTTGCTGCAGGCAAAATAAAAACAAAAGTTTCAGACTTATTCACATTGAGAAGGTGTGTTGTTTACAACATATCATGAAGCACACGAACAATGGGGGTTTATAGAACTGGTGTAGTTCAACATGGATTGGATAAAATGGGGGTTATGAACTATGAATAGATGGAATTTGCTACTCACTTTCACAAAAATGACTGTTCAAAAGGATACTTAAAGACTTGGTAAAAACTCCACGTTAAAGTAGAATGACTCTACATCTTGTACTAATCCTTTGCCATTACACATATTTCAAGTGGTATGCTCCTTCAGTCATCCTGGTCCAGATGCTATAATTCTCACCTTATGGTTATGACTAGAGCTCGAATTTTTGCATATTTGCACATTTTATTACTTGATAGTTAAACATGTGCACATAAGGAATAAATTTATCCATGTTGTAAGGAGTTTATTACGGAGGTTGTGCATATAAATGCATATATAAGGGGTTAGTGCATATTTAACTAATTTGTAAATATTTATGCATATATTTTATTTTTTCAGTAATGATTGTTGAAATACAAATATTTCACCACAATACTTTAAGAAGAAGAGAAAGATCTGAGCAAATTTCTCTTTCATTGCTGTTTGTGTAGAAGGACCGTTAACTATCATGTTTCTAAATCCATAAAAGGGTGTCAAAAAAAGAGAACATAGCTATCAACAATGAGCAGTTCCTGATACAGTATAACACAATATGCTGCTCAACAGCTTGACATAAACTAAATAGCGTTCAAGAATCATGTGGCAACTCTTCATTCCCAAGAATTAAAAGTGCCATTTTCAGTTAACTTTTAAATTTGTAACTAGTGCGCTGTTACTCATAATTTCTGAAGTGTGAGCAGAAGGAGACAGAATATTACAATGCCAAAGGAGAAGAGCAGTAAAGCTTATTTGCTTCTGCAGTGGATTGATGGAAATCCTACTTGAGGCAGTATTTTAATACCTGAATAATTTCAATTGTATTATATAAGTAAATTCAATAACAGCCCGCCTTGAAACAATATGTATGTAATAATTATTTTTAAAATGTATGTAACAGTAATTGCATATGCTTATTTTTATTGTAAACATATTTTAATAATGTTATGTGAATACATTACATACTCTAATAATGCAAGAGCTGTGAGACTAATAAGTTTTAAGTTGCTAACAATGAGATAATAATGAGGTAACTTTGTAGCAATAATGAGTTTGAGAGTTTGAAAGTTACTAGTCATGATTAAAGCAACGATAATGTAAAATTCAGTAACAGTTTAAAATTAGCCAATCAACAGCAAAGAAAAGCTTTAAGTAAAATGCAGATATTCTATTGGACTAGAATTAGCCAATCAGAGACTCGAAATACCAAAGTTTACGGGTTTAACGGTTGAAATAATGTTCAGTTGCTGGCAAACCTTGGTAATGAACAGATGGAAGATGTGTTCTCTACAGAAATATTACGTGTGAACCGTAAAATATGTATACACGCTAAGTGAAAGTATTAAAGAATCTCACAACTCTTAAAAAGTGTAGTGCTTTATTAAAATGTGCAAGGATTAATAAAAGAAGTCAGTTTAAAATCTTAAATTCTGTGTATGTCTACAATTATTGTCGTACTGCACCCTACCTAAGAAATACATGACTCTACAAACATTACTGATGCAGCCGAGGCAAATTGAGGGATGTATAGCTTACGTATTCTGTTTTACGTAACAAATGTTGCAAATAAATGTTTGTTTACATAACTTTAATTACCCCACGTATGGGAGCCAATTTGCAATAGCAATTTTACGTGTTTATAGCACCACGTTGTGGCAGCCAATATGATGGGAGAATGTTATGTTGATTTCTGCGTTGCCATCTTGTGTGACGTCACTCGTTGGTTTGGTCTGGTCCGTAGATCCCTCTGGCGTTAGCAATTTGCATGAATTTTAAATGTCCACCGGCTAGCTATTTAGGGTCGAACATGTTTCTCTTGAAGGGTGTGAAGCGGAAAGGAATCGTTTATCCAAAAATTACTAGTGAAGAAATGTGTTTTATAATGTTTTATTGTCTAACACGTGCACTAACACTTTCACAGATTTATCTAGATAATCGCCATACTGAAACTGTTTATAATAACTTCTTATCACTTTTAACTCACGTACTTCAACTTTGTATATTTAACTTTAGAATATTTTATAAGATTTCTCGTACTTCTGCTGAGTGTAACTTATGACGAAAATGAAGGACTGATTGGCGACATCTTGTTGAACTGCGGAATTGACGTGGAGTGTACGGAGAATTTTGTATAACTGCGGGTACGATGTATAATGTTTTGAGAATCTTGCCGAACTGGGGGACCCGCTACCTCAACCTGGCTATTTATAGGCTTACCTCAAGATACACCTAAAGATCATAAATGAACTGCTATTGGCTAATAAAACGCGCCAACATTAGCGTCTGTTTTATTATCCAATGAAAACCACTAATACATATTACTTTTATAGAACATTCTGGAAGCTTTTTTTACTGAAAAGGCGCGAAATATTACGTAACTTCCTGGTTCCCGGTAACGATAAACAACTCATTCCTTGCTGCAGTATTGTGTTATTGTTAACAGTTTCAGTAGAGCCGTATATTATTATTTACCAATAATAATTACAATTATTAAACCTCTGAAATCAATGTTACATAAAAATACATATTCATATTAAAATAATTATTTACATTAAAGTAATTTGTGATACAAATTACCGTCTCATATGCCCCACTAGAAACATAATTATAAATATTTATAACTTGTTTGGAATTTTATAATTTTGTTTTTAGTCTCCTAAATCTTGGAACACACGTTATCACTTTCACTTTACACTTCACACGCATTTAACACACGACATATGTTTTATCTCGCCACTACTTACTGGCTCTGATTTAATTAATTTAGATATTCATCTGACATCACAAAATTTTTTTTTTTTTTTATAGCAAATACTTTACCCTAAATTACTTATTTACTGCTACCAAATTGTTTACATTAAGTTGTTGACAAAAATTTATACATTTAAGATTTTTGTAATTATTATACATATTTACCAAAATATTCACCCTCAACACAAATATTTACATCTCTTAAATCTAGGCACTGTTTCACATGTTCTATTTACTACATAAATATTTGTTTTAATTATGTTTACCATTTTTTTTTTTTTTTTATTTATCTTAACAATACTCTTGGAATAGTATTTATGTACTTTACTTTAATATAACATCATGCTTTATTTCACATGTTCTGTTACTAGTAAAATGTTATTTTCCTCTCAAACATTTAATCATGTCCAAAATTTATTTCTTCTTTCCTATGACGTACATATTTATTTAACCCTCTTACGTTCCAATACATTGCTCTGCATTTCGTCTTTAACTATTCAGCATTTATTATTTCTCATCATTGTCTTTTGTTTCACCATGATCTTCATAGTTGTATGGTTTCAGCATCTCAATATGAAACTTTCCTATGCTTTTTCGAGTTGTTGGATTACATAACTCATATGTGTTAGTTCCATACACTTCAACAACTTCATATGGTCCATGGTATTTGAGAAACATTCGCCAATAAAGTTTATTTTCTTTGTCCGACAATTTCTTGGTTTTAACCAAAACTAAATCTCCTATTTTGATCCTCCATTCCTTTCTCTTCTTTTCTTCATGTTTAATTTTTCTTTTTATGGCCTTTTTCTTCATCCTCTCAAATGCTTTTCGGAACATCTCTTCTTCTGTTGGTGATATCGAATGCGCATCTGGAATGGCTTCTGGAATTTTTTTACACATTGTATTGATCTTCTTTCCCAACTTAAGTTCACATGGTTTATATCCTGTCACATTGTTTATGGTTTCATTTAGTAGGTTCTAAACAAAGTTCACGTATCCATACCATTGGGTGTGTTTTCGATGACATAACAACCTTAAATAATTTGAAATTTCCTTAATTTCCCTCTCCACTGGGTTAGAGTTCGGTCTGTATCTTGACGAAAAATATTGTTTAATGCCATTTTCTTTCAGTCCATCCATAAATTTTTTTCCTGTGAAGTACGAAGCATTATCGCTCAATACAGATTGAATAGGTCCTTCTTCTATCACATATGACTTGAGTAGTCTATTCAAACATGCTAAACCTGTAGGTTTTCTCAATGGGTAAATTCTTACATATTTGCTGAATATATCATAACAGACAAATATATATTTATTTCCAAATTGACTTGGAGGCATCGGACCATGAATATCAATACTAATTACACATCTCGGCTTATCTCTTATAACCGAATTAGTTTCAAATGCATATGCTGCATTTATTTGCTTTGCCTTCTGACACAGGTTGCAGCACGATATAAATTTCCGAACTTTCTGACGCAATTTGGATATGTATAAATTCTCTAAAATCATAGAAGTTGTTCGGTCCGTCCCTGAGTGTGCTAACCCTTCATGAAAATTCTTAATTAGTTCCTTTTCCATGCTTTTCGGAACCATTACCTTCCAACTAGGCATTTCTTTTCCATGCTTTTTGTATAATGTCCCATCTCGAATTGCTATAATTTCTTTCTTTGCCTCCTCAATCAATGGTGCATTTTCTTTAAGTTCAAATAATTTTGCATCCTCATTTTGAATTTTCCCCATATTTTTCAATTTTCTAATCATTTCTTTGCTTAAAGGAATTTCAATTGTCAATATTTTGACTTCATTTCTAGGCCTTTCAATATTTTCGGGAATTTGTGGGTTGTAGTTCAATCTTGACAGTAAATCACTGAAGGTATTGTTTTTGCCAGGAATGTGGATAATCTCAATATCGAATGCTGATATTGCATGAATGTACCTAGCAAGTTTTCCACTACATAATCTACACCGTTGTATGAAAGTTAAGCTTATGTGGTCTGAATACACCTTCACCTTTTTCTGATAAATATAGGTTTTAAAACGAATTAATGAGAAATATAGTGCTCCAATTTCTAACTGAGTCACTGACGAATTTCGCTCAATATTTGTAAGTCCTCTAGAAGCTGTACTAATGACGTGAAAGTCATTGTTGATGTCTCGCTGTCCTAAAATTCCGGCGTATCCTTGCATTGATGCGTCGACATAAATCTCATATTCCAAATCTTCTCTGGGCCTCTCAAGTAATATGGACTTAGCAAATAGTTCCTTTACTCTCTCAAAGCATTTTTGATGATCCTCTGTCCATTTCCACTTATTGTTCTTTCGGAGTAGCTGCCGCAGTGGTTCTATTTCAGCCGAATATCTTGGTACGAACTTACTCTGAAAGTTCAATACCCCTAAGAGACGTCTAATTTGTTTTACGTTCCTGGGTGGCGGAATTTTCATTATTGCTTCTATTCTTTTCTGATCAGGTCTTATACCTCGTTCATCCACTACATAACCCAGAAAATTTATTTCCTTGACACAAAATTTTGATTTTAGTATGTTCACAGTTATACCATGTTGTTGTAGTTTATTTAACACATAATGGACATTATTCATGTGTTCTTCAAATGTTTGACTAATGATTAAGAAGTCGTCAATATACTTTATTAAAACGTCATCTGCAGAATTTCCAAAGATACTGTGAATGGCTCTCAAAAATCCACTTCCCGAGTTTTTTAAACCAAAAGGATTTACACAAAAGCGATACTGGATCCCTGAGTACTGAAATGAAGTGTAATCACGCACTTGCGGATCTAATTCCACATGCCAATAGGATGCAGTGAGGTCAATGGATGTCAAAAATCTTCCTCTTGAAAGTTATGTAATTAGTTGTTCAATTCCCTCACTTTGAAAATGATCTGGTTTCATATATTTGTTGACATATCTACCGTCTAAAGTTAATCTCAAACTACCATCTCGTTTAATACTCCAGCAGATTGAATTTATGTATTGAGAATTACTTTGCTCAATAATCCCATTTTCTAACATGCTATTTATTAATTGTCTAGCTTTGTCTCGAAGACTTATAGGTAAATTGTCATACTTGTGCCTATATGGTGGTACGTCTTCTACTTGAAATGTATGCTGATATACATTACATCTGCCTGGGATATTACTAAACTGAACTATTGTTCATCAAAACATCATGAAGGATTTGTTTTTGCATTATCGTAAGATTATAAGCTTCTTCACACTTGTGTATTATTTCCTCATTTTTCTTCTCTTTCCTGCTGTTGTTTGTCTCGCTCACATGGTCGTCTTTTGTTTGGATTACACATTTCTCTACTTCTTCTGGCATTTCTGCTAGCTGTTGAAAATATGGCGTGGTATTCCCTTCATATTCTGTGACTACCTGCTTTATCTGACTATTTCTATCAGTTTCTGTTATTTGCACAAAAAAATCTTGGTCACAAATATTTTTCTCATCCTTTGTCATATCGATTACAGAAACTTTTTCTTTTATAAATGGTACCCTTATTTCTCTACCTTCTTTTGTTATTTTTAACTCTTCATGTTTAAAATCTATACATGCTTCATATTCATGTAGGAAGTCACATCCTATAATTATGTCACAAATCAGATGGTTTACAATTAGAAACATAACCTCAAAATTCTCTCCGCCAATAAGTATGCTAAGTAGAGCTTGTGTTTTTATGACCTGTGCAGTTCTTCCAATTGCAACACGACAAACTAAATTACTAGTGGGAAGAGCCATAATTTTGTTACCTTCATTAATCAAATTTATGTAAAATTTCTGTGAGCAAATTGAAGCTGATGAACCAGAATCTATAGTTGCAATAATTTCTTTCTTTGCAATTTCCATTCTAACATGAGGTGACTCAAAATTTTCTCCCTTATCTTTTGTTGCTGTAATCTTATTACAGGGTGTATGTGTAGGCGTATGGTTTGTATTGGTAATGGATACTGAATTATTAAAGACGTCCTGAGAACCTACTACACAGGAGTCTGTTAACAGTTTTCCTGGTTATTTCCATGTTCACGTACGGGACTGCCATTCCTAACAGGCGCTAAATCTATCTCCGTGTCGCTACCATTGTTTTGAGTTCCCCTTCCTCGAGTTCGAAATCCTCGATTTCTGACATTTTGTCCCCTTGACACGTAATTTTCTTGCCGTTCCTCAGATCTTTCACGGTTATTATTTTCCCTCCAGTGAGTGAAATTTCCCCTCTGTCTAGTGTACCTCCTTCCATAATTTTGCCCTCTTTCAGGCAATCTTTCTGTCCGGACATAATTTATTTGTTCCTGCCGGCCTGGTCTCCTATCTATCCTTGATCTTTCAAATTGTGGAACGTATGATTGATACCGTTGTCTGGTATTAATTTCATGATGTCTGTCTTGTCCTCTTATTTGTTGATAACTACCTTGGTAATTTCTTCTATCTTGTACATCTAAAAATCTATGTTCCCACTCCCGAGACATATCTTCTTCCTGTTGTTCCAAAGCTGTTATTAATTCTGTCATCTCATAGATGTTCCGTGGTTTTGCAATTAATAAGTAATTTTGTATCCTTATAGGATAATGCCTTGCGAGCAAACTCACAAAATCTTCCTCACTGATTGGAGGTGACAAGTTTCTAACCTGACTTGCATGTTTTAGTAAGTAATCAGTCATCGATATTCCCCCTCGTGGATTAAATTGACCGTGACTAAGCATTGCTCGTATTCTTTGCTGTATCGTAACATTCCAAAATCTGTTCATGAATAATCTCTTAAAGGATTCATATGAAATTTCGCCCCCTGATACCATTTGTAACCAATCTAAGGTTTTCTGGTCCAAACATCTTTTGACAACTATCATTTTCAATGCTTCAGGTATCTTTTTAATTTGAAAATACTCTGATAATTCTGCAATGAACTGTACTGGACTGGAGTTTTCATTAAATTTTGGAAGTGGAAAATCACTTAAGATATGATTGTAATTTTGCAAATTCCCTATTCCCATGTTTAAATTCTCTAGTGTTACTTGTGCACTCTGAGTTTCAGCATTAGCTATGGATGAAGCTGCCGCATCACTCACATTATTTGTCATACCTGAGGAACTACCTCTATCATTATTTTGTACATCTGACACATGCACATCACATATATTTACCCTTGAATTCAATTCTAATCTATTTACAGTACCCTGCAGATTTTCTATTGACTGTTCCAATTTCTTATTATTCTCATTTTGAACATTTTGGTGTTTGTTAATTTCAGAAGTTAGCTTTTGATTCAAATCTTTAGACAAATCTTTAACTTCATCTGACAATTTATTTCTCTGTTTTTCTGACTCCTTCTGAATTTCAGATATTTCCCCTCTGAAATTAACTTGCACCTGTATTAAATCTGCATTTGTAGCCTCCATCATCCCTTTTAACTCGCTTGAAATGCTACTCATTCGGCTACCTAGCTCTGTACATTTTACATTAACATGCTCTATTTTATTGTTAACCTCGCTTTTTTGGTTGGATATTTCCCTGCTCATATCTAACATTTTCTGTGAAACTTCACCTATTTCATTTGCTATCATTTCCTGATTTTCATTTTTCATTTTAATCATACTACTATCTAGCTCCATGAATTTCTTTTCAATCTCTTCCCTGTTTTGTTCTAAGCTTTTACCAATATCTTCCCTCAATTTCTCATTATTCTGAGTTAGTTTTTGTTCTAAACTCCTATCAATATCTTCCCTGTTTTGATCTATTTTCTTTTCTAATTTCTCATTATTCTTACTAATTTCTTCCCTTATACTCTGAGTTAATTTTTGCTCTAATTTCTCACTAGTCTTTTGCATATCTTCCCTGTTTTGATCTAATTTTTCACCAAATTTTCTCAACATTTCCATAATCATACTAACATCAGAATTAACATTTCCTGCTATTCTATTCTCACTTTCTGCACTAACATTTTCATCTTCAAACCCCAAAAAATCTGGGCTATTTCCTGTACTTTGTATTGGATCACAGCTAACTGTTACACTATCTCCCTCCATAATTATTTCTTCTGTATTATTGGTAGCCATTGTTTTTATTATCCTACCGCTCCTCATTAACATTGAAAGTTATTTACACTTAAAAAATTAGGATACTCTAACCTTACTAATGCTGTCCGCTGATGTATATTTGATGTCCAGCGTTCTGCCCCTTTCTCCTAGATTTGTATGTCGCTTCTGCGTTGTTTTATGATGAATCTACGTTGTCTCGATGTTTTTGCGTCCACTTATCCGCGTCATTTGTCGCTCCTCTTGTTTCTGGAATCTGCGTCTTGTAGATCATTTTACTGCTGCTTTCGTTCCACGTCCTGATTATGCTGATCCTTTCCTGGTCACTTCGCCTTCCTTTCCTAGTCACTTCGCCCCACGTTGGTGGCGCCAATTTGAGGGATGTATAGCTTACGTATTCTGTTTTACGTAACAAATGTTGCAAATAAATGTTTGTTTACATAACTTTAATTACCCCACGTATGGGAGCCAATTTGCAATAGCAATTTTACGTGTTTATAGCACCACGTTGTGGCAGCCAATATGATGGGAGAATGTTATGTTGATTTCTGCGTTGCCATCTTGTGTGACGTCACTCGTTGGTTTGGTCTGGTCCGTAGATCCCTCTGGCGTTAGCAATTTGCATGAATTTTAAATGTCCACCGGCTAGCTATTTAGGGTCGAACATGTTTCTCTTGAAGGGTGTGAAGCGGAAAGGAATCGTTTATCCAAAAATTACTAGTGAAGAAATGTGTTTTATAATGTTTTATTGTCTAACACGTGCACTAACACTTTCACAGATTTATCTAGATAATCGCCATACTGAAACTGTTTATAATAACTTCTTATCACTTTTAACTCACGTACTTCAACTTTGTATATTTAACTTTAGAATATTTTATAAGATTTCTCGTACTTCTGCTGAGTGTAACTTATGACGAAAATGAAGGACTGATTGGCGACATCTTGTTGAACTGCGGAATTGACGTGGAGTGTACGGAGAATTTTGTATAACTGCGGGTACGATGTATAATGTTTTGAGAATCTTGCCGAACTGGGGGACCCGCTACCTCAACCTGGCTATTTATAGGCTTACCTCAAGATACACCTAAAGATCATAAATGAACTGCTATTGGCTAATAAAACGCGCCAACATTAGCGTCTGTTTTATTATCCAATGAAAACCACTAATACATATTACTTTTATAGAACATTCTGGAAGCTTTTTTTACTGAAAAGGCGCGAAATATTACGTAACTTCCTGGTTCCCGGTAACGATAAACAACTCATTCCTTGCTGCAGTATTGTGTTATTGTTAACAGTTTCAGTAGAGCCGTATATTATTATTTACCAATAATAATTACAATTATTAAACCTCTGAAATCAATGTTACATAAAAATACATATTCATATTAAAATAATTATTTACATTAAAGTAATTTGTGATACAAATTACCGTCTCAAAATTCAAACATAAATAATATATAGAAGCAGTTTTAATAACAAAAGTTAAATATTATAGTGTAAAACTTGGAGTGTAACAACAAAAACACATCTTTAAATCAGCTTCTCATATGTAGCAGCATATTGTGTAATAACAGTAACTATTATGTAATCAACAAATTCAAACTGATGCCCAAAGTGTGTTGCAAACTTCTTAAACAAAGTAAACTCCAAGAACAATACTTCAAGTAGGCTTCCAATGCATGAAGCTTAATAAATTACGTAAATATATTACGTAACAAAATGCCTTCTTCAAGTTGGATCCCATACGTGGGGCAGTTAAACTGAAGCAGAAATAACCTTCTTCATACTCTAACAACAAATGGTAATATAGTATTGTACCAAGCGTGTGAAACACATGTAAGTTTTATTTCTGTATTTTCAGAATATTTTAAAAATGAATGCAATTTTCGAGTTAGTGACTGTTGTTTTTATTTAACTAAAATAAACTCACATTATTTTTATACCATTGTTATAGGTGCCCTGCGACAAAAAAATTCCAGATTACACAACATGTACAAACAGCTGCTCATAGAAATGCTGTTAATAAAAATGTCTCAAGATCCAAACAACCTTACCAGCAGCATTTTCTACAAGCAGAAGTGGAAATGATGGCAATGATAATTTTTTGAAAGATATCTGCAAAGCATTAGTTTCAACCAACATCCCTTTGAATAAGCTAAATAGTGTAGAATTTCGAACTTTCCTGGAAAAGATTCCCAGCGAAAAGTTCCTGATGAACCAACAATAAGGAAAAACTACCTTAGCAAAGTTTTTGAAGAGGTAAGTTTAAAAATTTATTTAATTAAACTAGTTTGTGTATCAACTACCCCAAACTCCTCCCCAATATTTTGAGCTTTATAAAAGCTTGTCAATTATTTAAAACTTTCAAATGTATAATACAAAAATATTTTCAAATGGAAACAAAATTATGTACGGCATATAGTGTCACAGAGTTTGATTTAGTTTATTTTATGATCAAGAAACATATTTTTTATAAATTTTTTAAACTTGTTCCCCCCAAAAGTGAGACCCCAAATTACACCCCTGATCTTTAGTAATTTTCAAAAAATAATTCTTTTCAGGTAATACAAGAAATAAGAGACGATATCGCGACTCAAACTTGTGGTTATCTGTAGATGAAACCGCCAACTTGTGTGGGAGATTTATTGCCGTCGTCGTGGAAAAAATGATGGAATCTGAACCAGGAACACCCCATCTCATTGTCTCCAGGGTACTGGAAGTAACAAACCATTCGACGAATGCAAGGGTTGTTCGTGATGCATTACGTGTTTTGTGGCCTGCTAAAGAAAATGAGGAAAAACTCTTGGACATAGTTACAGATGCAGCAGCATACACTTAAGACTATTAAGGCTTTGCAGGTATTTTATCCTAAGGCAGTTCATATGACTTGTTTAGCACATTAGCACATACTCTTTACCAGTAGGCAGAGTGAATTTTCCAAAGTAAATGCCTTAATTTCCTCTGTGAAAAAAGTGTTTGTGAAGGTACCATCAAGAGTCGAATTATTTACTGATATGATGCAAGATTCTCATTTACCCCCAGAACCAATCCTCACAAGATGGGGAACATGGATTGAAGCAGCTCTATATTACAGTGATCAATTGGAAGATATGAAAAAGGTGCTTGATATGATGTATAAAAATGAAGCAGCAAGTATCCCTGCTACAGTTAGTGCTTGCATTTACTTCATTATTATCTCTAGGAGGTCTTCCTCCTAGAGATAATAATGAAGTAAATAGAATATGAGAAGAGTCTCCAGGCTAAATTAGTGTTTGTTAAGACCTACTTTAGCAAACTCCCAACTGCAATCACACGTTTGGAAGAAAAAGGGATGCCTCTATTTTCTGCCCTGCAGGTATACGAAACAGCTGTCACCGGAGACATACCAGGAGAAATAGGAAAGTGTCTTCATGACAAATTGAGAAAATTGAAGCAAGGAATACAGGTTTAATGTTTATTTGGGATGTGAATAAGGTGCTACAAGGAGAATTGGAAAAGAACTTAATGCTTATTCTGTAAGCAACATAGCCTCTTTTCGGTATTGCCCTGTCACTTCGTGTGAAGTACAGAGATCTTTCTCTTCATGCAAAAATGTTTTAAGTGACAGAAGGAAATCGTTTCTTCCAGAAAACTGTGAAAAATATTTAATTGTTTATTGCAATAAAAACAACTAATGCTAAAATAGATTGAGAGAGAGAGAGGCTAATAAATATTAATTTTGTTAATGCCTGAATTTAAGAATAAATTTACAATTTGATTACTTCATCTAGATTAATAAATATGAGAAAGTTGAAATAATGTATTTTATTTTTATGCTAAAATAGACTGAAAGCGAGAGACAGTAATAAATATTAATTTTGTTAATGACTTGAGTAAAGAATAAATTTACAATTTGATTACTTCTTCAAGATTAATAAATGTGAGAAAGTTGAAATAATATATTTTATTTTTTATGCTAAAATAGATTGAAAGAGAGAGTAATAAATATTAATTTTGTTAATGATTGAGTTTAGGAATAAATTTACAATTTGATTGCTTCATCAAGATTAATAAATGTTAGAAAGTTGAAATAATGTACTTTATTTATTATGCATATTTTAAAGTTTTTAGAGCATATTTACCAGATTTTTAGTGCATACATGCATGCATATATTTATATATATATATATATATATATATATATATATATATATTGCACTTAAATCCAAGCTCTAGTTATGACTATTAGTTAAAGACAAAGGGACACAATTGCAACAGTAATAGCTGTTTCAGTGGCTCAAAACTACTGTGGTCACCAGTGCCACCCTCTGGCTATAGATTTATTCATGTTAAATACATAAGTAATACATACAAAGCAATTGCAGCAGAGATTACAAAAGTAGAAAAAAAAAACTCACAAATCAATATATACCAAACTAATCCTCAGCAAACACAAGTAGTTAAGTCAGTACTGACACAGTTTGGAAGTCATTAACACAAAGGAAACCACACGATTAAATTTTTGTACGGAAACCATTGAATTTAACATAGAAAAAAGCTTGGTGATAGAGGCAGAGTCATCCTCTAAAACCATAATTAAATGAGGAGAGAGCCCAAGTCGTTCAGGAAAGAGTGGAATAGTAACGACACTGTTGAGGAAATGCTTCACCATTAAGGGCACATTGCAGTGGAGCCAGCAAGGCAGGGGTTCACCCCTATGGAGATAGCCATGACTAAAATAACAGTGGCCAATACGAAGCCAAGTAAGCATGGTCTCCTCGCAACGTGATAGACGAGAAGAACAATGCCAAGGAAGCATTATAGCTTTGACCTCTCAGAGTTTGGCGGTAGATGTAAAGCACTCCTCATGCCACTGAGAGAGTATCTTTCTGCATAAAAAACCCCTCAAATCCATTCATAGGCAGTGGAGAACACATTCATCAGGGTGTAGAATCGCAGCCTTTGCTGCCTGATCTACCTGTTTGTTTCCTACAATGCCACGATGTCCAGGAATCCAGACAAAGACCACCCAAAAGCCAGCAAGACAGAGAGAGTGCAACTGATCATGGATTTTCTGAAAAAGTGGATGTTGGCTATAGAGATCCCATAAACTATGTAAAGCACTGCAAGAATCAGAACAAATAACACTGGAGTGCAGGGAAAAGGAGTGGATGAAAAATGTGGCTTTAAATATAGTGTACAGTTAGGCAGTATAAACGGAAGTGCTAATGTGGAAGAAAGTCTTGACAACATGTGAATCAGTAACCACAGGGCAGCCTACCTTTTGATCCATTCGAGAACCATTAGTATATAGAAAATGGTATCCAGAAAAGTTGTATTTCAAAGCCGCAAAATGAGCTGCATATAAAAAAGTAGCAGTAGTGTCCTTGGGCTAGATCAAGATGACACAGAGGGGTTTGGTGTATCCATGGAGGAAAATGAAATCCCCTACAGAAGGGCAAGGGAAATACTGTATCCACCTTTGACAATAAGTTCCGAAATCTACACCCTGCAGAAAGCAGTGCAGATGGACTATTGTGATAATGATAATCCAAAGCAGCACCAAAGAACATAGAATAGGTGGGGTGAGAAGGCATGGCACACAAAGCGGAAGCATAATTACAAAGAATATCCCAACATATCCAAAGGGATGATTCGCCGATTCCGCGTATAAACTACAGGTGGGACTAGTACTAAAAGCTCCCAGGACTAGTCTAAGGCCTTGATGATGGACAGGATCTAATCTACGTAGAATAGATGGCTGAGCAGAATAACAGACCATGGATCCATAGTCGACTTTCGAACGTATTAAAGCCCCATAGAGATGCAGCAAGAGTACGCGATCGGCACCCAAAGAAGTGCCACTAAGGACATGAAGTAATTGCAGGGAGCAAGCACAGAGTCTATGAGGATATAAAATATGAGGTCCCCAACAAAGCTTATGGTCAAAAATGAGGCTGAGAAATTCAGCTTCATCAACAAATGGCAGTTCCACTCCACCAAGATAGAGATAGAGGCAGGAAACTCCTTACAATGCCAAAAATGAAGCCCATTCTCCAAACTCTATATGTTTAAGATATCAAGAAAGCACTGGAGGCGCCATTGGATAAAGCATGTACGCCCAGGGCTACAACAAATTGCAAAATCATCTACAAAGAAAACAGAGTGATGCCTGATGGAACGTTCGACACTATGAGATTAATGGCTACAGCAAACAGAAGAACATCAACACCTAGCCTTGCGACACACTGTTCTCCTGTCTAAAGACCAGGGAGAAAGAATATCCCACCCATACTCGAAAAGTATGGGCATCTATAAACTGCTGCAAAAAGACAGGTAGATGGCTCCAGAAGTTCCAACGGAAGAGCTGGCAGAGGATTTCCATACGCCAAGTGGTATCATAGGTCAAAAAAGACTGCTTCTGTCTGTTGTCTGCGCAGAAAAGAATCATAAATGTGAATTGCCAATGAAACCAAGTGGTCAACAGTAGACCACCATTGTCAAAAGCCACATTGTACAGGAGTGAGAAGAGCATATGTTTCAAGACACCACATTAATCGCTTAGTGACGATCCGTTCCATTACTTTACAAATAAGGCTTGTTAGAGAAATGGGTCAGTAGCTAGAGGGCAACCGTGGGTCTTTTCCAGACTTAAGAATCGGAATGATAATGGAACCATGCCACTGAGATGGGAAAATGTCATGTAGCCAAATATAGTTAAAGGCGTTTAAAAGAAGAGCTGACTACTTGGAAGCAAGTGTTTAAGTGTTAGTGCATATATACCATATGGATCAGGGGCAGTATCAGGAGTGACCAACAAGGCTAATACCAATTCAGGTAATGAGAATGGCAGATTATAATTTTCAAGATTCTGAGAGATGAAATCAAAACTAGAGGACTCTACTCGATCCTTGACAACCAAGAATTGGGGATCATAGTGGGCAGAACTAAAGGCAGAAGCAAAGACTTCACCCAGGGAATTGGCTATATGATGGGGATCAGTAACAATATTGCCAGCCACAGAAAGCCCAGGGATAGATGAAGTAGAATGTTTACCAATAAGTCGACCCACTGAACACCCACTTCAGTGGGCAAGTAGGGTTAACTCCACGAACAACCAAATGAAACAAAACAGGGTAGTGGTCACTGCTGTACCACAGACCAGTGCAAAGGGGCAGCAAGCTGTGACAAACAGAAGAAAAGGTCAAGACAAGAAAGAGAGCAAGGAGAATCACAAACAAAACATGGGAAGCCCAGAACTGAGCGTAACTATACCTATGCTGCTATATCTCTGGACCTCTGACATTTTATGAGGGCAAAGAAAGAGATACGCATATATCCGAATGGCCACCTTTAGCAATACCAACGCTGTGAATTTTCATACTAAAGGAAGCTATTCTGATTCGCCTCAACAGATAAACTGGGACTGTAATTTGATTTCTTGTAAGTCTGTAATAAAATAAATATAGTCTACTATTGTTCCTTAGAGCTTTGCTGCATGTAAAACACAACACGAAAGAAAATAATAAAAAATCTGACAAGGTTTGCAGTGCTAGGTTGACTCACACAGCAAAGGATGGAAGTTGTCTGTTAGGACAAACTACAGGCTCCCTCTCCGTGTATATCCACTGCAGTTTGGGCTGTGTTGCCAATTCTCTTGTAAGTGAAGCATATGTCGTGAGTAGCTGTTTGGTTTAGTCCAGGTGAAGCTTGTTTTTTGTGCGCATGCGATTTACTGTGTTATCCTTGTTTAAGTATTCTGTAAATACTATCTCCATACTTTAAATACTCTCACATATGCAACTATTTCATCGTTTGCATTTTATGAAAAGATGGCACAGGCATACACACGTGTTCAAAATAAGGGTAAGAATTGGCAACACTACCTCTCTCAGTTGTGCTAAATGTCAAAGCCGGAGATAAAACGGCAGCAGTATAAATTATGGAGATCTGCGATTGCAGCAATCTGAGTACCCCTAGGACACGCAGACCGAGCCCCATAAAGGATGATGGACATTGAAATCACCTAAGATAAGAAATGGCTGTGGGAGCTGGGGAAGCAAATCTAGAAAGCCCTCTGCAGCCCCAGAAGAATTAGCTGGAGGGTTCAAAGAGCAAAGTGTGAAAGAAAGAGATGGCAAGGTAATACGAAGAGCCACCGCTTGTAAATCCGTATATAGCTGGACCAGAGTGCAGTAAAGGTCCAACACACCAAGATATAAGTCCCCCAAGGGCATGACCACCATCAGGAACAGGGAGATCATTACGAAAAGCCATATAGTGAAGGAAGTGCATATGGTCTTTAGGGCAGAGTTTAGTCTCCTGAAGGCACAAGCACAAAGGCTGATAAGTAGAAACCTGGTGGTCTAGCTCCTCCTTAAGCGAAGGGTAACCACGAATATTCTACTGCAAAAAGGCCATAAGATGTAAAGGAGAAAAAGGAAACTAATAACAAACCATGGGAAGAGGGTAAAACCCCTAAAAGTCAGAGGTCAGAGTATGCCTAAACAGTTCCAAATGATTTCGATACATGTCTGTTTTTTTGCTCGTGAACCTTAGAGGTCAATTTCTTCTTCCTGAGTTTGGCGACAAAGATGGTTTAGAAGGCTTTTGCTTCAAAGATTTATCCGTAGTGTTGACAGCAATGGTGGACTTCACAGCAGCTTTGGACTTCTTCCAAGTCTGTAATTTAACACTGGTCACTGCAGGTAAAACTTTTGCTGCAGAAATATTGGTAGTGGCCTGGAACAGATCCACAGAAGCACCTGTGGACAACTCCTTGGTAAAAGGAGACACCACAACAGGTGTTGAAGAAATGTCCCTATCGACACTAGTAAATGGAGAATTGATGTCCTCAGTGCTGTCAAGAGACAGCAGGGGGAAGGAGCAGCAGAAAGCAATGGTGGATGAGAAACATCCAATGTATGTAAATTCCCAGGATTGCTGGACGTTGATGATGGAGCACCGGAGGTGAAACACCACAAAGCTGAGGCAGAAGGAGCACTGCTGATGCACTCCGGAAGTTCCTGCCGTAGTGAATGTGGTGAACAGGTGGTTCTCCCAAAGAAACCAGGAGCAGCACCCACCTGGTTGGTATCCATAGATGGGTCTGCAGAATTATCCAAGGGTAAGGTACCAAACTGATTGGCCACTTCAAGTGACTGTCAGAATGTGGAAGGTTCCCAACGCTGATGAGAATAGGGAGAAGTAAAACATTGACAGGGAGTGGAAGATTCCAGAGGAGTGGAAAGGGAAGAGGGCTGAAAAGGAAATATGGTGGGGATAGAAGAACTTCTATTGTGGCTAGCTAGCAAAGTACAGGTACAAATTCAGGTAAGGTTCAACTTCGAAGAAATGGAGTAGTAGTAGCTGCAGACTGAAGAACCTGACTGAAGGATCTGGCTAACTTTGTGAGAAACAACCAGCGAAGTTTCTCCATTATCTCTCAATAGCCAAGGTTTTCCATAACTCAGAGTTCTTGAATGGCGTATTCTTCCTTATACACAGGGCAGCTGCAAGAGTATGCAGCATGGGCACCCTCACATTCATACATTTGGAGATGCAGGTGCAAGGAGAACCATCGTGTCGATTTGTTCCACACCAAGGACATAAAGGCTGCCGCTTACAGGATAGTGTTGTATGGCCGAATCCTTGACAGCAGAAACAACGTAAAGGGTTGAGAACATATTGACGAACATGCAGTATCTCATAGCCAACCTTAGGAGTGGTAGGATGCTGCCTCAAGGCAAACATAAAAAAGACTGTTCTGGTAGGTACTTGTTCCGCACCTTCCCACCGCATGAGCCATTTAGCTGCACTGACCCCTTGGCTAGAAAGGTAGGTAACAACTTCTTCTTCAGACAGGCTGTCTAAGTCGGAGGAAGTCACAACTCCTCAGCAGACATGCAAGGAAGCATGTGGTTCAACAATAACTTCTTGGGTTCCAAAGTGGTGTACCTGGAGTAAACAAAGGGACTGTGGTTCATCCTTAGTCATTGTCAATGAAGACCCATTGCATTGCCAGGTACAGCGATTCTGTCCAAGGTCGCCTGAATTACAAAGGGGTTCAAAGAGCAATACAGTGTTTGGTCTGGTGTAGCTGAGCACGTGTCACAGTTTCCTGTCATAAAAACATTTCCTTCCAAGACAAGATCAACCATATATCTCTTCTTGGAGGTTACTAGACGAAAATCAGTAGTAGTGTCCATAGCTGCAGTGAATGCCATGCATGGAGAGATGCCACTGGACCCATTTATCTCCATGCCAGGTTGAACCTCATGGCGGTTCCGAGCAGGGTCAACCTGAGACCTTGTGCTGCCCCGGCTATCCTTCAAAGGAGTAGGAACAAAGCTTTTTTATTGGCAGGGTAGTTAACCATAACCCAACTCCCAAAACCTGGAGGACCGGTGGCTTGGGACCCCCGGAGTGCCAATCCCAAACTTACTGAAGTTGGCCCTGGGGCAGGACTCAATTGTCCTCAGGAAGACATCAACTTGTGCAATATCCCCTCCCATTACTGATGACAGCAGATACAAACACACCCTATAATGATACAAGAGCTGTGAATTAAATATTGCCCAGTCACTCTTGACTCAGCATGCCTTTCAGGCTCAGGCTACAAACAGGGAGATAGGTAAAAAATAAACTAAAAATAAGAGAAACAAAATGGCTCAAACACTTGAACACAAAGCACGTGTGTGTATATATACATTCTACACACAAACAAGTCTGATGGGGAAGAACAATGGCATGGTAAGAGTGTGCAAGAGTCTTCCTTGTGTCTCCAGTCACCTCGAGGAGGAACCTAACACAACTGATCCTCTTCTGTAAGAATTTTATGCAAAGATATTTTTATGATAGAAAGCAAAGTTATGCATTAACTACCAGGAATTCTTTCACACTGAGCTTTTTGTATTAATCCACCGATTCTTTGTAGTTGCATGGTTTGTGCAAACATCTCTTTGGTTTGCATAAGATAATATACTCATGTATATGAGCCAAGAGTTCAAACCGAGTTTGGCTTTAAACCAAACTCTCAAATACATTTCTCAGCTCCATCTAACTAATGCATAAAGGCTATTAAAGCATTGATTTCAAAGTCAATGGCAACCATAATAAAATCTAGTAAACAAAAGTCAAAAGTTGAATATTTTTCCCAAAATATGAAAGAGATGTGAAATGCTATATAAAACATGGCACTTTGCGAACACAGCCAAGTTATTGTATGCCTTTAGCACCAGCTTTCAAGGTAATACAGGCTCAACAAACAAGGCATTTTGGTGGAGAATTAAATTCTGTCCAGGGATGGGGATTCAATTTTGTCTACAGCATTTGAAAGCTTCTAAATATCCTGGCGCTTAAGGCCAATTTAGATTTACTTAAACCTAGACTGGTTCAAATACTAGAAGAAATAGCATACACAAAAAATGTTCGGACATTATTCCGTATCTGGGTAGAAGGTATTAAATTTTACAAAACTTAGGGAATCATTGTTTTTTGATATGTACAGTCAATTCTGCAATGTGCTGACTTTATTAAAGTACGCAGGAGCTGTTCATTTATTCATAATATTGGATCCTTCTTGGCAACTGCTTAGTGATGGCTGACATCTTGTAAGGTGTTAGTGCCAACGTGATAAAAAAATTCTGGCTAACAGAATGTCATGAATCAATGTAAAAGGTAGCTAAAGTGAGGTGATAAGGGCATATTGTATAAGATTTGCGGAACTTACAACAAAACAACTATTGACAAAAAAATTGCAAAATTCAAACGACAGATGCACATCAGAAACACAACAAATCTCAGCCAGCAAGATAAAGAGCTAAAGTTCAAGAAATTCACATACCACCCAGGAACATTTCACAAATTTAAGAAGATTTTCATGAAACACAACATCAGCCTAGCTCCACAGAACAAATTTAACATAGAGAAATTACTTTGTAACAAGTTAAAAGACCCCAATCCCACAAGACAAAAAAGCTGGAATCTATAAAATCAATTGTTCAGATTGCAATAAAGTATACATAGGTAAGACAAAAAGAAACCTAGAAACTAGGCTAAAGGAGCACATGAGATGTATCAAATACAAACAAATGGACAAATCTGCAGTTTCACACCATTTTTGGATCACTAATCACAACATCAAACCCAATATTACATTAGTCAAACCAGCCAAATTTGCAGCCGAATTAGATGCATGGGAGAAGATCACCATTCTAAAACACAACACACATCTAATGAATTTTGATTTGCCGCCACCAAATCCTCTCTGGAAGTACATTTCTCCACCACAAGATGCCACCACAGTATCCAGTCCAAAAAACAGAAACGCCAACAACACGGGCCAGTCGGATTAGCTTCTGAGGATGGGAACAACCGTTTCCCGAAACATGTTAAGTGAGTAAACTTAAGTGATGTTAGTGTAACAATTCCGACTCACCTTTAAATAAATTCAATACACATAACTATTTCTAGCTTCTTTTCATTACAATATCAACATATCATGTATATAGTTTTACAGATGAATAAATGACTTGACAAGATAAGGGATCAGAATATCAGAAATAAAAACCTTTTATCTGTTATATACATGTATCATTTTAAATGGTGGATTTTAATTTTAAATAAGATATTATGAAATTATAAGGAATGCCTCTTATGCCATATCCATACACTTTGTTTAGCAGTATACTGTGGCCAACGTAATCAAATGTTTGACTTAAATCCAGGAATGTGCAATTGCATTTTTGCTGAGAGTTGAAGCTTTCAATGAAATGTTAAGCAATATAAAGTCATTAAAATGCTGAAGTTGTTACTAAGAATGAAGCTGCATAATAATTATACTTATGTTATGTGGTTGGCTCTTTACACTTGAGACTCCACTTACACTTTCAATTTCTCCAGAATAGTTTCAAAGTGAATCCCTTTCATTGCCAGATTTCCATCAACTTCCAGTCTTCAATTAGTTTAGATTAGATGCGGTGTTGCTTCCTGGTGGTTGCCTGATGAACTTCATGATAGGGACAATTGCTGGAATTTCAAAATTCATGGCGGTGGTGGTGGTGTTGTGTTTAATTATGAAATGGTTAATTCATATGAAGAGGTAACCTGTTTGAGTAATTTAATTTCTAGTTTAATTTTGTGGTTGTCTGACCAAAAGAGGTGTGCTATTGCTGATTTTTCCAACTGTTTAAATTTGCTATTTCTCTGATGTTCCTTCAACAGGATTTTCAAGTTTCTTTTAGTTTTGTAGATGTAAGCCTTTGCACAATCTTCACAATCTGATATATACCAAACTTTGTTTTATTTGGTATGGGTTTCTTTATCAGAGTAGTTAGAAGGTTTTTTTTTTATGGTGAATTTATTTGAGCTACCTTTATATTCTATTCTTTAAAAATTTTCACAAACTTGCAGGAAACCAGACGGCAACACTGCAACTAATCCAAACTACTTGAAGACCACCATTCGATGAGGTGCTGACAACGAAAGTCATTTGCTTATGAAACTAGTCCAGAGAAATCAAAAGGGTAAGTGAAGATTTAAGTGTAAACAGTTGACCAAATAAAATAATTATATTTCAATAAAATATATTATTTCAGTGATTGCCGAGTATACATTGTTACTCTGCATTTATGACTACTAACAAGTTTCATAGTTTTCTCTCTTTTCCAGTAAATGTGTAACATACTTTAAAAAGCTAGCATTAATTTTTAATATATCGTTTTTTATAGCATTCTCATTCAATAATTGTGTACTTTTAAAATCCTTTTTAATATTCTTTATTAACAACAGTTAAGCTGTTTTAGAGATGCAGCAAGAATTTTCAAACTGTTATGAGATCAAATTTCTTCTTAAATGTTATGTATTTATCTTTACTACTGCAATATTAACCCTTTTTTGGGTTCATAATCACCATTTAATTTAGCCTTAGCTGGTAAAGTAGCTTTATTCATCCAGCATTATTTTTCATAGATAGAATTTTTTTTTGCTTAAATTGCGCAACCAAACTGAGCATCATCAAATAATTAAAATCTAGGAAATTACCTCTACAGGAAGTGGATATATTGATAATTGATTGTAGCTGAGGATGAAGGCAAGTTGCCTTTGGAACAAGTTCTGAAGCTAAGTTTTTCTTGTATAAATTAGCCAAATTGAGAGTGCCATTTACTCAGTTTTATAGTTAAAGATGTTTTTAATACTAAGAACATTGGTAGGAGAGCTATCACCATATTACCCTGACAAATTAACTAATCTCTTATCCGAGGGGAAAAAGAAACAAAACAAAACAAAACAAAAACAACTGGTGTCACACACTAACTTCACTATTTTAAAGATGACTTACTTTGGACATGTTTAAAGGCTCTTGCCTCCATTCTCAGTGAAGATTTAATGACAAATTTATGGTAGCAGCCTGTAGATGTCTCTTTGTAGTGTGACAACAGTTTTTTTTTTCTTCTCAGATAATTCTAATTACTTTGCTGTGTATTCCTGCTAATATTATAATTAACTAATCTCTATTACCAGTCAGGTCAAGGAACATTAATGTAAGAGATCGTTTCACAAGTGTCATATACAAGAAGGATAAAACTTTATAAAATATTTATTTCTTAACATGGACTAAAATAAGCAAGCAATTTTATAGCATTGTCTGAAATAAACAAGTTAAATTTCTCCCCTGGTATGTTGAGTGAGCAACAAAAATATTTGTTCAAGGGGAGGTTTCAGGTATGGGTGAACAAATAATGCATTACAATTTTTTTTTTTTTTAGTGCTTAATGCCTTTCTTATTGCATATGGCACCATGCATGGTAGACACTGATGATACATGAAATTAAATTACAATTGAAAAAGGAGATTTGGGAATGAAACTTTCCGGGTCTAAGTTAAAAGAGGACTCCCACAGTATTTGCCACTTAAAGAGGACTGAGGAAAATCTGGAAAAAATGTCACTTACATCCTGCTATGATTTGAACTATAGACTTCTCATTCACGAGGTCTTGCCTTAATGCAGCAGCTATAGCCCAAGGTTATCGGGAAGTCGGTCCATGGCAATCCATGGCAATCACAGATAAAAAAAGGTTAGTAGCACTCTTGCCACTGTAAACATCAGAAGCACTATCATCAGATAACCATAATCTTCTGGAAGTTTCCCCTTCTCGAACTTTCAGGAACTCCGGAAATTTCCGACAGCTACATAAGCAAGCACTCTCACAAGTTACTCAGTGAATTAGTGAGTGCATTTCTGCTGTTCTATTAGCGAGTTTGTGACGACTACTGTGACATGCATTGAGAGCTGCTACTGCAGGAAATTGAAGATGGCTTGTGTTCGACTCCCAAGTGAGTGAACTGTCAGGAAAAAGAACTTACATTGTGCGCATTTCATTACACTGCTATGTCACAGAGGAACTTAAGTGTTAGTGAAAACTAAGTGAAGTGACAATGAAAGGTTAAACTAGCTCAAACAGCAAAGTGACAGTAAGAACTTAGAGAAGTGACGTTAAAAACTGACAAAGTCACAATATTAATATGGTACCACTTAAAGGGGAATGAAACACAAAAAATCATGTTTCTACCTAAATGAAGGATATGACCTGCTAAAATGCAGTGGTAAGATTGTTTTCTTACTCTGCCACACTGTTATCGCTGCACAAGCAAAATAATACTCAACTTATAAGACATCAGAGCCAGCCATGCGTTGGAAGCAGTTGGGAGATCACAAATCAGTCATTGCTGCAAGAGTAGTAATATGTTTTCAAAAATTGTTCTTGTTGATATTTAAGTTCAAGAGTAGTGTACTTTGTGGTGGTGTTTTGGTGATGGTCTTACTGAGCCAGTTTAGTAATACACAAACAATGCAATATTGTGAAAAATAAAATGCCTCAATGTTGTGCATATGGCTGTAATGAGAGAAGGGAAACACACAAGGGAACTCATTTTCACGCATTTCGAAACAGAGACAAATCTCCCAAAAGATATAGGATATGGATAGAATTTTGCAAAAGAAAAGATTTTTTGCCTTGTCCTGGTGCTCATTTATGATTCTTCCATTTTAAGGACACAGATTCTGAACAGACACACTTATTAAGAAAAGTAGCTTATGCCGGATGAAAATATCAGAGGGCCTTTATTAAAAGCTGGAACTATTCTTACTATAAGGAAAAATGGAGACAATTTCCAGATATCAAGTTCTAGGAAGGCAATTGATCCTTAACCATCTTCATCCAAGAGCAAATGACAAAGAACAGAACGACATGATGCTAGAAAATGTAAAAGCATAGTTTCGGAGCTATGCGATAGTGTTACTTGCAATAAGACTGACGAAGGCGATGATAAAAGTAGTGAAGGAGAATTTCGAATAAAAGGTGATGAAAAAAACCAAGAATTCAGAAGTACATTTTGTGAAATAAGTACTGAAATCTTAAGGAAATATATATGTTGTTGGAACCTGAAAATATCTACAAAACAAGCAATGATGAGAAAGTTCAGGATAAGCTGAATGAATGTTTCTACGAACCTGATACTTCAGATTCTGATACAAATGATAATGAGGAAGAAGAAGAGGAGGAAGGAGAGACTTTCACCATACATGGAAATGAAGCTGCAGCAGAATATTTCATAATTGCTTGGACAGCCCTGCTTTTATTTTTCAAAGTATGTGTTTTATGGAAATGAAGTCAAAGCAGTTTCTCATTAATTAAAGGGATAATGCTATGTGTTAAAACAGTTCGTTATTGCGGTAATACATTCACTTGGAACTCTCAAACTTTATCAGGAAAGAAACCGGAAGGAAGTGCTTTAATAGCAAGTTGTTTACTTTAACTGGTATAATGTTTCTGCAATTTAACTCCTGCAAATCACTGGGTTTGGCAATGTGTTCAAGGCATACATTCAATAAAACCATTTGAAACATGGCAGCACCAGTTGTTAGAGCATTTTGAGTTCAAGAAAGAAAAAAGAACTTGAGTTCATTAAAAGGTTGTGGTACACCTATATGGTTGGCATGGGATGGGCAGTATGACTCCCTAGGATTTTCAGCCAAATATTTAGTCTGTTCCGTAATGGATTTAAATTCCCACAAAATTATTGATTTTTAACTTGTTCTAAGAGGTATGGTGAAAGGCGATTTGGAAAGGGCTGCTTGTGATAACAAAATGACTAGGCTTGTAAAAAACAGGTAATGTGTACAGTTGAAGTTTTTTTCTCCGACAGGCATAAAGGTGTAAGATACCTGTTGAAAACTCCGTATCCGGAAGTTGAACATGAATTTGATGTATGACATTTGTCTAAAAGTCTAATGAAAAAATACCCAGAGCTGATGGCATGGAATGCCAGTATAAATAAAGATTTATGGTGGGCTGCACAAAACTGTAATGAGAATGCTAACATATTAATTGAAATATTCACATAAATTCATCATATACAAAATGAACAAATGGCTAGAAAATGGTGAATGGAAATCTTGTGAACATGACAAATTGTTGGAAGAAGACCAAAGAAATAAATTATGAATTCAAGGCAAATCAAACACCTATCATGCTCTGAAGAAAGTTATTTTGGATAACACCTTCTTGAAAGATTTGGCTCATATTCGACATTATATACATACTAGCAGTTCAGAAAGTTATCACAGTCTTCGTCTCAGATATGCTTAGAAAAAAGAATACACTTTTTATATAATGGCCTTTAACTTAGATCCATGATAGCAGCACTAGATCGCAATTTCAATGTAAATAAAAACCAGATTGGTGTCAAAAGACTGGGTCTTGGATCATGAAAAATAAATATGAGGAATCTAACGGAGAATGGAACTGCTGATATGCGTGAAATAAAAAAATCTCTGTTTGTAGCAGAAATTTCGCCAGATCTTATTGGCAGGATTGTTGGCCGTGAGGCAAATTTGTTTTTAGCTCAACTTCTTATTTTTAATACTAAGTCATACCTCACAATATTCAATACATCATGATCTATAACTAATTTGTGAAAATTAGGATGCTTTGTGATACAGACATAAATCACCCTTCACCAATTTTGTGTTTTCATAGTCCAAGCAACACACACTTTCCTCAACATTATTCATAGGTGTACATTCCTTATACTTACAGCAATGGATGGGACCAGCACGGTCTTCATTGTTCACACTATCTTGGAATCACTGTCAGAATGGTGTAAATCTTCAAAATCGCTCTTTTTTGGTTCAAATGATAAGGTCAGATATCAGTTCACTCATTTTCAAAGCAGATGTTGGTCTAATGTTAATCACCCAGTAGGTATTAACTGGGTTATGAAAAGTGATTGGCTAGCTTTAGCTCTACTCTTTGTTATTCAAAGAAGTTATGAACCTCTAGTGAAATTAACATGAAAAGTAGTCATTTAAAACACCTATGCTGCATACGTCTTGTCTGGGTGCAGTGTGGCTCTCATGACGTCACGCGTCAACTTAACAACAGGCCGTAACCCAATAACCATTCACCTTGGGATGGTGAAACTGCATGTGTTGTTATTTATTCCTGATGACAAACTAATGTGGTGAATGAAGTATTCATTTTTGTGTTTTGTTCCCCTTTAAGGCCTTCACCCGTTTAATGACTGCTGTACCACATACCAAGTGTTTGTCCATTTGGATATATTACTGTATTTAACATCCAAATGATTGATATTCCAAGTAAATGCTTAAGAAAGACATTAAAAAAAGAAAAGAAAACACGCACACACGCACGCACGCACGCACGCACGCACGCACGCACGCACACACACACACACACACACACACACACACACACACACAACTCTATCTTGCTAATATTAAACACACCTATGATCAAGGCAGAGAATTTTTCAGGTCACCCAGATACACATGGATGTCAACAAAATCTTAAGGTGATGAATATATTTTGCATTTAATCTAACATTTATTATGGTAGCGTTTCATTTCAACTGTATTGCAATGCCACGGAATTCATTGCAGCTTAGCTGCCTCCTTGTCCTAATTTCAAGAATATCTCTCTTAAATTTACACTCCATCTCTTAGGTATTGTAAGAAATCAGTTGCTCTATTTAGTGATTTCACACTTCTGCATGATTTATTGCAGTAAGGGCTGGTAAAATAGAAGTTTGTCTTTAAATGCTCTTTGATGTTTCTGGTTCATACAGAAGTTTCCTAATTTACTTCAGCCATAAATGGTTAATACCAAACTTGGCTTAGATTGCACTGGAACACTGGGCTCTCCAGAAATTTCTTTTGCATTTGCTAGCACCTGATCAATTGCAAGTCATACTTAGATTGGCAACTTCTGAGCACTTATGGCAGCAGGAGGAAATATTTACCTATTTATTTTTTAATTCCTATCCATTACTGAAATTTATAACTACACCAAAACTTATTTTATACAAATTTTTTTAACACATATGCTTTTCCTTTTTTCTTTTTTTCTTTCTTCTTCTGAGGACCCTACTAAGCTCCTATGCTTTCCATGTTAATTTATTTCAGATACACATTTTACATTTACTTGATTTTTACACTTATGTGATCATATTTTATGGACACTAAATGTAGAAGCGGCGGCGCCGTGGCCGAGTGGTTAGACCGCTCGCCTCCCCCGAGGCGGCCCGGGTTCAATCCCAGGGACCTGCATGTGGGATTTGTGGTGGACGAAGCGGCGTCTAGGCGGGTTTTCTCCGGGTTCTCCGGTTTCCCCCGTCATTCATTCCACCAACTGCTCCATCATCACCTTTCCTTTCATCCATTTCACCAACATTTTGTTTCATCTACTTCCTTCATCCCATACCAGGCATCGGGCTGATCCCCATCCTGGATGCTCTGTCTGATCCACGAGTGTCTGCTCCTCGACGGGCCTCTGACCCCAGGCACCCGCTTGTAAGTCCTGTGGGGTGTAAGTCCTACATAAGAGGAGGGTAAACAGATAATGAATGAATGAATGTAGAAGCAGTATTTTTGCATTCAAAACATGTGTGAAGTGATGTTGCAAAAATGCATGTCAGAATGTAAATATTTGGTAGAAACAGTACTTTTCTTGGAAACCATTCCTTAGCATCAGAGGGCATGGTCACAGCTTTCATTAGCAGCATCACAGGCACCTTGAAGCCAGGTCATGAAAAATCTGTGCAAAATATATGTAAAAGTTCAAGGCTCCTTATGTATTTTTGTGTCTGCAAGTTAGATTATGAACATGAATGAAAGAAAAAAGAAGTGATTAACAAACCTTGACAAGTTAAAAATTCTTAAGATAGTGAGGGAAAGTGGAAATAGGAAGCGAGTAGATATTGCCAAAGAATTAGGGATTGCCCATCCATGCTAAATCCCACTGTTGCAAAAGCAAAGTAAATTGAAGAAAGCATATATGTTTTTGGACTATTGAGCAGTAAATGAACACACATTCCAGATGCAAAATATTCAGTAATAATGAAAGGGTTCATTTGTTAAAAAATGTATTTGAAGACATTTACTCAAGAGTAATCATGAATATCAGTTGTTGCATTGCCATATTTCCACAAAAGCACTATAAATTGGAGTTTTACAAAAGAAAAGTAATAATATTACATTTAAAACTCAAACTGGAATACATATCTGTTTGTTATTTCACAGTTTTGTTTGCATGCTTCAGTAACAACTAACACAATTTTTTATTTTTGGCCAATTTAGCAAATAAACAGTGAAAATTCAGGGTTGCTAGATACCTACAGGCAAACCTAAAACTAGTTTATCTACAATCGTAACAAAATGCTCTCTTCTAATAGGCAATGCATTACATCGCAGCTTCGTGGCAGAGAGTTTCGCAAATGCACTAACCATAACTCTTTCTGCAAAGTTGGATTTGACAGGGATTGTGATATTGTGTCAATGAAAATGTTGATAATATTTGCGTTAGTGATGAAGAATGGGACAAACTAGAATTTCAGGCATTGTTTTATAATTACACTGACATTTACAAAAATATAATTACAGCAGAAGCCATGACTATCCCAGAAATTCTTGAAGACATACAGCAGGATTTGAGTGAAGGTAACGACACTGACAATGATGATAAACTGTCGTATACTCTTGTGGGTTTTAATGAAGCCATTAATGCTCTAGATACTATCCAAGTGCTTTGTGATGCATCAAAATGTTTGAGGAAATTATTATTATTGAGTTATCGAGATTTGAAGGATACAGTGTATGCTGTAGCACAGAGTAAGAAAAAAATATTAAAAGATTACAGATTTTTTTGTTAAGATATCACCTTTTCTATGTTGGACATAAGAAAATGTTAATTTGATATTCAATAAGTTTATATTTTTCTGAGTAGTGAAATATAATTTCCCATTTATTTTATAGATGTGCGTTATTTTTCAGTTATGCATTTTTCACACTTATACAACATGTAAATGAAGCTTTACTGTATGATAAATATGTAATTACTATAAATACAGCAAGTGATGGACAGGTATTGAAAAAAATGTAACTGGGGAAAAAGAATATTGGATGTTTCAGAATTTACTGAATAGTTTTCAGGACTTGTAGAGGGATGTTGGGCAATGTGTTTTATATATGACATGATTGCATGCAATAAACCAAAATCAACATGAACCATTCAGTGATCAAAACATGTTATTGCTAGTATTGAACAAAAAAACTACATACCAGTCCTGATTTACTGTTCTGAAATGTGAGACAGATATCTACATCTGAATTTTTCATGCCAAATCCATTGCATGATGAACCAAAAAGCTTCAATCTAGCTTCAGGATAATGCAATAAAATATGCCTTTCTATCTGCCTCACTATTGTCTCTCTAAGTGCATCATCCTCTGGAGTAGGTGCCCACTTGTCTGTAAAAATGAACCCCATGAAACAACATTCACAGAATATAACATGTAATAAATATAAAATTTCAATCTGCAACACGACAGATCCAATTCTTAGTTCAAGTGAATGGGCATCCTTTTTTGTGTCTACTCTTGAAACTTGTATGTAAATTTTATTCCTACATTTAACACAAGTTTTCTTCAATATTACAGTGATAAATACTAACAATAAGGAAAAATTTAGCTTAAATATACTTTAATATTCTATTTAGTATTTTCTTAATATGACAACATGCAAGGACGATGAGATCCATGAAAACATCCTGGGTTTGTTTGTCTTCTTCCTTGCAGGCTGTTGCTTATGCTGTATACAGGAAAGAATACCTACCACTGATTTTTTTCTTGTTTTGGTTAGTTTGTTTCTATTTGTCTTACTTCAAATTAAGATTCTGGTAAATGTTTAAAAGGAATATTGAAGAGAAAATATATCTTTTTTTCCAGAGATTATTGGCAATATCAAAATGAAAAGCTCAACCAAAAGTATGCTATACATCTTTAATTTGAAAACACAATTAAATTATCAATTACCACAGCTGACTGTATCATATTAAGAGAGAGCTCTGTAAACGTTTGATCTGAGCTCACAGCCTGCAATAATTTTGGATATTGGTGATTAATGATGATGTCATCAACCTTGCTAGTTGTTGATTGTGTTGTGGGGTCAGATTTAAGCTGGCTTTCACATCAGTTCTGTAAGTTGTTTCCAGGTTTACAAGAAAGTAATCATCCCTTTCATAGGGTCTTAGATATGTTAACATCAATGTAAAAACTAGAATGTGGGATATTTTTCAAACCAAGAGATGTCCCCAATATGTTATAGCAATTAGGTATTAAGTAGAAGATAAAATATCTTCATTCCTGCATCCGTGGGGTACTACAAATTGAGTTCTCATCTACGAAGAAAACTGCAACCACTGAGATGTAATGAAAATACATTTACTCCCAAGTAGCACATTTAAAACAACCAAGGCTAAATGAAGACGTTATATCCATTTAACATTTAAGTCCTCTCATCCGAAGTCTTCAATATTGTGACTTAGGGTGGAATTCTTAAACGTTTCTAAAATATGCTCTTAAGGCTTCCTTTGTTAAAGACGTAATAAGGAATGTATCTCCCTTAAATGTGAAATCATATTCTTGAAGTTTCCTTATGGTTACCTTAACGAAGGAAAGAACCAAAGGTCTCCTTCTAGTGTCTGAAATAGTCGGCATCCAAATAAAGATAAATATTCCCACGTGTTATTCGTAAAATTAATACAATGCATAAATAATCACTTTGGTATAATAAATATATTCATAGTTTGATACCATTATGCATTCTAATTAAAATTTATTTCTGATAGCACACTGCATTTAAGTAGAACAAGAATGGAAGTTTAAAGGAAAGTTAGTTTATGTTGGCAACAAAAGCAACATGCTAGCAAGGTCCTGTGCTTCTCGCGTGTCTATAAACAGCGTGTTCTTTTAATTGAGGTTGAAAATGAAAAAGAAGCAATTTTAAAAACAAGAAAAGAATTTTCTATCGCATCTTATAGACAAATACAAAAGTGTAGTGGAGAATAAAGAAACAGATGGTGCAACCCTTAAAAAAAAAAAAACCAACAACAACAACAAAGCTTGGACCGAGATACAAGAACGGTTCAATAGCGAATCGGACCATTTGGAGGTTATTTACCCACTCCTGCTTTTTAATACCACATTAAACAGTTCTTGGTTTCTTTGTTTGGTTTTGTTTGTTAGTGTGACGAGTCAGTTATTACATTCTGTTGCAGAGAACTGTTAACCAACTTAAAAAATGTTGGGACAACATTAAAACCAAAAGAAAGCGACAGTTGGCCACTGCCAAACGGGCCAGATTGGCAACAGGAGGTGGCCCGCTACAAATATCAAAAGATGATGACAATCCAGTGGATGCTTTCATCCTAAATGCAACAAATGTAGAGCTTGAGAATGCCTTGGATAGAAATACGGTCATGCTGCTTACATGTAAGTTGCAATAAAGGAAATCCATTTTTATATTATTTTCTGAAGTTTATTTTGGGTAGAATATAATACACATTAGTAATTATATTAGTACTGAAATCTTCATCTTTGACATATTCTTGCATTTTTATTAAGTCAGTTTCTGCTCTGAATAGCCCTATAATCTCTCCTGCACACTAAATTAAGTGTAACTTATAAATGCTGCAGGTTTAAATTAACTGAAGTCCACAATTAACTGAAATTTATTCTATTTTTAACAGTGTATTACTGTTTTAGGTGCATCTGATCAGAATCAAGACTATGAACTCTCCAGTGAAGTGTTTGTGCCTGCACAATCGTTAGCCACAATAGAAGAGCCTAGAGCTTCTGCAGAAAATGAAGTCCCACAAATTGATCTAAATGGTTAGTTACCTTGTTGTTGTTGTTATTTTTATTATTATTATTATTATTATTATTATTATTATTATTATTATTTAAAGGTATTTGTAGGACAATTACTCAGATGATAAGTAGGTAAAATGCAGGTACCTAATCTAAAAAAAATAATCACAGTAATTAATAACATGAAAAGTATGAACATTTTAGCATGCATATATCACCCCACCAGATCCGTTATTAGCATAAACTGTACAGCAGCTCTCTCTCTCTCCCTCCCTCCCCCCCTCTCTCTCTCTCTCTCGACAGAGAGCTATCACTAATCTATATGTGAAGTAAACCTATCCAGTGACAATGCTTAACATCCATGCATAATTCTTAGGTTATGTTAACTGACATAGGTTCTTTTAAAAACAATTTGTTTGCTTTATTCTTCAATTGAGTTTAATTTTTCACGCATTTGTTTCTTCCAAGTAAATTTAAAAGTATGTTAGTGCTATTACCATAAATGACAGAAGTATACGTGCTTCAACCTCTCCTTTCTTAGATATTCATATTTTAGGCAAGCTCAATAATTGCTGCCCGCCTCTCATACCACATCTGTCTCCACCAAAATTTCCTGTGAGGTTTCCAATAATGGAACCACATTTGTGTCAGTAGTAACTGATAAAAACCATGAAAATAGCTGGGCAAACAACAAATAATGTCATGTTGGTATGCTAAATGATTACCTTCATCTAGAGCGCTCCATTATCAATCATACAAATTCACAATAGACTTTATTATTCCAGTAGAAGCCCTTAGATAGTGTTTTAATTAAGTAATTTACTTCCCCTTAATTAGTGCTATAACTCTATTAGAGGTACTGTAATTTATCAAGATGACACAGTAACAGTATAATATTTCTTGTTCCTTACATTATTCTATTAAACTTGCTATAACCATCACTATCAACACTAACTATATTGCAGCAGTCCTTGGCATATTAACACCTACTTTCTCCTTAAATTTATTATTTTATTCTCTATTTCAGTTTCTTCAGAACCAAAAACATGCAAAAGAAAATTACTGACAGCACGGCAAACAGCAATTAATGCTGAATTAGAGGTGCAGCTTAAAAAGCTTAGCAAACTTACTGATGGCGAGCTTGAATTGCATCAAGTAAACAAAAATGAGGCAGAAATGTGCCATCAGATTGCATTAGAAGAACTGAAGTAACTTCAACATAGCAGGAAAATGGCAAAAAAAGAACAAGAAATTAAAATTGCTACAGCTCAGCAAAGATTTGATTTTGAAAAAAGATTGAGCTGCAGACAAAATTTGCTATAGATAAGCACCAAGCTGTGATGGAATTATTGCTGAAAAAAATGATGATGATTGTGCCTTATGAATCATAATAATGATTGTTTCTTCACATTAAAAAGCTAATTTTTTATCATAGAAATGTATGTTATTTTTCTTTATTAATCCCTTATTCCATTTTTCAGCAATTGGAAATTGGAAATATGCAGATATTGATGTCCTTGCCAATTTTCCATGTCCTTTGAAAATAGAACACATTTTTCATGTAGCAAATATTATGTTAGGGCCCCCAACCCCATCTTCATCCTCATTGTTAAAATGTGTATCTGTACATGGCATACAAGGAAGTAATCATGTGTTTCAATATATTCAGATGAATGTGCTAACCTTAAGAATTACTGTTTACTGAAATACTGAACAATTTGTTTGAAATGTCTGCAATTTTGTATAGCATTTTCTTAGCAAAATTAGCTTACATAAAACATTAAATTTTGTTTGCATGAATGTGCTAATCTCCAGATTAGCAATAACGTGTTCTGAATTCAATTTTTTTAACAATAGCAATTAATAAATATAATACAGTAGCGCAGTTCTGCTGATAAATTATAGGCTTGCAAGGCCATATTTTGCAGCCCATGATAAATATAAAATAAAAGTTATCATTTAGAATAATTGCTCTCAAAAAAGCAGATATTTCAATCAGACTAGCATATTGAATAAGATGCCTGTTTTGCATAGGTTATTAAAAAAAAAAAAAAACAAACTCACTTACAAACCCAGGGTCTTTAGTCAGCACAGTGGAAATTGAGCTTCATCACTAACAGAACTATTCAATTTTGCATTATTGTTCATTTCTTCCACATTTTTAAATCTTTTAAGTTATTTAGCTTATATCAACTGACCTACTTACTTTATGATGATATATATTTAACAAAATCTTTTTCAAATCTGCACCTGAAGATTCCATTAAGAAGTAAAATAGAAAATATCTGTTAAATGGGGCCCTATTTAACTGTTGCATAATGTTATACACTGGGGTAAGGCCAAAAGGTTTGCAGCTAAAATATTAAATTTAGTTACCTCAGCATAAACATTGAGGGAACGTAGCTACAGAGGCAAACGAAAGATACCAAGAACTTGCTGCACAAAGCTAAAGCAGGCGTGGAATATTTATAAATAATTACATTTGAATTCACATTTTGCTCAGGTTTATTATAAATTAAGGTGGCTTACATTGTACACAAAAAGGTTTCAGACAAAAAATGGGGGAGATGCCCCACGCACACACATGGCAACACGCACTCTTACACACATGCTAACACACGACTCTCGCATGACACTCTGGCTACAACTGATGCCAAAGCCACCCAAGCCAAGCCACACACAAAGAGAGCTATTGTCTCAATTGCCTTCACCACCCAACTAGGAGATGGAATTGCCGTGCCGGGCAGAACTTAACACACAAACACAACAATTAGCTCAACAATATTATACACAGCAATAATGTGTCCGATGCAACAATACACACACATATGCTACATCTTTTAACAGTAGCAAATAATAAACATAATACAATAGCATAATTCAGCTGATAAACTATAGGCTAGCAGGGGCCATATTTTGCAGCCCATGATAAATATAAAATAAAAGTTATCATTTAGAATAATTGCTCTCAAAAAAACGGATATTTCAATCAGACTAGCATATTGAATAAGATGCCTGTTTTGCATAGGTTATTAAAAAAAAAAAAAAAAAACTCACTTACAAAACCCAGGGTCCTTAGTCAGCACAGTGGAAATTGAGCTTTATCACTCGCAGAAGTATTGAATTTTGCATTATTGTTCATTTCTTCCACATTTTTAAATCTTTTAAGTTATTTAGCTTATATCAGCTGACCTACTTACTTTATGATGATATATATTTAACAAAGTCTTTTTCAAATCTGCACCTGAAGATTCCATTAAGAAGGAAAATAGAAAATATCTGTTAAATGGGGCCCTATTTAACTGTTGCATATGGGTTCATATGTGTTTTTTGTTTTTCATCATTGCAACTTGTCACTCCTCTGAACTAAATATGCATTAACTGAGCTTATCAAAGATTCATAATGCAAACATAATCACAATAATATTAAGCACTTCAAAAACCCATTTTAAAGTGTTTAATATGTTTAAAAATTTTACTGTGCTTTCCTAAGAAGAAAGCAATAAAAGCAAATGTTAATACATGAAATAAATCTAAGTAATGTGTTGATACCATTCACAATGAAACTGTAAAACATAAAAACTTTGCTTGGGCTGTTAGAGATGCAAAAAAATAGTTTTATATACTGCACACTCAGTAAAATTAAGTTTCTCAGTACTGGTATTATAAAATCACAATTTTCTAGAAGCACCAAACTGCAAAAACATGGAGATTGCAGCGCATATTGTGGACTGCATTAACATTTCTTTATGCCATTCATCTCTTGAAAGTCATAAAATTTAGCTGTTATATTAACTGACCTCCCATTCTGTAAGGGACTTCTGTGAAATGAGAGATGATCGCACTCAACATTTTACATTTTTAAATGAGGTTGCTATTAGCCCAATTTGATGAATGAGAACTGTGTGCTTTATAACCTCACTAACAGATAAATACTATGAACTTCCAACACCTTTACATTAAGCATGGCAAGGTGGAAGAGCTAAATGGGATGTATAGCTCAAGAGATGGCATAACTTGCATTGCAGTTGTACACTGTTTTAAAATATGCAAGTGCAAGTCGAAAGTTTGAAATAAACAAACTTCTATGTTAATAACAGTGGAAAGCTGGTCCTGAAACTAAAAGCTTTTGAGTTTAAAAAATTATAAATTCTTAGCTTTAAACAATGTGATAAGAGTTTCTCTGTCCATAAAGGGATTTAATATGGAGGCACCTTATTCCTATACCCACATTTATCTTAAATTGCACTCTTCCCCAACTTCTATTTTAGGTGCATTTCTTTCTGCAATCCAGTGGCGGCGAAAGCGCGACTCGTGAGGCACTGTGACTTGCAGGCGCAACTCCTTTTCTAGCCATCTATTCATTTGTTTTCCATGTGTTGCCGAGTGGTGTAGTTCATGTTGCATATCTGATGACTCGAGAGAGAAAGGCATTTTCGCCACCCTTGCTGTAGTTCATTAAGGTGCATTGATGAAATTGTCAGTCTAGAACCTAGCTGTTCCACCCAAAATTATTGAACAAATTGCTAATTATAATTTATCAAAAATTACCTATATGTAACAATTAGAATGATGATTCCTATGCTACAAATGAAAGATGATTTTCTTTGTTTCTGATCGTAAAAAAAAAAATTTAGCTGGAATGTTTCAAGGAAGCCGTCACACTTTTCAAAACGTTCATTCAAAAACAACACAGTTTATGAGAAATGTGCAACTGAAGATTCTCCCAAAAGTGAATACTTTAAAAGAAAAATACAATGTGGTTTTACAATATGTGCACAATTTTTAGCATGCACAGATGAGTTTACATTGCTTATGTTTGGAAAAAGATTTTCTCAAATTAGAATCTATGTTCTCTGTCATAGTCAGAAATTAACATCTGACTATCCAGTGCTCTTAAATGTCCTGTTTTAATTAGTGTGACAACACTTAAAAACAGTACATGAAGTGAAATGTGTTTTAAGCAACATTTTTTATTTCAGTTTTCTGTTACTTTTTTAAAAATCTGTAAGCTAATAAAATTAAAATGTAGAAAACTAAAACTCGTCCATATTGTTTAAAACAATAAATGCAGCATGCTTTAAGCCAGTTAATTACTGACTGGATGCTTGGTGATGACATAGCATTGTAACCAGAGAACATGTTGACCTACATTGTCTGTAAATAAAATGGCATATAATATTATGTAGTTGAGATTGTTCAAGTGCACTGCTATTGCTAAATAAATGCATATACAACATAATACAAAACGTCACATTTATAACATTCCACTAATTAATTTGGAGCATTGCCAAAATGACGCTGAATAAATGTTTGTTTAATCACTCTACTTCTCTCCGTTTCTTTTACATTAAGTGCTTCTATGACTAGGTTATCCTAGTCATGCTCATTCCCTTCCACTGGAAAATCTTGGCTATCCCATGTCCTGCCAATATTGTGGAGAACGGTACAAGCAGCAATTATTCAAGTGCTTATTTCTAAGCTTCTGGCAGAGGCAAGAAAATCTACGTTTAAGTACACCAAATGTTCTTTCAACAGAAGTCCTGGTTGGAATTAGTGCACTGTTATAGCACTGCTCAGGAACTGTTTGTGGGTCCTGTACTGCTGTATACAGATATTTGGTTTGGTGGTAACCCCCATCACCAAGCAAAAATGAGTTCCTGAGGTCCCTATCCTCAACCCCACCTTAACCCCACTATTATCAAAAATTCTGGAATCGTGTGTTGATCCAGGCCATCATATTACTATATCAAAAATCTGAAGCTGAGGTCCTGTAACTGCTTAAACATTTAAGCACATCCAACATTTTCTGTTTTGGTACACTGCTGCATTTTGATCTCCAAGGTTTATAATGGGTATGTGTATACAGTCTATACAACCAAGGACATTTGGGAAGCGTCTCATACTAAAAAAATCAAATTTTCACTCGACGTCTTCCAGCTTCAGTTGAGGAAAATGTACAACATTACGTAAATGTCTTGTCAATCTTTCTGAAATCTCTTATGATTCTGCAAGCACTTGCCTGGCTGATTTTTGACAGATCCCCATATACAATCTGCAATTTAGAAATAAAGGGGAACTGGCAAACCCTTTGTTCGTTTCAGGTTCTTGCAAAGTTAAAGGCATTATATGATGCACTACCATATTTTTGAAAAATTGAAATCTTCTCAGAAACTGGGCATTGCTGTATTTGTGTAATGGATTCTCATAGTGGTGATCCTGAACCAGAAGAAGCTATTCACCAGTGCATTAGCCATAGTTGAAGCCTCTTCATTGCAAATTGCATAAACCTCTGGACACCTGGTGATGTAGTCCATAGCCAATAACAGGTAAGCGATTTCCTGCATCTGTCCTTGGGAAAGGGCCTACCACATCGATGGCTTCTTTGGAACAGTGCTCTGATGTTGTATTCTTGCATTGGGCCTCGAATGAGAGTCTGAGGCCCACAACTTTCAGTGCAGATATCGCATTGCTGGCACCACCTCTCCATGTCGCTTCAAAGATTCAACTAGTAAAATCTGAAAAGCAGCTTCTCCAAGGTCTTATTTACACTCAGGTGCCCTCCAGTAGCACTGGCATGGGTTTCCTTGAGGACTTTTTTCACCTTGCTCCTTGGGAGCACCTTGTTGTTCCACCTTGAATTTTCCATTTGCAGACTCCCTTACTCTCTTCAACAAACCATTCCTGAGCACCAATAAATCCCAATGGGCGCAAGGGCTCTTATAGATCGGGCCCCTAGGAGCAACGTCCATCCACACAGGTTGTTCACCAGATTCTTTATCCATCAGGATCAGTTCTATGACTCAAACCTCCAGCTGCTTCCGCTTCAAGATCTCATCGTCACAACTGACTGCAGGTTGCACCATGGCCGGGCATAAGACTGCAACACTATCCTTCACCTTGATCTTCACAAAGTGGTTGCAGTTTTCCTGGCATGTCTTTGGGAAAGGGAGTCTACATTAGAATGACATCTTCTGCCCAGTGCTCCAAAGTAAAATTGTACTCCTGCAGCTGTTGGACCCAGCCAGCCATCTGTCCTTTCAAATTGCAAAAGGCCAAAAGCTAAGCTAGGGGGGAATGGTCTGTTCAGAGGTGGAACCCCTGTCCATAAAGGTACTTGTGGAAGTACTTCAGGATTTCTTCAATAGCCAACGGCTCTCGTCTTGTCACACAGTAGTTTCGTTCTGCCTTGAGCATGGTTTTATTGAAGTAAGCCAGTAATCTCATCTCCCTTCTGCTCTTGCGACAGGATACCCCTAATGCTGACCTCACTGGCACCCATGTCCGCGATGACCTGCTTACTGGGGATGGCATATCCGAGTACCAGGGACATGCACATGGTGTACTTCAGAGTTTGGAAAATAGCCTCAGCTTGGTTGGACCATTGAAAGGCTCATTGTTTCTTAGTTGCATCAGCGGTTTGGCAATGTTTGCATACTCTGCCACAAATTTCCAGTAGTACACGCAGGGGCCCAGAAACTGTCGCACTTCTTATTTATTCCTTGGCCTGGGCCACTTCTTGATGGCCTCTAGCTTCTAGGAGTCCGCAGCTACACCATCAGGCCTTATGGTGAATCCCAGGTAGTGCTCTTCCTTCCTAAACAGCTGACACTTCTTGGAGTTCAGATTGAGGCTGGCATGGCAAAACCTTTCAAACACCTATCTCAGGTTGCTCAGCTGATCCTTGAATGTCTTGCCTATAACAATAACATTGAGGTAAAGGAGGCAAGTGTCCTAAGTGAGGCCCTTCATCACAGAATCCATAGGTCTCTGGAATGTAGCAGGGGCGTTGCAGAATCCGAAAGGCATTACCATGAACTGCCACATTCCATGTCCAGTAGAAAATGTCTTCTCTTTGTCAGGGTGAAATGCCACTTGCCAGAACCCTGACTTAGGTACAGGGTGTCGTCAATTTGTGGCAGCGGAAAGCAGTATTACTTAGTGATGTTCAGCTTCCAGTAGTCAATGCTGAAGCGCAATTCTCCATCCCTCCTTTTCACTAGCACTACCAGTATGGACCATGGACAATAGGATTCTTCTATTATACCTCTGGTCTTCAAGTCTGCTATACAGTTTTCTATTTCCTTAGGCTTCTCTAGTGGCACATGGCAAGATGGCCGTTTAATCAGCTGAACATTGCTGGAGGCAATGCGATTCATCACTCTATTTATAGGGCCATAATCTTCTGGTAGGCTGAAGATATCCTGGAATTGCACGTAATGTAATGTGTCACTGTTTGGTTTCTTTTATTATCCAAAAGTGGCCACTTACCCACTAGTTAATCTTGTAACTATATATTAAGGAAACATAAGGGTAATGCATCAAAGGGGTAAACAACGTGTACAAAGCACAAGTCAGTTTAAGGTTAACAATAAATTTATTTATTCAATAAAAACAATATAAAAGTTGCCAATATCAAGGTAAACATTTTGTAATAAAAAATTAAATGATTTAAGTAACCCTTAAAGATGTTACCACAACATGACATTTTCAAAGGTTCACCTTTAAATAAGTGTTGACTTAAAAAGTTAAATGGGATCTCTCCCCCTGGTACTAAATGCCAAGTTAAATCACTCGACTACAAAACTTGACTCTTTCATTATGTATTGCTTTTGCTCAGGTTATTTCTGGCAATCCAATTTATTTGAATAAAACTTCCAAAAACTCTTTTCAATTAATACAAAGTAAACTAACTAGAGCAAATGGGCCTATTGCACATCATTTACTTAAATTAACTTACCATAAGTAATGTTTGCTTCTATACAACAAAATATATGAACAGCACTTCCAGCTGTCACAACTGAATTCTAAGCTGAAAAGTTCCTTTCAGAATAAATTTGAAAAAGAACTTCCAATTTTACTGTTGTACTTATTCAGGAATAAACAATTGAAAAGATTTCACTGAAAGCGGACAAAGCTTTAACGTTCATTTACTTGAACCTTATGGTACTATTCTTTAGCAGAAATACCCTATCTCAATTTATTTCAGTGAACTCATACTTTGTGCACAAACGTTACTATAAGGTATTTAATAGGGGCTACTTTTATGACTTGAGCAATTTGCAATTTAATATCAAAGGTGATCTTGTCCTAAGTAACATTGAATAATTTCTTCGCAGAACAAATAACATGTTACAAATCTACTAAAACCGGCAGACAATCAAACTTGAAAAAATATCTACATCTGCCTGGTGTAAAGTACAAAATAGGCCGTATACTACACCATAACCCTTGTGGTTTACTCCTTACATGGTTCCAGGTTTCCCGATTATGATGGTAAATTGCCCGTTTGGGCTCTTGTCTCTGAGGTAGGCTCCTTCAACATTGTAATGTTGCCATGTAGCAAACTGCTCATCAATGTTATCTCCTGTAATGATCGTTGAGTACTGCTCTCTTGGCCAGCCAGGCTAGGTGGCTTTATACTCCCAGACAGGACAAAGGGAGTGCAGGGAGGGGTTGGCTGCCTGCCAGTTAACCTACGTCGGTCAACTGCCATGTTGGATGGTTAATCACTACTGTGTTAGATATGTTTATATCGGTGATTTCTATCACCACCATGATGGATGTGCTCTTTGTCCTGGGGAAGGATGACTACACCATATTGGATGTATACTTAGTAATGGACCCTCTAAGGACAGCTACAGACTCCCCCACGACATTAGAGAACAGATGCAATCTTTTTTCCTGGATGTCTCTGGTAGGGGTACATGCTTCAATGATGACAGGGCTGCTATGTAGTAAACCAACAGCCAATTCATGTGCCAAGGATTTGAAGCTGCAGTAACCTCGTTGCTTTCACTGTCTTACATCCAAAATTCCAATCATCTATCCAATTTTGATGACGTTCTCATTCTATCCTCTTGATCACGGAGCACACCTCAATACATACAAATTGAAGAATACTTTAGTCCATGAACATGACTTTATGGAGATGACCATTCAACTTCCTAAATTAATTTTTTAAAATAACCCTAAAAAATTTAAAATAGTACTCAATTCCTTAATTGGGAGACATGAGACTTTAAGGTTTTTCTAGTGTCTGCCTGCCTAAGAATAACAGACACGGGTTATAAAACGTTGAAGGATATAAGGTCCCACATATCTGGTTGCGAGTTTGGTCATCCTCCTGTCTTTTGCAGAACTTCGAGGATAATTTCTCATAAAAGCCCATCTCCTAAATGAAATTTAGGATCTTTTTGCCTTTTGTTATATCTCTGACTTTTTGTATGCTCTTCTCAAATTACATTTTACCCTTTTCCAAAGTTCTTTAATTTCTTCTATTCAAGCCTGATCTGGTAAAATATCCTTCAAATTCCAAATGTTAGACAAAGGGCAATTTGGAGGATATAATTCATTATTACAGAAAATGGAACCATCCCATGGGCATGTCTGGCTGTATTAAATGCAAATTACAACCAATGCAAATTGTGGTCACATCTGGAATGGTCTTAAGAGTGATAGACTATTAAGGCTGATTTTACATTTCTATTTACTTGTTCACTTTGTGACAGGTTCAGGTAATAGGAGATTGTAAAAATGTGTTTTGACACCTACATTAAAAAGGAAATTCTTCAAAGCATAAGATTTAAAATAAAATGCATTATTGGAGACTATATATATCAGGACCCCAAAAGCAGCAATTATGTATTTCAATACCCAGTAGTATTAGCATTGGCTTCTCTTGTGTGAATTAACCACACAAATTTTAAAAAATAATCAACCACAACTAATATATTCTTATTTCCATTTGGGTTTCTTGGAAATGGCCCTATATAATTGACAAACCATTTTCCCCTTGGTTTACTTGCAATAAGGAGATAATTTTCTTAAATGAATATTCTGGCACAGGCTTGCTCATTTTACAAACTTGATGATTTTTCACCAACTTCTACTATCTCCATCCATTCCTTTTCATGTGAAATGTTACCTTGATTTGTTTCGGGTTTTAAATGCCCCAATATAGCCCCAAAGGGTTCTTCATGATAATATTGAAGTAATAAGTCTATTAATATCCCTGGCACTACAATTTTGGCTTTAGCATACTTGTCGTTACAGCACTTGATTTCTCAAGAAATATGGGCGTTGTTCTTTTCCTTGGTGTAAAACCTCTGAAACTTGAAACAACTTGAGATCTTCCCTTTGATATCCTCAAATGTCAGCAAATGCTAATGGGCATTGATTCAAAACTGGCACTACAAGTAACAAAACAATTCTTTCTGTTCCTTAGTCTCTTGAATTTTTTCCCCATACATGTGAGATAATGCATCAGCTACAAAATTTATTTTTCTGTGAACATGGCAAACTTTGAATTTAAACATAAAAATGTGCATGGCCCAATTGCCTTGGAGTTCACAATACCCATGACAGGGCCGGTTGTCTGTTTCCAGTTCAAATTCAATATGTTCCATATAGAACTAACTTTTCTGTTCCATATAAAACAGCCAAGTCTTCTAATTAATAGGTGGAATATCGTTGTTCTAGGGGCATCAACAGTCTAGAAGCATAGCTGACTGCCTACGGCCCTCTGGATGTTGTTGCAACAATGTAGCTGAAACTGCAGTTCCACAGGCATCAGTTTTGAGGATAAAAGACAAGAAGTAATCAGGCACTGCCAACAATGGGGGCAAAATTAATGCCTGTTTTAGCTCTTAAAATGCTTGTTCATGTCCCCATTTAAATTTAATGTCCTTCTTGTGCAACACAACTCGTTTTGCATAACCAGAAATAAATTTTGAGAAATAATTGCCCATTCCAATACAGCATGCAATTTGTTTCACAATTTTTGGCACTGGGTAATTGCATATTTTCTAGATACACTAGGGATTTACCTGTATTTCTCTGGCTAAAATTATATTTACCAAAAATTTCAATTCAGGAGAGGCAAATTTTACCTTGTTGGGATTTACCATTAATCCGGCACAACAAAACCTTTTAAGTACCTCTAACATGTTGCACATGATATTCAAATGATTCGGAAAAAATACACATCATCTAAATGATATAAATATTTAAATTTTATAACACTTAATATGCAGTCCATCAGGTACCTCAAACCTTGTCCCCAAAAACAATTCCAAATGGTACACATGTGAATTGGTAAAGATTGAAATCCATAGTAAATGAGGTTAATTTTTTACACCTTTAACTTTAGCGATTTGATAATAAGCATTGTTTACGTCAAAACCAGTCAAGTATTTTGCTTTTGCAAACCAATGATACTTCAAGTATACATGAGGCAAAATGATTGATTCTATGCTTATCTTCTTATTTAAGGTAGAATAATCTACCACCATATGAACATTGCCATTTGGTTTTTGAACTAAGAATACAGGACTTGAATGATTAGAAGTAGAGGGCTCAATTATACCTGCCTCTAACATTTCATTAATCTTGTTTTAAAAACTGAATGCGCTGGGGAGCTAATTATAAGGTGATAGCCATGCAGGTCCTTTATCTTTTAGACAACTATCACATTCCAGTACTTTAGTTCATCCTAACTAGGGCATAAGTATGTCTGAAAATTTGTTAATAATTTTCCATAGGAATTCTTCCTGATTTGTATCAAGATTTTCTGCATTAACCTCAATAGTTGCTTCACCATCTTGTTTCATTACCTGTGTACCAATTTCAAGAAAATGATCTATTAAAGATTTGCTTAATACCTGCAACTAAATGTAAATCCTTGGGTTAAACTTGAACCAAATCTTTCATTCTGGGACATCGCTAATCATGTTTGATTTAGATATAAAGTCAGCCCCTAATATAACTTGTGTAGGAAGTCTTGGGGCGATGTAAAATTCTACACTTCAACGAAAAGGACCAATTCTATGTGCCAGCTTAATCTTGCCCAATACAACTAATGGTTCATTTGAAACACCAATTCATCTTATCCCATTTTGAAGCAGTTCATATTTCAAGTGTTTTACTAAACGTTCATGAGTAAAGGAAATACTACTGCTAGAATCAATCAATGCAATTCCTGGCATCTGTTCTACTTCTATCTGTACCCAGGGTAATGCTAATACCAAATATTTCCCTTTGGTGCTATCTCTCTTTTATTTCTTTCACAAACGTATTTTCAGATGATTTTAAATCTGCCGTTTGCTTAACAATCCTCTGAATGTGACCTCTCTTGCTACAATATCAACACACTGGTAACTTGGCCACATTCCTTTGCAAACAATTCTCTTCCTGTACCACCGGCACCTCTTCTACTTCTAGTGGCATATGCCGCAATTGCAACCCTAATTTTTCCAATTGATCAAATGTACTTAGCTTATTCTCTGGCAAATATAAGGATTGTACCTTTGCATGTATGAAACGCATTATGATATCACCAACTACACTGTTGTGCAAAACCTAAGGACGAGATGAGTAAAGTAACATAACAAATGCACTACTTGGTGGAAATAGATGAAGGTGTGGGAGCGTGTTGCCAGAAGTCTCTCACACGTATACAGAAAGCTGAACGTCACATGGCGTGAGTGTAGCGAGCCCATAGTGCCAAATGGGTCTGGTCCCGCAACACGGGGCAGTTGACGAACCAGGACAAGACGTTGTGTGGCAATTAGCAAGCTGTTACGGTGCACTGTAGTGGTGTTCTTCATTGCAACATAGCCCGTAGACAACATTTGGATGACTTTGCACGGGGAAGAATCATCGGGAAACTGGAAGAAGAGCGAAGTGTGACGAGTGTTGCTCAGGAATTTGGAATTGCTCACAGCATTGTTTCACGTGCATGGGGAACCTTCCAAACCACAGGCACTGTTGTCCCAAGGAGAGATGGTGGTCGACCACGCTCAACCACAGCAGCAGATGACAGCTACATTGTGCAACAGGCAAGAAGGGATCCACGCCAAACAGCGGGTGCAATTGCAAGCACATTTAACAGGACAGCTAGGCACGCAATCTCACGATAGACAGTGGCACGGTGACTACACAGAGGTGGTCTCTTTGCCCGACGGCCAGTACATTGTGTTCCATTGACATCTGCGCATCAGCAACACCGTTTGCGATGGTCCCAACAGCATCAAAATTGGATTGAGGAATGGGGTCGCGTGCTCTTCTTGGATGAGAGCAGATTCAGTCTAAGTAATGATTCTCGATGTACCCTCATCTGGCGAGAGGTGGGAACATGTAATGAACCCAGGAACATCCTTGAACATGATCATTTTGGTGGTGCGGGTGTTATGGTTTGGGGAGGCATAATGTTGCATGGGCGCACCGACCTCCAAATCTTTGAAGACGGTACGCTCACTGGTCAATGTTATTATGATATTGTACTCCTTCCCCATGTGCGTCTTTTCAGGGATGCAGTCGGCCCTGACTACATTTTAATGGATGACAATGGGCAATGCATCGAACAGCGAGGTGGAGGATCTCTTGGAACGAGAGGATATTCGGCGAATGGCCTGGCCTGGCCTGCCCGTTCCCCCGATTTAAATCCCATCGAACACGTGTGGGATGCTTTGGGGAGACGCATTGCAGCACTTCCACATGCACCAATAGACCATCCAACAGTTGTCAACAGCGCTGGCGGAGGAATGGAGCGCCCTACCACAAGCACTGCTTACCAATCTTGTGGCTAGCATGGGAGCACGATGCAGAGCATGCATTGCTGTCCGTGGTGATCATAGACCCTTTTAAGCACCATGTATCTGTTTCTGTAAATCTAGAGAGCCATCATATGTCGTATTGACTTTAGTGTAGCTTATGGTCTATGAATAAAAGTGGCATTTCTGTTCGTCTCATTGCATATTTCGTTTAGTTGTCTACTGTAGCATACCGTAGCAGTTCCCTCTATGTATGATTCAAGTTTCATCGAGCTATGTTACTTGGCAGTGTCACAGCATGCGAAGATTACTTTCGTCCTTAGATTTTGCACACCAGTGTACGTCAGATTCTGAATAAGTTACTTGCAATGCTTTCGCCACATTTTTAATGTCCTGAACAAATTCCATAAAGCTTTCATCCTTTCTGCACTTCAGAAAATATTTCCCAGTTAATAACTCATTAGATCTCACTAGCAATTTTTGCCAAAAAATCAATTTTATTTCTCAACATAGTCTCCTTTCAATTCAATACACGTCCAACGTTTCTCCAATTTTTTTAACCCTTCCAAAAAATATGATTTTTCTAAGTCTGCAAATTTTAATGTTGTTTCTGCCATGATGTGTTCACTGGACGTAAATTTCTTCCCAGCGAGCCAATTTTTCAGGTTTGCGAAGAGGAATAAGTTGCTCAGAGCCAAATCTGGAGAGTTTGGTGGGTGAGGTAGCAGTTCATAGCGCAATTCCACAAATTTTATGGCTGACTTGTGTGCGGGAGCATTATCCTGGTGAAAGAGAACCTTCTTCTTCACTAAATGGGTCGTTTCTTTAACAATTCTTGTGAAACTGATCCAGCATTGTGGCATAATATGAACCTGTGACAGTTTTACCCTTTTCCAGATAGTGGATGTCTATCACCCCTTGTGAATCACAAAAGACCGCTGCCATGATTTTTCCTGCCGACGGAATGGTTTTTGCTTTCTTTGCAGCAGGTTTGCCATAGGAAATCCACTGCTTTGATTGTTGTTTGGTTTCAGGTTGATAGTAATGGGTTCAAGTTTCATCAACCATGATATAATGCCGCAAAAACTCATTTGGATTGCGCTGCAACATGTTCAAATATCCCTGTGAAATGGTCACACGATTCTGCTTGTTCTCAACTGTGAGCAGTCGCGGCACCCATCTTGCTGACAGCTTTTTCATACCAAACATTCGTGCAGAATGTTATACACCCGTTCACTCAAGTTGTTCATGATCTTGGCTATCCCACGGATTTTCACTTGGCGGTCTTCCAACACAATATCGTGAACTTTGTTCACCATTTCTTCTGTTGTGACCTCAACCGACCATTCTGTGCACACGGCATCTCGTGCGAATGGCCACATCCAAATTCTGTGAACCATGCCATTGATGGAGCAGAGTCCCCATAATACTTGTTCAGCTTTTCTTCTGTTTCCCTCACCGTCTTACCATGCAAAAAGTAATGCTTTATCAGAACACGAAATTTACTTTTCTCCATTTTTTATGAAGCAACACACATCTGCTTACTTTAGACGCTCTCAACAATGTTTTTAGAAACAAATGACGACAAATTTCTACGATTATACCTAATAGGTGTAAAACTTGGGTGCAAACAAGAAACCTGTGATTAGAACGCTATCTCTTGTCAGAATCATGGACTTCTCAATCTCCCTCGTATACAATTAAATTAGTTCTGCCATACATAATCTGATAAATTTATTTCCTTTGATGCCACCTAGCATAACTTATGGCACTTCACCGGTAAGGTATGGATGGAGCATTCGTAAAAGCAATTTATCAGTCACTTCATAGGCAACTGCTTGCTTTTGAATTTTTACCAATTTAATTAAAAATTCCAACATATCAGGAGTATTTAATTTTACTCCCTTAAATTCATCAATGTAAGCTTGCCACAGACTTGGAATGCTTACTTCAGCAAAGGCCATATCAAATAATTTAGGCTTAATACTATTTGATACTATATTGAATATACCTCTTTTATCCATCACTAAACACCTTAATACTTGGCAAACTTTCAACTGAAGTACTTTCTTCTAATTTTATAACTTATAAAATTTTCAGTTTATTTAAAAGCAAACTAAATTGTTTTAGCAGTTCAAAAATTTTAAGTGGGAACTCAAAAGGTTCAGATTTCACTAAATAAGATGTTTTATGCATCCAATATTTAATACAAGTTTTTAACCTTTGTAACTGAGAGTATGAAAGACCCATTTGACTAAATTCCTGTGAAGTTGCATCTAATTTATTACAGACAGATACACAGGTTTCAACTTCATCCTACATATTTCCCACCAAACTTGACCAGGGCAATGGCTCCTTTGATGCTTTAAGTGCAATTCTAAGTTGTTTCTGAAGTTCCATACTGGTAACTTCTTTCTGGAATTTCAAGCCTCTAACATGCTCCCATTCCACCTCAAGTCGATTCAGGAATCTGGCTGGAAAGGAAGTTCCACAGAAATATCATGGCCATCACGGTTTTTGTATAAACAGCTTGAATTCCTTGGTTTTCTATTTTATTTTAGAAACCTCATAGACAAAGAAATATCAGTGGCCAGTTTTGTACAAACAGCCTGAATCCCTTGATTTTCTTTTTTGTTTTGGAAACCTCATAGACAATGCAAGGTAACCTTCGAAACTTTTATTCAATTCAGGAAACCTGGAAAACTATGACTTTCCATACCATTGCCACAGAATTTAACTTCTTTAAATATAACAATCCTTGAGCATAAACAAATATATACCCTGCCAACCCTAACTTATACATTCAACAAGTATAATTATTGCTTTGTATACACACAATCAACTTAGAAACTTGTCTCCACTACACAGGGAACTCTAAATGACAGAAATTCAACATAATTGGTTCAAAAACATGTGCATATAATGTTTATGCAAACCACGTCAATTAACGTAAACTCACATAAACTAATGTAAACCATGCTCTGATACCATTCTTGTTATGTGTCACTGTTTGGTTTCTTTTAGTTCTTTTTTCATCCAAAAGTTGCCCCTCACCACTAGTAACCTTGTAACTATATATTAAGGTAACAGATCAAAGGGATAAGCAACGTATACAAAGCACAAGTCAGTTTAAGGTTAACAATAACGATTTTTCATTCAACAAATGTTGCTGAATATCAAGGTAAACATTTTGTAATAAAAAAATTAAATGATTTAAGTAACTCTTGAAGATGTTACCACAACATTACAATTTCAAAGATACAGCTTTAAATAAGTGTTGACTTAAAACATTAAATGGGATCTTTTCCCCTGGTACTAAATGCCAAAATAAATCACTCAGCTACACAATTTGGGTCTTTTGTTATGTATTGCTTTGCTCTGTCATTTCTAGCAATCAAATTTATTTTAATAAAACTTCCAAAACCACTTTTCATTCAATACAAAGTAAACTAACTGCTAACTAGAGTAAATGGGCCTCTCGCCCAATTCTAAGCTGAGAAGTTCCCTTTTAGAATAAATTTGAAAAAAACTTCCAATTTTACTGTTGTGCTTATTCAACAACAAACAATTTAAATGATTCTATTGAAAGCGGTCAAAGTGTTTAACTTTTATTTATATGAACTTTATGGTACTATTCTTTAGCAGAAATACCCATATCTTAATTTATTTCAGTGAATTCATACTTTGTAAGCAAACATTACTATAAGGCATTTAATGGGGGGGTCAGTCTTTTTATGACTTGAGTTGTGCAATTTAAAATTTAAGTTCAATGGTGATCTTGTCCTAAGTCATGTTGAATAATCTCTTCACAGAACAAATACCATTTTACAAATCTACTAAAACTGGCAGATAAACTCAGAAAAATTTCTGCATCTGCCTGATGTAAAGCACAAAATAAGCCATATACTACATTGTAACCCTTGCTGGATTTAGTCCTTAAATACGATGGTTCCAGGTTTCCCGATTCTGAAGGAAAATTGCCTGTTTGGTCTCTCATCAGCTCTGAGGTAGACTCCTTCAACATTGTAGTGTTGCCATGTAGTGAACTGCTCATTGATGTTTCCTCCTGTGATGATCATTGAGTACTGCTCTATCAGCCAGCCAGGCTAGATGGCTTTATACTCTCGGCTGGGATGAAGGAAGTGTAGGGAGGGGTTGTATGCCTGCCAGTTGACTTATTTCAGTCAACTGCCATGTTGGATGGTTAACCATTGCCATGTTTGTGTTTACACCGGTCATTTCTATCACCACCATGCTGGATGTGTTCCTTGTCCCGGGGAAGGGTGACTCCACCAAATTGGAAGCATACTTAATATCGGATCCTCTAAGGACCGCTACAGTAATTTAAGGATCCGCTTCATCTCGCCTCGCAAGGGTTTCTTAGCCACATCCTGGAAACTATTATTTAGACAATTATCCACTTTCTTTGTGATTGATCGGCCCTTGGTGTCTCTAGTCACACGTATTATAGAAACGACCAGCTCACAATTCCCTAACACAGTCTCGCTAAGCAGCTCTTGGTTCCGGTTGATAATATTAAGTACCCTCACCAGGAAGTTCTACTGAGCAGGAAGCAGTGCTCTCGCAACATAAGTCCCATCTCAGCGGGTTGCTCATCCATCCAGAACTATGTTCCTTGCTAGGAGTTTCTCTGCCAGTGCCGACACCACCCTTTCATTCTACGCTGGAACCACCTCTCGCTCTGGAAGTAAGAGCCTCACTGACTGCAACATCTCCGGATGGATCAGCAGGATCTCATTGCGGACCAGGTGCAATATAATGTGACCAATATCCACCGTAGTATCAAAGAACTGAAGGGTGCCCAGGCTTGGTATAACCTTCTCGGTGATTGAGGCAAAGAAATCCCACATACGTAGCCTGCTCCTGCCAAGGGTCAACTCCAAATAACCTGTCACAAGCAGGGTTTCAGCCAAGGTGGTTCGCAGCTTGTAGTGTCTGACCGGGCCTTTTTTCTTTTTGTAGTCCCCCCATCACATTGGGCCTGACTATAGTGATGCCTCCGTGTCCACCAGCACCATACAGGGATAGTCCTGAATCCAACCATGCGCTACCAGAGTATCCTCACCGTTCCCAGCCACTCTGTACAATGTGAAGCGAGGGAAAGATGCTAATTGCGCCATCATGCTCCTCTTCACGTGCACCTCTTTCTGATCCTTGGCTGGGGTGCACCCGCAGTCTGCTCTTAGGCATCAGGACTCTCCGCAACTTCAACGCCTAAGTCTGCTCCCAATCCTATGACTGTTAGGCTGTTGTGGTTGGCGCCGGTAATCGTCATTTTTGGCTGTCACAGTTCTGGCCAGTGCCGAAGTGGCTTCTCCAGCCGTCATCTGCTGCTTGAATGCAGGGTAGCCACTAGGATGAGATACAGTGTTCCATCAGGAGAAGCTGTCGTTTCACATCCCGGTCTCTTATAACGCTGATGAATGCATGGGCTGCCTCTTTGGAATTATGTGGTAAACACACCAGAGCCTGGTGTACCAGCTGCTCCAACTTCATGGCAAATTTTTGTAAGCTCTCGCCCGGTTGTTGCACTCTTGTCTCTTGTCTTCAGCTGGGCACAATAAGTGGTGGTCAGGTGATGTTCTCCATAGTGGCCCTCCAACAGTCTAATAAAATCGCCGGCCAAGCCTATGGCGGGGAACGTGCAAATTGTTTTCATTGCTTGTCCCTGCATGGCAGCCAATAACTGTGTCGTCCTCTAGCCAGTGTCCATCCATTGTGGGTAGCAATGGCCTTAAACTCTCACTTAAATGCCGCCCAGGAGGAAAGGTTATCAAATTTCGGTGGCTTCACTGTTTTTGCATTAGGCGATCTCGTAATCGTGGGGCCCTCTACAACTTGGTGCTAGGTCGCGACACAGCTCTTGCTCTGTGGCATCCATCATTTTCTTGTTTTCCTTCATCCGTTGGTCTAATTGTTTTACTTGCTGATCTACACATTCTTTCACTGTGGCCTCTAATACAGTCTTATTTTCTTTTGTCAGCTAAGCTTAAGTTTTTCTTGCTGACACAGACGCTCTTCCACCGCATTAAGTTTTCCTTCCATGTTGGATTTAATTTCTTCTAGTCTCTTTGCGATGTCGTCTTATAAGTCTTTTGCTGTTGTATTTATCTCAGACTTGACAGCATCAATGTCAAAACCGAGTTGGGATTTAATTTACTCTATTTCAGTCTTCATTTCCGTTTTCACACTCTTCATTTCACTTATCTCCTCCATTTCAGATTTCATTTCCATCTCCATTTTCACCATTTCATTCCCAATGTCATGACCAAGCTAGGATTTCATTTTCTCCATTTTGTTCATTTCTTCTTTAATACTCATTTCCGTTTTCAACTCCACCACTCCAGATTTCATTTCCATCTCCAATTTCTATCCATTCCAAAATGTACACTCTTCATTTCACTTTCCATTTTCTCCATTTCGGATTTAATTTCCATCTCTATTTTCATGTCAAATTTCATGGTCTTTATTTCACTTATTCTGGCGTTTAAATCCCACTCCTGACACCAGTGTCAATTTGTCCAGTTTTCACTGTCACTTCATTAAGTTCTCACTCACTTCTCTAATGTGATTTACTTCAATTTTTCCTGTCACCACACCTTTCTTAGAGACAAAGCGGCATAATGAAATATGCGTGAGGCAGCTTCTTCTTCCACTTTACTTGTTGGGGAGTTGAAGACACAATCTCTCTAATCTCTCACAGTAGCAGCACTCACTATACATCACAACTATTGCCACAACCTCACTCGGAGAATGCACTGAATTATCAGCACTTTATGTTGCAGCAGAAATGCATTCACTAATTCATTCGTGAGTACGCTCGCTCATATAGCCGCTGGAGTTTTCGAGAGAGTTCTAGAATTTTCAGGATATAGGGAGAAAGAAGGTTCCTCGATAGGCGGTCTAACAGCACCTTCTATATGATAAATGAGACCCATAGCTGGTCACACTATAAAAAGAATTGCTCATTTCTTAGCATAAAGTGAGCTTCAGAACTTGAAAGGTGACAATGCTAGTACCAATTCCAGTGCCAAAGCATGAGGTTCTTGAAACAAAGAGGAATGTGGTGTTCAGTTAAGAGCTGATGAAAAATTGCAATATGAACTGCTGTGTAATAGGCACCTACAAGTCTGCATCATACTTTCTGGGAGGCAGTTAAAGCAAACATTTCAGCTTCAGGAAGGAGAAAATGTTCAACAGATAACACTTGAGTGCTACAAACAATCAATGAGCAGAGCATTGCTTAAAGAAAAATTAAGAGGTATATCTGGCATTTATCATCTGGAAATGATATTTGACAGATTTTGAAATAAAAAAAAAAAAAGTGGTGTGGGCTAGAAAGAGAGATGGATTCAAGAGTAAACTCTATACAAAGCAAATATTCAGTTTAGGACAGAACAAAATATGTAAGTTGGAAGTATAGCAAGGAGATGCATTCAACATCTGCTCCATATCTACTTCAAGAACCTGAGGAAGAACATTTCCAGAACAAAGCAGGAGTGTTAGCAGAAAGAACAATAAGATGCAAAAATTTTCTGATAATAGGGTAATGCAAATACAAGAGGTACAGTTAAGGAACATAATGGAAATAACAATGGTGAAGCGTGTGGGAAGAAGAAACAATGCAAAGAAGACAAAGATCAGTGATGGTGGCGATAGTTATGTTAGCCCGTAGTAGGAGTCATGAATTAAGTGAAATTAGCAGTGGAAAAGAAGAGACAAGATACTGTTGAACTAAAGATTAGTGACAAGAGTAGCTGTGGAAATGAACGTAAAAGTGCAGGAAGTTCAAAAGCGGCTATAATAAATAATCAAGCTGAACATGTGATCGTAGTGTTACCCGAAGCCCAAGGAATGCGTGAGACTGAGGTGATAGCATCGCTGCAAAAGATTGTTGAAATATTCAACAAGGATCTTAAATGTGCACATGGTGAAATAAGAGTGCTCAAAAATGAAAAAGAGTTGTTGATACATGAAAATGAAGATCAAAAAATGCTTGAACGAGACAGATAGTTATATTACAGTCATGAAAAGAAGAGCAAGCAAGGAAAATGTACGGGAAAGTGAAGGATGTGCAAATATGCTCACTTACAACAGATTTGAAGCTCTAAATGTGACAAATAAATCCCGAAATGATGGTCTAACAGATAACACCGAAGTGAGAAAAAACTTACAACCACAGGACCGAGTGAAGAAACAAAAATTTATGGTTTTTGGCGATTCAATCATAAGATATGCGGGAAACAAATGCCAGAAGAATTGTCACGATGTTTATTGTTATCCGGGAATTTGTGTTGACAAACTTAAGCATCAGTTGAAATTTGTGAAATTGAATGAAGTGAAGCCTGATATAGTTGCTTTGCATGTTGGAACTAACAACATAAGAGGAAGGGTATCACCGGATTATATCATGGGGGAGACAATGGATTTGGTAGACCAGATAAAAGAGTTCAGTCCACAAACAGAAATAATAATTAGTGGTGTACTGCACAGGCGTGATGTGAATTGGAGATATGTGCAGGAAGTGAATAATGGACTGGATTGGTTATGTCAGAGACAAGGTTGCCTCATAGTAATTGTTGGCTGGATGATACGGACCTTGGCAGGGATGTTCTCCATCTGAACAGAAGAGGATCTGGTAAACTTAGCAGGCTACTTTGTGATGCAATTAGTAGGTGCAAGAAAGGATGGAATAACCGGGAGGAAAGGATCCATGAAGAAATTCATATGGCACACCAGGAGGAATATTTTAATCCACAAGAAGCAGCAGCAGGTGAAGGAACAGGTTCACGAAGAAGAAACCTGCAGGGAAGATGAACGTGAGAGGACCCAAAATAATTATTTGCATACTGGTGAAGGTAATCTTTTAGGTTAGTCAATAAACCTGAATTAGCAGTATTACACCTTTATATACAGTATTTAAATAACAAACTGGATGGAACAGAAGCATTTTTAATAGAACATGGAGTTCATGTAGTTCTACTTACAGAACATGCCCTAAACCAGGATAGCCTAAAGTTTAAAATTTTCAAATCCTATACTTTGCAAGCTAGTTTTTGTAGAGATAAGTATAAAGGAGGTGGAGTAGCTATTTTTGCAGGGGACAACAACCTAAATCAGTAAATAATATCACCAATCTCAGCAAATGCTAGAGAAAAAGTTTTTGAAGTCGCTGGGATAAAAATTACTGGTTTGGTGAACTGGATTCTACAGATCCCCAAGTGAACTGGCCACTAGCTTTGTTGATAGCCTAAGCGAACTCCTGGAACTCCATGATCATTATTGCACGTTATTGCTTGCTGGGGACTTTAACATTAACCTAAACTGTAATATTAATTATTTAAAATTATTTGACATTTTCAATGTTCATAATTTAGTTAATTACATTCATAATTACACACAAGTAGCATTAGAAACAGCTTCAGTGATTGATCATATTGCTATTAATATGTCTGAAGACATAAGATCTGCTCAAGTTGTGAACAGTTATCTGTCTGATCATTTTGCCCAAGTTGTAAGAGTTAAAAGTGAGGATAATAAACATAATGCCTTTAAGACTAAGACAATCCAACAAATAGGTAATACAAATGTTGAAACCTTAAATTATAGCCTTAATAATGAAAACTGAGAACCTGTTTATTGGGAAAACGATATTAATAAAAAATGGTATTTTATCAGATTTTCAACAAAAATTACTATAATGTATGCTCAATACTTTAAAAAGTGATAAAATGCAACAAGACACTTAAAGTAGCCTTTAACTCTGAAACTATTATATTAAGAAATAAAATGAAGGACATATACATATTACAAAGTCGACTAAGCTTGAGCATTATAACAAGGAATATAAGAAATATTGTGATATGTATCGCCAACATCTTCAGAGCGTACAGTCAGATTATTACACTAGCAAGATTTGTAATTCGTCAGATATATCTAAAACAACTTGGAATATAATTAATGAACATAGAAATCAAGATAAAAAACACAAAAATATTAATTTGAGTATAAATGGTAAAGTTGTTTCTAATCCTGTTGAGGTTAGTAACTATATGAATGAATTTTTTTACAAGCTGTGCTAATGAATTAACTAAAAACAGGAGCGAACCTCCAAGCTCAATATGGTAGCTAATGATAAATCACTTTTTATGTACCCCACCTCAGAAGAGGAAGTTATAAAAATCCTGAATGCAATGGCTGGTAAACTTTCCAGTGGATGGGATGGCATATCCTCTAAAATATTAAAACAGTGCAAAACAGTACTGGCAAAGCCACTTGCTAATTTATTAAATGCCAGCATTGAAGCAGGTGTTTTTCCTGATATCCTTACAATAGGTGTCATTAAGCCCATTTATAAAAAGGGCAATAAAAATGATGTCAACAACTATAGACCTATAACTTTAACTTCTAGTATAGGTAAACTATTTGAGAAAACTATATTACTAAGATTGGAAAACTTTCTACAGAAAAATAACATTATTACTCCAACTCAACATGGATTCCGCAAACCTTCTCTACCTCAACAGCTATAATTACATTAATCCATGACATAATGGTAAAAATAAATCAGAATACAAAAGTAGCCAGTCTAATGGTGGACTTATCTAAAGCTTTTGACTGATATTTTATTTAATAAACTTGAATTATATGGCATTAGGGGCCTACCTCACAAATTAATTGCATCTTATATAATGGGAAGATTACAATGCTCAGAAATAAACTATATTAGTGGTTGCAGCCTATATAAGAGTAAAATCAACTTTCATACAGGTAAAACATGGAGTGCCACATGGTTCTCTTTTGGGCCCTTTACTGTTTATTATTTATATAAAGGATATCCCTAAAGGTAATAATTTCACTACAATCAAGTTATGCTGATGATACCACAGCACTCTGTTGGAATGAAAACTTAAATTCTTTGGCTAATACCATCAAATCTAGTACCCATTGAAAATTATGTATTATGGGCTTATTTTTCCACAACTCAACTACTGCTTGGAAGCTTGGGGTGGAGCTGCACAGGTACCTATGAATAGAATATTTATATTACAGAAAAAAAGTTTAAGAATTATGTTCAATATTAAAAGATTACAAACATTCTAACTCTTTTTTCATTATATGCTTATTAAACAATTAACTGTAAACTGCTCTAAAGACATACTAACAAATTGTGATGTACATCAGCATAACACCAGCCATAGTATGGATTTTCATAGAGTAGCAGTGAATAAAAAGAAAGTCAACACTGATCCTTATATTGTAGATAGTATATTTTATAATAAGCTTCCTTTAGAAATTAAGTTCTGTAAAAAGAATTGTTTCAAAAGAAATCTAAAGAAGTATCTCATTCTCAAATGTTTGTATAACATTGATGAACTGTAAATCTATCTACTCCTTAAATCATTGTAAATATTGTAATGTTAATCATTCTAAATACTGCAATTAGCTCATGACAATGTCAGATGTTCTTCATGAATCTATTGACAGCAATAAACTTACATACTTATTAAAAGAAACAAAAGGAATATGCACTTGCGAATTCATAATGATATAAAGGAGCAAGGAGACGGTTTAGCTACTTGTAATTTACAAGTACAAGCATTAGGTGTTGTCAAAAAGTCAAGAGGTTAGCAATGGCAAAGAAAGTATGTAACAGAAAAAGATGCATTTTTTGTGGACCCTTTCAGAGAGAATTAAGGAAAAATGAAGTCCTGAAACATTGATATTGTGACTAAGTTAGGAAGAGTGACTGTAGGCATATGAAATTTGGATATGAAGAAGAAGAATGTGAAACAGACACAAAATAAGTAATGTCACTATTTTCTAAAAGGTGAATAAAAGAAGAAGAAATTGAAACTGAGCAAGAAATAGAGAAGGAAAAAAAAAAAAAGCTGGAATACCTATTGATGAGAAGAAACTAACTGCTAAGAGATACACTGGATATGGTGAACTGGATAATATTTGGCAAACAAAGATATCAAATTATATGAATACATATTAAGATCATAATATGTAGAAATGAAGTTGAAAGGATGGGAGTATGGTGGAATCTGGGTTTACCCTGAAGGATTGTCCCTGAGCAGAAAACTATGATTGAAGACAGTTATTTTAAATTTGCGTAGGAGATACAACTCAGTTGAAATAGTGGTTACCCTTGGAAAGAAGGTATTATTTGGCACAAGCAAGCTACTTTGAGAGCATGCAATTTTTCACTAGGGCTAAAATATATACAAAGTGGAGGGGGTATAAATGTCTAAAACTTAAGGAGTGATTCTACATGGTATACTGAATGAAACATTGTATTAATATTTTTCTTTTGGCATTAGGTTCACTGTCCATTTAATTTACAATGGCATTTCATCATGTTTTTATGCTGTGATGCATTTTAATATCAAAGTGCAATTAAGGCTAGGGATAGTTTAAAAGAAACTGAATAATTTTCACTCTGCAACATTTTTGTAACATCAGTTAGTTTGCACAATCCTAATTTTTGCAGTGTAGTACATCTGGCAATGTGACACAGTGGGCATCTCTTGTGCCAGCAAACATTTATTGCCAATTGTGCAAGATTTATAGGAAATCCTTTTGATTAATGACATTGCCCAGCCACACACAGCAAACAAACTCAAGATCTGATCGCATTATTTGATTGGCAACAATTCGACCACCCTCCCTACAGTCCAGATTTGGCACCAAGTGATTTTCATCTGTTTCTTCATCTGAAGAAATTCCTTGGTGGAAAGCATTTCAATGACAATGATGTGAAACAAGAAGTGCAGACTTGGCTTTCATCATGGGTGGCATCATTCTTTGACGAAGGCATACAAAAACTGGTTTCCCATTATGACAAATGCCTGAATGATGGCGGTGACAATGTGGATAAGTAGTGTAAGATGTGAGGTAATGAATGATAATAAAGTATTTGGAAAATGATGTTCTGCTATTTTTTAAAGAATTATTGGTACTTTAAAAACATGCCTTGTAAATTTGCTAGTATAAGGTTTCCATCATTGTGTGGCTATTATTGAACAAAGCAGTTAATATAATGCTCCACATCAAGAGAGAGATCCCAAAGTGCATCCAAAATCCTCAAAGCAGGAGAACGTATTCAGCAGTGAATGAAATAAACTTCTGCAAAGGACTAACAGAAATCTGAGTAAAATGATTGGAATTTAAAATATGAGCTAAAGATTTCCTGATGATATAAGTTTAAATTTTCTTGGGCTTCCAGCCAATTATATAGTTGGTGTGAAACCAATGTTTTGAAGGTCATCATCATCATCAACTTCAGGGTAAAGTAATTGAGAGTTATGTCCATTATCTCCATATTTATAGTGCCAGAGAGTGGGACCAGAAGTGAAGCTGGAATCTCACTAGTTCGCTTGCTTTTTCTTGGACATGAAGCGATTTGGATTTAAAGCAACTGTGTCGTGGAGAGAAAAAATATGTCACAAGGAAGCAAGATCGCTCACATAGGCCACCCTTCCTAAGTTGCATATCAGCAAAGTAGAGAGTACAGCGTTACAGACTCAACAGAATAACAACAACTTGGTAGTTTTCTAGCAGTCAAGGGGAACACCATGGTCCTCCTCTCATCCATGCAGAACCAGGAGATACTCCAACTGTTGAATAACGTGGTATACAAAAACTTAAAAAGGGACCCTACTAGCAAAATGCATCATCTAGTACATAAAGAAATCCAGCCTTCATCCTGATATTCAGAAGATGGTCTGAACATCTGCTTCCATGCCACCCATTTCCAAAGATCCATAAGCCCAGGGTACCTCTAACGTCCATAGAGGACACTATTGACAATCCTACATACTGCCTTGCTCATCATCTCACAAATCTGCTGCAATCACTGGTGGGCAAGTGCATATACCATGTGAAGAGCTCCACACACTTTGTGAAAGTCCTTATAAGTATCTTGTGATGCTATTGGACCTACTTGTCAGCCTCAATGTTATATCCCATTCAACAGGCTTCCCCTAGCGTAAAAAATGGCTGCATTCCCACAAGTTTCCACCTGACATTGCTGAACTTTTCAGGTACACCCTCATCTCAACTTATTTTCTATATGACAGCACATACTATGAGTAGACATATGGAATTACCATAGGCTCTCCATTCTCGCCAGCCATTGCCAATTGAGGACCGTTTTAACAAAACTCAACAAATGCTTTTTTTTCAAAATTTGTTTTTTAATGGATTCTGGTGGTTTAATATGAGCCTCATACAACAAATTTTCATGAAACTCAACATCTCCACTTTTCAAGATTTCACAAAACTCAACTAATCCTTGCTTTTTACTGCATGGTTCAAACTAAGAACAATTATTATTATTTAAAGGCTAAATTTAATAACCCTTACACTTCCACATGTATATTGTCAGGCAATTGCACAACTGCGACAAGGAAACCAACTGTTTGCTAAGTGATTTTTGAACAGTAATGCACGTTTTTCCGTGTAAATCTCTTTCATGTTCAGCCACTGTTTCAATATAAAATTAGAAGTTATTGTAGAACACTCTTGTGTAGAACATCATTATTAAGAGGTTAAAAGATTCAGAATATTCTGAAACAGTTCAGGAGGTGAAAAGTGGAAGACAAAGCAGGAGCCATCAACGACAAAAGAGTAAGAAGTGCACTAGTGCACCCTCAAATGAAGATCTGAATATAAACTGTAAACATAGTGAAACAACAAAAAAACATGCAAAGCAGGACATTTGTGTTTCAAATATCTTATTCATTTTAGAGATAGCCAGTATATGAATAAAACAAAAGTTGAACAGGACAATTTCTTACTATAATACACGAAAGTAAACTTGCCTAAAAGATGCAGAGGGAAGGAACATGATAAAAGTAAATGAAGATCTGTGTCAATCTCATACTATATAAGAGAAAGAGATGTCCGAGATTCCTGTATGTGCCTCAACATTCAGAAAAGTGACAGGCAAATCTGATTTTATTTATAGCAAAAATAAAAGTTTGTGGAATGAAAATAATTATCGGATATTTCATATGTACTTTTTCAGGAGTGTCTGGAGACAGACTCAGGCGCATTGCCAAAAGATATAAGCTGGAGGGCGTACTACCCAAAGAGAATCAAGGTGGACGAGCTCATAAGCTGCAGGAAAGGGACGAAGAGCAGATGCAGTTTATTAAGAAGGATATATTTGGGTATTTCTTCTCATTATTCTAGAAATAAAGTTCAGCGGTCACCAGAGCTAAATCTTAAAAGAATGCATGTTAGGTACAATGCTTCTCGAGTTAGACAAGAGTTGTAGGGCTGTTATCCTTCAAAGTATAAAAAGGTATTCTACAAATATTTTAACCTGGGTTTTGAAAATCCTCATACTGATAGTTGCTCAGCTTATGCATGCTTTCTTGTTGAGTTGAAGTCAGCTCAAGATTTGGAATTAATTCATAAAAGAAAGCAGACAAAGTAGTTAACCATGCATGGCTTTGAACAGACTCAGGACGGGGAGCAAATGAACTTGCATATGCTGTGAGAGACTATTTAACTTCTTTAGAGCAAATCTTAGTCTCAGATTGTTCTCTGATTCTTGTGGCTCCCAAAACAAAAACTCCACAATAAAGGCAATGTTTATGAGTTACATTGAAAGCTCAAAGGTATTTAAAGAAGTTTGACATTATTTCCCAATACATGGGCATAGCAATTTGCCTCCCAACAGTGTTTATCCTTATTGAAAAACTAAGAAAACATAAAACAATCACTCTACCCTCAGAATATTATGACATTTTGCAAAAGTTTGGAGAAGTTAAGGTTTTGGGTAAAGACTGGTATAGTTACAATATGAAATCAATCTCCAAACACGTAATGAAAGCCAAAGTGCCTTTTAAGATATCTGAGGCAAGAGTATTGCATTATGTAAGAAGACTTAAGACCAAGGGACAATGACTTTTTCAAAATACTTACTTTGCTTCACCGATAGAAGTTGAGCTGCTGAAACCTGGAAAGAGAAGTGCTTAGATAATGTTTGAGGCACCTCAACTTCCATCAGTGAATCATGTAAGCAAAAATAAAGCTAATGACGCGAAGAAGTTGTCTTATTTTGAAAATTATTCAGAGGAAAGTAAAGAATTCGATTCAAAAGTTATACAAGGGAATGCTAATGATACTGAAGACAAAATTCTGCATTTTGAAGAACCTTTAGATTAAAGAGGACTGTGTTTCAGTATTGTTTTGGATTTCACACAGCATTAAATTTAAAAATTGTTGTACTAAAATATGTACTATTACTTCATTCCTTATTAAAGCATGTGACTGTGAGTGTCATAATAGGTTGAAGATGTAAGAAACAGATTTTGTTACCATGGAAACTTCTGTTCATCTGTTAACTTACGAGAAAAGTATAAATTTTCTAACACATTGTTAACTTCTTATTCCGATATTATTTACAAAATGTAATATATTTAAGGGGCCATTGAATTTAAATGCTTAGAATGTATATTTTAGCACTTGGTTTTAAAAAAAATAAAGAATAAGCATGTATTAAAAAGTGAATATGTTGAGTTTTGTAAAAATTTTTAATTTGTAATTTTTGTTTTTTTAAATAAAGGCAGTTACTGATGAACTTCAATTATTCCTTCAGCAATTCCTATCTACAAGGATGACCAGTACTATTTTTTGACATTTTTCAAATCAACGATATTGAGTACAACTAAAAAATAAAAATCTGTTGTAAAATTTTGTAAGTGGCATTTGTTGAGTTCTGTTAAAGTGGTCCTCAATTTATACTTGAAGTTTCTGGAACATGAAATATTTGCTACTGCCACAATGAACCATAGACATTTTTTTTTCCCATACATAGATGACATGCTTGTGATTTGGCTGCTTGGATTCTGCACATTACCACTTCCTTCCACATTTAAATAACCTCTGATCCTAAATCCAGTTAACCATGGAAGTGGAGGATGGCACCCTCCCTTTCCTGGACATCCTCATTTCCAGAGAAGAGGACTAAACTCTTAACATGCCATCTACTGGAAATCTACACTTATCAATCTGTACCTCAATGCAAACAGTTTCCACCATAAATCCCAATGATCCTTCACACATTGGCATACAGAGCAGTTTCTATGTCAGATTTGGATCACATTCAAACCAAACTCAAGCTCACACTCCAACAGAATGAATATTCAGTCAAGGATATCACAGCTTCTTTGAGAAGAGCCAGACACAAAAGGAAGCCAAACACAGATACACAGGAGGAAGATATATCAGTTGCCATTGTCCTTTGTGGTGTAGTGGTTACCATGCTAGCCTCTAGTTCCCGAGGTCACGGGTTCAAACCCAGCGGAGGGCGATGGATTTTTTCGGGCGTAAAAATTCTTAGCATGGCTTCCTTCGGAAGGGAAGTAAAGCTGGTGGTACCATGTTGTAGATTTACGGCACATAAAAGAACCTCAAGCTGATAAAGAGGCCTCTGAGCAAAATTACTGGTCTTTTACACCTGATATAGAATGGGACGCTAAGGACCATAGCAGTTCCATAAATAAAACCCAATTTAATTTTTACCAGTTGCCATAACCTGCATACTGTTCACTGGCAATGTTTCAGAACCGATAAGCAGATTATTCAATGGCATTAAAACCATCCACAAACCTCTGCCTAAAACTAGAAACTTGGTCAGGCCAGTAAAAGACAACTTAGCTCTCAGGATATCTGGTGTCTACCATACTCCTTGTGAATATGGTGCAGTGTACATAGGCTAAACAGGATGCACTATTACTACAAACGTTACAGAACACCAAAGAAGCATCAGGCTTAAATAACGTGAAAAATCTGGACTACATTGAAAGAGGCCAGGATAGTAGTGAAGTGTTCAAACTATTGGGGAAAAAAGAGTAAAAGAAGCTCTAACCAACTCATCTGAACTACAAATCTTAACCATCATTCACACCTACAACAAAGTTCAGCACAGGTACTGGTGATGAAAAAATATAACACTCCCAATTGTTGCCCATTATTTACCAAGATCTTAAGAGAACATTTTCCTGGCTTCTTTCCACTCAGTCCTCAACAGTTTAATGCAAAATGCTACAAAGTTTTCTACCAGATCTGTGCCCATACCACAGTAAGCTTTAAATCCAATAAAAACATATGAACCATTGAGATTTGAGCTTCACATCTAGCCCCATCCTCTGGCACTATAAATACAAGGTTCTGGACTTCAAACTACATCAGCTTAACATATAGAATTAGATCATGAACGCCTTCAAAACATCAGTTTCAAACAAACTATATACCTGGCTTGAAGCCCAAGAAAATGTACAGTTAAAATGACTGGAGTTATTCACCAAGTTCTTTTAGGGATATTAAACATTTGTTGTGAACCAATGCTCTTTTATCTTTGTTTACTGTTCAAATCTTTGAAAAGGATTACTGAACCATGAGGGGGATTTTGTCCATGGCTGCTACATCACCAGATGGCCAAGATGTGACAGTGATGTGACGGTTTAGGCATGCTTTATAAGTTTCGTTTCAATTTCCCATAAACATGCTCAAAGGGATATGACAATATCAAAAGGCATGTGCATTTGCAAGAACAATGTCAAAACCTTAATTTTTTGTATTCTTTTTTTTTCGTTTACTTACTTGTGCAGTATAATCAAACCCAAAGTTTTTTTCCAAACACTGCACATGTTTCGCAGACGATTTTACACTTATTTAATTCAGCAATGAAAGTAAAAACTTCAAACATGTCACAAGCCTTCCTCCATATTGGTAGATAGCAGACAAACTGACCGAATTATCAGAAAAGTTTGCATAACAATGACAGTGTTTACTATTCTCACTCTACTTAAAAGTGCTGTGGTAGAAAACAATGTCATTGTTATGCATACTTCACAATGAGTTTGTTTGCTTTATAGAGTAGTACTAGTTACAAGAGACTAAGGATGGCGAAATGACACTGGCTTTTATACTTACTCTGTTTGAGTAGTAGAACCAGGTTTCACCAGTTGTTTACTTCACTACCTACCACAAAGTTCTTGCTGGACCTTTGCACATTACTTGCCTGCAGTACTGTTAAATGTTGCACTGCAAATCACTTATTTTTTAGATAACGCTTGGAGATAGTTAACTTTTATTTATTTATTTAAGAATTATCTACATACAGTAGTATTCCTACAACCCATACATAATTTTATTTCCCCATAAATCCCTATCCTCTGCCTCTTTATCTTTTAATCCTCTAGATGCCATGCTTCTTCTAACCCCATCCACCTCTTGTTCTTAAGGTCTTCCCCATCCTCTGTTTCCTTCAGCTTCCCATTCTAGCACCATTCTTATTATACCATTGTTTCCCATTCTTTTCATATGACTCAATCATTTTAATCTTCTCTCTTCTATTATTTCCAATACATCCGTTTTTACATCCATTATTTCCCGAATTTTTGTACTACTAATTTTATCCCTTCTTGAGATTCGAGAATCCCTCCGTCAAAAATCCATCTCTGTTGTTAATAATTTTCTTTCTTGTTGTCTATTCATCGTGCACATTTCTGCTCCATAGAGTAACATACTTTGTACTACTGAATTATAGATGTGTTTTTTAGTTTTATTTAAAATGTTTCTGCTCCATAATATTGAGTTCAACATTCAATTCCGTTTCTTCCTTCACTTATTCTTTTTCCTATTTCTAATCTGTACTAGCTCCATCTGCTGATATGATTTAAAGCTATATGTTAAATGCTACATACTGTAGAGAGAAACACAAAGATGGAGGGGTTGCTATATATACTAAAAATGTTTTCTTTGGCAATGCAGTAGGTTGCTTAGATAAATTAGCAGTGGAGATGGACGTTACTCACACATTACTCTATTTCTAAAAGAAATGAAGATACTGATTTTTGGAATTTATTGCTACCAAATGAGAATATTGAGGATTTTGTAAATAATCTAGAAAGATGCTTAGATAAAATTCTAACTAGATATAAGTATGTTTTATTAATGGGCGACATTAATTTAGACCATGTTTTGAATAACATCACAGTAAAGGCATATAATGATACACTTAATAGATCATGATCTATCTAAAGTAGTCGTGGTTGATAACCAAGTAGTGCACCATTTTGTCAAGTAACACAACTTAAATTTCCAAGATTGAATACACGAGCAGAATATGTAGTAAAAAGGGGCACTATCACTAAAAATGTAAATAATTTTATTTCAGCTATTAAATGATTCCATTGGAATAGCAGTCGCCCTTTGTGGTGTAGTGGTTACCATGCTAGTCTCTAGTTCCCGAGGTCGTGGGTTCAAACCCGGCGAAGGGTGATGGATTTTTTCGGGCATGAAAACCCTTAGCATGGCTTCCTTCAGAAGGGAGTAAAGCCAGTGGTTCCGTGTCATAGATTCATGGCATGTAAAAGAACCTCAAGCCTGATAAAGAGGCCTCTGAGCAAAATTACCGTCTTTCATGTCCAATATGGAATGTGCGACAGAAAATGCTTACGTAATGTTGATGCTTGTGATGTTTGTGTCTGAGTGTTTATTTCATGCGTTGCCATCTTGTGACGTCATTCTTTGTTAGGTTCGTAGCTTCATCTTGTGTTAGCAATTTGCATCAGTGTTAGCTTTTTGTTTGATTTCATTTCAAATGTCCTCCGGCTAGCTATTATCTTATCTTGGGTCGAACATGTGTCTCTACACAGGTTGTGAAGCGGAAAGGAATCTTTTATCCAAAAATTACACTGATGAAGAAATTTGTTTTATAATTTTTATTGTCGAACACGTTCACTATCACTTTTACATATTGATCTGGATACTCGCCAAACTAAAACTGTTATAATACTTCTTACTGATCACTTTTAATTCACGTACTTCAACTTGGTGTATAATTAACTTTATAATACTTTAGATTTTCGTAACTTGTGAATCTATAGCCGACGTATCTCATACAAATATTTTGACGAACTTAAGAAGACGTGTATTGCACAAAGAATTTTGATGAACTGCCTGAAGACGACTTGTAGTGTACACAGATTTTTGATGAACTGCGGGGCAAGCTACCTCGAACCTACCCTATTTATACGCCTGCATCAAGATACGCCTAAAGATTATAACTGAACTGCTATTGGCTAATAAAACGCGCCAACATTAGCGTCTATTTTAATATCCAATGAAAACCACGAATACATATTGCTTTTAGGGAGAAAATATTCCGGAAGTTTCTACCGAAAATGCGCCAACATTACGTAACTTCCTTGTTTCCAATAATGATAAACAGCTCACCCCCCTCGCTGCATTATTGCACTATTATTGACAGTTTCAGTAAGGCCCTATAAACTTATTTCCCAATAATAATTACAATTAATAAACATCTGAAATCAATGTCACATAAAAATGCATATTCATATTACAATCATTATTTACATTTAAGTAATTTGTGATACAAATTACTGCATCATATGCCCCACTAGAAACATAATTATAAATATTTACAACTTGTTTGGAAATTTTATAATTGTGTTTTTAGTCTCCTAAATCTTGGAACACACGCTATCACTTTCACTTAACACTTCACACGTATTTAACACACGACATATGTTTTTTTTTTTTTTTTTTTTTTTTTTTTTATCTCGCCACTACTTACTGGCTCTGGTTTAATTAATTTAGATATTAATCTGACATCACAAATTTTTTTATAGCAAATACTGTACCCTGAATTATTTAATTACTGTTACCAAATTGTTTACTTTCTTAAGTTGTTGACAAAAATTTATACATTTAAGATTTTTGTAATTGTTTAACATTTTTACCAAAATATTCACCCTCTACACAAATATTTACATCTCTTAAATCTAGGTACTGTTTCACATGTTCTATTTGCTACATAAATATTTGTTTTTAATTATTTTTACCCATTTTTGTTATTTTGTACTTTATTTTAACAATACTCTTGGAATTGTATTTACATACTTTTAATTTAATATCATATTAAGTTGCAATCTTTGCATTCTTAATTTTCAAATGTTGTTACAGTTACTAAAAATTTAATTTTTTTTTTTAAACATTTCTCTCTCTCTTTTTTTTTTTTTTTTTAATTTATTTCTCTTTTCAAATGACATACAAATAATTAACCCTCTTACATTCCAATACATTTCTCTGCAAGTCGTCTTTAACTATCCAGCATTTACTTTACATCTCATTGCTATTTACCCTCCTGGATCAAATTGTGTGTGGCTAAACATTACTCGTAGCTGCATCCTAACCTTCAAAAATTTGTTCATGAATAACCTCTTGTATTCATATGATATTTCGTCCCATGATAACATTTGAAAACAATCTAAATTTTCCTGAACAATACATCTTTTAACAACTTTCATTTTCAATTCTTCTACTATCTCTTTAATCTGAGAGTACTCTGACAAATCTGTACTAAACTGTACTGGACTGGAGTTTTCATTTTGAACATCTTGGTACAATTTATTTCTTTGCATTACTGTCTCATTCTGTATTTCTGATATTTCCCCTCTGAAATTAACCTGCGCCTGATTCACATCTACATTCATAACCTCTTTTATCTCTCTTAGCTCACTTGTAATACTACTCACTTGATTTCCTAACTCTGTGCATTCTACATTAACCTCACTTTTAGTATTAACCTCATTCTTTTTGTTACCTATTTCCCTGCTCATGTCTAGCATTTTCTTTGAAACTTCTCCTATCTCACTTACTATTATTTCCTCATTTTCATCACTCATTTTTGGCATACTATCTAGCTTCGTAACTTTCTTTTCAATTTCTTCCCTGCTTTGATCTACTTTTTGCTCTAATATCTCATTCCTCCTACCAATACTTTCCCTAAATTCCCTATGATCTTTGTTTATAGCTTCTCTTAATTTCTCATTACTCTGAGTTAATTTTTCTAACTTCTCATGATTCTGAGTTAGTTTTTGTTCTAAACTCCTATTAATATCTTCCCTGTTTTGATCTATTTTCTTACTAAGATCTTCCCTCATACTCTTAACAATATCTTTCAGCATTTCCATCATCATACTAGCATCAAAATAAACGTTTCCTGCTATTCTATTCTCACTTTCTGCACTAACATTTCCTCCATCAAATACTACATTGTTTAAGCTATTTTCTGTATCCTGTATTGAATTACAGCTAACTGTTTCACTATCCCCTTCCATCATTGTTTCTTCAATATTATTAGTAGCCATTGTTTTTGTTTTCTAAAAAAAATTACGATACTCTAACCTTTGTGATGCTGTCTGTTGCTGTTACATTGATGTCCAGCTTTTCTGCCCCTCTCTCCTAGGTTATATGTCGCATCTGCGTTGTGTTATGATGAGTTTTGTTGTCCTGTAGTTTGGAATCTGCGTCTTGTAGATCATTTCACTGCTACATTCGTTCCACGTCCTGGTTCCTTTCCTGGTCACTCTGCTACTTTCCTGGTTACTTTGCTTCTTTCCTGGTCATCGTGTTCCTTTCCTGGTTATCGTGCCCCACGTTGGGCGCCAATTTGCGACGGAAAATGCTTACGTAATGTTGTGCTTGTGATGTTTGTGTCTGAGTGTTTATTTCATGCGTTGCCATCTTGTGACATCATTCTATGTTAGGTTCGTAGCTCCATCTTGTGTTAGCAATTTGCATCAGTGTTAGCTTTTTGTTTGATTTCATTTCAAATGTCCTCCGGCTAGCTATTATCTTATCTTGGGTCGAACATGTGTCTATACAGGTTGTGAAGCGGAAAGGAATCTTTTATCCAAAAATTACACTGATGAAGAAATTTGTTTTATAATTTTTATTGTCGAACACGTTCACTATCACTTTTACATATTGATCTGGATACTCGCCAAACTGAAACTGTTATAATACTTCTTACTGATCACTTTTAATTCACGTACTTCAACTTGGTGTATAATTAACTTTATAATACTTTAGATTTTCGTAACTTGTGAATCTATAGCCGACGTATCTCATACAAATATTTTGACGAACTTAAGACGACGTATATTGCACAAAGAATTTTGATGAACTGCCTGAAGACGACGTGTAGTGTACACAGATTTTTGATGAACTGCGGGGCAAGCTACCTCGAACCTACCCTATTTATACGCCTGCATCAAGATACGCCTAAAGATTATAACTGAACTGCTATTGGCTAATAAAACGCGCCAACATTAGCGTCTATTTTAATATCCAATGAAAACCACGAATACATATTGCTTTTAGGGAGAAAATATTCCAGAAGTTTCTACCGAAAACGCGCCAACATTACGTAACTTCCTTGTTTCCAATAATGATAAACAGCTCATCCCCCTCGCTGCATTATTGCGCTATTATTGACAGTTTCAGTAAGGCCCTATAAACTTATTTCCCAATAATAATTACAATTAATAAACATCTGAAATCAATGTCACATAAAAATGCATATTCATATTACAATCATTATTTACATTTAAGTAATTTGTGATACAAATTACTGCATCATAATTGAATACACGAGCAGAATATGTAGTAAAAAGGGGCACTATCACTAAAAATGTAAATAATTTTATTTCAGCTATTAAATGATTCCATTGGAATAGCAGTCGCCCTTTGTGGTGTAGTGGTTACCATGCTAGTCTCTAGTTCCCGAGGTCGTGGGTTCAAACCCGGCGAAGGGTGATGGATTTTTTCGGGCATGAAAACCCTTAGCATGGCTTCCTTCAGAAGGGAGTAAAGCCAGTGGTTCCGTGTCATAGATTCATGGCATGTAAAAGAACCTCAAGCCTGATAAAGAGGCCTCTGAGCAAAATTACTGTCTTTCACGTCCAATATGGAATGGGACGCTAAGGACCACAGCAGTTAAAGAGCGTCCATAAATAAAAAAGAAACTCAAAAAACCTATTGGGATAGCATTACAATTACAGATAATGACAATAACTGGAATACTTTTTATATTGTTATTCTAACATATTGCCCTATTAAAGATGCAAAACAAACCAAGATTGGTGTCTAAAATGTAAAAATTTTTTTTAAAAAAAAATGCTGGGCTTGTGTCTTCTTTCTTATAAAAGAACTGGGCTTGATGAATTTAAATTCAAATGCAAACAAACAAAAAAGCAATATTGGAGGGAACTAACAAATTGTAAATTTAAGTATTCTATGAACAAATTTGCAAATTCTACTAATCCCTCTAAAGAGATATGGTCTATAACAAAAGAAATAACAGGTACAGGTAATAATACTGTACAAAGCAAATAGATAACATTAATATTGCATATAATGCTAAAAATGTCAAGGACCGAAAGAAATATGTAGTATATTTAATAACTAATTTGCTAAATTACGGTCTAGTATTACAGAAAATATTAATACCAACCATATTAGAGATGTAAGGAAAATAGTACCAGATAAAACAATCCTCCTTAGACCAACTGATAAGAGAGATTGTAAACATAAGAAGAAAAATGAAACCTAATCATAGTAGTGGGTGGGATGATATTTCACCATGGCTTATAAAACAAAGTGGTCCTTCAATGATACAAATGTTAACCAAATTAATAAATCATACATTGGAAAGTGCAGTATATCCCTCTTGTCTTAAGAAATCATAGATTATTCCTATCCATAAAATGGGGGACATAAGTGATATATCCAACTACCAGCCTATTTCATTATTACCAACTTTTAACAAAATAATAGAAAGAGTTATATGACAGACTTGTGAAGTTTTTGGACAAACACCATACGATAAAAAACCATCAATATGGATTCAGAAAAGGCTTAGTCACAATAACAGCTATTATTGAATGTCAAAATACAGTGTATACAGTGACGGATAAAGGTAGTATCTTGGTAGGAGCATTTCTAGATCTTTTGAAAGCATTCGACATGGTGAACCAAGAGGAATTGTTGGGTAAATTAGAGATGTGTGGTATAAGGGGTGTGGCCTTACAAGTATTAAAATCCCAACTAAGTAATAGCGAACAGTACACAAATTAATTTCTGCATACAGTATTCCTGTAAAACCTATACATCAAGAGCTCAAATTGTTAAAAATAGAGTCCCACAGGGTTCAGTTCAGGATCCGCTTTTATCCATAACATATGTAATTGACATACCATTGGTTAGCAATGGACAAATTACATCATATGCAGATGACACTTTGATCCTAACTTGGGACAATGATATCAGGAATTTGTATGAAAGAGTTCAGAATATTATGGTTAATCTCAGTAGATACTTTAGTAATAATAACCTTCTAGTAAATCCATCCAAGATGCAAATAATGGAGTTTACGAATAATAGATATTATACTGAAAATCACAATTTGGTAGAAATTGAGAATGTCCAGATAGAAGAAGTCAAAATAGTTAAATTTGTGGGGATATACCCAGATAATAAACTAAAATGGGAACAACAGATCGATCAAACTTGTGAAAAAATTTCTAAAAGTTGTTATACACTTAAAGAGGCTGGCAAAGTATTTATACAGTAAAGCACAGATAAATATGTATTATGGTTTAAAATAGAGAGTTGAGGGTTGTTACACTACATCACTATGATAATCTTACTTGAACGCGTTTCGGGAGACGGCTTGTCCCCATCGTCAGCATTCTCTCTCAACTGATATTTGCCGGTCATCGTCTGGGGGATGTGTGTGGTTTGTGGTGTTCTCTGGTGCCGGGCTGATGAACCTCCAAAGGCTGTTGGGTGGCGGCAGTTCAAAATTCATTAGGTGATTCCTGTGTTTGACAATATGTATTTTTTCCCAGATGTCCAATTCATTGCTGCTGTTGATCGGTTTTAAGAGTTTTATGTTTGGAGTGATATCATGGTTTGAAGACCAGAAGTGATGTGCTACTGCTGATTTATCTTGCTGCTTTTGGTAAATGCATCTCATATGCTCTTTAAGTCTTATTTCAAGATTTCTTTTTGTTCTTCCTATATATACCAGGTTACATTCATTACAATCAATTTGATATATACCAGCTGATTTATCGTTGGGGATAGGATCTTTTGTTCTGTTGCATAGTAGTTTCTGTATGTTGTGGTTATTCTGTGGAGACAGGGTGATGTTGTATTTTTTGAAAATCCTTTGAAATTTATGATGTGTCCAAGGGTGATAAGTGAATTTTCTATATGCTTGTGGTTTTTGTTGTCTGAGTAATGTAGTCATTTGTTGGATGTATTTCTGTCTTTCAAACCTTTTTATCTTCTTATCTATTGTTTTTTTCTGGTATCCATTCATAGTGGCTATGTTGATAATGTGTTGGTATTCTTTCTGGTATTCCTCTTTCTCCATTGGTATATGTACTAACCTGTTTGTAATACTATTTAAAATTGCATGTTTGTGGCTTGTAGGATTGTAGCTATTATTTTTAATGTAGTTTTCTGTGTGCGTTGGTTTTCTGTAAATGCCAAACGTTAGTTTGTTGTGTGCATTATTTCTGATGATCCTGATGTCTAGGCAAGGTAATTGGCCATTTTCTTCTTTTTCCATTGTGAATTTTATAGATCTTTTTTGTAAATTTAATAATTTCAAAGCATCTTCTGAAAGTTTTTTTGGAACAATAGCAAAAATATCATCTACATATCTATACCAGGTTTTGAATAGATATGGGAAAGATTTTGTAATATGGGATTCAAAATGGCTCATATATAGTTCTGCTAAAAATGGTGAAAGGGGGTTTCCCATAGTTAGGCCTGAGGTTTGTTTAAAGATTTTGTGATGGAATGAAAAGAAATTCTGGTCCAAACATAATTTTGTTAGTTTCAGGTAATCTTCTGTTTGTGCTCTAGGTGTGCCATTGTTTAATATCCAATTTTCTAGGAGTGGTAATAATTCTTCTTTTGGTATGCTTGGGAAGAGTGCAGTGACATCAAATGATACCATCATGTCTGTGGGTGATATATTTATATTTGAAAGGTGACTGGTTAATTCTAAAGAATTTTTTATGCTAAGACTTTTGAACATAGGCATGGAGTTGAAGGTATTTGAAAGCCATTTTGCTAGTTTATATGTGGGAGAGTTTATGTTATTCACTATGGGCCTCATTTTGTTGCCGAGTTTGTGTATTTTTGGTAGTGCATATAACCTAGGTATGATGGGAAAATCTGGTTTAATTCTGGATTTTTCGGCTTTTGTTAATGTTTTGGTTTCTATCAATGTATTTTGGAGTGACTTGGTGCATTCTTTTAATGGATTTTTGCTGATTTCTATGTACTCTGGGTTATGTAGTAATTGCATAACTCTAGATTCATAATCATCTTGGTCTAATATCACTAATGTGTTTCCTTTGTCTGCTTTGGTGTATACTACAGGTTTTGACTTTAGAGATTTGATAATTTTTTGATGTGGTACGTAGTGGTGTTTTTGGGCTTGTATCTGGTCCAATATTGGTTCACACTGTGATTGTATTAAACTTTTATCCTTATCTGTAAGGTGGTTGGAGGCTATTTCAATATCAGCAACAAAGTTTTCTGTATTTTTTGTGAAGTTGAAACATGTTTTTAGGCCATTGTTCAAGACAGATAGCTCAGTGCTGGTGAATGGTTCTTTTGAGAGGTTAACTACATATTGGCCTGTGGTAGGTTCATTGTTTAGGTTATGTTTATATGTTGATTTCCGTTTTTGGTTATGTCTAGGAGATTTTTCCCGGTATACCAGGGAGTTTTTTTGTTTGAATATAAGGTTGTTTAGTTTCTTTTTCAGTTTCATTGTTTTGGCGCTCATTTTCTTGCTAAGTTGCGTAAGGAAATTTGACCGTAAATTTTCCCATAAGGGTATTCCTAAAACTTTCGGTAACCATAAGTGTAGTTCATAGATTCTAAGGTCCAAATCCTGTAAATCAACATATAAACATAACCTAAACAATGAACCTACCACAGGCCAATATGTAGTTAACCTCTCAAAAGAACCATTCACCAGCACTGAGCTATCTGTCTTGAACAATGGCCTAAAAACATGTTTCAACTTCACAAAAAATACAGAAAACTTTGTTGCTGATATTGAAATAGCCTCCAACCACCTTACAGATAAGGATAAAAGTTTAATACAATCACAGTGTGAACCAATATTGGACCAGATACAAGCCCAAAAACACCACTACGTACCACATCAAAAAATTATCAAATCTCTAAAGTCAAAACCTGTAGTATACACCAAAGCAGACAAAGGAAACACATTAGTGATATTAGACCAAGATGATTATGAATCTAGAGTTATGCAATTACTACATAACCCAGAGTACATAGAAATCAGCAAAAATCCATTAAAAGAATGCACCAAGTCACTCCAAAATACATTGATAGAAACCAAAACATTAACAAAAGCCGAAAAATCCAGAATTAAACCAGATTTTCCCATCATACCTAGGTTATATGCACTACCAAAAATACACAAACTCGGCAACAAAATGAGGCCCATAGTGAATAACATAAACTCTCCCACATATAAACTAGCAAAATGGCTTTCAAATACCTTCAACTCCATGCCTATGTTCAAAAGTCTTAGCATAAAAAATTCTTTAGAATTAACCAGTCACCTTTCAAATATAAATATATCACCCACAGACATGATGGTATCATTTGATGTCACTGCACTCTTCCCAAGCATACCAAAAGAAGAATTATTACCACTCCTAGAAAATTGGATATTAAACAATGGCACACCTAGAGCACAAACAGAAGATTACCTGAAACTAACAAAATTATGTTTGGACCAGAATTTCTTTTCATTCCATCACAAAATCTTTAAACAAACCTCAGGCCTAACTATGGGAAACCCCCTTTCACCATTTTTAGCAGAACTATATATGAGCCATTTTGAATCCCATATTACAAAATCTTTCCCATATCTATTCAAAACCTGGTATAGATATGTAGATGATATTTTTGCTATTGTTCCAAAAAAACTTTCAGAAGATGCTTTGAAATTATTAAATTTACAAAAAAGATCTATAAAATTCACAATGGAAAAAGAAGAAAATGGCCAATTACCTTACCTAGACATCAGGATCATCAGAAATAATGCACACAACAAACTAACGTTTGGCATTTACAGAAAACCAACGCACACAGAAAACTACATTAAAAATAATAGCTACAATCCTACAAGCCACAAACATGCAATTTTAAATAGTATTACAAACAGGTTAGTACATATACCAATGGAGAAAGAGGAATACCAGAAAGAATACCAACACATTATCAACATAGCCACTATGAATGGATACCAGAAAAAAACAATAGATAAGAAGATAAAAAGGTTTGAAAGACAGAAATACATCCAACAAATGACTACATTACTCAGACAACAAAAACCACAAGCATATAGAAAATTCACTTATCACCCTTGGACACATCATAAATTTCAAAGGATTTTCAAAAAATACAACATCACCCTGTCTCCACAGAATAACCACAACATACAGAAACTACTATGCAACAGAACAAAAGATCCTATCCCCAACGATAAATCAGCTGGTATATATCAAATTGATTGTAATGAATGTAACCTGGTATATATAGGAAGAACAAAAAGAAATCTTGAAATAAGACTTAAAGAGCATATGAGATGCATTTACCAAAAGCATCAAGATAAATCAGCAGTAGCACATCACTTCTGGTCTTCAAACCATGATATCACTCCAAACATAAAACTCTTAAAACCGATCAACAGCAGCAATGAATTGGACATCTGGGAAAAAATACATATTGTCAAACACAGGAATCACCTAATGAATTTTGAACTGCCGCCACCCAACAGCCTTTGGAGGTTCATCAGCCCGGCACCAGAGAACACCACAAACCACACACATCCCCCAGACGATGACCGGCAAATATCAGTTGAGAGAGAATGCTGACGATGGGGACAAGCCGTCTCCCGAAACGCGTTCAAGTAAGATTATCATAGTGATGTAGTGTAACAACCCTCAACTCTCTATACTGCAGTAGCACATCACTTCTGGTCTTCAAACCATGATATCACTCCAAACATAAAACTCTTAAAACCGATCAACAGCAGCAATGAATTGGACATCTGGGAAAAAATACATATTGTCAAACACAGGAATCACCTAATGAATTTTGAACTGCCGCCACCCAACAGCCTTTGGAGGTTCATCAGCCCGGCACCAGAGAACACCACAAACCACACACATCCCCCAGACGATGACCGGCAAATATCAGTTGAGAGAGAATGCTGACGATGGGGACAAGCCGTCTCCCGAAACGCGTTCAAGTAAGATTATCATAGTGATGTAGTGTAACAACCCTCAACTCTCTATTTTAAATTATGACACATCACTGTTACAAGCTTCTAAATCTTCAAAAATTGAGATGTATTATGGGCTTATCTACCCTTATCTTTTATATGGCATTGAATTATGCGCTAAAGTAAAAAACATAATATGGATTGTGTACTTCAGGAAAGAGCAATCAGACATATTTTTAAGCTAAAACAAAGGGAATTATGTAAGAACTACTTTATTAATAACAGTATAATGATAGTTTACTCAATATATGTGTACCAGGTGGAAGTCATTACATTAATTCAAACCAGTTACAGATCTCATTATTTGGAACATATTTTGTATATTTCATTTTTTTCTATAACCATTTTCTGTGGAAATATTTCAGGTTTTTCAAGAACATAAAGCCCAGACTTTGACAATGCTGCAATGGGGTGGCAGTCTCTCTTTCAAAACTAGAAGCAGGGCAGCATGTAAGCAGGTTTCACTTTTGCAGGCACATAGTTCATGAGTGCAGATAAACAATTTGTGTATTCCTGCCCAAATGTTCACAGCAAATTGCTGTTGAAAATGATGCTCCCCCACCTACCAGTTCAGGTATGCTGTTTGGTCATGTCTGAGAACTGATTCTCACACTGACCTACCTTGACCTAGCAATGTTGCCTATGTCTCTGACCACATTATGTGTAATGCTGTTCGGAAAATGATTAATTATCTCAAAACCCCGTATGATGTCGCATAGTTATTACTAAAACTAATCAGAAATAGATTACTCTACCCATCTTACAAGTAACAAACTATTATCTTTATACATTCTTGTGGAATATACTATCTAATTTTGAAAGACAACTTTTTTTCCCCTCCAAAATGGCTGATCATAGAACAAAATGCTGCTATAGTTTTTCTGTTTGTAATACTTCTATGAAGTACATATTAGAAGTAACGTAACAAGTTCCCTTCCACCTGGTATAACATCATATTACTAACTAGACAAAATTAAAATGCAAGCCAATACAATATCACTGGGATACCAGAAACAAGGGTGATTATTATAGAAATAGAGTAAATAAATCCAACTGTGAGAAAAATACACAATAAGCTACCAAAAGAAATAAAGGAATTATTAGGAGAAACTTTCAATAAAGCTGTTAAAACTACACTTGTAATTAAAGCATTGTATTCCATACAGGATTTTTGATAACCAAGTTTGTAACAACTCTAAGTATGCCATCCTCACAAAAAGGGAGGGGTAGAGAGATTAATATTATGAGTGGTATAATAATTTTACCAACTGACTTCTTGTAACACTGTATCGTACAGTATACAGGGTGAATCACCTAAAAGTTGCACCACAAATATTTCGGAAATGGAAAGTGCTATTGTTGTGCAGTTTTCATAGCATTGATTGGTAGTTAGGGGCTCGTACATTTAGCCTATAAACAGATTTTAATATACTGAGAAAGTGTATTTTTTGAGCAAACATACAATTTTTTAAATGGAACAATGCCTAGTTACATCAACAGAATAAAGGTAGGGTAAATTAGAATGTCAGTGGTGTTTGTTGCAAGATTCTAGTACAAGTGGTTTATGAGAAATATTATTTTGAAACTTTTACACACCGACATTTGTACAACCTGTGGTAGCACAAACTAAAGAAAAACAAAAGGGAATTACAATACTTCTGTGGATTCTTACAAGTAAAGAGAACATAGCCCTTCAAAGGTTGTGTTCAAAATGACCACCGACAGCTTCAATAAATGCTTCCAGTATGCTATGGACAGACTGTTGCACATGTTCTAGCATTTCAGGAAATTTTAGAGCAGGCAGCAGTAATACATAGTTTCATATTGTCTGGTGTAGTTGGTACATTCCTGTAGACAGTGTCTTTCAGCCTTCCCTACAGAAAAAAGTCTAAAGGGGTCAGATCCGGTGAAACGGCCAACCAAGCTAAAGGTCCTCTTGTCCAATCCAACGATTTGGAAACAATCTGTTAAGACAGGCTGTAGTACTTCGTGCACTATGGGCTGGACAGCCATCATTTTGGTACCACAGGTACCTCCTAGTCTGCAAAGGAATGTCTTCTAGCATCTGTGCCAGATGGTCTGTCAGGAGGCTGCGATACTTGTGCGAGTTCATTGTTCCTTCTATGAAAAAAGGGCCTATGAGCTGATGGTTTACTATCCCACACCACACGTTTAAACTCCATGGACGGTGACGTTCCACCTGACAAAGCCAACAGGGATTGTCAACAGACCAATAGTGCATGTTCCTGCAGTTTACCTGGCCATGATTAGTAAATGTTGCCTCATCACTAAACAAGATACATGATGAATCTGGAGTATCATGTCTTAATGCCCATGTACAAAAGTTAACACGATTCTCAAAATCGTTTCCATGCAGCTCTTGATGGAGAGAGATGTGATAATGATGGAACCTATGTCGATGGAGAATTTGCAGAACACTTGCCTGACTTATGCCACTTCCACATGCGATTGTGCTGGAACTAATTTGCGGATCTACTGCAACGGCAGCCAAAACATTAATTTCTGCCTCTTCTCCAGTCACTTGTTTCTGTTACGTTTTCTAAGTGCTACAGTACCACTTTCACGTAATTGGTTGAAGAGGTTGATAAATAATTGCCGAGATGTTGACGTCTATTGGGATATGTTTCCGCATACACCGTACAGGAATGAACTGCATTCTTCCTACACTCTCCATACACCATGAGCATGTCGGCTTTTTCGGCATTAGTAAACCCCATCTTCCACTCACGACTTACTGCTTGAACTATCACAAACTAACTGACCAGAAAGTCGCAATGCAATCAATGAACAGAAAACACAATGCAAACAAACATAACAACATCTTACCTAGCAACTAAGCAGACTGGATGGGACAAACAACTGTCGGGGTGGAAACTTTTCAAAATATGATTTCTCGTAAACCACTTGCACTAGAATCCTGCAACAAAGACCATTGACGTTCTAATTTACCCTACCTTTATTCTATTGATGCAACTAGGCATTGTCCCATTTAAAAAACTGCATGTTTGCTAAAAAAATACACTTTCTCAGTATTATTAAAATCTGTTTATAGGCTAAATGTACGAACCCCTGACTAACAATTAATGCTGTGAAAACTGCACATCAATAGCACTTTCCATTTCCAAAATATTTGCGGTGCAAGTTTTAGGTGATTCACCCTGTATAGAATCAAATACGTAAAAAAATTAAATTTATTGACCATTCTAGTTTCCTCATTGATAACCTCTAATTTTGCATTCATGTTCATTGTTGATGATAAAAAATATTTTGTTTAGTTGAAGTTAACATTAAGTCACCTCATTTTATATTCAATTAATTTTCTCATCCTGTAGGAAGCGTCCTCATTACCCTGTGTGATTATTACTTGGTTGTCTGCAAAAGGTAATTGATGTAGGGTGTAATTTTGACTCATTGGAATTCCCATCATATTGCATTTTTTGGACCACTGGAGTAAACAAGCATCTATATATTTTAAACTACTGATGATAGACAACATCCTTGTAACAGTCCCTTAGTGGTATGAAATTTCCTGGATACATCATTTCCCAATTTTACTTTGCACTTATTTCGCAAATATATAGCTTTTAATATTTCTTACACATCTTCACTAATGAAACAATGCTTGTCATAGTAACTTTCTGGGAACACCATCGTATGCTTTTTCTAAGTCAATATATACCAGCCCTACATCTTTAAATTTTTCTCTGCATTTTTCAAGGAGCATTCTTAAGCTAAGAACTTGGTCAACAGCCAATCTTACAGTCGAAAATCCACACTGTTCTTCCATACAATGGTATTGGTTTTCTAATCTTTCTTTTATTATTATTATTGAAAAAGATTTCATAGTAGGATTCATTACACATATTCCTCGATGATGATGAGATGGGGTATAAGGGCGCTCAACATCTAAGGTTATTAGTGCCCTTACAAAGTATAAAATATAAAATTTAAAAGCCAAAAATTAAAATACCACACACAAACCCACTTGGTCGAAAACACTAAAAACCAGCAGACCAAATTCTAAAAACTACCACACTAAAATCATGGTCAAAAAGGATAAAACGATGTGTCAAGAACTGTAGAACGCAAGGGACATGAGCGCTATATGCACGCCGGGGAGAAGAGCCCCAATAAAACAAACAATATAAAATCACAAAGCTAAAAGACGCTCAGTGCATCAAATGCGCCAATTAAAACCGCTGTCACTTATAAAACATAAGAGACATTCTACAGCACAAGTGTCGTCTGCCAAAACATTGGCTATGCCAACAGGCAGAGCCACTTGAACACACAATGAAGCTAAAACTTGACACTCTGTTAAAATTTGATGCACTGTTAAGGGGGCATCACACTGCTCACAGAGTGGTGCAGTGTCACCACTGAGCAGGTATCTATGACTAAAAAGGTAATGTCTGATTCGTAAACGAGCTAAAAGTACCTCTTCCCGACGAGAAGAACGAGAAGAGGTGCCCCAGACTAACGGAAGAGGTTTAACCTCCCGCAACTTGTTCCCCCGAAGGGCTGTCCACTCATCCCTCCAAAGCGAGAGGATGCGGCTATGTAAAATAACAAACAAATCTGTGGAGGGAACAACAGAGGTAAAATAGCTGTAATAAAATCGCCGATCTGGCAGCGGCGTCGGCAGACTCATTACCTCAGATGCCCACAAGACCTGGAATCCACATGAAGGAGACGCTGATGCCAGAGGCACCAAGCGAGTGGAGCAGGTCATGTATGCGCTGTACGAGGGGGTGGTAATTGTACAGCGCGGTAATACTCTGAAGGGCACTCACAGAGTCCGTACAAACAACACAGTGCCGCAAGTCGTTCCGCGGAATGTATAAAATGGATTGATAAATACTAAAATGTTCGGCGGTAAAAATCGAACATTGCCCGGGTAAACGAAAGGTAAAACTATGTTGACCTAAAACAAAGGCACACCCTACTGCAACATCAGTCTTAGACCCGTCAGTATATATAAAATGCAAGTCCCCGAATTGTGCCTGAAGTTCTAAAAACGCGGATCTAAGGACTGAAGGGGTCTCATTCTTCGGCATCGACGTTAACCCAAGGTGACAGTGGGCCTCAGCGCGCAACCATGAAGGAAAACACGTTTCGCCTCTGGGAAGGGCCGGCGCTGGCGTAACGTCCAGATGGCGAAGAAGCTATCGAAATCGAACCCCTGGAGGGAGTAATGCACAGGAGCTAATTAAATATTGCCGATAAAGCGAATCCTCGAAAAATAACTCGAAGGACGGGTGGTCAGGCAAAAGATCAACCCCAAAAATTTCACCTCGTCTGCAAATGGAAGGACCTAAGACCCAATATGGAGAGAGGGCGGAGCGAAAGCCTTCCGGCGCCAGAAATTGATGCAGACGGATTTCTCGGCGGAGAAATTAAAGCCGTTGGCGTTACTCCAGGCGCAGAGACGGTCGATACAGCTCTGGAGACGGCGTTCAAGCAGACAGGTCCGCCGTGAACTGCAATAAATGGCAAAATCGTCGACAAAAAGGGACGAGGAAATACCAGCTGGAATACAATCAACAATGGGGTTGATAGCAATCGCAAAAAGTGTGACACTGAGTACAGAGCCCTGCGGTACTCCGTTCTCTTGAATAAAACGACTAGATAAAACCGAGCCCACACGTACACGAAAGACACGGTCCGTCATAAACTCCCGAAATATGGGAAGACGACCGCGGAAATTCCATGCGTGAAGTGTACGTAAAATGCCGCCCCTCCAACAAGTGTCATAAGCTTTCCCCAAGTCAAAAAACACGGTCACTGTTTGACAATTTCTCCGAAATCCGATCATAATATGCGTCGACAGAGACACCAGATGGTCGACGGTACAGAGATGGCGACGAAATCCGCACTGAGCGTTCGCTAGAAGTTTCTGAGACTCAAGCCATCATGTCAACCGCCCGTTGATCATGCGCTCCCTCACCTTGTAAATGCAACTGGTGAGGGAGATAGGGCGGTAGCTGGAAGGTAGTTGGCGATCCTTCCCAGGCTTAAGTATAGGGACAATGGTGGCTTCGCGCCAAACGGAAGGAAAAAAGCCGTCTTGCCAAATACGGTTATAGACCTGTAAGAGAAAGAGCTTATTGGCGGCTGAAAGGTTCTTTAACATTAGGACATGAATGCCGTCCGGCCCAGGAGCGGAGTGCCTAGAGCAATGGAGAGCGTGCTCCAACTCCCTCATTGTGAAAAGTTCATTATAACACTCCGTATTAGCAGACCGAAAATTATAGGTCTAGGAATCCTGCCGGTCTTTGAGAGAGCGAAAGCAGGCGGAATAATGGGCAGAACTGGAAACCGCCTCAAAGGCAGCACCCAGAGTGTTAGCAATGGCAGCCGGATCCACTATGGTGGCATTGGAAACCTGAAGGCCAGACACAGCACAATGCGACACTTTACCGGAGAAGCGACGAAGTTTATCCCAAACAAAAGAGGAAGGCGTGACGCGATTAAAAGACTCGACAAAACGAGTCCAGGACGCCTTCTTGCTATCCTGAATAATGCGACGAGCCCTGGCGCGCGATTGTTTAAAAGTAACCAAATTATCAAGTGTAGAGTGTCGCCGAAACACCCTAAGCGCAGTTCTACGAGCACGAACGCCGTCCCGACAAGCCTCGTTCCACCACGGAACCGGAATACGCCGAGGGTGAGAGGATGAACGGGGAATCGTGCGTTCGGCGGCAAATAGAATATTAGACGAAAGGTGCTGCACCATTTGGTTAACGTCAGAGAAGGGCTGGTCCTGAAAACACACCAGGCTGGAATACAATCTCCAGTCGGCTTTTCTGAATATCCAGATAGGTACTCTGTAATGCTGGACGTGGTGAGACAGAAGAGAAACGATGCAGGGGTAATGGTCGCTGGAGTAGGTGTCAGCGACGACGTTCCACTGCAGACTACTAGCATGCTGGAGTGAGCAAACGGCAAGGTCCAAGTGAGAGAATGTACCAGAAGAATCAAAAAGAAAAGTAGGTTCACCTGTATTGAGGATGGATAGGTTGAACTGATCAAAAATGTCGGAAAGAAGAGTTCCCCTCGTAAAGCCCTTGGCGAACCCCACAGGGGGTGATGGGCATTAAAATCCCTCAACAGAAGAAATGGTGTTGGGAGAGCAGACAGGAGATCTCAAATGTCTGCGTGAGCGAGGGGAGACGATGGAGGTGAATACACAGAGCAAACAGAAAAGAAAAAGCCGGGTAATTGAAGCCTAACGGCAACAGCTTGCAAGTCAGACGTAAGAGTGAGAGTTTGAAAATGAACGTCGTTACGCACTAATAACATGACACCTCCATGAGCATGAGTACCCTCATCCGGTTCAAGATCGTAGCGAACCGGAGTATACCCTCGGAGATCAAAAGGATCGTGAGGGCGAAGCTTAGTCTCCTGCAAACACACGACCATAGGTGAATGGGAACGCAATAAAAGTTGCAGTTCAGCCCTATGCGATCGAACACCACGTACATTCCAGGTCAGGATAGCCATGAATAAAAGGGATAAACTTCTTACTTAGAAGGGCGGCTCAAAATAACTTTTTGCTTAACCTTGGGGCTCGGGCTTTTTGTATGGAGTTGGTCAGACTCCATAGGCTCCTCGAAGGGAGGGCCCACGCGCTCAGTGCCAGAAACCGATTCAAGCGCCGAGAATCGGTTCTGGGTGGCAATAGGTGAAGGGGGTCGCTGAGCGCGGCTTGTCCCAGGATCATCCTGGGACTGCGACCTTCGAGGAGGAGAAGGTGAACTTTTCTTACCGCGCGCACGCGGAGGGTACTTCAGAAAATCTTCTCTACGAAATTTCTGCTTTGCTTTCTTTTCAGTGGCTTGCGACTTCAGTACCTTAGGACCAGCTTTAGATGGCTTGATAACTGTGCCTGAAATGGACGGCCGGATGGTAGTAGCGGTCAATGCAGTCATGGTCCAGGTCTATGTTTCGGCATCCTTCCGGGGTACAGGCGAGGCAACAGAACTAAATGTACCCGATCGCAGGAGCGAAGGTTGGCGCGCATGGTAACGCCTCCGGGCTTCAGCGAAGGGAAGTTTCTCCTTTGCCCGGATCTCCTGGATCGCCTTCTCGTCCAAGTAGCGCGGACAGTCGGCAAATGACGCAGAATGAGACCCTTTGCAATTAACGCAGACGGGAGCTGTTGAACAGGTACCTTCGTGTGAGGGCTGTCTACAGGATGCACAGATGGTAACGGCACCCTTGCATGAGACTTGCGTATGCCCAAAACGTTGGCATTTAAAACAACGCAGAGGTCTAGGAATATAAGGCCTCACAGCAATACGTTCGTACCCAGCTGAAATGCTCGTGGGCAGATCTACGCCATCAAATGGTATAAACAGGGTACGAGTGGGTACCAGTACTCCGTCGCGTTTAGCCTGCACTCGATGAACCGCTGTTACCTTTTGGTCGGAAAGATATTCGACCAGTTCATCGTCTGACATTCCGTCGAGGCTGAGAGTGGTGACGACGCCTCGACAGGAATTCAAGGTGCGGTGCTTCTCAACACGGATGGGATACCGTGGAGAAGCGTGGCGCGCAACAAGGACTTACTTTGTTGATCGGACTTGGTTTGAACCAACAAGGAACCATTCCGAAGACGAGTGCAGGAGTGAACCGGACCAGCAATAGAATCAATGCCCTTCTGAATGATAAAAGGGTTCACCTTCTCAAACGACTGACCTTCCTCTGTCCGGGAAATGACCAAGTAACAACCAGATGTCGGCGGTGCTACTTCTGTTACAATAACTTTTCGGCGCTTGTTGTTTGTAATGGAGAAAGGGGGCTCCATAGTGAACCTCTACCATTGCAACCGGGCTCTGACTTTCCGGGCGTTACCGCGGCTTGGGTGAGTGGCCTATTCATAAACGTCTAACCCCAGGGTCACACCTCCCAGAACATAGACAGAGGGACCCAATTGCCGTCGGAAGTCAGCAGCTCATGCAATGGCCACCCCCCGCGGGATTGCAGTTGATCAGCGGATACGAACACAGGCCCTACATGACGACCTTGGGTGGTGGGGATGACGCCATTACCCATTCACCCAGCTGTGCAGGTATCCGTCAGGCTGTGTCCACGGAGGATTAAAAGAAATCAAAATGTGAGGGCGTTTCGCACACAAGGTAGGCCGGTGAAGAAGGAAAATAGATGTGTAAATGAATGGACGTGGGGCAAAATGTGCGTAAATAGAAGAGAGAACTAAGAAATGATGGCGAGGGACATCATGGAATGAAATGCACACAACGCACGAGAGCCTACCTTGAGTGCCCTGGTCACGAGGACGAGGGTGGAAGGATGATGATGGCGATGAAAGACTTGGGCACCCCGGGTATGCCAAACCCGTACTCACATAAGATGAGCCCCTGGAGGGTATATTCCTCGATAATTCTGACATCTTCTGTCTCCTTTTTTATATATGGAGATAAGCATCCTAATTTCATATCTTGTGGCATTTCTTCTCCTTGCAAAATCATTTTGTATAACTTAGTTAATAACATTATTAATTTGTTTCCCCCATATTTCTGCATTACCAAATGAACATCTCCTGGGCCAGTACCTTTCCCAATTCCTTCCAAGTGATACATAATACTTCACATCTTTTTCTTTCAAATCCCAATTTACATTACTATGATTACAACTATCATTTTCTTTATATTCTGGTCTATCTTCATTTAATAATTGCTCATAATATTTTACCTACTGTTCTCTGGATATTAAATTTTTGTTGGTTTTCTTCTCATTATTCTTTCTTATTACTTCCTTCATCCCATACCAGGCATTGGGCTGATCACCCATCCTGGATGCTCTGTCTGATCCATGAGTGTCTGCTCCTCGACGGGCCTCTGACCCCAGGCACCCGCTTGTAAGTCCTGGGGGGTGTAAGTCCTACATAAGAGGAGGGTAAACAGATAATGAATGAATGAATGAATGAATATTCTTTCTTATTCCCTTTAACACTTTCCATGCTTCTGCAGACTGTTTAAGCCCTAAATGACTATCAACTTCTGCACGTACCTCTTTCCATTGTTCATTTTTAGCTTTTTTGACTTATTTGTATACAATATGCTTTTCTTTCATTATAGGTTTTCTTACCTTCATTTTTGGAGTTTAGTCATTAAAGATATGCTTTACACTTTTCTTCTATATTCTTCAGAAGTTGTTGTTCACATGCTGTTGAGAATGTGTTGTTCCTTTCAATGATTTTAGTACACAGTGGGTGGTAATAGATATCAATAACATATAAAATATAACATTTTGCACAGAAATTAAAGCTGGTGAAGTTGCCAAGGATTATATGTTTGAACTTACAAGCAGAAGCTGCAATATACACAATGTAAACATATAGAGCATGGGCAACACCTCCTAGGAATAAGGCCACAAGAAGAGTAGAATAGTCCTCTTTCTTCAACATATGTGTTGCATGTGTTAAAAGCTATATAGTTTTATGAAGATTCAGCATACCTTTAATTTGTATTTTATTAATGTGCAATATAATTGACAAAATATAAAATGCCACACAAATACTGTGTGCTAGACTGTAAAGGAAGTTATTCTTTTAGGCCGAAAGTAAGCGTGTTTAAGTTTCCATTATATGAAAACTTGTGAACAAAATAAATATCTAACCAAAAGCTGTTCAACAGGATAATTTCATTCCTATAGAATACATTCTGTTAAGTTTTTATAAAACAGTATATACCTAGACACATTATTAACAATTCCTTTTGCTTTTATTGATATCGTGTGAAATTGCATTTGGTAATCTTCTGTCAAATGTTGAACATAACCTATACATACATGCATATAGTAGAATGTTAAATTGCTTCCGACTTTATTTATTGAAACAAATTTTGCTTTTATAGATTTGTGAAAAACACTTTCAGCCCCATAATATAGAAAGATGTAGCATTATATCACAGTAAGACTAGAAAACAACACAGCTCCAATAGATCGTCCACGCCTAAAAAGGGTTAGTTTGTTTGTTATTCTCCTGGTCCCTTAATAAGCATCATTCAGGACAAAACACTATTATTAAGAAACGATTGAAGAATTGGTATGAATACATACCTACTTCTCATATCCATCACTATCATACCATACATTTCATTTCATTTCATTTATTATCAGTCTTTGAAAATTACATAGAATTCATGACATCGTCAATATATACATTAGAAAAAAATCAATGAATATTTTACAAATAATAACTTATTTTTACAATTAAAATACATACAACAAATCATTTCAGATACTCATTTAAGGAATAAAAACAACCTTGTATACAATATTTTCTCAATTCTGTTTTGAATTGTTTTAAATTTGTTATGTTTTTAATATAAATAGGTAGTTTATTGTAAAATGTACATGCAGCCACAGTCGGTTTAGTTTTAAAAAGCTGGATTCTATGTGATCTTGCATGAAAATCTGTGTTACCTCTTGTAGCATGTTTATGTATTTGATTGTTAACTATTTCCCGTCTTACATTATGTTTTAGATACATTATAACTTCAAATATATATAATGAGTATAGTGTTAAAATATTTAATTTTTTAAAATAATCCCTACAGGATTGTTGTGGCTTTAAACCCATAATTATCCTGATTGATCTTTTTTGTAATATAAATAGTCTTTTAAAGGAACATGGGTACCTACCATATAAGTTTATAAGTAATACCATTAACCACAGCATATTTAAGCAGCTGGTAAGAAGTAAGTTATCCTTTGCCATTAAGGGGCATGTTGAAATATGAACTGCTGCAATAATACAAACATCTATTTGTCTGCATAATCTGCATCAGATTATTGAGCTTTATACCTATCACACTAGGTTAAAGTATACCACACAATGAGTAAAAACTTGCAATTAAACATATAGAACATTAACAAATAAAACACACTATGATAAATTAAAGAAGGTGTCTTAGATGGAAGAAAATTGAAAAGGTAAAAGTGTTATATGCATAACCCTTGCATTATAAATATAGTACTGTCATAATTACAGTAATACTCATCACACAACCTAACCTACAGTACTAGCTACACTGTGCTTGTATAGCCTATAGTGTATTGGCCTATGCCTGCCACCTACACCTTGTAAGAATAAATAATAATTTGCTGTTAACATATAGAATGTTTTAAAATGAAAGTACACTACAATAAATTAAAGTGGGTGTCTTAAATGGAGGAAAATTGAAAAGGTACCCAAAAAATTTATATGCATAAACTTAGCATTATACATAAAGTACTGTTGTAATTATGTTAACACTGATAACCACCTAAACTAAAGTATTAGCTTCACTATGCTTGCTTGCTATAGCCTATAGTGTGTTGGTCTATGTTTGCCACCCACACATCATAAGGTTGAATAATAATTTGTGATTAACATACAGAGTATTTTCAAATGAAAGTACACTATGATAAATTGAAGTAGGTGTCTTAGATGGAAGAAAATTGAAAAAGTACCAAAATGTTTTATATGCATAACTGTAGCATTATAAATACAGTATTTACTCAATTAATTTTTTAGAAGTTTTGTAACAGTGAAGGCCAAATTCAGTATTTAAGCATTAGGAATCAAATTTGGGACATGTTTGCTTCTCTTACTCTGTAATTTATACAGAAGAAGTTTAAAAAGCTTTCACTTCCATCATCAGCTATAGGTCGGCTGGCAGCGCTGGTGTCCTCTTCATTCTGGTCTTTGGTAGATGATGTGATGAATTTGGTATAGATGTCTGTAAGCAGGATTTCAAAGTTCATAACTCTGTCTTTGTGTTTTTAGATAAAAATCTTCTTCCATATGGCGAGTTCTAGAGGATGGTTTAATTCTTTAAGTAGTTCAGAGGTTGTGTCTATTCGTGGTTGGTTTCCCAAAAGTGTGTTGCAATTGCTGATTTGTCTGTCTGTTTATATTTTAAGTCCCGGATATGTTCTTTGGTGCGGATGTTTATGTTGCGGTTGTTTTTCCAATGTATACTTTATTGCATTCTTGGCAGTTTATCTTGTAATTCCCTGGTTTGGAAGTTCTTGGTACCTGATGTTTGGGAGGTACTCTCAACAGGTTTTCCAAGTTGAATTTATTTTGAGGGGCTAGGACTATGCTGTGTTTTGAAAATACCTTTTGGAATGTGTTATGTAAAAGTGGGTGGATGTGAATGTCTTAATTTTCTTCTTGTCTTCCAAGGGTGTTAGGGTGGTGGTATTACTGATTTCCTTGTTTCTTCTGAATTTTTGTATCTTTTTATCATTCTTGAGTTAAACCCATTAACAAATGCTATTTTGGTGATTTGCTGGTATTCTTTGTTGTATTCATCTTTGCTTAATGGAAATTCAATTAACCTGTGTACTAGACTGTTAAAAATTGCCTGCTGGTGTGACTTTAGGCTAAAAATATTGCATTTTATGTAGTTATCATTGTGAGTGGGTTTTCTGTATATCCCAAAGGAAAGTCTTGTCTTCATTTCTCATTATTTTTTATCCAGAAAAGGCAGGTATCTGTCTTTCTCTGTCTCTACAGTGAAGTTGATAGCTTGGTCTTTTAAATTTAACAGTTTTAAGGCATCTTGATGGATAGACAATATTACTGCAATAGTGCCTGAAAAACCTGTCATTAGTTCCATAAGCAATCAAATCATTTGCAGATTTTATTATGTGCACTGTTCAACTTTCTTAAATTTCCTTAATTATTTGCATTCATACACACTGCTATGAGCTGCAAACATGATTCTTGTATATATAAAATTAAAAATGATTAAGCATTTAAAACAGTGATGATTATATTACCGATGTTGAAATTACCTGTACGAGGGTCACTAGATATGTATTGAGACAGCAAAATATGAAGTCACAGAGACGTTTTGTTTATCCCAATTTCTCAAAGTATTCTCCCTGGCACTGTATGCAGCGTTCCATCCTCCAGAACCAGTTCTGGAGGCATCCTTGCCTCTCAGTTTCTGGCACTGCAGATAACTCCTCTTCGTATGCAGAAACTGCTTCTTCAGGGCCAGAAAATCAGTGACCTCGAAGTTGGTTCTTCACTGCAGGGAACAGGAAGAAATCACATAGTGCCAGATCGTGACTATAGGGTGGATGAGTCAATAGTTTTGCCTCAGTTCCTTGCAGAAACTCCACTGTGATATTAGCGGTGTGAGCTGATGCATTGTCATGATGCAGCAATGTGCCCCTCTTTGGACGCTTTTCTTGGATTCCTTGAAACACTTTCGGAAGACAAACTTTTGTGTACCATTCATTTTGCAGTAACAGTTTTCTGATTTTCGAGCACAACTGTTGCCAAATGACCACTTGTGGAGAAGAAAGAAGAAACCATTTTCTTTCCGGCACTCCTTGACAGGTGGTTGGCCAACTGCGAACACCCAAATGGAGGACTGGCATTTTATTTCAGGATCAAACTGATAGATCCATGTTTTGTCACCTGTAGCAATATCTCAAACATGGCGAGACTTTCCACAGATAAATCTTTTCAGCATTTCTTCGCACCATTCCACCCTATGGAGCTTCTGTGCTTCAGATAATTATGGGGCACCCATCTTGAAGAAATTTGTTTTTACATGAAGGTGTTCATGAAGGATGGTTGAAACACTTGGCGAACTAATCCCTAATGTCAACTCTATGTCCTTGTAGGTTAGTCTTGGATTTTCCCTAATCATTGTTTCCACAGCGGTGATGTTTTTGTCAGTCACTACTGTAGTGGTCTCCCACTCTTCTCTTCATCTTTAACAGATTGCCGCCCCTCTTAATTTCTGCAAACCAGCGGAACATGGTGCCACGTGACGGAGAATAGTCCCCAAAAGCACCCCTGAAACACTCAAGTGACTGCGTTTCATTTAAACCACATTTAAAGTTGTACAAAATCATTGCACGAAAATGCTCTCTCTTAATCTCCACTGCACTTGAAAAAACGTTCACACTTTCCAGACTTCAAACATAAACTGAGCAAAAAAAGAATGGCACAACAATGGTCTGCCTTCTACCATTGCATTACCAATGAGTCAGCTATTTTGACAAAGCAACAATGCTTTCCCAAGGGGTGGCCAATTTTCTGTCTCAATACATATCATGAAGAATAATATCAATAGCTGAATTGGCTAAAATTACCCCTGTAAGACCTCCAACGGTGAATAAAAAGATAAATCCTAGTGCTTGTATATGAAAGATAATGACAAAATGGCAGCTAAAGGAAAATGCCATGAAGTATTGGAACAAATATTAACCTTAAAACATAGTAAATCAGGCCCAGAAATTAAACAACTGATTCTTGAATTAAATAAGAAACCTGTGATTTACCTAAAAGCAGACAAAGGCAACAAAACTGTTATAATGCATAAAGATGATTAAAGAGTCATTCCACATCAAACCACACATACATAAAACATCACACTCTGGATTTTAATTTACGTGTTCCACAAATAAAATAATTGGACCCGTGTTTTATATTTTGTGGAAAGTCAAATTATTTTAGGATTTACAGCCTATGTAACATTTTTCTTATACGCGCACAACCTTACATTAAAGCAATTTATTCTCTGAATACAGAATGGTTGGGGATAAGAATACATCGTTTTGTAGATAAAAACATTGTGGTTTAGCTTATTCAAAATATTATTTATTTGGAATAAAAACAATCAATGTTTTAAGTATGAATATTTTAAACTGCAATATCATGTTTAACCCCATAATATTAAAACCTGGAAAAAATATAGAAGAAATCTGCGATATATTTTGTTTCAAACCTGTTAATATCAGGATGGGATCTTCCTTAGAAGTACACTTTTAAACAGTTTGTGTTAGTGCATAGGGTTTTAGAACATAGACTGCTGACTGAGAGCTTCATACCGCACCGGCCAATGCGTAACACAGTGCAAACGTGATAAACTATCACTTCCAGTGTTTGGTGTAACTTAGCAACTGGAATCTAATATTCTATGAAGCCTCTCTCCGCTGTTTCATTTTAAATGTTGCTTTGTATTCAGCTTTTTCGTTAGATTAGAAGTTCATTTTTAGCTCTGTGGTTTCTGCAAGTGCATAATGAGTGAACTGAAGAAATGGAGCTATGACTATTGCTTCAATCCATTTAACATTTCCAAGCATAACACAAGGCAAAAATCATTAAGCTTAGTTGCCCGTAATATGCTTACAAACTTAAAAATGGAGAACTTAACCTTGTCACCAGACCTAAAACTATGCGAATGTGTCGAAAAAGAAATTCCCCAGGTATCACCCACTGCTAACAGTGATTGTGTGCTACAAAGTACCAATGTTGTGAATAATCCAGAAGTGGTTATGAACATAGTGACCATTTTGAGGCGTGATACAGCAATGTGAAAGTGATCTCTGGTACCTTAGAGCTAAATTCATTTATTTCATCAACCAATAATGCAATAATAACTAGATGATATTCATTTGAGCCTGAAGGTAAAAAAGTGCGCATTTAAATTGTCGTTAAGTTGCCTCTCATGGGATAAGATTAAAAGTTCAAATGTTTCTCAACTGTATGCCAAATTTAACAGTTGCATGTGAACAAACTAGTGCAACTAAAGTCCTGTAAACAACTGACAAGGCATCCTATGACAGACTGCTGCTGGTCTCCAGCCGTGCTGCACTGGAATCCCGCTACACATCACTTTCTAACATATTTTATTTAAAATTAACTATACAGGATTCCATCTTTGTTTTATGTGAATATATACAAAAACTACAATGAATTTATTTATAATTTTTATAGAAATTTAAACCTGCGGGTTAATAGGGATATATGGTTTTTAAATGTTTGAATTTTAATAATTGATGTAAATAATTATTTATTTCAATTATCATAAATATTAAGTAAAAGATTACATATTAAGCTTTGCATTGAACTTTATAATATAATTTAATACTTATCACCTGTGAGATACTCTAATTTAAAGGTAGAGAGGTGTGCCACTTTTCACAAGCTGGAGATTGCGCAGTATTTTTTAAGATATTGTGATTTAAAAAAATAAGAGCTTAAAACATAATTCACCTTGTTTTTGTAATCCATGGACAAAACTTGAAGTGAATCAGAGACATGGTCAAATTTTGTGAAAATTTGTGCGACTTGATGTGGAATGACTCAAAATGTTGATAGGCTACAACAAAATCAAGAATATACAGAAATACCCAATAATCCTATAAGATCTTATTTGATCACAGTATGGAAGATAATTACAGATAGCTCGATCATTCCTAAAAATACAACAAATATACCCAGCAATCTGCAGTTACCAAAGCTGTATTGCCTTCAAAGATTCATAAAAAGCATAAAAGGCATAGCATGAGACCCATTATTAGTAATATAGATGAACCAATTTATTACTTGGCAAAATGCTTAGCAAACAATTTGAATTCCATTAAAGGATTTGACACCTTGAGCACCAAGAATACTATTGAACTAGCTGACAAATCAAAAAATGTGACCATTAAGACAAACAAAATTTTCTTTCATTTGATGCCAGCTCTTTATGTACTAACATTCCCACTGAAAAGATAACATCTCAAAACAGGGATTTCACCATCACAAATTGAAGAATATATTCCATTAATAGATTTATGCATCAAAAAAAATAATTTCATGTTTAATACAATATTCTATCAACAAACGTTAGGTTTAGCTATGGGTAACCCCATGTCTCAGTTGCTGGCAGATCTATATATGAGAAATTTACAAATACACATTACAAAGACATTTCCACACATGTTTAAAACCTGGTTTAGCTATGTAGACGACATCTTTGCCATTATTCCTAAAAATTTAGCTCAAAATGCTTTGAAACTGTTGAATTTGCAAGATATACCAATAAGGTTTACCACTGAAATAGAACAAAGTGGATGGTTACTTTCTTGGATTTAAAAATCATGAGAAACAAGAATAGATTAAAATATGGCATATACTGGAAACAACACATGTAAACACTACATTAAAAGCAATAATTTCAACTCAAAAAAACATCAACATGCCATCTTTCATAGTCTAATTCACAGATTGGTTAACAACCCATTAACAAATGATGACTAATAAAGAACTGGAGCACATCAAACATGCTGCAAATTTGAATGATTTTTAACTCAAACCTTGTAAATAAAATGACTAACAAATACAGAAGATATAAAACAATTGGGGATGTGGGTGCAAGTTAAAGGCAGAAGATTCAAAACAAAAAATACACAAATTTATATTTCAAAATGTTCAACAAATTCAACAAGATTTTAAAAGATTACAATATTGAATTGGATCCCAAAAACAAATGCAGTGTCAAAAATCTGCTCAAGCATCTGTTAAAAAATACTACTCCTAATATTAATTGTGAAGATTGTCAAAAAAAGTATATATTGGAAAAACTATATGGAATTTGGAAACAAGATTGAAGGAACATTTGAGCAATATTAAATTCAAACAAACAGAAAAATCAGCCATAGCTTATCATTTTTGGCTACATAACCATAATGTCAGTAAAGAAATAAAACTTTTAAAACTGGCCAAGAACTATTTGTAATAAGGTGGGAAAATATATGCATTACCAAGAATTTGAACAGAGTAATGCATTTTGAAATAACCAGCTCATATGACATACAACTCACCAATGAGAGTGACAGCAGATCAAACAACAGGGCAAGCAGATACCTGACGAGAGTCAGTCAACCGATCAACTGAGGACAAGGAGGAAGTCTCCTTGAAGCATATTCTATGGTTTGACATACTAAGTGGAGCAGAAACTATTTTTAAAGGTTTACCAAATTTTTTAACAAGTTTGATGATCCTTGTTTTTAAAATAATATAGATTATATTATTATTGTTGTTACTACTACTATTATTATTATTATTATTATTATTATTATTATTATTATTATTATTATTATTATGCAGAATAACATGGTGATAGGAGTATTCTGTTTTGGTAGCCTATGGATTTGCAAGTGTACTTAATTTGGTTATTACTTATATGCCCGCTAATGACATAGCAGTTGAGCGCACTTAAACAAAACAAAAACTTATTTTCATTAATAAACTACATTCTTTAACTTGTTACAATGCAATTCCTTCTCTTTTTGCCTGGGTGTCCTTCCTAATTATCAAAACCCTCTACTTCAAGAGAGGATCTTGAAGAAGAGTGTATCAAGAAAACCACATTTTGCACTGCAGAGGAACCACTTGAGAAGATTGCTTGCTGTGGACTAAATAATGAGTGGATTATTAGAGAAAAAGACAGTGGCATATGTTTTATTTTAGTGAGAGATAGTCCATTGCCAAAAGTTGCATGTTACACTATACTTGATGAACACTTGGTTATTCCAACTTTTGTAAATGAAGTTGCAATGTACTGGGTGGGAAACAAAGCTGCCAGCAACAGTGAGTATCACTAATTAAGTAAGATCACTTCTTCATGACTTTTTTCAGAATTTCAGCAATTGAGGCTGACTAATAGAGAACAAGCCTGTCTGTTAAGTTAGAAGGAAAAAAAAGCAATTTCATTTATGAAAGAGCAGATTTCTTTGCTTAACCGTAACAAGTCAGAGGCAAGGTATTTGTGGAAAGCCATACTTTTCTGATCTCTGGTACATTCCATGTCACCTTATTGTTACAAGTAGTACTTTGTTTATAATGCCACGTCCAGTTACTTTGTCTCAAGTATGCAATAAGCCTTTCCACAACACCCATAACTGAGCAGGTTTCTACTAATTTTTGGAGGCATTTGTCTAAAAAGGCTGAATTATTAAGCAAAGAGGATCAATTTGTTTTCCTCTTAATGGACGATATTCACCTGAAACCCTTTGTGGATTATAACAGTTAAAATTAAATTAAATTGAGTTTTATTTATGGATGCTCTTTAACTGCTGTGGTTCTTAGTGTCCCATTCTATATTGGGCGTGAAAGACCGGTAATTTTGCTCAGAGGCCTCTTTATCAGGCTTGAGGTTCTTTTATGTGCCGTAAATCTACGACACGGGACCACCGGCTTTACTTCCCTTCCGAAGGAAGCCGTGCCAAGGATTTTTACGCCCGAAAAAATCCATCACCCTCTGCTGGGTTTGAACCTGCGACCTTGGGAACTAGGGGCTAGCATGGTACCACTAGTCCACAGAGGACGACATTTTAACAGTGGAAACATAGTTGGTTAGGCATACAATGCAGCTAAGTGCGCATCTCCTGCATATGTGTTTATGGTACACAGTTTAAACATACAGTACATTTATATATATTGCCAATGAAAACAATACATGCTGAAATGCTGTTTGAATTTCTGAAAGGTATTATACTGAAATTGGAAAGCTTAAGTTATGAAGTAATTTGTGTGACATCAGATATCTCAATCAATAAGAAACCAGTTTCAGATTTTATATTAACAATAAAGCATTTCCAGAAATTACTTTCTTAAGAAAATAATATTTTCATGTCCTCTATGAATCTGAAAATTAGCAGAAGTCATTATGATACACCCTGTATAGGATTTCAAATGTGCTTACTTTATACTGATGTTAAAAGGTTTCCTCATAAAATTAATTCTTTTTTAATTAGACTGCATTCTATTATCAGGAATATTTTGCTCATTCACAATACATACAACAAAGCTGTTATACAAGTACAAATATATGAATAAATTAACATACATATTTAATTATGCAATGAAACACTCAAGATTTTAAATACGTACACATAATACACATATATATTACATTAAATTTTCATTTTACGTTTTGAAAGAAATCTAAACATATTACCAACTTTTGGAGATGGTTTGCTTAAAAAAATAGCATAATTATGGGGTTTCAAAATTGCTTGTAATTATCTTGGAATAGAGCTCATTTACACATTAGGATAGTCAAAAACAAATTATTTACTGAGCCCTGCTCTCAACAATCACAGTAGGAATATTTTTAATTTTAATTCTGTGTATTTGTTCAGGTGTGGATATGTGTCCTGATCTGATTCTAAGAATAGGAACGGTTACCTTTCTAGGTAAATTAACATAATAGAACCAGGGAATATTCTGTATAATTTCTGAATATTGTAATACTTAAAGAGGGTTTGCAGCATTTAGTTAACCCTTTTTTTTTTTTTTTTTTTGCTATTCATCAACTATTAATTTTTTTAATGTCTGAAAATGTAAGTATATGGTAAACTGTACCAAAGAATTCTCCTTTTTCTCTGCCTAATTTTGCTAATTTATCCACCATTTCATTGCCTTTAATGTTCTTATGCCCAGGAATAAAAAAATAAATAAAACGAAATTGACAGATGTGTTATATTTGTTATTAAATATTAAGTACTTTAAATTCAGCAAGTGTCAGTTACAATTGGAATAGTAATAAACTGATTTTAGGATTTTAGTGATTCTAAAGTCAAAACACAATCTCTTAAAATTCCTAAATTCTTTAGAAAATTCTGAGTTGCATAAAGAACAGCCTGTTTAATAGCAAATATTTCAGCATTAAATACAGAAGTACAAAACAGTAGTTTGAAGGTTTCTGAAATTAGATTTTCAATATAGAAGGCAGCACCTACTGAATTATCTTCCAAGCATTCTGAACCATTGGTATATATTACTGTGTTCCAATTGCACATCATGTTAACATGAATCAATGTTACTCCTACCATTGTACTGGATGAGTGAAGTGTTTATTTAATAAGTATTATATTCAGTTAGCAGAAAATGTGGAGGACCCTATTTCATATGTGAAAAAAGCAAGCTTAGAACAGCTATTTGTACAGAAATAGTATCCATGAGTACGATAGAAGTAAATAAAACAATACAATCCCTCAAAAGCAAGAATTCATCGGGTTATGATGAAATAACTACTAAGATATTAAAACTATGCACCAATAAAATTAGCAAACCTTTAAGTCATATATGTAACTTCTCATTTGTAACAAGGACTTTTCCTCACAGGCTAAAATATTCTATAGTTAAACCACTATACAAGAAAGGGCAAAAGTCACAACTGTCGAACTATAGACCAGTATCATTACTGTTTTCTCCAAAGTATTTGAAAAGCTTATGTTAAAACGAATATGTCATCACCTAATTTAAAATAATATTTTAGCAAAGGAGCAGTTTGGATTTAGGAAAAACATGTCAACCAATGATGCAACTTTCAACTTAACGAATGAAATTTTGAAATCACTTGATAATAAATGTAATACACAAGGAATATTCTGTGACCTATCAAAAGCATTTGATTGTGTAAATCATAACATACTCTTATCAAAATTATCATATTATGGCATTAAGAATAAAACATATCAATGGATTGCATCTTACTTATCTAACAGACATCAAAAGGTCATAATAGATACTGCAGATAATTCCAAAATATATTCCAAATGGTCAGAAATAAAGCATGGTGTTCCACAAGGTTCGATTTTGGGTCCATTATTGTTTTTAATATATGCCAATGACCTTCCCAGAGTAATAAATGAACATGCTCACACAGTTCTCTTTGCACATGATACAAGTATTATAATTAAAGAACACAACAGCAGTTGCCTCTCAGAGTTATCCAACAGTATTTTCAGTGTGCTAAATAATTGGTTCGATAGTAACAAAATTCATATAAACTTTGAAAAAACTAAGTATATCAATTTTCGCACAAAAAATAAAAGTATTGCAGACATAAGAATTGAACATGAAGGCAATGAAATTACTGAAACTTGTAGCATAAAATTTCTTGTTCTTATTATAGATCATAATATGAATTGGAAAGACCATATTGACTATATCCTACCAAAACTAAGCTCTGCATGTTTTGCAATTAGATCATTAATTCATTATACAAATAAAAACATTCTAAAAACAGTATATTATGCTTATTTTCATTCAATTATGACTTATGGAATAACATTTTTGGGAAATTCAGTAGACGCAAAAAAAAATATTTCTTTTGCAAAAAAAGGTAATAAGAATAATGGCAGGTGTAAAGAAATCAACTCATTGTAAACCACTATTCAAAACATTTGGAATTCTACCATTAGCCTGTGAGTATATTTTAGCTGTACTTTTAACCGTGGTTGACCACCCGGAAGTGTTCATAAAAAATTCAGACATACACAGCAAACAAACCAGAAATGGGCAGGACTTACACAGGCCAAGCAATAACCTACAAGTATTCCAAAAAGGGGCTTACTACAATGGTATGGTATTATTTAATTCACTTCCATCATATACTAAGGAACTGAAAACTAATAAAAATAAATTCAAGTTAGCATTGAAAAGATATCTCATCACTCACACCTTCTATACAGAGGAGGATTTCTTTCATTCAAAAAAATAACTGACTACAAAATATTGCCAAATTTTATAAACACATTAAGTAGATAGATATTTATTTACTTTAAATACATAGTACATACATATTTCATTTTACAGACTTCACCGAGTTGCTGGTTTCCTAGGGCCCCTATCCTCCAACACTGTGGTTACTGAGTCAATGGGCCCTATTTGACTGAATAAATAAATATTTATTAATCTTTGTAGATTTATTACAATTCAATAGTTGCTTGAATACGTAACCTACGTCTACTCCTATCATAACCTTTTCTGTTCTTCCCTAAATTGCCATGCTTCCAAGGGCTCATAGCTCAAACACCGTGGTTATCGAGCTATTGAGACCTTTTTACTAATATACTTTTCAATAACTACTTCTTCTTACTCCTTATTCCTATATTTCTTCAGCCATCTCTTTCTAATTAAACCTAAATATTTTCCTACTTCTAATATGTTCCCCTTGCATTTAACACCCATCATCTTTCTACCTATAATCTCAGTTGGTAAACTGTCCCATTTCTTTTTCTGCCATCTTTCCCTCGATTCCTTAGTTCCTTCACATTCTAAAATTAAATGCCAATAGTTATTATACTTTCTATTACATAGCGGACACTTTCCTAGGTTCTCTCTTTCCCCTAAGCCTTTTAACATCATCACTCCTGTCCTCGCCCATGCAAAACCTTCTCGTGCTGATCTGTCACATATATCAACATATTTTTCTCTTTCCCACACCATTTTTAAATCTGCATATATACATAAAGAAGATTTAAAATTAAAACTACCTATAGTTTCTTGTCTTTCAATATCTTCAATTCTCAATTTTACCCTTCTCCAGAACCTGCCCCTCTCCAAATACATTAAGTATAAATAATATTGTTTTAAAAATTTTTAGCTCTAACGTACTCTACATAAGAACTACAATTTATTTACATACAAGTACACAATGCAATTATGTATCTATGACGTAATCTACATCCTAGAGTAGACTAGCTTTCTTTAAGCTGGTCTAGCTCACTATAGGGTCTACAGATTGAGATGTTATGTTATGTCCACATCTACTTCATGTAAGAGTGTCTCATAAGAATGCAAGATGTATATAGCTGTTGAATTTTTTCAAATAAATAAAATATTATCACTGTAATTGAAATATTTATTTTATAATTACACTTTTAATAACAATTTCCTTCCTCTTCCTATCCTTTTTATTATCTTAATACTGGGGAATTCATCTCTGGCTGCAATAGTTGCCCAAGTTCTGCTTTTTCTAACCTATACCGGTCTATGATGACAAGTAATAAAACTATAACAAAAGCATTTCTGATTAATCTGACTCATAACACAAGGGTAAGGGATGTTAATACCAAGTTTAACGCAATGTTAAAGCTAACACTGCTCAATGAAAAAGAATTTGCATTAACTTCAATGTTAAATGAGTTTAACATTGTGTTAAAATTTAACATAGGTTAGTGAAACCAACCCTAAACGTAGAAGTGTCAAACTACTATGCATTAATTATGTATGTTATTCATATTTATAACATTCTAACAATTTTATGTACACAATATCCCAGGAATCTGGATGCACACTGAGCTTCAAAATTGTCCTCAATAATTCTACTTCTTTGACACATCTTTCTCCCTTCTTTTTTGATCCTTCGAATATTAAGACCACTGAGCCTGTCTTGCTCAACATTAATAGTACATTCCCCCCTCCAATATGTAAGACTCCATCTGAGGCTGACAACAGGAAGTGTTATGGATAACCTTAAAATAACTACTCACATCATTAATTCCTTCAGATCTACTTGCAATATGATTTGCAACTATATCCAAAATAGAATTAAAAACAGATGTTCTGAACTATGCTTCTGGACTTATAATTATTTGTTCTGACAAATTTTATCCAAATATTGCTTCACTCATCCATCTTCAAAATAGGAGCAATGCACATTAAGCAGAAAGTAATACAGGCAACAACTGTGTTTCTGAATACTGCTTCTATAATTAGACAGTGGAGCATTTTGTTTAGAAGATTGGATGCCTTTTCAAGTTCAACATATGCTTTACACTACCAATTGAAAAATAAATACAAATATTTTAAGGCAAGTTTTTAAATCTGCTTTATGTGACCTTTCATCACTTTTAATCGATTCCAATGCTGTTCATTAGGGAGTTTTTATTATAATGGAGTGATCTTACTGACAGAAAAGATATGAATGCATTGGATATAGCTTTTTTTAATGTTAAAGCTATATGAGGTTTCCACCTCTTTATACCTTGGCTATAAAAGAGGTACAGTACTTCAGTCCTTAAAAGTTTCTGACATCTGATATTTTACTTGTAGCACCACTTATAACCAAATTTGGGTTATGAGTAGCACAATGCACATACTTAGCAGTCATTTGCTTCTTCCATATTTGTGTTTTAACACCTCTATAAAAATCAGACATACAGCCACCTTCATACCCTTGACCAAGGCATTTATTCAGTGGCATGTTTTTTTCATTGCATTCTAAATCTTCATTGCTAATCCAGAAGCACTTTGATCTGTAACATAATTGAAACCTTAAAAACTCTCCTTACTTTTCATTTCATGGGGTTTGCTAAATGCATAATGGAAAGCATTAACCTATCTGAACGCCTGATTCATTTGATCCTTTCTCTGGTGTCTTATATTATATCAATTGAACTGATCAGAGCTGAAAGGCAATAAGTCAATTTCTGCAACTTTTTCAGAAGAAGGAAAACACAGTATAGATGCAAGAAAACCAAATAAATATACATTGTTAATTTATTTTTATATAAAGCAATGTGGTTCCCACAGAATCAGTGCCCAATATGTGGGGAAAGAGAAGATTTAGAACATATCGTTTTTGACTGTAAAGGTACACAACATTGGAGAAAGGAAGCTATAAATGGGAAATGGTTAAAACGGGACAGGAAAGTAGCTTTAAGCAAGATTTTTAACAAGGATAGTAAAAAGGTAGGAGAATACTTGTCCAAAGTTAAAAAGAAATGGTTATGGACAATAAAAAGAGATGTAAATTAATTTCATCAAGTGATGTTAAGTTATGTAATTATATTATTATTATTATAATAATAATATATTATTACTATAAGATTATTATTGGTATCATTACTATTATTTTTACTACTATTTGTATTATTATCATCATTTTTTATGTTATAATAAGAGTGTAATATGGGTAGAATATGGCAAGATAACAGCTTGGGCTGATGTATAGCCATATTCTAAGGAAGATTGCTAGCACAAATAAATAAATAAATAAATAAATAAATAAATAAATAAATAAAGCAATGTCTTAAAGTATATTTGTGTACGTGAAAGTATAATCTGAATATGTTGTCTGGGTTTTTATTTTTATTTTAAAAAAATGCACTTAAAGATTTTCATCTTCGTGGTTACTATTAAATTCAAAATCTCTATTGATGCTTAAATTTAATAAGGTTACATTAGCTTTATTTATTTTTAAAATCTAAATTCGTTGAACAGAATAGTGTAAATAATAAAACACTTTATGCCTAAATAATTTGATGAGAAAACAAATGAACGAAGACATGACTTGTGACAGATGGCTTTACACAGATTCACTTTAGACTATTTGTTGGTCATTTCAGAATGGTCTCTTAAAACTGCATAGTATCCTGAGGAACATATTTTACTACCTTCCCAATGTGCTGTAACTTGTTAAAGTTTATGGGAACTTTGTCTTTATATACCTTTTCAGAAGGCATGGCAAGATGTTGTAGAGACTTGAGCTTTAGCAGAAAGAATCTATGTTTAACAGGAGAACTGATGTAAAAAGAAGCCTCAACCTCTCCAATCTTGTTAATGCAGTAGTTGAATTGCTTGAGCTTTAAAGGGGAAAACACCTGCTTCTTCCCTCTTGAGTGTACTTCACTTTCCATAGACACAAGTCTTCTTAAAGTAAGATGTCTTTATTTAAAGGTGAGTCGGAATTGTTACACTAACATCACTTAAGTTTACTCACTTAACATGTTTCGGGAAACCGTTGTTCCCATCCTCAGAAGGTTAATTCGACTGGCCCGTGTTGTTGGTGTTTCCGTTTTTTGGACTGGATCCTGTGGTGGCATCTTGTGGTGGAGAAATGTACTTCCAGAGAGGATTTGGTGGCGGCAAATCAAAATTCATTAGATGTGTGTTGTGTTTTAGAATGGTGATCTTCTCCCATGCATCTAATTCGGCTGCAAATTTGGCTGGTTTGACTAATGTAATATTGGGTTTGATGTTGTGATTAGTGATCCAAAAATGGTGTGAAACTGCAGATTTGTCCATTTGTTTGTATTTAATACATCTCATGTGCTCCTTTAGCCTAGTTTCTAGGTTTCTTTTTGTCTTACCTATGTATACTTTATTGCAATCTGAACAATTGATTTTATAGATTCCAGCTTTTTTGTCTTGTGGAATGGGGTCTTTTAACTTGTTACAAAGTAATTTCTCTATGTTAAATTTGTTCTGTGGAGCTAGGCTGATGTTATGTTTCATGAAAATCTTCTTAAATTTGTGAAAAGTTCCTGGGTGGTATGTGAATTTCTTGAACTTTAGCTCTTTATCTTGCTGGCTGAGATTTGTTGTGTTTCTGATGTGCATCTGTCGTTTGAATTTTGCAATTTTTTTGTCAATAGTTGTTTTGTTGTACCCATTATGTATTGCTGTGTCTACTATATGCTGGTATTCTAACTGGTATTCTTTTTTATTTAAGGGGGTATATACCAGTCTATGTGTTAGGCTGTTTAGTACTGCATGTTTGTGTGTGGTTGGATTGAAACTCTTATTTTTTATGTAATTAGTAGAGTGTGTTGGCTTCCTGTATATGCCAAAGGTTAGGTTCTTTTGTTCTCTGATGATTTTTAGGTCTAAAAATGGTAGCATGCCTTCTTTTTCTATTTCTATGGTGAATTTTATTGATTGGTTCTGTAGGTTTAGTAAGGCTAAGGAGTCTTGTATGAACCTGTTAGGGACAACAGCGAAGATGTCGTCAACATATCTGTGCCAAACTTTAAACATGTATGGAAAGGAAGTTGTTATGTGTGTTTCTAAGTAGCTCATAAATAAATCTGCCAAGAAGGGTGAAAGTGGGTTGCCCATGGTTAGACCAGTTGGTTGTTGATAGAACTTCTTATTGAAACTAAAACAAGTTTGTGCAATGCATAAATTGGTAAGTTGTATGAGGTCTTCTATTTCTTCTTCAAGTAGGTTAGTCTGCTGTAGCCATTTCTTTAATTGACGCAGGAGTTGATCTGTAGGAACACTTGGAAATAGTGCAGTGACATCAAAGGAAACTAATCTGTCTTCTGGTTCGAGTTCCAGGGATTTTATCTTCTGTATTAAATCTTCTGAATTCATTATGTTTTTGCTATTGAATTTTGGTAGTGAAGAGAATCTCTGTACTAACCATTTTGCCAGTTTGTAGGTAGGAGAATCAATATTGCTGACGATTGGTCTCATCTTATTACCCGGTTTGTGTATTTTTGGTAGAGCATACATTCTTGGTAAAGTAGGGTGATCTGGTTTTAATCTAGATTTATCAGTGTCTGTTATAGTTTTGCTTTCCTGGATGGTTTGATTGAAGGCTTTTAAATGTAATTTTAATGGGTCTTCTTGAATTTGTATGTAATTTTCTTGTTGCAGCATATTTTCTACTCTGGCAATATAATCATCTTTTTGCAGTACAACTAGTTTATTTCCCTTGTCAGCTTTTGTGTATACTATTGATTTTTATTTTAATGTTTTGATCACATGTTTGGTTGGGAAATTGTTATGTTTATCTGCTTGTATTTCTTGGAGAACCATTTCACATTCTTTTTTTATAGTGGTTTTACTATTTTCATTTAGGTTGTAAGTAGCAATCTCAATGTCTGCGACTATTTCATCGGTTGTTTTTGTGTAGCCAACACATGTTTTTAGGCCAAGGTTTAATACCGATAATTCTGCTTTGGTGAAAGTTACATTTGAAAGATTAATTACGTCTGGGTATGACGTCGTTTTTTCATTTTTTAGGTTAGGTTTATATGAATGTTGCTTCCGGCGTAGTATGTCATATTAGTATATTCATATAAACCTAACCTAAAAAATGAAAAAACGACGTCATACCCAGACGTAATTAATCTTTCAAATGTAACTTTCACCAAAGCAGAATTATCGGTATTAAACCTTGGCCTAAAAACATGTGTTGGCTACACAAAAACAACCGATGAAATAGTCGCAGACATTGAGATTGCTACTTACAACCTAAATGAAAATAGTAAAACCACTATAAAAAAAGAATGTGAAATGGTTCTCCAAGAAATACAAGCAGATAAACATAACAATTTCCCAACCAAACATGTGATCAAAACATTAAAATAAAAATCAATAGTATACACAAAAGCTGACAAGGGAAATAAACTAGTTGTACTGCAAAAAGATGATTATATTGCCAGAGTAGAAAATATGCTGCAACAAGAAAATTACATACAAATTCAAGAAGACCCATTAAAATTACATTTAAAAGCCTTCAATCAAACCATCCAGGAAAGCAAAACTATAACAGACACTGATAAATCTAGATTAAAACCAGATCACCCTACTTTACCAAGAATGTATGCTCTACCAAAAATACACAAACCGGGTAATAAGATGAGACCAATCGTCAGCAATATTGATTCTCCTACCTACAAACTGGCAAAATGGTTAGTACAGAGATTCTCTTCACTACCAAAATTCAATAGCAAAAACATAATGAATTCAGAAGATTTAATACAGAAGATAAAATCCCTGGAACTCGAACCAGAAGACAGATTAGTTTCCTTTGATGTCACTGCACTATTTCCAAGTGTTCCTACAGATCAACTCCTGCGTCAATTAAAGAAATGGCTACAGCAGACTAACCTACTTGAAGAAGAAATAGAAGACCTCATACAACTTACCAATTTATGCATTGCACAAACTTGTTTTAGTTTCAATAAGAAGTTCTATCAACAACCAACTGGTCTAACCATGGGCAACCCACTTTCACCCTTCTTGGCAGATTTATTTATGAGCTACTTAGAAACACACATAACAACTTCCTTTCCATACATGTTTAAAGTTTGGCACAGATATGTTGACGACATCTTCGCTGTTGTCCCTAACAGGTTCATACAAGACTCCTTAGCCTTACTAAACCTACAGAACCAATCAATAAAATTCACCATAGAAATAGAAAAAGAAGGCATGCTACCATTTTTAGACCTAAAAATCATCAGAGAACAAAAGAACCTAACCTTTGGCATATACAGGAAGCCAACACACTCTACTAATTACATAAAAAATAAGAGTTTCAATCCAACCACACACAAACATGCAGTACTAAACAGCCTAACACATAGACTGGTATATACCCCCTTAAATAAAAAAGAATACCAGTTAGAATACCAGCATATAGTAGACACAGCAATACATAATGGGTACAACAAAACAACTATTGACAAAAAAATTGCAAAATTCAAACGACAGATGCACATCAGAAACACAACAAATCTCAGCCAGCAAGATAAAGAGCTAAAGTTCAAGAAATTCACATACCACCCAGGAACTTTTCACAAATTTAAGAAGATTTTCATGAAACATAACATCAGCCTAGCTCCACAGAACAAATTTAACATAGAGAAATTACTTTGTAACAAGTTAAAAGACCCCATTCCACAAGACAAAAAAGCTGGAATCTATAAAATCAATTGTTCAGATTGCAATAAAGTATACATAGGTAAGACAAAAAGAAACCTAGAAACTAGGCTAAAGGAGCACATGAGATGTATTAAATACAAACAAATGGACAAATCTGCAGTTTCACACCATTTTTGGATCACTAATCACAACATCAAACCCAATATTACATTAGTCAAACCAGCCAAATTTGCAGCCGAATTAGATGCATGGGAGAAGATCACCATTCTAAAACACAACACACATCTAATGAATTTTGATTTGCCGCCACCAAATCCTCTCTGGAAGTACATTTCTCCACCACAAGATGCCACCACAGGATCCAGTCCAAAAAACGGAAACACCAACAACACGGGCCAGTCGAATTAACCTTCTGAGGATGGGAACAACGGTTTCCCGAAACATGTTAAGTGAGTAAACTTAAGTGATGTTAGTGTAACAATTCCGACTCACCTTTAAATAAATTCAATACACATCACTGTTTCTAGCTTCTTTTCATTACAATATCAACGTAAGATGTCTTCTTAACAAAATTAAGGATTTCATTAAATTCTGTAACATGAACTTCTGCATTTTCCCTGCTGTTTGCTATTATTTCTACATATTCTTTTGGGATATATATACTCTATCGATGCATTTAATTTTCCTTTTGAATACCCCAAAATTTCTAACACATAGTAGGTAGTATGAGTGACTGCGTTCAGGAAACATATGGGTAATTGACTCAAATCCATAGTTGCAGTCAGTCCTGTACACATTCTCACCATTATGTGATTTCTGTTTTGTCCAGTACAAGCTGAGATGTTTAATGGTGTCTGGAATGTAGTGTTTAATGTAATGGTATAGAAAAGTGCACACCTCACTTGCACCTTTTCTTCCATTACCCACATGATAAAGGTACACCACAGAGCTGTCATCTTTTAAATTTTGAATATTGAACACATTTACCCACGGTTGCTGCTTATAAAAACTTCTTTCACAGGAATTTATGGCAGGGACAAATTCTGCATGTAGTCAAAGACAATAGCATCCATTTCTTCATTTTGAAGACAGTGAGACTTGCCTCCTTCAGGGAGTTTTAAAACTTACGACTCCTTCGTAGGTGAACTTCCAATCTAACTTGGCTGCAAGTTTTGAAGCTTCACAAAGGTGAGGACTTTTCAATTTGGCATCAAGTTCCTCACAAGCCTCCTTCAGGGACTTTTAAAACTTGTGACTCTTTCAGAGATGAACTTCCAAATCCGAACTTGACTGCAAGTTTTGAAGCTTCGCAGAGATGAGGAGTTTTCAATTTACATTAAGTTCCTCACACAGAGAACAAACATCTATCTGTGGTCTGCCAAATTTATAATCATAATCTTCCTGAAAATACTGCCTGTAATAGTAATATTTCACAGCTGTATTTGGATAAGTATTTTAGTACAATTGATACATTGTTCTCACACACAGCTGAGAATCTAAGTAATGAAACAACAGAGGTATAAAAAAAGCCTAATATTAAATGCAATCATGAACTTGCAGTTTCACCTTCAAATGCAAAAGCTAAACGGAAGAAACAATGCAAAGATGCTGAACTATGCTACGAAGATCTCACCCAGTTTCATCATGTGGCATCTATAAACAAGACAGACCAAGATAAGTTTCTCTTAAAGTTTGTGAGTATTACTTAACAACCTATGTACGGAGTAGTGAACAATGAGAAAGCAAAAAGGAAGAAAACAGTTTCAGTAAAATATAGCATTAGGAAGAAAAGCGGCAAGGTAGTGCCTCCTGTGCTGCTACTTTTCAAGGAATTTCTGGTATGTTAAAAGATAGATATCCTATCCAGCAAGCAGGCTTCACGAAGAAGGGAAGTTGGCAAAGGAAAAGAGAGACGGGGACAGGACAGGAAAGGATTATAAGGACTTAATTACTGCCATTACGAACGACAAAGAAATACAAATGTAGGGAGAGTCATCATGGCAGGGTTAAGTCTAAGAGGGGTTATTTACCTTCAGGACTCTCAGTAAATAAGATGTGAAAAAGATTCTTCAAAGAAAGGAGAAATCTTGGACTCAAACAATGCTCTTTATCAAAATACAAGAACATACAGTTTGTGTAAAACGTTGTGACAGTCCCCCATTCCTGAAGCATATATGCGCAATAGCACTGACCAGCCCACTTGCATAATAAGAGAGGTAGGGGTCAGCGTCCCACCTGCTGTGACTGTTATAATTACTTCCAGAGCAATTCCAATTGCTATTTCTTAGCGCATATCCTTATTTTACTTGTGTTGTGTGAGACACATTGCCCACTCAGTGTAAATTTAGTGGCAAAGTGCTACATTCCCAAAGCAGGGAAATCATAAGTAATGTGTACACATTAGAGTGCAGTGACATCAAATGATACCATCATTTCTGTGGGTGATATATTTATATCTGAAAGGTGACTGGTTAATTCTAATGAATTTTTTATATACTTAGACTTTTGAACATAGGCATGGAGTTGAAGGTATTTGAAAACCATTTTGCTAGTTTATATGTGGGACAGTTTATGTTATTCACTATGGGCCTCATTTTGTTGCTGAGCTTGTGTATTTTTGGTAGTGCATATAACCTAGGTATGGTGGGAAAATCTGGTTTAATTCTGGATTTTTCGGCTTTTGTTAATGTTTTGGTTTCTATCAATGTGTTCTGGAGTGACTTGGTGCATACATTTAATGGATTTTTGCTGATTTCTATGTACTCTGGGCTCTGTAGTAATTGCATAACCCTAGATTCATAATCTTCTTGGTCTAATATCACTAATGTGTTTCCTTTGTCTGCTTTGGTGTATACTACAGGCTTTGACTTTAGAGATTTGATAATTTTTTGATGTGGTATGTAGTGGTGTTTTTGGGTTTGTATCTGGTCCAATATTGGTTCACACTGTGATTTTATTAAACTTTTATCATTATCTGTTAGGTGGTTATCAAATCTCTAAAGTCAAAGCCTGTAGTATACACCAAAGCAGACAAAGGAAACACATTAGTGATATTAGACCAAGAAGATTATGAATCTAGGGTTATGCAATTACTACAGAGCCCAGAGTACATAGAAATCAGCAAAAATCCATTAAAAGAATGCGCCAAGTCACTCCAGAACACATTGATAGAAACCGAAACATTAACAAAAGCCGAAAAATCCAGAATTAAACCAGATTTTCCCACTATACCTAGGTTATATGCACTACCAAAAATACACAAACTCGGCAACAAAATGAGGCCCATAGTGAATAACAAACTCTCCCACATATAAACTAGCAAAATGGTTTTCAAATACCTTCAACTCCATGCCTATGATCGAAAGTCTAAGTATATAAAAAATTCATTAGAATTAACCAGTCACCTTTCAGATATAAATATATCACCCACAGACATGATGGTATCATTTGAGGTCACTGCACTCTTCCCAAGCATACCAAAAGAAGAATTATTACCACTCCTAGAAAATTGGATATTAAACAATGGCACACCTAGAGCACAAACAGAAGATTACCTAAAACTAACAAAATTATGTCTGGACCAGAATTTCTTTTAATTCCATCACAAAATCTTTAAACAAACCACAGGCCTAACTATGGGAAACCCCCTTTCACCATTTTTAGCAGAACTATATATGAGCCATTTTGAATGCCATATTACCAAATCTTTCCCACATCTATTCAAAACCCGGTATAGGTATGTAGATGATATTTATGCTATTGTTCCAAAAAAACTTTCAGAAGATGCTTTGAAATTATTGAAATTACAAAAAAATCTATTAAATTCACAATAGAAAAAGAAGAAAATGGCCAATTACCTTACCTAGACATCAGGATCATCAGAAATAATGCACACAACAAACTAACGTTCGGCATTTACAGAAAACCAACGCACACAGAAAATTATATTAAAAACAATAGCTACAATCCTACAAGCCACAAACATGCAATTTTAAATTGTATTACAAACAGGTTAGTACATATACCAATGGAGAAAGAGGAATACCAGAAAGAATACCAACACATTATCAACATAGCCACTATGAATGGATACCAGAAAAAACAATAGATAAGAAGATAAAAAGGTTTGAAAGACAGAAATACATCCAACAAATGGCTACTTTACTCAGACAACAAAAACCACAAGCATATAGGAAACTCACTTATCACCCTTGGACACATCATAAATTTCAAAGGATTTTCAAGAAATACAACATTACCCTGTCTCCACAGAATAACCACAATATACAGAAACTACTATGCAACAGAACAAAAGATCCTATCCCCAATGATAAATCAGCTGGTATATATCAAATTGATTGTAATGAATGTAACCTGGTATACATAGGAAGAACCAAAAGAAATCTTGAAATAAGACTTAAAGAGCTTATGAGATGCATTTACCAAAAGCAGCCAGATAAATCAGCACTAGCACATCATTTCTGGTCTTCAAACCATGATATCACTCCGAACATAAAACTCTTAAAACCGATCAACAGCAGCAATGAATTGGACATCTAGGAAAAAATACATATTGTCAAACACAGGAATCACCTAATGAATTTCAAACTGCCGCCACCCAGCAGCCTTTGGAGGTTCATCAGCCCAGCACCAGAGAACACCACTAGCCCCACACATCCCCCAGACAATGACCGGAAAAATCAGTTGAGAACATGCTGATGGGAACAAGCCGTCTCCCGAAACGCGTTTAAGTAAGAATATTTTAGTGATGTAGTGTAACAACCTTCAACTCTCTTTATTTTAAATTATGACACATCACTGTTACTAGCTTCTAAATCTTCAAAATTAGTCAATAGGTGATTAGGTTTGCAGAGAGATTCGGTACATGTAGGCTGAGCAGAGCCCTCTCATGTCGGTCTGACAAGGTCAATGTTATGCCCAGTATAGTTAGTGCAGAGCTGTCAAACAAGGTGGAAACAATAAAGCGAGTGCCAGTATGCCTCATTGACATCAAAGGGAGCCATATCGGCATGTGAGTGAGTTCAAACAGGGCAGAATGATCGGTTTGGGAAGCGGGTTTGTCATACTGTGACATTTTGGCTCGTACAGGGCATGCTGCTGACAGTGATGCGTGTGTGGAAGCAGTGGATAGATGAAGGTCTTAGGCAGCGAAGAGCGGGTACTGGACCACGGAACATGACCACAGCGCGGGATGACCGTCATCTTGTCCGCATGGCCATAACGGACTGTACAGCTTCATCCACAGTGTTGGCACAACACTGGAGCAATGCAACAGGTGTGAACTTTTCTGCATCAACGGTTCGTTGCCATCTGCTGCAGGTTAGACTGGTTGCATACATGCCATTACGTCGGCTTCCATTGTCCAGAAACCACAAGCTCCTCCGACTGCAATGGGCTTGTGAACACCGTCACTGGGGTGCTGAGTGGCAAAATGTAGACTTTTCATATGAGTCCCACTTCAACGTATCCTATAGTGATGGCCGCATACGTGTCCGGCGGTACCATGGTGGGTGCAACCTGGAGGGCTGCATTGTTGAGCGGCATAGCGGACAAACATTAGGTGTGATGGTTTGGGGCGCCATTGGTTACAACAACCAATCTCGCCTCCTATGAATTGAGGGCACTTTGAACAGCAACCGATACCTAACAGTGGTTGTAGAGCCTGAGGTACTCCCCCCTGCTTCAGGCATCTCCACAGGCCACATTTCAACAGGACAATGCCCGGCCACATGTTGCGAGGAATGTACAAGCCTTCTTTGAAGAGCGACAGGTACCATTGCTTCCCTGGCCTGCACGTTCACCTGACATGTCTGGGATATGGTTGGTCGGCACCTGGTGCGTCACGGTCCTCCAGTAACCAATGTCAAAGATTTGTGGGCTCGAATACAAACTGCGTGGAAGGAAATCCCTCAGGAACTTATTCAGAACCTTTTTGATTCAATGCCACAGCGAACAGCAGTTCTAATTGCAGCTCATGGAGGCCACACCAAATACTGAATATTAGGGCTCAAAGGTCATGTATAGAATTGAAATGTTTATCATTTGTTACTTGTCATATACCTAACCTGTGGTATTAAATTCATTGAATTCATGCGTTTCCTTCTTGGTGCTGCAATTTTCACAAACAGCAGTGTACAATCTATGCATCATGATTCATGCTAATGAGCAAAAAAAGGAAAATATTGCTTTCTATATGTGGCTGGAAACAGAGTCTTCAAGAGGATGCAACCAGGATGCATCAGCTTTGCTGGACTTTCTTTTTGACTTAGAGAAGAAACTGCTAAGTAATGGTCCCACCACTATACATCTATTCTCTGACTCCTGCAGCAGTCAAAATAAGAATAATTGCATGATGGCAACACCTATAGCGTTCTTGGAAAGGATTCCGAAATTCAAGAATATTCTTCATTTCTTTTCAATCTGGAGACACAGCTATATGGCTCCAGACTTGAGTTTTTGGTAGAATTGAGAAATCATACAGAAGAAAAGAAAGCAGCTTGTCTCCTAAAGAATATTATGACATCTTAAAAGAACACGGCACCCTGAAAGTACTCAATGAAGACTGGGAAATTAAAAACCTAAAGGATAGTGCAAAAGAAATGCTAAAACCTAGGTTACCATTCAAAATGAATAGTCAGCATGTCATCGTATATAAGAAAGTAAAGAACAATGTTAATGTATCAGTGAAGGGCACATACTTCAGAGATTCTGTTGAAGTTAAAGTTCTTAAGAGAAAACCCATGCCATCCAGCACTATTATCATCCATTTTTCTACCATTGCATTCTACAAAGATGCCCTAGGGGATACTACAAATCTGACCTTGTCTAAGTATCAGACTAGGACTGCTCAATAATTTTATAAATGATACACAACTTTAGTAGCTTAGATTACTGTACTATGTGGCACTATTAAAGATAAATCATTGTTTTTCAATACATTATTCATTTTAAGTTATGCTTTTGTTATTAATTTTTATTTTTATTCTCAATAAAGTTGACAAAATAAAATTAAAAAACAAATGTTAAATAAATGTTTAGTATGTAATAAGTGACAATGCAGCCAATAATAAACTGTAAAAGTTATGTATGCATAAAAATTATTTAATAACAAATAAGTAGTTGCATACAAATAAAGAACAAAAATGAAACTGTAACACATAATTAGAACAATTTTTTCTCTTACATAAACATGCATTTATCAACTTTTGAAAAAACCTGAATAAATCATCCTATAATCCTACATGACACAAAATTTGCTTCAATTTATCCTATTAGGACATTTTATTTAAAACAGTAAGATCTAATGTTGGAGAAAATATATTTCTTCTAATGTCTCTCTACGTGAAAATAAAAAAACTCATTTCCTGAAAAATTCAATTTTCTGCATTTATCAAGTTTTAAAAAAACATACTCCTCAATTTTCATATTAATTCTTTCTGAAAAAGCTACTATTAATCCATTTTGTGTTATGCACTATGCTATTTTATAGCTGCTTTCAGGTGTGATATCAAATTGAGTAATAAAGGATAATATTTGATGTAGATGCCAATTGCCAGTACTTCCTATCTATATTCTTCTGTATATTCTTGAAATGCAAGATTGCGTGTTACAAAAATTAGTGTAGTTGAGATTCCATGTGCATTACTATTATTTGCTTTTCACCAAGAATTACGCGCAACATGCACTCTTAAATGGGCATTAACTAATGGTTCAATAACTTTTTGGACAGCCCTTTCCAGCCATATACCCCTTGCCTCCATACTAAGTCCTTGATCTAAACACAACCAGCATGACATACAATACACAAAATCATTTTTTTGTAGAACAACACACACACTTCCTCATAATTTGCTGGCCAGTTTTAGTAATTTTGTGGTAATATTCTGAGAATGATCTATTACACTGTCTTGAATTTTTAGGGAGAAGGCCATTTGTTTGACATGGGCCCTGCCTATCATCATTTTAGTATCGCTGTCAAGATACACTCCCAAAAAGTTTTTAAGACACTTATAATTAGGCTTATGCCTCTTTTGCACAGTTCTGCCCTTTGGGCAATGGTTCTAATAATGACACAAGCCTCTGCTAACAATATGAACCTTGTACTGCCACTTCTTTACTTGAAACTGGTTTAAGTCTAAATGCTGAGGTTTAATTTTTTCCATTTTTTTGTGCAAGTGCACCTGTAAAATTAGCTATCTTTATTCTCTTCATATCATTATTAACACCTATCTTGAAAAACACATCTGGTCACGTGTACCATTCTTGATCAAGATTTTACCATGGTAAAATACTGACTACTGACTGACAATGAACAGTCACTTGTGGTGCATCGACAACCATAAAAGTTTATTGAGAATTTTACCACTGTAAATCTGACGGCTGTGTATGGACAGTTTTCGTTGACTATCTACCGCTTCACTTACATTGTAATGTTAAAATGGTGGAACGATATATGTTAGAAATCCCAACCAAAAGAAACACTACATTTTCACCAATGAACACATCTGATCAAGTTATGGTCTAACTGTACTGTATAGTTTTTAATGCATTAAATTTGTTTATGTGATAGGTGCCTTAAATATCCTGACCAATGAAGTAATGAAAATCCACACAATCATGGAGTTACATATCGTAATTATATTAGTTGAAGCATAGTTACAAGAACCATGCAGAAACAAGAAGAACAACAAATGGATTTAGTGCAATTAATACATTTTCATGAATATTAAGATACATTAAATTGCACATACATAAGAATTCAGAAACCTGAAAAGGTCAGAGCCAAAGTTTCAAGTCATCATCGTGGTGTAGGGGTAGTTATATAAATTCTGTATTTAAGAGGTTCCAAGGTCAAATTTTGTCTGGGATAAAATTTTTTCCCTCTGTCTCTCTCTTTCAGAAAGCAAATGTCGACTAACCTGAATGGAACTTTAATCAGTGGAAAAGAAAGGAAAGAAAAAAAAAATCAACAATAGATGAGCATATTTTTCTACTCAATTGTATGGCCAATTTTTCACACATGTCCGGAGATACTTTTGAACATGTGATGCAAGAAATTTTCTAAGTCCAAAGTTTCTTCAATGCGCATGCACAAGCTGATTGAAATGACCGATGACTATTAGTTTTATTGCTTCTCACATAGTAGCCAACATGTGCTTCATTTGTAACCACCATAGCCAACCTCTGAAAAAAATTCCCACACATGTGCACAACAATCTGGAAGCGATTAGCAACTGGTCACTTTTGAAAAGTCCTGAACTTGCTTTCTCTCAGGTTTTATTGCTTTACAATCAGGGTCTTGCAGTGAAATAGAGTTTATTGTAATGTGAGAAGCAAAGTTTGTATGTTCTTGGAGATATTCTTGCAAATAATAAAACTTTTAGAAATGGCTCATCCGATTAATAAGACAGATGTGTTGGTTTACCTCAATGATACAGAGAACACCTAGATACTCACATTTGTCACTATTTGTGGCATCCTGATACCAAGAACCGCTCAGCAGACCCTTTCCAGGAACTAATGGAAGACATTAGGCAGGCCTAAACTGTGGTGTAGTGATTAGGTTTAGTTAAAGTTTAGGCTAGATGTAGTTAAATTAACAAGTTAGTGTTTAGTATGCATAGCTAGTCAGCATAATTTAGGGAATAAGATTAAATAATAGAAGTGAATTTAAAAAGTTAAATTCTGTGTTGTCTACATTCTTGTTACACCGCGCCCTGCATAAGATATACGTGAATCTACAAACAAGACTGACGCAGCTGAGGCAAATTAAACCATAAATAATATATAGAAGCAGTGTTAATAACAAAGTTAAATATTATAGTGTAAAACTTGAAGTGTAATAACATAAAACACATCTTGAATACAGCTTCTCATACATAACAGCATATTGCGTAATAACAGTAACTATTACATAATCAACAAATTCAAACCGACGCACAAAGCGTGTTCCAGGAACTCCTTAAATGCAACTAAATAACGATCTTCAAGTTTACGTAAAAACAAAAAGCAGCACAATATAACCTTCTTCAAGTCTAAACATATATATTACGAGAAGCAAAACAACTTCTTCAAATTAAACATTGCATAAACATAACCTTTTTTTTCAAGTTTAAAAATAAATTACGTAAACATCTATCTTCTTCAACAACCAGATGGATGGAAAAATCTCATTATCACTAATTTATTTATAGTTTCGCTTTCCTATTTTCACTTTTGAGTTGTGCTAGGAAGTCGGTACATTGTTCTGAATGTTTCATTTCACTACTCAGTTAAAACTATGATTCCGTTAAAAGCTAATCTAATACTCAAACCCTTAATAAAAAAAAACATTAACACTAAAAGGAAAGTAAGATCACAGAGCTGCCTAATAATGTGTTTCCTAATAGTGGTGCATCAATGTTATCATTCACAATATTTAAATGAATTAGCAAAATGAAGCCTTTTAAATCAGCATACCAGCACATATGATACAACTGTGAATAAAAGGTGAGAGGATACACAGCACCGAAATTGTATGCTGGGTGTTACAAGTGCATGCATGACAGCAGGTTTGTTAATCTACACCTTGATGAACTTACGTCATCCCATTAAAGTTTTCAACTTACAGCTAGATTACTGGAACATTGCTTATATGAAAAGTATTTTATAGTAAATCAGATACTTTAAAATTCCCTGAATATATGCTTTCAACTGCGATTTCAAGGACACCAAATAACATGGACCTGCCAACAATGCAGTCCTTGCAGATGCACAAGTTATGCCTCTGATTCAGTATTCCCAAAAGTTTATTGTGAAATATTCTTATTTGATAAGAAGCAATAAAAATTAAACAAGAAGTAATTCTATTCATTCTGCAATATTTCATTAGTCTACAGGCTATTACACAAATCTATGCTCTCTGAAGCATAGCAAAGCATATCCTGAAAATTGTTTTTGCATTTTCAGTTATTTCTGAGATAGAATGATTTGATTATATACTTATCTAAACTCTCAGCAATTTTAATTGGTTGTCATGGGCCCGCTGAGGTGCATGCCAGGAAATGTGTTAAAATATGCTTATGAAACACCAATGAGTATGGAGGATTATAATACTTTAGTTATTATTTAGTTTCTTGTTATCATCAGGCTAGAATGACCAATACGCTGAATCATAGTTTCCTACAATGCAGCACATACTTACTCTGTATTTGGTAACAGAACTGATTTAAGATCTCAATGAAATCTGAATTTATTGGAGCTAAGGTTGGGTGAAATTCCGGCAGAGCTCCCTCCACACACTGTTGTTTGGTATGACCTTCTTTTTGACATGCTGTGCATACAGCCTGGAATATCTGAAACATAGCATTAATATCATAGTCAGATGCTTAAAAACAGCAATTTACTACAACCTTCCAATTATTATGCTGTCTCATTACAAGATTACGGCTACTTCCAATTAAACAATTTCACCTGAAAATTCAGCCATTGAAACAACATTCAAGTATAACATGAACTGAAACTTCCCTAGTGACGTCATGATTCCAAGTGTTCTCACCCTTTCAGTCAGATTATCCAGTAGTCTCGTCTTCAAATTGAATTCTGGAGAAAGTCTGCACTCCTTATTTATGCTGCTAGAGGACAGAGCTGGCAGAAGATCAGAGATGTGTGGTCCACAGCAGCTTTGGTTGTGTGCTGTCCATTTTGGACATGGACCTGGCAGGACACCCTGCAGACCAATTTTCTGTGTTCTCTTATGATAATGTGTGTTTCAGGTGTTGAAGGCAGGAAAATTAAAGAAGCCTTGACCATCTCCTTGGAAAATGGCGAATTTATATCATGACTATGACTTTCGGTTCGCTTGGGCACCAGGCCATCAACACCGTAAGTTGACAGGCCATCCTCGTGGAACATGCAAGAAGAGATCTGCAAAATTTCCTGCCACATCTATGCTCAAGATGGACACACACAACCATAAACAAAAGAGCAGCTCAGAGAGCTCAACTGCTCAGTCAGCCTCCCCTCCTCCGCTCCAGCAGTACAAGTAAAGAAAGAGCCACATTTACCTAGCAACCTGGTGAAACCCCCAAAAAAACCCATGGGTCAGGAAGGTTGACATGGGAGTCAAACCCACAACCTCCCAAATGCGGGCCACAGACGTTGCACCTGAGCCATCCTGCTCAGTAAAACTGCTCTAGGATTTTTTTTTGTTCTATTCATTACAAAGAAGTCATCCTGTTCAAAGATGATCATAGGTCACCTTCCACCCTGTATCAGTCTTGATATTAGGAGAGTGTAGAGACAATTAAAGGGAGACAAACAATTTGAAATTAAGAGAAAGGAAAACGGTGTCTGGAGGGCTGGTGATGGACAATATAGGCAAGCTGGAAAAACCAACATGAAAATGCTAATTAGCCATTTCTTATCTAAAGGCCTAAATATCAAACTATTTCTGTCTGACAGGAATTGTGGGATTACACAAATGATGTGTTAATTTTCCAAATACACTCTATGAGTTTGATTTATGGCACATAACAAAATTTTTAAAAAAAGCTCAAGTCAGTTGAAAATATATCACCATTGATAGTTCAGTGGAGACAAAGAATTAATCATTTGTGGTGGTCAAGACAAACTTGCAGGGAAGATGAGATTCTTAAGTCCATATTGTATCATACCTGCAACATTCACTTCTGGACTGGAAACCAAATTACGAATAGATGTGAGAATGACGAGTTGTCAGAGGATCAGGTTGAAAGAGCAAATTGGTTGACAATAAATTCACACAATTATAGGCTTCTGTCATCTGTCTTAAATGAAAATACTTTCTTGAAGATTTAAAGCACACAAAACATTATCTCCATACTCGGAATTTAGATTCTTATCATAATGTTGCCTTGAAATATAAACAAAAAGGAATCATTAACTACGAAGGAATGGTTTTATGTACAATGGTCACTATTTTAGACTGCAATGAAAATACAGAGAGAAATGTGACTGACAATAAGCTACAATACTCCAAGGCCAGTAAGAAATGAGTTGCCATCTCAGTATGTGGAAGGAAAGAGGAAAGAAAGAAAAAAAGGTACCTTAAATAAATTACTTATTTATTAATCAAGTCAAAACATTCAGTGGCTCAAGTGAGCAGCAGGTTGAAAACTTAAATAATTGCCATCAGATCTGAAAACAGTTGTCTTATTTTATTCACAACATAGGAAGGTACTACCTGCCTATTTTTCTTTCCCAAAGATTGCCATGAATTCATCCAAGATACAAATTGTCTATAAGCCATATAGTGAAAGTTTCTGATTTCCTTTTTTTGTATTCATTTTTCTCATAAAATAAATCTGACCTAATCATCATAAAATATCTAACAGTATTTAGTGTAACTATATTTAGAACAATGCTTTCAAAAATGTGAAATATTATATATTCTGCACTGCTTTAACATATTTAGGTTTATACTTTTGCAACAACAATGGCAGTCTTTTCTTGTTGGCATTAACTTACATTCCCCACATTTTATTTCTATTCTCAATTTAATTAAATTCTGGCATTTCCACATTAGTTTCTCTCTGAGGTTCAAGCTGTTACTATTTGATCCTGACCATCGCATTGTAAACAAATGATGAACATTAATTATAAACTCAATAACAAACACACTAATTATTGAGCAGCAAGTTATTACAGCAACTGAGTAGCTTCTGTTACATCATCACAATTATTATGCAGTATTTCACACCTGAATAGTGTTCTAGTTGTAATAGATTCTTTCCTTTGTCCTTTTCTCTCTGTCAACATTCTTTAAAGTTAATAAAAATATATTTTAAATGGATAGGGGCTTTAAGAAAGCCCAAAATATTACGTTAAAATAACTTTGTAAGATCTAAGATAGCTATTTTCAGGTTAATTCAGTGATAAAAAGAGTGATAGTTAGAAATGTACTGTTGCGTGTGTAAAGAGCTCGATTATGTAGTGCTGTTTTTCTTTCTCTACCAAGTACATAGTAGGTAAAGAAGGTATTGCATTCTACCCAACAATTTGGTACTGATATTTCACTGGAAATACATGTTTTGAAGCCCCTGAATCTAAAAAAAAAAGCATTTCTGAAAGAGAGAGAGAATGTGAGAGTGAGTGTGCGTGTCTCTCTCTCTTAAGTCAAAAGCGAAGTTCGATAAATGCCAAACCTTACATTTAGGCCCAGTGTCTTCCTAAGATGAGACACGAAGATTTTCAAGAAAATTTCCCCTCCACAAACTTCTTTATGTGGAAAACTTTTCAAAATTTTATATTTTCTAAAACATGGCTCTAACAATTTTGATTAAAATACGTAGGCTTAAGATATTGACATGACAAATAAAATGTATATCTTGAATTTTCTGGGAATAGCCTGTGAAGTCCTCTTCATTTGAAAGGAATTTTGTATAATGCTGTATAACTTGTAAACGTTGAGCATTAGACAAAAATGTACTGCATAAGAAATGTAGATCTCTTTAAAACACACCATTTATTTCAAATAACATTTTTTGTGGCATCAGCTATTTCTGAGATAACTGTTATTAATTGTTCAAATTGTTCATTCTTCACCATTCTTTTAAAGTCCTGTTGATTTTCAGTTCTTTCTTGTGATGTCATGGAAGGAGTCAGGCATTTTAAGGCCAGCCAGCATATAGCACCCAGTTCTAAAACATTTCACTATCACTATTCCCTTTGTATCTGTAACAAAAGGTGAAATGCAGCTATTTCTGGAAAGGTTTATCTCGATTAAAATGAAGTAGATAGGAAATGAGCTTGCATAAGAAGGAAAATAAAGTTCCTTAAGTATAATTTGTACACCCACTAATAAGCGATAGAGGGTATAGAAAGTCATGTAAAGTAATACATCAGATATTTTTTCTTCTGCAAATAGTATTGCATTTGTAGAATATCATTTCAAAACGTGTTAAGTCCCCCTTCCCTAATTTTGCAGGAAACGATAAAAACATTTTTCTTGAAAAATATGCAGTGTTTCAGAAAAAACGTGGTGCGTAAATATTTGTATAGACAATTGTAACTAAAGCATATGAAATTTGAAATATGTTTACCAGCTTATTCCTAATTAATTTTAAATTCAAAATTCCACTGAATATGTTTCGAAGCAGTACATTGGAATTAAATACATTTTGTTCCAATCATGAGAAAATTAATAGCCATTTAATTTCATTGAATACATTTTGATCCGTCTATGGGATTTAATAGCCTTTTGGCATTTGGAAGTGACATTCTACCTCAGTGTATGTTCCATTACTATTGTTATCAATTTTTAATCATGCTCAAATTATAGTATGAAACAATATATTGCAGTTAAGACACAAACTATGAGCATTTTAAATAAAAAAAAGTAATAATAATAATAATAATAATAATAATAATAATAATAATAATAATAATAATAATAATAATAATAATAGAAAGAGAACACTGAATAGAATTGAGAACACACTGGATGTTATGTTGTCTCACAATCTCCTTAAACCACCTTCTTCATGCAGACAGTCACATGCTTCAGCATCCTGAGTACTGCCATCAGGTGCAACATCAATGTTGAAAGCAGAAACATAGAACTGTAGAGCGTCTACCCTTTGCCAGTTATGTCCCAATCTCATTTTGAGAAGAGTTTCTACATCAGACTTCTTTACATCAGGTAGAGTTCTTCAGGTTGACAGGACAGATGGCTCAAGTATTGTTATACCTCTTTTCAAAATTGTGGTATAGAGCTTGCTTGGATCGTTTCATCTGTAAGTTGGCTCCATTTTGAGAACTATATGTACTTTTCTGCCTTTGTGGACTTTCTTCAACATTACCCTCATCTCCTTTATTCCTTCCACTTTCTTGAGCTGTGATGTTAGTTCTTTAGTTCCTTATTACCCAATTCTCTCCAAATGTTTTGACGGTGCTTACAGTCTGGTAGATAGCCCTGTATTCTTCCGGCATAGTTATTTCTTCTTTCTTACACAACATCTTTTCTACCACTCCAAAAATTCTGTTGGCTGATAGGAAAGAGTGCCCCCTTGCTGGAAAGTGCATTATAATTTTACAAATATGCAAAGGTGCTTTGCACTGAAGCCAGAAGACCAGAGCTTGGACAGTGTAGGTATTTTTATTCTGCCCTCCGCATCCATCACAGAACAACCTGACACATGTGGTACTGTCATCAAAATACACCTCTCCTAAAAATGACAATACTCCTGATGCAACCTCATTTGCTCCCCTTCCTGCTTCAGTCTTGTTCCATGTGAAGAATACTGGAGAAGTTGTAGTGATATCAATAACACACAAAGAGTAGAATGCTAATTGACGGGAATAGTATGCCTCACCAATAGCCAGCTTTGGCAATGGTTGCACCTGCTGTAGATCAAAGCAATATGACACTGTTCCAGGAGGACTTTCTTTTATCAGTTTGTAAAATGCTTTGGATCTTGCTTTGTGTACACCCAGCTCAGCCAGGTGGCAGTTCTTTACAGATGTGTCTTTTGTACTTTTAATTTGAAAAGTCATGTGGCTACAGTAACTACATACGTCAGTTGCTGGTGATCCAAAACCGATATTGAAGTTTGCGTGGAAAATGTTTTGAAAGTACCCTTTTTTTACTTTCAGGTTTTCAGAAACACTTGAGTTATAGATTTTGAATAATCTGCTGATACTTCAGTCAGCAGACAACTAAAGCCGCTGGCTTTTATTTCGATTATAATGCGACTCCTTCACTTCTAATTTCATAACGAATTCAATTACTTTTTTCTTTTTCTCTGCATAGCATTCACTTTTACGATTCTCTCCTCTTTTATCTCTTATATCAGACTTTAACCCTTTTGCTGTTTGTCCTATGTCAAACAATTTCTTGAAACATTGAGCACACACAGGCTGTGCTTGATCTCTCATTTTCACCTGAAAATTAATTATTGAATTTGTTCAAGATAAGAAATAACTAAGTACGGAGTTTTCCAAAATATGCAGTTTTCAAAGTTAATAAAACGTTAATATTTTTATTTGTTAAAATCTCAAGTTAGTTATTACTTTTACTAAGCCTGATATTAAAGGATAAAAGGCTAAAACAATGATTAGAAAAAGAACAGGAATATGAAATTAAATTCAAGTTAAGTAACAGTGCCATTCTCCTCATATTAATAATTAAATAATCATTAGAAGATTATATTGTTAATCTTTGCTTAGGAAACTATATTTCCATTGTTCTATCCATTGTTAACTAACTAGTACAAACCTCATATTTTACAATACCGTTTCTTGCTTGATCACTTTTCGGAACTTTTCCTGGTTTCAGTTTCTTTGGAGAAGATACTGTTATCATACGGCTCAGTCGAACACCTTGGCCTAATTTGTTTGGTACGCTATATACCAATTTCCTTGCTTTCACCAAAAAGTATGCTGGAATAGTGCCACATTTGTATCGTCCTTGCTTATGATGGTATGGGACTTCAAAATTTGTTAAATGTGGATCCGAGTTGCATACCTATAAAGAGTATTGCAATGTAGAGGCTTATAAATTATGAGGCACAAAAATTTAATTGTTGCCATAACGCAAGATGCTCTGAATGACAAATTAATAGTGTAGGTATTAATATTAATAATATTAACACTGCATTTAACTAACCTTGCTTCTCCTTCAGATTCATGTTTTGTTTTTCCTCGAATTCTTTTCCTACTTGCCCTTGATCTTTCACAGACAGCAGCAGAACCTTCCATTTTAACACCCAGCGCACATACACACACCGTCACAACACAATGAACCAACAATCAATGTGCAGATAAGTCACACTAACAGTATAGAAACAAATTTTCGCGGTATCGGGCAGGCTTACAAACATCAGAAATTCGCACGAAAACTTAATACATTTTGAACCGATCAGTTTTGTGAAAAGAAAACAATTTGCTCTAACTTCAACAAGGAAAAAAGATAGGAACGAATACGAAAGGCATCGGCTTTGATCAATAGTACTGTAGAACACTTACTTAAGAGTAGAAAATTGCATCAAACTAAATTTCGATTGCGAGGGGATTTAATACGTTTTGAAATGACACTCCTCATTTTATCACTTGTAATGACTAATATCTTTATTAGACTACACATGCATAAAATTAATATTTTAGAGGAAAGTTTAATTCAATAACCTTTTTAAAAGGCTGTATGAATATAATGTACAGAAGGCTCCAAATGTTTTTCGGTGGACCAGGGGTTGTAGAGGAAGAGGAGGGAAGCAATGTCCTTCCGACTAGTCATGCCTGGCTACACTGATAGTAAGTGCCGATATCGTCTCAAAGGTCACATTTACTTTTGTGTATGCTCATATAATTCAGCGACCTGACTCTAAGAGGAAAGAAGACGAAACTAAATACTTTTCTCCTTACTAGATCTACCCAAGCGAAATAAATTAACATTTTCTTTACATAATATTGTGGCGTAGGGTGTGGTAATACTGTATGGTGATGTAGAAGGGGAGGGGTTAACTGGTTTTATCTTGAGGCAGCAAGCAAGCCGCTTTCTCTTTGAGCCTTGCTAGTGAACAGAGCACGACGTGTTTAGGATGGCACTTTGTCAAACAAGAAGGTAATCTGTATCACTCTCTTTTGGTATAATATATTTGACATCTAACTTTATAATACATGAATTTATTACATAGGTGGCCCCATCCTTCCTAATCCATGTTGATTTAATAATATTTCAGTGGTTTTCAGGTGTTATTAATTATTTTGTTAGCTTGCCCCGTCGAACCTTGTTAGGAAAGTGTGATGTGATTCTTTAGATCTCGGTCCTGTGCTCTACCCCCCGTAATGGAGTGAATATAAAAGAAGTTTCGACAAATTGGTGGAAGGCCGGGTATAATTTAATATTTTGGGGAGTAAAATTTTTTTCCCCGCCTTGAAAATGTAGTACTTCATATAATTTGGTTCTCCACGTGTTCCAATGTAATCTTTAACTTTCTAGTTTCAGCTTGCTGGTAAGGGCTTCTTCTTGAAAATTGTCTTATTGTAGTTTAAATTCATATACAAGCATTTGCTTAAAAGTGCCGTGTTTCTAGCATTCTTGTGAGTACATTTTTATTTTTTTGACAATGTCTTTCTATTGGCAGAGCATCGTTAACTTTGGCTTCACTCTGCCCCTTACCATGGTTTAAATTCTTTTATATGAGAAACTTTCTGCAATATTCATTATAGATTTCTATTGTTTTGAAGTATTTTTGTGACCTGTGGGAATTTGAGTTGTATCTTGAACTTTGCTAATGTGATTGCCACGTGTTATCTTGTGTTTCTGAAACTTCCATTTTCAGTGTTAAATATTAATATTTCTCAGAGCTTTTATAGTCTTTTGGCAGTTATTGTAGGCTTCTACGTATTACCATATTTTTTTTGGTGCATTTTTTTTCCTGTTGCAAGTGTTATGTAAGCACGTGTGTTGCTTTCTGTTGTGTAATCTTGCTTGTTTTCGTAAATTAGAAGCAATTATACATTGAGAAGTAAATTTCTTACAGTTTACATGTTTTGTGCATTAATTTTCGTGTGTCTATATGGAAAGTGAAGTGGATATATTAGTTCATATTTGTGCATCGTACTTAGGTATGCATAACTATGTCGTGTATGGCGTTTTCTGCTTCTCGTATGTTAATTTGAGCGACAGTCACAGTAGGTGTGACATTATTTTTTTTTACCTCCAGTTTGAGTTTCCTTGCTGAAGATATCATTTTTGCTAATTTTTTTTTTTTTTGGCTCATGCTTTGCTTTAAAATCTTGGTCTTGTATCCAAGTGGCTTGGGTGACAAGTCTGTGAAAATATAGTATGGTGTTTCAGTCCCCTATAAACATTTCGCCATGGGCACTTGGTTGTAATACTACTGATGATATTCGTTCTTAGTTGGCCACATTGTGGTATTCCTAGTTGAAGTAATGTGGTGATATAAGTGGTCAGTTTGTTGTAATTTTGGTTTTTAATATTTTTTCTCATTTACTGGTTGAGGCTTTAATCCTTTTAATACTGTAAAGTGGTTATTCTGTGCTGTCAAAATGCCTAAGCGATGTACTACACAAAAGTCTGATGTGGTTATTGCACCAATTAGTGAACACAGTGAAGAATAATCTATTTCTAGTGCTAGTACACCTACTATTACACAACTGTTACCAGCAATGCCTAATTCGCCTGTTTCTGTTAGCACAATGCAGCCAGCTGTGTAGAGACCAGTCATTGAACCTTCTTATTTTGAAAATTCTAGTAAGTTGTCAGCATATGAATTTCTTCAAAATTTTGAAATGGTCACTACTGCTAATGCTTGGTCTGATGATATGAAATTGAAATGTTTCCCATGCTATTTGAAAGATACTGCTGCAGTGTGGTTTCAAACCTTTCGCCTCTCGGCATCCTCGCCATGATTGGCTTTGCTTGGCCACGCAGTTTTTTAATGCATTTCAGATCACTAATCAAAACGACATGTTAGAAATCAAACTCAGACAGCGTGTACAATTAGATGATGAACCTGTTATTCACTATGTCTATGATGTGTTATCATTGTGTGTTCAGGTTAATTCAGATATGTGTCAGGCTGAACAAATTAAACATCTTCTTAAGGGTCTTCAGCCTCTGTATGTCCAAGCACTGCTATCACTAGATCTGCAGACTGTTGATGAAGTTATTCAAATTATCAGACGGGTTGATAAGGCACAATTTTATGTGCAGAATCGACAACATTTACCATCTGCCCAGTCACAGGTCACAGTATCTACTGTGCCTACTATAACATCTGTTCCTGCTGTTGCTTCTCCGGTTCCTGGTCAGTTAACACATACCACTCCTGCTGGTGATGTACCTGTCGATCCACTGAAACAGCTGATTGATCGTGTGGAACAATTATGTAACAAGGTTAATCAGTTTCAGCCACCATCTGCTGTGCCACCTTCTCAGAGACCTACACAGTTTCCACGATCATCAAATATGGATCAGCGAGACTCATCCATCATATGCTACAGATGTAATCGGTGGGGCCATATAGCTCGCTTTTGTCGCAGCCGTTCTCCACATTCAAAACACAACTGGCGCCGAGCCTCGCACGACGAGACAGCCCATCACAGCCACCCATCACCTTGGTGTCACCTCAACAGGATGTCGCAGCTCTATCAGGTCAGATCTTACAAGTTCTTGGTCGTATTGACCATGCAGAAGTTTCTATTTTGCTTGACACAGGAAGCGCAGTTAGTATTGTAAATGCTGCTCATATTATTGATATCTCTGAATTGAAACCTATAGAGATGTTACTTAGAACTGCCGGTAACAAGTTACTTGATGCGTCTTATCACACTGCTTTGAAATTTCATATTAATGATGTTCTTTTTCAGGAAGATGTATTAGCTGTGAAAGATCTTTCTTATGACTTAATTTTAGGCAATGAATTTTTAAATGCTTATGGTGTTGTAATCAATTATGCACAAAATGTAATAACATTGAATTCCTCTGAGGCTAATTCTTTTAGCATACCAATTTACCAGGTACAAGGTCCTTTTGTTGATATGGCAGTGAACCCTTTGCAAGATAATGAATGTAATAATGACTCTTGTATTAAAGTGGTGGGTGTAAATGATCCGAAAATTCCACCATTATCTACTTGCTATGTAACAGTTCAACCCTCGTTAGAAATAAGTAATGAGGTTATGTTTGAACCTGCTGTCAGCATTATGCAAAAGAAAAACCTTTCAATTCCGCCATTATTATGTCACTCTACATCTGAACTAGCTATACCAGTTCATAATAATGCTGCAGTCCCAGAAACATTTTTTGCTAATACAGTCTTAGCTAAAGACTATGATGTTGCATTAGTTCAGAGTAATTCTGTTTCACCATCAGATGTCACCCCTCAAGCTTTGATTTTAATGTAAACAGTAAATTATCAGATACTCAAAAAGCTGAATTGCACTCATTGTTGTTGAAATATAGTCATATCTTTGCAACCTCCTTACAAGATCTAGGTACTACTGCTGTTGCAGAATTTGATATCAAAGTAACTGATTTTAAACCAATTAAACAAACACCTTACAGAGTTCCCCATAAATAAAAAGAAGTAATTGCTGAACAAGTTAAGGAAATGCAAGATGCTGGAATTAATTAAGGAATCACAGTCCACTTGGGCTTCTCCTGTGGTGTTAGTGAAAAAAAAAAGATGGCTCAATGCGTTTTTGTGTTGATTATAGGAAACTAAATGCTGTTACAGAAACCACCTCTTTCCCTTTGCCATTGATAGATGATTTGTTAAGTTATCTGGGGGAGGCTAAATAGTTTGTGTCATTAGACTTGTTGTCCGCCTATTTTCAAGTGCCCATTGCAGAGGATAGTCAGAAGTATACTTCATTTGTTACTTTTCAAGGATAATACCAATTTACTCGCTTAAGTTTTGGACTTGCGAATGCTCATAGATTTTTTTAGTTACATTGCAGACAAGTTGTTAGGCGATTTGAATTTCAAAAAGGCAATCGCATATTTGAATGATATTGTCGTTTTTGCAAAAACTTTTGAGGAGTTATTACAAAATCTTGAAGCTGTTTTTCAATGCTTGGATAACCAAAATTCAAACTTAAACCAGGAAAGTGTTTCTTTGCTATGCAAAAGATCAAACTGTTAGGCTTTGAAGTGTCCAAAGATGGTATGTCTCCTGATTCTGTTAAAGTAATTTCTATTCAAAATTTGCCTCGTCCTAAAAATGTCCGAGATGACAGGAAGGTTTTGGGTTTATTTAATTTTATAGGAAGTTTATCAAAGATTATGCAAATATTGCTCAACCTCTTATTCAATTGACCAGGAAAGATCAAAGTTTTGTTTGGGGAACTGATCAGCAATCTGCATTTCAAAGTTTAAAAGACTCATTAGTCTCTGCCCCTGTCTTAGCTCACTATACTCCTGGTGCATCTACTGAATTACATTCTGATGCCAGTGGACTAGGGGTTGCTTCTGTTTTGTACCAAAAGATTGATAATGTGTTGAAACCTGTGGGCTATGCTTCAAGAACTTTGTCTAAATGTGAGCGTAATTATGGTGTTCCTGAGTTGGAATTGTTGGCCATTTTGTTTGGGCTTACTCACTTTCGCAGTTTTGTGGCTATAAGGTCCACAATGTATCCAATCACCATTCCCTTTGTTAATTGAATAATTTGAAAGATTTGACTGGACGCCTGGCGCGATGGAGTTTGAAATTACAAGAATTTGATTATACTATTTGCTATAAATTTGGCAAGAAACACCATGATGCTGATGCTTTATCAAGATTCCCTGTGTTGCAACCGAAAGAGAATGAACTTGAGCAGCTTGAGGAACTTCCCACATGCTTATTGTCTTCAGTTGAAGTGGCTGATAAACAGAAACAAGATCCTGTGTTACTTCAGCTTATTAATGCTCTCAATGACCCTCAGTCAGCTCCTGCTAAAATCCAGAGACAAGCTTCAACATACACTCTCAAATCAGGTGTTCTTTATTGCAGAAATGCTGGCTCCACTGGCCCTTGTTACTTCAGCTTATGAATGCTCTCAATGACCCTCAGTCAGCTCCTGCTAAAATCCAGAGACAAGCTTCAACATACACTCTCAAATCAGGTGTTCTTTATTGCAAAAATGCTGGCTCCACTGGCCCTCTTCATCTGTTGGTTATTCCAGATGCACTTAATCATGAAATTTTATCCTCGTGTCATGATGATCCCCTTTCAGGTCATTTGGGTTTCTCTAAAACATTTGCCAAAATTCACTCCAGGTATTATTGGATTGGGATGAAAAAAAGATACTGAGCACTTCGTGCGTACCTGTCCCAGTTGTCAAACTAGAAAAGGACCTAAAAATCAAAAGCCAGCGGGTTTGTTACAACCAATTCCTGTCACTTCCGTGGGCAAGCGTTGGGGTATTGACCTCCTGGGTCCCCTTCCACATTCTAATGCTGGACATAAATACATTGTCGTTGCAACCAAATATGCTTCTCGTTGGGTGGAGTCTGCGCCGCTATCTTCAGCAACAATTCCACAAGTTGCTAAGTTTATTCTGCATAACATCATCTGTAAGCATGGGGCCCCTGCTACCTTATTGTCAGATCAAGGTTCAGTTTTTCTCAGTGAAGTGACACAAGAATGGTTGAGATCTCTCTCAGTGTCTTCCAGTTTTACTAGTATATCATCCAGCTTGTAATGGATTAACTGAAAGATTCAATCAAACCCTATTGAATATGCTTAGCCATTTTGTTGATATCAATCAAAAGAACTGGGACTCAATTTCGCCCTATGTAATTTTTTCTTATAATTCAAGTGTTCAGGAGTCTACTAAATTCTCACCTTTTTTCTTGATATATGGTCGGGAACCTTCTTTGCCTAATCAGGTTCAATTGCAAGCAACATCTAATGACCTTTTTGTGAAACAAACTTTACAAGAGATTCAGAAGGCATGTGAGGTTGCTGTTTCTAACATTACTAAACAACAAGTGAAACAAAAAGAAACATTTGATGCAAAACATAGAGATGTGTATACTGTAGGACAATTAGTGAAAGTTTTTACTCCTATAAGAAAGGCAAATGTACTAAGTTGCTGCATAGATATTTTGGACCTTTTGAAATTATCAAACAGATCACTCCTGTTACTTATCTTGTTGGTCGACCTCATGCTCCTCGTACCAAACATCAGAGTGTTCATGTGTCACGCCTTTACATTTACTATGAGCCTGTGGGACCTTATAGATTATAAATTTTGAGTTTTGTATATGCTGTTTTCATCCTCATATTTACCTTAACGTTGGAATGAAGTGTATTATATGTTTTTGCTAAATTGATGGTGTGTCACCATTGTGTGTAATGAAAATTTTGGAGTTTGTTTTGGGTAATGGAGATTATTATTTGGTTTGTTATGTTATGCTGCAGTGTATTTGTCTGATGTGTACTGTGTGTTTAATTTTGTTTGACTTCCAGGAATGTTATGTGAAAATGTTACTTTGTTAATGATGTGCTTTATTCTGTTGCATTCTTTTGGCTTGATTTTGTTTCATTATGGTGCTGTGATCCTCTTTTACAGAAGTTGTTGCATAAATTTTGTGTATGTGTGTGTCGTTATGTGAATAGTATATGGAAAATTTGCCTCAGTGGGAGTGCCAAAGAGTAACCCCAATGGTGGTAGTGTCAAATATGTTATGAGTTAATGTAAGCTTCGATGGGATAATTAAAATGTACCCTTGAAGTTTAAATGTGAGTTTTCAGGAGGGCTAGCACATCCCTGGAAATTTATGATGAGTTGAGAGATGTTGTGTATATTGGTGTTGCTGATACGTACCCAGTATAGCGTGTGTGATGTGTTTATACAAGAGGTGTAATATAATGAGAATAATTTTTTTGAGTTTATGCAACAAGTTTTGGTATCATCTGTTTTCCAGCTTCATCTTGATCCTGTAGATGTGGATGCAATAGCGTAATGCTATATTATTTGTGTGTCATTCCTGAAATGCTAATGTGATTTTCTGAATTTATGCCTATGTCAGGTATCTTTGTTTTTGCACTATTTTGCAGCTAGTTGGATGAGACATGTCAGTGAATAAATTTTTTTCTCAGTAATTACTGTGTATGAGGATGATGATGATGATGATGATAAGAATGATGATGCTAATGAGGATAAGATGATGATAGTAATGAGAATGAGAAGTTGTGTTGTTATTGAGAGTTAAGCATGAGTATTTGTAGTTTGCTGCATGTAATGTGGTGCTTAATTTGAAGCATGTAGTAATGTTCACAGTAATTTTGGTAGTTATTAAAGTGAGTGTTTTGTATTATTTGAGATATGATTATTCTGAATGACTCTGTTTTATTGTTATGTATGAATAAATGCACTTATTTATTTTGTTAGTTTGTACCAGCTGGTTAGATTTAATTTTGGGATCCCAAATGATTTGTTATGTCGTATTTGCTATATTTGAGTTTTGCTTTATTATGTGTAGATGGATATAATTGATACAATATTTATGTATTTTGACCTTTTCATGTATTCCTTACTATGATTCTTAAGCATTTATTGTATAACTCTGACTTGTAATCTTTTGTAAAATTCAGTTTTTATGTCAGTATGTAATCATTTCTTCTCATTACTAAGAGTCCATGTGTGTAAACTTTTGCCAAATTTATGGCATTTTCTGCTCATGCTATTTTAAATGACATACTATTTTTCTTTTATGTATGATGTTATAGGAGCATAAGTTATACCTGTTTGCAATTCATGTTGTAGTGATATTTTCTGTTTGAAGGGTATGAGTGCCCACTGTGCAGTGAGCCCGCTGTGACAAGACACGCCAGATGTTGGATGTAAACCAAGGGGAGCTGCTGCCTGGTTTTTGTTACCAGCACTTTATGTGGCAAAGGGGCCACTTTTAGGGGAGCAATCCAAGACAGCTTGCCCACTCATCATCGAATTATGTCGGCAGTGAGAAAGGACTCCGCAGCTGATATTTCTTCATTATGGGTGATGCTGAAGGTTCACTCATGAACAAATACCTCAAGAATTTGTGCAGTGTAGATATAGTTTAACAGTGGCAGCAATGTACAATGTGCGGGACTCACTCGGAAACTTGTAATATACATTTGAACCGATATCGTCAGTGTCACTCAAGACTCCATTATTATTTTGTGTTTATGACAAACATGTTAACAGGCAATAAGACATTCAACTTCTTTTGATAGACCTTTTTGCTCCATTATATCATTTCAAACATCAAAATGCTAATTTTTGTAATAACAATTTTCCTTGTAAACTATCTTTATGTGAAGTATGTCATTTATTTGGTTTTGCGTATTTTTATGACTTCTTGCTTTGATGAGGACGTCAACTTGGGTAGCTAGGGGGAGATGTGGCATAGGGTGTGGTAATACTGTATGGTTAACACTTAGGTTGGCAATGTAAACAGGTAGTGACGTAGAAGGGGAGGGGTTAACTGGTTTTATCTTGAGGCAGCAAGCACGACACTTTCTCTTTGAGCCTTGCTAGTGAACAGAGCACGACGTGTTTAGGATGGCACTTCGTCAAACAAGAAGGTAATCTGTATCACTCTCTTTTGGTATAATATATTTGACATCTAACTTTATAATATGTGAATTAATTACATAGGTGGCCCCATCCTTCCTAATCCTTGTTGATTTAATAATATTTCAGTGGTTTTCAGGTGTTATTAAGTATTTTGTTAGCTTGCCCCGTCGAACCTCATGTTAGGAAAGTGTGATGTGATTCTTTAGATCTCGGTCCTGTACTCTACCCCCGTAATGGAGTGAATATAAAAGAGGTTTACATAATATTGTGGCATTTGGTGTGGTAATACATTTGTTATATTTGTGGCTGGCATCATTGTATGGTTATATGTTAGAACTGGCAACACAGTCTGGTAACGATATTATGGGAGTGGGGGTAAAGCCAGTTTTTGAGTAGTAGCGTCTGACGCTAAAAGAGTCTCTTGGAATGCAGTGAACAGAGCAGTTGTAGCATGGGGGGGACGATCCGTCAACAGCAGAAGGTATTCTGTATCTTTCTTTATCCTCAATATAGTTAATAATCCAAATTAACACTATGTAGATTATTGAAGTAGCTAGTTCCTTCTCTCCTTCCACACCATGATCTAGATATATTTTTAGGAATTTTCAGGTATTTAGGAACTTAGTTGAGCTCACTCCTGTCGGACCTCGTGTAGTTTGTGATGTGTTTGAAAACCGGTACCTCGCTCTACCCCCCGTGAGTTAAAGAAAATGTAGAGGTTATGACAAATTGGCGTGAGTCGCCGGGTATTTTGAGTTTTTGAAGTGCAAAAATTTTTTTTTTCTCTTAGCCTGAAATGTAGTTTGTGTGATTTGGTCCTCCACGTGTTCGTTGGAACATGTAAATCTTTAGTGTTGGCTTAATGGTAAGGGTTTCTATTTGAAAATTGTGGTTTTGTGTTCTAAATTCATCTAAAAGTATTTCCTTAAAAGTCCCATGACTGTATCTTTATTTTGAGCTCACTTTAAAATTTTTTACATTGTCTTGCTGTTGGCGGTGCGTCTGTAATTTTTGGCTTCATTTTCCCCTTACCATTGTTTAAATTCTGTTAAATTCTGTTTCTATGACAAAATGTTTGCACTGTTCTTCTAAATTTCTTGTTTTTTGTGAATTGTGGAAATTTTAGTGATATTTGGAACTTTAATAATGTGGTTGCCACGTGTTAGCTGGTGTTGCGTAATATTGCATAATCATTGCGTGGTCTTGCAATTCATTAACAATTCTAGAACGTGAAGCAAATTTTTTTACAGTTCACGTGTTTCGTGTCTGAAGTTGTGTGTGTATAAAAAAAAAGAAAGAAAGAAAGAAAGAAGAAAAAAAAGTGAAGTGAGGTGCATCTATTTTAAAAAAAAAATTCATATTTGTGCATCGTACTCGTACGTTCGCCGTGAATGCTTAGTAGTAGTACTATGAATAAGTTTACTTCACCGTTGCCATGATTGGTTTTATCTAGTTACGCAATTTTTTTTTGAAAGTATTTCAAATGACTAATTTGAGTGAAAGTTTCAGCTACCAGCAGCTGTGCCGGTATCTTCACCTATATAGGTTTAACGCGCATCCAATATGGACCAGCAGGACTTATCCACCCCCATTGGATGTCGATGGTGCAGTTATATGTGTGTTACCAGAATTTGGAAAGTTGCACTGGAATTTTGTGGTAAAAAGAAAAAGAAAAACAACCTGTAAGTACTTGTATGTGAACATTGTGTGTGCCAAAGTGTGGTCTGTATATTTTGAATAATTGAAAAGTTTCACAATGAAGACAGGTATGCTAAATTTTTATTTTACGTCACTGACGAATGCTTAATTAGGCTTTGCTTTTCAGGAATAAAGTGTGCTATGTATGTCTCTGCTAAATTAAAGGTTTTGTCACCATTTTGTGTAACCAAAAATTTTGGATTTTGCTTTGGGCAATGGAAATTATTTGGTTTGTTATGTTATGCTACAGTGTAATTGTTTGATGTGTACTGTGTTTAATTACCTTTGACTTCCAGGAATGATATGTGAAAGTGTTAATTTGGTAATGATGTGCTTTGTTCTGTTGCATTCTTTTGGTTTGCTTTTGTGTTTTTTTTTTTTTTAGTTTATACAACAAGTTTTAGTACCATCTATTTTCCAGCTTCATCTTGATTTGGTAGATGTGGATGCAACAGTGTAATGCTATATTATTTGTGTCATTCCTGAAATGTTAATGTGATTTGTTCAGCTTATGCCTATGTCAGGTATCCTTGATTTTGCAGCAAGTTGAATGAGACATGTCAGTGAAGATATTTTCTTTTCTCAGTAATTACTGTGTGCGATGAGAACTAGGATGACGATGATAGAAATGATAATGATCATAACGAGGAGGATATGATAGTAACGAGAATGAGAATTTGTGTTATTGAGAGTAAAGCATGAGTATTTGTAGTTGGAAGCATGTAATGAGGTGCAGATTTTGATGCATGTAGTAATGTTTACAGTAGCTTTGGGAGTTATTAAAGTGAGTGTGTTGTATTATTTGAGCCATGGTTAGTATGAATGATTTTGTTTCATTTTCATGAATGTATGAATGATAAGCACACTTATTCATTTGTTTGTTAGTTGTACCAGCTGGTTAGATATAATATTGGGATCCCAAATGTTTTGCTATATTTGTGTTGTGTTATTATGTGTAGACTATGGATATAATTGGCATAATATTCATGTATTCTGACCCTTTCATGTCTCTTTACTTTGATTCTTAAACATTTATTGTAAAATTTTGGCTTGCACCCCTTTGCAAAATACAGTTTTTATGCCAATGTGTAGTCATTTTTTTTTCTCTTCTCAGTACTAAAATTGAATGTTTGTAAACTTTTGCCAAATTTGTGGCATTTTCTGTTCATATTCTTTTAAATGACATACTATTTTTTTCTTTTATGTATGCTGATCTTTTGGGAGCACAAGTTATACCTGTTTGTAATTCATGTTATAGTGATTATGCTGGTTCGGGAGCTCGAGTGTCCAGAGGAGTGACCCCGCTGGACAGAGACATGCCAGAGGCTGCATATATATACCATGGAGAGCTGCTGCCAGTTAACTACACCGCATGTGGCAAAAGGAGCCACTATTCGGGGGGCAATCCAAGTCAGCGATTGCTCCCCACATCATCAGCGACTTGCATCAACAGTAACAAACTCTGCAGCTGAAACCTTGTCGTTGTGGGTGATGGTGAAAATTCCTCCCATAAACAGGTACGTCGAGACTTGATGCAGTGTAGTGCGTGTGTAACAGTGACAGCAAGGTATAATGTGCGTGTGCGGGGTTCACTTAATTAGACAAGACATCTTAATAAATATCGTTGGTGGCACTCGAGACTCCATAAACAGATTTTTGTTAATCTGTAGAAAATTGCAATCGTTTTTGAGTCCTCTAACCTCAATTCAATTTGTAGTAGACCCAATATACTTCAGCCCATGCCCGTGCCCGTGCCTTATTCTCTTCTTTGTACTCATGATCGTGTCCACCAATGTCTTTTACTACCACAACACTTTTTCTTTCTACCGAGAGCCATAGAAATACATTTCAAACCTATACTTAAAATAATAGTTGCTATGGTTCGCATCTGCCATATCTGTTATTTATGCTTGCTACACAAACTGTAATTTGTCTTTGGACCAAAATGCATGGTAGTGTGACAGCCATTGCTTCTTTTGTGTATAATTCCATTGGATATGAAAAGTTTGGTCAAAAAAGTTGGACTGTGAGACATCAGCTTAAGAAAATGAATCCTGGTACCTGCTTATAAATGACATAATTTTGCTTATTTTTTTTATGTTTAATTTCCTTACCTGATAAGTAAAGAAAACAATGCATAGTATTGTATGCCTCAGATTCAAATGCAAACTAAGCAAATTGTTTGTCTTAAAACCTCCAACATAATGATATGATTAGAGCTCTGGACTGAGTGAATAGGTTAAAAATAAAACGAAATATTATATTCCAATTTTGATTTGGTGGTATACCTTGATGCAACAATGTATAAACAATGCAATAACCATTATAATGCAGCTACCAGTCAATTCACCAGACCATATGGTACAGAGCAATACATTAGCAAATTATTATAATGGAATGAAACGGAATAGAAAGAGAACTTTTGAAATAATTCCTGGTGTACAAAACTTCCAAAGATTCTGGTGAAAATCTTCTGTCTATAAACAAAACTGTGGAGCAGGCAAACCTTATATGATTTAAGTGCTTAGAGATAGTGTCAAGTTATTGGCAACCAACAATGAATTTTGGTCACCTTCAAAAGTTAAGCTATAATACTGTTTAAGATTAATTTTCTTTTCTTTAATATGACTGATTTGATAGTGATGAAGTACCTCATTATCAAGAGGTTACCTGCATCTTGATAAAACAATGACTTTGCTTTCCTATGCATCAAACAGATATGAAACTTAACTACAGCTGATCTCATTTACTAACTTTAATAAAAATGAAGGATAAGAGTCCTCAAAGATGGCGGCATGTAGTGTTTTAACGTGAAATAAGGTACAAAAAAAGCAGGAAAATGTAAGTCATATTCTACACGAAGATGAAAATAAGAGCAAAAATATGAAGAAAAAGTACAGGGAAACTCGGGTAAATGAAAACAACATTGTAGCTGACTTGAAAACTGGAAAAACAAAACAGCATGGAAACCAAGTTGGACCATCCAGCAAATGCCTAGCAACATGGGATGCTGAGGTGCTAGCATCACTGTAGTTGGTGATAGATATCTTAAACAAGGATTTAAAAGGAGCAAGGAAAACAAATGAAAACTTGTAAACGGAAATTGCGAGAAAAAGGTGGACAGAATCTCGGAATATAACCTCAAACTACATCACCTTGGAAAACCAATTTGAAGGCTTAATACAATTGCATCATATTTAAATGCCTACTCAACTAAGCAAGAAATCAGATTTAAGTCCCTAGCAGTGAAAGTAGTAACAGCTTAATGCTTAAAAAATCATTTAAAATCAACCAATAAGTGTCATGCTGAAAATTTGTGTGCACAATATTAAAAGCATAAACTCACCAGTACTGTTATGTTGTGTGATAAGACTTCAAAACAATCTTCTAAATGAAGAGCAACATCATCTTTTTTACTTACAGTTGGGGTGTCAAGGCTTGGTTTTTGGTCCAGTATAATTGAATATGCAATTTTCGCACTTGAGACATCAAAATAACAATATAGGCCTTTCTGCCGTAGTGTTAGGCCATTTTTCATCTTTCAAAACTTTTCCGTCGGATTGTTCAACTGCCTTGTTGTGTAAGCATTAGTTTCGTAATACGTTTTGTCAAACAATGGTTTCATGTACTTCAAAACAATTGAAAGTGCAGATGGCATCTGTGACACATGCTTGTTCAGTAAGTCTTTACAAACACCACTATTTGCATTAAAAGGGTAGACAATGAGGTTATTGTCAGTTTTAGTCCAATTCCAATCACATTGTCTTTTCTGCAACGTAATACAATTCATGTTTCAAAGGGCCTGGTGCATCATCATTGGTTTAATAATTATTTTCCTCGCTGTGTTCTGCACTAGATTCATTATCACTCTCACTAGAACTTTCTTCAGTTTCTGTTTCATATTCAGAAAAATCACCACTTTCAGTATCACACTCTAAAACACTTTATATAAGTTTTCTCAAACCCTCTTTGTTATCCACATGGATTCTTTTCGTGATCATGATGGCTACTGATGCAAGTGTAGGAAGAATATAATTATTTTTTCTTGGTTCAAACACAGTTGGTGAGGTCATACTGCGCGAATGAACATCACAAATCAGCACTTCGTTTGAAATGTAAACAAATGGCATCTGTAAGAAGGAACCTAAACTACATGTAATTATACAGAGCAATGCAGCTTTGAGAGTTGAGCTTGTCATACAATTCATATTACAAAAAAGCGTGTGCGAGCCATGGTCATCAAATGATGTAAATGGGTTAAGCCATCAGGAGGAAGAAGAAAAACCTTCAGAAAGCTTGGAAAATCGCTAAGTACATAAAGGAAGTGTGGGAAAAAAATTTGCAGTATAAATGGAAAACCACCAAACCAATAATACCACAGCAAGAGATACACGGCAAGGAAAGAAGCATGAAGACTGAAAACAAAGAAGAAAGAAAGCGTGTCTTAGTGTTTGGTGACTGAATGTTAAAAAACAATGTTAAACCGAGGTAATACAACAGTGAAAGTATTTAGGGGTATGAAGGCCCAATATTTTCCGAATCTACTTGACCAAGAAAAAAATAAGGACAAAATAGACACATTAGTGCAACATATATACAGAAATCTGTAAGTTACTGGGACCAGATGAAGTCATGGCTGAAGTGTATAAAGTAACATAACACACCAAAAAGTGTTTCCCATCGACAACTGTGGTCGTAAATGGTATAGTGAGAAGAAGATATGTAAATGGGGCATAAATGGGGCATGTGATATACACTTAAGGCAGCTTTTGTAGATATAAATAAATTTTTGGATGACAATTGTTTAAATGAAATTTAGGAAGGGATCTTTTCTATTAGGAAAATTAATAAATGGTAAATGTATGCATAAATAAGGGAAACTAAAAGTGGATTTAGGTGCTGACAAAATAGACAATTTAAATAAAAATGAGGAAAGAGAAAATTAGGTAAAATAAAGAAACAAAACATTGAAAATATCACTACATATGACAGAAATTATGAAAAATGTAAAGGTGAACAATATTGTACACAAGAGAAAAAACATTAACACAATAATTTTTCATCAGAATACTCAGTATATAAGCAACAAATGAATGTCTATAGAACTAAAGTATAATAGACTTAGAGCCTAACATTATAACAGTCACAGAACATGGCCTAAAAGCAGAGGAAATTGTAGCAAATAATTACCCTAGGTGCATGCTAGAATCACACTGTTGTAGGCAGCAACACAAAGGTGGAGGGGTAGCTATTTATGTGCAAAGTGGTATAAACTCAATTTTTGAAGATTTAGAAGCTTGTAACAGTGATGTGTCATAATTTAAAATAGAGAGTTGAGGGTTGTTACACTACATCACTATGATAATCTTACTTGAACGCGTTTCGGGAGACAAGCCGTCTCCCGAAACGCGTTCAAGTAAGATTATCATAGTGATGTAGTGTAACAACCCTCAACTCTCTATTTTAAAAAAAAAAGTGGTATAAAGTTTAAAGAGTTGGACTGTTATAAGTATAAAGGTGAAATTATATGTGAACTAGCAGCAGTAGAGGTTTTCTTAAGAGAGACCAGCATAGTGTTAATTGGAGTGTATAGATCTCCAGGAGGAAGTAAAGAATGTTTCCTTAAAAACATCGAGAGCCTATTAAATGAAATACATCAGAAAAAGACAAAATATTAAGGGGCGATTTAAATATTGATATGATATTCATTCATTCATTCATTATCTGTTTACCCTCCTCTTATGTAGGACTTACACCCCCCAGGACTTACAAGCGGGTGCCTGGGGTCAGAGGCCCGTCGAGGAGCAGACACTCATGGATCAGACAGAGCATCCAGGATGGGTGATCAGCCCGATGCCTGGTATGGGATGAAGGAAGTAGATGAAACGAAATGTTGTTGAATGGATGAAAGGAAAGGTGATGATGGAGCAGTTGGTGGAATGAATGGCGGGGGAAACCGGAGAACCCGGAGAAAACCCGCCCAGACGCCGCTTCGTCCACCACAAATCCCACATGCAGGTCCCTGGGATTGAACCCGGGCCGCCTCGGTGGGAGGCGAGCGGTCTAACCACTCGGCCACGGCGCCGCCTATTGATATGATAAAAGAAAGTAATTAAAAATCATCACTTGTAGAAATCTAGGATAGACATAATTTAAAGATCAGTATAGAAAAACTGACAACAGTAACGAAGTACTCTGCAACTTGTAAAGATAATATTTTCATTAACCTGCCAGAAACAAAATGGAAAATTTCAGTCATAAAGACAGGGATAGGTGATCATTTTGGTCAAATTCTAAAATTAATTCTGAGTACAGGAGGCAAATAAACCAGGAAAACTTAAATAACCTTAAAAAATATCTTGAAGTAAGCTAGAAAGAGATGTATGATACTAATAATGATGTGTTTCAAGATGGTGGAAGGTCAGTCGAACTATAAAACAAAGCTGCGTAATTTTGGACAAACTAGTGCTAAAAACGGTTGCAAATGAACATAAAACTGATATTAATAGTTACTACAACGGAAAAGACACCAGTGGAAATGAAGGGAATGTGACTGGAAGTGAGAAGAAGAAAATAACGTCATTATACGAAACAGCAAATGGAAACATGAATGAATCGGATAAAAAAGAAAAAAATCATGTTGCTACAGCTCATAGTTGAGTTAGTTACAAAAGATCTAAAGGAAGCTAGGGGAGAAATCAAATGTCTTTGTGATGAAAACAGGAAAATGAAAGAAATGATAGAGAAACTTAATGGTGAGAGGAACAATGAAGCAAGTTGCTGGTGAAAACCTCATAGATGGGCAAAAATGGACACAATGGAGAACAAAAATAACAGTGTAACAGTTAACAACAGATTCTCATGCTTGTCAGATCATGGAAGTGAATATGTGACAGTTCCAGAAATAAAACAAAGAGAAGATATAAGATCAACAGGACACACGGACGGGGACGCCACTGTGAAGATTAGTGCTCAAGTTAAAGTGTTTGCTGATAGTCATGGTAAAGGCATTAGTAGTTTCTTAGCGGTATCTCTACCTGAGTTATGGGCTGAAGGGCTGGTAAAACCTGGTGCCCCAATCAATGAAGTAATGAATAATCTTGAAGCATGCACGTCTAATCTAACCTCAAACAATCATGTAATAATAATGGGTGGAACCAATGATGTAGCGTGTAACAATGCAGTGAATTTGAAAACAAATCTGTTAAAGGTTCTACCACACCTAAATCATACAAACGTGATACTGGTAAACATATCTAACAGGTATGACCTGGATACTAACTCATGCGTAAGTAAGGCAGTGAAAGTGTAATGATATGGTAAAGAAGGTTGTGAATAAATTTAAATATGTGAGTGTAGTAGATAGTGACTTTAAACCTGACTTACATATACGACATGGTCTATCTCTAAACAAAAAAGGTAAGGTACAGCTTGTGAATAAGTTGGTAGAACTAATAAAGAAAAAAAAAGCCAATGCATAGTATCCCTCTGCCATTTGAATGCAGTGAAGAATCTAGCTACCCTGTGGTAGTGGAAGTGGACCAAGTTGGGGCTGAGATAAATGGTGATCCAACAGTGAAAAGTTTAGATAGTAGACTAAAGACTGTTCTTTTTTTACATCAGAAAAATCAAATTTAACACAAAATGAACTGAAGAGTATTAAAATAAGTTCAGGTCATTGTAAAACAAGCAGCACAAGTGATTTTAAAACAGGCTATATTAACATTCAGGGCATAGGTAACAAATCACTACTTGTTAATGAATTTGCTATAGAAAATAATTATGATGTTATATGCATGAGTGAGCATTGGTGTCAAGCCAATGAATTAATATATAAGAATCTGGAGGATTACCGATTAGCAAGTAGTTACAGTAGAGAACTTCATATTCATGGTGGTGTTGCAATATACATACGGGAAAATTTGGTAGAATGCTGTAAACAGATAGACCTTAGTACTTGGTGCTCTGAACAAGATTTTGAAGCAACCGGAGTAACTCTGCATGAAATTAAAATAATAATTGTCTCATTATATAGATCCCCAAAAGGCAATCCAGGGGTTTTCTTGAAAAGCTCAAGGATTTGTTGAATTATTTTGCCAGGTCCAAGTGGAAATCTTTTAGAATAGTAGTTGGAGGGAATTTAAACTCACAGTTTGATATAAGACAAAATAAACAAAGTGCAATCAAATTTCAAAACATACTCCGGCAGTACAATTTTAGAATTACAAATTACATGCCCACCAGACTGACAGCATGCTTGGACAATATATTCACAAATATTAAAAAAGCTTCTGTAACATGCGACACTAAAGTCTTTCCTTTTTCAGAGCATGACTCTGTCTGGCTTAAAATAAGAAACATAAAGACTACTAACGTTAAACAAACCAAGTCTAAGATTATCACTACTAGACCTGTAACTAAGGACAAAATTTCATATTTTAGGAAAATGTTAAATGAAATTTAATGGTATGATATACTATGTAACTCGCACCTCTGCAGTTACTTATCTGCAAAAGAAGTATTTGAAAGATATTTTACCATTTTTCTAAATACCTTTGAAATCTGCAATTCCCAAAGAAAATGCAGAATTAAAAATATTAGTAATGGAAAAAGGTACTTAACCCTTTCGAGGATATGGATGTCATATGACGTCCATGTTAAAATGCAGGAGAAAGGATATAGACATCCTGTATATACATGCATTTAAAGCTTATTTAACCCTAATTATTATAATTTTTCTCTTTTATAATAAATTTAAATAAATTCTATAAGATATTAAGGCTTACCTTTAAAGGTTTCTTCTTGAATGGCACACCTCAAAACATGGATAAACACACAAGGGCACATCACATTCACGGCACTTCATATTAGTTTCCTTGCAAACACCTTTTTTGCGACACACCAGACACTTTCAAAATGGACGCGACTTTTTTGCGGTAGGTGGTATCCTTTTAGGAAAATGTTTTCCTTCAAGTCTAAGGGGTGCAGGGGTTGTGGATTTCTTAGCCCCAGTATGAAGAGGCCTCTGAATGTTATACTGCTCAATTAAGCTACGAGCTATTGATATGCAGAAGTCCAGGTATGTCATTGTCTTGCATGGGTTTACAGCTCTCCAAATTACCAAACAATTGTATATGGTTATATTCAACTGGTGCAAAAATACTTTTTTATACCATTTAACTGTTTTTCGTAAAGAGGGATATGCTTGTAATACCTGATCTACTAGATTCACGCCCCCCATATGCATATTGTATTCCTGGATAACATCAGGCTTGAAAATTGACATTTTGGTGTGAGAATCTATTTTTCCAGTGTCAATCATCAAAATCTTAGAGCTGCAATTGGATAATGCCGTAACTACCCTCCTGTCTTGCCAAGCAATGTAGGTCAAAGGTGGTAGCTGACACCCTGCATTTCTCCTCTCCTTAGAGCCTTTGTATTCACGTCCTTTGGCAAGCCAATACGATTTGAATGTACTGTACCAATTGCATTTGTTTTTCTTTTGTATAAGGCCATGTATAATTTTGGGGAGCTGTACCAATTATCTAAATATACAGTCCTACCCTGATCAAGTAGAGGTTCCAACAGGTGCATTACTATGGAGCCAGATAATCCCAAATCTTTGTCTCCTGTATTATCAGTCCCTTGACCAGTGTATATGCAACTATTATAAAGATATCCTGTTTTACTTTCACAAAGATCAAAACTCTTTATGCCAAATCTGGCCCTCTTTGTTTTGATGTATTGCTTCCAACCTAAGCGGGCCTTCCAAAGCATCAAGCTTTCATCAACAGTGACTTTTTCACTAGGCACGTAAGTTTCTTTAAATTTTGAAATAATATAATCAAAAGCAGCCTGATTTTGTGTAGTTTATCATTTACATTAGGCGGCGCCGTGGCCGAGTGGTTAGACCGCTCGCCTCCCACCGAGGCGGCCCGGGTTCAATCCCAGGGACCTGCATGTGGGATTTGTGGTGGACGAAGCGGCGTCTGGGCAGGTTCTCCGGTTTTCCCTGCCATTCATTCCACCAACTGCTCCATCATCACCTTTCCTTTCATCCATTTCACCAACATTTCGTTTCATCTACTTCCTTCATCCCATACCAGGCATCGGGCTGATCACCCATCCTGGATGCTCTGTCTGATCCATGAGTGTCTGCTCCTCGACGGGCCTCTGACCCCAGGCATCCACTTGTAAGTCCTGGGGGGTGTAAGTCCTACATAAGAGGAGGGTAAACAGATAATGAATGAATGAATGAATATCATTTACATTTTCTGTGCATGTGAAATGTAGGAACCGCAAAATGGAAGTAAACCTATTATTTGATATGCATTTCCCAAAAAATGGAGTAGCTGGCATGTCATCTGTAGACCAGTACATGTGTAATGTAGGTTTACGAATAATACCCATGAGCATAATTAGACCAAGAAGCCTGTAAATCTCATTCAGTGTTACTTCTGTCCACTTCGGAATTCTACTCTTAGGGCCTAAATTGCCTTTAGAGGTCAGGTCTTCCTTCACCTTACTCGCATATACATTTGTTTCCATAACAATGAGAGACACTAAGTCAGCAGTAAAAAAAATTTGTGAAAATGTCAATTGGTTGGCTGTCAGAAGTCAGTTGAGCCTGGGGTTGTACACCAGAGGCTGTGTTCGTGAAGATATGTCTATTTGTGTTGGAGTTATTTTGACCACTCCACAATGTTGATTCTTCACGAACACCTGAAGGAAGAGTGTGCTACTTATATCCTCAATACCCCCCTCAAAATCTGAAAACCTGCCATCTATATCCAAATCACTATCACACAGCAAAAAGTCCTCCACATTTTCTGAAGTAATTTCAGAAGCCCGGACACTTCCTAGGCAAGCTAATTGATTTGCTACATTACTAGTTGAAGCCATGGTTAGCACTGAGATATAACAATTTCAAATGTGCTTTTCAGCAGAGAATACGAAAGCTTTTCAGACTGAATGAAAATATCACTGCATTCGTCTACCATACACTTCGGTTGTGTAATATTCTAAGACGTAGGCACTACAAATGCTGACAGAGAGGTTTGCTTTGTTTGTAGCTGGCATGTTACAATACACAGAAGTATATTATCGCGTTGTAATATGAACAAAAGCATGAAACCTTGAACCGGAGAACACATCGCTGAGGCTGCTATATCATCCGTATGCACAAACAAGTAGCTGACTCACAAATTAGGTGTGTTTGATGCACAAATGGCTTTTGCTACAGAGAAACAAAGTAGTGAGATTTCAATGTTTTTTAAAGTAATCTACACTTTGTTGATACTGTAGATGTATACAACCTTTAATGAGCTTTAAACCAGTTTTTGTTTCATTAAAATAGCTTAATAAATACGGAAGATACAAATGTATATTTATGCAGCATTTTTACCCCATTTAACAATTTAAATGTCTTGCGCTGTTTATTGGGTATCCATTCCCGGCCCGTGCAGGGTTTAAATGGCCACCGCTGAAGCGGCTAATAAGGATAGGAATAATTGGTATACACCTCAACTTGCATGCATGAAACAAAAAGTCACTATGTATTTAGATTTGTACACGAGCAATGTGTCAGATAGGTATAAGTCCTCCTACCTGAAGACTAGAAAAGAATACAAAGAAGCAGTACAATGTACATAGTGTCGAATCTTCTACTAATAAATGTAAAAAGGCTTGGAATTTGATTAATACAATAGCAAAAAGAGATTACAGGGATGACATCGAGTTAACCCCTTATGAACTGAATGATTTTTTTATAAAATTGGTGGATGATATCGGGCAAAACATAATAAAACCTAATGAAACGGTACTAGAACTAATGGAAAATTTCGAGCAGAGATACGAACAAGGTTGCTTTGAATTTCATGAAGTGACCCCAGAGAGTGTACTAAAAGCAGTGAAACACCTTAAGTTATCTGATACAGTGGATATCTATGATTTATCTAATAATCTTTTTTAAACAAGTAATAGAATATGTGCTGTATCCACTAACATACTGTATCAACAAATGTCTTTTTGAAGGAAACTTTCCCAGTAAATTAAAATTTTCAAGGGTTGTCCCCACTTATAAAAAGGGAGATAAAAGCAGTCCATAAAATTATCGCCCAATTAACGTTTGTTCCAATTATCTCGAAAGTGTTTGAAATGATAATGTACACTCAACTTTGTATCTATATAGAAGAAGCCAAAATAATAAGTGGAGCACAGTTTGGTTTCAGTAAAGGCAGATCAACAACAGATGACATAGTGTCAATAGTTAAAAGAATTCTCACAGCTTTTGAAACCAAAAATATAGCATAGGCCACCTTTTGCGATTTGAGTAAGGCGTTCGACTGTGTGAACCATATGCACCTTATAAATAAACTTAAATTTTATGGTATAAGTGGCACGGCATTAAAACTTTTCCAGACTTATTTATCCAACCGTTACCAAGTCGCCTGTGTTGGTAATGAGATCAAAACTGACTGAATTAAAGTGTAGGGGTACCGCAAGGCTCCGCTCTTGGACATCTTCTTTTTATATTGATGATCAATGACTTGCTTTCAATATGTAAACACCCATGCAATATTACATGCAGAATGACACTACCTTTTTTAACATCAGTAATGCTATTAGTAATCTTAAAATAATTGCTGAGGACACCCTGAGGCAGGCAGATATATGGTTTAGGGCCAATGGGTTTTTACTAAATGAAAGCCAAACACAACAACTTTTAGTTGGTTTAAGAGAACTGCCAATATCAAAGAATATAAAAGAAGTTAAATTTCTGGGTGTAATAGTTGACAATAAGCTTTCCTGGGAACCTCATATTAATCATATCACAGCTAGGCTCTCGAGAATTATATGTCTTATAAAAAATTTAAAAAAAAGTCTGTACCTGATACATACATAAGATCTGCTTATTACGCCTTTTTTCATAGTGTCATAGCTTACGGAATTTTACTTTGGGGTAATAGTAGCCACATTAGTAATATACTTATACTACAGAAGAAGATTATCTGTATCATATCTGATGCAGACAAATTGGCACATTGTAAGCATTAAATTAGGAATAATGACAGTAATAAACTTAAATATCTATACCATTCTTATTTATCTAAAGAAGAATTCGTCTGACTACCACTATAGACAGGACATCCATAAATATAACACGAGGTATACAAAACAATTAGATTCTCCTTATTATAGACTGTCAAAAACACATAATAGCTTTGAAGTACTAGGTATAAAACTGTATAACACATTATCAAATGATCTAACTCAACTGCCATATAATAGATTTGAACGTAAACATTATGACAGATTGCTAAACAACCCATACTATTCACTACAGGAATATTTTGAAAATATATCTTAACTGTAAGTAATATCAACTATCCTTGTACTTTATTCCTGGACTATTTATTATTTTTCTGTATGCTTATATTTATATTGGCTCTGCACTATGTATCATTTCATATAATGCGAAGTATTAATGTAATACACCGTAATTTGTTAACATGTAATAACCTGAGATATTATATATTTATGTAATATGTAACAATGTAATAATATATTTATTGTAATTAATTTTGACATTGTCTATTGCTGTAATAAGCTTAATGGCAATAAAAATTTATTATTATTATTATTATTATTATTATTATTATTATTATTATTATTATTATTATTATCATCATTAATGACAAATAAAAAATATGAGATTTTCAATAAAACAAGTGTTATTGTTAGAAATGACATTGCCTTTTAGGAGGTTTAAAATAAATGTAGATGGTAAGGGTAACAATCTTAAAACCGGATGACAAAAGGAATAAAACTATCATACAACAGAATGAGGTTTCAAACTCAATAAAACAGTCAAACATGGATGAAAAATCAATAAATTATATTGAAAATTATAATACAATACTAAATGTAGTAATTACAAAGGCTAAAATGACCACAACAAAGAAAAAATTGAACAAGCGGAAAATAAAACTAAAATAGTATGGAACAATGTAAACCAAGTACATAAAAATAGTAATTGTATGACTAAATGAATGCATATTTATTTGGTGCTAAGCTCATTACATAATGGAGTTTACAGGAATTGGCCCTAGCCACTTATCCCGTAGCCCTCCAGTGCTTACGAACTATTTTACACTTTTCTATTCTCCATATACTGTTTTCTATATATCTCCAATGCTAAACTTTCTTCAGACTTAATCGCCATAGAGTTCATATCATGCACAAACAATTTTGGCATTTCAAAATCTACTACCCCATAGAACTAGTTAGCTTTCTCATTAACCCATTTCCGTTTTCACTGCAAAACTGTTCCCCTATGCACTGATCACTTCATAAACCTTATATCTATTTTAATGCAATACTCAAAGCAAAATGTACACTATTACCAGAAACATTGACATGGCTATTTGATTGCCTTCTTCCAGCCATGTTTCAGCTACAACTAAAATTTGGAATTACAACTCCCTCCCCTTCTGCTTTCTTCTATTGTGAACCTGCCCTGAATCTGAATTCCTTTAACTTCCTCTGACTTCTTCACAGAATTCCTCCAGCCCCTTCTCCCTTTCTTGCTCTAAACTCCATATATTTCCATTCTCATTTTGCTCCTGGACTGCCTGAATTTCAATAAACTCTGTTGGGGTGTTGAAATAATGCTTGACAATCTCTTGGAGTCCTGTCCTCCTGTGTTTCTGTGTGCCAGCTGTCTCACTTGTGTCAGCTTTCCGTCCACTGGAATTCCCCTCCTTGGTGATATCATTAGCTCGCCAACCGATTGACCTTGGCAGCTCTCCCCTTCTCTTGCTGGTGACATGTACTCACTTTTTTTTTTAAAATAGAGAGTTGAGGGTTGTTACACTACATCACTATGATATTCTTACTTGAACGCGTTTCGGGAGACGGCTTGTTCCCATCGTCAGCATTTTCTCTCAACTGATATTTGCCGGTCATCGTCTGGGGGATGTGTGTGGTTTGTGGTGTTCTCTGGTGTTGGGCTGATGAACCTCCAAAGGCTGTTGGGTGGCGGCAGTTCAAAATTCATTAGGTGATTCCTGTGTTTGACAACATGTATTTTTTCCCAGATGTCCAATTCATTGCTGCTGTTGATCGGTTTTAAGAGTTTTATGTTTGGAGTGATATCATGGTTTGAAGACCAGAAATGATGTGCTACTGCTGATTTATCTTGTTGCTTTTGGTAAATGCATCTCATATGCTCTTTAAGTCTTATTTCAAGATTTCTTTTTGTTCTTCCTATATATACCAGGTTACATTCATTACAATCAATTTGATATATACCAGCTGATTTATCGTTGGGGATAGGATCTTTTGTTCTGTTGCATAGTAGTTTCTGTATGTTGTGGTTATTCTGTGGAGACAGGGTGATGTATTTTTTGAAAATCCTTTGAAATTAATGATGTGTCCAAGGGTGATAAGTGAATTTTCTATATGCTTGTGGTTTTTGTTGTCTGAGTAACGTAGTCATTTGTTGGATGTATTTCTGTCTTTCAAACCTTTTTATCTTCTTATCTATTGTTTTTTTCTGGTATCCATTCATAGTGGCTATGTTGATAATGTGTTGGTATTCTTTCTGGTATTCCTCTTTCTCCATTGGTATATGTACTAACCTGTTTGTAATACTATTTAAAATTGCATGTTTGTGGCTTGTAGGATTGTAGCTATTATTTTTAATATAGTTTTCTGTGTGCGTTGGTTTTCTGTAAATGCCAAACGTTAGTTTGTTGTGTGCATTATTTCTGATGATCCTGATGTCTAGGTAAGGTAATTGGCCATTTTCATCTTTTTCCATTGTGAATTTTATAGATCTTTTTTGTAAATTTAATAATTTCAAAGCATCTTCTGAAAGTTTTTTTGGAACAATAGCAAAAATATCATCTACATACCTATACCAGGTTTTGAATAGATGTGGGAAAGATTTCAGAACTATATATGAGCCATTTTGAATCCCATATTATTAAAACTTTCCCACATCTATTCAAAACCTGGTATAGGTATGTAGATGATATTTTTGCTATTGTTCCAAAAAAACTTTCAGAAGATGCTTTGAAATTATTAAATTTACAAAAAAGATCTATAAAATTCACAATGGAAAAAGAAGAAAATGGCCAATTATCTTACCTAGACATCAGGATCATCAGAAATAATGCACACAACAAACTAACGTTTGGCATTTACAGAAAACCAATGCACACAGAAAACTATATTAAAAATAATAGCTACAATCCTACAAGCCACAAACATGCAATTTTAAATAGTATTACAAACAGGTTAGTACATATACCAATGGAGAAAGAGGAATACCAGAAAGAATACCAACACATTATCAACATAGCCACTATGAATGGATACCAGAAAAAAACAATAGATAAGAAGATAAAAAGGTTTGAAAGACAGAAATACATCCAACAAATGACTACGTTACTCAGACAACAAAAACCACAAGCATATAGAAAATTCACTTATCACCCTTGGACACATCATTAATTTCAAAGGATTTTCAAAAAATACATCACCCTGTCTCCACAGAATAACCACAACATACAGAAACTACTATGCAACAGAACAAAAGATCCTATCCCTAACGATAAATCAGCTGGTATATATCAAATTGATTGTAATGAATGTAACCTGGTATATATAGGAAGAACAAAAAGAAATCTTGAAATAAGACTTAAAGAGCATATGAGATGCATTTACCAAAAGCAACAAGATAAATCAGAGTAGCACATCATTTCTGGTCTTCAAACCATATCACTCCAAACATAAAACTCTTAAAACCGATCAACAGCAGCAATGAATTGGACATCTGGAAAAAATACATATTGTCAAACACAGGAATCACCTAATGAATTTTGAACTGCTGCCACCCAACAGCCTTTGGAGGTTCATCAGCCCAGCACCAGAGAACACCACAATCCACACACATCCCCCAGACGATGACCCGCAAAAATCAGTTGAGAGAAAATGCTGACGATGGGAACAAGCCGTCTCCCGAAACGCGTTCAAGTAAGAATATCATAGTGATGTAGTGTAACAACCCTCAACTCTCTATTTTAAATTATGACACATCACTGTTACAAGCTTCTAAATCTTCAAAAATTGAGATGTACTCACTTGTCAGGTCTGCTGCACCATCCCCTGAACTGCCCGCCCTCCTTCCCACTGTGTTAGCCTTAAAATTCCCCAATTCATCTTTTCTCTCTCACTATTGTACCTTAGCTCCATCTGGTTCTCAGGTACTGCTCTTCCATTTATCCAAAGCTGGAAATTTCATATATATGCTTGTCTTCCTTTCGCTCAGCCTTTCTTGACTTGTTGCACTAATTGAAACTTTAATTTATGCTGCTCAACTGGCAAATCCCTATTAATGGGTATTTGCATTCCTTTTAGCATTTTGGTTCAGTTGAATACCTTACAGACTGTTTGTGATGTAAATCTGGTGATGATTATCCTTCTTCCTCTCTGTCTTCCTACCCTGTAGGCATCTGCAATCTCCCATCTGTGCAATTTCATTTCCAGCTTTCTTTCTAAAATTTATATCACTTCTTGAATAGGTCATATCCCTCTTCTTTCTCCTATTCCAGAAAGTACCAAATTTAATTTTCGAAATCTCTCTTCCATTTTGTTTATCCTAATCTTGACATATTCCATTTCTCTATTCACTCCTTGAATCTCCTGTTTGATTTCTTCCTTAATTTCCTTCATAACTCCATTCATTTTATTACTTAAGACGCATCTCCATCCCTTCCATTTTACTATCTGCTCTAAAATTGTATGTTCCTCAGGCTGGTTCAGGATTCATTTCTATACCTCCAATTACTAGCAGTGTCATGATAACTGTTATTGATTATTCCTCCATTTTCTGATACTCTCTCGTCCCTTAGTTTCTTGTTTCCATAAGAGCCAATTCTAGCTCTGTATGTACTAATGTCCAATCCCATTGTTCCTTGATTCCTTTTTGCACTAAACACACGGAGCTCTCACCATACACCTTTTTCTTCAGCAGCTTCCTTAGCATTCCTAGCAGTGGTATACAAATAGAGAATATTGAAATAAATCATAAAAATGAGATAAAAGATCCGAAACAAATATGTAACCTATTTAATGAACATTACATCAAGTAGCATAACAGCTAGTCGCAAAGCAAACAGTAATAACTATAAATTCAGACTGACTCAAATTAATTCTATAGCAGTTTTTTAAGTCAGCAGAATGGAAGTTTTTAGAGAAATAAGTAAACTGAAATCAAAGAAATCTGCAGGTTTGGATGAAATATCAAATGAAATGCTAAAATACACAAAATATGAAATAACAGAACTTATAACTCATATAATAAATGCTTCATTAATAAGTGAAATATTTCCAGATAAACTAAAAAAGTTATTGTTAGATCAATATATAAACAAACAGGAAGCAAATTCAATATAGAAAATTATAGACCAATCACACTATGCTTGGCGGTATCAAAAGTGATGTAAGAAGTGTATTCGAAGCAACTACAGAAATATTTTGAAAAACAAAAACTTTTATTGGAGTTGCAATACGGTTTTCAGAAACATAAATCCACAAACAGATGCAATAAATAAAGAAATTATGTAATTATTAATGCTCTCCATAACAGCGAAATTGTGTTAGCCATATTTTTAGGACTTGTCGATAGCGTTTGACAGTGCAAATATAAACTTCCTTGTACGCAAACTAGAAAAATACGGGGTTTAAGGGGTTATACAAAAGTGGATTGTATCATATCTAGAAAATCGACAAACAATGTGTAGAAATACATAGAGGACATCAGCCAAATAAAGGCACATGCACATATAGGCCCTTTCTCTGATGATTACAAGATTTAAAAGTGAACTCTCCTTAGGGAGTTGTCTATAACTTTTATAACTCTAGACCCATTAGATCCAGCAGTAGAGGGGGCTGTCCGTTTACATAATGTAATACAGTGCACCTCCTGCTGCAACAAGCGCTTACATTCAACTGCCCATAACAGTCAGTAGCATTTTCATTTTGCAGCCTGTTTGTACCAGAAAATTAGTAGTCAATGCGCCTATACTTTTTGTAGCAGTAATGTAAAGTGAGTAATGCAAGAAAACATAGATAGAAAAAAATTGTGGAAAAAAAAAGAAGGAAAACAGAAGAAAGAAAATTTGTACAAATAGTGGTAAGTCATATATTACTACTCAAGGTAAGCACAATGAAGGAAAAGTTTTTGCACCTGTGATCAAATGTTGTTTGAAGAACTGTGCAATGTAATTTCCAAGTTGATTAACATTCTATTTTAAAAAAAATGTTTGGGATATGGATGTAAATTGGAATGAGATCATTTCCTCACTTATGCCTCGAGAGGGTTAATCATAAAACCAAGTCTATCCAGCCAGGCAACAAATCGAGAACCTCTATGGAAATACAGCATATACATTGGTGAGAGAATCAAGCAGGATATTTGTCGGAGTTTTCTCATAAGACTTTTGCAAATTCAGTAAAATAATTGGTGTTTTATAAAATAAACTGTTTTCAGGCAATGTCCTTGATGATAGGAAGAATACACATTCAAATCAACCCCACAAAATTATTCACAATGTATGGCAATTAGCCTTTGGAACACCTCATAAAAGTTCACATTACTCGCATTCTAAAACAAGGTTAAAATATTTTGAGAGTTCTGATTTGACAGTAAAGGAGTTATACATGTTGTTTAAAGAATTCTTTCAATCAAGGACCGGTGGTGTGTTGAATCTCACTTACAAGAGGTACCACAATTGTTTTCCAGAAAAATGTGACATTGCTACACATTCTTCTTGTAGAGAAGTTTACGATTAGTGCATAAAATGTGAACTACTCCTAAAAACAGATAAAACACATTTTTGTAAGACAGAATATCTAGAACATAAACAAAACGCCAAAGCATATCAAGCTCTGAGAAACAGAAAATAATTGAGAGCAAAGTGGAAAATTCTGACAGTGTGCATAGAATTCAATTTTGCACAAAAATCTTCCACTTCCAAAATTAAATTGTACAAGCCAATTTTATAGGCTACTCATGTGGCTCTATATTTTCTATGTACATGTACACTGCACTGATTCTACAAGTTACATGTATTTTTTCCTAGAGTTGGGAGAAAAAATTTCATTCGTGTACCACACTCTAATGGAACATGTGCATAAACGTCCATTCAAAAATATTGTAATGTTTTCTGATGCTGCAGGAGGACAAAACAAAAATATGAAGTTTTTAACATTTTGTTTGTAGTTTTTGAAAGTTCACAGTGTTAACATCCATCATTTTTCCCATATGAAGTTTCAACTATGGTCAATGTGACAGGAATTTTGGGATTTATTCAAAAATTTTGAAGAAAATGCCTACAATGCAAACAGCAATGGAGCATATGCAAGTTGTTTCATATTGGCGCCAGATTCCACAACCATTCCACAAATTGTGGAACACTTTGATATTAAAGGAATGGTCTGCAGTTCTGCTTCCTTTGTTTCTGAGGAAACACACCAAAAAAGGAGTGCTCTTCCAGATACAAAGATATCAACAGTTGCTTTATAGTCAATCTAGAACTGTCTCAACCTCAATCATATATCTGCCATCTTTCATTTCCTTCAATATTTGGAAGACTGAAATGGAAATGCATGAACTGAAGAAAAATGTGACTCCACCTCAAATAAAGCCAGTTCCTTTGAATCTCTGCAAGGAGAAAGATAATAAGAGATCTTTTTCCATTTTTAGATGAAGCCAAGGATTGGTTTGAAAATATTTTTGAAAAAGTAGGAATGTCCTCCCACATCTCTTCAGATGATGAATAAGGAGGAGATGAAAAGAAGGATAGGAAAGGGGGGGATATCATCAGTGTGACTGACTTAAGAATAATGCTATGTATTTCAATTTGTTAACTAGTATTGGCAATGTATATAATATTTTTGATTCTATTGTAATACATTTTTCTGTTTTGATCATTTCTAAATTGACAAAATTATTAAACATAGTAGATTCCTTAAAAAAATATTTATATCAAACTTTACTTTCCAATAATTTAAATACTTAAAATAATGGTAAAATATACAATTGCCACAACAAGGGCTTATAATAGGGTCCATAAGATTGAATTTATATACATGGAAATTATTATTTCTATTTTCTGTTGATAACTTTATTCTAGACTATATTGGGAATAAAATCACACTTTTGAATATTATTTTTACTGTCAATTTGAAGAGTATTAAATGATAGAAACATTCAAACTGGTTTACAACAAAACTACATGTTTCAGTGTGGGTTCAGGTGAACTCGTCAACTATAAAAATAATAAGGGTATGATAATTGAAGTAAGATAAAACTTTGGACCAATTAAACAAGGAGTTCCGCAGAGTTCAAAATTAGGTCTTTTTCCATTTTTAGTATATATAAATGAGCTTTTTTGAATTAGCAAGCAAGAAATGGAGATATGGCAATTGGCTATGCAGATGATGCAACAATAATAATTAGGGATCATACTACAAGAGGTGCAGAAATTAAGGCAAATGATATCGTGAAGATATTAAAAGAATACCTTTTAAATTTGGATCCAGTACTAAACATAAAAAAGGCTGCATGGGTAAATTTCACATTAAAAGCGCAACATGTCGATTCTATTGACCTCAAGGAAGATGGGGAAAGTATTCCTGAAACACAAGCTACAGATTTTCTAGGTGTTATTACAGATAAATATCTAAACTGGCAGCCACGTGTATCGTACATAACAAAGAAGATAAATAGGGGTTTATACATAATGAAACAGGTTAAGAATAGTATGGATAATAAAAATTCAAGCAAGTGTATTATGCTTTTGTATATTCATATATAAAATATAAAATTACATTATGGGGAAATATTGCAGCTAAGGAAGTACTAAAGATACTCAAATTAAAAAAAAAATTACAGTAATAGGGAAACTGGAAAGAAAACATACTTGCAGGCAGACATACGAGGGTGAGTCAATAAATAAATTGCAAATGCCAGTTTACCATATAACCTATTTAAATTCCACATGTGTATTTTGGCAGCAGATAGCAGCATATACAGGGTGGACCATTTAAGTTGAGACTGTACAATATCTCCAAAACTAAGTGTTGTAGAAAGAAATGTCTTGAATAAACGTTGCTTGATATTATGGGAGAAAGTAAATGCTGTTAGTCATGTTTTATTTACAGGAGGTTGTGATGGTCATTTTATGGTCTATTTAATTTTTTTTAAATGGGAACCTACGTTTATATGTTGTTTTCTCACTCCTCATAAAAACTAAACAACATTTGTATAAAGCACTTTGCAATTGTTCTTACACCAACTTAAATAACAAAGAAAATTCTGAATGGCTGTTTACGAAGAGTACAATGAATGGTGGACCATCCACGGATGGTCATTTGAGGGTCAGTTAAATATATACTTCGTAATTGGGAACCAATATTTTTTATTTTGTTTCCTTATTCCTCATTACCAAATAAACAGCTTTATATATACCATTTTATAATGAGAAAACAACACACAAAATATAGGTTTTCATTTAAAAAAATTAAATTGACCATAAAATGACTATCATAATGTCCTTCAAACAAACCATGACTAATGGCATTTACTCCCCCCCCCATAATATCAGGCAAGTTTTATTAAAAACATTTCTTTCTACAATGCTTAGTTTTGGAGATATTTTACAGTATCAACTTAAATGGTCTACACTGTATATAGTGCATGCTGAACTTGTGACGTGACCTATATATTTGGAACATACGGATGAAATGAAATGAGTTTCCAATAAATGCTGTTTTCCTAAATGTAGTGATTTATATAGGAGTCTGGATAAACATTACTACTGTGTATGATTATAGGTAACTCAAATGATGTAGACAACAGCAGTCCTAAACAGAGAAACAGTTATCTTAAAAAAACTACTGCCAGAGTTATCAAACACTATCGGCTGTTGTGACTTGCTCACAAGATAAGATGTGTGTGAATCTGCAATTCATAGAAAGGTCAGTAAGGTTAACAATAATCTAGCTGAGCTTCACGTGGGGTATAACCATGATAAATTACTTAAGGTTTGAAATGCATCAAGAAACATGCTCACGAGACATAGCATATACTTTAACGAGCATGGGAAAAGAATTTTGGGAGAAACCATTTGTAGAGGTTACCTAGATGCTGTAAAGCAGAATGAAAATACCAGCTCTGATTTAAAAAAAAAATTGAATGACAAATGTACCAGTTTTATTAATAATAAAGATATAATTTTAGACAGTATAAATATAGATAATGAAAAATTACAGACCCCTTTTCCTCCTGCAACAGAGACTTTTGCTACGCTCAAATAAAGATTATTTGACACTAGACAACAATATTCAATCGCTTAGAAGTAAAATTAATGAGCTCACAATATTTATGGGCCAACTGAACTGTTGCATTCTTAGTTTAAATGAACATTGGTTAAATAGTAATAAGTTAGAATTATGTATACCCAAAGGATATCTACTCGGTAACTCCTTCTGTTGAAGTAACAAAAACATCAATTTGCCTCAAGGTTGAGTGGCCATTATGGTCAAACAAAGCATAATTTAGAACATTTTGTGACAGATATCACTCATCCATGTGCAAAAAATTATTTTGAAGCTGCTGTTATACAACTACCTAATAGTAAAATAACTGTAGCTACTGCATATTGTATCCCCTCCAGCAATCCATAACAGTTCATTACTAGGTTACAGCAATTAATACAATTTTTGCACAAATTTAAAAAACATAGTATGTACAGTTTAAGACAAAATACATGAGCAACAGCCAAAGAGGAAATTCGATTCGGAAAAGATCAGAAGCATACACTGACACTGCATTCACAATGCATGATTTAATACCACCCTACGTTCGTTTCAAAGGTATGCAATAAGTAGGAAGATGCCTTTCAGTATGGTTCTATGCATGGTAGGTAAATGGTAAATTGCATGTATCTCGTAATTGGAACAACCTGGGTTAGAATCCTTGATGTATGCTTTTTTTTATTATTTAAATTTGTTACATATATGTCAATGCCATATGTTTTCCATGCATAATTAATTTTAAGACATTCATGCATAAAAATACAAAAACAAATTTCTCTTCTCATTTTCAAAATAAATGCCACATTAGTAAGAATTGCATAGTGAAAAACTAAACCAAATATTTAATTGACTTAATATTAGATGTGCAAACTCTCTGTCTCATTCTTCAGTTATGAATGATGCTGGTGTGATCATGTGCACACATCTCATAATCTTGGAGTTCTGTATGATCCTGATCTTTCTGATCATTCTGATTTTTCTATGGCTGAGCGCATACATAAAGACGAGATCTCTCCTTAAGTTACTGAACACTGCTAGATACTCTGTGTCTCAGGCTGCAAGAACACTTGAAAGTCCATATATTTATGGCTACAAGGTGGGTGCAGTTATCCAGGGAACGGATTGTTCATCGTTGACCTGGTTTGGGTCAAAAATGCTGTTCCAACTCCTTAGCAGGACATTGCACTTCTAGAACAGGCAGACAGCAATCCCTTCCAGCATGTGTCTACAATTACAGTAATTGTAATTTCCCTAGGTCGAACTGCACAGCCTTGCATCGTTTGATTACAGCAGGGCTCTCTGTTCAATTGGCAGGTAAGAAGCAGTGTATTACATATGATCCAGGTTATGTCACCTCACATTTGCAGAAGAAAATGCCAACAACTGGAACAGGATTACATTCACAGAAGAGGTGACATTTTCATCCACAAGCAGGGAAAGTAATTGTCTACCACCTCAGAGGAAAACGTTACGACAAAAAATACATGGCACAAATCGATTGCCAAGGTCATATATCTGTGTCCTGTTGAGGTTGGATGTCTGAGATGGTCTAGAAGTGTTGTGGCAGCTTAATGACACATTAAATACTCAGCAATATAAAGAGATCCTTGAAAACATCAAGGTTCCTTCTGTAAGGACTAGATATCCTGATGGAATAACTGAATTCCAGCAGGATAACAACCCTGTCCATGCAAGTCAGCAAGTTTCAAACTGGTTCTCGTAAAGGTAAGATATCACAGTGATTGATTAGCCTACTTGCTCACCAGATTTGAACCCTATTGATAATGTGTGAGCAGAAGTGAAGAAAGTTTTGGAGTTAAATTGACCTGTAAGACGTCGCAAGACAATGTGGTATCAAATACATGACGCTTGGAAGTAAGCGTCCTCTTATGAAACGTTGATTAGGCATTTGATATCAATCATGTCCTGTAGAATGAGGGCAGTAATAGCAGCAGAGTTTTCATACCTGATATTAAGATAATTTCTATTTTTATTTCCTTTTTGATTTAGAAATATAATATTTACTTATTTCATACTTAGTTTAAAACGAAAAGGAGTGAGTTTCAGTTTTTATGTGTGACCATAAATGCCTTGAAATCATATAAGCCCACGCAATTGGAAATTAATGATATATGTAATAAACATTGCATTTTTCTGTAGGGTAGGCCCACACAAATTGCTAAACTCTTGTAGGGGGGTTTGTCGTCACCACCTCCAGTCTGGACGATCTTTCCAAGGGAATAGTCACTTGCCTCTCCGATCAACGTGTATGTCAGGTGTACCTGTTATCTCGCAAGCAGGATGGTCAAGAATACCCGTTACGCACCGTGTATCTCACCTACAAAGGTACTGTCTTACCAGAATATATTTTTTGTGGCTACGAACGTGCCGCCGTATGCCCATATATCCCGAACCCCATGCGCTGTTTTCGGTGCCAGAGGTTGGGGCATACTATTCGCTTGTGTAACCATCCTGCAGTTTGTGAACGATGTGGCCTACCTGCCCATGACGGCGCCACTGGTGATTGAGACCCCAATTGCGTTAACTGTGGAGGATGTCATCCGTCTAGCTCGTGACAGTGTTTGAGGTTTTTGGACGAAAAGTGTATACAGGAGCTGTGGGTTAAGGAACGCCTCGAAGCACGGCGGCGCTTTGCGCAACTTCAACCCACCAACCACCCACCACTGGTTAGTCATCCGCCGTCCGCCGATCTCCTGTTGCCACTGTTGACTTACCACCCGTGCCCATTATCGATGCTTCGACACAAACGGAGTTGCCAGCGAGTACCTCTCCATCGTCTCGAGTTGACCCTGCGACACAATCTTCGTCTTCAGCCGTGTCGCCACCAGCCTCCAAGTTGTCTACCAGTGCTCGCCCATCAGCGTCGTCTGCTGAGAGTGGTCGTTCTCGACCTCAACATAGACCGAGTAGTCGCACTTCCTCTGTGAAGTCACGGTCCCTCTCCACGAGCCGCAGGGGCTCTTCCGGTTCCCGGGCATCGGATGGTTCGCCAGAGGATAAGGCTTTTACTGTAGTCGGTCCGAAATTCTCAAGGTGAGGAAGAAACTCAAGCGGACCCCTAACCTTTTCTTCCCATGGAAATACTCCAGTGAAACGTTAATGTGTTCCGGACATACAGTGTTTAGTTTCCCAACGTTCTCCCTCAATCGTCTGTCTTCAGGAAACCCATTTGCAGACTACTCACGCGTTGCATTTTCGGAGCTTTCCTGCTTTAGGCACGACTCTGTTGTTGGACAGCGTGCAAGCGGTGGGGTTGCTATTTTGGTGGCGCATTATATTTCTGCCACTAACATACCGCTGCGCACAACACTGTCGGCTGTGGCTGTGCGTGTACAATTGGAGCGCGTCTGCTTCTCTATTTGCAACGTTTATCTGCCACCGCACAGTGTCGTTCAAGCGCACGAGCTTCGGGCGCTTTTGGCACCGATTCCGCCACCGCTACTTTTCATTGGTGATTTGAATGCCAAACATTCTCTCTGGGGTTCCGACACTGTCGATGCTCGTGGATGCATTACAGCAGACGGTTATGATATGTGCGGCTTACTTTTATTAAATACTGGTGTCCCTACCTTCTTATCCCCTGACTATGGCACCCACTCAGTTTTGGGTCTGTCTTTCTGCAGCCCGGCATTACTTCCCCTGCTTGAATGGACGGTGCTTTCGGACCTTCTCTGCAGTGGTCATTATCCCATTGCCATCACGATCCTCTACCCTCACGACATCCTCCCTGGATCCTTTCCAAGGCTGACTGGAGAGGTTTCGTTCCCACATTCATCTCACCGATAATGGTTTTGCCACCATTGATGAAATGGTGGAGTATTTTACTTGTTCTCTCTTACTCCCAGTGGATTTCAGCATTCCTCGAGGTACTTGCGCCCCACGTCATGTCCGTTTCTTGGTGGTCCTCGGAATGTCGTTTGGCACTCAAAGCGCGCAGGCGTGCCCTGCGTGTCTTTCAGTTACATCCTACTGAGGAGAACTTCGTTGCTTTTAAGCGTTCTCGGGCTAGGGCACGTTTTGTGCTTCGCAATGTTAAACGCAAGTCTTGTAAATCCTATGTATCTTCCCTTTCCCGTCGTAGTTCTGCACAAGTGTGGACTGCAGTTCGGCGTATGTATGGCAAGTGTCACCGGGCGATTATTCCCGTAAACGGCACCGCTTATACCAGCGAACCGGGTATAGCCGATGCCCTTGCCAGCTCCTTCGCTACTTTTAGTCAAACGGCTAGTTATGATAGGTCATTTTTGCCCATCAAAGCCTCTGCGGAGCGGTTGGTCCTTGATTTGAACAGTGACTGTAGTGAATCGTACAATGCACCTTTTACCGTTGCAGAGCTGGCGCATTCTCTGTCAATCGACAGGGATTCTTCCCATGGTCTCGATGGCATCCACGGACAAATACTCCATCTTCCGCCTGAGGCGATTTCATTCTTACTCGGGATATACAACATCTGACGTCGGCAGTAATTCCCGTCGTTGTGACCGGCGGGTATTGTCATTCCTATCCCCCGACCCGGTAAAGACCTGTCGCTTCCCTCTAGCTACCGACATATTTGTCTGACGAGTGTTGTGTGCAAGACCTTTGAACGCATGATTAACGTTCGGTTGGTGTGGTGGCTCGAGAGCAATAATCTCCTCTACAATGTTCAGTGCAGATTTCATCGTCATCGCTCTAGTGTCGACAACCTGACACGCCTGGAGGCTTATTGCAAGATGCATTCGACTCCCAAGTGAAGTGAACCACTCAGTGTGAAGAGACTCCGTCATGAAGGAAGTGAAGTGACATTAGTAAAGTGAACTCCCAGTGAAGGTAGGCTACATAAAAACGAAAGTGACATAGAAAAGTGACAGTTGAAAAACTGGACAAAGTCACAATATATAGTTTTCAAAATTAAAATTAATGCATGCAAGGTACTATTTATAAAAATATGTAACAACAAGACCTAGCCTACTGCAAACATTTGCTAAACAATTTAGCCCCATATTCTATACAAATGAAATTTGACTTAAAAGTAATTGTGGTTCCATAATGGGAGCTATGCGACCACTTCACTGTTCATGAACTGTGAACTATGTAAACACAGACATTGCTTTCATAACTGTAAGAAAGTGGCCACCAAGCAGTGCTCACTGCGGTGATATGACAATTCACAGTTAGCTGAGCTGTGTAGTGGAAAACTTTGAAAGTGTGATCACTGCCAATCACAGTTAATCATGTCCACTGCGATAACAACACAGTTCAGCTCATCGATGAAGTTTGACAGCAAAGAACTTTTAAAGTATGATCGCTTTCAATCACCTCCAATCATTACCTTGTGAGCAGTTTGATCACAGACGTGATTGTGATTTTTCATTCAAAGTGATAAAATCATAGGCTCATCACTACTGTTAATAAAAGAATTAAATCTTTATATAATTTTTTGGAAAGCTGGTGTATTTTCTTTGTGATCAATGGTAATAGTGCTATTATAATCTGAATCTGCTGAATTAAGTCAACCCAAGCTAAAATGTTTACATGTTCATTGAGCTTAAAAACAAAAATAATTATTTGTGTACAACAGGTTTTGCAGTTCCATAAAAAATAAACATAAATATAATAATAAATAAAAATGAAGAAACATGTGAAGTCATCATGCTATCACAGACCCAATTCCTACCCAATATCATCTTCTGTTTTATGTATGTTCAGATCCTCCTCCTGCTCTCATACTGTGATGTAACATGTGAACCTGCATTAGTTCAGAAAAGCTCACTAACCTCCTTCATTGGCTTCTGTACCTTGAATCGAAGAACAATGCTGCCTAATCAATATTTAGTTTTAGTTTACACATGGATATCCACTGTAATGTGTAGTTGTGCACCTGGTTATGATTAACCATATGCCCAATTACAGCACATGAATGTGGTTGATATCTGACCATTATACAAAGATGAAAAAATGGATACTTCTCATTTGTTGACCTGAAAGGCTCTTGAAGGAATAATATGTGTGACATTGAATAATGTTGCTCTCTTGATTGAAGTTAGCTGCAACATACCTAATTACAAAATTGCCACTGGTTATAGTATGATAAATCAAAATGAAATCATTATTACTTCAAGATAATGAAATCTGAAAGTTAAGGACTCCTAAAAATCTAGCTGTTTACTCTACATTCTGTCAAAAGAAATGGAGGATTGTGCATTTTTGTTAAAAATAATGTATATTTTAAAAATCTGCATAGTTTTAATAACTTAATTACAGAAGAGCACTTTGAAGCCAGTCTTATTGAATTACCTGACATTAAATCTATAATTATTTGTATACATAGAAACCCAAGCAGTGACATTAAAATACTGTATGAAAAATTAGATGTTTAATTAGATTCTATAGATAAAAAAAAAAGATCATAATCACAGGAGATTTGAACATAAACTTTTTGGGACATACTAAAGAAAGCCATGATATCAGCATCTTGTTGGAAAGTTATGGGTTACAGACAATTAATTATACATGTTCCAACAAGGGTAGCAAATGGGGCTATTGATCAAGTGATACTAAATCCTCTTTTGTGGAAGTACAAAATAGAAGTTTTTGACACTGCTTTATCAGATCACTACTGTCAGTTGCTGCATTTATTAACTAAAACAATAATAACTGCAAAGCAAAATCAATCAAAAGCAATTTACAAGTATGTTAGAGCTATAAACAGTGAAACTGTAAATTATTTTAATTAGTGTTTATCAAAGGAAACATGGGATGCGGTTTATCAGGAAAATTCTATCAATGAAGCTTGTATACAATTTCTAAACATTTTTAAATATCTGGCTGATGTTGCCCTACCTGTTAAGAGTAAATATAAATAAACTTTTAAAAATGCAATGGGTAACAAAATGGATTCGTAAATCCTACGAACGATTAAAATTCCTCTGTAGATATAAAAAGAATATTCAAGTTTCTACCGCTTTTCTTAATTATTTACAGAGATATAAAACTATTTTGAATAAAGTAATAAGGGCAGCCAAAAAATGTTCAATAATAAAAATATTCTCAAAGCAGTGAACAAATCTAATCAGTTTGGGATATAATTAAAGCTGAGCAAGTTACCAATCACAAAACAACAACCAATATATGTCTTAGAAATCAAAATGCTTTAATAACAGATCCGGAAGAAACAGTAGAATACTTCAATAAGTTTTTCATTGAAATTGCTCATGATCTACGTAATCAAATAAATAATAACTCAAACAGTAATTCAAATAGTATTAACACAACCTCCTATGTATGCAACAAAACCAGTTGTAGTATGTATTTGACACTCACAGATGAAAAGGAAATACGGTCCGTGATTATAGACTTAAAAAACAAAAAATCCACTGATCTAGATGGTTTCTCAAATAACTTGCTAAAACAGTGCTATTGGTTTATTTTAAAACCACTATGTTATCTAGTGAATTTATCCTTCAGCTCAGGTACCTTTCCGGATGTTTTTAAAACTTCTAAAGTAAAACCACTATTCAAAAAAGGTTCCACGGAAGAAAAACATAACTATAGATGTGTATCTATTTTATCAGTTTTCTCCAAAATAATAGAAAAACTTGTGTATAAAAGGCTAATCTCATTTTGTGAAAAATATTATATTTTAACCCACTATCAGCATGGGTTTCGGAAAGGACGTTCCCCTGCTTCAGCCTTAATCCAATTTTTAGACAACGTATATAAAGCACTAGATACAAAAGAGTTGCCTTTGGGTGTTTTCTTAGATCTATCTAAAGCGTTTGATCTTGTGGATCAAACATTTTATTAAATAAGCTAAATGCTTATGGTATTACAGGATTATGCAATGAATGGTTTACATCCTATCTTGTACATAGACTTCAGTTTGTAGAATTAGATCATGACGACAGAAAGTTAGGCATAATCATGAGTATAACATCATCAGCAAAGACAATACTTCAGAGTGTACCACAGGGGCCCATTGTTATTTTTATTATACATTAATGATTTAGGGCTATGTCTTAATGAGACAAGTAATAATATTAAATTAACTCTCTTTGCTGATGATACTAGTACATTAATCACTGGAAAAAATACTAATGACCTGTTAAATCACATCAATGATTTCAACGATAATATTGTCATAGTCTTGACAAGAACTATGCTTTCTCAATTTAAAACCAATTCAGAAGTACATACAATACAACAAATAAAACTGACCTACATGTCTTAAGTCACAGTACAACCTTATTCACTCATAGTTTCGAGCACAATGCTGTATCATTATTTAATAAACTGCCAGATAACATAAAGAACATTAAGTCTGAAAAAGTATATAAACTGACTTTAAAATCACTACTAATAGAAGGTTGTTACTATTCAGTGGAAGAATATTTAAGTCAACGGTTCCACAGTAATGTCTCTTAATTTTTATATTACTGTTTATTTGTATTTTTTATGTATAACATGTTATTTTGTAAATATTTTATGTATTATGTTTGGATTCTAACATTTTATCTTATTTGTAATATTTGTAAGCTTGACAATGCCAATATCTTGTACAAGATTTATATGGTGAATAAATTATTATTATTATTATTATTATTATTATTATTATTATTATTATTATAATAATAATACATCCAGGGACATTTAAGGGGATGTTGAATGCAAGATTTAATTTGTTAGTTCAATCTAACTATGCAAAATAAGCATTATATTCTGACATTTATAAATCCAGAGGTAAGGCAGTCTTATAATAGACAATATGTAAATTATCTTTGCTTTGTGCAGTTCCCACTGTATATCAATCTTTATAATATTTCAATTCTGATGGCAAAATGTGTTTCAAGAGAAGCTAAGGGCTAGCAGAAGTCTTAACTGGATGGCTTTTGAATGAGGAGACAACAGTGCAACAAAATTTCTTTAAAACAGTGTGACAAAGAGATGTACAGAGAAAATATTTGCTGAATAGATAATCTTATCTTTAATATCAATTCCTTCAATACCTAGGTACAAATAATCTATAGTGTATTTCCTCAAATACTATACAGTATCAATACCAAAAAGTCTGGCAAAACATCATGGGCAAGGCACACTAGCACTCCTAGCGACAAGGCCTGTAGTTTTCCAATCAGCTGCACAGTTTAATGGAAATATAGGTGCTCCTATTTGCATTTCAGTTTCTTTGTTTAATGGTGGGACAGTATGTGCAGTATTTTATTACCAGACAACTGGACATCAAAAGGTGCTGGAAGACAGAGCAATGTAATCTACGTATGACAGATTTTTTGACTGAAACTACCAGGTTAAAGCAATAGTTGACATCAACAATGCTATATCAAAAGAAACAATTGAAAGAGAAAAGTTGTACACCATGAACCTGATATGTCAAGTCTCTAATACAATACTCCCAAGCTTTTTTCTTTTTTTCATACAATTAAGATCACAAGATGATTTGCAATAATCTTTCCAAGGAAACCAACCACAGAATAGAAATCTAGGGCTCAGTGTTTAAATAAATACATATTTGCAAATCTTTTGGATGATGTACTTTCCATGCATAATACCATTACATGTTGCAAGATGAACATAAGGGGGAGTGGAGGCTGAAAGGTTGAACACAATTTTGATTCCCTTTTACAGAATGCAAAATGTCTCATTGAAAAACATACTAAAGGAATATTTTGCAAGTAGTCTCATTTTTTAAATAAAACACAAGTTTGATTTCCATTTTCCCTGAAGTTGGGCAACTCCTCTGCAAAGACACAATAATCATCTTTTCCCTAAATCACAGTTTGGCACCTCTGCCATAGTGAAAAACAATCATGTTAAAAGTTGCATTTTAACCAGCACCAAGACAAACTACAGAAATGCTATATTGAGTTTTATTCTGTATTTTGTAATTATATTTGCTATTCTTTGCATGTAGCTCTAAATGAAAGGTAATAAAATTCATCACGTTTTGTGACCTGTGATGGCTGTCAATTTGTATGTCAAATACAAAGGCTTGCATTTTTGACTGTGACCTACATTGAAAGGAAAATGCATTAACTTTGTGCATTTATTTCCTTTTTAAGTAGAAATGCCGATGTATATAACAACTGCATCAGTCCGCTATACATGTTTGCTGGCCCACTACACTAGAAAAAGAAACTTTTGCATATTGCCAGCCCATTTGATGCTAAATCATCCATATTTCTGAAATTGGTACTGAATGCTATTTGAAATCCTGATTCGCATTTAACCATATAGAATGCTTGATATGGTACAAATAGAACAATTTACTAGAATGTATTTGACCACATGTGCAAAGATGCCGGCAGGCTACACCAGTTAGAGAGTATGCTGGGCCCTTTACCTGGCCACCTGATTGTAATGCATGCAGCTGGGTCCTTTAGAATAAGTGGTCTGTGCAGTAATGGGCTTTGGAACAAATGGTCCATGCAATAATGACCCAAGAAACAAACCCTTTATGTGCACTCCCACCTATCTGGAAATTTCCTCAGTGGTAGGTTTGAGAAGGCCTCCTTTGAGAAGCCACCCTATAGAGAATATTCCACTTCATTGCATGGGTATATTGTCGCTCATCTGACGAAGTGGCGTAAGCCCCAAAATCGAAAAAATTGAGATATTTCGCCTGTACACTCCATTTGACCATACCTATATTCTGACAAACTGGCGTACCTCCATCTCTAATGGTTACTTGGCAGTAAACCTCGTGTTATCGTCGTAAATGCCATTATTCGCTCATTCTTTTTCAGACAAACAGGCGTATGAGACTCGCAAGTCGCTTACGTCTCTTCGTTAGATACTACCATTATTAAAATTGGTCGATACGTCTATGTGCGCAGTGTAATGCTAGCCACTCTAGACCAATTTTTGGCACCTGATACCAACAATTGGCATTGTTTATAAATTTGGACAAGAAAACCTGCTTCAACAATATTGATTGGTCTGAATACACTGCAACAACCTAATGCAGTCTCAGTAAAGCAGCAGTCTGTTATTAACATGGACTTGTTAGTAAAAGTAGAGAGATGGATCTACGAATGTGGTATAATGTAACGAAACTTAATGCATTGACAGTGATGCGTTAAAGGTAGGTGCTGAAATTAAGTATACTGGTTACCAGAACTAGAATTATTATTACAGGAAAGTGATTTAGATGGATCGTTCAAAGGAAAATCGAAACGAAGAATCAGGAACAGCGTCTATGGATGTTGCTTTCAGCGTTTTAAAGATCCACACACAAGACAGTTTTGAAAATGTAAACGCTACATCTGCAGACAGGACTACTATAAGGGAACAGTGTTGTCATAAAGATAAGGAAATATGCCAGCTGGAGTAGCCATTTAGTGCCTGTGATAATAGTAACTATGATCCATCATATAGTGAAAACTATCAGTTTCTCAATTGCAAAAATGAAGGTTCTGGCATTTTCCCACTTTGTTTATGTTTGCTATGTACAAAACATTCAAATAACAATAATGAATGCCCTTACCATCGTCCATAAGAGTATTCCTGGGAGTACTTACATCCAGTCCTGACAATGTCCAAAATGTATTCTATGCATAATGAAGATAACATCTCACAGCCCACCAGTTATCAAAAACTTACTCCAGAGTATACAAATCAATGAGTCTATCATTCTAATAACCTAAGGAGGACTGGTGCAGTTTGTGTGCAACTTAGCGTCGTGTGATGCTGCAAAGAAAATGGAGTTGCAGGATACGTACGACAAACACACTGAAGAAAAGAATGTTGTAAGAAATAAAAGAAACAATGCTAAAATAGCTGCCAAAGAAAACCCAAGATAATATTCCACTGTGGTATTTTATCTTCAGCAAGTGATTCAACTGCCTCTTTCTAAAGAAAGTGCTGTTTCTCAGCACATAATTTTACACTTTACAACATTTGAAACAAAGAGTGTGATTGCTTTCTATAAAGCGAGACCATCAGCAAAACGGGATCATCTGATAGTGTAACCTCTGTGGGAATCTACATTCAACATCTTGATGTCTATGGTGTAAAGGATGTCAGGCTGTTTGCTGATGCCTGCAGTAGCCAGCATTCCACCGCAGCGACCATGTTGTTGTACATTCTAAGCAACTCAAAATAATTCACTATCTATAAACTCGTGCTTCTTCGAACCTAACCATGGTCAAAACGAAGGTGATTCTGCCCACAGCACTATTTCAAGAACCCTGACTCAGACATGGAACATCTTCATACCTTGCCAGCTGGTATGTATTGCAAGACTTCCTCGAGTGCTGCTCCGTATGAAGCACATTCTATGAGGGTAGATGATTTCTTGGACTAGAAAAGCATTTCAGAGAGCCTACAGATCCGATCCCCGAGGATTTCAATCTGGAAACAAAGTGGATTGGACTGCAATCAGAGAAGTCAAAGTGACCACAGATGATGCCGCTTGCGTCTTTGTAAAAAAATAGTCATTTGGCCAAACATTATGAGTGGCTATCTCTGAAGGCTGGTTCACAACCACCCGGTAACGGTAACCAGAACGGAAACGAGAACGGGAAGCAAGAAATTTTGATTCACAACAGCCCGGTAACGAGAACGAGAATGCATATCGATCACAAAGTGAAAGTCGATTTTGCGCATTGGGATTTCATTTGTTTTTAACTGACCAATGACATTTTTTCACCTACTTCCAATTTAGCCAAGCCAACGTCAAAATTCGATAGATTATCTAAATGCATATTCATTACATTTCCGATCCCTCTACTTATGCCAAACTTTCATTCCTTTATTTAATGGCATACATTAAAATTGTTTATTCTTTTTTCATTTCCACCGGATTTAGCTGTTCTTTGTAGCTTTTGCCATTATTTTTAGGTAATAGCCAGTTTTGAGTTGCATATAAACAAACTACAAATGATCCCTTCACCAGAGGAACCAACGTTGATTAGATTTGTGGGTATCGGGATGAGGTTAGGAAGCACATTTACTACTAATTCCTTCCAGTTTCTTGTTTCCAGCTTGCGACTATAGAGAGCACTAGTGGCTGTTTCATGTCACGGCCGCTTAGAATAACCTCTAGAGTGAAGAGTCTAATATGCACAATAGGGATCTAATATGCCGTGCCCGGGAACGAGAACGTTAAAAGTTGGGCAACTCTTCTTCCCGTTCCCGGGGCCCGGGAAGGCTTCCCGTCGGTTGTGGACACTCCCATTTGAATACATGTATTTCAACTTTCCCGTTCTCGTTCTGGTTACCGTTCTCGTTGGTTGTGAACCAGCCTTGAAATCCAGGAACACTTCAGGGGTTTTGAAGCTTCCTCTGTCTCGACTTAATGTAACCTCTCCAAAGCTTTCTGCTGAGAAGTACAGCAATCTACAGTAGTTATGCAAAGACCCAACACCAGTGATAAGAGATGCTGTTTACAAAACGTTCTACAAGGAACTGCCACACTTCTAAGTTGTATTAACCCATGGACATTTTCAATACATGTTTGTGTTTCCTAAAAGCATTTGTAAACAAAACAAAACGTTATTGTACATAATTTAAAAAAAAAAAGCAATAGCACACATATTAATACTTGATATTGCTATGGTTAAAGAGAATTTCCTATCTGTTTGTTTCCTGAAACCATTTGTAAACATATTATTGTACATTATTCATCAAACTATTGTCATTCAAAATAGCACACCTAAACGCTTGATTTTGTCATTGTTAAAATAAGTTCAGAAGTTGTGTTTCTTTAAAGATGTGTAAAGAAACAAATATATTATTTGCTAAATTATTGCAGGTAATTAAAGATAAATAAAATACACTTAAATACTTGATATTACTGTTGTTAAATAGGTAGGTACCTCTATTTATTTTATTGACTTCCAACGCTTTACATTGTACTATGTACTTAGAATAGAAATATATACGTGAAAAATATACATAAAAATAAATAAGTAATGATACAGCCCAAAACGATAGTATATATCAGCATAATATATTGATCATGTGTATGGTGTAAGCGCCTTACTATCATGGATGAAATCTTTCAAACCGACATATCTCCAATTTAGGCCTTTTTGGCCTATATGGTATCCAAATTCTGGAGTCTAACATTAGTCCTTATTAAGAACAACTATTAAAGATTTGAATCACTGTATTATGTTTGATGTGTCATTTTATGCTTTTGAGCTGTAGCTCCCTAAGTAAACACAATTTTCTTTAAACTGCTCTCCTGTAAAATTACACTTATGTCGCTTACGTCTTTTCGTCTTTTTAGCAATGATATAAGGGGCTGCTGGCATGGAGTTGTTGAGTTGAGTCAGAGAGACAGTCAACAGCTGAGAACAGCGAAGAAGTTGGGCTACGCTGAGCGTCTAAGTGACAAAAAAGTTGTTTGGCAGCAATTAGTCATCATTTGCTACAATATTTTCATCCAGGACTCAAAGAAGGAATTTAAGAGTAATTTTATATACTGTGCAAAAAAAGGTTTAGTCTGCAATTCTAATTTATAACAATCACTTAAACTTTAGATTTAGATAATTCCTCTTTTTAGTTCAAATTCTTCAATATGATAAAACCTTTTCATTCAATGTTTACCATAGGCGTACAACCTACCACAAAGCTTGAACAAAGTTTTGAAACTTGAAGGTATCTTACAAGCAAACATTCAGGAGGGCCAGGTAAAAATGTTGGATTTTCTGATACTGTTGGTTGCATTGCTAAATGTACAATTATGCAGAATTGTACAACTTGCATCTTATTTTGGAACATCATAAATTGCCATGCATTACACGTGGCCAGCCATTACATCATTGAGTGATGGCAGTCAAGCTCCTGACAGGCTATCCAATCTGTCATAGTTCATGAGAGTTTTATCTGTTGCCAGTATGATTGTGAGTAAAAATGAATTTGCCCCATGTGGCAAAAATACCTGTTACAGTATTTGAATTGGAAGAATATATATAATAATAAAACAGCATGCATCGTGGAATTGCTATGTTTACATTTACAACACACTCAATATTCATACTAATGAATCCTAAGATGATCATATGTAGGAAAAACAATATATGTCATCTTCTAGAACTGATTGTGAATTCTGGACCAATAGTACGTTACAACTGTGATCTATATATGGACCATCTCTGGAAGGTAACCAAGAGTAATTCCATTGCAGAGAAGGTCAAAATAGTTAATTATTGGTTACTTCCTGGTGTTCCTAAACACCACTAAACATTTTATCACACATTTTGCTGCTATAAAGTTACTATATAGATGTAATCACAATAGCATTCTTCATTCAAAGTAAGTATGACATTCTCTCATTTTTCCTGTAGTCATATCCTCATGACAGTATCCAATTTATCAGTCAAAATCCCACTAAATGGCAGACCTCAGGTGGAAAGCAAGGCATGAAAATATTCCTTTTGGCGTTATAAACCTATTTTTAACACATATGTGAGAAGTTTATCTTCCCTTCCTGAATGCTTGCTCTTAGTCCCCTTCAAAAGAACCCCTTGTTCACCTATGTAAATTGCTTACCATTTTATAGCCAGTTACGTTATATGTCCTCTGGGGAGGGTGCAGAGAGGGAGAGGAGGGAGAGAGAAGGTAAGGAATTGTTTTGTGTTGATCGGATTAATATTTAAGACACTTACCTGTCCTCCAGTAAAATTTTTTTGTGTAAAGCTGTAATTGAAATACATTCTGTTGAATTTATTGTACATTTCACTGGCTCGTTTGGCAGTCACAACTGAATCACACAATTTATCCAGTTTATGGCCTTGTTCATTGATGTTTAACTTGGCACTCTTAAAAAATGGATGGCTTAATACAATGTTCCTTGTTTCAGGAAAGCCTTCCATATAATTTAAATAATTCTCTTCTGTCTCCTTTACAATTTGTTTAAATATTGGACCTGAGTGAGTTTGAATTATCCCAAAATACTTGTAAGTATTCCGTAAACACACTGTCAAATATTCAAAGCTAATGGTATTAACCATACTTCTTGAAACATTGCGCTTTGGTAAGAATGGATCTGAAAAAAAAATAAACAAAGTACACAATGACAGGTAAAAACTTTTAATCCCTTACCATTTAAATTAACATTGTTGACAGTGATAAATATAATGCAAATCTATGTGTATCACCAAAACTAATAACATGCTGTAAGTCATCCCAATTATGTTATAAATACGTAATTCATGTAACTTAACCCCAATTTTAAATATTCTATTACCTCAGCTTCTGCAGTAGAGTGACAATTAGTTCATATTGATAATTAAGAATTAAAATGCTCCACAAAAATTTTTCTTGGAAGAGACTTAATGGTTGATAACAAGAGAAGAAGAAGAAGAAGAAGAAGAAGAAGAAGAAGAAGAAGAAGAAGAAGAAGAAGAACAGAAGGAGGAGGAGGTGGTGGTGGTGGTGGTGGCAGTATTTGACATACCAGCTAATGCTACCAGCTAAGTGTCATTGCACATGTCTGGAAAACGAGATGCTGCAAAAATGGTTAAAAAAAACTGTAAAGTCTGCCATTGAGCTGCCAAAATTAAAAAGGCATATTTATCGCTAACTGCAAAACCTGTGCTGCTATCTGATGATGAGGCACTAGTATTCTTTATAGTTAACAATTACACTAAAAGTCAATATATCAACATGGAAACAGAATGTAAAAAGAGAAACTGCAATATTTTCCCACCCTATTATATTATTAGAGAAAGTAAAAAGAAATACTACTCACAAGATGAATCAATAGCAATAACAGAAATATCTGCCACAATAAAATTACTCACTGGTCGATCATAAAATTAAGTGCCTTGCAGTGGTACAGGAAGATGTTTTGAAACAGACCATTTCTGACAATGATGTGCTTCATATTATATTTAAATGGGGATGTGATGGTTCAAGTGGACATAGTATAAGCAGAAATTCACAGGTGATGATCCAGTGCCTCTGATCTTTTTGTAGTTTCCACTATTCTTTTGCAACTCTATTCTATGAACGCAGAAGGAAGTGAGAAGAAAATCTTATGACAGAACCCATAATCTTCATCAACAAGAATTTGCAGGCCCATTAATGCTTATTTGAAAAGGAGACTGTCAAATTAACCAAGGAGGAGGTTCAGTTAATTGAAAGCAAAAACCAACTAAATTAACAGTTGATGAAAATGACATTGATGTCAATCAGAAATTATTATTGACCATGATGGAAGGAAAAGCCTGTAATCTATTTGAGACAAATCAGCACAGAGATGCCATGTATGTGGTGCCAACCCCAGGGAAAAGAATAATATCACACATTCTAAAATAGCATCTTCTGAAGAGAATTATAAATTTAGACTATCCACTCTCCATCGCTGGATCCAATTTTTTAAATGTCTCCCATATGTCGACTACAAAATTGAAATTCAAAAATGGCAAGCAAGAGTTAGTGAAGATAGGACAAAAGCAGAAAACAGAAATAAATAAATAATAAATACATATCAAAGATGGGCCTGCATGATGACCAACCAAGATCTGGAGGTACTGGGACATCAAACGATGGCAATACTGCTCGCCCCAGGACTATATTCACCAATTAATGGCATAAACAGTAAGTTGATCAGGTGTTTTTATATAATCTTGTGTGCCCTTTCTTGTCCATTTTCTATAAATACTGCAACTTTCAAGAACTATACTCAGGATACAACAACATTGTACTTAAAGCACTATGCATGGTATTACTTGCCGGTCACTGTGCATTACGTACTAATCCATGGTACAGATATAATTGATTCTTGTATAGTATCTATTGGACAATTATCAGAATACACCCAAGAAACAAGGAACAAAGATTTCACATGGTACAGACTAGGTCATTCAAGGAAATTTTCTCAGAAACATACAATAGAGGATCTACTGCACAGACCCAGTAATTTCTGTCAAAGCAAAAATTTCATACAGAAAGAGGAAGGACTTGCCCAGTGAAGTGCTACTGCTCCTTAAGGAGCCTGACATGACACCTCATACAACCTACAGCAAGAGCCACTGAGTTAACTCAAGTGACGAGTCATCTGGGTCATCAGGTGATGACAATTACTAAAATATACGATTAGATGAATTCATATACACATCTTGATTCTTCCAATTTAAAGGTAAACTGAGAAAAATTGTTTAGTTAGCAAATTATTGCACGAGCTGTTTTTATATGTGTAGATATATAATTTTGCTTGCATATAGGTCTTAAATATTCATCAGAATATATAAAATAAACTATATATGCAGTTTTTAAATATATTTAAATATTACAGCATAAAAATAATTTTGTCCAGGATTTGAATTTTGAACCACTGTGTGCTTGCCTCATACCCACATGTGCATGGCAGAGATAGGCGATCATCCAACTGATTTGGTTATATAATGAGATCTGCATTACGTTTCCTGTACCCAAAATGTTGGTGTACTGCACCACATCATTATGCACTGTAGCTTCTCAAGATATTGTGTGGGCATCAGTCCTATACATGGGTAAAAAATTTGGCATTCCCATGGGTGGACTTGAAACCGGATGCATTTCATTGCAAGGGATCAGGGTACCACACTCTACTATTCTACAGCACAGGACTAGACAAATACCAAGGAAATAAACTTCAGCTATATTCAAATGAGAGGGGGGTGTTAGAGTGAGGAAAGAAAGTGAGTGAGCGAGTGTGTGAGGAGAGAGGGAGGGAGAGAGAGTGAGAGTGCTTGCTGCAGTAAGGAAATCAAATGGAAAATATGCTATGATGAAGTAAAATATACTAAAAATGGGTTGATGCTCATTCCTGTGAAGCAATCGCATCAACATGAGTATTAAGTACCAACAGCCGAAGTTGTTATGGTATAAATTCACAAATGGGGGGTCTGCAGTTCAAATCCTGCCAGGACTCCACCCTGACTCTGAGTCTCCCCCCCCCCCTCCAGGTTTTCTGTCTTCATTAATTGCCAATGCTGGGGAGGTATTCTAAACTTAGACCTGGAATGTTTACTTCTCAAATTTTCTTTCTCAATTATTTCCAATTTCATGTTTCATCAGCGTCCACTACCTGTGGTGCCATATGCAGTAAGAATGGGTCTTAAATGCTACTTGAAAAAAAAAATGGGTATCAGCAATAACTGCTGTTTTAATATACTAATGAAGTTTTGAGGGTCATTTATTTATTTACCATCATTTAAAACTGTTGTACTTACAGTAATCAAGCACCACTTTCACTGATTTCCTGATTGTGTTAGTGTTAGGATAGTTTCCCCCCCCAAAAAAAAATTTTAATGCCTTTTTTTTTCTACTAGCATTAAGGTCAGTCCACAGAACCTACTCTGTTTTTGGGTATTTCTTTCATAGGTACATATTTATACATTTGCAGGGTCAAAAAGAACCATTCTGCTGATGCACTTCATCATGGGAATTGTCAAGAGCAGATCACATAGTTATATCATCTTTCGTTATACACTTGTTAGTTCAAATGCATTTATTTTCGCACTGAACTGAAACCATAAATAAACTGATTCTGCACAGAAAGTTCACCCCTCAATATTATATTGAAATATTTAAAGTAGTTATTGATCAAAATCTAAAAAATACTTTATGGTCACGCTTTAGAATAACCATTAAAAAGTGGTGATGTACAACAATGAAAGGCATTCCAGCAATGTTCAAAACTTTTTTCACTTCATCTGTCTCCATAATCTCAAAAAACAGACTTGGTACAGATCCTTATTTAAATGTCATTTTCTGTTGCTGTAATTTGCTTAGAATACATTGTCATTTTTTCACTTCTGACTCATCAGCATCCAGTTTAAGCAGAGCTGTGTCAGCATTTTTGCATACATTAAACACCTAAGAACAATTCTATTAACTTGTTATTGTGTCCCACAATGCTATTTTTTTTTGTCTATGTCTATTATGTTAAATAAAACTTTAAAACTTCAACTTTTAGAAGTACCTGGAAATTATTCAAACTCAAAGCTCTAAAGGCTGTAAAAGAATTGTATTGCAAAAGCTCAAGTTTCAGTATCCCCTTCCCTTTAATCCTCCATTTTGGACTGGAAAAGATCTGAAAGCTTAGACTTCTAACTAAACATCACTTCTATCACTAAGCTATGGCAATTCAATTAAATATTACAAGCAGTTGGTAATCACTGATTAAATTGCTCATATAGAGCTTTAGTTGTCTTTGAAGGCTTAAAGCCTAAAATCATTTCTAAGAATACCGTGCCCTCCTTCATGCTGCTCACAGTTTTATTTAAAAACAAAATTGAGCTTATGCATAAAACACTGCATAAAGTATGCCTGGGATGTCTTCCTTTTACTATTTTTTGCAAACTGCCATGCTCTCTGTAACATGCACTCCGTAACTGTCTTAAGGGGACACTGTGGTACCAAATTTGCAAATTTTTTTTTCCCATAAAACTGTTTTTAAAAGAAACAGCATCTCCAACATGTCCAGAATACATCCATATTTGAAATCCATCCAAATTGGTGTAATCCAAATTGATAATTGAAGAGCAATACCTTCCCAAAGGATGTAATAAAGAAAGAATAGGTTCTTCAAAAAGAAATTACACTGATTAGATGTGGGTAATTCCATTCAAAACAGACAGCCGAAAACTTCAACATCTCAAAAATTGTTTATTCTTATGCATGTTAGTTTGTAGGTGATGCACATATACCACATGCAATATGAAGCCCCTAACTCCCACCGTTTTCGTATTATAGGGGATTAAAATTTCAAGGTTACTGCTGACATGCTGTAATGTATGTTTTTAATGATCATAATACATACTGAATATAAACTCTGAAGCTAATTTTAAGTAGAAGAATATCAATGCTTTCAAATACAACCTGTTGTTCTTTTACCTTCAAAATTAATATAACAGAAAACTAACTAATCGATTTATAAATATTTATATAAAAAATTACAAGCTGTTGATAATAATTATTTTACTACCCATGATTATAACTGACATCTGCCTGTAAGCTGCCAAAATTTCATGTTGATGATTCAATAATTACTTGGTTAAATAAATTTAAATAACTCACTGGCATGCAACACACAGTTACTCTCCTCCCTGTAGCATGGTGCTGCTGGTTACATGCCTGCGCCTTCTGCAAGTGGGGAGCATTGTACGTTGCACTACCAATTCTCTCTGCATTTCCAAAGAGCTTGAGGCATTTTCACATGTATTTTTCCATTCACAGGCATTACACAATGAATGTTTCTAGTTCCCAGAACAGTCTTTAGACCTGCTAACCTCATAGAATTTAAAGAATCACTTTCATTTTTGTGTTCATTTGTCTTAAATGAACACACAATTCCACTTATGTTGAACTTTGCCCATTTATAGAGTTCTTGGGGAGTGTTAATCATTGTTCCTTGAATACTTGCACGTGCAGCTAATCGTTTTATAGTCCCCCCCCACACCATCACATGGACCTTTGTTGCCATGGCTTGTGGTGAAGAAGTGCCACTCGGCTTGCACATAGAAATCTTCTTCATGATGAAGCAAGTTTTCAGTTCTTTATGTTTTGTTTTAGCACTGTGTGGCAGCTCCATCACTAAAATAAAATACTTTTTTGTGCTGTGGAAATTTTTATTTCAGATGGGGAATTAATTTTTTCTAGAAAAGGTGAAATCCTGCAGTGTCATGAACTAAATATTTGAAAACTACTGAGAAACAGATACTGTCTAAATTGTTATCTGCTGTTCTGTAATATGATAAAGGGGTGTATTGCTGCTTGAGAATGACTCCAATGGTATCCTTGTATAGCATCTTGTATGACAAAATTGTAATTTTCTGAGTAATCGCCAATAACTATATGCTATTCCTGCTTTATTTGGCTTTTCAGAGGCCTTAAGCAATTAGATTTTGCAACAAAATTGTATGATTTGAATTTTTTAAAATTCATAATGAATTTATGGATGAAATTTGGAGGCATTGTTTAAGGTCATTTGTGATCTGTCCATTGTTTTCCACTTCCTGTAGATAATTTCTTCTATTAGATTGACTTGAAATAAATTTTTCAATGTTTCTAACAGAACTGTATCTGTAGGGCATTTTTCACATTTAGTTAAATAATAATCTGGTGACTGATCAAAACACATTAATTTATGCACCAAATCCCTAAGTTCTGTGAAGGAATTGTTACTCTCATGTTTGAGATTCTTGAGGCTTATGAACATTAATTTTGTGTTTTCACAAATTGTGCACATGCACACATTGTGTGTTCTTGCTGCTCCTGCTAAGACACAGTATTTAGCCTTATGCAAATTGTGAAAATGCTATTTCTGTTCCTGAATTCCTGATTTTAAACTCCCTGTAGAATTCTTTCATATTGGCCAAAAGTAACCTCTTCTGTTGTTTTTCCTTTTTCCTCTTTACTTCATATATTTTACATCCTTCATGCCTGGCACCATTCTGCTGATGTCATCTTCTTCATAAAAAGTTATTTTACTGCTTTAACATATCCGGTAGATTATGCTGGTAGTTCCTGCCTGGTGCAGACATGTCTTTTTGAGCCTGCATTAATTTTGCAGTGTGTTCCACATACCTAGATACACCAAACTCCGAACACATTTTGTGTTCACTCCAACTTTTGGGAAGGCAAGTAATTATGTATTTTTCAGCTGCATCATTTATGCTTACAAATTTATTTTTAAACTGAGAAATCACTTCATCTCCATCATTTTTTTCAACAGGTGTTTGAAAATACTTCTGTTTTAGTTTCCTGGACACAGAAGCAGATTTCCTTTGCGAGTACAATTTAGTGCAAGACAATTTTGATTTGGAAATAGGGGATTCACCTAATGGAGTTAAAATTGTATTTAATGTACTCATGGTATCTTCAGCAGGTACGTATTTGACTTCGCTGGACCTCCTCATGCATACCAGTACATTCTTCTTCAGTGGAAGATTTAGCAACTTCGGAGTCCATCTCATCTGATTTGATTTTTATTTTGGAAATCCGAACACTGCAAGTTATACAAATAACGTCACCTATTAGTAAATGTGAAACTTTTATGCACATACCTTCTCTTACTTTTCTCTTACCCACTTTCTTATAATGTCTTTCCAATCCGAAGAGATTACAACACCACAAGGTATTCCACAGTTTCTTTTCTTTAACTTTAGGCATTATGAACTAATCTTAACTAGTGGCACTCTTTGATAAGGTGTGGCTGACTCATCTCTGCAGTCTATCACTCATGCTGGGTCTGTTTTGTCATATTGCACGAGCGGCCTTGACATGCTCATGTTTCAAACAATACTGAGCCTTATGAGAAATTTTCTTTTGACTGTAGAGTTTATATTATTACAGACAAGGGATGGAACTTAACATGTATGCACTAACATCCAATATTCTTCATAAGAAATAAGAATGGAACCAATATATAGGTTTGTGTATATTTAACGATGATTTACATTTTTTAAATTACTTTTAAATTTAAACAAGTAACCATTTACACAAAAATACAACCTCACATGAACCACAATCTTTTATCTTCGATGTGATACTCTAGTTGCTTCCTGCAAACGAAGGATGTTCCACAAAAGAATATGTTATTAAATTAAAGATTAAAAACAGAAGCATTATTAACAGTGAAGTATTGATCATGATGTAGATTGAGTCACACTTTTTTACACTCACCTTCACTAATTAAAAGTTATATAAAACAGGGAAACGTTTTCGAGGGCATTCGTCCTCATTGTCAGCAACTGGGTGACTAAGGGTCGCTTTCTCCCATGTCCTCTTCTTCCTCATCCTGCGGGTTCTGACCCTGTTGCCATCTGCCCTGTTGCTGCCTGCTGCCAGATGGCAACAGGGTCAGAATCTGCAGGATGAGGAAGAAGAGGACACAGGAGAAAGCAACCCTTAGTCACCCAGTTGCTGACGATGAGGACGAATGCCCTCGAAAACGTTTCCCTGTTTTATATAACTTTTAATTAGTGAAGGTGAGTGTAAAAAAGTGTGACTAAATCTACATCATGTTTTTAAATGTCCGTCAGTCTAAAGGCTAAGAATTCAAGTGCTTCTGAAAGCCATAGTATCAATATCAAGAGTCTTATATGGTGGCATGTACATATCGACATAAAGGGCAATCGTATACTACAGTACAAAAAACTTCAAGATCCTTATGTTCAAACTCTACAATTTTTGCATGGAATGACCCATGTATGTTTATTTACAACTCCTCGTGTACTACAAAAGATTATTTTTAAATGCACCACCTAGTAAAAATCAATCCTTGTCATACCAAACATGGCTAATGGACACATGGAAGTGATATATTTCTTGAAATTCACAAGTAAATTGCTAAGGATTCTGAAACTGCCCATATTTTCAACCCAATAATATATGTTTTCACTGAGGGAGGGAGAGAGAGAGAGAAAGAGAGAGAGGGAGGGAGGGAGGAAAGGGGAGGAAGCGAGAGAAAGAAAAAAAAGACAAGACCCGAACATAAAATCTTATTCAATTTTACACAACCAGAGAGCCAAGGGCTACCTATATACCATAAAGTGTTGAAATACTGTATTTACTTGAATAATTTATGCCCCCATATATTTTACAGATCCATTTTTTTAATAACTTGGATGGAAAATTTTATTTTTTGTATAATTTGGGAATACTGCTTTTACTTTTATTATGAAGTAATATATTGTTCTGCAGCGCATGTGTGTATGTTCTGGCAAGCAGATGATAGAAGTTGTGCCAACTTTTCATCTTAGGAAGAGGTGACTGAAAAGCACCAGACCTATTGTTACTGCATTCTTTATCATTTAAACAACTAGGATTATGCAAAAATTTTTATCATAAAACTACTTAAGTGGTTCCATAAGTCATATTCTCTCCACTGTTTAAAGGTTTGCCTTGTCTATGTTTTACTATTGTAGAAGATGCACCCTGCTCATCACACATGTTAACACTTACAAGTAACAGTCTGATTTGTGGTAATGTTGGCTACAGCTTACATATGCAATTGCGATCCATAATTCTTTTTCTGTTAATGTCACTTTTCTTCAATTCTAAATTATATTCTTTAGTGTTGTGCTAATATTTCACCTGGATTACCCATCTAACTGTAACAATTGTGTATATGCATGCAAATTATTTCTACAGGTGCAATGGTCAAGAACCCTGATGGTTGATGTCATGCTTAGGTTTGATTTGATTCATTCAACCTAAGGATAAAAGATTACATTGCTCCATAATGAGCATCAGTATACACTGAAGAAGAAAATCAAATAGCCTGATCTCCCAAAAATGTGCGACTGTTTCTATCTTTATAGTTATCTATCTCATTAGATATCATGCAAAGGATTTTCAGAATCCACGAATCTCAAATGCCATTGGAGTATTGAAAGATGATGGCTATTTTGCCCACCTACCTGCCGAATTAGGTGACCCTGCAAATGACATGTTTGACCTTGCCCTTGCCAGCAGCAACTGGGATATATAAGTTAGAGTGAACAAAATCGCATGTACTGAAACTTCAATTTTCATTCCTTGCATAATTTATGTATCTCTATTTTAGAATTAAAAACTTTGTCCAAAAAGTATGTAAATTACGCAAGTAAATGTGGTAATTGTTGGAACCACCAGATCTCAATTATGAGACTACTGATTCCTTAGAATATATTTCTTTTTGAATTATGAAGCTGAAATGACCGATTGTTCCAGATACTTTAAAAATAATTTCATTAATTTATATAATGGGCTTGTATTAATTGAAGTGGATGCCATGGTTAACAGGAACAGGTGTGCGGCGCATGCATGTACACAGACAAAAATATGCAAGGTTTTTGCATAATAAACAAGTTCAATGCACTGTTCCAGTGACCGTCAATGGTTGCACTGGCCTCTGTGCTTTGTTGCTAGCTTGGCAGGAAATGCAAAATTGTTTTCCTTTACACCTGCAAGCTGCTTATCAGGCTGGAACTTCACTGTATGGTAGCATTTATATATTTTTTAAAAAACACAGAATTCAGATTTTTAAGGTGTTATTAGCTAAAATTAGAGAGAAGAAAGCTATATTAAGTTACTATCTTTTCATTGTTAGCAGTGGTAACATGTATGTCAATCTCCATATTGTTTGCATTTATTTGTTCACCAATGAATATTAATAAGTACATAATTACTGAGGTGATACATATTTCATAGTTTTAGTGCTTGAAAGCCTAAAAACGTCAAGATAATTAACTTTTACCCTTTAAGGAATATAACTGTAGAGCTAGACAAGCTACTCCAAGGCACTAATGTAACATGCCAAGTGTTTTGAGGTTATCCAGAGAGAGGGAGAGGGATAGGGATGAGGAAGGAGAGGGCGAGACACTCTCAGCTAATGAATGGCCCCGGAACTCACATCGGGAAGTCAGTAGAAGTTCCTAGACTTCCCCTTCCACATGCCAGCAGTGAACCTTCTTGAGAGTTCTTATGAGTACAAAAGGAAGCTTGTTCGTTGTAATGTAATAATTGTGTGGTTTAGGCTATCTGCTGTTCACTCAGCAAGTTCTGTCTGTGTGACAAGTCCTGTGTTCCACACTTTAGTCAGCAACCATAAAGGGAAGAGGCTGATTTGCACATCATTGATGGAAGCCTTAAGTACAAGGGGGAAAAACTGAAGAGTGGTTAGAGGAAAAGTGGATAAAGTCGTATTGTCAGGGAGTCAGAAGCATGGAGGAAATGCTTAAAACATTACTAGTCAAAGATCATGACATAAGGAATGGTCCTGGAGAGAGGAGCCAAAATGAAGATTGTGAAATCTGGAATGCTGGAGACAGGAATTGATATGAAGACCATGAAATCTGAATTGGAGATCAGAGGGAAATTAAATCTTGACTGGTGGAGATGGGAACTGAAATGAAGACCATGAAATCCAGAATGGAAAATGTGAAGATGGAAATGAAGAGTGTGAACGTAGAAATGAATAAAAGGAGAAAATTATTTATGAACTTGGAGTGATGAGAACAAAATGGAGAACATGAAACTGGAATGTGATCTTAACACTGACTCTGTGCAAACTGTGATAAATGTTAGTGAAAGACGTCATTGCAAAGAGTTAGAAATGATCAAATTTGACATAGAAGGAAAACTTAACATGGTAAAAAAGAAAAAAAAAATTATTTATGGAAGCACTTTAACTACTATGGTTCTTAGTGCCTCATTCTACAGGGTGGACCATTTAAGTTGAGACTGTACAGTATCTCCAAAATTAAGCATTGTAGAAAGAAATATTTTTATTATAGGGGAAAGTAAATGCCATTGGTCGTGTTTTATTTGGAGGATGTTATGATGGTCAATTTAATTTTTTTTAAATGGGAACCTACAATTAGGGTCAATTTAAATCCTTGCCAAAGTTAAGGAGCCTAACAATTATGAAACTGCCTGATGCTAAAACTATGGCTAATACTTCCAAAATTCAACAGCATCTCATTGTGGGTGGTGTTAAAGTGAAGTTTGAGGCAATTGTTACTAGCAATGGATGGACGTCCACAAAGAAAGCGACACAACTTTTGGCTGCCTTGCAAGATCAAGTAGCTGAACCCCTTCGCACCTTCCCCACAGGAATCTTGACCAACGATTTGATTAATCTGTTGGAAGGGCACTATGGAGAATATAGCCTGGCCAGTGCTTAGCAGGCCCAGCTGAATAGACAGAGTACAACAACCTGGCGAGACCATACACCAATTCACCAATGGAGGTAGAGTTGCTGGCGCACTGGGCTCTAATGGATTTGTCACTAGACTTTATTTCCAGAGAAACAACTCACACATTTATCAGCAGCATAAGAGACCGAGAAGTGAAATTGCAGCTTCTCCTAGCTGAACATCATAACATCAGCAAAGTCCTGGTGGTTGCCCTCAACATTGAAGTGGCTAAGATAACAGCCAGAATGGCCACCCCGGTGCTGGCCACAGCTGTGATGACTGTGGATAACAGGTCCTAGTGCCACCAACAGCAGCTTAACTGTTGTAAGAGTGAGGACGTAAGACCTACGTGTTGGAGCTGCAGAGAGCCCGGACACATGAGCGAACTTGCCCCAGCAGACAACCAGTCTGTTAAGAACTGGGGTGAATAGGGACACACCAGTGCCAATATTACCTTCTCCTTACTCCATGTAGAACACTATGATTGGAAGCTGCAAGGGTGCATTGGTAGAGCATGGATGGATTTGGGACCATCCCTGTAGGGTGCTGGTAGACACAGGGCCCTCACTAACCATCACCATGGCCGATGTGATGCAGGGACTAACCAAGAGGATGCTGGTTAAGCTCTGAGTTACAAACTGCCTCAGACGAAACACTGCCATGACAGAGAGAGCATACTTGGAGTTGACCCTTGACAGAAGCAGGCTAAAATTATGGGTTTTTGTTGTCGTAATCACGAGAAAGTCATCTTGCGCATGCACGCCCTTTGTCCTGGTCGTGAAGCCATCCTAAGGAATGGAGCTGGTTGCCTGTATAATACCTGTGGCCAGAGATACGGAGAACCAACCGACAACCAACGAACTGAATAGGTGACTGAGTAACCTTGTCCAGAAGGCGACCGAGAACCTTTCACAGGGAGAGAAGAAGCAGACCCTTAACCACCTTGCCGAATTCCAGGGTATGAAACGATACGTTGAAGCCATAATATCAATTATACATAGTCTATTTGTGAACCACCTAGAAAAGTGTGGAAACATATAACATATCTTTATAAGACTGTAGAGAGTAGGTATACGACGGGAAATGAACGTACCGTTAGGGGATTGGAATGCGGGCTGAACATGCCCATTGTAACGACACATGTGTGAATTGGGGGAAACATGCCAGGCAGAGTTAGGGTTAAGAAACTTTCAGGAATGCGAACCGAAGGGTAAATGCAGACACTTGTACTCTGGAATTCGATGTGAGCAGACGTGTGAAACACCACAGGGTATCATGTGGCTATAGTTTGATTTGGCGATGGCATAGTTTGATATATTTGTGTGGTCGGACATTAAACATATTTGTGTGAACGGATCGGTTATGGGAATGGTTTTAAGGAGGTCAGAATAAAACGTAATAAAACCTATAAATATCATCGGTTAACACGACCCGAGATCAAGAGAACCTACTTGTATCCATGCTCTTCCGACATCTGACCGATACCTTTCCTTTTCCCCCTACAAAAACACCGATACCGTACATAAAACGAAAACACACAATAAAGTCCATCCCACTAAGGCGCCCAACGAAGACAACACCCAAAGAAGCCGTCCCAATACGGCGCCCAACAATAAAGTCCATCCCAACATGGCACCCAACGTGTCAGGAGAACTGCCGATGACAACGATCGAGTAACAGCGAGCATCGAACCCCAGGCCAGCAGCAGCGGATGAACGTGCCGATCGCCGGAAGAAATCCCTACCATCCAGGTCAACAGATCTACCCGACATCCAGATCATCGCAGCACGGGTCAGCACAGTGCAAGTCAACGGAGCCAACTCAACGCAGCAAAAGTAACGTACACATATGCTTCTATAGTTTTCCCGAACTAAATCCATGCATGTAACAATTGAATAATAATAATAATAATAATAATAACAATAATAATAATATCACTAATTAATGTTACTTAGAAATAAAAAGGTTTTAAAAGAACTTTTAAGTGTAAAAGAGATGGAGAAAGACTTAATTGAAGCTGAAAACATGCAGGTAGAGCAGGTAGAAAGTAGGTCATTAGACAGTAGGGAAACAAATTTTCCGGGAAATATGCAGACAATAGAGGCTAGCACTATGACTGAAAACAACCTTGTTTTGGTTATACAGCAAATGTTCGTGAATTTAAGTGAAAGTTTACAAAATCAAAATAAAGCATTAACGGAAAAGCTAGATGAAAGTTTACAAAATCAAAACAAAGAATTGCAAAACCAAAATAAAGCATTAGAAGAGAGATTAAACAGAAATTTGCAATGTCAGAATGAGGTTTTGGAAGAAAAGTTAGGAAATAGATTAGAGCAGATGATAGGAGCCAGGTTTGAAGTACAGCAAAGAGAGATTAGGGATCAATTAGAGGAAATTAGATCTTATCAGATGCTATGCAGGAAGATTTTTTGTTAAATAAAGCTGAGGTCAAAGAATCACAGAATGAGGTTGAGAAGCTCAAAGGGCAAATAGTAGAAATTAGAAGTAGTACCTTAGCAATGCAAGAGGGGTTGAATGCTGAATTTCAGCGCAGTTGCACAATAATGGAGAAGCGGCAGCGCACATTGGAAAATAATGTGGAGGCAGAAATGACAGCCGTAAAAAAGATTATTCAGGATCAAAAAGAGTCACAAGTAAATGATATAACCAAATTGAAAGACAAAATTGCGCAACTGTCTGATACTCAGCAGACAACAAACCTCAGAGTAGAAGCCTCACGTGAGCTAGCAGGACTACAAGACAAAGCACAACGGTTCAAAATGGAGCCGATAAATAATCCAAGCCAGAACATATGTTCCGCCAGCTCACCTGATGTTTCGGCAAACATATGACCAACGGAGCATATGCATGGTGGTGCATTTTCTCCCATAACCACTTGTAATAACGATACAAATGCAACTCCAATATTGTGTTTGAATAATCATGTGTCCGTGCCATACCAATTGCTGAACGAAATTGCGATACCGACATTTGATGATAGACATGATAATGCCCGCCGTTACATTATGGATGTTGAGGCGTATTTTACATTAAAGGGTATCCCAGAACAGTACAAAATGCTTATAATTAGGAGAGGTTTACTGGGTCAATCTTTAGTTTGGTATAGACTAACGCTGGGTGATCACACGTCTTACGCTCAATTCCGACAGGCTTTTCTGAGCAAATATTGGAACAGCAGCACACAATATGCGGTGCGCACGCAGATCAACAATGGGAGATATCAACAACATCGAAGTGAAACCATGGTGGACTATTTTCTAAAACTAGCGCAACAGAGCCAACTGCTTGAACCACCAATGAGAGAGGAGGAATTCATCTCCTTGATGCCCACCATTTCAATGAGCACATTAGAAACCATTTAATTGTCGCTAAACCAACAACAATAGCAGAGGCACTAGAACTGTTAACAGTTTTTCAGAGCCATTCAGGCGAAATAAGGGGCACCAATATTTTCCACCAAAGAACCAGTGAGGAAAGATACATTGCTCAAAATTTCAATGGGGCGGGGGCACGTTCCAATGAAAATCACCGTAGGCCAGATCCTTATCACATCCGGAACAGATATCAAAATCAGGCTCCAAGAGATAACCAGCGACAACATAGAATGAGAAACGAGCCAGATTTTGAACGACAAAACCGCCAACAAAATGGCCGTTCTCACCATATAAATTACATAGACTTCAATCCCCACAGGCGAGGCGGAAATAGGCCGTGCGGAAACTATGGCAATAATGGCTGGCGTCGCGCTTATTCAAATAGTCCCCCTAACACGAACCCAGGACCCGGCGTGAGAGACGGAGGACGAACTGGAACAGACAAGAATCACGCCCCATTGAACAGCATCAAGATGCACAAAACAGTGCCTCAGCCACAAATGTAGTGAATAACCAAAATTTAAACTAATTAGGGGCCGTCTCAAGTCCTCTGATATGGCCGTGCAGGATACGTCAAATTCATTTACAGCAAACGAGGACGACAAAAGTATGAATAGTGTAGGCATAGAGCATTATCAAAGAGGTTCTGCGACAGAAAGTGATAACCGGGAGGAATACTATGATAAAATTAGTGAAATAGTGGAGGCACCTAGAATTGCGATGAAAGTGAAAGATCATGTCTATGAGGCAATTATCGACAGCGGCGCATCTTCTTCGGTATGTAGCCAGGAATTATACGATAACCTGATAGCAACAGGGTGGAAATTACAGACATTGCCAGTAAGAAACGTGTGTTGTGTTACGGCGATAGGTAGGAGCAAGCAAAGAATTAAATACCAGGTGAGATAACATTTAAGATTGAAGAGGTAGAAATAGAGTTTGTTTTTCTGGTAGTGCCACGGCTTATATTTCAACTGTTAATTGGAAATGATTTTCTAGATGCAATGCGAGCAAAAATAAATTATGAAAGCAAGGAGTTGAGTTTTTACATAAATAACCGCTTGGCTGTAACACCTTTCATACAAAAGACACAGCAGGTAAACGATCCCGAGACCTCTGGAGTGAAAGACTTGATGGGAGATTATTTTTTCGTCGAATATTTGCAGATTGAGGGAGGAGAAATATACCAGATCAATAACACTAGAAGTAATCTAAACACAGCATCCGATGCCGATTGCGAGGAGTATAATCAGGATGAGGAATCATTTGAAGATATTAGTAATGCAAGTATTGTCCCGAATGAATCAGTAACTGTTAGTTATTATGACTTAGAGGTACGGGAAGAAACAGGTTTGTTCGCCCCTGACAGAACTGCCCGGTTTCAGGTAGAAGAACACGCTAATGCGAATATCTCCCAAAAGATCCGAGAGAAGATAAGGGACATAGAAATATTGACGGCGGAACAGAAGCAGAAACTATTGGAGGTGTTCTACCGAAATCGCGAAGTCTTCGCGGACAGAACCGGTTTATGTAACATTTATGAATATGAGTTCCAGATACGACAAATGGAGCCCATTAGACACAAATGTCGAGCTATCCCTTTTGATATAAGAGAAAGCGTCGAACTCACAATAAATAAAATGCTTCAAGATGGTATTATTGGGTTATCAAATTCCCCATATTTAAACCCCCTGTGCATAGTTAGAAAACGAAATGGGACTGTTAGAATTACCATCGATGCACGTCGACTGAATAAATACATATCGCCTGACAATTTTAGGAGACCGAAAGTATAGACCAAATATTAGGCAAAATATGTCACAAAAAATGGTTTTCTACATTGGATTTAAAAAAACTCTTATCTTCAGATAGAACTTAAGGAACATCTGAGAAAATATACCGCTTTCCTTTATTGTGGGCGTGTCTATGAATTTCACAGAACTCCATATGGCGTCGCGACCAGCTCTAGTGCATTTCTGGGAGCCATGCATGCAGTTTTTGGTGACACTACGAATGAATTTATGACGCAAAACGTAGATGATTTTTTAATACATGATACTGATATTTCAGAGCATATAGAACATATTGATTCTATTTTACAGCGTCTGATACAATGTGGCATGACGATAAATTTAGAAAAATCTGCATTTTTCGCCACTCAGGTGCGATTCGTTGGTTATATCATCTCTGATGGCGGCCTATCAGTTGATCCACAGAGGGTTGAAGCCATACAGAAAATACCAGCCCCAAAAAATCTGAAGCAGCTCAGGAGGATTTTTGGCATGCTAAATTACCAAGTAAGATTTGTATACAATTTTGCGAAGGAGACTGCACCGTTACGGGCATTACTGAAAAAGGGAACAAGATGGCGTTGGACTGAACACGAGCAACGCGCCTTTGAAGATATAAAACAACTGTTTGCGCGGGCAATTTTATTAGAAATGCCAAACATGAACCAGCCATTTGAGATTTACTGCGACGCCTCAACTATTTCTTTCGGCGCTGTATTGACGCAACGAGACAATAATGGCGGCCTACACGTCATATCCACATGCTCCCGACCTTTGACATATGCAGAAGCAGTTGCACCCATCACGGAGCAGGAGATATCTGCAATTTATTATGCACTGCAGAAATTCAAAACATATATCTTTAACAAAAAGATTACTATATTCACAGATCACGTTAGCCTGTCCTTTATAAAGACATGTAAATTAACGAGTTCTAAAATATCACAATACATTTATGAAATAACCTCCTATGGCATGGAAATTAAGCACATTCCTGGAAGTGAGAACATTTTTAGTGACATTCTTTCCCGACTGAACCCAGGCAAGAATTTACCTGAGTGCCAAACCGGTACACAAAGAGAGGTAACGGTCCTCAAACTGGATCTTAGCTTAAACAAGCAGCTAATAGCTGAAATGAAAAAGGTCAAAAAAGCACAATATGAAGATGCAAGGTTACGCCAAATAATAGAATCAGCGCCAGAAATAAACAAACACATTTCAGGAACCCTAGGGGTATGGAAGGGCGTGTTGTATAAATTACAGGGGAGAGATAGACCCAAATGGATAACATACGTACCAACTAAATTACAAAATTTGGTTATCAAAGTGCATCATGTCGCACTGATACATGCAGGAAGCGAAAAGACATCCCTTGCTGTGGGCGAGTATTTTTATATACCGCGGTTAAGGCATAAGGCCAGGAAACTGACAGCAACATGTGAAATCTGCCAAAAGGCTAAGCCAATAAACGTGAAATTTGATTCACCACCGCAAGCGATATTAAGAGACAGACCAGGAGCTCTGGTTGCCATTGACTCCCATGGACCATTACTGGTAGGTAGGGGAGGTATGAGACACATGTTTGTAATGGTAGATATTTTTTCAAAATTCGTCAAAATCTATCCAATGAAGAAATTGTCTAGCGCGTTATGCGTAGCTAAAATCATGGACGATTATGTGCCTAAGTATGGTAAGATGGATGCTCTCATAGCTGATAACGTTTCGATTCATAAGTCAGAGAAGTTTCTAGGTAGTCTTCGGGAAGCAGGGATAAAAGTTTATAACTCCACATCATACCACCCCCAAAGTAACCCTTGCGAGCGAATTATGAGAGATATTTCGATTTTTTTTCGAGTGATATGCCATAAGCGGCATTCTCTCTGACCAAATTATTGTGAATACGTGCAGACAGTAATAAATAATACCCCATGTCCATCTACGGGATATGCACCAGTGACCTTACAAACAGGAGAGATAGCCCGCAACATAATACCAAAATTACCTGAACCGATTAGCGCAGCAGAAGCCGAAAAGGACGGAGAAATGTTTCAAAAAGCATTTAACAGGCTAAAAGAACGCGCAGAAGCACAAAAAAGGCGTACTAAAAGAAACAGTAACATATGGGACCCACAAGTAGGTGAAAAAGTATTATACAAGAACCACCCTCGTTCAACACGAATTGGAAAAAGATACCATAGAATGGAAAACTTATGGAATGGGCCATGCGTGATCACTCAGAAATTTAACGCTAAGGCATTTGAAATTATGGATATAAAAACGGGGAAAGCAAAGGGGCGATACAATATTGCTTTATTAAAACCTTTCAAAGAATTTAGAGTAGCGTCGTCGGATACATAAAGTAACTGCGGGTACATGGAGGTACTGTCAATAACACAAATAATAAAACAAAACGGACAGGATGGTAAAAAAAAAAACAAAAAAAAAATCATTTACTTCAAAAAAAAAAAAAGGCAGTGTAATTAGATGTCACGCACAATTGATTAGGGATAACTGATTCTTTGTAAACCAAATATCCAATCAAACACAGTTATCAGTGATGTACTCATATGTATGTTATAGTGTTAAAAAAAAAAAATGTTGGAAGACAAAGGCAATGAAATTTGTCGTATACGGCCCAGTCGGCCAGTGAAAGTTTGTGGCGAGTGTAGTGTTTGTGATAAACGAACAGTACTGCGTGTGCCGCTATCAATTGTGAGCCCGTGATTGTGAAATAAAAGAAGAAGAAGAAGAATAAACATACATTACATCACAACCAACATACCATTTCATAGGCATTGGCGCCTAAACAATGTCTATCTTGTCTACCTATAAATGTGTAAATTATGTACATATTCAAGATTTCTGTTCCTTGTTTGAAATACTTGTAAATAATTGTTTTCATTCTAAGTTATCAGCGCTATAATTTTGTGTAATCAGTCAATACTGTGGTTATCTAAACTGTCATCATTTTAGTAGTAATATTCTTTTCATATGTGCATTGTAATTTCAAGGATGTTGTGTATATATGTTTATTGTAGTTAAATGTTATTATCATACATTCTCAAAATCGATCCGACACACAAAGTACATATACTCTAAGTTACATTTGGATATAGGAATAATGATACACAAAATTTAGGTATGGGGACTTCCGAGAAAATCCCTGTCGTTTTCTTCGAAGCGACAGCGATTTCCTCGTGGGGGCATATTGAAACGATACGTTGAAGCCATAATATCGATTATACATAGTCTATTTGTGAACCACCTAGAAAAGTGTGGAAACATATAACATATCTTTATAAGACTGTAGAGAGTAGGTATACGATGGGAAATGAACGTACCGTTAGGGGATTGGAATGCGGGCTGAACATGCCCATTGTAACGACACATGTGTGAATTGGGGGAAACATGCCAGGCAGAGTTAGGGTTAAGAAACTTTCAGGAATGCGAACCGAAGGGTAAATGCAGACACTTGTACTCTGGAATTCGATGTGAGCAGACGTGTGAAACACCACAGGGTATCATGTGGCTATAGTTTGATTTGGCGATGGCATAGTTCGATATATTTGTGTGGTCGGACATTAAACATATTTGTGTGAACGGATCGGTTATGGGAATGGTTTGAAGGAGGTCAGAATAAAACGTAATAAAACCATATAAATATCATTGGTTAACACGACCCGAGATCAAGAGAACCTACTTGTATCCATGCTCTTTCGACATCTGACCGATACCTTTCCTTTTCCCCCTACAAAAACACCGATACCGTACATAAAAGGAAAACACACAATAAAGTCCATCCCACTAAGGCGCCCAACGAAGACAACACCCAAAGAAGCCGTCCTAATACGGCGCCCAACAATAAAGTCCATCCCAGGTATCATCAGTCTAACAGAGGAGATTATTGCCATACTGTTAGTGATGCAACACATCGATAACGATGATGCTATGGTAATCACGCAGCCGTCACACTGTGTCCTGCTAGTGAAACAGAAGGAAGTACAGAACCGCATAGCCAGCACGAAGAAAAGAAGAATAATAGAGAAATTCAACAGCCTATGCTTCTCACCGGTAGTGCTGGTGAAAAAGGATGGAGATCTGCACTTCTGTGTTGATTACCAGAAATAGACGGTGTCACTAAGAAAGGCTACTTTCTGTTTCCATTGCCATGGATTTGATACCCTGTACACCTTAGCTACTCAGGGTCAGCAGCTTTCCACCTGGACCTGAAGTCAAGGTGCTGGCAAGAGGCACTTCACCCCTCAAGCAGAAAACAGCACTTTGTAGAGGACTGCAGCAATTCACTTTAATACATTTCTGACTCTGTAATGCCCCTGCAATGTCTCAAACTCATAGTCTGTGATGGGCCTTATCTACAATGCTTGTCTACTTTAATGTCATGATGTAATTGTTATAGCTAAGACATTTGAGGATAAATTGAGCAACCTAGGAAAGTAGTTCGAAAGGCTTCGCCAAGACAACCTCAAGCTAAACCCAAAGAAGTTTTAGCTGTTCAAAAAAGAACTGTGCTTATCTGGGACACATCGTAAGCCAAAATGGAGTGGCTCAGACCCCGAAAAGCTGCAAGTCATCACGCAGTGGCCCAGGCCAAACAATAAACAAGAACTACGACACTTTCTAGGCCTCTACATGTACTACCAAAAATCTGTGGCGGTGTATGCAAACATTGCCAAACCATTGACCCAACTGAACGAGGAAAGCTGGGCCTTCCAGTGGTCCGACTAAGCTGAGGCAAGCCCTGAAGAATGCCCTGTGCATGGCCACGGTTTTAGGGTATCCCTTCTCCAGCAAAAAGTTAATCATGGATACGGATGCCAGTGAGGTTGACATTGGAGTATTCATTTGTAAGAGAATTGGCCCAGTTCAGTAGAATCCTATCCTAGGCCATACTGTACTCCTGTGTAACATTACGAGAGCTGCTGGTATTTGTGGAGACCTGAAGCAGTTTCACATGTACCTATACGGACAGGAGTTTCATCTCTGGACCTTTCCGCCCTGACTTAGCTGTTGGGCTTTCACAATCTGAAAGGAGACAGCCAGCTGGGTGCAACAGCTACAGAAGTACAACTTTACCTCAGAGTACCAGGCAGAAAGACGTCATTCTAATGCATATGCCCTTTCCCAATGATCATGCCACAAAAACTGCAGCCACTGTATTAAGATGGAGGCAAAGGAAAGCGTTGCAGTCTTACGACCGTTTATAGTCAGTTGGGATGAAGAGACCTTAAGGAGGCAGCAACTGAAGGATTGAGACACAAGGCCGATCCTAATGGATATGAAGCATCTGGCGAAAACCCTACTTGGGATTCTACCTCCAGAGCTCAGATATATAGGGGCTATTGGGCGCAGTGGGACTCCCTGGTAGTCAGGAACGGTGTGTTGATGAGAGTATGAGATACTACAGACTAGAAAGCCAAGCTGGAACAGCTGGTGCTACAAAGGAGCAAGGTAAAGAAAGTTTTTGAGGAGACTTGTGTCGGTACTATGGGAGGGCACCTTGATCTAAATAAAACCTTAGAGAGACTACATTGCCAATATTATTGGTTACACCTGCAACATCATATGGAGCTGGTGTTGGCATTGTGTCAACTGCATGGCAAGTTGTGGGCCACAGACATGCAGAGGAGGGCTAATGCAATAGTACAAAGTCAAAGCAGCCATTAGACAAATCACCATCGATGCAAGAGTTCATTTCCCTAGGACAGACATGGTAATATGCTACTTGTTACTGGCTATGGACTATTTCATCAAGTGACTAAAGGTTTACTTGATTCCCATTCAAAAGGTTTAGATGTGGTTCATACTAATAGTAAACAACAACTCCAAGGAGCTCCAAAGTGACTAAGGAACCAATTTTGTATCCAACCTTATGCGAGAGCTCCTTCCAGCACCTCGGGATACACAAGATCCATATCATTCCCCTTCAACTTTAGTCGGATGGGATGGTGGAGCACTACATCCAGGTGGTCAAGGACCACTTCCGGAAAGTGGTCAGCATTCAGTGAGATTGGAATGGGCATGGGCATGTGCGTTACTCCTCCTGGCCTACTGAGCATCAGTTCACTTGACCATTAGCATGACACTGGCCCTTATAATATTCTGATCAGAGCTACAGCTATCATGTGACCTGTTTAGCAAACTCCTGGTGCAGATCAGCCAGCAATGCATTATGATGTATGGCGCTAACACACAGGCTGGAAGAAATCCACCATCTTGCCAGGGAACATCTGAAGCCGGCAAGTGACCGAATAAAGCATGCTGGCCGTCTGGTGAGCAGTGCCGGAATCAAGGAGGGTGAACTCGTGTGGCTTCATCGTCCCACTAAGGAAAAGTTGAAGTTGCTTAAGACCACCCATATATGATTATCACCAGAATCAATAATGTGGTATACGCATTCAGGATTGAGCCTGAGGGAAGCTGATAGTAGTGCACTTTGATCGCCTTGCCCCATATCGGGCAGCTTTTCAGGGTTACTATCTCGAGGAGAGGGGGTTATATAATAGAGCTTCAGCCAGCCTCCTGTGCCTTGGGTTGCGATAATAATATCAAAGATCAGTGGCCCCATCAGGTATGATTGGTTGGAGAGAAGGGGAAGAAGGCACTCTCAGCTAATGAATGGCTCAGAACTCATATCAGAAGTCAGTAGAAGTTTCTGGACTTCCTTTTCACCGGCCTGTACAGAACCTTCAGCTTGGTTGCAGCGAAAGAAGTAAGGTAGTTGTGAGGTTCAGGCTACCTGTTGTTTATTCGTTGAGTCCTGTCTACATGACAAGTGCTGTATTCAACACCTTAGTGAGGAACCTGAAGAGAGAATAGGCTAGAAGGAGTTAGTTTGGTGTTGATTGAAACCAGAAGAGAGATGAGGCTGATTTGCATGTTGTTAATCAAAGAGCTAGGTGCAAGGAAGAAAAAAAGCAAACAAACAAAAAATCTGAAGAGCGACAAAAAGAAAATTGGATGAAGTCACAATTCCAATGTTGCTCTGTCAAATTTGATGAAATATATGTACATTTGGGATAACATAGTGTACAGTCCTTTACTAATTCCCAAATTTACTGAAAGGACAGAAACATCATTTTATTGAAATGGGGACACACTATAGACTTTTGTGGTGATACCTAATAGGTTTCTCAAAGGTTCACAGCTTATGTCTGCAATTATGATTTGAGTATCACATCTGAATGAAAAGCTTGCATGAGATAAACTCCATTGTGGCTGTTCAAAATTCACATGGTCCTGAGCATGTCACCTTAAAAGCTTAAAATAATACTAAAAAAAGAAATAAAATATATAAATGATCGGAACTAACCCCTTAAATAGCTGTTTTACAAGGGCTGTTCCAGAAGTACCCGACCTAACAAAGAAAATACAAAAGTTTGGGGGAAAAAACATCTTTACTTCTCTACATAGTTTCCTTTCAGCTCGATACACCTTTCCCAGCGATGTTCAATAGCTTTGATACCCTGTTTATAGTGAGAACCGTTGAGTTCTGCAAAATAGCCATCAACTGCAGACTCCACCTCTTCATTGTTGGCAAATCTTTTACCACCAAGCCATTTCTTCAACTTTGGAAACAGAAAATAATAAGAGGATCTGGCAAATAGGGTGCATGAGGAAGCAATTCAAACTTTAAAAATTAAAAAATTAAATTGAGTTTTATTTATGGGCACTCTTTAACTGCTGTGGTCCTTATGGTCCCCTTCTATATTAAGCGTGAAAGACCGGTAATTTTGCTCAGAGGCCTCTTTATCAGGCTTGAGGTTCTTTTACATGCCATAAATCTGTCACGGGACCACCGGCTTTACTTCCCTTCCAAAGGAAGCCATACTAAGGATTTTTACGCCTGAAAAAATCCATCACCCTCTGTCAGGTTTGAACCCACGGCCTCGATAACTAGAGGCTAGCATGGTAACCACTACACTATGGAGGAAATTTGAAATGTAACTCACTGATTGTGGCCATGGTGGTAATGGATGTATGAACTGGTACACTGTCTTGATGAAACAAAACCTTCTTTTTCGCTAAATGCGGCCATTTTTGCTTAATTTCATAATTCCAACGCTGCAAGAAGTTCACATAATACTTGCCAATTATTGCTTTTCCTTTTTGAAGATAATCACTGAAAATTATCCCATGCACATCCCAAAAAACTGATGCCATGACCTTGCTTGCAGATGGAACTGTCTTCGCCTTCTTTGGATCCGATTCTGCCCTTTCAATCAACTGTTTTCACTGTTCCTTTGTCTCAGGTGTGAAGTAATGGACCCATGTTTCATCCATGGCTATGAATCGATGCAAAAACTCAGCTTTATTGCAGCGAAACATCACTAAACACTTAAATGAAACATCCTCACGTAGCTGTTTTTGTTCCATTGAGAGTAATCACAGCACCCATCTTGCAAACAGCTTTTTCATATCCAAATTTTCAGTCAGTATGCGATGTACAGCACTTTTTGAAATGTCTACGATGTCTGCTAGCTTGTGCACTTTCAGTCAACGGACATCCAATACCATTTTGTGGATTTTCTTCACAATTTCTGGTGTGGTCACCTCATTTAGTCGACCACTGCGATGTTCATATTGGCAGCTCATACAGCCTTGCTTAAACTCTGTCACCCAATATTTTACTATTGTTAACAAAGGAGCAGACTCCCCAGAGTAGAGCTTTAATGTTAGTTGGACTAAGACCTTTCAAATGAAAGTATTGTATCACATAACGATGACCAGTTTTATCCATGTTTACAAATTCGCTGAGAGCATTCGCTATTGATGGCTGCCAAACAATTACTAAACAACGTAGCATCGTCAAACTTCAAACTTAAGCTTTATAAGGATGGTACTTTCTACCATAGTCATTTGTTTGAAACAACAACCATTATCTATACATCAGGTCGGGTACTTCTGGGACTGCCCTCTTATACTGTTAGCATATTAAGTCTCTTCAATAAAATTTTAGCATCCTTTTTTTTAAAGAAAAAGATACAAAATCCATGCAACTGCAGTTAAATGTAACGCCATTAGCATACAAACGTGCCTTCACACCATTATTTTACTTGGGCCTATCCTTTACCACAAGCGCAATTGACTGCAGATGCTGGGATTTGAACTTGCAACATTAGGCTTTGAATGGATGGCCAGTCCATCACGTCTTCCCTTTATGCTCACAGCTATTCAAATTGCTTCAGTTGTGGTACGTGTGAAAGGGCTATGAAAGCTGGGTTAGAAATTAGAGGAAGAGCAACATATGTAGCAGAATAATTCCAGCATTAAGGGATTAATTTTTCTGTGCACTTGCATGAGGCATGCACATACATCATTTTATGTATATGGCTAACAGCAAGTGGAATAAGTGATGTCACACTTATTTTGCTAAGAACTGAAACTAACTGAATTAGTTTGGAAAAAAGCCAATATTCTTACAATTTTGTCCAACCATTTAAGTAATAATAATTACCAGTGATTTTAGGCAAAAAATGTTCCTTTAAAGGACAGTCAATGATTAAAGTTAATTGTTTAAGGGTTTAATCAGACTGCTTTCTATGCTAATACTTTACTGCTGAACTACTGTGGTGAGATGCTGGATGGTGCAGTAAACCTCATTTTATTCATGTATCCTGGTTAGCCTTCAAGGTGATCTCAAATACTCCAGGATATCATGCCTTAAAGGTAACTAATACTGTTGCAAGTGTTTTCAATTTCCAGGCTTTGTAGTTATAGTGGCTAAGTATAAAACCCAAAAATTAAAAGTACTTCTTACATTTTGCAGGTTGCATTTAATGTACATTAGTGTTTGAGATCATTATGAAGGTGTACCAGGTCACGTGAATCTGTTGAGAGCACTTAATGCACACACTGGCATCTCACAATAGTATTTCAACAGCAGAGCACTGGAACATAAACCAAAGATATATGGTTCAAGTACTGGTGGTGGCATTGAATTTTTCAAGTCTGACTCAACTCCAAATTAAGCTTACATGCAGCCTGTTTGAATGAGCAGTTATGAACATAAAAAGTAGGTAACACTAAGCTAATGGTATATAGTTGTTTTTTTAGTTATTTCAAACAATACATTAATTAAAAGTTTAATCTATAAATAATGCATATTCTATACTATAATAAATCCAACAATTTTTTAATGCTATGGTGAATTTAATTTACTTTCTGATAAAATACCTACATGCAAATAAACTACTGAGGAAGCTGAAACAGCATTCTGGGCATTAAAATGCCCCTCTGCATGGTGTCTATTCTGGAATTCCCACTGTCTGGTGTTAGCTTCATTATGAACACTGCCACCAGTGAAATAGATACTGGAGGCATGTCTGTTGAATGTCGGTGGACAGATGCCTACAACCACTTGTGAGAGAAGTGGATGCAGAAATCATGCAGAGCTTGGAAGATACTGCTGTGAGGAACAGCATTTACAAGCACTACTGAATACAAAAAGATTGTTGATGGTCATGATCATTCTGTTTATAAAAGTGTGGGAGTCCACTGATGAAAAAATCCAGAGGCACTAGCAAGTAAGAAGATGAGAGGACATGTAGGATCCAACTAAACCATAGACAAGCTCTAGCAATTATGCTACTGGTTGCAGCTAAGATTAGATGCTGAGAGATGGTGCTGCCAATGTGATGCATTTGTGGACCACAGCTTAGAACTGGGGTTGCATGCATTAGTATAATTTAGGATCATTAACATCATCACTGAAATTGTTGGGCCTTTCCTGCGACTGATGGGGAAATAAGTACCTGATGATGATCATAAACACCTTCACCGAGTGGCCTGAGGTGTATTCCAATGCCAAAGAAGAGGGAAAAACGATTGTAGTGCTGATCTGCCACTTTAGAGTGTCACAAGAATTACACAGTGACCAGGGCATTACAGGAATGGGACCTGATGAAGGAAGCACTGTAGCAGCTTTGGGTGCACAAAACCTCCATCATGCCTCTGCACTTGCATTCTGACACAATGGCAGAAGCACTACATTAAAAATCTTGAAGAATGCCCGAGGAAGATCGTTGTGGTCAGCCAACAATGGGGCTGGAATGTTAGGGTACCACTCTTCCTGCTGGCCTGCAATTATCCACATATGATGCAAGTTAAAGCCAGCCATCCTGGTATTTGGCAGAGAGCTGGGCTTACCATGCAACTTACTGTTTGAAAGTTTGCTTGGTGCAGGACACCTGAGTGTGTCAGGGACCTCTTGGAACATTTTCACATGTCCATCAGCATCTGTAGATTACAAGCAACTGCATGAAGAACTGACATGACCAACAAACCAACATCTGAGGTGTCCAGAAAGGCAGCTTTGTGTGGTGGTATTACCCCAACTGCACCAAAGATCATTGTCCCAAACTGCTACAGCACTAGTACATATAATATTTAATACTTATTCTTACAGCTTATGGCATCACAAGTGGTGGACACCGATGATAAATAAAATGAAATGATAATTGGGAAAGGAAATTTAGAAAGGAAACATTGTAAATCTAAGTTTAGGGTGTCTTCCTAGCATTTGCCATTTATGAAGACTAAAGAGCCTGAAAAAATATGTGATGGGAAAACAGTCCTTGGAGGATAAGAACCTTGGACCTCATTCACAAATCTATAACTTAAGAATCTCAGCTACCCATGTTAGCATCCATGCCAGAGAACTTACCATTATGTGAAAGACAGATGCAGCAGGTAAGTGTCTAATTCAGTTCTGGGAGTGATAAAATTGAGATCATAGTGAATGCAGAAAGGCATGTGAACATTGAAGCTATTTTTTTAAAATAGAGAGTTGAGGGTTGTTACACTACATCACTATAATATTCTTACTTGAACGCGTTTCGGGAGACGACTTGAAGCTATGTTTGTAAAAAGCTGTGTTGTTTAAAATTTAATTTGCTTTTATTCATTTGCTACAGCATTTAGTATAGTTAAACAGGCGTTTCCTAGAATTAAAATGCAGCTGACTAATTATTTGAAGATTACTATAAAATGTTTAAAACAGTTTCAACTTGTTAAACTTAACCCTTTAAGACTGTTATTAAATGACTGCAAGGCAAACCATTTAGTTATAAATACATGCAAGAATACAACTGAAATATATACCTTTAATTGCTATCTTTATTCCATGCCATCTTTTAATATTTGAGTTCTTTTTTAGAGGAGCCCTTTGCTGAATACAAACAACTGTGGACTTTGTATCAAATTCCAAAGCATAGAATTTTAAAAGCTTAAGCCAAAGTTCTCCAGCTGGCATGTGATTTTTACATTTCCATTTAGCACCAATATCTCGTGCATCTGTAAAAATGAAATAAATGGCAATTTCAAAAATGTTTTAGCTTAAAACAAATGAAACTTAAAATTCATTCTACAGCTTTCTTATTGTAGTGCTTTTCGTTGTAGCTTACTTTATGGATTCTTAAAACAAGCATTCTGTTTTATTGTGCTCTTCTAAGCATTGGAATAAACACTTATCATAATACACACACCATCCTATGATTTAAAATAATCCATGAAAAGTACACTCATGTTGAAAACCAGGATCTACTGTCTGATAAGGCATACAAAGAAAATGACGTCAGACTGAGAAAGAGTTTGCTGCAAACTTTCTGCATACCAAATTGGTAGATATACAGATTGTAAATTACATCAGTCAAAATTTGTGTCCACTACTTGGTAGTAGTCCCAAAAATAAAGCTATGCTTTCAATTTTATTCTTATGTGAACATTTCTTTCCACAAAGTCATTTCCAGACATTTTAAGATGCACCTAACACCACCTAGGTTGTACCTCGCATTCTTCTCCCCTTGTTTCTATAGCTCATAGCAAGCTGCCTGGTCTCTGCTGAATTTTCTACTTAAACAACAAATATTGACTTTTTGAGTAGCTAAATATCTGATGAACAAAACCGTACAAGAAATGTTATACTCTTAGAGTTGTACTCTGCAACATGTACTAATTTTTATTTATGACATTTACACCTTGTATACTCTATTCCAGCTGGATGGAAAATAGAGAGATTTATATGAATCAATTTTCAGAAGAACTACAAACAAAATTAAATCCTTGTAATTTTGATGTAATTATAGATGGACTGGATAAAAACAATAATTAAAGTAATATCATCGTTAAGGTTGACAAAAGAAAGATTCCCCAGCCCCCACCAAAAAACCTAGATATAAACCCTTCTGGAATTATATACGAGGTCTGTTCAAAAAGCTCAGGAACTTTATCCACAACATTTTTCTACGCTTAGCTTTTACTTATTGTGCATAGTCTCCTTCAAAATACTCTCCTCCACAATTGATACACCGCTCCCAATGCCGTTTCCACTTCTGGAAGCAGTCTTAATATCTCTTTTTGGATTGCGCGAAGCGCCATCTGCAAATTTTCTTTTATCTCATCTATCATTGCAAATCTTCGTCCTTTCAATGAGGTTTTCAACTTTGGAAATAAAAAGAAGTTTGCAGGGGCTAGGTCTGGAAAGTACAGAGGAAGAGGCAGCACAGTGATATCGTTTTTTGCGCAATAGTCACACAACAACAGGGATGAATGTGCATGTGTGTTATCGTGATGCAAGAGCCATGAATTGTCTCGCCACATTTCAGGCTGTTTCCTTCTCACATTTTCTCGCAGGCATCGCAACATGTCCCAATAGTCAGTCTTCAATTGGCACGCACAATTTCGTCGATGTTCCTGACATGAGTGCTGTCGGTAGATGTCGAAGGGCGTTCTGAACGAGGGACATCTTTAACTTCTATCCGGCCATTTTTAAACCGTGTGAACCATTCGTAACATCGAGTATGGCTTAAGCACTCATCACCGTAGCCTTCCTGCATCATTTGGTGTGTCTCTGTAAAGGTTTTCTTCAGTTTCATGCAAAATTTAATGCAGACGCGTTGCTCCTTTAACTCTGCCATCTCAAAATTTGCAAACTGTGCGACACAACGTTCTACTCAATACAGCACTGAACAATAACAGACATAGAATAATGAAACTTCCGACAGTTACACATTAAACACAGGCATGTGCAGAGATGCCAACCACATTTTGTTCCAACACTCCATTGGCGCAAAATTACGCATGTTTTCGAAGCTTTTGAACAGACCTTGTATTAAAAAATTTGAAGGCAGATAGAGAAAATGCCAAGACGACATCTAAATGAACAGGAGATTATAGTGATGTGGTTGAATGGCGAAATTAGTAGTAACATTTACATGGACAATAAATGAATCCAAAAGAGTTACTTTCAACAAATTCATTGAGAACTTAGATTATAGAAAAGACGGGCATAGTTCATAAATGCAGTGGAAACATTGAAAATAAATATAACCATAAGAAAAACAAGAGCAAATTAATGTGCTTAATACAAGGCATTATATACTGATCAAAATGCAGTAAAAGCCTTTAATAAATTATACGCTTAATCTAAATCTGAACCTCAAAATTTTAAAAAGAAAGAAAACAATGATGCCTCAAAACAGATTAACATTTTCAGTACATCTAAAAATGATTAATGATGGTTTTACTACGGAGGAACTTACACAAGCAATTTCAAGTTTAAAGTATGGGAAGAAACCTGGACCAGATAACATCATGTCCAAGCTCTTAAAACATCTTGATCCAGTGCAATGGAAACAATTTTGAAATGAATGAATCAAATATGGAATCCATATATGCCTGCCACTTGGAAGAAGACATCACTATACTAATATTAAAATCTGGAAAATTAGCAGATAATTTGGAAAATTATAGACCTATATCATTAACATGTATTTTAGCTAAAATTATGGAGAAGATGAAAAATCCTTCATTAACATTTCTTGAAACAGATAACCTCCTTTCAGTGAAACATTAAGAATTCAGAAAATTCCATTAGCCACCAATCAGATTTTAAACTTATCACAGAAGATAAAAGATATAAAAAGGAAAACTTCCCTGGCATTATTTACGAGTTTTAGAGGGGCATATCATAATATGTATATATCAGTGTCTATATGTGGTGGAAATGAAGATATGGAACATATAATATTTAAATGTCAAGGGACGGAAGTTTGGAGAAAACAGTATGTTAATAAGAAATGGTTCAAGATAGATAGAAATATAGCGGTAGTGGAAGTGTTTCAAAAAGACCGTAAGAAGATTGGGCAATTTTTATATAAAGTGAAAAATAAGTGGGTATGGACGTAAATAGAGTTAAACAACAAAGTATAAATGATATAATAAATTAGAAATAAGAAATTACTGTAAAATATGAGTAATGACTGGCAAAGACCCAGGGCTGAACACCAGTCATACTAACCCGTATACAGCTTAGCAAATAAATAAATAAAATATATATAAGTATATGAAGAGCAAAGTTTTTGGAGAAGCAACAAAAATTAAGAATTTCTGGAAAAATATTGCATTGGGTATGTGACTTTACAGAAGAAAGACTGCGTACAAGTAAGATAAATCATATGTTAAATAAATATAACAAAACTAAGAAGGGGGTTCCTCAAGGTTCTGTAACCAGTCTGTTATTTAATGATTTCAGAACTGATCTTTCCTCACATTTGTCTACAACAGAAGAAGTAAAAAGTTTACTGTATGCAGATGATCTTGTTTGGATCTTATTAAGAAACACGAGGAGAAAGAAGTTACATATCATATAAAATTATCCAAATGGTAAATCGTCTTGAAGGGTGGTTCCATGAAAACCTTATGGAAATAAACCTTCAAAAAACTTAAATATTTTCTTTGTGTCATTCTCATCCAAAAGTTAATCTAAAAATTGGAGGGGAAAACAAAGCAGAATGAACAGCCTACATTTGGAATTTGAAGTAGTATTAGCACAAATTTGTATATATGCTTCAGAGCACCACGTGGTGGATAATGTTTCTCACGTAATGTTGCTTACCTCACGCGTGGAACCATCTTGTGTGACGTCATTCGTCGGTCGCCTGCTAACCCATCTGGCGTAGCAATCTATATGAATTAGTTTTAAGGTTATGTATATTGTCTTCCGGCCAGCTATTTAGGTAGGCATTTAATTCTTGCAGGGTGTGAAGCGGAAAAAGGAATCTTTTATCCAAAAAATTACTAGTGAAGAAATGTGTTTTATAATGTTTTATTGTCGAACACGTGCACTAACACTTTCACAAACTTATCTTGATAATCGCCATACTGAAACTGTTTATAATAACTTCTCACTTTTAACTCACGTACTTCAATTTTTGTATATAAGTGACTTTGTAATATTTTAGATCTATAATGATTTTTACTGCGTGTAACTTGGTGAACTGAGCGGCCAACGCGTAATGTGCGGAGAATTTTGTATAACTGCAGGAGACGATGTGTAGTGCTTCGTGAATCTTGCCGAACTGGAGACGATGTGTAATGTATCGGGAATCTTGTTGCACACTGGGGGACCCGCTAACTCGACCTGACTTATTTATAGGCTTACCTCGAGATACACCTAAAGATTATAAATGAATTACCATTGGCTAATAAAACGCGCCAACATTAGCGTCTATTTTACTATCCAATGAAAACCACTAATACATATTATTTTTAGAGAATGTTCTGGAAGCTTTTACCGAAAAGGCGCGAAACATGACGTAACTTCCTGGTTCCCGGTAACGATAAACAACTCACCCCCTTGCTAAAGTATTATGTTATTGTTAACAGTTTCAGTAGAGCCGAAAATTATTATTTACCATTAATAATTACAATTATTAAACCTCTGAAATCAATGTTACATAAAAATACATATTCATATTATTATCGTTAACCACATCTGAGTAATTTGTGATACAAATTACCGTCACATATGCCCCACTAGAAATATAATTATAAATATTTATAACCTGTTTAGAAATTTTATAATTTTGTTTTTAGTCTCCTAAATCTTGTAACACACGATATTCACCTTCACTTAACACTTCACACGCGTTTAACACACGACATATGTTTTATCTTGCCACTACTTACTGGCTTTGGTTTAATTTGTTTTAATATTAATCTGTCGTTACAATAAATTTTTTGTTACAAAAAATGGTTTACTTTCTTATATTGTTACAAAAAAAATCTATCATTTAAGAATTTTTGTAATTTTAAACATTTACCAAACATATTTACCCTGTACACAAATATTTACATCTCTTAAATCTAGACAATGTTTCACCTTTTCTGTTTGCTACATAAGTATTTGTTTCAATTATTTTTAATTATATTTACCAATTTTTGTTATTTTGAATTTTATTTTAACAATACTCTTTGAATTGCATTTACGTACTTTTGATTTAATATCATATGAAGTTTAATCTTTGCATTCTCAATTTTTAAATCTTGGAATTGTGTTTACGTACTTTTACTTTAATATCATATTAAGTTTCAATCTTTGCATTCTTAATTTTCAAATCTTGGAATGGTATTTACGTACTTTTACTTTCATATCATATTAAGTTTCAATCATTGCATTCTTAATTTTCAAATATTGTTACAGATACTAAAAATTTTACTTATTTATTTATTTATTTTTTTTTTTTTTTTTAAACATTTCTTTCCTTTTTTTTTTTTTTTTTTTTATATAACTTATTTCTCTTTTCAAATGACATATATATATATAAATAGTTAACCCTCTTACGTTCCAATACATTTCTTTGCAAGTCGTCTTTAATTATCCAGCATTTACTTTACATCACATTGCTATTTACCCTCCTGGATCAAATTGTGTGTGGCTAAACATTACTCGTAGCCGTAACCTAACCTTCAAATTGTTCATGAATAACCTCATGTATTCATATGACATTTCATCTCCTGATAACATTTGAAAACAATATACAGTTTCTTTAACTACACATCTTTTAACAACTTTCATTTTCAACTCATCTGCTATCTTTTTACTTTGAAAATACTCTGACAAATCTGTACTACACTGTACTGGACTGGAGTTTTCAATTTGCACATCTTGGTACAATTTATTTCTTTGCATTACTGACTCATTTTGTATTTCTGATATTTCCCCACTGAAATTAACCTGCGTCTTATTCACATCTACATTCATAACCTCATTTATCTCTCTTACCTCACTTGAAATACTACTCATTTGACTTCCTAACTCTGTACTTTCTACATTAACCTCACTTTTAGTATTAACCTCACTTTCTTTGTTATCTATTTCCATACTCATGTCTAGCATTTTCTTTGAAATTTCTCCTATTTCAATTGCTATTACTTCCTCATTTTCATCTTTCATTTCTGGCCTACTACTATCTAGCTTCATAACTTTCTCTTCAATTTCTTCACTGCTTTGATCTACCTTTTGCTCTAATATCTCATTTTTCCTACCAATATCTTCCATTAATTTCCTATGATTCCTGTCTATAGCTTCCCCTAATTTCTCATAACTCTGAGTTAATTTTTGTTCTAATTTCTCAATATTTTCCTTCATTTCCCTACTATTCTCATTATTCTTATCTAGTTTTTCACCAAATTTTCTAAACATTTCCATAATCATAATAGTATCAGGATTAACATTTCCTGCTATTCTATTCTCACTTTCTGCTCTAACATTTTCATCCTCAAATCCCAAAAAATCTGGGCTATTCCCTGTACTTTGTACTGGATCACAGCTAACTGTTACACTATCTCCCTCCATAATTATTTCTTCTGTATTATTGGTAGCCATTGTTTTTATTATCCTACCGCTCCTCATTAACATTTATTTACCTTTTTGATGCTGTCTGATGCTGTAGTTTTGATGTCCAGCGTTCTGCCCCATTCTCCTAGGTTTGTATGTCGCTTCTGCGTTGTATCGTGATGAATCTACGTCGTTTCGATGTTTTCTTGTAGCTGAATTACCCTTCTGTCTCGGAATCTGCGTCTATAGGTCGTTTCACTGCTGCTTTCGCCTCTCTGGTTATTCTTGTTCCTTTCCTAGTCGTCTAGCCTTCCTTTCCTAGTTGTCGCTCCACGTTGATGCGCCAATTTGAAGTAGTATTTGTGTTTTTGTGGCACCACGTTGTGGATAATGTTTCTCACGTAATGTTGCTTACCTCACGCGTGGAACCATCTTGTGTGACGTCATTCGTCGGTCGCCTGCTAACCCATCTGGCGTAGCAATCTATATGAATTAGTTTTAAGGTTATGTATATTGTCTTCCGGCCAGCTATTTAGGTAGGCATTTAATTCTTGCAGGGTGTGAAGCGGAAAAAGGAATCTTTTATCCAAAAAATTACTAGTGAAGAAATGTGTTTTATAATGTTTTATTGTCGAACACGTGCACTAACACTTTCACAAACTTATCTTGATAATCGCCATACTGAAACTGTTTATAATAACTTCTCACTTTTAACTCACGTACTTCAATTTTTGTATATAAGTGACTTTGTAATATTTTAGATCTATAATGATTTTTACTGCGTGTAACTTGGTGAACTGAGCGGCCAACGCGTAATGTGCGGAGAATTTTGTATAACTGCAGGAGACGATGTGTAGTGCTTCGTGAATCTTGCCGAACTGGAGACGATGTGTAATGTATCGGGAATCTTGTTGCACACTGGGGGACCCGCTAACTCGACCTGACTTATTTATAGGCTTACCTCGAGATACACCTAAAGATTATAAATGAATTACCATTGGCTAATAAAACGCGCCAACATTAGCGTCTATTTTACTATCCAATGAAAACCACTAATACATATTATTTTTAGAGAATGTTCTGGAAGCTTTTACCGAAAAGGCGCGAAACATGACGTAACTTCCTGGTTCCCGGTAACGATAAACAACTCACCCCCTTGCTAAAGTATTATGTTATTGTTAACAGTTTCAGTAGAGCCGAAAATTATTATTTACCATTAATAATTACAATTATTAAACCTCTGAAATCAATGTTACATAAAAATACATATTCATATTATTATCGTTAACCACATCTGAGTAATTTGTGATACAAATTACCGTCACAAATTATATATGGATCAAATGTTAAACTCTCAGAATCAAATAAATAAAGCTGATAAGAAAACAAAAAATAGACAACATATTGAAGAGACAAGTTGGTAGTACAGATGCTTCCAAATGTTTTCCTGCCCACATGGAACTCGTCGTGGGGAGGAAAGGGGTAAATGTTATCGAGGAGTTAGTCCAGGCCAAAAGCCGTCTCAAGTGATTTACCTGCCCCACGAGGTTGATGGCTAGAACACTAACGTTTTCCTCTTTTCAACAAAAGAAACTATCATGCTGACAGGCTTCCTTTGGACTTGGCTGTAAAACAGCAAATTAATTGGGTCTTGGATCACTGAAGAAAGGAGTGTGACATAAATTGGGTTGCAACAATATTTTTGGGAGTAGGGGCACAATAACACTACATATAATATTTCACAGAGAGAGAGAGAGAGAGAGAGAGGGAGAGGGGAGAGGGAGAGGGGGAGAGAGAGAGAGAGAGAGAGAGAGAGAGAGAGGATTTCAAATTAAGGGATACAGTTTGGTAATGTCATTTCTACTTTGATTACATGCAAAATGTTTTGTTTGCCACGAACTTGGGTGAATACTTTCAAGCTCATAAACAAATGTTCAAACTTAACTATAAATTACGGATTACTTCAGGAACTGCAAATGCTAGGGAAAAAGTTATTTAATACAAACAGTATATTTTAACAAGTGCCACATATCTTCAAGTTTTCATCATTCCTTTTCCATTTACATATATGCATAAAGGAATTTAACGTCCCCATTTAATTCCTAAATCAGGCCGACCGAATTGAGAGCCACCAGAAATATTTATGATGGAAGGGGAAAGAACCGCGGAAGAAATTTTATTCGGCAAGTCACTTTGAACTTCGAAAACATGACCTTTAGGTATAAAGATATACATTATCTTTTCCACCAAGCATCTGGGCGATTCCTAATAATTGTGTGTATAATTCAGTGAGAATTAAAGGGGCTTGATAGGTTAGTCATAAAATATTGGCGAGACAAATTTTATTTGTTATTGCAATGTAAAACACATATGCTACTTTATTAAAAATCTGGGTGCTAATGATCCTTTAGGTTAAGCGCCCCTAAACTGAATTCTCTCTCTATCTCAAACCAAAATCGCTAAAGTAATTTGCGAAAAAATAAATGAAAAAACAAGTTTTTATGTGAAAGGAGAGTTTGTGTTTAGGGGATTTTATATTCATCTTCACAGGGCATCCTTAAACGGTGTCTGACTAGGCTACTTGGCTATGAAATTTTGTATTTATTCTATTAAATCTTTTTTGTTTACTTATGCTATTCATGCATAGACACACAAGCAAGTGCACTGGAAATTTTCTAAACTGTTTTTACTCAGCATACAAATTGTATATTTGATATGAAAGTTCGACATGGAAGTTTCGAATGCAGTGCATTGCTTCCTCTACCAGAAATTTTTTGTGACATATATCTGCCTACCCGAATCTTTCTGTAACAAATACACACCAGGAAAATTACGTTGCATTTAATATTGACCTTACTCTAAAAAGTAAATTAACTTATGGCATATTATGCCATTTTTACAGTTCTCTGTAAACTAGTTCATATTAATTATACAATTTCAGGAAGGCACTAAGTTTCATTAAAATCACAGGTGTGCTGCAATAATCTGACCCAGAGCTAAGAAAAGGACAACAAAATTATTGGAAGAAACAAATGGATATAACAGAAACACCAAAAAAAATTCTGATGTGCTACATTCACATGACTTTCTCTACTCTTGTACGAGTAATTTTTACCAACACTTATTCTCCATCTACTTCATCTTAATCGATATAAACATTTACAAACTATCTTAATGCTAATTTTCTTATAGGTGCAAGGGGAATATGGTAGCTGTAATGAGCATAAAATATGACAAAACACAATCTTAACAATACAACAAGGATTTAGGCCATTCGTTATTCGGTTTTGAATCTTTCTGGGTTAAGTACGCTGAAATACACTTTTTTCCCAGGCATTTTAAGGCTTTATAAAACTTAGAATAAATACAGAACTAGCATTGTGCATAAAAGGGCTTGTGATCGTCGAACATTCCAGAAAATTATAATTAAAATTTATTACGATTCAATACAGTGGATTCACAATTGAATCAAGTCCGTATAAATACACAGTACAGTATCATAGATAAAAAACAAAACAAAATCCAAAAAAATGTTACAATAAGTATTCTTCAATAGTATAATAGGCTCTATCAGGAAATTTTCCAAAGCTTTATTCGATTTATGATTATTTTCAATTTTAATTTCTTTGGGTAAAGCATTATAAAATTTAGCTCCCATGAAATTTAGCATCTTCTCAAAAAGACAAAGTTTGTGCCTGAACATAAAAGTCATTCTTATTTCTAATATTATAATTATGATTGTCAGAGTTAGTTAACATGTGTAATTTAAACTTTTTTAGATACAAAATAGTTTATATATATAAGCTAGAAAGTGTTAAAAGCTTTAGATGTCTAAAAGTGTCTCTGCAAGATTCATTTCTTGCGAGATTAGCAAAGGTACGTAACGGTCCTTTTTTTATTGAAATTTGCTTTACTGGTACTGCCTCATAGTTCATAGCCTATGTAATGTGTGCTTGAACAAGGGAAAAATAGATAATCCTGGAAGTACTACAGACACAAATTTGCTTAAATATCTAAGGATAAATAAGTTTTTACTAATCTTTGAGGCAAGTTTGTCAATGTGAGTATCATACGTAAATATACTACCTATATTTAATTCTAGAAGTTTAGTAGTTTTAACATTATTAACTGTTGATTGATTAATACTCAGCTTGATTAAGCAGTGTATATATTTAAAACCAAAATTAACCATTTCACATTTGGATTCACAAATAGATTTAGATCTCCAAAATATTCAACCACTGATCCAACAGTGTCATTGATGTTAGTATTGAGTTGAGGTATGCTAGTACTGCTTACAGCGATAGTAGTGCCATCTGCAAATTGTATTATATTACAATTTTTAGATATTGATTAATTTAAATCATGGATATACAAAATAAACAGCAATGGTCCTAGTATTGAGCCTTGGGATACACCATATAATATATTTTGTATTGTAGACTTACATTCGTAACTATTAGAATTTATAACCACATATTGTTTCCTATTTGTAATGAAAGATTTTAATAGATTATAACTGACGCCCCTAATGCCTAACATATTTAATTTGTCCATTAACATTGTTGGATCCACATAATCAAACACTTTAGTAAGATCTAGCATAATACCTGCACTGTAATGGCCTAGTTCAATATTACCTATTATGTTTACAATAAAATCGGTCAAAGCTGTTATAGTAGATTTATTTTTAACAAAGCCATTTTGTTGTTTAGGAACTAAAGCAAATTTTATTAGATAATTCATTAGACAATTATAAATAAATCTTTCAAGAATTTTAGATATTGATGGCAAGATATTGGTCTGTAATTGTTTATGTCATTTTATCACGTTTTTTATACAATGGAATAAATTTGGCTATTTTTAATTTGTCAAGAAATATGCCAGATTCAAAAGAAGCATTTGCAATATCCACAAGAAGACTAATTATTTCACTACTGCATTTTTTAATCAATGCCATAGGTATACCATCTATACCAGTACTACTTTTAGATTTAAATACTTTAATTATGTTCATAATTTTGTTATTATTTGGGGTAGAAGAATATACTACTGTTAATTTTGGATTTACTAGTAAAATGATTACGTATTACATTTGAATTACTATGCTGGGCTTTTAAACTACTGCCAAGGAAAGCAAAGTGATTATTAAACACAGTTGATACCTGAAGGGGATTGCATACAATACTATTCCCAACTTTGATTTCAAATTTATTAATGGCTGCAAATTTGATTTTCTGAAGCTATTTATCACTTGCCAAATGGCTTTACTTACATTATGGGCAGATAAAATTCTTTTACTTATAGCTTTTCATTTAGGTTCTAAAACGGTTTGGTCATCATATTTTTTTAATTTATTCAAGTCAGTATTTCTATAATTTGGATTATTATTTGTTTGAACTGTTATCAACTTAATCCAGGTAGGAGGAATTTTAAATAGGGAGTGATCCAATGAAAAGCTTTGATCACAGTATCAATTTTCCTTTGTGTGGTGAAAGGGCAACTAATTTGAATATACAATTTAAGATTTTGTAGAATATATAAAGTTTTAGATTAGGATTCTGTACACAATAAGCTTTGTGCCAATTTTCAGAAATTAGAGCACTCCTAAGATTTTCCAAGTTAGAATCACTAAAAGAGTGATTTTTGTTTGTATTAATGTTATTAGGAACTGATAGCTTGGTAACACCAAATAAATATATTAATACATTGTGCAGTATGATCAGACAAAAATGACTGGATAACTTCTACAACATATGGCATATTAACAATGTTAGTAATGATGTCAATAGATGTTCTGGATATATGTGTCAGATGTGTCAGTTCATTGATTGTAACAATCAAGTTGTATTCGTTTAACAAATACTGAAACTTCTCTTTATCTTTAGAGTTTTTTAAGAAGTCAATATTGAAATCACCAACTATTACAACATTGCAGTCTGGTGTGATTATCCAATCCAGAAACAGTGCTACCTTATCCAGAAATATATCCATATTACCTTTAGATGGACGATATATACCAATTATAACTGTTTTCAATTTATCAAGTACTATATTTATTCCACAACATTCAATATGGCTTTCAACACAGTAGTTATGGAGATCTAAATCTACAGTGAAATCTGAGATTACCAAACTGACGTATATACAAACACCCCCGTCCAAGAAAATTTAGATCTACAGAACAAAGCTTTTAATGTCATATTTGGAAATATGTTACAGCTAAATTGTTAATTTTTTAGCCCATGTTCAGTAATCACTAGCATATTGGGTACATGCTCAGCAATGAAAATATTAAATTAATCAACTTAATTGAGCATTCTGATGAATGATTTTCAAGAACTTACATCCAGACTTTACCAGAGAAGACTTGCCTAGTTTTTTGGGTTAGATATACTACAATTCTGGAAGACTAATGAATTAAATATAATCGAGCCTACATCATTATTTTCTAAGCTCAAAAAAGGTTCTATGTATGCTTTTACACAGCACTTTCTTCCTGTATTTGTTAAAATGTAGACCATGTCTAGTGTACAGATCTCGTCTGGCATTAAAGGTATTAATTAATTTTAAATGCAAATATTTCCTACGCATGTAAGTTACATCATTGTTCCCTTGAATTATTTGTCGATTTACCCAGGACTGCGGACCAAGGTCATGTCTCTGTGGGAGTTTCACTATAATTACATTGGCATCCTTAAGTACATTCACAGCACTTTCAAGGTTACATACAACGTTATCTGGTTCGCCATTCCCTACATCATTACTACCAGTCAATATAACATTACTGTCTTCTTTTGTGTGCCTTGAACACTTTTCACTAATGTTTCTAATCACTTCCTTGACTTTTGCACCAGGCTTTACTACACCATTGGTCTGTAGGTTATAACTTTCCAATTCCCTATTCATTAATTGCAATAAATTTCCACCATGACTGTCTGCCAGTATAAGAACTCTACCACCTATTTTCTTCTTGCTACCAGTTGAACTTTTTACATTAATACTTATGTTACACATGTCTTCAGAATTAGCACTGTCTAAAACTGCAAATTTGTTGTAACTGCAGAAAGATACAGGTGCTTATTGCTTATTCATATCTCGCTGATTTTGTTTAGTTACAGTTGTAACCCGGCAATTTTCCGGTTCATTTGCTTTACATTTTCTACTATTAGTCAGTCCCGTCTTATGGGTATTTGACGCTTCAATTTTTCAATTTCCATTCTAGCATTGTTTAATTCTTTCTTCAAAACTTCAATTACCATTTGTAACGTTATTCTATCCCAATCCCGCTTTGCACACGCATCCTTGGATACGTTATTTAAAAACATCTGACTATATGTTAATTTCCCATGAAATTTTGTTGCTCAATCACTGTATTATCTTCATTTTCTTCGTTAATAGTTATCTTTTGACAATTACTAGATGTAGAAAGGCAATTAACCAAATTATTTATGGAACCATTGCACAAGGTTGCTTGTACAGCCACCATCTTGGTAGTGTCCTCCTCAGGATCAAAGGTCAAATATTCCTTTGGTGTATAAAGATGCGAGGTTTGCAACCTGTTTTAAAGCATAGCAAATGCATCGCATCATTCCTGGTTGGAGTGTATAAAGAGGAACTGTTAAAGAAAAATGCCACTAACATCAGAAGTCACACGAGTGGGAGAAGTCAATGACAAGAAGTCATTGTTGGAGTGGGAAGGTGGGCTATCTACCACACAAATAGCAAATGCAGTTGGAAGGAGAAATGACTGTGTTCTTTACTGGATACAGCGGTACCAAGAAAAAGGAGAAGACTAGTTAAAAACATGAAAGAAATCCGGAAGACCAAGAGTCACCGCCCCGGAATTGAATGCAGCTATTGCAGAATTCAAGAGATAATCCTTTCTGCCCTGCCACATCGATAGTAAGTCACTTGGGTATTCAGGTATCACCTTCAATGGTGAGAAGATGTCGGAAGCCAGCTCAAAAAGAGTAGCTCAAAGAAGAACATCAAGCTGCTCACGTGGGATTTGCTCTCCAGTTTCTCCCAATGCTAAAGGAATTCTGGGAGACAGTGATATGGACTGACAAAAAGGTGTTCTCATTGGATGAAGAGGGAAGGATGATACTTTGGCATCCTGATAACACTCGCTATATCCTGGAGCACGCAATGGCAATAGCAAGAAGTGGCAGGATTAGCATCGCTTACTGGGGCTGGATGTCTGCTGCAGGTGTGGGTGCGTTAATCCGGGTGTCTCCAAATTGAATTCTGATGGGTATGTGGAGATCTTAGAGGATAACATGTTACCAACTGTTCGTGCTGTATCTCCTGCAGAAGACATGGAGATTATGAAGTATGTCCACAATAACTGCAGTGTTCACACTAACAGAGTAACCAAGGATTGGATGGAAGAGCACCCAGAAGTTTCTCCTCTCTCATGGACTACTAAATCCCCAGATCTTAATCCAATAGAACATATTTGGGCTATTATGGTCAATGAGTGGGATTGCAGCGCAGAAAGAACTCCCAAAAACCTGGGGAAACACGTCCACAAAATGTGGGAGAGCGTGCGGAGATGACCACACATATGCGAGTCACTTGTTGCTTCAAATCCAAGAACGCTGAATGCTCCTTTGTATGTGAATGGCTGGTGGACCCGTTATTAAACTTGAAATTAAGAAACTCTTCTCCAGCTACTTTATTCTACCCCACTATTGACACCTGGTTATTGTTCTACTTTCCTTTCTTTCTTTTATATGTTTGAGGACCATTCTGTATAAAATAAACTAAAACATTTAGAAATGAGATCTGAATTCTTTTAATAATGCTAATAGCATTTGAAGCAATAACACAGAGGCTTTTGCAGACTGTAGAATCTTTACTCCTTTTTTAAATAAGAAGCTAAAATAAAAAAATGGGTGTTTAAATGAAATATATTGATCTCAATTATAAAAATAGAATTAAAGCTGTAAATGAACATCTACAACATAATTTTGTTACACAGTCACCATTAATGTTTCTCCAATCACTGTATTATTTAATTTAGAGACTAAGGAAATAGGTATGACTGTTGTCAGCAACACCAGAAAACCGAGCTTCAGACGATAATTAAAGTTAATGTAATGCAAGTAAAAGAAGTAGGTATTCGATATGCATCAGTGCACGAGTCCAGTGACAACACAATCTAGCTCTAAGTTTAGCCGGCACTCATAGTCATGGTTGCTGGAGCATATGTCTTTGGCTGCTCCGCCACGCAGAGGGTCGCAGGTTCAAGTTCTGCCTTGGATATGGGTGTTTGTGTGTATGTGTATATGTTTAAACAATGGGCAACAGGAAAGCAGAGAAAAATAAAGCGGGGAAACAAGGGAATAAAAAAACCTTCAGTAGGTTACGAGCTGCATTGTGGCCTCTTCCACCCTTTGTACCTATCATCCTTGAAGTCTGAAATCCTTTATCTAACATTGCAACTTTGACAGCAGACTACTTTTGGAATTTATCTCAAATATATCTATCCCTTAGAAATGCATAGTATCAAATCAGGAAGCAATTGCAACTAAAGGCACAAAAGATATTTTAGATAGATATAGTTTTTGTTTCCGCATTTGAAACACCAAAATACATACTTATTAATTATTATTATTATTATTATTATTATTATTATTATTAAGGACCTGTGTTTTTCGCATTTACGATAAAATCGTCTTATATTAAAATATACTCCAAAATCTTAGGGGAACTGTTTCTAGGCATTATGTGCATTATTTATCCGGATTTGAAGGGAACTTGTCAATTTTATTAACGTCATGCGAAAAAATAGCCCAAAATCACTATGTCTGATTGTTTTTTATGCATTTTCAAAAACAGTCTATCGCCGGTTTCAACACAAAGTTATTTTTATCTCTTATACATTCAAGCTCAAGCCCTGTGTTACTGATGCAGTCAATCTGAGAAAAGCTTCGAAGCAAGCAGCTGTTATTTATTTATTGTTTCATTTATATAACCCCCTTTAACTACACTAAGGCTTTGCCTTAGAAACAATTCCTTGGTGTTCTTTACTCGCTGACTTTTTCTATAGGTTAACATTGGGATTTCTGGTTGTATCTTTGAAACACACTCACATTCACATTTTCCAGACTCTGTGAGGGCTAAGGAACAATTCTAATCAACAAGCAGGTGTTGTTCGAGAGTGTTAGAAATGTTGCATAGTATCTCTGAAAAATAATAGGGGTTTTGGAATTTTTAAGTCTTTTAAAAAGGTTTAAGGGAAAAAAAATATTGCTTGGAAATAAATTTACAAAGGACCATTAGAAATTTAGAGAAAAAATTCTAAAAATTTAAAAAAAAACACTGGCATCCTTAAATACATGCAGTCCCCTTTAAAACAATGCAGAATGATTAAAAAAAGGCTATGTATATTGCGTGAAAATAAATTTAAAATGACCATTAGAAATTTTTGGAAAAAAGTTATAAGAACCAATAATGACATTGATATTGTAATGAAAAGAAGCTAGAAACAGTGATGTGTATTGAATTTATTTAAAGGTGAGTCGGAATTGTTACACTAACATCACTTAAGTTTACTCACTTAACATGTTTCGGGAAACCGTTGTTCCCATCCTCAGAAGGTTAATACGACTGGCCCGTGTTGTTGGTGTTTCCATTTTTTGGACTGGATCCTGTGGTGGCATCTTGTGGTGGAGAAATGTACTTCCAGAGAGGATTTGGTGGCGGCAAATCAAAATTCATTAGATGTGTGTTGTGTTTTAGAATGGTGATCTTCTCCCATGCATCTAATTCGGCTGCAAATTTGGCTGGTTTGACTAATGTAATATTGGGTTTGATGTTGTGATTAGTGATCCAAAAATGGTGTGAAACTGCAGATTTGTCCATTTGTTTGTATTTAATACATCTCATGTGCTCCTTTAGCCTAGTTTCTAGGTTTCTTTTTGTCTTACCTATGTATACTTTATTGCAATCTGAACAATTGATTTTATAGATTCCAGCTTTTTTGTCTTGTGGAATGGGGTCTTTTAACTTGTTACAAAGTAATTTCTCTATGTTAAATTTGTTCTGTGGAGCTAGGCTGATGTTATGTTTCATGAAAATCTTCTTAAATTTGTGAAAAGTTTCCTTTGATGTCACTGCACTATTTCCAAGTGTTCCTACAAATCAACTCCTGCGTCAATTAAAGAAATGGCTACAGCAGACTAACCTACTTGAAGAAGAAATAAAAGACCTCATACAACTTACCAATTTATGCAGTGCACAAAATTGTTTTAGTTTCAATAAGAAGTTCTATCAACAACCAACTGGTCTAACCATGGGCAACCCACTTTCACCCTTCTTGGCAGATTTATTTATGAGCTACTTAGAAACACACATAACAACTTCCTTTCCATACATGTTTAAAGTTTGGCACAGATATGTTGACGACATCTTCGCTGTTGTCCCTAACAGGTTCATACAAGACTCCTTAGCCTTACTAAACCTACAGAACCAATCAATAAAATTCACCATAGAAATAGAAAAAGAAGGCATGCTACCATTTTTAGGCCTAAAAATCATCAGAGAACAAAAGAACCTAACCTTTGGCATATACAGGAAGCCAACACACTCTACTAATTACATAAAAAATAAGAGTTTCCATCCAACCACACACAAACATGCAGTACTAAACAGCCTAACACATAGACTGGTATATACCCTCTTAAATAAAAAAGAATACCAGTTAGAATACCAGCATATAGTAGACACAGCAATACATAATGGGTACAACAAAACAACTATTGACAAAAAAATTGCAAAATTCAAACGACAGATGCACATCAGAAACACAACAAATCTCAGCCAGCAAGATAAAGAGCTAAAGTTCAAGAAATTCACATACCACCCAGGAACTTTTCACAAATTTAAGAAGATTTTCATGAAACATAACATCAGCCTAGCTCCACAGAACAAATTTAACATAGAGAAATTACTTTGTAACAAGTTAAAAGACCCCATTCCACAAGACAAAAAAGCTGGAATCTATAAAATCAATTGTTCAGATTGCAATAAAGTATACATAGGTAAGACAAAAAGAAACCTAGAAACTAGGCTAAAGGAGCACATGAGATGTATCAAATACAAACAAATGGACAAATCTGCAGTTTCACACCATTTTTGGATCACTAATCACAACATCAAACCCAATATTACATTAGTCAAACCAGCCAAATTTGCAGCCGAATTAGATGCATGGGAGAAGATCACCATTCTAAAACACAACACACATCTAATGAATTTTGATTTGCCGCCACCAAATCCTCTCTGGAAGTACATTTCTCCACCACAAGATGCCACCACAGGATCCAGTCCAAAAAACGGAAACACCAACAACACGGGCCAGTCGTATTAACCTTCTGAGGATGGGAACAACGGTTTCCCGAAACATGTTAAGTGAGTAAACTTAAGTGATGTTAGTGTAACAATTCCGACTCACCTTTAAATAAATTCAATAATGACATCTTTAAATACATTGTCCCCTTTAAATAATGTGAAGTATTTAAAAATATAACATGAACTACTTAAAAATTAACGCATATTTTTACAAAAACAATAACTAAATAAAATAAAGAAATAAAATGATACACATAGATCCTTACCTAAGAATATCTATGTATCCAAAATAAGAAGTAAACATCTTCTACTGTCCAATTTTACGCAAAATAGCACATAGTGTTATAATTACCACATGTTTATGATGATAATATTTCAGCAGACAAACTTTATATCCAAAATAAGTAAACATTTTCTGTCATCCGATTTTCCATGAAATAGCCCAAAGTGTTATACTTATCACATGTTTATTATTATTAGTATTATTATGAACGAAAAATGGATTATATTCATTATCTTTTTTAAGAAGATTTGTTTAAAAATTTTCTTTATTCTTTATGTAGCTGCCGATTAAAATTACAAGAATTCATGACATTGTCAAATAGTACAATACAAAGTGCTATGTACAGTTTACAGATACAAAATATATATACAGAGAAAATTCAGTTGATAAATTCTTCAATTGAATAAAAACATCCTTGCACCATGAATTTTTTCAGTTCAATTTTAAATTTATTTACACTATGTATTTGTTGTAGGTGAATTAGTAGCTTATTATAATGCATACAAGCAGCAAGAGTAGGTTTCATTTTAAACAATTGTAATCTGTGTGAAATTAAGTGAAATTGTGCGCTGCCTCTAGTATAATGATCATGGATCTGGCTATTAATTTTTGTATTATTTTTGTTGTTTCAAATACATTATTACTTCATATATATAGCGAGTACAGAGTAAGAACATTTAATTTTCTGAAATGATTTCTACAGGATTCTTGAGGTTTTAGTCCTAACATCACTAATTGCTCTTTTCTGTAATATAAAAAGCCTTTTAGCATACTTCATTGCACATTGCCCCCACACCGCAATTCCATATGATAAGTGTGGGAATACTAATCTGTAGTAGATCTTCATTAATATGTTTATATTGGCAATTTTTGCCATTCTTTTTAATAAAAATATGCTTTAACTAACTTTGTTACAGACTTTAACTATTTGCTTGTCCCATGTAAAATGTTTCCTAAAAAGTTAGCATTGTTTACCTAATTAATTTCTTCATTATTGATTTTAATATTTAAATGTATTTCATTTCTGTTTTGTATTGTTTGAAAGTTTATGTATCCTGTTTTCTTTACATTAATATATAAATTGTTTTGTTTAAAAATTCCATTGTTTGCTTTACATTATTTTTTGTGCAAGTATCAAGTGTCTGTAGTGTTTTACCAGTGTTTATAATTGAAGTATCATCTGCATAAGCAATTATTTTTCCATTACGAGTAAATGGAATATTGTTCATATAAATTATGATTAAAAGGGGTCCTAACACGGGGTCCTAACACTGAGCCTTGTGGGATGCCATATTTAACCTTCTGTATATTTGAAAAATACTCCTTTATTTGCGGATTACTTTTATGAGTGATTTATACCTGTTGTGTTCTGCCGTTTAAGTATGAACTTATTAGTTTAAGTGGTACTCCTCTTAGCCCGTACTGTTGCAGTTTATTTATTAATATTTCATGATCTACACAATCGAAAGCTTTACTTAGGTCCAAAAATATGCAATTATTTTGTTCTCTATTTTCTAAGCTATCAATGATATATTCCACTATTTCTATTATTGCATCTTTAATGGATTTACCGCTCCTAAAACCGTGTTGAAAGTTATTTAAAATCTTATTCTTCTCTAGAAATGATATGATTTGTTTACCAACGATTTTTTCCATTACTTTTGAGAGTGATGATACCAGTGTTATGGGGCGGTAGTTCTCTATTAATCCTTTACTGCCATTTTTATACAGTGGTTTTACTATGGCACTTTTTAAACATGTTGGATAAATTCCTGAATTTATACTTGAATTAATTAATTCAGTTAATGGTTTTAATATGCTAGATGCACATTGTTTTAAAAGTGAAGTTGAGATTCCATCTTTGCCTGTTGAATTCTTACTTTTCATTTCATTTATTACCTTTAATAGCTCCTCTTCTGTAATCTCTGATAGAAACATCAAATTAGGGGCGCTATGTTTAATTGAGTTAGGATTACTTACAGTGGCATCATTTTTACGTAGAAGTGTATTAATGTTTTCTATAAAACCCGTGTTAAATAAATTGCAGGGTCTCTAATTATTTCACTTCCATTAATTACTTCAATATTTTCATGTGTACTCGTGCCTTTACTACATTCATTATTTACAAGATTCCAGGTGCATTTTGCAATGTTGTCCGATTTTTCAATTAAATGATTCAAGTATGCTGATTTGGATAATTTTATTAATTTCCTATAATTTCTTTTGTGATTTATAAATGTTTCTTTATCTAATTTTGTAATTCTATATCTATCATAGTAATCTTTTAGTTTTGTTTTTGCTATAATTATATCCTTATTAATCCATTGATTACCTTTGTGCTTTTTTATTTTTTAATGGGCATGCAATATCAAGATAACAGTTAAACATAGTGTAAAAATGTTCCCATTTCTTATCTACATCTACTTCATTATATATTTTTACCCATTGATCTGTTAGTGACATAGCACAAAAAGCCTTTAAGTTAGGTTTATTAATTTACCTCACTATCTTCCTTAAATTTAGTGTTTCCCGAATTCTAAGCACGATTTGTATTTGCACTGCATAGTGGTCTGATATGTTGTTTATTACATTCGTATGATATTGATCGAGCGTAAGGTTTGTTAGTATTTGATCTATAGTTGTTGCACAAGTATCAGTTATCCTTGTTGGTTCATTTATTGCTATTTGAAGTTTGTACATATTTGCAAGACCGACTAGCTGTTTATAATCACTTTTGTCATCCTTATATATATTCAAATCGCCTAATATCATAACATTTTCATTATTAAATTGATCTAGTATCCATACTAAATTTTGGAAGAAATGTTTTGTTGAACTACTTGATCAGTAGCATGACATGATTATGATCTTTCTGTTTTCCCTTTGGATTTCAATTGCCACTATTTTACAAACTTTTTAATGCTTTTTTCTTTTACCCAATTTAGAGGTTTGATATTATTTATTGTGTCTAGAACAAATATTGCAGATCCCCTCCCTTATGCTTCTGTCTACAGTAACAAATTGCTTTTTTGTAGTCCTCTATATTGCAACTATTAATTTCATTATCTTTGAGACCACGCTCAGTTATCGCAACGAACTGTGGTTTATTAATATGCAAGAATACAGAGAGCTTATCTATTTTATTCCCTATGTACAGTATATTTTGATGTATAACATTTAAACTATAACTATATTAGCACTACCGAAAAATGCGCAATACTAATTTGCTTAAACACGCGCAGAATAAATCTGCAAATTTCTTTTGTCTGGGCTGAATAATTATGTATAGAATACAATATTTAGTTTCTTGCATCCTCAACAGAAACTACCCCACTCGCCTCACCTTAGACGACTGTATACAAAGGTAAATAAACACTTGCAATAATACCGACCCCAGGACTGGCACAACTGCTCGATAAGAAAGTTCTTCTCCCATTTCCTCTCAACCCTCTTGCCCATCGGAAAACATTTGGAGCCCACTGTACAACAACAGTACTTAACACATACAAAACCTACACAAGACCAACTTTATGTTGGTCCCTTGCTAACAACATATTGTAGTGAGGCACTTATTATGACTACTTCCAGAAATACCAAAGTTAGGCACAGTCCAGAACCAAGCATTAAGAATTATAACTGGTGAAGTAAAGTCAACACCACCAGTATCTATGAGAATTATAACTGGATTAAAACCTACTGAAATAAGTTTTCAAAGGTGGCGGCAGCAGCAGCACAATATAACCTTGCCTAAAGTTGATGCTTAAAAGTTGATTTTCGCACTATCTCAATAATGCTTCCTCAAATACAATACAAACTAGGTAAGGAAAGAAAGAAAGAAAGAAAAAAAATGAAAGAAACAAACCAATCAATTATTTTGAGAGCTATAGCATTGGAAACAATAATTGGAGATACCCTAAGATTAGTAGTTCCACATCCACATTGGTGGTTGATTAGTAGAAGCCGATGGAAATGTAAGCACAGGAATACTCGGCAAAATATTTTTTTTCTTCAGTCAAGGTTTAGGACCTTATACCATTCAAATGTTGGTGATGAAATTGAAGCTATAAGAGCTGCTATAAGTCAATTGAACACATTTCTGTACACATTTGATAAGGCAAGTTATATTGCGTGATTCCAGAGCCACAATATTAGCATTAGTAATACGTAGTATCCAATTTCAGCTAAGTTTAAAATCTGAAATGTAATTAAATTACTGCAATACAAGAGCAAGACAAATAATTTAATGCATAACATTTCACTGTGGCTTAGATGGTAATGAGAAAACAGTTTTTCTAGCCAAAAAATTAAACAAATTGGACAAAATAGCATGTGGAACAAAATATAGCATTAACAACAAATTTCAAAAAGAGTTAAAACTATCCAACAAAATTTCATGTAAGAGGAAAAAAATTTGGAAGAACTTAATAGACGACTCATGGTCAGTAGTGCCTGATGGACCGAGAAGAGAAGCAGTAGCAGTAGCAGTATTTTGCATGACTACTGGACACGACTGCTTGGCTACCCACCTACATAAGGTCTCCACCCATCATCCCCAGAATGTGTTTTGTGTCACAAAATTGGATCCATTATGAACAAAGAACATTCACAGAATGGTGTAAGACTGTATAATTGTAATTCAGACTTATCAACATTGTATTTGGAAACAAGATGGGTAATGACGGTATGTCAAGTGCCTGATCATTAACATAATAATTTTCATCAAATTCTCTGTACAGGGAAACACTCAGCAAGAAATATGTCCTGAAGCTTTACCTGTTATAATTAAGAAGCTCAATAATTAAGGTGGAAAAACAGAGTGCTCACAGCAAAATAAAGTTCTCCGTATGCCTCTTTAAACTCTGAATATGCCTGAGGGCTGTGAAATATCTGTATGACCAATGATTTATATATTCTGTCCATGTGAAATAGCTCATTGATCAATTATGATAGCTCATGTCACTAAGGGATGCACAAAAGTTGAAACTGGTTGCAATGGATTCCCAGGTACCTTATTAGCTGACTGTACTAAGCCCAACATCCAGCAGTATGCTTGTAATGCAATTGCTTTACTACCATTATGCCTAATGCACATTTCTTGTTGTATTATAGTTGATATATAACTGCTGACCATCTAATGGCTATAGCAAAAATCAGAACAGCAGACATTTTCTACTTACTTAACATTAAGACTAGGTTGGTTTATTGACAAGCTGGATTTGCAACAGCCTAGCACAATCATTATAGATTGAAAAGTAATTGTAAATTTAGATGTAATGATGGCACAAATGTCATTAAAACTAAATTCTGTGTGCCAAATTCACTATTATGCATAAAAAAATTATTAACCATACTGCAATTTCTTAAAACTTACCGATTTTACTAATTCCAGCTGATAGAGTTCTGCCTCTTGTTTTCTTATTACTCCTGTTGCATAAAAGCAATGATCTTATCTCAGTTTACAAACTGAAGATGCCTCCAAATTCCTCATTAACTTAGTTTGGTCTCATATTAAATCAAAGAGAGTTTAAAGACTATGGGTTCAATTCATAGTCGTCGCTTATGTGAAAAGGAAATGCTTAAGCAATAAGTATTTCCTTCTGATAAGGAAACGCTTATTACCATTTGGTATACATAGACGGTACTTATATGCTCAGTGCTAAATGCTTACTTATTTCCGAAGCACATATGGCAACATGGTTCAGCTGTTTCACAGCTACTCGGATGCGCGAAGTAATGTGTAAACGAACATGCAGGTCACCACATAGCCAGCTGCCATTTTCATTTGCATTGTTGTTTTGTTCACAACAGCTGTTGAGCACATGGTAGATGTTTGAGAGTTTTAAATGGTACATTTATTAATTAGTTAACTTTAATTTAAAATCAAGTAGATTATAAATTTAGTTAAGGGTTTGTAGTAATAGTTATACAGTTACATTAGATAGGTCGAAAACATGCAAAAAGGAAAACATTTCAGCGAGCAGGAAAGAAACCAACTTAAAGAGCTGTTGCTGAGATACAGAGACATCGTAGACTGCAGCCCATCGGACACTGTGTGATGTATTGGCCTTAAGTGATATTCACTCATGGGCTACTTTAAAACTGAAAACCTGACTTTCTAGCATAAAGTGTTACTAGCTAGAAGTATTTACAATATGTGCACTGTGTGTATGCATGCATGGAAGCAAATCAAATACAATTACTACTCCATCTAGCAGTAATCAGAAAAGCAAAGTATCCAATAACTTACAATGTTTGGCTTTAACAGCGGTTTTATATGCAAAATTGATAAACCTCTGTTGAAGATTTTGATAACCCAACGTATATTTGCGAACTAATGGTAAAGACGTGCGACTTGTAAAGTGATCCATTGCAATTGTAGAGATTATGCAAAATAGGCAATTTGATTGAGTAAAGCATTGCAGAGATGTACTTTATGTATTGCAGAAATATTTCCGCATTTTATTTTTAGGATTTTATTAAATGATTCTGAATAAGCACAGTGGAATCTCGTTTTCTGGGGACCTAAGGACTTTGGACAACATAAATGGGAAAAGGTCTGAACAGAAAACATATGGATAGTGTTATAGCACTGAGATTCTATACATTATCTTTTCAAGTGAGCCTGCCTCACGTTGCGACTTCATAATCTCTGTTTGTTAAGGTTACATTGTTTAGCAGAGGCATTAGATTATTACAACAGCGGCTTTGGTAAACCGATATCACTTGTTAAATTCGACATCCCTATACGTTTCAAGGAAATCACGCAGATTTGTTTACTAATATGCAGTACAATTTTGTTATGAAATTCCATATACTCCACGAAATCGCTATTATCATTAAACTCCATTGTAGGAGTTGATGTAAGATGGCGTCGGCTCTCCTTATTGCATATAAGCAGAGGTCAGAACTTCCTTATATGAATAAGCATTTCCTTATTTGCCTAAAAGAATTCCTTATTAGTCTGTGTACAGAAAATCGCTGCTCAAGTACTTCCTTGAAATAAGCGACGACTATGAATTTGACCCTAAGTCTTGTTAGTTTTCATGTTTTTTTAACTAAAACGTTTATTCCATCATTAAAGATGCAAAGAAAATCCAAATCAATGGACTGATTTTGCTTCTTACCTAGAACATGTTTCCAGCATCATCAATTAGCATCAACTGCCTGAACTAGATGAAAACTATGATGTTGGGATGAGCATAATACCTTTATTTCCAGCATTGTCAATTAGCATCAACTGCCTGAACTAGATAAAAACTATGATGTTGGGATGAGCATAGTACTTTTACTGATGGTTTGATGAAGTTTAGATTTTCATTCAATGAGATATGAAAATTCATTAGCATGCTCTTATTGTATTTAGTTTATTATTTTTATTTAAGTTCTTCCATGCTGCTGATTCTGTTGCACCTTGAATATGTTGAACAAATGAATATTTTCAACATGACTACCACTGCATATTCTCAATTTTTTTTGGTCTTTAAGTATCTTTAGGTCTGATGTCCAGTTTCTACTTTATTCTACCAATATATGAGGCTTGTTTGATAAGTCTAGTAAATTTCCATGAAATAGTAGACATTTTATTAAGTGGCAACATTCTTGGTAAGAGTGAATTGTGTATTAGTTTTAGACAAGCTTTCAGATAAATGTGAAGTTCAGATAATTTATGAGAGCTATCTGAAGTTGTCAGTGTTACACATGCTGTAAAAACTATATATAATAATAATAATAATAATAATAATAATAATAATAATAATAATAATTATTATTATTATTATTATTATTATTAAAAAAAAAAAAGCTTCATGCTGTTGTTAAACATTTCCATTTAAAGAGGTGGACTGCAAACATAAAAAACCAGAGTTGGATGAAGGTTCATGCAGACCTAGGACCATCATTGCACACCATTTATTATGACTATTAGAATGAGTTTAAACATGGCCAAAGAAACACACGGAAGATGAGGCACACTCTGGTCACCCAGCTAAGGTTTCCACAAAGGAAATCAGTGAAAAAAATCCATGATATCGTAATGCAAGACCGCCAAGTGAAAGTGCATAAGATAGCTGAGACTATAAGCATTTCAACTGAATGAGTTAACAACATCCTGCACAAAAAATTAGAAATGAGAACACTGTGTGCATGTTGGGTGCTGCAAGTGCTGACTGTTGATCAAACAGGCATCCAGCAAACATTTCAACAGTGTTAGCATTGTTTAATTACAATCTGTAGGATTTCTTACACAGATTCATGACTGTGGATGAAATCTGGATCCACCATTATGTACTGGAGACAAAGCAGCTATCAAAACAATGGACATAGGCTGGTAAGAAAATGCCAAGAATGTGAGGACTGCTTTGTAAGCTGGAAATGTGATGATGGTCACTTTTTTGGAATTCCCAGGGTATAATCGTGATAGATTACTTGAAAAAAGGTAGAACCATATGCGTCATTGTGGGTCATCTGAAACATGTACTGAATAAAAACCAACCAAGACTGGTACCCAAAAAAAAAAAAGGGGGGGGGGCTTTTTTCACCAAGACAATGCTCCAGTCCACATAACAGCAGTCACAATGGCCAAAGAGCATAAATTGGGCTCTGAATTGATTCCTCATCCAACCTATTCTCTGCATTTAGCTGGAAGTGGCTTTTTCCTATTTCCAAACTTGAAGATTTAAAGTGGTGGGAAGAAATGTTCATCAAACAAGGAAGTGATCATTGCTGTCAATGAATATTTTGCAGAATTTGATAGATTCCAATTTTCTAATAGGATGAAAAGATTGGAAACTCACTGGACCAAACATATTCACATTCATGAGGACTATGTTGGGAAATACAGTATATTATGATAAAATAACTTTTGCTTGCATTTTTATGAAACTTTTCAAACGATCCTCATATATTTTGTAACATTCTTTATAATTGATGATTCAATAAATGGTAAATTCTTTCCCTGTAAGTTTAGCGTGCATTTTGTGGTATGAAGTTTTCAATAATAAATTTCTTGCATGGAGTCAGTGTTATATAAAATTGCATAGTGCATAGCTTTCAGAAGTTTGGTGGATTTCTTGTATGTTACTCTGAAGTATCAGGAGAAAGTGTATATATTTATCCAGAGCACCGGTGTCTTTCGTATATGATTAATTTCTTATTTAATACTTTGCTGACTTTATTGCATTTTGTATAACATACTCTTTTTATACTCTGTCCTGCATAATAGGATATTCATCAGTCTACGAGTCAAACAATCCATGATTGTACATACGTTTATGTTGTCTGGAATTATAGCCATCTGCTTTAATGTAATTTTCTGCATGGGTTCCTTTTCTGTCTATGCCAGATTCTAATTGTTTGTGATTTCTAAGCAACTTCAGATCCAGAAGCACTTCTCTCTTTTTCTATTAAAATTTCAGGGTTGGTTCTTGTAAACAAAGCAGTCGTAATAATAATAATAATAATAATAATAATAATAATAATAATAATAATAATAATAATAATAATAATAATAATAGCAACAACAATAATAATCATTATATACTGCTTCTTATATGTAACAAATAGCAAGACTTTGAAGATCAAAGGAAAAGATTTAATTAAGTGCAAAAGATACTGAACCTATGGCAGAAAAACTGAACATTTAACGCATGAATTGTAAGCAACACAAATTATTCACTCTCACTTCTCATGCACTGCATGTTTGAGTGGGATTTTGACCAAAAACCAATAACATACATAAAATACAATCACTGTAACTGAACTATAAGCACTAATTGCATTTACTACTGCGAATGTGAAAGCTGCAACCACTACTGGAAGTACAACTTTTACTAAAGGTTTTTTCCTTATCACTTAGCTGAACATGGTGTATGGTGTCTGTATCACATGGTGACATGATAAACAAAATGGCAGAAAGTGAGCTGCACAGGCAACTTCAAAGCTCTGGTTATAGCAGAACTCCTTGTTGAAAGATAAGTTCAAATGCACACACATTATCCCAGCAAGCAGTTAACATAGGAAGCTGCCTTTTAGACTGCAAATTTCGAAGTGATTTCCTATTCCTGGATTGCCAGTAAATTTTGTGGGTGCAAATGATATTTATATAAGCGGTGTTACAGTGTAAATTCACAGCGCCTTAACTGTGCAATGCCACAAGGCCGGTCATGCTGCTTATTCAGTTTTGCACTGATCAGCCCCACCAACCACAAGCCATGAAGTTCTGTGTTTACTGTACCATAGTCACAGCATTGTAGTTATTTTAACTACTTTCCTTTATCTGTATACAGTGTTGAGAATACAATCTGCAGAATTTTTAGTTGTATTAAAGTGGTTCTGTTTTAGGAAGGCCAATGTCCTTGGTTGCACAGTGATAATGGTATTGCCAAACAGAAATCTTTAGGCCAATCGGATTTAATTGTGTCATTAAATTGTGCAACAGGAATGTCTTCATCTTACACATTTTAAAATGTTTTTGTTGTTGTTGTTATAGCTATAAACAATGTTACAGAAAATAACAACAGATATGTCTTTCTTGAGGTGAGTTAAATAAGTAGTAATGCAGTATTGATGCAAACAGCGCATTACTAACTTACACAGGCATGATTGAATGTTGGAGAACAGTTTGAGTTGAAGAGAGAGGAGTATCCACCTATCTCTCTCCTCCTGCATATCCATCAGCCTTCCAAAAAGATTAAAAGGAAACCACTTGAGTTGTGCTAATTGTTGCGGAAGTACCAGTTTTCATAAGTTTCCAAGAAGAGAAATTTCTCTAAAACAGCAGTATGTATGGCTGAAAAGCATCAACTTTAAAGACTTCATTGCAGGTAAATACCTCAAGGATGCTCTGCTATGACTGAAAAACAACCATCAGCAATTCTGAGGGTGGCGTGCACCATGTTGGAGTAAATTGCTTCGGAAGTAACGTTTACTAAAGAAGTCCCCACTACGGAAGCAGGTTACTAAGGGAGCAATTTACCCCGAAAGTAACGTTGGAGAGCTCAATTACAATTTACTCTTTTAGTTACGACTACGGAAGTAAGAGCTCATTACTCTCGAAGGTATTGTTTTGTTTGCGCGATTTACTTGATGCAATCATGAATAAGGTTATGTGCGTTAGGAAAAGGGGAGAAACGTCAGCGAAAGCAATAAATGTTTGTTGGTAGAAATAAAGAAAATCCATTTAAACAAGAGTGTAAAAAACGTGTGATAACCTGCATTACATTGATTTTCAAAGCCAGTGAGATACCGCCAACACTCGCAACATGCGTTCCTAATTACTTTTTATTTTAGGTTTATTAGTTTTTTACGTTGGTAATTTATGGGAGGTTAGGATAGGGTTAGGTTTATTTTGTTTTTAATATAAGCTTAGGTTCCTGATTTATGGGAGGTTACCTTTATTAACGTTTTCAATGAAGACCCAAGTAATACAAAAAAGTCAAAATGTGTTATAAAGATGCTGGAAAGTCGTGATGGACGAGTTTAATAATTCTAGCGACATGAAACGTACTGAAGAGCAGCTTAAAATTCAGGAAACAGTGTTTCTAATCTTCATTTTGCATTGCAGATCACTTGCGTGTTAATAGAGAAATACCCGTTCTGATTTTGGAAAAGTTCACCATATTCACGGATGGGTACAAAATAGTAACATGCGTGCAGTCAATTCCACACACAAACGAGTGGGAAATCTGTGAAAGTGAAGAAGAATTGCCTTTTATTTTCTTAACACTCGTGTATATTTATATGTGTAGCTACCTTGCTCTTAACCTCAAAAGCGCTCTAACAACGCAATGAAATACACCACCAGCAGCTGCGTGGTGAACGTTTATATATAAGATCGCCTGTAATACCGGGATTACGATGAACTTTGCTTAACGTGACATGAAAATGCTGGTAAACTAAGGTATAATTGGCATGCACTTAACGTAATGGGAATGACTCTTAATTCCTAGTAATTTTATTACTTCGAGCTAGTACCGCCTGGTTCTAATTACCATGTGAAATCAAACTTAATGGGAAGAAAAAGTTTGATATTGCCAAACTTTTAAGTTACATCGCGTTAAGTCAGTCTAAATATCTCCATTTAATACAGTGTAAGACTGTCACATTACGTTAAATTCATCGTAATGCCAGCTCAAGCTTCTGAAATATTCCGGTATGGAACAATTATAGGACCCATAACAATAATTACAATTTGGATTATAGAGCTGAATTTATGTCTGAGTTTTGTTGAAATGTTCTCCAAGCAGGTTCAAAAGGCGTGTATAAGATTCTTTCCTAATACCGAAATGTTCATTGAACTTTCTCTCTCTCTCTCTCTCTGTAAGTATCATATGGTTCTCACATAGCACTATCGCATTTCCATTGGTTTATTTTTTTTGCCATCGAGATCATCAATGTAACCTAAGCAATCGCTGTTTTCTTCATCGAGATCATCAATGTTATCTAATTAATCCATGAACGTATCAAAAATATCTTCCTCCAAATATGATATGGTACTCTAGTTCAATTGGCAGGTTAGTTACTCCATCCAGGTCGCAAGAGCAAATTCTAACCTATATTTGTGTTCTATTTAATTCCGTAGTAACATACTACACGATGGTGCTCTCCAACACTTACTTCTACGGTAATTGAATCTGGGAGTATCTCAAAGGAGTAAAATTCTTTGGAAGTAGTTTACTCTCGCATGGAAGTCGCTGAGTGTTGACTTGAATAGTAGTTTATAACGAAAGTAGAGCTTACTCCAGGTTGGTGCACGCCACCCTGAGTGTTGAAATTCAGTTTGCCTGAAAGTAACAAACACAAAATTACACAAAAAGGTGGGAAAACCCAGTTCTATCTCTGCATTTACAGGACAGAAGGTTACCAAATTCATCATCAAAAACTGAAAGCAGTGCTTATCAAAGAAAACAGCATGAAATCTGAAGCAAGTACAAGTTTTCAGTAGTATGCAGTTACATACAAAAATTTATAAAAAGCTTCAGCCTGATAAGCATCAACAAGCAAAAATCACACAATAAGGATCTGCAACTTGAAGTTAGTTTGGCACATTGGTATACATAGTAAAATGGGATATTAAATATATAGAAGTTTTCAAAATGAAAGCAAAGATTAAGAAAAAGATGATGGATCAGGAATTTGTATATTACTAAAGCAATTACTTGCAACAAAGGCACAAAGAGAGAATGAAGATGCATATTTCATTGTAAAAGGGTTCAGTCTTACTGACAGTCGCACTATGCCACACAATATGTTGTGCTAACAAAACACACTTGCCTAAATCGCTAAACATGTTTTTTCTTCTGTTATTACTATTGTTTTTGGCATCAGCAATATGCAGTTTCTTCTTACAACCAATTACAATGAGATGTTAAATGACTATCTTTTTAACACAGCATTTCCATAAAATCTCAGATGCAGTTAGTGATCCTTTAACAATAGAATTGACAAAAAGAAAGTTGCTAGTGTATTTCTCAACTTATCTAAGATATTCGATTGTGTCCAACATGATCTATTACTATTAATATTAGAAAAGTATGGAATTAGGGGTTGCTAACAGATTAATCTCATCATACCTAAAAGGGCGAATACAATACACAGAAATAAGTTTAAAACAAGGAATTAACACAGCAAAAGTTAAATCTGCTGCAGAAATTGTCAAACATGGTGTACCACAGGGCTCAGTGCTTGGCCCTTTACTTTTTATACTTTACATCAAGGATGGCAAAAATGCCTTTCTCTTTCGAGTCATCAAATATGCAACATGCACTACACCACTCAGCAGTACATGGAAAACAAATGAATAGACGTCTTGAAAAGGAGTTGCACCTGTGAGTCACACTGCCTCGCGAGTTGCGTTTTTGCCACTACTGCTTTACATAAATGACACATATGCTTCAGAAAATTGTAAAATTGTAAGTTATGCTGATGACACCACTATTATCTGTAATGAATTATGTTTTGGACTGTATGTCACACTGGTTTAAAGCTAACAAATTACCTGTAAATCTAGACAAAACAAAAGTTGTTAAATTTATAACCCATTGATCACCACACACTGCAATAGAAATTGGGATTAATTTACATGTTACTAGAACAAATAGACAACATTAAAGTTCTGGGCCTCCAAGTAGACAGATATTTAGATTGGAAAGTTCACATTACGTATATATTACCCAAACTCAGTTCTGCCTGTTATGCTATCCAAGCACTGGTAAATGTCAGTTCTATAGATACACTTAAATTAGTATACTATGCATATTTTAACTCTTATCATTGAATATGGAATAGAAAGTAAACGAATATTCCTCATGCAAAAGAAGGTTATAAGAATCATTTCCAGCACCCATAGCAAACACTCTTGCAAACATCTTTTTGGAAGACTGAAGATATTAATCCTACCTTGCATGTACATATTTTCAATCTTAAAATTCTTTGTATGCAATATCGAACCACATTTATTACAAACATGGAAATTCATGAGATAAACACTAGACAAAAGGGTAACATCCATCATCCCAGTGCAAAGCTTTCTTGCTTCCAGAAAGGTGTATATTATGAGACCATAAAAATATTTAATACTCTCCCTAATGATCTTAAGGGAAAAGTTGACAATTTCAATGTCTTTAAAACTGTTGTTAAAGAAAACCTATGCTCAAAAACATATTATTCTGTTCAAGATTATCTGAATGACAAATTATCCTGATAATAATACATATATAGCTCTGTAAGTAGTATTAGTAAATATTAATGACAACTGCCAGTTACATTTGATGCCTGCTCTAGAATTAATGAAGCTATTTAAATGTATGTATATTAGGAACTGACAGTAAATGCTATGCATTACGAATCAAATAGAACAAAATGATGAGACAAACAAAAGCTACAAGCCTATGAAACTTAAAATAACTGTTCTTGTCTATAAATGTAATGGTATTCGATTTTGTACAAAATTACACATGGTTTGTTTAATTTTGTATATAATATGTCTTTATTTTATTTTAAATGTTCTGTATTCTATGTAATATTTATGTATATATGTAACTCTATTGTACATTTCTTTGACACGCATATAGTATGTCTCTATTTTATTTCAAATGTTCTATATTCTGTGTAATATTTATGTTTATATGTAAATTTTGTACATTTCCTTGACATGTTCTATGTTCACAAGCCTTTGTGGCTACTAGCGAACTCACAGAGTGCAATCCAATCTAATCTAATGCAAATAATGATTGTGACCTTCAGTCACTAGCTACCAAGGAATCACTTAGGATAGATAACTTTTTCAAAACTTTAAGCCTCATGAACAACTCTGAAAAGACTAATATAATTAAATTTGAACTAAAAAAAAAAGAAGAAAACAGATGCTATGCTTCATATCACCTTGCAGGTACAGTGATGAAGGAATCCCCCTCACACAAATTCTTAGGTATATAGGTTGATAAATACATATCATGGACTAATCACATTGATATTCTATGTAAAAAAATTAGTAAAGACCTGTACCTGTTGAGAGAGTTTGCAAAAATGTGTAACATAGATGTTCTCAAAACTATATATTATGGCTTAATTTACTCGCACATCCAATATGGCATACAAATATGGGGTGGCTGTAGTAATACCCTCATCCAGAGGGTTCTAGTACTCCAAAAGAAATGTATCAGAACAATGTTCAAAATGGGAAAACGTGAGTCCTGTAAGGAAGTCTTCAAAAGAGAAAAACTGTTTACTGTAGTGTCTTTGTACATATATAGAGTAATCTGACTGAACTGCACAAACCTAAAACAAATAGTGAAATACATGGAGTAAATTGGACTTGCAACAAAATAGTTATAATTTAAAATCTATAAACAAAGATCATCTTATAATTGGTTTATATATGCACAACCGACTACCAATTGAAGTAAAATGCGAAAGCAACAGCATTAGATTCAAATAGAGTGTAAAAAACATATATTTTAAACAATCCTGTATATAATATTAATGATTTTCTTCTTTGTACTTAACAATGTTTGAAAGAGCCTGTATATAATATTAATGATTTTCTTTAACCTACTGTAACAATCCTGTATGTAATATTTATACTGTGACCTTTCAAGAAAGTGTAAACAATCATATATATTTTCTAAACTGTAATTTAACCTTTTATCTTTGTACTCGACAATGCTCGAAACTTGTAATTGAGTCTATGGGAAATAAATTATTATTATTATTATTAATTATTATTTTTATTATTATTATTGTATTTATTTCATCCATAATACATATGTTATAGGACACGTCAGTTTAAAATACAAAGAAAATATACCACGATACATAAATAATTACAAATGCAGAAATATAAGATTCAACAAAATTTTAAAACACAAAGGAAAAGAATAACAAGATAAATGAAAAACTATACAGATTTGAGTTATAAAGAATAATTTACAAATTAACATTTTACACTAACTACTTCATGATGTAGGAATTCATCTACACTATAAAAGCTATATTCCATTAAGAAATTAAATAAAGCCTTTTTAAATTTTTGTTGGGATTCAATATCCCGTATATATTGAGGTAGTTTGTTATATAAGTGATGACCAACATATGTGAAGCTATTTTCATAGAGTTTGGTTCTGTGTGAATTTACAAATAAATTGTTTTTTGCTCTAGTGTCATCTGAATGAACTTCATCATATGTTTTAAAGGAATTTAAGTTTGGTTTTGTATAGTTTAGTGTTTCATATATAAACAAACATGGTGAAGGTAAAATTTTATATATTTTTTTAAAATATGGCTTGCAGCTGGCTGTATTAGAGATATCAGCCATGATTCTTGTTACTTTCTTTTGCATCCTGAAGACCTTAATGCTGTTTTTAGAATTCCGCAGATGATTATGCCATATACTAGTAAACTATGAAAATATGCAAAATAAACTACTCCAAAATTATGTACACTGGAATAAATTTGACTGACCTTACTAAGAAGCACATCTTACTGAGTCTTTTAGTCAGGCTGTCTATATGCATTTCCCAACTTAAATTTTCATCCAATACCAAACCCAAAAATTTGTTGGTTCTTACATACTTTATCTTGTCTTGCCCCATTTTAATTTCTGGATATATAGCATTCTTATTAGGTTTATTACGGAAGCTTAGCTCTTTATTTAAAAGTAACAAACTTGCGTTTAACCATTTTTAATGTACTTTAGAATGTTGTATATATGATGATTAGTATTATTATCATTTGCCCCTGCTATAAAAATGCTCTTGTGATCTGCAAAATGTGTTACAGGCACATTCATCAGGCTAACAGGCTATTAAGTCATTTATGTACAGTATAAATAACAGTGGCCCGAGAACAGATACTTGAGGTACACCATATTTCACATTTTTAAAGTCAGACAGCTCTTTTTTAATTTTATTGGTTTTACTATTAAAATACTCAGTTTCTACAGACTGCTTTCTATTTTCAAGATATGACAAACTAGTTTAATGCTAATCCTCTTACGCCATATGCAAATAATTTTTCAAGTAGTAACGAATGATCTACTATCTCAAACGCTTTTGTTAGATCTAAGAATAAGCCTAGTAATTGTTCATTGTCTAGTGCACCATAAACTTGTTCAATAAAATTGATTAATACAGAATTAATTGATTTGTTTTTCTGAAAACCATTTTATCATTTTGAACCTATTCAGAAAGTTCATTAATCTGCTATACATTATCTGTTCAAAAATGTTTGCAAAGGTGGATATTACTGATATCAGCCTATAATTTTCAACCTCATCCTTGCTACCTTTCTTGTAGATAGGTTTAACTTTCACTTGTTTTAGCCTCTCAGCGAATAGTCCACTTGTTAGTGAAAGATCTGTTAAATAGCACAGCGCCTCTATTAGAAATGAGACACATTTTTTAACAACATAATTTGAATATCCATCAATTCCTGCCAATTTTTTTTTTTTAATTTTTTGATTTCCTCGGTTGTTACTAGCATTAAAAGAGAGTATTTTCATTATATTTTAGGTTTAGTTTAGCCGCTCTTAACAATGAATTCTTTTTTAGCACCTTTTCAGCAACACTTGTGTAAAAGCTGTTGAATAATTCAGATATATCTTTAGGATTGCTTATGTTTTGACCATTACTTTTGATACAATAGTTATTTATTAAATTTGTCTGTTTTAATTTCGCCTCTGATTATTTCCCACAAAGACTTAGATTTATTAACTGCTTCTTTGATTGTGCTATCATTGTGTAACCTTTTTGCCTCCTTGATTACCTTATTATATATTTTTTTTTATATTTCAGATAGTAGGCCTTAAATTCTTGTGATACTTTATCTTCCCTAACGTATTTACTCAAGAACCTTAATCTTTCCACTGATTTACATATCCCAGTTGAGACCCATTTCTTATTTTGTTTAATTATCTGAATTTTAATTAGTGGTACCTCTGCTTCAAAGTAAAAACCAAATATGTCCAAAAACTTATTTACTGCTCCATTTAGTGATTTGATCATACACATTTGCCCACGTTTCTTTACCTAATAAAAAATTTAGACAATTCAAATTTGTATCATTTGAAAGTTTAACACTTTTAAAAGCTTTGTGTTCCCTTTGTTGTGGTGAGCAATTTCTCATTTGAACAGCTAACTGCAGTATCTGTACATAATGATCTGACAGTGTTGAGTCGAAAACCTGAATTTCATACATCCACTTCTCTGTGTTTAATTAAACGTGATCAATTGCAGTACTACAAAGGATAGTGACTCTAGTTGGTACTCTTAACTATATTTTGCATACCATACATATTTAAAAGGTTTTGGAGTTGACTTTTACATGGATTTTCAGTTAGATAGTTTATATTCATATCTCTTACAATTATTATATCTTTTTTTGACTGCCTATAGAAATCAAATAGTTTCTAAGCTTTGTAAGCAAACTACAACATTTCCTGTTGGATTTCTATATACACAGATTAGAACCATTTTGAAGTTAATTAGCTCACATATACTGGCCTCAAAATTTTCTTCCTGATTTAGGTAGTTAAATTTATCCATTTCTTTGAAGTTAACACTAGATTTTACATATATACATGACCCTCTGTTTTTCTTAATTTTCCTACAACAAGAACTGGCTAACATGTAATTAGGTAAAGTAAATGATTAATTTCATGTTTCTCCAACCAGTGTTCAGTTAAGCATATTGCATTTAAATCTTTTAAGTAAGAATTTAACAGCACTTCAATATTACACTTTTTGCTTCTAATACTTTGAATATTTTGGTGAAAGATTTTACAGTTTAAGCTTTTTCCTTTGCGGTTTGAATGAGTTTGATTACCAGTGTTACTCGTTTCGGCTGGAGGAGTGCTAAACTTTAGTGTTTGATTTGGAACTTCTATACATTGAGTATCTAGATGCATAGCAGAATTTCTAATTTCTAATGGAAAAACATCCACCTCTGGTTTTACTCATTTCCCGCCAACAGTGAAGATATAGCTCTGTTTAGCAACTTCCCAAACTTAAACGAACCCCTACAGTTTAAGTGAATCCCATCCCTGCCAAAATCCCAATCATTTATCCAGAAGTTTGCATCCACCATCAGACAGTCTGTTACAGAACACATCCAATCAAGTTCATGATTTAAATCCCTGATATACCTTGTGTTTACGTTACGTCTATGCAGTACACCACTTACTATGATTTTAGTGTCTCTAGACTGCCCTCTAATTACCTTTATTAAGTACCTAGTGTCGCCCATTATTTGTTGGGGCATAACACCATGCCTAATGTTGTTTGTTCCCGCATGAATCGCCACCACATCAGGCTTTGATTGTTTGAAGTTCATTTTCTCCACTTGATGCTGAAGCTCCTCACTTTAATACCAGGAAAACAGCATACCTTATACCCCTCTTCCTTGCACTTTTCACCCGAAAAGTTTAGCAAAGAATCACCAGCCACTAGCAGTTTGTCTTCATCCTTTCATGAGACAAGTCAAAAGAATCACTATGGACTGGATTTTGAAACAGTCAAGCATATCCATCATCCGCTTCGTCCAGAATTTCAAACCTGTTTCGTGTTGTGATGTTTGTATTGTGTTCTGCCTGTTTAGATCCAGTAGATTGCTTCTTTGTTACTGCAGAATAACTTTGATTCCTGTTTTCATTATTTGTTTTATTTTTCAGCATTTCATTTTCTTCCTTCAACGCATTTATCTTGGTTTGTGCCTTAAGTAGATCTTTACTTATTAACGAGATCACCATTTGAAGTGACGCTATTGTTTCACTCACCAATGCCGAAGCATGCGTTTTCGATTCACCTGAACTTTTAAACTCTTTCACTTGTTTCTCTTCACCACCTTCATTCACAATAGTTACTTGGTTGTTGTCAATTACGGATATTATCTTTGATTGAATGTTGCCCACTTCTTTACCACTATTTGCCTTTAAAAGTTGATTGGCCGCTCGTGTCACTATACCAACCACTGGTGCCATTTTTTTCTGTGCCTTCAATTGTCTACTGGCTTCACTAGTGGGTCTGTACATGTGCAGTAGCTCTGTTACCACATCCTGTAACAAGGTTTCAGGGATGATCCATCTCAAACTTGGGCCTGCTGCAGTCAGCATCTATGATTATGAAAAAATTGAATTGGCATATGGGCAATCTAGCTCAGTGTGGATAAAACCAGACCAATATAAAATCTAGGAATAGGGATATGCATGGGACTGGCAACAGCACAGATACCTGAAGCAATCAGATGAACTGCATGCAGCACTTTGCTACTCATTACTGTTAAACGTTGCTCCATCTGGTGGCTTTTTCTTTTCACTTCTTCAGGGTGGTAATTCTGATTAAATATGATTTTGAATATATCAAATTACAATTACACAAAACCTGACTGAGAAAAAGGTAAAACAAAAAAAAAATAGTAACAGCAGGAAACATAATTAATAGCTTCGTTTAGAATGAAGAAGATTTAGCCCCACATTTAGGTGCCAATTTGAAGTAGGTTGTAGTTCCACTGTTGGGGAGCCAAAACTTGATGAAGTAACTGCCCCACATATGGTACAAAGTTTCCGGTGGCCTTCGCCCCAACGTTCAGGAATAAACTTTTTATTTTTATGTTTCTTTAAATATTATATATATTTATGTTTGCCTCGGCTGCGTCAGTACTAATTTGTAGAAACATGTATCTCTTAACAGGGGGTGATGCGGCTAAAGAATGTAGGCTTACACAAATTATAATTTTTTACTTCACTTCTTTTATTAATCCTTCACACGATTAAATAACACTTCACTGATATAGAGAGCTGTGAGATTATTTATTAATTACTTGCACTTTTTAATACATAAACTTTATAATATTCTTGCCATAATGAATTGTCGTCTCACACTGAATATGTACCGAGCAAATGAACTGCTCGGGTACGCTGCCTTCTAGCAACTGGCGTTTACCGCTTAAATTTGTAAATTTTTTTATTTCACGTCTCTGATTGGCTAATTTTACTCCAATAGAATACTTTTATTTAACTTTCAGCTTTTCTGGTTGTTGATTGGCTATTTATAAACTGTTTTAAAATATTACATTATTGTTCCAAGAATTACTAGTAGCATTATTAAACTTTCCAATTCATTATTGCCTCAAGGTTACCTCATTATTAGCAACTTTTGGCCTCTATTCACACAGCTCCAACATTATTAAATTACTTAATGCATTCACATAGCATTATTATACATGTACACAATAATATAAACATAATACAATGACTGTTACATATATTTTATATATTATATTATACACATATTGCTTTAAGGCAGGCTGTTGTTATATTTCATATTATATAATTAGACTGAAATCATTTAAGTGTTAAAAATACTGCCTCAAGAACCACATCAATTAAAATTTTAAATGTGCAGCACCATGTGTAAGAAGAATGTATGAAACATTGCTTTTACACTCTTGCAGTTGTTTCAGTTTTTATATTGATGCAATCAATGCTACCTGATTAGCTGGATACATTTTCCAAAAGATTGAGAAAGAGTACTTTGGACAGATAATTTATTCAGTCATAAAATTAAATTTGAACTACACATTTTTATCGCTGAAAGTCTCAAAAACTATTCGAGCAGCACTGCTATGATGAACTTCAAACACTAATTGCCAAGGCAGCAAACATTATACCTAATTCATCTTAATAATGAATAGCAAGCTAGCATTTCTATTACTTAAACTTGCAGACATTCAAGAATGAAGCAATAATATACAAAAAATTGTATATTTTAAAAGAAGCAATTGTTAAGTCTTTCAATTGAGATTCAGTTTATACAATGTAATCCCATGAACATTTTGTGAGGCAAATCAACTCCACAGCTTTTGTCAGCTCTTTCCAATATATTGTGTGCTGGAAAAAATAAACTGCATTGAATGTTTACAGTATATCAATTGAAATGGCAAGTGAACTCTAAATGTGTTGCATCTTCAGCTTCAAATAATGTTTTTACTGCCCTATTCATGTTTTCATCTTCCAAAACAAAGAAATTATCACTTTCATTTGAACCTGTTTCCATACTTAAGTGATTTAATTCTTTTGCTCACTCAAGCAAGTCTAGAAACATTAGCTTCTGTCTTGACTCCTCTCTTGTAGCTTTCATGAAACACTGATTGCACATATGAAGTATAATGATGTTCAATCTAACCAAATTTTCTTTCCACAATGTGTTTACTGCAAACAAAGGAATTGTCTATGGGTTGCTGGGGAGTTTCATCTACAGCATGTATAGAAAAGCCACTTACAATGCTTAGTATGTTGGGTGGGACATTGGAAATACATGATTTGGATGCTGTGAAGCATCCAAGTTCGTGAATGGTTCGGATATGTTGATGGGTGTGCGTTCCACATTTGGTTAAGAAACACAACAATAACATCACCCTTGCAGTAAATTACAAAAGGGATTCAAATTGTTGATCTCCTACTTGAATGCAGAGCGAACATCAGCAGTGCAGAGATAGATGTACTTGGTTAAACAAGAGTGGCTGCGTGCTCAGTATTTTAGTTGCAGCATGGATTTGTGCGATAAGGTCTTCTTCTGATGTTATATGGGCAGTATACACTATAGTCTTCATAGTACCCCACATAAAATAGTCAAAAGGTGTAAGATCAGGTGATTGTGGTGACCATGGCACATGTCCCCCTCTACCAACCATCGAATGGGGCACATGACATCCAAGAGATGCTGCACATATGCATGAGAAAGAGCTGGAGCTCAAACGTGTTGCAGCCATATTACCTGATGAACCTGTAGTGGCACATCAAGTAGAGTAGGAAGAACATCTGTGACAAAAGTGTTAGTCTGGCTGGCAGTAGATATGGCCCAATGATCTGGTCAATTATCTCAGCCTATATGTTCACACTGAACATGTATTGGTTACTTCTAACCACTTGTGCACATGGATTTTTGTCTGTCCAAACATGAATTTTGTGTAAGTTCACAATGCTGTCTTGAGTGAACATGCATTCATCAGTGAACAGTACCAAAGTCAGGAATCATGCCTGAAGTATGCAGCGTTGTAAATACCATTACGCAAACTACTTTCCACATGGGTAGTCCCCTTATACTAATGCCTGGACTTTCTGCAGATGGTATGGATGTAGCTGTTGTTCATGGACAACACTCCACATGTTAGCATGACATATGCCCAATGCTTGTGCCACTTGACGAGTGCTGATGGACAGATTGTACTCAAAACGTCTCAACATGTCCTCCTCAAAGGTAACTGTCTGAACTGAGCATGGATGGCCCACATCTGTTTTAGACACCTGATATTGAACACAAATGTATAATTATTAATCAGTAACCAGAAGGCCTACATATGTACAGTACAATTTCTAATACCACACAATACTACTGTACCTACAGTAAAAATGTAAAAAGCAAAACCATACACTTTACTGTAGTACACGTTACAATGGTAGAAAATTGATACCTACTTGCAACTACTGGTTTCTCTTAAGACTTCTCACAATTGCTACCAACATCATATGATATGGAATATGTCTGTTGGGAAACCTTTCTGCACACAGCCATATAGTAGCTCTACCGTTGCCATAAAATCTGCTGTATGCAAGTAGCATATCGGTCATTTTGATATTTATTTGTGTACTCGTACATATTGTCAACATTACTACACTGGTACACAACACAAACCACCCTATTAGGATGCAAACCTTGGAATATGGGCAGATGTAATGCATCTGCAGGAAGGTTAAGATAGTTCATCCATCCAACTTATGCTGAGGGCGAAAGGGTTGCATAAATACATTAGGAAACTAACAATGTTCTGATGAATCACAGTGTCCAAACCATGTATTTCCAGACATGGGTTCCCTCTTAAAAAATGTTCACTTTAATGTTCCGCCCAACATACTAAGTGTTTTCTTTTTAATTATTATATATAGAATTGAAATTAACTATACTTTTTAAAGACCTTAGCCTGGTCTTGACATGTTTTTAATATAGAGTCAACTGAAAAATTCAATGCCATTACTGGGATTTGAACACTGTTCTCCCACTGTCTGTGTGGTTGCTCTAATCATTGAGCAACTGTGGCAGGCCGGTGGGACATTGAATTCCCCAATTGACTAAAATTATTTCCCAGGTAGACCACCAAGGCATCTCACTAGAGATAATTTCAATGGCGACCTGCCATCACAAATGCTTTATTACTGGGTGCTTATGGGTTTCTTAAGGTTTTTTTAATTATTTTATATATATTTATATATATATATTGATAACTGAAATTAATTATACTTTATAAAGATGTTAGCCTGGCCTTGGCATGTTTTTAATACAGAGTCAACTGAAAAATTCAATGCCAAAGCCGGGATTTGAACACAGTTCTCCTGCTGTCATGCAGTTGCTCTTAACTATTGAGCTACTGTAACAATATGTTGGTGGGACATTGAATTCCCCAATTGACTCAAATTATTTCCCAGATAGACACTAAGGCCTCTCACTAGAGATGACAATCTGAATGGCGACCTGCCATAGCAAGTACTTTATTACTGAGTGCTTATGGATTTCTTAAGGTTTTCTTTTTAATTATTATATATACTGGGGCATTCAAAAAGTAATGGTAACACTGCTATATCACAAAACATTTATTTATGTTACTTTTGACATTACGAGCTTCATTTATAGCCTCCCATTGCCAAATCCTTGGAAGATTCTGAAGATGAAATCCATCTGCAGCAACATTTCTGAACATCTCTCAGTGATCGATCTAAAGCTCTGTAGATGTCAACTCTTGATTGAAATCAAATGCCTCGTAGAGGTTGCGGCTACATGACGAGCATTATCTGTAACACAATAGGGCTCCTAATGGCCTGAGGTTGTTGACAACGCCATGCTGGGCGCAAATGATGTTCCAAGTAATGCGAGTAGTAGTCTCCATTTACTCTTATACCATGAGTACGGTATGTACTAAGATTATGCCTTCATGATCATAACACACTGTAATCATCAGTTTTGAAGGATTCTGCAATGCTCTGCATCTTTTTGGGTATGGTGATTCTGTATGTCGCCATTCGCTTGATTGTCGTTTCAGCTCAGGTGTACACAAACATATCCAAGTCTCATCCATTGTGATAATGCGACAAAGAAAGGCCTCACCTTCATGTTCATATTGCTCCAAATGCATTCTTGCTGTCTCCATTTGCCGCCACTTTTCAATTTCAGTTAGAATGTGCAGAACCCAGTGGGCACAGACTTTTCGCATTTTCAGCTTTTTTCTTAAAATGGTATGGACAGTCAATGCTGCAATACCAAGTTCCCTGCAAATCTCCAAACATGTCCAGCATGTCATTTTCCAATAATAAAGCCCTTACAGCCTGAACATGACGATCATCTGTTGCAGCAACGGGTCTACCAACACGTGCTCTGTGTTGACATTCCTCTCTTCCTTGGCAGAAAGCTTCCATCCATCTTGCAATAGTTTGATAAGGTAGGACTTCTCTCCTGCAAGCTTCCTGCAATGCTCTAAAGCACTGACTTGCATTTTTTCCTCTTGCAACTTGGATTTTTATGAAGCACCTTTGTTCATATCTACTGAACATCGTTTTAGGGTGATATTATTTACGAATGCAAGAAACAATGAATGTATTCACAAAATATTCCTATTTCTAGACTTTCAATATTACAGATTTATACAACAAAGACTACTCAACAATATACTACAAGATTACAATTGTCACCACTAGGATCTCTGATTTACAACAGTGTTGCCAATTACTTTTTGAATAACCTAGTATAATCAATTGAAATTAATTATACTTTTTAAAGACCTTAGCCTGGTCATGGCATGTTTTAATATAGAGTCAACTGAATAATTAAATGCCACAGTGGGATTTGAACACGGTTCTCCGCTGTCCGTGCATTGTTCCAACGGTTGGCTAGAGCAACCGCATGGCAGCAGGAGAATTGTGTTCAAATTCCAGCTGAGGCATTGAATTTTTCCGTTGATACAAACATGGCAAGACCAGGCTAAGGTCTTTAAAAAGTATTATTAATTTCAATTAATTATATGTATATATAATAATTAAAAAGAAAAGCTTAAGAAACCCATAATCACCCAGTAATAAAGTACTTGGGATGGCAGGTTGCCATTGAGATTGTCATCTCTAGTGAGATGCCTCGGTGGTCTATCTGGGAAATAATTTGAGTCAATTAGGGAATTCAATGCCCCACTGGCATATTGTCACAGTAGCTCAATGGTTACAGTAACCGCACAGACAGCGGGAGAACTGTGTTCAAATCCCGGCTACAGCATTGAATTTTTCAGTTGACTCTATATTAAAAATAGTAAATGTTGTCAGTGTTTTTCTACACACACTGTATATTGAAATAGCAAAAAATGGTAGATACTTATATGATGATGATGATGATGATGATGACGATTATGCTTTTTTGCAACTGCAATTAATATGAAAATGTGACAAATGAGAATCAGGCAAAGAACTAGTAGTCTAACCTAGTATGTATGTTTCGATCAAGATAAAACAAAATACAGAATTTATAACCCGTGTAATTGCATTTGCATCATATTATATTTGTAAGTAAGAAAGAAAATATACACTACAGCATCTAAAGGCATGTTTAGGGTTTGGTCACCCCAGCAGGAATTTTAATACTTTACAAATAGCAGAAAAATCTTTGTATGTACCTAATTTTATTTGTTATCCACAGAGTTAGATAGTTTTCCAGGTTCCCATTTAGTTATCTAACAACTGTATGGATGCAGAACATTTTTTCAGCATAATATACAAAGCAAGCATCACTAATAAGTGGAAATGCCTGAAAGAAAGTAGCAGTTAATTTTGTTGAAAGTTAAACTTTTAATTAATATATTCATATATGAGGGTTGGGGCAAAAGTCATGGCAACTATTTATTTTCTTGAAGATGCCAATCCGGTTGGAAAATGTGACATATACAGACCAAAGGACAAGGTGTTAGCTACATGTGTGGACAACGAATAGCACTGAAATATCGTAACACACTAATTTATTACGGTAGTAACAGGGCAATATGACCTTCACGGTGCAAAAGAATGACAACACAGCAGGGCCATATTTAGGACCCGAAACTTCTGACAGTTTTATTTATTTAAATTCATAGCACACCAATATGGGAAAATGTTGTCAATAGACAATAGGTCTATTGCTAGTAGCACATTTACAAGAAAAGGGGAAACTTAATATCATCGACTTACATAGGTAAGGTGACCATACATTCCGGTTTTCAAAGCAGTCTCCATGTTTTGTGCTGTAAGGTAGAATATGCTCATTCTGGTGAGTTTTTCTTGTCTATATAATGTCTCCAAGCAATTTTCTTATTCATGTAACATCTATATACTATGGAGTAGGTACATGGTAACTGTGTGGGGTACTGTTAAGTTTAGATCTACTTGTGGAAAACCCTCCCCGAAATGTTTTTCTGGGTACGGGCATGCAACACAGTACACATACAGTTGACACGACAAACCTGGGCCTTAAGACCCTCAAGTAGTCCCCTGCTACTGTCACCACATGCTGCCAACAATGTGGGAGGTGCTGAATACCATCTGCCTCAGCATTTGCCGCACCATGTGTGAATCGGGTCACCTGTTCGCGCACAGCATTAACAATGTCCTCTCGTGTTGCAAACTGCCTACCATGTAGTAGTTCCTTAATCTTTCGAATGAGATCAAAGTCACAGGGCAAAATGTCGGGAGAGTACGGTGGGTGATCCAATTCTTCCCATCCCCAAAGTCGCAGTAGCTGCCCTACACTCTGCTTTATGTGGTTTTGCATTGTTGTGCAGGTTTATTGCACTGTCCACAAGATCCAGACGTTTCTCCCAAACGCCACATCATACCTGTCGCACCAAGAAGTCCCTGTAGTACTGTGCGGTCACTGTTCTGCCATGTGGAACAAAGTGGCAAACAATGACACCCCTGATGCCATACGCGATGATAACCATCAATTTGACTGGGGAAGGATTCTGACGGAACTTCTGCCTCCTTGGTGATCCAGGATGTCGCCACTCCGCGGACTGACGTTTCAGTTCTGGTTCATATGCCCTGGCCCAAAATTCATCGATGGCGATTATTCATGACAAGAATTGATCGCCGACCTGTTGCCAGCATGCAAGGTGGTCAGAGCATATTGCATAGCGCACCCACCTTTGAACTTCCGTCAGTGCATGCGGTACCCAACGCAATGCGATTTTGCGTAGTTACAGCTCATTACGCAATATCCTGTGGACGGTGCGTTTCTCAATGCCACTTGCCATTTCTTAACTCCAGTAGCGTCCATCATCTGTCATCATCCAGAAGCTGCTCGATGACGGCACGTGCCATGTCGGTCCGCACACTTACAGGTTGTCCCGAACATTGTCATCCCTGGTTGACACATGTCCTTGCTGAAACTTTCCTACCCACCGTGCTACTGTACAGTATGGTAGGGCATTATTCCCAAGGGCTTCCACTAATTCACTGTGACGTTCCATCGCATTTCTCCCTCGGAGAACACCTATTTTGATGTAAGCGCGCTGCTCAACACGGTTACTTCCATCTCGCACGACACTCACTAACTGACTGATTTCACAGCCCTCGCTGTCCTACTACCAGCTATCACAGAGCCATCTGTTGTTCTGCATACACACTATGCCTGCAGAACTTCCACACGACACATATACGTTTGTGGTCCCTTCACATATCTACAAGTAAAAAAATAGTTGCCAAGACGTTTGCCCCAACCCTCGTAGATAAATGTAAAGTTTTATAATTAGAGATCCCTTTTTCATTACACATAGGCTTATGTGAGTTAGCAGACTATTACACTTATATTTTGTTAATACTCATCAACAGTTTATTTTTGCATTCCTTTACCACAAAGATTTTTTTCTCTCTTCTAACTCCTAACTCTGGAAAACATACTGTTCATTCACTAATGCTTGCAATTCAATTTACAATTTTGAAGTAGATATAGTCCTGTTGAAGAAAATACAATATTGGTAAACTGTGTTTAAAATGCTAAGATGTAAACAAAGAATGGTGGCGGTGGCAGTGGCAGTGATGATAAAGTAACTTGCAATTTACTAGTAATCCTTTCACTGTTATAACTCGCACCAAGTGTGGAAAGCAATGGGTTAATCTAATTCAGGATTTTGATTTGAATATTATAAAAGAATTTAAAAATGCTTATTTTCTTCCTAGAGAAATGTTTATAGTATTACAAAAAAGTTTTTGTCAAAGGTTCAGAATAAGCATAGCAAGTACCTACTTTATTCTCTTCACAGCTAAAATCAACTTCTTCAGTATTTCTGATCCAAAGTCAATAACAAAATGCACGACATTTAATTTCAGATCCTTTTGTATTTTTTTGCCTGCTGCAGTGGTTCACAACACAATAATTTCATCCTCATGTAGGCAGTGTTTGCTTACAAATTGACAGCACAGGCTTTCACCTCATTCTTCACAATTTCTTCCACTAGAAGTGCTGACATCACTCATGTACTATCTTTCACAAAAGTAAATGGTCAGGTCCAATGAGACCGGCACGAATGGTCACCTAATTCCCAGGCATTCTTGCATAGATGGTATGAGAATGAAATTTATCATATACTTCCCTTGCTGTGCAATGCATGCCAGCCATCAGCTTACCTCACAGCTTTGAAAAGCAATATTTCAGCAATCATTGTAAACTAATGGGCAAATATAACTTCAGTACACCTGTAGAAAGTATGTGGTTATTGTGTTTTGATTAAGTAGTGGACCAGAAGTAAAAACAATTCCAGTGTCGGATGCTTTGCTTAAAAACATATGCTTAATCACCTACATATTGCTTCTGTGCTTAGAATAGCTGAACGCATTAAAACATGTTACTGCTCATCAGCAGTGGTGGCAAAATGGGATCGAATCCTACGTAATGTGTAGTTTTGTTTGTTTGTTTTCTTTTTTGTCTTTTATAGGGAATATCATTATTTATATAACCTGTATCAATTAATATAAAATTACACAAATTAATGGAAACTCCTGATAAAGTTCCTACTTGAGAGCGGTAAATTACATGGTTATTTTTATTTTGCATAGCATTGTAATTTTGCCTCCTGTCTTACAAACACTGTAATACGATAGAAAGTTTATAACTGAATGCTTTATAATGTATTAATTGTTTTGTTTGCAGCAATTGCAAGGAATACACCTACATCAACTGTCAATCATTCCTCTGAGATCAATAACATTTTACTTTAAATACACACATTCAAAGGCATCTCTCTATAAATATTATAGACAATTACCATGTTAAAGGATTTACTTCATTCATGCACTGTTAATGTCTACATTAGTTTACAATGGATGTAAGGAACCATTATATCTTCATGTTAAGAGGTCTCGACAAGCAAGGAAATTAGAATGTTTCAGGCACAAGAAATAAAAATAATTATTTTAGAAATTTTGGGTGAACTCAGCACGATTACATTCCTTTATAGCTAATTATACAGTATTACGTTACAAATACCATGCTATGTTAAGAATCAAAAGCAATGAATTTAATCATTACATATCATGGGAAAGCATTTAATAGTAAAAAGACAGTATTAATGGTCGCAAAATGCAGTTGGATACCAGTGAATAAAGTAATTAATAATATATTAAACAGAACACAATGCAGTTGTAGATTACTTGAACATGAAGCAACTGTTTGCACCTAGCAGCATTGCCATTTTATTTATTTCCAAGCACTATATGATGATGCCATGTCCCCATAAACTCAATTTCTAAAAGTGTCTCTTTATCCTGATTCTACATTCCTGATAAAAGAATGTAGTTGAATTAAAGATGTTTGTTAATTATCCATTTCAGAAAATAAGCATGCAGGAGGTGAGGATTAAACCACCAACATCTGGCACTTTTAGATTCTACGGATAGCACTGTAATGGTCTCGGCTGATCCTCAGTTGGATAATTTGCGCTCTATTCATATGATATTAAGTTTTATTCTGTCGCTAACCTAGCAACAAATTTCATTGCAAGGTGTAAAGTTTGTAGCATACTGAAAAATAGTTTAAATATTTTCCTTTGTTTCTAGACATTTGTTTATATTTATAAACGATAAAAAGAGATCATTATGTACAATAAACACGAGTATTGCATGTTCAGTGTGGTGTATAAGTTCCTTCAGTTGCTTTTATTAACAACAGACAAATGAAAATGAAATTATTAAAATGATGTAACAGTTCTTACATGTTCCCATTGATAGGCATTTGAAAATAGTGTCCTTCACATTCACGTTCATACATGACAGAGGATTGAATATGAATATGTGGTGATTTACAAGCACCACTGATGTTATAAACTTAAAGTATAATATACCTAATAGGTATTATAATTCAATAATATTAACTTCATAGGCACACCCTCCATGTGTAGCAGTGGAGTGTCTGCTTTGCAAACTGAAAGTCAAAATGGAATCTTGTTTGCAATGAATAGGTAACTTTTTTCAGGGTTTCCATCATAGTTCATTTTATTTATTTTGAGTACTCTAAACAGTCATTAATCCACATTTGAAGAAGAAACATAAAATCAAATATCAGCTTAAATTAAGATCCATAATGCACAGGGATGCAAGACAAGTTAATACCTATACTTTTTCACTATATGCTGAAAGAAGAAGTAAACAAAACTTAAATGTATCACTCCACCAAGCACATGGCAGCACTTCGTGGAGGATGACGGAAACTAAGGCCCGTGAAAGGAAATTGCTTCAGACAGAATGCGAGTACAGTATATTGCGCAGCTTAGGGATCATTAGCTTTTAAACGTGGTATGTCTTATTCCCATATTTTGTCTTAAATCCTAAACTTATACCACACAATACTTAGAGTAGACAAATAAAAGTTGTACCTGAACAGTTCAGCATCTGTGATTAACTTCACTTTAGAAATCATTCATTTAATGACTAATATCAGTATACCACCTTTACTTTGATCTTTTATGAGTAAACAACAGATCCGTCACGATATGACCAATGAGTTAAAGCGACATAAAATAGAATAAAAAAAAAGTTAAATAGATTAGCACTATAGGTTAAAACACAACAGAAAACAAATGCGACCCAAGCTATCCGAGCAACAATTCTGCATCACCAACAAAGAAGTTCAATTGTTGCTAAACAATGGGCAATCATATTCATTGTCGATTAAAGGTGGGCACTTTTCACAGAATTTGTTAAAAGCATTTAACACAATTGTTTTCTTTCCATTTCCCTTGTTTATGTTTTCTACAGTGGCAGAAGATTCTCAGCCGGAAACCGGAAATGAACTGCAGTGCCTGCACATAGCCTCTTAAACCCTCTGCTGTAATGGTTCATGTTATAGCTGAATCTGAAGAAACACATTTAGTTTCATAAATTTAACTGTTACAATAATGAGTTTTTTAAATGTCTCTGCATGAGAATAACCACAAAATGTTACGATATGAACTGATCTGTTTTTTGTAGAGGAAGAGATGACATGCTAAGCGGGAAAGGTTGTAATTTGTCCACCAGCCAATGAGGTGCTGTCTTGTCACGTGGTTTTGTTTACTTCTTCTTTCAGCTTATAGTGAAAAACGTATAGTGTAATCTCCACCATTGTCAACTAGGCCTTGAAGCCTTTCTTACATGATGGATACAAGTCTTAAACACTAATGAGGGTTACGCACATAATGTTGCCACATTTCCAAGACATGGGCTTCTAGAACCTCCCGCACTCTGTCTTCTCGGCACATCTCCCACTCCTGAACCATGAACACCCACATGTGCTCAATCGGGTTCAAATCAGGAGACTTTGGGGGGCCAATCAATGCACACAATTAACCAGTGTGTCTTATTAACCAGTTTTTGGTGAAATTGGATGTGTACATGGCATTGCTATCGTGCATAAACAAATATTCCTCCAAATATTCCATCTAGAGTAGTTGGCAGTTGGGGGGGGGGGTTCTTTAAAACCTTCAGGTCTCATCTTTGGAAGATACTGAACTTTAATACCAAGTTTGGTATTTATCAGACTTTTCGTTTTTGAGTTACACTGTTCACAGACACATATGCGGACCTTTTTCTAAAAATGTTTTTTTTTAATTCAGATGGCCTCAAAACATGTATTTATGGTGAAATCTTGATATTAAATTTTTTGGTGCAATGCAAATCTGCTCTACCTACTATGTATGTGGTAGAGAAAGTAAGAAAAAAAAATTAGTATCCAGACACAGTAAAATAGAAATATTACAAATATAAAAGAAATTGTAGATAGACATGTAGCACAAACTTTTTAAGAATAATACTCAACAAAAACTTAATCTGAGATAAACCTAAAGAAAAAAGTTTGAATAAAAATTAGCTCCTGTTTAAACTAACTACAAGGCAGAAACAGCCCAACTGGGCCAGAGCCTTCCCTGCTTAACATGCAACGAACCGAGGACTCTCACTACCCAGGATATATGACAACGCCCGGGGCAGACACCTGATGGAGGCAGAGGGCCTATGGATCAGAGAGTGAGAGACCAGGTTAGGTGATCAGCCACATGCCCGGGATAAGAGTGAGGAAGTGGATGATAGATGCAGATGAGAGATGAATGATAGGAAAGGTGAAGATGGAGCACCCGTGGAATGAAACATGGCAGGGGAAACCGGAGAACCCAGAGAAAAGCCACCCAGATGCTGCTTTGTCCACCACAAATCCCACATGCGGGTCCCTCGGATTGAACCCGGGCCACCTTGTTGAGAGGTGAGCGGTCTAACCACTCGGACAAGGCTCGCCTCCAGCTTCAGTTTACATGCTCTAAAAAGATAACCAAGCTAACAAATATAACCGCATTACAGATAGTTTATTATGAACTAATAAACCCAAACTTATCAAATGGCATGACAATATGGAGACAAAGTACAACCAAATACATAACCAGAATTCTCATTTTACAGAAAAGGGCAATCAAATTAATTCTGGGACTAAAGCTGATTCATGTACAGAAGCTTTCAAGAAATTAAAGATCTTATCATTACAATCACTCTACATATTTCAAACGATAATCAAGTAACTGTAAAACAAACAATCAGATACATAATAATGAAACAAAAGTAGGCCAAAAGTTTCATGCACAGAGCAATACAAGACCAAACCCGCTTTTGTGGTATGTTATCTTTACAGGAAATTACCAAAGGAGATTAAGATATATGAAACAAACAGATTTACAAAAAAGCTAAATAAATTGTGTATTGAGGACAGTTTCTATACACTAGAGAAATTTTTAAATAAATGAAAAGAACTTTCATTGTATTTCTCAATCAATTTTAGCTATTAAGCTAGTAAAGTCTTTAGATAGTTCTTAAACGCTGTCTGTAAACTGACTTAGCATCTGAAAGTATTGTTTTCTTAAGTTATTTCAATACTGCATTTTATACATTCAGCATTGTATTCTATATACATCCATGACATAGCCCAAATCATGTATACTGTTCAATTGGATGAATAAAGAAAGAAAAAGAAAGAAAGAAATGAAATGAAAAGAATGGAATTTTTTTCAGTATCCTGTTAATAAACTTTACTTCCCTTTTATTTCTGCTACTAATTCTTTGTACACAGTGACCTAAAGGGCAAATAATATTTTTATTTCCACATCATATTAATACACAGATAGGCCATACATTGCTATGGAGAATGCCATGCATCAAGATGTAATTCATAAACTCTTGCTTCTTTCATGATTCAGACTTGGCAAACCTATATCAGTGAAACATATCTGCATCAAAACTCCTTTTCATTCCAATTGGGTACATGGTCTCTTAGGTAAAGCTAATATTTTAATGTATATGTGGCTGAAATTGTACAAGAGTAAAAGAAAGAGGATTTATGATTTGAATATATTTGTACCCAGCAAGTTGACTACATTTTAGCATGCGATAAAGGATAATAATTTTTCAAAAGGAATTTATCGACCTACTATACTAATCAAAGCTGCTTTACGCTACATTTATGAAAATACTGTCTTCAACAGTGAGGCAATGCTACTAATTTTTTAGTTTAATGATGTTCATTGATGGGCAGAAAATCAGAATTGGAGTAAATTGGTCCTAGTTATAATGTGTAGAAATGTAGCTGCAGTCATTTAGTAAGTGTCTACAACACGATGCTGACATTGTCAAGATATGTAGGCTGTGATTCTTCTATCTGCATTGCTTTCTATTGAACATCATGTCACAATTCCTAATTGGTGAGTGTTGCATGATAGATGCCACTGGTATGCAGTATCCATTGAATTCTCCCTCATCTTGTAGGCCCTGGACAGTGCACGGTTACAGCAAAATCCTTCTGAATGGCACTTTTCCAAGACTTTCCTTTAGTTGCAGCGATGAATGCAAGTGAAAACTTATGCATCAATCTACTCTTGTACTCTTTATTTTCATTCACTTAATTCCTATGAATGTATGTTAAGGACATAACATTACTCAAAATTATACAAATACTAACTAATGTACTAACTGAACAAACAACTAACATGCCAAAGAAACTAACTTTGAGCACTCAATCTCTGGTACCTTTCTGTAACTTTGATTTGCATTTATGTAGGTATATAATCACTGGAACTTTAATGACAGCATCTTTTATGAATAATTTTACAAAATTGCAACCACATTGAATTTAATGTGAAACTGAGATTTTACTTTCACTGAATCTGTCTTTCTTACAAGATTTTCTTTCCTTAATTTTACACTTTACACAACTGTGGCCTGAATTATAGTCCCAATAGTAAAATTAAAGTTTCACCATTTGTACAAGGTACACATTAAAAACACTTAATTACCTAAGTAGTTATCTGGTTTTTCTTTATCCACAGAACTTGAAAGTTCATGAAGTACTGGAAGTACTGGTCTATTTATTTGCTGCAGAACGAATACTACCAAAATGGCAAAAGCATATGGTGGCAGCATACCTGCTCCTGCATCATCTAAGTGGCACATCTGCAAAACAAGGAAATATTTTTCTTTTACATTACTATAGAAATTTTCTATTTATAAAATGTTTCCCATTAACAAAATACTAAATAACAATAATCAATAACCAATTATTTTCATTAACAAATTCTGAAAGTTTAGTAATCCTCCTTTAACTGCTTCTAGACTGACATTTCAAATACAACAAATACTATTTCAGTTTAAATCAGGGATGTTTAAAGCATTTCAGCAGAAGACTGTTTTATTTATTGTTTATTTTTTTAATATTCATGGTGGACCTTTTAAACAATGCATGTCTACATCTACACCAGGATACACATGAAATAAGGCTTACCTTTAACTCTGTGAAACTAACATTTTTAATGATAATTAATTGTTTTTCCACACAAGCCATGTGTAAGACAAGGTTAGGAAGGTAAAATCAGATGACTGAAAAATTCAATGCCATAGTCGGGATTTGAACCACAGAACTTTTGTTTTAAGTCCGGCTGCTCTAACCAACTGAACTACCATGGCAATATGTCGACCGACATTAAATTCCCCAACTGACTCACATTTTTCCCAGTAAACCACAAGGAGATCTCAAATTATTTTGAGATGACAATGAAAATTGTTAACTTGCTTTGTTAATGACATTTTCATCTCCCCTTGAAAGTAAAAGGACTTTCATAAAATCACATGCATTCAGATTGAATAGTAAAGAGGTGTCAGATGCCCCTCTGTCAACAAACTATCCTTGGTTTTGCTTTGTGTTTACCAACATGTTTTATCAGGGCACATACCTCCCAAACCTGGCATGAATAGGTGCCCTTTGAAATTCTTGTGACTAGCCAGTATACCCTGACAAACACCATTCAAAAACATTGAAGAAATGTTTACTCTTCATGTTCTTTAGGCAACTGAAAATGGACATTAAGGTTGCTAAGATAATTTGATTAGAATTACTTTCTCTCTGTCAAGACCTTGTGTAAACATGGTAGGAAGATAACCTTACAAGACTAAAAGCACAATAACATATGAGTCATTCCACATAAAACGTCGCTTTTACTGAATTTTAGTTTACATGTTCCACACATAAAATAAATCGACACATATTTTATATTTTGCAGAAAATCTAATTATTTTAGGATTTACAGATTACTTAACATTTTTCTTATATGCGCACATTACATAAAAGTAATTTATTCTCAGAATACAGAATGGTCAGGGATAAGAACAATACATCGTTTTGCAGATAAAAGCATTGTGGTTTTCCTCATATAAAAATACTGTTTTTTTTTTTAATACAAAAACAATCACTTTTTTAAGTATGAATATTTTAAACCGTAAAATCATATTTAACCCCCTAATATTAAAATCTGGAAAAAATACAGGAGGAATCTGTGATATACTTTGTTTTAAATCTGTTAATATCACGATGGGATCTTCCTTAGAAGTATGCTTTTAAACAGTTTATCTGTGTTGGCATGTAGGGTTTTAGAACACAGACTGCTGACTGAGAGCTTTCAACACAAGACTTTTCTAAACTTTTGCAGTAGTGCATTCACTATATGTCACAACTGTCATCATAAATACACTGAACAATCAGCACTTTATCTTGCATCGAGAACAATTCACTGATGCACTGAACAATTCGTGAGTACACCCGCTTATATACCACTGCCATAGTCTCTGGGAGCTTCATTGGAGGGGAGAAAGAAACTTCCACAGTTAACTCCTTGCATTGCAAGCACTTCTGGAATTTTCATCAGGGGCAGAGCACTCCTCCATATCTCTTTAACTGGTAGTCAGTTGGCGCTATCCATTGTTAATCTTGGCACATGGCTGCTTCACATACCCCCCCTTCTCAGGGCTCGTCGTTGTGAGCAGCTCAGCAATATGGAGCAATCTGATCAAGATGGACCACCATAAGCTTCCCTTGGGTTGTTGCTGAATGTAGTATACCATATTGTTGATACAGGTGATTATTTTATATGGGCATCCCAGGATTGTTGCAACTTCAGCAACTTTTCTTAGTTCTCGTGGGACAACAGAGCCACAAATTCACCCTCCTGGAATCCGGCACTGTTTGCCAAATGGTCATTGCGTGCCTTCATCCAGGCACTGGCCAGCTTCAGGTACCACCTAGCAAGATGGTGGATATCTTCCAGTCTCTCCATTAGTGTCCTGACATAATCCGTAGTCAGCTGGTCAGCATCAGGAGGCATGCAGAACAGATCACATGGTAGCTGTAGCTCCCATCCAGATACCATGTTGGCCAGTGTCATGGCAGTGGATTCGTGTACTGATGCTTGGTAGGCCAGAAGGTATGATAACAAGTACACATCCCAACCTCACTGATGCTAGATACCACTTTCCTGAGGTGCTCCTCGACCGTCACTCTAGACCCTGGATTGTGGCTAACATATGCAGGCAAACAGCTGTGGTGTGCAAAGACGTTTATGATCATGTCACTAAATATGGCAGATGGAGCAGGAACTACAGCAGCATACTGGTTCGTATGGCCACAATGTGTTACGATATGGAGAACTCAAATTTAACTTTTACACAAACTGTATTAATTTTCTGCTGATATATGACTGGTTTAATGAAGGTTTTAAATTTCACTTATGATCCACAGAATTGAATGTTCTATTATGTGCATCAATAAGTAGCTTTGAAGTTATTCTATTGTATAAATGCAATTCAGTGTCCTTTATTTCAATGCTCTCTGCTAGTAAGACAAAAGAGGTACAATATACTGGAGCATATGCTTCAATCAATTCAAAACATTGATAAAAAATTTAAGGTTAGTGGGAATTTCAAAATTAATACCATGATTTTGGGAATGCTGCAAATAGTTTCCTTGTTTGTTATTGAAACCATTATGAGGAAAGTCCCCTTATATAAAATAAACTTTGCAAACATGAATTTGGAGACAATAGCATTCAGAGCAGAATGTAGTAGGTTAAGAAGATACTATCCTTCTACTAGTTGATATTAGTTAACTGGGACTCATGAAACAATTTAACATTACAGAAATAAATGGGTAAGAATTTTCCTATTCTGAAGAAAAATGGAGAGAGGGAGGGAGAGGTGGAGAGGGAGGGGAGAGGGAGGGTGGGGAGGGTATGCGAGGGGGAGGTGAGTGGGGGGAGAGGGGGAGGGAGAGAGACTTCAGAGCTTGAAAATGTTTAAGAAATGTTGCAGACAAATGACCTGTGAAAGGATGAAGTTGCAGAGTAGTGTGTGTTGTAAGAGAGAATGAATGCTTAGTAATTTGTATATAATTTTATACACAATCCTTTTTTACAATATTTCACTTGTAAACTAACTTAACCTATGTACAAATTTCCTGGCCAGCTAAGTTAACCTGTACTGCCCATATTGCCTGGCACCCTGCCCTTATGGCTCAACTCATCAGCCCTTGCTACCCTTAATCATGATCCATCCTCTCCCTCCTCTGTTTGCTCTTCTACCTTTCTTATCTCCCTTACTTTTCTAATCCATTTCTCCTTTACTTTCTTTAAAAACTCCCCAATATTCTTATTTTTCTTTTCTTGTCAACATTTTAATTGCTACTATTTTTCCTCCCATACTTTTCGTCTCCATTCCGCTAATTCTTTGCATTCTATCATATAATGCTCTGTGCTTTCACTGCCTCTGCATAGTTCACAAATTCCACTTTTTCTGCCTCTTAGCCCTCTCAGGTACATTGATCCTGTTCTCATCCATGCAAATGCTTCTTTTCCACTATATTAGAATAATCCATGTACCCTTCTCTTCCCCATTTCCTTTTTACTAACCTATAGAACCCAAGTGATTTTTTATTCTCTAAGCTTCCCCAGATCTCTTGTCTTTCTATGTCCTACACTCTGTTTCTTACTATCAAGCAGAAGCCATTGCTATTTCTTTCTCCTGCTCTCCAAATATCTCCCATTCCTAATATTCTCCATAATTTTTTCTAACCGTCCACCAGCTATTTTTATTTTTCATACTCTTTTGTTGTTCCATGCATACCCTTAAAATTTCCCCTTCACCTTTTTACCATCATCTAAACCAAAATTTTAATATTGTTTCCAGTTATCACTCCCTTTCTTCTTGTTCTTCCTAATTCCACTAACGCTACTTCCCCCGGTGCTGATCTTGGTACCCCAAAAGTTCCTTACAAAACATTCTGTAGCTCTCTCTGGTCTATTTTTCTGCTTAATTCAGATCCCCCCCCCCAAATTTCAACTGCATATAGCATTCTTGCTTCCACCAATGCCTTATACATTCTTTTTATCCATTTAGTCAGGATTTCTAATTTGTATTTGTACATCCTTACCCCTGTCATTGCCGCCTTTCCTTTAGCCATAACCTTCCTGCTATATGCCACCCATTCACCATTACTGCTCATCCTCACCCCCAAATAATCAAACTCCTTGACAATTTCTAACTTTAATTCCCCCATCTGTCATTTCCTCTTCTTTTTTAAATTTATTTCCTCTTTTAAATACCCATTCTTAGCAGAATTCCTGTATTCCATTGATTCCTTTCTGTAGCACAATTACTGTTATAGCCTCAACCACAAGATTATCCGCGTATAGTAAACTTGGTACCTCTCTATTTGCTGTTGTGGGGCAGTGCAGATTTTTTTCTTTCACTATCTAATATGTCATCTATGAATATATTAAATAATATGGGGCTCAATTTCCACCCTTGTCTTAATCCTATTTTTTGCTCAGTCATTTCTGTAATTTCATTATTTCCACATCTTATACAAAATTCTATACCTTTGTAAATCTCTCTAATTTCTTCTATAAAATTTTCGCTTACCCTTTTCCTTCTTAATTTATAAGCTAATGCTTCTCTATTTATTGTATCAAATGCTTTTTCAAAATCTGCAAAAAAACATGTATTCCCTTCCTCTTTTCCTGCTCAGATACTTATCTATTATAGTCTTTATTATAAATGCATTATCTATTGTTTGTTTAGCTTTCCTAAATCCTGCTTGGTATTCTGACAGTTTTCCTTCCTCTTCCACCCATTTTCTTAATCTATCGGCCAATATACCTACATACATTTTCTTAATATAGATACACTACGTGATCAAAAGTATCCGGACACTTGGCTGAAAATGACGTACAAGTTTGTGGCACCCTCCATTTGTAATGCTGGAAGTCAATATGGTATTGGCCCACCCTTAGCCTTGATGACAGCGTTCACTCTCGCAGGCATACTTTCAATCAGGTGCTGGAAGGTTTCTTGGGGAATGGCAGCCCATTCTTCACGGAGTGCGGAAATGAGGAGAGGTATTGATGTAGGTCGGTGAGGCCTGGTACAAAGTCAGCGTTCCAAAACATCCCAAAGGTGTTCTATAGGATTCAAGTCAGGACTCTGTGCAGGCCAGTCCATTACAGGGATATTATTGTTGTGTAAACACTCCGCCAGAGCCTGTGTAGTATGAACAGGTGCTCGATCGTGTTGAAAGATGCAATCACCATCTCTGAATTGCTCTTCAACAGTGGGAAGCAAGAAGGTGCTTAAAATTAGCCTTCTAAAATATCCCAACCACTCACTCTGTGTAATCTCATTTTTCTCCCCTCTCTTCTTGTCATTCCCACTATTTCCCATATTTTTTTTTACAATCCTTTCCATCTGTTGCTGCCTTCAGTTTCCTTTCTATATTTCCCTGCCATTCTTTCCTCTTAACCTCTAGCAAACCTTTATCTCCCCTTAAGTTTCATCAGGTTTTGTCTATCCCTTTCCTTCTGTGATCTCCTCCACCTAATAAGCTCTTTAAATACCTCCCTTTTGCTTGTTCTACACTCATCAAAACATCCCTTAATTTCCTCGCCCTTTCCCTGCCTTCTTTCCATCCCTGCCCCTGCTCTTGTTAGTAATAATTTCAGTAGCTGTAATACTTTTTCCAGTTTTCCCTCATTCATAGCCATTTTTATTCCTCACTCCAAAATCTGACTTACCTTTGAATTTAATTCTTTTAAAAAGTCCTTTTTTAGTTCCTCCCTCCATTTATAGTTTTTTATTTTCTTTATTTGAGCTATTTCCTTATTCTTTACCTTTTGCTCCAAAACATATATTTCCATTATTAATGGAAAATGGCTAATACTTACTACTTCATTTATTATTTTAAATGTAGTGATTCTCTCCTCCAGTTCTTCACTACATAACATATAGTCTAATACACTTTGCACGTTTGCATTTACAAATGTAAACTCCCCTTTCTCATCTCTCCCACTGTTCCATTATGTATTATGTTGTTTACCTAACAGAATTCTAGTAATCTTTTCCCTTCCCCATTTCTCACTCCGTCCCTGCTTTTCCTTAGTGTTATCACATCCCTATCCTCCTCACCTGCTCTTTTCCTAATAACCTTCCATTTTCCTCCCCTATTCTCGCATTCAAATCTCCCATCACAATAAATTCTGTCTCTGTATCTTTTCCCGTATTTCCCCCATGTCTTCTTCTAACTTATTATAAAAATTACTGTCATATAAAATATGACACTTCTGGAGGGTTATATGCCACCCCTATTCCTATTCTTACTCCATTATTCTGTTTAGTTATTGACCATAACACATTGGAGCCTCTATTCTCCATGTTTTCTATATCATTAGTTGTTTCCATATCATTCTTTACAAACAGGCCTACTCCCCCTGATGCTCTTCCCTTATCACATCTTTTCCTTCCTTTTTCTCTAGAAACTTAAAACCTGCTATCTCTGCTACCTCTTCCTTTCCCAACCATGTCTCTGCCAATCCTACAATATCCATAGAACACATAATATTTTTAATTTCACTACTGCCTATTTTATTTCTTAGCCCTTCCGCATTCCAAAACATTAATTTCAACCCCTTTCCCTATTTGTTCTTTGGTTGTTCTTGAAACTTAAAGCTCTCCATCATTTTCCTGTATCTTGTAGTTCTAGGCTCCATTTCCCTTGCTTATCTTTCACCCCTAAGCTGAATATAATCCTTCTTGGATATAATTTATAAACCCTTCTTTTTAATTATTTCTTCTGCCTCACTCAGGGACCCTACCCATATCACTTACCTATTCTGCACTTTGCCTCTCCCCACATTTTCACTTCTCACAGTCTCCATTCTATCACTCCTCACAACTCCTGTTGCCTCTCCTCCTCTTTCTTCTGGCCCCTCCCTCCCGGTCATCTCGTTCACCAATGTTGCTTCTTTGCCATCCCCTTCCACTGCCAACTCTTCTTCCTGCCTTCCCCTTGTCTCTTCTGGTTTCTCTCCAAAGCTGCTTCTCCCACTTTTCCTGCCCTCCTGGTCAGCTGTCGTATGTATGTGTGTTCTCTCGGGTTGATATCTTCCTCTTGCCCATGTTTGACTTTGCTGAAATCCTGCTGACATTCCCTTTCTCTGCTTAGGTCTTTGCCCTGTGTATTCCAGCCGTTCTATATTTTGCTGCAGTGCATACATTCTTCTGGCTTCGTTTCTTTTTATATTCATACTCCATTTCTCACGTTCTACTATTAACTGTAGACCTCTTAAAAAAAAATTTTCCCTCCACCCTTGCTTCCTTCATTCTTTGAATTAATTCCTTCCTTAGGTCTTGTTCCTCTTTCGTATAGTCCTGTTCTATAAATACTTTTGTCACCCTTAGTCTTCTTGTTTGTCTTATAATCTCCCATTTTTTCTCATTGTTGTCAGTTTCAGAATAATAGGTCTTGGTCTTCTTCCTTTTTCACTTATCCTAAACACATCTTCAATTTCCCAGCCATACATCCATACTCCCAGTACATCCTCTATGATTTCATATGCCGTGTCCTCCAAACTTCTTCTGTCCTCTCTCACCCCAAATATTATACAGTTTTTTCTTCTCTTATCCACTTTGTATCTATTTTCCATCCCAACTATTCTTTATCTACATTCTGATATCTGTTTTTCCATTTCTTCTCTCTCTATTTTCATTGCATCTTTCAACTCTCCTGTATTATTGTCCATTCTTTTTCCTAGTAGCTTTCCCATCTCCCTTATTTCTTCCATTAACTTGTTCACTTCCACTAGTCCTGGGTTCTGTTCCACTCCTAATATCAGCAATATTGCAATTACAATCATGATGACTCTCCATATCTGGGTTTCTATTCTTACTTTTCCGTCTTTTCTTATTTTGTTTCTGCCGAAACTTCCAATTCTGCATCAGTACATTTGAATGCCCACTCCCGTTTTGTCGTGTTCACTCGTTCTCCTCCACTACTCAACCTTCCCCTCTCGCTGCTGGCTTACGACCCTGAATGCTTAGTACATTATATGTCACTTAAAAGTGCACTTCTTGAATCTGCATCTCAATTACTTTCAAAGTACATATTACATAAATGTGTTTAGAGATGCAAACAAAAATGGATGATATCAGTGTTGTACAATATCTGCTGAGTCTAGTGAGAGATGGCTAATGTGTCCATAAAAGATGAAATTTAAATTACAAAGTATTTACGCTTTTATTTCATTTTCTGTAAGCTTATTACAGTGAATACTGAAATGACATCTAAAAATTTTGAGGAAATTATCTTTAAGTGTAATAATTGTAAAGTAATATCCATAACTGGAAAAAGCAAATTCCATCATTCTCTTGGACCAAGCATTTCCAAATTGGTTGTTGATATTTACAACCAGGCCTGATGAATCAAGTGCAGGTCAATGCTCACTTCCTTGGCATACACTCTCTCAAGCTAAGATCAATGAGAAACTGTGTGGTTGGAAACCAAGAGCACCAAGTTGACTGACAGCTGATTTCCCAAGCCTGGGCATAAACATAAGCAGAAAGTTAGGATGTATGGAGAGTTATGGGATTCATGCCTTGCTACTACTATTAGGTGAGAACTTTTGCACTTAGGGGAAGATTTATAGTCCCTACTTGAGGGAAACTCATATTCAAATCTCACTTAAGTACCAATATCAGAGCCAGAAACAAAATTCAGCTCGAAAGTAGGTAGGGGATGAGTGAAAACTGAGTGAGATTCAAGTATTTTTCTAGTAAAGTTTGGTGTAGACTTAAGGTTTATCCAAAATACTTTTTTGAGGACTGGGTACTTCAGGAGGTTCAGAAACATTATTCAAACATGTAAGTAAGTGTGAATGTTGGTGTCATTGGTGTAATTTCATAGTTTAGAGTTTGGAGGTTATGTGTGAGTTTAATAGTAATGAAGCTGTAACAACATTAGTGGTTGCTTAACCCCTTCGCCGATATGGACGTGATATGACGTTCTGTGCAGCACTTTTAAATAATCAATTTAACTAACTGCTTAAATAACTGGAAGCTACTTGACTTGGACATCGGGATTTATGGCCATGCAGTCTAAGGCACGATAGGAATAGCTAACCTATCAAAACTTAGGATCGTAGGATCGAAACCTAGTAAAATGCATTCAATAAAAACTGTGGTAAAGGAAGAGGAGGGCCGAACTACAGTAAGTGGTGTGATGGCATGGTTGGATGCTGACTGGTTTAGATTGAATGCACATATACACATTTTACCCTTTTATGTTTTAAAAAATTAATTCACAATAGTACGCAATTAATGAGATCAGACAATGCTGCAACTATCATGTGTTCAGATGGCCAAATGTTTTAAGGCATTGTGACATGATATGGTTATGTTACATATTCAGAGGTTCGCGCCCCAAAGTAACAAAAAAAAATTTTTTTTTATTCTTACTCCAAGAGGAATACATCTCACCTCACCTCATTGGGTATCCTTGAAGAGGTTAAGCAGGTTGTAACGTCTCCAAACAGCAACCATAAAAACATCGATTGGAGTGAGGGGTTTGTACTACTCATGTCACATCCAAGAATAAATCAACAGCAAATGGCTTCACAGGTATAAAAGGCCTGCTAGCTCATCAAATGACTGGCTATTGCACTGCAATCCAATTTACCTTCACCAGAAATGCATGGATGCAACAGTGGATCACCAACCTTACCCCAACATAAATTCTTCTCCCAATAATTTCCTTCCTCTTTTGTTACATTCCTGATAATCTTTTATCCTCATCCCCCCCTCACAGAAAATATATCAAAGCTCATTCAATTTTAGCAGATAGCCCATTCTTTCAATTAAGGCAACTAATCAGAAGGTCACTTACGATGTAGTTCTACTAGACAGTCATCGTTGGGCACTTATGTTGTATAACTGTTCACGAAAGTTATAAGTTAATTGTGATAAAGACCTTGTAAGTCACTCATCAAAGTTATTACTGCAGGTTAGTTTGTGCAAGCCGGCTATAAGTCTCTGGCACCAGCTGTCATTTCACTGTATGTGAAGTTGTTTCAATGAGTGGCATATGGTACTTCGAGCAGCTTAATCTACATGACAGCATAATTACATAATTGCTTTGTACCTATGTATAGCAGACAACAACTACTAGACGGTAGCAGCTGCAACTACAACCTTGAGAAAGGGTTTCCTACACAACCACTAGAACTACGTAGGCGCATGTCTGTCTAGTTTTGCAGCTAAGCAAACAGAAGTTTGCCAATGTATGGCAATACATTACTTCTTGGAACAGCACTATTAACGACAAATGGAGCACCACAAATGAGATGGTGAGAACATTCCTATTGTAATTATTATTTACAAATTGTTTCATTTGGGGAATGGTTGTAATACCTATAAATGAATGTCATATAAGTTCTTGCTTTGCTTCAAAGGTTAAAGATTTTGTTAAAAATTGTATTGTATATTAAAGTTTTAAAAATACACTATGGGTTGATGGTAGATTGAGTCACACTTATTGACACTCACCTTCACTAATTAAATGTTGTATAAAACAGAACCTTTTCGAGGGCATTCGTCCTCATCATCAGTGACTGGGTGACCCAGTGAGTGACCCGTCGCTGATGATGAGGACGAATGCCCTCGAAAACGTTCTGTTTTATACAACATTTAATTAGTGAAGGTGAGTGTCAATAAGTGTGACTCAATCTACCGTCATGAAGAATACTTCACTGTTAATAGTGCTTCTGTTTTTAATCTTTAACACTATGGGTTGTTTAAGAGTGGAAATGGTTTTAATGTAAATATGCAACCTTGGTAAAGGATAGTTTAACCCAGTCAGTGAAGGAACACTTTGAAGTTAGGGTAACTATTTGCACCTTGCAGATGAGAGTATTATCTAAAAAGTTTGCACTGTTTGTGTTACTATTCTCTTTAAATGTTTTGTAACTAATTGTATTCACTCATATTCATTGCTGTTATATTTTAATAACTAATTTTGTTAAGCTAAACCAATCTGTAAATCGTCTGTACATTGTTTTAACGATCAAAGTTCCTTCATCCGTGTTACTATAAGTACATTTAGTGTTGCTACCTCTGTGTTGCAGTGGCAACATTTACAGGTTATGCTTAATGCACAGTAAGGTCTATGGAACATATCAAGCAGTAGTACAGAAAGAAAAGTAATTATTCTTTACAAAGTAAAAGAAATATATGCTGCAGGTGGTACCAGACAAGATAAAGAGACAATACAAGAAACTGTTGTTGCAAAGCTTAAGCCCTAGCAGGCTTTACAATGTGCTGGAGGGTACTACAGTTTTCTAGAGTAGTTATATCTAAGTCTAGGTAAGTGATTTGAGAGTGAATTCATAATTGTGCACGCTTATAAAATGTGTTTATTCCAAATGCAATACAGAGTGAGTCATTGTCACTGTCACTTCTCGGTATGATCCAAATCCAGTGGAATGTCATTCAAAATTATATTGTTGATCTCAAAAAGCGGAGAAGACTATCAGTAAATAATGATTCTCTCAATGTTATTGCTTAGATTTAACATTTCTAGTTCCTGCATTCAATATTACCATCAGAAATGTGCGAGGTGTAATGAGAATGGGTACATAGTTTCTTGTTCTTATGTAATATTCTAATATTTATGTTTGATAACAGCTGTTAGCAGCAGTTTATCTGATCTACGTATAGTGATTCAGTTATATCTTAAGGGACACTGGGAGTGAATTTTTAGGTGAAAATGAAAAAATTTTCGATTTTGGAATTATACCATATAAGTATTCTATAGACACTTGTGAATCATTTTGACTAAACATTTTGCACTATCTGCAATTTTCAAAAGCCCAGCAACATGTTTAAATCACTTGTGCACTCCCTCAAAACTCCACTGGAGCCGCCCACTTCCTATTTCTATATGTAAAGCATCATAATTTGCTAATTTCTGCACATTTGTTGATTTATTTGGCCGCGTTTTGCGATCACATGTAATTGCCTGCTTTATGCTTCCATCTAGTGCCTAAATGCATAAATATTTACCACATAATGAACGCAAGTTTAGAACTTTGAAAAGAAAAATTATATTTTGGTACTGTAGGAGTCTATTTCATTAAAATTCTCTCCATTTACCCATATCTTATTTTAAAGCATTTCACAGTTATTTTAGTACGTTATTGGTTGTTTAAAGCTTTGCTTATATATCTATCTTACAGATTTTTTTATACACTTTGTTGTTTATGTATCATATGCTTTCAGTATTGAAAGCAAACTTTGAGTGAGTTGTTTGAAAATGCCTACTGTAGTGAATGTGAGTGTTCAAATGTGACTACAAATTAGAGAAAGACATGGCTTTGCTCAAAAGTTATGTGTGAAAGTGCAACAATTGTAGAGATATTCCAGTCCTCGTGTCATTAAAGACAAAAAGATTTGGACGTTTCCATTTGAAATAAACAGAAAACGTGTAATGGCATTTTTAGCAAATTGACTTTTTTACCAATAGAAATGCTATAGTAGAAAATATTCCTGATAAATGTGGTAAGAAAAAGGCTATTTATGTCATCGTCAGTCACTGCATGTCAACAGACAACAAACCCCAGCATGGCAAATGTCCCACTGGCACTGACTCCTGGTGCTTTTACAACAAAAGTATAACTAATGGTACACAGCCTGATACCAGTGATAAAATGTCCATACAGCTTTCTGAATCAACTGTTTCCAAGATAATGCCTGTCTACCAAAGACTAGCCTGTGATGAGCTGCTGCATAAATGTGTAAGAGATGTTACACAAAATCAACATGAATTGCTGCGTGCCATGCATAGAATTTCCAACATATTTTTGTATCAAAGAATAGCATCACAATTGCTGTAACAAATGCTGATCAGAATTTAATATGAGGTGCTCAGCTACAGAAGAAATGAAATCTATTATAAAGAATTCTACAATTTACAGTGTATCATATGTGATTATAAAGAGATATGACAACAGTAGAAAATGAGTGTGCTCGATCTTCAACTGAGAAGAAGAAAACAGCTCGCAGGAAGAGTAAATTACCAAAAATGAAAAAGCAGGAAGCCAAATAGAAAAAGGATGAGATAACATATGCTTCAGGGCAGTTACAAGTACCTGATAAGCTTTAAATTTAAAAACAATGTGCATGCTTTACAAATATGTATTTTTTTTCTCAGTTTTTCATTTTTGCACATGAAATTGATTTCTTGCATTTCAGTTTTGCTCTGATTTGTATGTAAATTTGCACACATCTTCTCAAATGTAATATATAAGGATTCAAGTATGCATTTTATGATTGCTTTACTCATTGGTTCATAAAAATTAATTTATATTAAAAATCAAGGAAAATTTTGACATCAGCTTCATAAAAAGAAAATGTTATTTCTATACAAATAATAACATCAACTTTGATCAAATGCTTAAATTTCTTTTCATTGTACTAAAGTATAAGAAATGTCACTATCATACTTCTCTGACACATGTGAATGTGTGTGATAGTTTGAAAAGTTTTTGTTTGTAAATGAAAAATATTCAATTGTATTATCTGAGAAACAATTTGAGCCAGAGCTTTTGCACAATCATTCCTCTATTTACCCATTGAATTAAGTGTGCAAATTTTCCAGTAAATAGCTTTTAAAAAAGTTACAAAATTCAGTCCCAGTGTCCCTTAAAGATCAGTCACACCTTGTTACAACTCAACTCTACGAGAGGTTTGCTGCTACAAACAGGAAAGGATCTGCAGGTGAGAAAAAGGGCACAAAAGTACAGAAAAAGGACACAAAGGGAACTACAAACACACAGGATTATAAATCGGGAGAGTACTGATATGCAACGCATACAATTCACTATTTCCCAACATAATATTTTATAAATTAGTGTTTTTCTCAAAACTTCATTTTCACACATTCAAAACTTAACATGCACCTCAGTTTTTCTTTAACCCTCTGTTGGTCACTAAAGGCCTGAGAGACCCCTGGCATTATTTAACTTTTATAATTTTCGAACGAATGCACCTATGCAATTGCCTGACTAGGACATCTAACATTACACCTTGCTCGATTGTTTACTGAAGTGACAACCTTATCTATTTATTTGTTTGGCTGGAAGAATGACTAATCAGCAGTTATGTGTCACAAATGTCAATCAGGCCCTGCGAGCCTGCTCTCGTTATATATTGCTAACAGATTTGTTCCTCATTAGCTGTTCAATATTGCTTTGCCATTGCAAGGAGCTGTTACTGCTTCGTCATGAACACAAGTAAAAGGTACAATCTACAAAATCCGAATGATTTGGAAGAAATACATCGCCTGCTTTGCGATGATGCAAATCCATAAATCAGTTGATTCTGATTCTGAAAAAAAAGAGAAAGACGATGAAAGCAGCTTGTGTGATAACATGTATTTTATAGGTAATATCATATGCTTAGCATATCATCATCATCATCATCATTATTATTATTATTGTTGTTGTTGTTGACAATGCATTCTGATATTATTTACAGGAAGAGATGGAACAAAATAGAAAAAAAAAAAAAAAAAAAAAACTTGTAAAATAACACAGACAAGGGCTCACAATATTTTGGCCAAACTTCCTGGTGTAGTAGGAGCTGCCAAAAATGCGAAAATGGAAATGGATTGTTGAAACTTTTTGTTACCGAAGATATAGGTGATTTGATTGTTGAAAGCTCAAATACTTACATTACCTGTTTGCAGCACACTTTTGATCGTAAAAGAGATGGCAGACCTACAGATGTAATAGAAATAAATGCCTTCCTAGGCTTGTTGTACCTGGCAGGAATTTTTAGTGGTGGACGCCAGAATATTTACGATTTTTTGAAAACCAATTATCTTGGAATTCCTCTATTTTGAATGGCTATGTCCGAAAAATGATTCAGTTTTCTAAGATGCTGTATTTGCTATGATGACAAAAGCTGAAGACTGAAGCGACGAAGACTGGATAAACTGGCTGCTGTTAGATAAATGTTTACATTGTTTTTCTACAACTGTCAGAAGCATTATTCTCTTGGACAAAATGTCACTGTCGATGAACAGTTGCCGGCATTTTGTTGTTAATGTCATTTTAGATAATATATACCATCCAAGCCAATCAAGTATGGCATATAAATATCGTGTTTGAGTGATGCAAAGCTGTTTTATACCATTAATATGGAGATTTATTGTGGACAGCAGCCGGACGAACTATATTTGCAAATTAATTCGGCAGGACTCTAGTGCTGAGACTAACTGAACCAATCTCTGACACTGGACGAAACGTTACTGCAGATAATTGGTTTACCAGTGTATCGCTCATGAATAAATTGCGCAAAAGACAACTTTCTTTTGTCGGTACAGTACGAAAGAGCAAAAAAGAATTACAAACTAATTTCACTTATCCAAAAGGTCGCAGTCCGTACGAAAGCATATTTGGCTTCACAAAAAATGAAACGCCTGTTTCATATGTCCCAAAACAGTAGCTTTGCTCTCAAGTCTACATGTTTCATCCAAACAGTTATCAGAAGGTGCTATGAAAAAGCGTGAAATAATCCTGCATTACAATGACACTAAATCTGGAGTTGATGTAGTAGATAAATTGTTGCTGCATACAATGTAGCCAGAACAATGAGAAGGTGGCCTATGGTAATTTTTTACCATATCTTAAACACTGCAGATATTAATTCCAGGGTTATCTTCCTTGGAAACCAAAATAAATATTCCACAGGGGGTGATGGGCATTAAAATCTCCCAACAGAAGAAATGGCATTGGGAGAGCAGACAGGAGATCTTGAATGTCCGCGTTAGTGAGGGGAGACGATGGAGGTGAATACACAGAGCAAACAGAAAAGAAAAAGCCAGGTAATTGAAGCCTAATGGCAACAGCTTGCAAGTCAGACGTAAGAGTGAGAGTTTGAAAATGAACGTCGTTACATACTAAGAACATGACACCTCCATGAGCAGGAGTACCCCCATCCGGTGCAAGATCGTAGCGAACCGGAGTATACCCTCGGAGATCAAAAGGATCGTGAGGGCGAAGCTTAGTCTCCTGCAAACACACGACCATAGGTGAATGGGAATGCAATAAAAGTTGCAGTTCCGCCCTATGCGATCGTACACCACGTAAATTCAAGGTGAGGATGGCCATGAAAAAAAGGGATAAACTTCTTACTTAGAAGGGCGGCTCAAAATAACTTTTTGCTTAACCTTGGTGCTCAGGCTTTTGGTATGGAGTTGGTCAGACTCCATAGGCTCCTTGAAGGGAGGGCCAACGAGCTCAGTGCCAGAAACTGATTCAAGCACCGAGAATCGGTTTTGGGTGGCAATGGGTGAAGGGGGCTGCTGAGCACGGCTTGTCCCAGGAACATCCTGGGACTGTGACATTCGAGGAGAAGGTGAACTTTTCTTACCGCGCGCACGCGAAGGGTCTTTCAGAAAATCTTCCCTACGAAGTTCCTGCTTCAATTTCTTCTCAGTGCCTTGTGACTTCATAACCTTTGGACAAGTTTTAGATGGCTTGATAACTGTGGCTGAAATGGACGGCCAGATAGTAGTGGCGGTCAATGCAGTCATGGTCCAGGTCTGTGTTTCGGCATCCTTCCGGGGTACTGGTGAGGCAACAATAGAGCTGAATATACCCGATCGCAGGAGCACAGGTTGGCGTGCATGGAAACGCCTCCAGGCTTCAGCGAAGGAGAGTTTCTCCTTCACCCAGATCTCCTGGATCGCCTTCTTGTCCAAGTACTGCGGACAGTCAGCAAATGACGCAGAATGAGACCCTTTGCAATTAATGCAGACGGGGGATGTTGAACAGGAACCTTCGTGTGAGGGCTGGCTACATGATGCACAGATGGTGACGGCAGTCTTACATGAGACTTGTGTATGCCCAAAACATTGACATTTAAAACAACGCAGAGGTCTGGGAATATAATGGCTCACCGCAATTCATTCCTACCCTGCGGAAAGACTCGTGGGCAGATCGATGCCATCGAACGTGAGAAACAGGGTACAAGTGGGTACCAACACCCCGTCGCGTTTAGCGTGCACTCGATGAACTGCTGTTACCTTTTGGTCGGAAAGATATTCAACCAGTTCATCGCCCGACATACTATCAAGGCTATGGGTGGTAACGATGCCTTAACAGGAATTCAAGGTGTGGTGCTTCTCAACACGGATGGGATAACCGTGGAGAAGCGTGGCGCGCAAGAAGGACTTACCTTGTGCATCGGACTTGCTTTGTACTAACAATGAACCATTTCGAAGGCGAGTGCAGGAATTAGCCGGACCAGCAATTGAGTCAATGTCCTTCTGGATAATAAAAGGGTTCACCTTCTCAAAAGTTTGACCTTCCTCTGTTCGCGTAATGACTAAGTAACAACCAGATGTCGGTGGTGCTACTTGTTACAAAGACTTTTTGGCGCTTATTAGTAATGGAGAAAGAGGGCTCCATAGCAAAAGAAATCCTCCACCATTGCAACCGTCTCCGACCTCAGGCTCTGACTTCCCGGGCATTACCCCGGCTTGGGTGAGTGGCCTATCTATACCAGTCTCACCCCAGGGTCACACCTCCCAGAACATAGACAGAGGGACCCAATGGCCGTCGGAAGTCAGCAGCTCATGCAATGGCCCCCTGCGGGACTGCAGTTGAACAGCGGATACGAACACATACCCTACATGACGACCCCAGGTGGTGGGGATGACGCCATTACCCATTCACCCATCTGCGCATCCAGTGCGCGGGTATCCATCAGGCTGTGTCCAAGGAGGATTAAAAAAAGAAAGAAAAGGTAAAATAAATCAAAACTATGTGGGCGTTTTGCACGCAAGGTATACCGGCGAGGAAGGAAAAGAGATGTGTGAATGAATGGTCGTGGTGCGAAATGTTTGTAAGTAGAGAGGTCAATAGAGAACGATGGCGAGGAGCGGCATGGAACAAAATGCAAAGAATGCACGAGAGCCTACCTTGAGTCCCCCGGTCACGAAGACGAACCCACCTCAACCGGCCGAGGGTGGAGGGATGATGATGGCAATGAGAAGCTCGGGCACCCTGGGTATGCCAAACCCGTACTCATATAAGGTGAACCCCTGGGGGGGGGAGAGGAGGTGTGTGGTGTGACGTCGCCTAGAAGGTATGCATTACCAGATGAGCAGGAGAGATTGGAGGTGGCAGCCTTGAAGACAGCAGAGGGGGAAAAGTACAAATGTGGGTGGGTTGACTGTTGTTGCAACAGTATATTTGAAGCACTTAATAGGAGAGAGGATTTACCAGCAGTATATGGAGCAACAACCAGATATATAGTGAAATTAGAAAAAATTTAAGATGAGGAGAAGTGCAACAAGATAGGGATTGTGGTTGAATGTAGTTTTTTGGAATATAGAGGGTTTAAAAGTAAAGATTAAGAGTGGAGAGATGTTTCAAATTTTAAGGTTGGTTCATAGGTGATGTAATGGCAGTTGTTGTGACAGTGTGTAGTTAAGTGATTTTGTATTTATAGTAAAATGTGGTTCAGGTAGAGTTTCCAGTGGCAGAGGGTACTTATGAGGAAAAGCATCCAAGTTAAGATCTATGAGGGGTTAATAAGACAAGATAAACAAGTGTTGTGTTGAAAATAAATGGAGTTAAAGGTGAGGATGTAAGTTTGGTGTTGAGTGTAGTGTATAACCCACATGCATTGTCGGAGTCTTATAATGGTAATCTACTTGTTGAGCTTGGTGAAGATAAACTCCTAATGCAGAGTTTATTATAATGGGGGATTTTAATGCTAGGCTGGGAGAAAATAAAATGAGGGCTGTGTTGAAGTGTGCAATAAGGAAGGTATTAAGTTAATTAATTATTATGAAGATAATTTATCAATGTGTAATGGTGTTAGGGGATTAGATGGTGGTGATTTTTACATTTATGAATGCAAATGGTCAAAGTGTGGTTGGCTATTCTTTGTGCAGTGAAGGGGTGGATGAAAAGCCTACCGATTTTATAATTTTAGAGGGTTTGATGAAGTGGTAAATAATTTTCATTTTCCTTTACTAATGAGTATTAGTTTAGGGAAACTAGTAGATAGGATGAAACATTACAGGAATTGTAATTTACAGATACATTTAAGTGGAAGCAGGAGTTAATAAGAGGTATTCAGACTCAGATAAACATTAGCAGATACTCAGTTGATAAAACTTGGAATAGAAGAGGCAATGAGGATGGGAGACATAGAGGGGGCAGTGAATGGACTGCAATTGATAGTGAAAAGAACTGGTGTGACAATCAAGGTGAAACAGAAAATCAATGAAACTTGCACAAATTGCTTTGGTGAACAATGTACAGAGGCTAGGAGAAAAGTATTCAGAGAATTATTATCCAGATGGAGAAAAACAGAGAATGATAGGGATATGCAACATTTTCTTGTTAAAGAAATGGGGATATAAATGTTTACTAGAAAGGAAAAAAGAGGAATGGTAACAAAAGATGAATGATAAGGTAAAGAAGGCAATAATAGATGAGAACAACAAAGAAATATGGGCAGTTATGAAGAGTATTTACAAGAAAAACAGATGAGGAAATGAGATTACACCAAATTAATGGAAAAAAGTATTTTGAAAGTTTGGTTGGTGTGGGACTTGTTAAAAGTAGGGAGACTGAATACCAAATTACAATTTGGAAAAGGAATAAGGCAGTAGGTATTGATGGGATTCCAGGAGAAACGGGTGAAGGATACTGACAAATTTACTTAACAAGTTAAAAATGAGCAAGGTAATGTCTGAAAACTGAAGAATAAGTATGGTTGTGCCATTATTTAAGGGAAAAGGGAATCTGAATATTCCAGGGAACTACACATATATAAGAGTTTTGTTATATATTTTAGGTAAAACTTATACTCGTATACTGGCTCTCAGATTATAGGAATGGCTAGAATTAGAATGGAAATTGAGTGAATATCAGGCAGGATTTAGAAAAGACAGAAGGCTGTTGTTAATATAATGATAATTCAAACTATAGTAAGCAAGTACTTGAGGAACAAAAGAGGTAGACTGTGTATGTTTTTTGCTGACATTGAACAGGCATTTGATATGATGAGAAGAGATGTATTGTTGTATAAAATGAGTAAGAACATAAGTGAAGAGGTCCAAATGATATATGATGGAGTTACATTCTGTGTTAAGAGTGCAGAAAATGGGATTACATGGAAAGTGGATCAGAAGGTGGGTTTGAAACAAGGTTGTAAATTGAGTCCAATTTTGTTTAATTTAGTTATTAATGATATTGTGGAAAGTGTAATTCATACTGTTTGGTTGTAGGAAAGAAAGAAGTACCAGGTTTGTTATTTGCCGATGACTTAATGGTAGGCTCTACTTCAGTAATTGGACTGCAACGTGTGATAAATGAAATTGGTAGATTTTGTGCAGAAATGGAGGAAAGTAAATGCAAGGAAGTCAAAAATAGTAGTAGTTAAAAAAGGAGGTAAATTAAAGAGAGAAGAGATGGTTTTTGAATGGCGAGCATTAAAAAATTTCATTATTTGGGAGGTTATGAAGTAGTGGAGGTGGAAACCAGAGAAAGAATACTATTGCTAAAGTTAAGGTAGACATGGGAGCAATTAGAATATGTTGGATATGATTCCAAGTATGTCAGTAAAATGGTTACAGAAACAGTAGTAGAATCAAGAATGTTATGTGGAGTAGAAGTGTGGGGGTCTTCAAAGGGATGGTTGAAAATAGACTTAATTCACAGAATGTTTTGTCTAGAGGTATTGGGGTTGCCTAAAGCTTCACCAAAGGGAAAGGTATTGGCTGAGTTAGGAAGGGTAGGGAGGAAGGGTTTGGTGATGGAGAGAATTTTAAAATATTGGCATAGGATTTTGAAATTAGGGAATCACAATGTTTTAAACAGTGTATGAATTTCCAAATGAAAGTAATGAGAAGTAATAGCTGGATGGGTGAAATATGAAATTTTGCAAGAAATTGAGATGGGGGAGCCGTGAAAATTTGGAGAGTAGAGTAGAGTTTTGGAAGGAAGTTAAGCAAAGAATTGAAGAAATAGATAGGCAAGAGATTTGGGCTAGTTTTAGAAAAAGGGTTCTTTAAAATTATATAGAATAATAAAAAAGGATTGGGGAGGGAGAAATATTGGATTATTGTGATAAATTTGGGAGAGGAGGATTAGTATGGATGCAATCTGGAGCACTACTTTTAAAGGGTTTGAGAGGAGATAATGGGGAAAGGTGCATTATGTGTGGGAAGTTAGAAGGAATATTTTATTGTTTATTGGAATGTGATGGAGTGAAGAGATGGAGGGAGGGTATATAGGAAATAAAATGAGACACATTAGGGAAAGAAATTATAGCAAAAAAGTTAACTGGTATGGGAAAAACTGGAATGAAATGATGGAAGAATATTTGGGAAAAGCAAGAGAGAAATGGATAGCACAGTTAAGAAAGATGAGAGAACTGAGATATAAATTGATAAAATAGTTAAATATGTGAATAGTGGGGGCTTCATTACACAGATAATAATGCTGGGATTGTGTATAAGAAAGCCACATATAGATGGTTGTTAGCCTTATTAGATTGTAAATTTAGATTTAGCACCTTAGCTGTTGTAATTATAAAAATGGTTCTGTTGTTTTTCTTGTGTTTGTATACAGTGGAATCTCGTTAGCACATTCTTCATTAACATGTTTTATCGTGTATTACATTGAAATTATAAAAGTCCTGGCACCAAATGTAATAAATAACGTTTGTTTAGTATGTTTTCTAGGTCCTGCTAACTACGTTCGAAGTTTTATGCCCTCATTCGTTGTTTGGGCCAATCTTTGGTCAGTCCAGTGGGAGTAGGTGCTTAACACATTTGAAGTTTCACATCCTCATTTGCTACTTTGGTCAATCCTAGGTCACGGGGTGGAGACCGGCAGCCAATGACATGCATGTATGTAAATATGTGTGCTGTGATTTGTGTGGGGGGATAGAGAATGCTTTAGCTTGGCATGGTAAAAGTTTCTACTGTTGAGTGTTGACCAAACATGCATAGATTGTATCTTAACTTTTTGTTTGCAATGGAAAACAGGTAGTGTGGCAAATAACCAACAGTGAAAAACTGAAAATCTTTGAAGAAGTAGATCGCAATCCAAATATGAAACGTGTGGATATAGCGCAGAAGTTAAACATTCCTCCGTCAACCTTAAACATGATTGTTAGCAAACATAAACTGATTGAAACTGCTTTTGAAGAAGGGAAAAATGCTAAAACAAAGCTTTCCTCTTGGGAAGTAGGATCGGAAGAGGATTGGATACCATATTCAAATTGTATTGAATACGGCAGTGACACTATCTTCTACTGTACTCATAACAAAATGCACGCTCATCATTTTGGTTATTTCTTAGCAGAAATTGTTATCACATGTGTAATAAAGCACACAGCAAAGCCACTTTTATCGCTTCCATAATCCGCAATTTATTTTCTTTAAAACATTCACTAATCTCAAAACCTGCTTAAATTATACAGAGAAACAAACTAACATGTTTAACAGGTTTGTCAATGTAAATCCAAGCTGACCAACATAAAAGCTTGAATTATTTATTGTTGGACTTTGTGTATCCAAATCCATCTGAATACATATTGAATTTAACATGGAAACGTGGATCGTACTCAGTATGGAATTGACTCAAATTCATTTCAACTCCCCATGGAAAAGTAGTAATTATTAGATTTTATTACATAATTATGTTCTTAATTGCAGATTTTGTATTTTCATTAACATGTTTTCCCATCTATGATGTCCAAATCCTTGAGTCCCTGCAAAAATGTACTAACAAGATTCTACTGTATTTATGAAATTGTATCAAGGGCAAGAATATATATTCAATACAACTTAATAATCTGGTTTCCAAGGAGAAACATGTTGCTTTAAACATCCAATTATAAGATCCTTTTGCCCTAACCCCCAAAAAACTGCTACAAAATGACTGCTTACTACCGGACCATCAAGCATTGAAATGGATTTACCAGACTTTCGTGTGAGACTAATAACTGCCAAGTAATGAGTCACAGTCAGAAAGAAGGCATTATGGAGAACATAATCACTCCAATAGAAATTATAAATGATTGTTATAGTTTAATGGAGTTTTTTTGAGCAAAAAGAAGTAGAATTTACACATATTTCCCTCTCCTGATCCATATATTTCAAACAACATTCAGAGATAAAAAAAGTGCAAGAGCAAAGGAAAGAAACAGAAAAATCTTAAATCTGTGTGAAGGATGTCTGTAATTCCAAACACATTATTAATCATATGAATTTTCAATATTTTGGTGTTCAATAAAAATAAACTCAAAACAATTTGCCAAAATAAAGCAAACCTAAATGGAAATAATTAAAATGAGGCTGAGTTTACCTGTGCCCAAACTCTTAAACAAACTCCAAGGATTTTGACTCTTGAATCAATGTTCACATAATTAGCTAATAGTTCTGAAATCTTGTAAGCATGCAGGTTGTTCAACGTTAAGGCACATTGGATGCTTGTGCCATTGTCCTTAAACTTCACTGTGGGTATGTCTGCAGTAAAGTCAGCCTCCACATCTCTGAAAAAAAAAAAAAAAAAGAAGAAGAAAAAAATTAATGCTTCGCACATGTAGTAGTAGAATATATTGGATGTCCCAAAATTAGACCAATAAACTTTGGGAGCTGATAGATAACATTATTTGGAACCCATTTTGCTAAGGCACGTTTTTTTCTGCAGTACTTCATTTATGTGCTAGACGAGTTAACGCCATTACTGCCCCCCCATCAAGTTTAATTATGCAAATTACAGTATTGTGCGTATCTTAGTAAGCTACATAATCTTAGCCCAAGGAACAAAAACAGAACACAAACACTTCAGTTTGTTTACCCTATGTTTGCTTCCTGAGCTCAATGTTAGCTTCCTTGAAATTGTGCATTATTGTTTTCCAGAACACATGCTGCATACTACATATTCTCAGCCAGGTCTTAGTTTAATTACAACATGGAATGTACATGTTCCCTGACCTTACCCCACTTGATTTATTTTTGTGGGGACACATGGAGTCTGTAGTTTATGACACGCCTGTTGAATCTGAAAAGGAACTGGTGGCACAAATAGCCTGTGCAGCTGGCAAAATCAGAGAAACGGCTGGAGTCTTTGTGAGAGTACGGCAAAATATAAGCATGCCAATGCACTATTTGTGTTCACCACAATGGATGTGCATTCCAACATTTGCTTTGAATGGGACAGCTGTGGTATACTGTAAACACTGAGGTGTGTGTGTTTTGTTTGTTTTTTCTGTCTTTGTTCCTTGGACTAAGATTATGTACCTTACTGAGATAAATACAATACTGCAATTTGCATTGTTAATTTTGTCATATTTAAACAAACTGGGCAGTAATAGCATTAACCTATCTAGTACTTAAGTACCGCAGCAAAAAACATACCTTAACACAAAGTGTTCCAAATAATGTTATCTATCAGCTCCCAAAGCTTGTCAATCCAATCTTGGGATGCCTGTGTATATATATATATATATATATATATATATATATATATATATATATATATATATATTTTACAGAATTTATCATGTTTCCATTTTATGTATGTTCTCCCTGCCCCCTCCATCTCTCTCCCTCATGTCTATGAAATATGTCACTGTTTCAATGACCTATCTATCCTTAACAGTTTACAAGACACAGAAATGTGAAATTCTGAATTGCCTACCACAACCACTACTGTTAGGGATGAATGCTTTGATTCCTGCAACTTTCATTCTTTTAATTTACCCCCTCAATGTCAAGGATTTCTTTACTATAAGCTTAAGCTTGTTAAAGCAAAGTACAGTTAAGCAATGTTGTAAATGTCTTGCAAAAGCAGTATGAAGGGGAGGGAAAAAATCACCTGGGATAAATGTGACTATTAGTGAAGAAAGGTGGATAAAGGCACACAGTCTTGATTTGACATTTTCCTCTCCAGTGAGCTATGTAAATAAAGTTATGTTAAGCTAAGTTTGGTTAGACTACAGTTCAGCTTAAGTTAGGCTGGGCTGCAATGTTTAGGTTAGGCTACACCAGACATAAGATTTCTCATTTGCAGGTTTTCTTTTTAAGTGTTGTTTTAAATTGTTTAAGACAGCTGGGTTTTGCAACTATGGGGACCTGCTTTTGCTTAGGCTTTGTCCCTCTGCTATTAAAGGATCACGTTAGCAGTGAGATGAAAACTCGTGCGTGTGCGTGTGTGTGTGTGTTTTTTTTTTTTACATCTTTTAACCAGCTAGATAGTATCAGACAGTGAATGAACAAAATGGTTGAAATGATACTCAAATAGGGCTGGGGTCCCTAGAGCTTAGAGTTACCCAACATTCATCTTCTCGGATAAGGGAAAACCATGGAAAAAACCTTATCCGGGTAACCTGCCCTAACCAAGATTCGAACTTGGGACCTCTTTAATGTGAGGCAGACATGCTTCCCCACACCACGGAATTGGGCGCTATATACTTGTGTACCTAAAAAAGGAAGTACAGGTTGTCCACCTGCTAATGACATTTGCAATGTAAGATCCAAATGCAGAGCATTTCTCACATACAATTGATTCTTAATTATTGTATTCATCCCTGTAGCCATCAATTCCCGGAAATGTTTATGAGTCCTCAAGCTATTGCAATTCTCCTATGAATCATCAGCTGATGTACAAATGACTGACAGTACAACGATTAATTCTTTATAAGCATCTACAATGTGATCTTGTTGCTTTCATTGCCATGTTACAATCTGCATACATTCTTGGGGAGATTCAATGCAAAGGGGTTGATAATGCTAGAATGGAGTCTCTGTTAAACAAAAAAATGACTTCAATAGGAAGGAGAATGGTTGATCTAGTGCTTATGCATCAAAATTATTGTAAAGAAAGGAGCTCAATATCCAATAAATGTAAGGAAAGTTTTTCTTTTCATTCTTTTTTTTTTTTTTTTTAAGCTATGAGCTAGTCCATTTTAAAATTACAAGAAAAATAGTAGTAAAAAATTGTCTTAATACAAATAAAAAATTACGATATGGACAGTCTGCTACAGCTAAGTGAAAGTAAGTATAATAAACTCAGTGTATTTATTTTGGGTTCATCTGTTAACCATATTCCTGATAGTGAACTAGTTCCTTCATCTCCAAGGACAAAGAATAGGAGAGCTGAGCTCGAACTAAAAGCACTCAAATCGCCAGCAAAAGCATGTAATAGGCAAGGTTATGATCTGCTTTTCCATTATATATCCTGTTAAACATTTCAAATGCTAATTTCTCTACCACATATACCCTGAATGCATAATTATTAAAACATACGAGGGTAGTCCCAGAAGTACCCAATCTGACTTATATATAGCGGTTGTTGTTTCAAACGAATGACTATGGTAGAAAGTACTATCCTTATAAATCTTAAGTTTGAAGTTTGACGATGCTACATTGTTTACTAAATTGTTTGGCAGCCACTAATAATGAACTTTCTCAGCGAATTTGTAAACATGGATAAAACTGGCCATCGTGTTGCACTACAATACTTTCATTTGAAAGGTCTTAGTTCAACTAATATTAAAGTTGAGCTAGATTATACTCTGGGGGAGTCTGCTCTTTCGTTTACAACAGTAAAATATTGGGTGGTAGAGTTTAAGCAAGGCCGTATGAGCTGCCAAGACGAACATCACAGTGGTCAACCAAATGAGTTACACTAGAAATTGTGAAGAAAACCCACAAAATAGTATTGGATGACCGTCGACTGAAAGTGTGCGAGCACATCGTAGGCATTTCAAAAAGTGCTGTACATCGCATACTAACTGAAAATTTAGACATGAGAAAGCTGTGCGCAAGATGGGTGCTGTGTTTACTCAAATTGGAACAAAAGCAGCATCATGGGGATGTTTCAGTCGAGTGTTTGGCGATGTTTTGCTGCAATAAAGCAGAGTTTTTGTGTCGATTTATAACCATGGATCACTTCACCCCTGAGATGAAGAAACAGTTAAAACAGTGGCTTGAAAGGGGAAAATTAGCTCCAAATAAGGCGAAGACAGTTCCATCTGCAGGCAAGGTCATGGCATCAGTTTTTTGGGATGCGCATGGGATAATTTTCATTGATTATCTTCAAAAAGGAAAAGCAATCAATAGCAAGTATTATGCAAACTTATTGCAGCGTTTGAATGATGAAATCAAATGAAAATGGCCACATTTAGTGAAAAAGAAAGTTTTGTTTCACGAAGACAATGCACCAGTTCACACATCTATTATCGCCACGGCCAAAATCAATGAGTTAAAGTTTGAAATTGCTTTCTCATGCACTCTATACGCCAGATTTAGCCTCCTCTGATTATTTTCTGTTTCCAAAGTTGAAGAAATGGCTTGGTGGTAAAAGATTTGCCAACAATGAGGAGGTGGAGTTTGCAGTTGATGGCTATTTTGCAGAACTAGATGCTTCTCACTATAAGCAGGGTATCAAAGCTATTGAACATCACTGGGAAAAGTGTATTGAGCTGAAAGGAAACTATGTAGAGAAATAAAGATGTTTTTCCCAAAGTTTTTGTGTTTTCTTTGTTAGGTCGGGTACTTCTGGGATAGCCCTCGTAACAAAGAGAAACTAAAGATGTATGTAAAGATGACCATTGCCTAAGACATGTGTATGCATCTTTCCATATCTACCACAGGCTCGATTCTTGATTGGTTTTCCTGACAGAGGTTTTACTAAAAGTAATGACTCAAGGATAAAGTGAATATCAAGAAACTAAGGTCCCTGTACCATATGGTCATAATTAGTGCATATTATGAGTTTCATAATTCAGTAGTACTGGATTATTTCAGAGGTGATTAATTTGTTATATAAATATTATTGATAAGCTGTTTTTTTTATATGCAATATCACAGTGGAAATAAATTATCCAAATACCTCTTCACTGACAATTCAGCTAGCCAGTCCTGATTATTCAACTCATCTTACCAATAGCTTTGTGATATTGAACATGCACCAGGAAGAAGGAAATTCACTGTATGTGGATATTACTAATAAAGGACATAACCAACTTGACGAAGGACATAAAGGAGCCGAAAAGATAAAGAAGACAAGAAAAATAACTATGAACACAGACAAGCGAAAAAGGAATATAAGAAAATGAATAGGCAGATAGGAAAGATGAACATATCAACTGCCAAGAAACAAATGCCAATCAGAACATTCAAGCACAGGAAATTCTCCATGCCTAAGAATATGAGAGTTGATTACATTAGAAAACATTGTGGGGAGGGGGGTTGCAGTTTTGTCAACCTTCTGCATGTCAGGCTAAAAGGCTTATTGTGCAGCCCCCATTGGAAAGGATGCCTTCACTGTTTCCCAAAATCTATGCCCTGAACAAGTTCAGTATCCTGGCTCCAATATCAACATCCTTTCCTAAACCTTTCCTGGTTATAGAAAGACTAAGTCTCTTTCTTAACAGGAATGTGCAGTCAAAAAGGATATGCAAGGCAGTTTCCTCATTCTCTTTGCACATTCTGCAAATGGGTTCATCCTTGTAGAGGCCTACTTTACATAGATGTTTTCTGAAGTACCATGTTAAAAAATTAATATAACTACTTTCCTTATTCCTGATCTATAAAATCTCAGGAGAGATGAGGAAAGAGTGTTTTATGGACCCAAGACCAGTTTCCTGGCTTGTCTTTATCCATGATAGGTTTGCACATTAGTTGGTGTTTTTCTCTAATCTACGCTTTTACGAAGGTTTTGGCAGTACGTGTACTGATTCCAATCAAAGGTTTAGGGCCAACACAGGGTATCTCAGTACCCCTTTTAGGCAGCTGATCAGCTTTTTCACTTCAACAGATACCCCTGATGGCTTGGCAATCACTGCATTTCGAGCCTGTTGCGAGATAACAAGGCAATCAGGGCATTTAGGCATCCCCATACCAGTTTTAATTTTACCTGGTCATGCCCAAGAAAGTCTTAACAAGAAAATCAACAAGGCTCAAACAATGGAGATGCTCCATGGACTCCGAATAATGAAACATATAGAAAAGCATTGATGTGTTTAGCTACACCTACTAAGGAGGTACCTAAATCAAGGATGCATTCCACAGGTGCGGAGTCCTGAAAAAATGTGACTAAGAGGTGCTTTATAGTGAAAGATGGTTGTGAAGCTTAAGTGTGTTAGGTTTTTTCCTTAGCACTTTTTATGTATTAGAAACATTAACAGCAAGGACATGATTTTGTCTGGTGGCAATAGAGGTCATCATCATCCAAGCATGAGGAGATCCAATGAGCTTAGGGAGAGAATAAAGAACAATATGTTAAATCCTTTCCTACTGTTCTATTCTATTACTGGTTGAAAGTTCCTACTATGAGATCTATATACACAGATAATGTAAGATGTATGTAAGAAGCATTATGAAGACAAACAGATGAATACTGGCTCTGCAGAGAAATATTCAATACAGAATTTAAACTAAGCTTTCACGCACCTAGCAAAGAGGTATGTGATCACTCTTATCATTTTTAAAACCTCTCCAAAGAAAACCAAGAGAAAGAAAGACCAGCACTCTTGAATACCTAAATTAAAACAGACAACTAAAAATCTGAAAAATGAAAGAGCAAGCCCAGGCAGGAGAATGTCATTTGCTGGAATTTGATATAAGCTGTTAGATAATATCCAGTCATAGAAGACAATTTTCTCTATGAGAAGACTAGGCGTATACAACTACATAGTATATATAATGCTAAAAGCAAAGCTAGAATTTACATGTGGCATGAAAGTGAGGCTAAACAAGGATAAACTGAAATAGCAGTATGCACATTTCCAGAATTCCAGAAGATTGGAGTATCAGTTTCTTCATGCTGTACAAACTCTGAGCATTCTTATGATACAGCAATGCTGCTTCAAACCTCATCACTTTTTCATGGAGTGTAATTCAGTTCATAGAAGGCTGCAGAAGCCATTAACAGCTATGACCCTACAGGTCAGTATACAAATGCTCATACAGCCTCAAAACAAAGACTGCATGAAGTTGTTGAAATGAACCAGGGCTATTGATTTTGGTGCCATGTAAAAGGAATGGCTGAAAAACACAAAACTGACAGTGGAGGAAAACAAGTACAGTGGCTTAATGACACAATATCAGTATTGTAAAAGTGATATTAATCACACATTTTTCAAACATTTCCATGATGAACAGTTCAAAAGTTTGCCAGCTGCTAGGAAATCTTGTAATTCTGCCACATTCTTACAGCTAAAACCAAAATATCACAGATTGAGACTCCAGAAGAGAAAAAAGATTGATTGGATCTCTTGTCATTCTGGCACTATCAAGGAGCAGTACCATGGCTTCTACAAAGCTCTTGAAGAGAAGGGAGTTTGGATTTCAGAATATGCTGGCAGGGTTGTGATGAAAAATTGTGAGCAAGTTCAATGTATTGAATCATTGGTAGTAAAATTAACTAATATGCTATTCTTGAGACATACTTTTTCTGCTTTTTATATGAAAATCTGTTTGTTATTCTAAATTTTCTCAGGTAAATGTGTACCTCTAGAATGTAATTTCTAACACTCCCCGTATGACATATGACAATCAGGGGATATCTCATCCTACCAAGCAATCACTGGGCCCATTTCAGGTGAGGCACCCAGTGGGCGAAAATCATTGTCTCCGATGGTAGGGTGACAATGAGGACAGCGGTGGAATGAGGGGATCTACAGCTTTTACTGTGGACTCCAAATCACATTGGGCTTTGGGAATACCCCATAGGAGCAAGTCAGAGGTGAAGGCGTGGATAGAGCCAACTTAAAATCGCCATCCCAGAGCCAGGAATTGAAATCTGAACCCTCAGTATGAGAGCCAGAAACAAAACCACTGCGCTATCCTGACACTCACCTCCAGAATGAAACCTTTAAGTTTACTTTTTTAGCCATGAAGACAATCTCCTAAGCACTGAATTACACAGCAATTAATGGTGAACCAATTAAGAGCTTTTTTTTTTTAAACAATGATACTATTATCTGACCGCTTTCAAAATATGCTATAGTGCTGCAGATATTTTTCAATAAAGTTTGTATTACATCACAGAAACATGGAAATTACATCTAATAATACCTTCTTTCATATCTCCTGTAAAACTGCTAAAATGAAGTTACACTCCTGCAATTCTCACATGGCAATATACAAATTCATCAGAGGAATGAGGTCACACACCTAAACTATTCCCTTGAGATCACATGCATCATTATAATTTCTTGCAATAAATGCTTTTAATTCCTGGCTGAAAAAAGAAGTATTTACACACACACATTCATAAAGGGTAGTTAACTTATATTTGAACCCATTGGCGGCCTCTCTATCCTTCGCTACTCCCGCGCCAGCTGCTGGGACTTCAGACTGGCAATGCCTGCTTGAAAGTGTGCTGGCACCAACTCTCATTGGTATTGCTGCGTTAGGTGCAGTCATTCAGTGTGCCTCTGTCGTGCAGTAACCATGGTCCATCACTTATCTGTGGAAGAATGCGTGTTTATTTGTAAAGTTTACATCAAACATGAATCTGCTCGCCGTGTACACAGGAAGTTTGTTGAAAAGTTTTTGAACTCTGTACCACCTGCAAGGTCAACCGTACATGCGATCATAAATAAATTTGAAGTTTCAAGTTTGGTGTTGGACAAGAAACATTCGAGGAAGAGGTCAGTGTTAACTGAAAATAAACTAGATGACATTGGTGCCGCTTTGGAGCGTTCGCCTCGAAAATCGCTGAAAAAACTAGCGCAGCAAACAGGTGTATCTCAATCTTCTGCGAGAAATGCTACACGTTTGTTGAAACTGAAGCCCTATCGCCACACATGAGTGCAAACGTTAAAGCCAAATGATCCCGCTAAACGTGAGAATTATTGTAACTGGTTTTTCCAATCTGTAGAAAGGGGTTTCATTGACCTAAAGCTTTTGTTTTTCACTGATGAATCTTGGTCTCATCCAAGTGGACGTGTGAATACTCACAACAGTCGATACTGAGCTTCAGAAAAACCTGTGCTACTGGATGAAACACCTCATTATGATCAGAAAATTGGAGTGTGGTGTGTGATAAGTGCTAGAAGAATAATAGGGCACATATTCTTTGATGAAACAATAAATGCAGAGCGTTATCAGAGGTTAATTCTGAGACCTTTTTGCAATCGCTTGACAGAAGAAGAGAAGTCATATAGTTGGTTCCAGTAAGATATTCTGCAACAGCACATATGGCTGCTGAATCATTACATGCAATAAGAGAGGTGTTTGATGACAGAATAATTAGTGTTGATTTGTGACCCCCTCGTTCTCCTGACCTAACGAGTTGTGATTTTTATTTATGGGGTTCTTTAAAAGACAAAGTGTAACGTTCCAATCCTCGCATACTACAGGAACTTAGAGAAAACATTGTGCAAGAAATCACGAGAATTCCTGCTGCTGAGCTTCGGAGAGTGAGCGAGAATATTTACACGAGATATGCTGCCTGTTTGAGAGCAGAAGGTCAACATTTACAGCATCTATTATAAGGTAAGGATTTTAGTCCGTCTCTGCCGGCGTAATTTCCCCAGCGACTGCCGGCTGTCTCAGGCAGTAGAGAGGGGCTGTGAGTGGGTTTGAACTAACCTTTATATATATATATATATATGCTACATCTTAAAATTACTAATAACCTCTTCAATTTTGTTTCTCTCTACACATTAAAATTGTTATTACTGCAGTTTTCTTCTCACCAAATATTGGAAAGCAAGCAATAAAAATGCCCTTATTTAAAAAAAAAAAAATAACACACACACACCTGTGCACATACACACATTTCCTTCCTTCCCACCCCCTCTCTTTCACTGCTATAAAAACAATTTTATTATGAGTAGAGAAAAACGTTTAGAATGGAATTCATGTATGCCAGAGGTGGCGAAAACGTGACTCGCGAATCATTTTGACTCGTAGGCGCTGCTCCCTCTCTGCAACCTTCCCTTTGTTTTTTCACATGCTGCTGAGTGATGCAGTGCGTGTTGCATATTTGGTGACTCTCAGAAGGTAGTCGCTTTCGCCACCCTTGATGTATGCGCTGAGTATTCTGGCAACCCACAACCAATTATTTTGTAAAACCTTGGGGTGAATAAGTCATGTAATGAAAGTTGTAGATTCCATGCTTGCATTATCTTATTCCACAAACACCTAAGATACATTGTGAAATAAAACTTGTTCACTTAAGTACACTGTTCTGGTTTAAAACAGGTTGACACTGCCTATGCCTCTTGAAATTGAATTACAGCCACTGTAAAACTAAAGCTAAATGGCCAGTTCAAATTAAGCTGTAAAGAATGTCCATTTATTATAAACAAAAATGTGTTAATTTAAAAACATATTGGTGTATGCCTTAGATATGAGCCAATAAATACGAAGATGCTTCAAGTAACTCCATATAGACACACAATCATTAGTAATATGTCAGTGCAGTCCAATTTATAACTTGATAAATTTGCACATGACAACAAAAAAAAAAACATTTTTGTCTAAGTATTTTACTATAAGCAACATAAAACAACATTAAAATGTGTTCATGTGAAAATAGTCAACAATGTTTGAAGAATTTTAGAAAGTGATTTGGTGTGTTGCATCTTAACTATAGATGAGCCTTGGATCTACTAATGAAGCTGCAGTCACACCAACGGAGAGATTCCAGTTTCTCAGTGCCAAAGAAATAGTTGATTCTACCTGCACAAGATACAATGCATTAATCTTATGGCAAACTGGCAATACTCCCATATTTATTAATGGCTCAAAATCACTATACTCATATAACAAATGGATATCTCTTCTTTTTATTCCAAGAACACACATGCATTCTAACACATTTTCCAACACAAATTATGAATGTAGATAACATGAACAACATATTTAGTGAACAAATCACAATTTTTTAAAAATGTTCATTATAGAAAGTTAATATACAGATCACACCTGAGGCATTATGGGTCCATTTTCACCGCCAACATTCTGTGGCCCTAACTGCAAAGCGTAGCCAAGGGACATTTTTTATAAGAGGAGTGGAGCAGTTGTGGCCAAAGGCCACTTGGTATAGCTAAAGGCATAGCTAAAGGATCTGTAAAGTGAAACACCATGATCAACATTAGCATTTTCAAATGTTGGCAACACTGATTTAGTGACTTTTTATCAATTGTTTTAGCAGCTTCCAACTATAAATGGCAGTAGTTTTTAAGTGTTGTTGCTTAAAAGGGTGGGTGCCTGGGCCACATCATTTCACCCGAGTAACATCCAGTGATTCACTCCTTCCTGTAACATTCCGGATTATTCTACATGTTTTTTTTTTACTGGATTTAGTAAGTATTTTTGTTATTAAACCTTAAGTGAAAAATACGAGTGGTACTTGCAAAACACTAAAGTATTAACTGATTTGCTTCTGAGCATACAAACTTTAACAAAATGTGCTATTTCGCAATTTTAACCCTATGTTAGGCACAATACTTATTGTTCATGTTCAGGTGCACTATATCTAAGAGATACCGTTTACATGTCTGGCTCTGTGCTCTCTGAAATTCTTTGTAAATGTGCATTTTTTGTGTTTTATTATGTTTTATTTATATTTTAGAATTCCAGATTTTATTTTTCAAAGCATTACAGTATGTTTCAGAAACATATGTTGCGTTAAGTTGCAGAAAATAAATTAATACTATTAACATACAAAATGCGAAACAGCAATAATGTTTTATTGCAAATACAGGACTTTGAACAAAAAGTTTCCCACTTGTTCTATGTTTTCTTTCTAGGCTGCTCCAAGCAGCAGCTCTCACAAAGGTTTCCCACTCATGCAGTGTTTTGCTAACACAGCCTGCTGTCCTTGATCTGGCTTTGTTTCACAGCAGCATCGTTCTCCGACTAATATCCCTTTCATTCACTAAGATGAACAGGCAAACTGACTCTACAGCACATTTTTGTGTATAAATGTTATATTAAACATGAATCAGCATGCCATGTTTGCGCAGAATATATTATGAATCTCCCTGGTAAAGTGCCTCCTTCCAAAATGCAATTTACAAATTGCGAGAAATTTTGATTCAACTGATTCAGTGCAAAATAAAAAACATGAGTGTAAACATCGCTTTAACAAAGGAAAAACTAGACAATAATGGCACTATACTTGAATGATCACCAACAAATTCACTTCCAAAAATAGCACAAGTGGGGGTTTCAGTGGTGTCTGCACACACTGCAACAAAAATGTTAAAACTGAAACCTCACAAGTGTACACGTGTCCATTGTTTATAACAAGGTGATACAGTAGCACAAATTCCTTATTGTGAATGGTTTCTTTCATCAGTGAATGAAGGTTTAATTGACCCACAGCTTCTGATCATTTTCAAGACTTGGTTCCACCCTAAATGGTCATATGAACACTCATAACTGTTGGTACTGAAGTTCTGAAAATCCACACTGTATACAAGAAGTCCCTCGTTATGACAGAAAAGTTGGAGTTTTGTGTACTGTTAGCATGCTAGGTTTAATTGGAACAATTTTTTTATGAGCAGATAATATATTCAGAGGTACCAAAATGACACTTGGCCCCATTTTTTTAACACTTGATGGAAGAAGAGAAATTGTATGGGCAGTTTCAACAAGATTCAACCACTGCTCGTACGACAGAAGAGTCCATGCATGAAATTAGGGAAGTGTTTCAAGATAGAGGGATTAGTGCTGGTGTATGGACCCTCTCACTCGCCAGATCTAACTCTAGGTGATTTTTACTTGTGGGGTAGCCTGAAGGACAAAGTGTACAAGACAAATTCTTGCACACTGGAACAACTAAAGGAAAAAATTAGGAATGAAATCAGAAACATTACTGTGTCCCAACTTAATCATGTCAACCATGTGTTTTCCCAATACAGTGCCTGTTTACATGAAGAAGGACATCATTTCCAGCATCTTTTGTACGGTAAGATTTTATGCTTTCTAAGAAGCAGAATTTAGGTACAGGGAAAGCCAGCTCCTAATTGCCAGCTGCCACCAGTAAAACACTGCATGAGCAGCAAACTAATAATTCTAAAGCCCTGTATATGAGTAAACAATAAACATTATCAGTTATTTTGAATTTCATGAACATTATTACAACTAACAAAATATTTCAACTCAATTTTAGTACATACCTTCTTGGACAGCTTTCACTGTAAATACTCAGCACACTTCTTGAAAATCTGCCTGCCATCCTCTAAACAACAGGACATTACATTTCACATTTCTTGCAGCAATACCTTGAAAGTCACTTCCTTTTTTTTTTGGGGGCAGTTCTTACAAAGTTTACGTTTATTTTCTATAGATGGACCAGGACAAAACTAGTTGATTTTTGTACACTGAAAGCTTTTAAGATCTTGAAGCATACTGGTTATCCCCTGTAAGTGTGCTTCTTTTAGATTGCTGATGGGATAACTTTTTCAAGAATAGCCTCCTGCTCTTTATTTAATTTCCATTGTCCAGGAAGAGAATTTGTGTACCTAGTGCAAATATGTTAAGTATAGCAAAAAAATACCACTAATGGACATCGGGACAATTTCTAGTAACGTCATATATTGGACACATTTTGTGTACAGACGGCTCCAAATGTTTTCCGTTCCACCAGTAGCCGGGCAAGCGGGGTATCTTATTGAGAAGTTATGCCAGGTGCCTCAGCTCATACCTACTCTACAAGGAAGGTTAAGGGATATCATTCCAACACATTTACTTGGCTGTAAGAATGTAGAGCTGTGACAAGAAAACAGCAATAACATTACAACACAGCTACATAAGCAGTATACAAGCTAATTTTTAGGAATTACAGGCATCATATCATTGTATAACAAGCAAATGTTAAAAAAAATGGTTTGGTTTTCAATATTTACTGCTTTCTCTACCCATTATCAACTAAGTATGTTCTTTATTTTCATAATGCCCTTATGAAATGTGGTTTTTCCGTGCATCGTGACAACTTAGGACAGAAATTATTTAAAGTTACAGTCTTAAGTTACACTTTTCCTATTTGGTTGCATGCAAGATGCCGTAACGACAAACAGTCGCTTATCTATTCAATTCATCTTTTTACTGTCTCTTACCTATAAGTAGGGAAAGTGTTGTATTCCAGCCAAAAATTAAAAAACGAGATTCACTGGAAATACACTTTGTGAGATTCACTGAATCCAAAGAAAGCATTTTTACTTTCCCTACTATGCACTTACAGTAAGTAGAGGAATTATTGTATTCCACCCAAATATTGAATAATGAGATTTACCAGAAATACACATTTTGAGACCCACTGAATGCAAAGAAAGCATTTTCACTTTCCCTACTATGTAGTTACAGTAAGTAGAGCATGTATTGTATTTCATAAAAAAATTCAATAAACAGATTCACCGAAAATACACGCTTTGAGACCACCTGAATCAAAAGAAAGCATTATTACCTTCTCTACTACATAGGCTACAGGAGGTAGAGAAAGTATTGTATTCTACCCAAAAATTCAATAAAGAGATTCACTGGAAATACACGTTTTGAGACCCCCCTGAATCCAAAGAAAGCATTTTTACTTTCTCTACTACGTAGTTACACGAGGTAGAGAAGGTATTGTATTCCACCCAAAAATTCAATGATATTCACCGGAAATACTCGTTTTGAACTTCCTAAATCCAAAGAAAGCATTTTTACTTTCTGTACTACGTAGTTACAGTACGTAGATCAAGTATTGTATTCCACCCAAAAATTGAATAACGAGATTAATACTCGGAATGGAAATACTCGTTTTCAGACTACCTGAAACCAAAGCGTTTTTACTTTCTCTACTATGTAGTTACAGTAAGTAGATAAAGTATTGCATTCCACCCAAAAATTGAATAACGAGATTCACCAGATATACACGTTTTGACACCCCCCCCCCCCGAATCCAAACAAAGCATTTTTACTGTCTCTACTATGTAGCTACATGAGGTAGAGAAAGTGTTGTATTCCACCCAAAAACTGAATAATGAGATTCAACAGAAATACACGTTTTGAGACCCCTGAATCCAAAGAAAGCATTTTTACTTTCTCTACTACATAGTTACAGTAAGTAGAGAAAGTATCGTGTTCCACCAAAAAACTGAAAAATGAAATTCAATGGAAATACACGTTTTGAGACCCCTGAATCCAAAGTAAGCATTTTTACTTTCTCTACTATGTAGTTACAGTAAGTAGAGAAATTATTGCGTTCCAACCAAAAATTGAATATCGAGATTTAACGGAAATACACGTTTTGAGACTCCTTGAATTCAAAGAAAGCATTACTTTCTCTACTATGGAGTTACAGTACGTAGAGAAGGTGTCGTGTTCCACCAAAAAATTGAATAACAACATTCAACAAAAATACATGTTTTGAGACCCCTGAATACAAAGTAAGCATTTTTACTTTCTCTACTACACAGTTACAGTAAGTAGAGAAAGTATCGTGTTCCACCAAAAAATTGAATAACGAGACTCAACAGAAATACACGTTTTGAGACCCCTGAAACCAAAGTAAGCATTTTTACTTTCTCTACTATGTAGTTACAGTAAGTAGAGAAATTATTGCGTTCCAACCAAAAATTGAATATCGAGATTTAACGGAAATACATGTTTTGAGACTCCCTGAATCCAAAGAAAGCATTACTTTCTCTACTATGTAGTTACAGTACGTAGAGAAGGTGTCGTGTTCCACCAAAAAATTGAATAACGACATTCAACAAAAATACATGTTTTAAGACCCCTGAATACAAAGTAAGCATTTTTACTTTCTCTAAAACACAGTTACAGTAAGGAGATAAAGTATCGTGTTCCACCAAAAAGTTGAATAACATTCAATGGAAATAGACGTTTTGAGTCCCCTGAATCCAAAGTAAGCATTTTTAATTTCTCTACTACGTAGTTAGAGTAAGTAGAGAAATTATTGCATTCCAAACAAAAATTGAATAACCAGATTTAACGGAAATACACATTTTGAGACCCCTGAATGCAAAGTAAGCATTTTTACTTTCTCTACTACGTAGCTATGGTAAGTAGAGAAAGCATTGTGTTCCACCTAAAAATTCAATGCTGTAATTTCACCAGAAATCACGTTTGTGACCTTCTGAATCGAATGAATTTATTTTTAGAAAATGGTCCAAGTGTGTGTGTGTGTGTGTGTGTGTGTGTGTGTGTGTGTGTGTGTGTGTATCCACGAACAGCATTACTCAAAAGCAAAAGGTTGGTTAAAAACCAAACTTAGTGTTTAAGTTCAACTTCTTCCAAGAATGCAATACTGAGATTTTAAAGGAAATCCCCCACTCCAAACTACCCTTTACATTGGATATTTTTCGAAATGTTTTATTCTTTCAAAAATGGCTCTAAGGATTTTGATTAAAATTGAGGCAGTATTTTAATGCCTAAATGATATTTATTGTATTTTTATTATAATTAAATTCAATAACAGCCCACCTTGAAAACAGTATGTATATAATTATTATTTAAATTGTATGTAAGTCATTGCAAATACTTATTTTTTATTGTAAACGTAATTATTAATGTTATGTAAATGTTTATATACTCTAATAGTGCAAAAACTGCGAGAATAATAGGTTTTAGATTGTTAATAATGAGGTAATAATGTAATTTCTGTGACAATAATGTGTCTGGAGTTTTAACAAAATACTGGTCATGAAAAGATCGGTAATAGCGTAATTTCGCTTACAGTTTGGAATTAGCCAATCAACAGTAAAGACAAGTTTTAGTTTGAATACTTAAATTCTATTGGACTAGAATTAGCCAATAAGAGACTGACATTACCGAAGCTATAAGGTTTTTACCATTGAATTTAGTCAGTTGCGGGCATGATGTTGTAGACTATGGATGGTAAAAATTGTGTTCTCTGCTTGAATGTATAAAGTGCTCACAGTTTTTCTTTTATAAAGTGTTGTGTTTATAAATGTGCAAGTATAAAGAGAAATAAAAAAGAAGTGAAATTAAAAAGTAAATTCTGTGACGTCTTTTAATTTTTGTCTTATCACAACCTAAAAAGAACTTACGTTTCTATTGTGTGACTGAAGCAGCCGAGGCAGAGTTTTAATAATATTACGTAAAAACAAGTATCATCTTCACTATAAAGTTTGGCGTCCCAAGCATCAAACAACATCAAAGTGTATCTTAAAAACGTTGGGTTAAATACTTCTTCAAAGTGATGCACATACATGGGGATTCTCACATCTCATATCCAGCATCCCGCTAAACAACTTCTTCAAAGTTGGCAACAAATACAACAAGGCTCAATAACATTCTCAAAGTGGCGTACAACTGTGGGGCAAACTCCTCTAAACAATTACGTAAGCTATCAACATTACTCCCACAAAATTGATGCCTCAACGTAGAACCATTAACAAAACTACCGCAAATTGGCTCCCAAACGTGGAGCTGGCTATTAACTACCGCAAATTGGCGTCTCAACGTGGAGCTAAATAATTACATAACAGCACACTTTTTCAAATATGTGTAATAATATTTACGGAACCAACATAATTACTACCGCAAAATACACATGTTTAAGCTATTTTCATGATAAATAGAATATATATCTTTTATTTTCTAGGAATAGTCTGTAAATTAGTCTTTATTGTCAATGACTTTTGATAATTAGTAAATTGTAAGAGAGAGACAAAATCTTACTGCACAACAACTGTAGGTCTTGTTAAAGCACAAAATTTATATCAAATAACATTTTTATTTTATGTCAAATAACTTTTATATTTTACCTATTCTGAAATTTTCTTTCTTATTAGTTTAAGTTGAGGCAGTATTTTAATGCCTAAATGATATTAATTGTATTTTTTATTAATTAAATTCAATAACAGCCCACCTTGAAAACAGTATGTATATAGTTATTGTTTATATTGTATGTAAAGTCATTGTAAATACTTATTTTTACTGTAAACGTATTTGTTAATATCAAGTAACTGTTTATATACTCTAATAGTGCAAAAACTGTGAGAATACTATGTTTTAGGATGTTAATAATGAGGCAATAATGTAATTTTCGTGACAATAATGTGTTTGGAGTTTTAAAAGTACTGGTTATGAAAAAGATCAGTACTAACGTAATTTCGCTTACGGTTTGGAATTAGCCAATCAAAAGTAAAGAAAGATTTTTAGTTTGAATACTTAAATTCTATTGGACTAGAATTAGGCAATAAGAGAATGGCATTACCGATGCAAGAGGTTTTTACCATTGAATCTAGTCAGTATCGGGCAAGATATTAGACAAAGCAGACGTGAAAGTCGCGGACATAAAGTTGTAGAGAATAGACGTGAAAGTCGTGGGTAAAAATGTAAAGTATAAATGATAAAATTTGTGTTCTCCGCTAAAAATGTATTAAGTGCTCACAGTTTTCTTTTATAAAGTGTTGTGTTTATAAAATGTGCAAAAATATAAAGTGAAATAAAAAGAAGTAAAAAATTAAAAAGTAAATTGAGTGGTATCTTATAATTTGAGTCTTATCACAACCCTACAAGAACTCGTGTTTCTATAGTGCGACTGAAAGCAGCCGAGGCAAATAACTTTAATAATATTACATAAAAACAAGCATCATCCTCACTATAAAGTTTGGCGCCCTAAAGATCAAACATCAAAGTGTATCTTCATTACGTAACCTTAATAATATTTACGTAACCAAAAACCTAACCGCAAATTGGCATACAACTGTGGGGCAAACTCCTTCAAATAATTACGCAACCTACTATCTGCAAGTTGAAGAAACATACTTCTTCAAATTGGCGCAAAATGTGGGGCTTACAAGAAACATCGCTAAATAACCTTCTTCAAATTGGCATACAACTGTGGGGCAAACTCCTCCAAATAATTACACAACCTACTATCTGCAAGTTGAAGAATAATTCTTCAAAGTTTTCAAATACTTTATACTTCTCTCAACTGCAAATAGCTAGTGTTTTTCTTTCTTTCTTTCGTTCTCGTGTTCATACAAAGAGAACAGAATTTCAAAGCTATCACGTCTGTGGCTCGCATTCGGGAGGTCGTGGTTTCTATTCCTCTGGCCGACCTTCCTGACACATGGGTTTTTCGGGGAGTTTTCCCGGGTCGCCAGGCGAATGCTGGGAAGGATTCTCACATCCCCAAGTTTCCTGAATCTCCATTTCATTTTCATTCTCATTTCCCTTCATCTTTCATCCGTTGGTCTCTTTCAGGGTTGGAAATGTCGGTGATGGTGTTTCGGTGCAGTGTGGCAGGGGAAAAGGATGCTTTTTGTGACTTTCTCCGTCCCTCAGCTGGCTGTCGGGAGTATCCTAACTTGAGGGGTGTTGGACCCCCTCTGTGCTGGGTGTGGTCCCCAGTCTGCCTGTCCGTCTGATGGACAGTCTCTATCTGAAAACTTAGGGATCCTGCCATTCCTGTGCCATCATTCCTGGTTGCTGACGCCCGGTGTCTTGTCTCGCCTCATCCTTCCTCCCGGAGACGCCCCTTTGTGGGGTGTAGCCACAATATCCACTATATGGATCAGTGCCGAGTCCCCTCTGTAGCCAACCAATCCAAAGCTATCACATAGCGATCAGCTTTTCGGGATTTGGCTATCGCTTTAGCTTAATATATTCAGGTTATATCTACAACAAATTGTGAAAATAAGTGATGAAGGTGTTTCGGTATTAACATGACATAGATGCAAAATAAGCTTTGTAAGAATAGTTTGTAGAAGAGTGAGTAGAGAAAGTTGTGTGAATGCAACACATCATATTTTATAGCAAAGGCTCCATATGCCTGTGTGTCTGTGAACAACATAAATCCAAAGCAAAAAGTTGGTTAAATGACAAACTTAACATTTAAGTTCAGCATCTTTTAAAGATGCGACAACGATTTTCAAGAAAATCTCCCCCATCCTGAACAATCCTTTACATGGAAAAATTTTTGAAATTTATTCTCTTAAAAATGGCTCTAATGATTTTGATTAAAATACTCTCTGTTTAAAATATTTTCATGACAAATGAAATATATATTTTGAACTTACTGAGAAGAGCCTCTTAATTCTTCATTCTGAATGACTTTTGTATAATCGGTAAACTCTAAAAGATTGGACAAAGTTTTACTACACAAGAAATGCAGACCCTGTTAAAGCACGCAGTTTGTTATACATATATTTTATGAGATTAACTCTTTCCCAGATATTTTTTGTTATTGGTTTGAATACTTTTTGTAATTGAGAAGTAGCTATTCGTTTTGTTTTTGTCGTGATCATACAAACAGCATGGAATTTCAAAGCATCACGTAGTGATATGCTTTTTGAAAATGTGACTATCACTTTATCTATGTATACTACAATGAAATGTGTAAATGTGAACGTTTCTTTTGGTATTTAATTAAAGTCCTTTAACCGCATAGGCCATTACGGATGGTGAATGAATGAAATGGCTAAAATGATGCTCAAATGGACCCGAGGTCCCTAGAAATTGCAATCTAACATTCATCTTCTCAGGATAAGAGGAAACCCTGGAAAAAACTTTACCCAGGTATTTCACTTTAACCGAGATTCAAACTCGGGACCTCTTGAATGTGAGGCAGACCCCCACAACACAGAGATGGGCTAAATGTGATTTGCAAGTTTATCTGGATTATAAGAAGTAGACAGAAAATGAGATGTAGAAAAAAGAATTTGTAGAATGGTGAGAAGAGAAAGTTATGTGAATGCATCATGTTAATTTGTTCTCGTGGTAATGCAAAGAGCGTGGAGTTTCAAAGACACCACATAAAAATCTAACTATCGTTTAAGCTACTACATTCTTCTTATACTTACAACAAAGTTTGTAATGGCAGTTCATCTCAATTAACAAGAAGGCTCTTTCACTCAAGCCGTGTGTAGGACAAGGTTGGAAAGATAGAATCAGATTGAAAAACTCAATGTCATAGCCGAGATTTGAACTATGGATCTTCCAGTTTACGTCCAGGTGGTGCCGCAGTAACACGTGCAACTCGCATTCGGGAGATCCCTAGTTCACTTCCCAGCGACCACCCAATCTGACCCACTGGTTTTTTTCGAGAATTTTCCCGGGTCGTCAGGTGAATGCTGATATGATTTCTCTCAGGCCCCGAATATCGCTCCATTCCTCACTTCATTCATCCTTAGCCCTGCTAGGTCTGTTTCAGGGTTGGAAGTGTCGGCGATGGTATTCCGGTGCGGCATGGCAGAGAAAAAGAATGCTCTCTGTGGAACCTTATCTGTCTCTTGATCTTTGGCTGGTTGCCAGGGTATATGGACCGCTTCTTGGGGGCATTGGACTCTCTGTGTGGGGTGGGGTCCCAGGTTTGCCTGCCCGACTGTCAGGGCATCTCAATCTGGAAACTTTAGGAACTTTGTCATTGCTGTGCCGTCACTCCTGGTTCCGCCGCCCGGTGTCCCTTACCTCGTCCCTGCCTCCTGGGAGTGCCCCCTTGAAGGGCACAAGCACAATATCCTCATTCACTGGATCGGGGTCGAGCCCCCTTCGTTACACATCCCATGCCATTCCAAACCAGGGAAGAGGAGCATTTTTAAGAATTTTGAATGTGAATCATAATACAAAGTCTTTTCTTTGGGGGGGGGCATCTTCAGATTTGTAACTTGAAAGCAATTTAATTTTCAGAATGGAGTGCTTTCAAATGAACCAATTGCAACAAAATCAGATCAACCTGTCTGCATTAACACTTTCGGGACACCATTTTGAAAATTTAGCTTATATGTTATTCTAACCGAATAAAACAGCTATATAAAAACTGCATATTTTGCGCTAAACATTGTTTCCTCGTATCTATTAACATTTTCTCCTTTTGGATACAATACCTACATAAGTGTTTTTACTCTACGTCCACTATACGACTGGCATGGTTTTTCTTCCTTTCTCTTGTGAGTGTGTGTAAGGGGAATTATGTTTCAAATAAAACAATCTTTATTTGTTTTTCAGTAACAAACGCAAGATATATCTCATTTTGTAGAAAATTTAATGTTGCAGTTAATTGTGCCCAAACTGCTTCAACAGTTTGACATTAATATTACTTTTGCTTTCATATTTTTAAAAAATTACTTGAATATTATCAGAACTGAATGTGCCAACTGTATGGAACTACATACTTAGCGCTAAACGTTGTGATCAATATCTATTACAATTAAAAAGCAAAACTTACTTATATTACTTACTCTGCTTTGAGTATGCGTAGAACGTTCTATTGGTGATAATTATGAAACTATTAATTATTTTATTTAAAGGTGAGTCGGAATTGTTACACTAACTTAAGGATGTTAGTGTAACAATTCCGACTCACCTTTAAATAAATTCAATACACATCACTGTTTCTAGCTTCTTTTCATTACAATATTAATTATTATTATTATTATTATTATTATTATTATCATCATCATTATTTATTACTGGCAACAAACGTTAAAAACAAGGTATACATTATGCGAACCTTGTTTCTCAAGAAAGTTACTGAATCTTTAACTTGTGTAGCACCCGCATAAACAGTGCAATATTTGATTTTTAAACAACATATTATGCAAAGAAAATGTTAATTTATTTCGCTTGAATAGATCTAGTAAAGAGAAAAGTATTTGGTTTCATCTTCTTTAACTTAGAATCAGGTCGCTGAATTATACAAGCATATACAGAAGTAAATGTGACCTTTGAGACGATACTGGGACTTGCTGGCTATAGCCAGGCATGACTAGTCGATAAGACATTTCTTCCCCCTCTTCCTCTACACCCCTTGGTCCATCGGAAAACATTTGAAGCCCACTGTACCACATGCACCCCAGATTTTGTTTCATTATAAAACATTATCATCTCTGGCTTCTACTTTTCACCATAGGTTTAACCAATGGAATCTTTTAAATGTTGACTGGATATCACAAGGACATTCCCTACCTTTCTTAGGAATGTAGGAAACAAGGGTAGCTTCTTCTCTAAATGCAAACATACCAGAATGTTGAGATCTTAGTTTTATATTGACAAACTCCACTGGAAGCTGTGGCTTATTTTGCTTCAGTGTTCAGACCAAAGACAGTCTCTCTTTCTGCAGATCTTTGAAATTATGTCACTGAACCGATCATCGGCAGTGATGTTTTTTCCACTTCTGTAAATCAGTTTAATTATTTCACAATGTCTGAGGGTTTGTTGCAAATGCAGAATGGTCCACCAGGCTGCTTCCCAGCATAAATTTCAAGATTGTGACAGTAGAATATTTTGGCAGCAGCTAAAACATAGATTCTAATTACATATTTATTTGGCTTGGATGGAATATACTATCTAAAACTGCATGTCCCCCTAAAGCCTATCAGCATCTTGATTCTGACATTTTCTCTCAGCAAGTAGCATTTCTGGTAATTCCCGATGAATGTTATGAAAAGCCTTTCACTGCTGAAAGATCTTATTTATTTATTTATTTATTTGAAAGAAGATCTGACATTCAATCTAAGGCAGCAAAGCAGCAGCTTGAAACACTTCAAATTCATTACCAATCAAAATATCTCTATGCCATAGCTCTTCTAAAGATATATGACATATGGTTTTAGAAGGCATATGAGCTAAGCCAATGCGTGCTGCCAAGTGATAAGCCAGAACGAGGAAGGTGGGGAGAAAGAGGAAAGTAACATTCGTCACATCACAAGCTATCAGAAGGTAAACTTACGCAGCAAAGGATACTTCTACGTATCATTATAACCTGTAACATTCAGTATTAGTGTGTTTATTTACCGAAAACGATGTACTTGAATTTCTGAAAGCGACTTATTTTAGAAAAGTTGCTAGGTAGCTCATTATTCTCCTGGTTTTCTTCTTTATCCTCATCCTCACTTAATTTGGAATCAGTTTTCTGTATATTTATAACTAATTTTTGCATGGTGTTATCTCGAGCCACTTCTTTACAGAAATCTTGTTACCACAGTTTCTCATAGTATGCAACACTAGCCCAGTCTTGTTTTGTGACTCTGTCAAATGCAGCATGCATAAGCCTTTCAACATCCGTAAGACGAAAAGTAGTGTTTTCTTTAGCGACTTCCCCTTTTACCTTAGCCCAAATTAATTATATGGGGGTTGTATGAGCAATTATAAGGAGGTAACCGAATAATTTGGTGCCCCTTTTCTAACAAAATTTTATCCAGTTCGCCCTTTTTTTCTTGCTTTTTGTTCTGATTTATTTATTGTAACAATTCTGCTCTAGTTTCAGAAGGGTAGAATGCTACATTATTATGTGCCAGCTAGTCCTGACACACGTTTTTTTTCTTTCTGGTATGCCTTCTGGAGAATTAAATAAAGGTTCATAAATATCTGTCTTAGAAGTCTTAATGTGTGACACAGTATGTAAACTCATTTTGCACACTTTGGCCGTGAGTTCCTGGCTTTGTGAAAAGTTTATCTGATCACACACTTTCTTGGATGACAATTCCTTAAAGAAAGAGTACACTTTAAAAACACATTTTTGGCCTGGGAGTGCAGTACCTTGCCATTAGTGCGTCCACCACTGCTACGAGGTTTTTAAAGTGACATTATTAACACTTCACAAAACACAGAATGTAAAAATAAAAACTTTATCCTTATGTTACAGCTACTCAAAGCACACAACACTTAATTTGCCTTATGCAGTGGTCTTGAGCCGAAATTCAACAAACACACACGTGCGCTTCTGGACTGCAGTGTTCAGTTAATTTATAAAATAAATACTTGCAGTTCAAAACGACACCTCATAAATGTCTGACTACTGCTTAATGAAAAGAAATAACACATAGGCGAGGTTGGAACATACCGTAAACAAAAACACAAGAGTAAGCAATGTTTATTTAGAACGATAACTCGAGAAGTATATGGCATAGAAACATGACCTTTGGACAGGATCCTTCAAAATTTGTTGCCAAATATATCTAGGCACATTACAATGTCGAATTACCAGCAGTAATTTTGGGCGCATAAAAAAGAAGAAACTCTGTGTTCACACTTGTGCCATGGGTGTCCGAACTAGGCAATACTACAAGCCTATGATAGGCCAGTCGCTCTAGGCAAGCCCCCTCCTACTACCTCCTCATATGCCTTCTAATACCATACGTCGTATAGTGTGCTACTGCATAGGACTCCTGCCAAATATAGTAGACCAATGAATGCTTTCATCTCTTCTTTTGTTGTCATATTAGCATCTCTCTTTCATGGCTGAATGTGTTTTGTATAAACTCAATGTACTGGTTGGTATATTTAATGATTATGTCTAGTATATGTCATCTGCAATAAGACAACTCCAACATCTATAGGTGTACTAGCAACTCTAGCTTGACTCTTAACTCTAGGCATAGGTCTTGTTTTTTGTTCCCCATTTGACACCATCTTTTCAAAAACTGAGGATAAACAGCTGTGGTGTCTATGTCTTCATCCGTGTCATTTTGAGAGGAATAAAATTCCTGTTAATAGGTTTCTGTCATAGCTTCACAATCTGTGTCAACTTTCATCAAGAAAATTGTCTTCATTTTCATTCCACAGTGTTGGCAGGGTTTTCTGTGAGTCAGGGTTACACACTTGAACACTTCTTGTTTCTTTGATATTGTGTGCATAAAACTGAGACCAATAGAAAAGGCTACAAAAACAATGAGGTATATGAGCAGGCACAATGCACCATATAAGATACCTTTGCTTGATGATGAAACAAAAAACAGACAACTGGCCATAATAAACCAGAAAGTGTTACAATGTGTTTTAGGAAGCTATAATGAGTTGCAGACACTTTGTTCGTATAAATGGTTGCAGATTGTGAGAAAGGTATCTCTTAGATACATTGCACCCGATGGAGGGTTAAACCAAAGCAGAAGAAAAAACTAAAACGGCTTCATCAACATGTGAAATCTTGCTTAAAAAAATACTGCAGCAATGTGGCAGGAAAATAAAGTATGAACTGTTGAAGCATCCACCTTAATTTGCAGACAAGGATTCCTCCAAATTTGATCTGACCAAAGCTACTCTTCTTTTTCAATGGCCAAACTTTTTTTTTAAATCAAGCTAATATATGTAACTTTAGAGGGATATTTTGCAGACCCTGTAGAAAACCACTTCAGAGACTGTACTATGGCAATGGGGCATTGCTGGAATAAGAGTAGCTTTGGAGACTGTGTTGAAAAATTGCATAATAAAGGTAAAAACTCTTCCGTCATTAGGTCAAGAACTTGACAGAGCAAGTGAACTCAGAAAATGAGGAAATGCTTTCATTACACTAGAGTACTTACTAAGGATCCAGGGCAATTACAACCAAGGAAATCCTTATACTGGACTCAGAAGCAATCAATACTGCAATGTCTTTGATGACTATTATAGACAAAGAACTTAAGGAACACAATGCAGAGCTTGGAGAAAAACAATAATGATTCACACTCCTCCTCTCTCTGAACACACCTTGGAATTTTGTTCAGTTAAACTGGTTCAGTGGCTACTGTCCTACTCCTCCTCCTCTTCTTCTTGTACAGGATACGCCAGTTTGGTTGGAGAGTCAGGCAAATAAATATGCATAAGCACATACAAAATTCTTAGAAATGTAAAACCATGCACAATAAATCAAACTAAAGAAGAATGCAGGCACTCTGTGATACTGTTTCTAATCGAGAAATTATTCTGCTAGCTGAGGAGGGAAATGTCACATTTATAATGGATACAAGAGATTACTATTATAGGATGCAAATGCTTTTGCAAGATTCTACATATAGTAAGGAGACTGTAAGAATCCTACATCAGAAATACAGAATAAAACAAAAAGGCTGATAAAAATTCTGTTATACCATAAATAAAGTAACACAACTCATTTAAAATGGTTCATGAACTTCTGCAATACAAAATCATCAAAAGTATGTAAAACTGATGTACTGCTGAGGTCACTCCTAAGCCAAACAGACGTATTTCAACATTTTATTATTTTTCACTACAGCCAGATTTATGAATTACTAATTTACCTGCTTGTAATTTAACCTTATGCATATTTTGCTTTCTTCAGTAAGGCATTTATAATTGATATACTTCCTTTTTGCTTAGGGTAAAAGCACACTAGGCTCAGAGCTGCAAATATACCAAAATCAGCAGTTCAAGAGGAATATTGATATGCTTTTTGGCTTAGGAGGGTACTATAGGCTCCATAACTCATGCATTAGCAAAATTTCCAACTGGCGAACTACAAGAGGTAGTGGGGAAAACTCCCATATAAAAGATCAAAGATCCTGTGTATTTAGTACAAATTATGAGATATTTCCAACCAGAATCTCACAATATATTTTTTTAGCTTTAACCCTGAGTCACTTTTTACTAATATATTTCCATGGAAGATGTTCTGTGGACAAGAAGGAATTGCAGTCAATGGACTCCTTAAGGACTGGTGATACACAGTTGCACATTGTCATCAATTTACCTTTTTTAAGCACAGCTGTTCCAACACACAGAGGAAGCTTAATGGATTTATCTATATGTCCAGCAGCGGCAAATTTTTTACAAGATTCTGAGACTACAGCCATTGAGTCATACTTAACAACACCCACATTATCATTTCAGCACAAACATCTTTGAAATTTGCAAATATGGGAAGGTTACAAGTGCTGATTTTCGGTAATGCTTAAATAATCTTCATAAATGTATTAAACTCAGATGGAAAAAGAAAAAGGTCAACTTTCTTTCTTGTAAGTTCTATTTAATGGAATGAACTAAATAAAAAACTACACTGATTACTAGCACTTAGAAGTCTAGGTGTTTATAAAACAAAAAATATTTATTTGTTATGCGCTTAAAACGTCAAAAATATGTTTCAAAGTTATGAAAGTATTTTCTTTAAGTTATCTAAACGATATATATATATATAAAAAAAAAAAAAATTGCCTAATCCAATAGTCGGCAAAAGAACAGCTATTGTAGTGAACCACAAAAGTAGAGCTTAAATTGGCTTAAAACTGTGACTACTATCCTGGAACAGTGACTTGTATCTTGAAAACTACATTCAACATCACAGGAAGTTAGTCTTGCATATCTGTAACACACAATGTCACTAACACTCAGATGTTCCATCTTCTCAAAGTTTTTCATATTATTACCCATTGTAATGGGTCTGAAACTTTGCTTATCACTTGCAACCCTTTATTTTTTATTTAGGCATGAGAGGAACTTTTCTTTAATTCTGTTTGCTTTTGAGCCACTGATCTCCTTAGTTTTGTTTTCAATGTTGTTGATTTCCTTTATTGTTTCTATCAACAACTGTTTTAATTTTTCCAGCTCAGTAATGCAGTGTGAGAGAAAACAGAAATTTGCACTAATGAAGGCTAAATCAGTTTTAAGTGCGGTATGCTCATTTGGAGTCTCAAATATGTCCTGCAGCACTGAAATGGAAAATGCATCTTCTCTATCAAATTCATTTATCGTAGAATAAATCTGTTCAAAATTAGTGGCATAATACATAACAGCGCCTACCCAAGTACCCCAACAGGTGCTGGGAGTGGGAGGAAGTGGAGTATTTGGAGCCCTATTTTTAAACATTTGTATTCTGCTTGGTGATTTCATGAAAACTTCTTTTGTATTAGCAATCAATTTATGCACATTCAGATAAAGCATACAAATTGTTTCACAGACTATGCAGAGCGTGGGCCAAACATGTAACATGGATCATATTAGGGTAGCTCACTGAAAGTGCCTCTCCAGCTTTAATCATATAACGGGCAGGGTCAGTAAATAGGAACAACACAAGCATATTTCACACCCCTTTGGCCAGAGAATATGCATAGCATTGTTGAAACAAGTGCTACACTTGCGTGATTCAGTGCAGAAATTTCTCCATATGCCAAAAAGAAAAATAATAAAAAAAAAAAACAAAAAAAAAACATTGATTTCACAGTTGACACCCATATTTTTATCATTCTCAGACAGTTTTCTAATTTCATTTAGCACTTCCTTGTAGCACTTAGGCACATAGTACTTACATAACGTTGATTCATCTGGAGGATCCATCAGTGTATATTTCTGAAGAAAATCCTAAATACAGGATTACTAATTTTTTAGAGTGGAATGAATGTCTGCAGAAATAAATGCGCTACATATATCTGTTAAATATTTTGCAAATTTTGATGGTTCTGAAAATGGGGAGGAAGAAGAAGCAGGTGATTCATCAAGAAGCTTTTGCCTAATTGGTTGATATTTTAAATGGCTTACCGCAGCTATATGCTTTTGTCCACTTAAACGCTGAGTCACTTGAGAACATTGATTTGCATTTATACTCTTTTCGCACGTCTTACAGAAAAGGATCTTATTGCTTATTGTGAATACATCTTTAAATTCAGTTATATATTGGCGTAAATGAACAGCATTGCTACTCTTTACTTTTCCCATTGTTCATACTCAAACCACAAACACAACTGCTTTAATTTACTTAAAGTTTCAATGAACTGAAGTGCGAAACAAATGAACACAAATAAGAAGTGGAGTGTAGAGCAATGTAGAGATATACTCTTACTCTAGGGCCTCCAGGGAAGTCCTATCATCACATGACATGCTTAGAGCTGATGTACTGCCTGACTTATCATAACTACACCTGAAAGCACATTTCAAATTAGTCCAAATTTGGTGCAATGTTATAAGCAGTCAAAATATTCATTTTTAAATGTTTTATGTGGTGTAATATGTAAAATTATTTATTTTATTAAGAATATTTATTCAAATAAAAATATTGAAAATAATTTTTTTATATATGATATACAACTTGATATTTTGAATCCATGGATCTCAACCGGAACTTTGATATAGGTTTGGAAAACATAATAAACCCCCCCCCAAAATTAGAAATCTGAGCCCTACTGATCACCAAATTATACATATGGAGAGATATACACCAGCCATATGACACCATCTGCCAATGGTAAAGTGGGTAATGGCAACCAGATTCTGTAATGAGCTCTTTAGATATGTGATGTCATGCTTTACCTTGCAGTCAAACACAAAACATAAGCTATAAAGTCTCCTCTCTCTCTCTCTAATGTTTTACATCTCCCATTTACAGCCACTTCAAAACATCCACATTTTGTTTAGGTCTAACTTGTGATCTACTTACATGGTCTTGTTTGACTGTGTTACAGGAGATTAATCTTAATGATTATAAATAACTGCAGAATAGACAAAGCAATTAGTTTATTTATGTATGGAAGTTTTGAATTTAATCACAGCAACACAGAATTTTATATGATATAATTTGTAAGTGCCAATGTGATCAGAATTTTTCTCAATGTGTCTAGGAGTGTCACAAGGGAGAGAGTGAGAACAAACTAAGAATGCCCAAAGAAACAGTTATTGGTAGAGAAAGCAGCACAAGGCATTGGTAAATAAAGCTCAATGTCACTTATGCTGTTTTGCTACTCTAGGGGTGGCATGCACCATGTTGGAGTAAATTGCTACGGAAGTAAAGTTTACTAAAGAATCCCCACTACGGAAGTAGGTTACTACGGGAGCAGTTTACTCCGAAAGTAACGTTGGAGAGCTCAATTACAATTTACTCTTTTAATTACCACCACGGAAGTAAGAGCTCATTACTCTCGAAGGTATTGTTTTGTTTGCGCGATTTACTTGATGCAATCATAAATAAGGTTATGTGCGATAGGAAAAGGGGAGAAACGTCAGCGAAAGAGATAAATGTTGGTAGAAATAAAGAAAATCCATTTAAACAATATGAGTGTAAAAAACGCGTGCGATAACCTGCATTACGTTGGGTCTGCAAAGCCAGTGAGCTACCGCCAACACTCGTGCGTTCTTAATTATTTTTTATTTTAAGTTTATTAATTTTTTACGTTTCTGATTTAAGGGAGGTTAGGTTAGGTTTTCTATATATGTGTGTGTGTGCTAACGTTTTCAATGAAAACCCAAGTAATGCAGAAAAGCGAAAACGTGTTATAAAGATGCTGGAAAGTCGTGATTTACGATTTTAATAATTCTAGCGACGGGAAACGCACTGAAGAGCAGCTTAAAATTCTGGAAACAATGTTTCTGATCTTCATTTTGCATCGCAGATCACTTGCGTGTTAATAGAGAAATACCCTTTCTGATTTCGTAAAAGTTCACCATATTTACAAAATAGTAACATGTGTGCAGTTAATTACACACACAACGTGTGGGAAATCTGTGAAAGTGGATAAGATTTGCTTTTTATTTTCTGAACACTCGTGTATATTTATGTGTGTGTGGGTACCTTGCTCTTAACCTCAAAAGCGCTCTAACAACGCAATGAAATACACGGCCAGCAGACGCGTGGTGAACGTTTATTTATAAGATCGCCTGTAATACCGGGATTACGATGAACTTTACTTAACGTGACATGAAAATGCTGGTAAACCAAAGGTATAATTGGCATGCACTTAACGTAATGGGAATGACTCTTGATTCATAGTTATTTCATTACTTCGAGCTAGTACCGATTGGTTCTAATTACCATGTGAAATCAAATTTGACGTAACGGGAAGGAAAAGTTTGACTTTGCCAAACTTTTGTTACATCGCGTTAAGTCAATTCTATCTCAATTTAATACAGTGTAAGACTGTCAAATTACGTTAAATCCATCGTAATGCCGGCTCAAGCTTCTGAAATATTCCGGTACGAAGCAGTCATAGGACGCATAACAATAATTGCAGTTTGGATTATAGAGCTGGATTTGTGTCCGAGTTTTGTTGAAATGTTCTCCAAGCAGGTTCAAAAGGCGTGTTTAAGATTCTTTCCTAATACCGAAATGGTCATTGAACTTTCTCTTTCTCTGTAAAGTATCATATGGTTCTCGCATACCACTATCGCATTCCCGTTGTTTTTTATCCGTCGAGATCATCAATGTAACCTTAAGTAATCGCTGTTTTCTTCATCGAGATCATCAATGTAATCTAAGTAATCCATGAACGCGTCAAAAATATATTCCTTCAAATAGATACGGTATTCTAGTTCAATCGACAGGTTAGTTACTCCATCCGGGTGGCGTGCACCATGTTGGAGTAAATTGCTTCGTAAGTAACGTTTACTAAAGAAGTCCCCACTACGGAAGTAGGTTACTACGGGAGCAATTTACCCCGAAAGTAACGTTAGAGAGCTCAATTACAATTTACTCTTTTAGTTACGACTACGGAAGTAAGAGCTCATTACTCTCGAAGGTATTGTTTTGTTTGCGCGATTTACTTGATGCAATCATGAATAAGGTTATGTGCGATAGGAAAAGGGGAGAAACGTCAGCGAAAGCGATAAATGTTTGTTGGTAGAAATAAAGAAAATCCATTTAAACAAGAGTGTAAAAAACGTCCGATAACCTGCACTACATTGATCTTCAAAGCCAGCGAGATACCGCCAACACTCGCAACGTGCGTTCCTAATTACTTTTTATTTTAGATTTATTAGTTTTTTACGTTTGTGATTTACGGGAGGTTAGGATAGGGTTAGGTTTATTTTGTTTTTAATATAGGCTTATGTTCCTGATTTACGGGAGGTTACTTTTATTAACGTTTTGAATGAAGACCCAAGTAATACAAAAAAGTCAAAATGTGTTATAAAGATGCTGGAAAGTCGTGATGGACGAGTTTAATAATTCTAGCGAAGTGAAACGTACTGAAGAGCAGCTTAAAATTCAGGAAACAGTGTTTCTAATCTTCATTTTGCATTGCAGATCACTTGCGTGTTAATAGAGAAATACCCGTTCTGATTTCGGAAAAGTGCACCATATTCACGGGTGGGTACAAAATAGTAACATGCGTGCAGTCAATTCCACACACAAATGTGTGGGAAATCTGTGAAAGTGAAGAAGAATTGCCTTTTAATTTCTTAATACTCGTGTATATTTATATGTGTAGCTACCTTGCTCTTAACTTCAAAAGCGCTCTAACAACGCAATGAAATACACAACCAGCAGACGCGTGGTGAACGTTTATTTATATCATCGCCTGTAATACCGGGATAACGATGAGCTTTACTTAACGTGACATGAAAATGCTGGTAAACTAAAGGCATAATTGGCATGCACTTAACGTAATGGGAATGCCTTTTGATTCATATTTCTTTTATTACTTCGAGTGTGCTTGAGCTAAGCTAGTACCGACAGGTTCTAATTACCATGTGAAATCAAACTTGACGGGAAGAAAAAGTTTGATATTGCCAAACTTTTAAGTTACATCGCGTTAAGTCAGTCTAAATATCTCCATTTAATACAGTATAAGACTGTCACACGTTAAATTCATCGTAATGCCGGCTCAAGCTTCTGAAATATTTCGGTACGGAACACTCATAGGACGCATAACAATAATTGCAATTTGGATTATAGAGATGAATTTGTGTCCGAGTTTTGTTGAAATGTTCTCCGAGCAGGTTCAAAAGGCGTGTATAAGATTCTTCCTAATACCGAAATGTTCATTGAACGTTCTCTCTCTCTGTATAAGAACTAATTACTCCCGAAGGTGTTTTGTTTGCGCAATTTACTTGATGCAAACATGAATAAGGTTATGTGCGATAGGAAAAGGGGAGAAACTTCAGCGAAACAGATAAATGTTTGTTGGTAGAAATAAAGAAAATCCATTTAAACAATATGAGTGTACAAAACGTGCTATAACCTGCATTACATTGGTCTTCAAAGCCAATGAGATACCACAGAACACCAAAGTAGAGATACCGCCAACACTCGTAACGTGCGTTCTTAATTACTGTTTATTTTAGGTTTATTAGTGTTTTACGTTTCTGATTTACGGGAGGTTAGGTTAGGGTTATATATATAAGCTTAGGTTCCTGATTCACGAGAAGTTACTTAACGTTTACAATGAGGACCCAAGTAATGTACAAAAGCCAAACATGTTGTAAAGATGATGGAATGTTGTGATTGACGAGTTTAATAATTCTAGCGACGGGAAACGTACTGAAGAGCAGCTTAAAATTCTGGAAACAATACTTCTAATGTTCATTTTGCACCGCAGATCACTTGTGTGTTGATAGAGAATACCCTTTCTGATTTCGGAAAACTTCACCATATTCATGGATGGGTACAAAATAGTAACATGGGTGCAGTCAATTCCACACACAATGCGTGGGAAACCTGTGAAAGTGAAGAATTGCCTTTTATTTTCTTAACACTCGTGTATATTTATGTGTAGGTACCTTGCTCTTAACCTCAAAAGCGCTCTAACAACGCATAGTGAACGTTTATTTATATTATCGCCTGTAATATCGGGATTACGATGAACTTTGCTTAACGTGACATGAAAATGCTGGTAAACTAAAGGTATAATTGGTATGCACTTAATGTAATGGGAATGACTCTTAATTCATAGTACTTTTATTACTTCGAGCTAGTACCGACTGATTCTAATTACCATGTGAAATCAAACTTGACGTAACGGGAGGGAAAAGTTTGATGCCAAACTTTTAAGTTACATCGCGTAAAGTCAATTCTAAATATCTCCATTTAATACAGTCACATTACGTTAAATTCATCGTAATGCCGGCTCAAGCTTCTGAAATATTCCAGTACGAAACAATTATAGGACGCATAACAATAATTACAATTTGGATTATAGAGCTGAATTTGTGTCCAAGTTTTGTTGAAATGTTTTCCAAGCAGGTTCAAAAGGCGTGTATAAAATTCTTTCCTAATATCGAAATGTTCATTGAACTTTCTCTCTCTCTAAGTATCATATGGTTCTCACATAGCACTATCGCATTTCCGTTGATGGATTTTTTTGCTGTCGAGATCAATGTAACCTAAGTAATTGCTGTTTTCTTCATTGAGATCATCAATGTTATGAACACGTCAAAAATATCTTCCTCCAAATACAATATGGTATTCTAGTTCAATTGACAGGTTAGTTACTCCATTCAGGTCGCAAGAGCAAATTCTAAACTATATTTGTGCTCTATTTAATTCCGTAGTAACATACTACACAATAGTGCTCTCCGACATTTACTTCTACGGTAATTTAATCTGAGAGTATCTGAAAGGAGTAAAATTCTTTGGAAGTAGTTTACTCTCGCATGGAAGTCGCCGAGTGTTGACTTGAATAGTAGTTTAATACGAAAGTAGAGCTTACTCCAGGTCGCAAGAGTATATTCTAACCTATAATTGTGCTCTATTTAATTCGGTAGTAACATACTACATGATGGTGCTCTCCGACATTTACTTCTGCGGTAATTTAATCTAAGAGTATCTGAAAGGAGTAAAATTCTTCGTAAGTAGTTTAATCTCGCAAGGTAGTCGCCGTAGGTTAAATAACATGAAAAAAATATTCATTGCCATGCCACCACCAACACTACCATTATTGTTATTATATAAATATTGTGACCACATGCGTGAAGTTGCTGGCGGGCATGCCAGTGTGAGAGCATGCCAGCCCCTTTAGGACAAATGGTCCTGCAATAATGGCCTTTAGAACAAATGGCCTGCACAATAATGGCCCAAGCAACAAATTCTTTGTGTGTGTTCCCCGCATTTTTGGAAATTTCCCTGGCAGCAGGATTGGGAAGCTGCTCCATTGAGAGCATCCTGCTTTGTTGAGGGGCTATATATGGGGGCTCTAGCATGGAGTTGGGTCCAACCAAGTGCAGTTGACAGCAGTTAGCAGCAAAAAAGTTAGGTGATGAATAAAGTTGTTGGGCAGCAATTGGAGTCATCATTTGTTACACTTGTCAGGATCAGGATTGAATGCCATGACATTACTAGCTGAAATGAAGACCATGATATCCATTTTGCAGAAGATGGGAAATGAAATGACAGTGAATTCTGCTATGGAGAAAATGGAGGACAAAATGGAATCCCAAATGGAGAAGATTGAGGAAAAAGTGTAGTCCAGAATGCAGAAGATGAAGCAGAAAAAGGAATCTGGAATGGAGAGGCTGCAGACAGAAATGTCCAAGATGAAGATGGAACTATCAACCAAAATTGACGAAAAAATGGAGTGTGAAGAAGGACATGGAAAAGCTTGGCGGGAAGATAGAAGACCTTAGCTAACATGTTAACGTCCTGGAGCACTTTAGGGAATGATTTAACATCCTGGAAGGAAAAGTCAATGGCAGTGCAAGGAACTGAATGCCATGCTGTAAGGAATGCTTGACGTAAGACTTAAGATTGAGACTCCAGGACACGACACCATCTATGCAGGAGATACTTGCTTCAAGAATGCTGGCTAGCTATATGACATCACCACAGTGTGCTGCCGTTGTGAAAAATACCCTGCAGATCCTGAATAGTAAGTCGTACATTGCTGTGGTTTGCTACTATGCACAACCCAAGATCTTATAGAATGTTAAATAAAATAGACATGTGAATTTTTACTTCAGTCCTTTAAGGAAGATTGGTAGTCTGATAGTTTTTGAGTGCAAATCATGTGTTATAGTTAACTACAACCCTCATTGGTTATTAATAATACAAATCACATTCTTGTAATTGTTGAGATTATTATGTTTGGTCTGAAAGGAATAACAGTTATCAGCAGAATTAAAGGAGTTTCAATGTCAAAAATTAAAAAAAACAAAACAAAACAAACAATGCCAATAAGAAAGAAAGGAAGGAAGGAAGGACAAAAAATAGCGTAGAAAGGTATTGCAACAATCTAATAAGATCAAATCCACATTCAAAATGGGAACTTTTTTCTTGATCTTCAAATTTTTTTTTTATAAAAGTCAGTTAATATTATGACAATAAAGGAAGCTATTATAACAATTATAAATATAAGGCCTAGAATTTTAACCATTTATTCTAAATTATAGACTTTTCAATTGGAAATCAAGTGTACTTATTACACTAAATAAATATTTATTTACCTCGTCAGTAAATATAAAAGTGACAATATGAAGCAGCTGCTTCAAAACAAAAGTGGTAGTTAGATGTAAAATGTAAAAATAATATTTGACATAAACATGTAAACATTAATATAGTTCCAATAGTTATATATAAACCATGAAATACCATGGCTATAACAAAATTTGACCTAAATGCTGAGTCTGCAATAGTAAATGGTACATTGTAATATTCATATAATTTTAGGGCAGTGAAGTAAATACCTAAAAGGATAGTAAAGATCAATCCTTGTGTAGCTTGATTACAATTATTTTCTAATAATCTGTGATGTCTTCATGTAATAGTAATTCCTGAGGCCAATAACAAGTTGTATTAAGAAGAGGGACTTGAAGGGCAGGGCATTAAAGGTATAATTTCTAAAGGTGGTCAAGAAGAACCAAGTTCAATAGCAGGGGCAAAACTATTATGATAAAAGGTTCAGAAAAATGATACAAAAAAGGAAACTTCTGAGACAGTAAGATTATTCCTCATGCAGTCCTGTTATTACTTTCCTTGTATGACAACTTCGATACATACTTTCTCATACAATTTCTCGTCATCATTGAATTGTAGTTAAAGTTAAAATTAGTTTTCCTAAAAATATTAATTTTTCATTAAATTCATATGAAAATTTAATGAATCCTAGTATTGCAGTATTCTAAACACTGCTATAATAGGACAGGAGTAAAAGCTTCTATACTAAGAAAGATAGGTAACTAAATGATACGGGTGATTTGTATGTACTGACATAGTTAACTTCTCTAGTATATAAAGTTCCTTAGTACTGCAAAAACGTATGATTGAATAATAGCTACTGCAAATTCTAAACTTAAAAGTGAAATTTTTATAATATGTCATGTAAGTGTCTGTTCTATTCTTTCTTCTAATTTGTAGGTGGTGGACCTCCAAGGCCAGATCACAGTGATGACCCAGTATTCACTGAAATACTCAGTCTCATTGGGCATGCTGCAGTTGGCTATCATAATCCTGTCGATAATGATGGAGTGAGACAACCAATAGCAGGTTTGTATATTTACATTAAATATTAATGCCACAATAACTCAAAGTATCATAGACATACTGATATCTGTCATGGCGGCCAGGGGTATTGTGACGCGATCCCACTCTCAATTATTATGTGAAAATAATGGTATCTATGTAAAATCTCTTTTATTGAAGAGTGTAAATCATACTAACAACACCATGGGAGCAGCAGAAAATGGAGATGATGCTGAGGAAAATAAAACTCCAAATAAACTCATCTGGGAAAATAGTTCTACTATCTCTCGGGACTTAGCAGACATGACACTACGGTATAATGAAACTATAGCATCACTGCATGCTGTGATCAACATATTAAATAGGGATCTCCAGTCAGCAATTAAAAAAATCAATTCCCTTGAGGATGAAAATACAGCTCTAAAAAGTAAAATAAACACTGTGGATTTCAACTCAGTGGTTACGGTGAATACTCAACAACAATATCGCGGCAGACAATGGAAGGATGCTAAACAGGTGGTCGCAAATGAAAATTATCGTTACAGTCGACACATGGTGCAGAAAGTGCAAAACCTTTCCAGCAAAAATAGATTTGAAGTTCCGAGTAATGTGAAAGAAGATGACAAAGTGAATGTAGTGAAAACACAAAGATTGGAGTGCAGTGAAAACATTACCAAAAATTGCGTGTTAGTAGTAGGTGATTCTATGCTAAAGTTTTCTGGTGAAATGTGCAAAGATAAAGGTTATAACGCTTGTTGTTTTCCTGGGATTAAAATAGCAGAGTTCCAAAGCAAAATCGAACAGATGAACATAAAAGAAATGACACCAGAGGTAGTATTGGTGCATGCAGGTACAAATAACATTAGGCAAGGAAGAATGGCAGAAGAGATCATGGGGGAAATGATGGATTTGGTGCAAAGTATTAGGTGACAGGTTAACAATACCAAGATCATCATAAGTGGAGTGCTAAGTAGGTTTGATGTCAGCAAGAATAAAATTATAAGAATTAATCAGGAACTTGACTGGTTGTGTGCCACAAAAAACTGTTTAATGGTGGATGGAAATTTGTGGCTAAATGCTCATGACTTTGGAAGGGATGGGGTACACCTAAATAGGAAGGGATCTAACAAATTCGGTAAATTGATTTGTAATACAATTGACTCAGTAATTAGGGGAAACTAATTAGGGATAAGGTGGATGTGCATTTACAAAAATTGGATATATTAGAATTCAACAAAAAACAGGTAGTAACCTCGGTAGCAGAAATTTGTAATCCCTCTGATGCATCAAATAAGTTAATTAGGGTGATCCACCTAAATGTTCAGTATATTAGTCAGAAAATTGTAGCCTGTGAACAACTATTGAGTGAGTACTCACCAGAAATTGCAATATTTACTGAACATGGGCTAAATAGTGAACAAATGAGTCTGTGTAAAATTAATAATTGTGACATTATAAGTAGTTACACTAGGTTCCAATGTAAAGGGGATGGGGTAGTTATGTTAGCTCAAAGCTCTCTGAGAGTTTCAAATGAAGATGTGAGCGACATTGTAGTAGAGAAATTATTTGAGGTTGCAGCTTTAAAGCTGTAAGCTCAGAAATACAGTATTCTAATCCTTGGGATTTATAGGTCTCCAAACACAGAAATAGACCTATTCATGGCACATTTAGATGAATTATTATCCAGTTTTTCAACAAAATACAAAAATCTAATTATTCCAGGTGATCTTAATATAAATTTGAACTATTCTGATAACTCACACAAGAAACTTCTAGATATATTTAACTCATTCAATATTCATGATTTAATATACAGTTCAACTAGGGAAACAGTATTATCATCCTCCACCATCGACCATGTTGCAACTAATATAAATAGTGTTAAGATTAATATATATAATATTAATACACACTGTGCTCAGTGTGTTGATTTCTTAGGTATAAGGGGAAACGTAAAACAAAAAGTACTGAAAACATTCCATGATATGAATAAAAGTTGCATTGCTCAGTTAATGGAAAAACTAGGAGAAGAAACTTGGGGCACTGTGTACTCGGCTAATAGTGTAAATGATAAGTGGGATGAATTTTATAGAGTATTCAGTATTCATTTTAATGCATGTTGCCATACTAAAACTAAAGTTGTACATAAGAACAAAACCTCAAAAGTTAAACTAGATTCTGAAACCATTAAGCTCAGAAATAAGATAAAGCAGTATTATGAATTACATAAATCAACAGCAAATGAGCATTACAAAAATTTGTACAAACAGACAAAAAAAAACATTATTTGGTAACTCTTAATGATCTTAAAGCTAATGTGTATAGAAGCAAAATAAACAATTCAGGGAACATTAGTAAAACAACATGGGGTATAGTTAATGAAGCTAGGCAAAATTATCCCAACACTAAAGATCTGGAATTGAATATAAATGGCTCAGTACTAAAAGACCCTATTCAATTATGTAAATATATAAATGATTTTTCTCTAAATGTTGTGGCACAATCAAGTAACCAAATTCCTATAACTAATTTTTACTCTAAAACAATATATCATCTGTTTTTATCAATCCTGTGACTATAACTGAAATTATTAATATCATAAATAAGTTACCAAACAAAACCACTAGCGGTTGGGATGAAATTAATTCCCTAACTCTAAAACAGTGCAAACATGTTCTTGCAAGCCCTCTTGAGTATCTTATTAATTACTCTATTTTGAGAGGAGAGTTTCCGGAATGTCTTAAAATATCAATTGTCAGTCCCGTGCATAAAAAAGGTGATACTAAGGACATCAACAACTTCAGGCCAATTACATTAACATCAGAATTAGCCAAACTTTTTGAAAGGGTTATATTACAACGACTAATTCACTTCTTAGAAAAACATAATGCTATTACCAATTCACAACATGGTTTCAGGAAACATTATTTTACTATTTCAGCAATAATTGAGTGCACGAGTAACATAGTAAAACACCTAGCAAATAAAGAAAAAACTGCAACACTATTTTTTGACCTTACCAAAGCATTTGACTGTGTAGATCATAATATTTTATTGACCAAGCTGGAAGCATTGGGATTAGGGGTCTAACTGAAGATCTAATTAGCTCATATCTTATTGGCAGAAAGCAGGCTACTCAAATATATCATAAACAAGGTAACTTAACAACCAAAACTACTTCCAAATTTAAAACTGTAAAATATGGAGTACCTCAAGGCTCAGTATTAGGTCCCCTTTTATTTATTCTCTATGTGAATGACATTCCTACCATAGGCAAAAGTAAAGTTATTTTATATGCCGATGACACAACTGCTGTATGTTGGAATATTTCAACCGAGGAACTACTTAACACACTGACAAGAAACATCGACTCGTTTTTAAAATTTTTTAGGGAAAATAATTTAAAATATAATATGTCTAAGACCAAACTAATTCATTTTAATTTAAGGAATTCTAACAATATGCATAATACTCTACAATTACCAAATTATAATATAGTTAGCACAAATGTACATAAATTTCTGGGAATCATAATTGACCCAAAATTAACATGGTCAGAACACGTTCATCACATTTGTGGTAAAATTAGCAAGTCATTGTATTTACTTAGGTATTTCTCAAATATTCTAGAAGAAAGAATTAAAAATGATATATTATGGGGCCATCTTTCCTCATTTAATGTATGGGATAGAAATCTAGGGGTGTTGTACAAAAGCAAACATTGAAAGACTACTGAAATTACAGAAGAAGGCAATCAGAATAATATATCAATTAAATCATAGGGATTCGTGCAGGAAATTCTTTAAAGATAAACAAATTCTTACAGTAATTTCATTATATGTTTATAACGTAATAATATATGCATTACAAAAAGATAATTTGAGAAACAGTGATATTCATCACTACAATATGCGACATAACAGTGATTTCTACAGACAGGGTTTTAGAATTACAGTTAGTTACAGGGATCCTAAAGTAATGGGACAATTCTTATATAATAAGCTTCTAGATTTTGTAAAGCAACCTAATACAGCACATAGTTTTAAGACTAGGCTTAAGAGTTACCTAATAAATAAGGCTGTATATACCATGGATGAATTGTAGTATGTAAGTTTGAATAAATTGTATAAATCTGTAATTACATAAATATGTAACCATTTGACAATGTCAGAAACTGTATTTCAGTCTATTGACAATAAATACATTATTATTATTATTATTATTACATAAAACTTGCAAGTTATCTCATACTTTTCTACCTAAATAATCATATTTACTGCAACATGATTTTCAGTTATCTTTACATTAATTTCAAAAAGCCATTGCCTTTCAACAGGATGAAGTATGCAAAGTAAATAAAAGAATGTTTAAACCATATTTTCTAAAAATTGTACATTATTCATGGTTTGTACTTCACATAGGCTTTGTGTTTATTAATGCATTATGCATTTCCTTATAGCTAGCTTAGTTGCAGTAGAGCTTTTGGCAAATAACTATACATTTGGCTACTGTTAATTCATAGGTAATGCTTTATGTACAGTAAGTAACTTTACCGGATCTACGGTAGCTTTACAATTTAAATCTTACTCCTTTCCCAAAGTGTGTTTAAGAATTAAAATGTTCATGATATATTAGTGATATGGACAGTATACTATTTATAAACAAAGATACTATTTAATGTGTTTGGTTTGAAATATAATTTCAAACTCTGAATACAGGTTAGACAGTTGAAAGGGTAATATCAAAAAAGCTAGCTCCTCATATTCATTGCATGTAGATGGAGACGGTTGAGTTGTATACATTTGATGCCAAAACATTGTTCAGAGCAACAAAATATTATTTTACATTCATAATGCATATTAGCTTGAATCTCTCATCATACAGCATGCATAAATAAATCCACACAGGTTATAGTTATGTGCATTGTCATTCATGATCCACTTAGTTGCCACAGTATGTCACCTGGTAGTTAAAATACGTTACAGAAGTGCAACTTTTTCCCCTCCATTTTGCACTGCATTTGCAGTCAACATTAGCAACTAACTTTTTTCAACTGTACGTTTTAAGTTGCATGAACTGTGCAGGGTTTAAGTTAAGACTGATCTGAGCACTAAATAAGGGTCCTTTTGTGAAGTTAATTTCTGTGAAATAGAATTTTGTCATATAAAAGAAAACCTACCGAAACGAAGTGAAATAATTCTTCTTGTTATCTTTATATTTCTGTTTTAACATGCTTGGTTCAATACAATATTTTGTTCTAGTGTTTGACTTGTCTCAAGAGGGATCAGATGGACAGTAGCAGAATGAGGAGGAATCACATTGTACGATGATGTCTCCAACAGAAGAGAAAGAAATGGAGGCATATCTTTTGCATCAGCAGGTATCTACTTAAACATGTTATTAGGAATAATGTATTATTTTTATACCTAGCATATGATCTAAGTAAGATTTCTGTGGCCTTAAGCAAATATGTTGTAGGTACTAACTTGTCATCTGACAAAATTTCATGCCTTTTCAAAGTTAAAAGGAGACACATGATCATTCTGAATTTGAAACATGGATAATAGATAACACTTCACATTTCTGGGTAAATAACTGAACAGATTATAATATTTGAATGCATACTTCATATGTAATAAGGAAAAGAGGAAAATGAAATGAATCCTATGTTGCACAAAAATTTCTACACAGTATAGTTGCTTAGAACTGTATTAACATAAGAAATTACACATTAGTGATTGATTCTATTGATTAGCGATTGATTTATTATTTTTTTAAGATATAATATGAGATACCTATGCGAGAAATAATGTCACAGATATTAGCTGTGAAGTCAAGAATTATTATACATAATGTCAATTATAATATATGGTGATAAGCCAAAACATAAGTTTAAAATTTCTGTATTTCAAAGGATGAAATTTAAAGCTCGAACATTAACTGATTGGGTTCAGATTTTATCTTCAGGTGAAGTAATGCATAAGCAAGAAAATGGAATGTGTACATTCAAAGGTTAACTAATAAACAAATTACACTGTGGCACAACAAAAACAGTTTCTTTATTCCACATATATATATATATACATATTATCAGTTATTTCCAAAGAAAAAGAATAGATATTTTAATTTTGTTAGTAACAAAGAAAGAAAGAAACAAAAGAACATGTACACAGAGAAAGAGGTTATTTCTCTACATACTGTAATTATTTAAATATACAAACCATTTTTTGTTATTAATTTATTCATTATCAGATATATCAAAATCTGGAAGGACATTTGCAATCATATACCTCATTGGTAAGTCTTGGTAGTATGGCATTCTGTAGTGATAAGATGAAGCACACTGAAATGAAACACTCAGTATTCATAGCATAGTGTAACATGAGCACCTGTTTTACAAAATGCAGCTTTAAGTTCCCTTTTAGAAGTAACTACAATATATATATATATATATATATATATATATATATATATATATATATTATGCACATCAGATCCTTTTCTGCCTGAAGTTGGTATATCAAACTTATGCAGTTCTAGCAGTTTTGAAAGCATTACTCCATAAAACATTCTGGAGTGTAGTGCTAATATTTTCCATCACAGTTTATTGCTATTTGGAGAGGACATGCCATGTCTTGTATGATGTAAGAGTACTATCAGCATAAACAAATAAACTGAAAATGAACCAATATAAATGTATATTTTTAAGTAAAAATGTCCAACTGCAAAGTGAAATATGTTTGGGGCTCCAGGCTTTAAGTTTCAAGAACTCTTATTATGCTTTTGAGTATTTTAATCATGTACTATCTCTTTCAATTGTAAAACATTAATTACTGTCAAACCATGCACTTCCCTTTTTTACTTTATCTAGGAAGCTATCACTTAAATCTTTCACCTATGATTTCACATCATTATCAGTCAATCCCACTGTATAAACCAAAATTGTACCACAGCGACCTAAGTTTTAAACTTGAATATGGGATAGAAATCAAATTAATCACCGTAAAGTAATTGCTCAGTATAAAGTTATCAGTTGTTTTTTATTTCAGGACCAAGTTAGTGACTGGTCTACATACGAGGGCTGATCAATAAAGACTGAGACTGAGTTTTTCCTGTAGCTTCCGTGATAGTTTCCTGTCTCTACCATGAATATTTGAAAATAGCAGTGTTTCATGTATAATGTCCATAGGCAGCAGCACTATCATATCGGTAGGTTTGTAGTAATGCTGTATGTTGTTGACCCTACTTGAATTTCACATACCACAAAACGGAGGTGACACGAGAGTAATACAGCGCAATAAAATTTTGTTTTCGTTTAAATTACAATTATCACCTGTGATAAGCCATGGTTGCATTATTGTGATCCTGAAGGAAAACAAGCCAGCACAGAGTGGAAATCACCAGGTTCTCCAACAACAGAAAAGGCAAAAGTTGTTCCATCTGCAGGGAAGGTGAGGGTAATCACATTTTTCGACTGTAATGGAATGATTTGCCAGCATGCAGTTCCCCCTCACACTACTGTTACAGCAGCACACTACACGTCAGTATTGGCTACACTGAGGAAGCACATTGCAAGGAAACGTCCACAACTTCATTGGAATGGATGGCGACTTTATCACGACAATGCGCGGTCTCACATCGCAAATCAAGTCCAAGAATTTTTGGCTAAATTCAACATTACCTGTGTGCTGCATCTGCCTTATAGTCCCGATCTTGCCCCCTGTGATTTCTTTTTATTCCCATTACTAAAGGCAAAATTCTGGGGCATTCGATTTGAGAGCACTGAAGCAGTGCTGAAGAAAAGTGAGGCAATTCTCAAAGACCTGACAAAGAATGGCCTGCACCATGTGTTTGCGGACTGGCAGAGATGCTATACAAATGTGCATTTAAGTGAGGGGACTACATTGAAATGGAGTAATAAATATCTGTGAAAAAAAATCACTCTGTCTTTATTGGTAAGCCCTCGTACAAACCAGATATGCTTCACACTCCATTATCTGCTGCATTTGCCACAGATGTTATTGAAGACATCACTGAGGAGCATTGTAAACAAGCCACCACAAGAACCTGGACAAGCAGGCGAAGACCTTTGCTGCCTATAACTTCTTTAGAGAAGGTCCACCAACAGAAAATCCAAGCGCTGGAACTGCAGATGCAGCATGCCAGGGAAGAAAGACCGGAAGCAAGAGAACGTCATCTTCTGAAGATGCAGCTTGAAAGGGAGGCGAGGGATGATGCAAGGGAACACCTTCTTAACATCAAAATTCAAAAGGAGCAATTCAAACAAGAAAGAATCAAGTCAAGGATAGTGTTGCAGGAAAAAATAAATAAATTTTCAAACTGATGCTTTTTTTATTTCTTAACAACATACAACCTGTGCTGCTTAAGACGGAGTACTGTAGCAATGTTCTTCAGAGCAAACTGAAACAAACAAAACTTTATTAGTATTTATTATTTCATGCATCTGGTTCTATCATATGTTTACATTTATAAAAGTTATTCCTAAACAGTAAAACGAATGACGAAAAATTGAATGTAATTAGTTTCTTTCAAAATCTGTGTCACTTATCTGTATTTGCCAGAACATGTTACATTGAATGATATGTAGGTACCATTTTAAAATACCTTTGCTTAATTTTAGCAATGAAAGAAATTCCATCATTCGCATTCATTCAATGACTGGAGTTCAATAGCTTCAAACATTGTTTCGCTTACCTTTCAAAATAATTTGCAATTAATGCCCTTTGAGCAGCATCATTTGCAGCTCGTCATTCATGTGGCTGAATGTTCTCAATTCTGCCTTCTTCGAAGAGCTGGTCCCATGGAAGAGGTAAATCGACTTCTGGATCATCTGGTGGAATATCTTCCCCATGTTGGCATAGCAAGTTGTAAACTATTGCAGTTAACCAAGAACAACACACACACTCTCTCTCTCTCTCTCTCTCTCTCTCTCTCTCTCTCTCTCTCTCTCTCTCTCTCTCTCTCACACACACACACACTCACACACACACACACACACACACACACACACTCTCTCTCTTTCAAATTTTACACAGTGAGAACAATTATTAAAAATTGTACTGTCATGGGTAGAGCCTGGCCATCTTGCCACAATGTCTGTAAATTCCATGTTGGAGTTGCATATTACCTGTGCATTAAAGGAAAAATAATTTTTCCTGTTGCGGAAGAGTTTTTCATTGTATCCACCTGAAGGAAGAAGAAGAAAACAAGTAAAGTAAGTTACACTTTTCAATGAAGGGTTAACTTTTATAGGACTAGAAAATTGTTAATACGAATATTCCTTTACCTGGTGAGGAAATCCTAATATGAGTGCAGCCCATAGCACCAACAACTTCCAGAAAATTTGTAATTCTGTAGAAATGTAACTGTTCCCTTTTCAAATCAACGTCCTCCTCAGATAATTGAAGATATTGCGGAGAAAGTGGAGCAATGGCAGAACTAACTCTATGCACAATTCTATGCACTGTTGCTCTGCTGGCTCTGATGTAGTCCCCTATGGCAAGCTGAAGAAGTATTTGTTCTTCAATTTGCAGTTTGTATATTAAGCTTACGTATTATTATTACGTATATTTGCAAAAAGTGCATTTGTGATGTAATTATTAAGCTCCACTTTGAGGAACGCCACTTTGAGAATGTTATTGAGCCTTGTTGTATTTGTTGTCAACCTTGAAAAAATTATTTAGCTGGATGCTGGATATGAGATGTGAGAATTCCCGTGTATGTGCGTCACTTACGAAGAAGTATTTAACTTACGTAATGAAGATACACTTTGATGCTGTTTGATGCTTGGGGCGCCGAACTTTATAGTGAAGATGATGCTTGTTTTACATAATATTATTAAAGTTATTTGCCTCGGCTGCTTTCAGTCGCACTATAGAAACACAAGTTCTTTTAAGGTTGTGATAAGACAAGAATTAAAATACGTCACAGAATTTACTTTTTTTAATTTCACTTCTTTTTATTTCTCTTTATACTTGCACATTTATAAACACAACACTTTATAAAAGAAAACTGTGAGCACTTTATACATTCTAGCAGAGAACACAATTTTTACCATCCGTTATCTACAACGTTTTACCCGCGACTTTTACGTCTGCTCTGTATAACATCTTGCCTGCGACTGACTAAATCCAACGGTAAAATTCTTATAGCTTCGGTAATGCCAGTCTCTTATTGGCTAATTCTAGTCCAATAGAATTTAAGTATTCAAATTAAAATTTTTCTTTACTGTTGATTGGCTAATTCCAAACTGTAAGCGAAATTACGTTATTACAGATTTTTTCATAACCAATATTTTTTAAAACTCCAGACACATTATTGTCACAAAAATTACATTATTACCTCATTATTAACATCCTAAAGCATATGTATTGTAATGAAAAGAAGCTAGAAACAGTGATGTGTATTGAATTTATTTAAAGGTGAGTCGAAATTGTAACACTAACATCACTTAAGTTTACTCACTTAACATGTTTCGGGAAACCGTTGTTCCCATCCTCAGAAGGTTAACTCGACTGGCCCGTGTTGTTGGTGTTTCCGTTTTTTGGACTGGATCCTGTGGTGGCATCTTGTGGTGGAGAAATGTACTTCCAGAGAGGATTTGGTGGCGGCAAATCAAAATTCATTAGATGTGTGTTGTGTTTTAGAATGGTGATCTTCTCCCATGCATCTAATTCGGCTGCAAATTTGGCTGGTTTGACTAATGTAATATTGGGTTTGATGTTGTGATTAGTGATCCAAAAATGGTGTGAAACTGCAGATTTGTCCATTTGTTTGTATTTAATACATCTCATGTGCTCCTTTAGCCTAGTTTCTAAGTTTCTTTTTGTCTTACCAATGTATACTTTATTGCAATCTGAACAATTGATTTTATAGATTCCAGCTTTTTTGTCTTGTGGAATGGGGTCTTTTAACTTGTTACAAAGTAATTTCTCTATGTTAAATTTGTTCTGTGGAGCTAGGCTGATGTTATGTTTCATGAAAATCTTCTTAAATTTGTGAAATGTTCCTGGGTGGTATGTGAATTTCTTGAAGTTTAGTTCTTTATCTTGCTGGCTGAGATTAGTTGTGTTTCTGATGTGCATATTATTTAAAGCATATTATCTAAAGCATATTATTTTCACAGTTTTTGCACTATTAGAGTACATAAACATTTACATAACACTAATAAATACATTTACAATAAAAATAAGTATTTACAATGACTTTGCATACAATATAAATAACAATTATATACATACTGTTTTCAAGGTGGGCTGTTATTGAATTTAAATATAATAAAAATATAATTAATATTATTTAGGCATTAAAATACTGCCTCAAAGCTGAGAGCATCCTGTTGCATAAAAATGAAGTGCTGTCAGCAGCTGGTTCATGGAGGACACTGATGCATTCCTACACACATTTACTATGGATATATATGATATAAATAAATAAGCGCCACTACATACAATACATACCCACTCAAAAGCTTTAAAAAATTCTAACAGTCAAATTAATGGAGGGAAAATGTAATTTTTTTGGACATAAAGATTAAATGATAATACAGTTTGCGTGTTTTGGTGGTTTTTCGGATCGGCCATTTTATCAACCTTATAAATTTTTGAAAAGTATGTCAAAATTGAAACTTTTTTGTACGTGGTGTTTTCAAAATTATCTTTCATGCATTGGATAGAGCATCTTTTTGTGCATGCATCCACACACTTTCATCGACATGTGACAAGCTGGTGGAGAAATAAATTTGTGAAGTCATAAAAAGTGAGCCAAAAATTAGGAATTAAGGCAAAAACGTTGAAAATTCCCAAATTTGACGTTTTATTTCTCCATAAAATAAAATCCTATTTTCACTGCAAAATCAAGTAATATACAAGAAGTTGCTCTACTCAATGCATGCAAGATAATTCTGTAAACATCACAAACAAAAGACTTGCAATCTAGACATATTTTTAAAAAGTTTTAAAACTGATAAAATGAACGACCTGAAAAACTGCCAAAACACGTAAGCTATATTACCATTTGATCTTTATGTCAAAAAAAAAACAAAAAAAAAAAAAAAAAAAAAAAAAACTAGAATCTTCCCTCTATTAATTTGGCTGCTAGAATTTTTTAAAGTGCAGACGAATAGTTTCTTGAGGGACTGTATATTCCTCACCATTTAGAAAGAGATAGCATAACCTATTAAGCAATCATTTACATTATAAATAATCTGTATTCAAAATTATCCTTAGTAATTATACAATTGTTCTAAATTTTAGAAAATTGTAAAGTTAAGATTATAATATGGTATAATAAAGTTGTATTATTTAAGGAATAGAAGCACGGAAGCGTATAGAATCATGAACATAACCTCACTAATGCCTTCCATGCAAGTTCAGTTTTATAAGCCATTTCTACATGCTCCTTATAATTATAGGAAAGATGTTAATCCATTTCTGTTACTAGCCAATCAGATGCGTACTCCAAATTAGCTTCAATTCTTTGAAGCAAGTGGAGTGCCAAGGCTTTTATCAACTGGAACCTGGTAACAAAATCCCTATCATAATAATTTACAAACCACTCAGTTCTGTCATGAATCCATCTTGGTCGTCGTTCTGGAGGGTAAAAATCATCTTGATCGCTAGAACTGTCCTCAAAAACTATTCTCATCAATCCTGCAACCATTGTAAAATGCAGCATAACATACTCTATTCCACAAAATTCCACCGAGTTACATTACTCTCCGATTTACTCTCGCATACGCAATTTATTCCAAAGTTGTTGGTGAAACACTCAAACAATCACGTTTTACTTGAGAGTAAAAGTTACTCACATTTGGTGAAACCCATCCTAAATAAAATTAATTAAGAAAACTGAAAATAGTATTAATCAATTTAGAGATATTATTTGAGGGATAAAGAGGTGTTAGTTATACTAATAATTTTAGCATGACACGCTAATGTCACATTTTAACTAACTTCTTGTCATCACTAGACCGTGGATCTTTAAGTTTTAACCTATTTTTTTCCTTGACAGATATCTGAAAATAATTAAACGTATTTATGTTTCACTTTTATCTATGACCAGGTTTATAGCGCCTATTTCAACGTTATGGACTATTTGACCTATTTTACACCAAATTGACAAAATCTTAGTTTTAATTCATTTTAAATAGGAAATAAATATAATTTATACTATAAATTATAAATGTATTACAACAAAGACATTTCAGATCAGTATAAATATGTTTCCGCTTCTACAGGACACACGTGGTCCAAGCAAGTTCCACCCTCCCATAAGTTGCAGCTGTCAAGGACACGTCATATTGTTAAATGGTGATGAACTCGTGCATAATGGTGCTTTCTGATCATGATCCTCGAAAAAAAGTTTTCACTTGCTAATTGCTACAGTAGTTTACTGGTAGATTCCATGGTATGAATATGTGAACTGTGAAGTGAACAAAAATGCCTAAAATCAGACATCAAAGTCAAGTCTGATTTGTCAATAGTTTAACTAGTTTCCATGTTTCACTACAGATGGGAAAACAGTTTTCTGTCAAGCTTGTAATAAAGAGGTATGTAATCTGAACATATGTTTCTTTTTTAATCTCTAATATTATTAAATTAAGTACAACAGGGGTCACACTGATGGGAGTGAACTTGCCCCCTTTTAATTTTCAAATTAGTTCAGTTTGACGGCAGATTTAAATAAATGAACAAATAAATCTCTTTGTCCAAGAAGAAGGTTTAGATGCTTTTCTGCTTCGTAAATCAGAGTTCACTGACACATTATTTACTCTTAGAACTGTAGTCTTTTTTTTTTATTTTTTTTATTTGGGCATTTTAAGCAAATAATGAAATTTGCCCGAAAATTGCCACACACTAATATGAATAAAAATTATGGCAGAAGTAGAATACTACACATTTTATATTTTGTTTTAGGTTTCGAGTGGCAAAAAGTCCATTCTCTCACAACATGTGCAGGGGGCATAACATACAAAAATCCTTAGCATGGCTTCCTTTGGAAGGGAAGTTAAGCCAGTGGTCCTGTGTTGTAGATTTACCGCATGTTAAAGAACCTCAAGCCTGATAAAGAGGCCTCTGAACAAACTTACTGGTCTTTCACGCCCAATATAGAATGGGACGCTAAGGACCACAGCAGTTAAAAAGCTGTGGTCCTGCTCAACTTTGGGGCATTACACAAGGTCCATGAGGAGTGCAAATCAAAATATAAATAAATCTTCTTGGCTCAATCTTTGGGGGAGGCAAGCAAGAAAAATAATTTCCATTAAGAACTGTGTCATGCAATGGTAGTAGCCAATTTTCCATTCAGAAAACTTAAAAAGTAAAACATTCAGGAAGCTCTTAGGGATATATTGCAATTGATCAATTGCTTCAGAATCTACAATAAGAATGAATTATGTGCAGCAATCTTATGATGATGCAATGGGGAAAATAAGGGAGGATATAGGGGATACGTATTATTGGATTTCAGTTGATGAAATCACTTATGTTCTTGGGTGATACATAGCAAACTTAATTGTTGGAAAATTAGACCCAAGTTTGCCCTCAAGATCACATCTGATCTGCACGAGGCAACTTGAGAAAACTAACAAACAAACTGCAGCAAACTTCATGAACAATGGTCTGAAAGTTCTGTATCCAAATAGCATTGACGAAAACCGGGTACTTTTTGCATACACAGATGCGGCAGCATATGTGTTCGCAGCTATGCAGCTACTGAAAGTTTTTTATCCTGCACTAGTACATGTGACTCACCTTGCACATTGTATCAATCGTGTAGCAGAGGTCAGGTTACAATTTCCAGTGATCAATAAATTGATTTCCATCTTAAAAAAAGGTATTTCTAAAAGCTCCAACTAGAGTTCAGGCTTTCTGGGAAGAGCTTCCTGATGTCCCTTTATCCCCTGAACCTATGCTAACTTGTTGGGGTACATGGTTGAAAGCTGCTGAATACTACAATTATCTTCCTGAGATAAAAACTGTAATGCAGCTGGAGGATGATGCAGCAGCCTGAATTACAACAGCAAAGAAACTGTTGGAAGATTCCTCTGTTCTGCACAACTTGGCATATAGCAGCGCTCACTTCACATTCCTTGTGGAGATTATTTCAAAACCGGAGAGCAGAGGGACCCCCTTATATGAAAACCTTGATTTAATTCAAGAAAGGTCAAAATTAAGAATGCACCAGAAGTTGGGGAGAAAGTGAGGACAAAAATCAATAAAGTGCTCCAAAAAGATATCAGGTCTATCAGTTCTAGATGCAGCGGCAGATATACTTGGTAGAAAAGGCAACCTTTTCATCCATTTTTACTGCAACACACAGCCAGCCTCAAGTTTGCTCCTGTTATGTCACTGGACATGGAACCCTCATTCTCTGCCTACAAACTAATTTTAAGTGACAAACAACAGTGTTTCATAATGGAAAACATAGAAAAGGTACTCGTGATCTATTGTGAGACTAATTATGGAGAGTGTGAAAATTAATCCAAATGAATCCCCCCCCAAAAAAAACTGAAAAAAGTGGATTGAACCTGAGGTGAATCTAATTATGATTATTATGTAATTTATAGTATGAACTAACTTTCCTGGCAATATATTATGCAATTTATGTTAGTATTATAATAATTTTTAATATGGCATTAATATTTTAAATTACCGCCACTCTGTTTCAAAGTATTTTTGCAATCTATACAGCCTAAACAATGTATCACAAACACCTAATTTAGGTGACTAAAACCTAAGTATTTAGGACCTAAAAATCCATGGTCTAATCATTACAAGTAATTGCAAGGTTACTATAATCTGATTTAAGAGACCATTACTTGCTTTTCATCCATCTATGATTCAGACATGTTTGAAATTCAGTTGGAGAAGTCATTAGACGTAGTACTTTCAATTACAATAGGTATGAAACTGTGGTTTACACCACAGATTTTTGAACATTGTCCATAAAATACTCCAAGATGGTTGAATCAAAAGGTTGCTGGATTTAACTGTCCTGGAGTTGCTTCAGCCTTTAATCTAATTATTGAGATTGTTCATGAGTGAATTACATTTTCCTACATGTTTATTGGTAAAGTTGTATACCTATCAACTTCAAGGAGTCAGATGTTATACAGACTTTATTCATTTTGGGGAATTATATGACAATCAAATTCAATATCAATAAAATTGGATATTCATAACTTCAATATCATAGATGTCCAATAAAGTTAATGCAGGGATAGAATCATCATCAATTAAATAAAAAATACAAAGAGGGGGTAAAGCAATAAATATTAAAACTACAGCTGGTAATACTGTTCAAAGGACTTCTAAATATTGACTATCTGCTGAATATGAAGTTATTGACATAACATTATAATACTGAATGCCAAGTTTCTGTAGTACACTGAAAAGAGCTTGTGAACATTCAGTAGCATTAGGATTTACAAGAACCCCTTCAATCCTCCCACAAACAATTTCTGAACAGTACTATCTCTACAAGCAAGGACTTTAATTAGGACAACAAACATGATTATCTCTCTCTCAGTCATCTCGTCGCAAAGAATTGCAACTCCTCCATCCTTCACAACTTCTTTCACTCTTTCCTCATCTTCTTTCATGACTTGAGGTACGTAGCCTTCCTTCAGCTTGCCAGCTGAAGGTAAATTTCCAGCACCTTACAGGCTGCTTTACATAATATTGGGATCATGTACGCGAAGATGCTGGCAGGCCATGCCAGTGAAAGAGCATGCCACCCCTTTACCTAGTCGCCTGATTATTGGTGCCTACAACCAGCTACTTTGGAACAAATGGTCAGTGCAATAATGACCCAAGTAATGAAACCTTTATGTGCACTCCCCCACCTTTCTGGAAATTTCCTTGGCAAGAGGTTTGAGAACCCACTCCATAGAGAACATCCCACTTTGTTGTGGAGCTATATAAGGAGCCTGCTGGTGTGGAGTTGTGGGCGAGTTCAGACATAGAAACAGCCGAATGCCTGCTTGACATTACAAATTCTGGAAACAAGAACGGGGACCAATACAGCATACAAGATTTTGGTTCACAATAGCCCAATAACGAGAACAGGAATGTACATCGATGATCATATTGATTGTAAAGTGCAAGTTCATTTTGTGCATTGGGATTTCATTTTTTTTAACTGACCAGTGATATTTCTTCACCTGCTTCCAATTCAGCCAACCTAATGCAGGTTAGCCAACATCAAAATTCGATACAGTAAACATTATCTAAATGCAGATCCATTACATTTCCAATTCCTCTAGTCATACTACCAAGCTTTCATCCCTTTATTGGTGTACATTAAAGTTGTTTGTTCTTTGTTAATTTCTAACAGTTTTTGTTGTTCATTGTAGTCTTTTCTATTGTTTTTGAGGCAACAGCCAATTTTGAGTTGCATATAAATTACAGATGACCCTTTCACCAAAGAAGCAATGCTCAATGGATCTATAAGTGTCAGGATCTGAGGTTAGGATGCATTTATGCTAGAATTTCTTCCAGTTTCACATTTCTAGCTTGTGACTAGAGAGAGCACTAGCACTGTTTCATGTCATGGCCACCTAGAATAGTCTCTACAGTGAAGAGTCTAATATGCACAATATGGATCACATATGCCATGTCCGGGAACAAGAAAGTTAAAACTTGGCTAAATCTTCTTTACTGTTCCCCGGGCCTGGGAAAGTTTTCTGTCAATTGTGAACACTCCCATTAAAATACATGTATTTCAACTTTGTCATTCTCGTTCTGGATACCGTTCTCAGTTGTTGTGAACCAGCCTTTACACTGCATTTTGCCACCGGCATATTCATTAGCTTGTCACTTGAGCCCTGATGTATTTGCCATCATTTTATTCATTTTATATGAAGCATTGGCATTGATGTGTTTTAGACACATGTTTTTCTTGGCCATTCAATGCACATGTTACAGTATTTACACATTACAATACATTTTACTTTATTGAAAATGTTGAATCCTTCTGATGCGTCAAACACTGGAACCAACATTTCATTAAATTTTGGCACAAAGAAGTTACTATATGTAAAATGAATGCAGATTAAGCAAATTGCAAAGAAACACGAAGCTTTACTACAATGAAGAACTGAAGCACACGAAGCTTTACTAGAATGAAGAACTGAAGTAAGCAAGAGCAGAAGCAGAATGCAGCCAGAATCGCAACTAACAATATGATATAACACAGCTTTTTGTCAAGATCAATTGTCATTTACTATCACCACAGATCCAGACCAAATACACTCCTTATTCAAATGTAGTGAATTTTTGTCATTTCGCTGATTATTTCATGACTTATATTTATAGCTTGCGCAAAACCTCTGGAATCGTGACCTTGATTGCCACCCCAGCTGCCAAGCCTAGGAATGGTTTCAACGAAAGCAATATAATACCTTTACTTACTCCAGTGCATAACACATACAGTCTGCATAGAAAGTGTCTGCATCTGGTTGTAATTTCAAAGAGAGCAGTACCTAAATAGTACTTATTTTATATTTATAACTATGGCTCCTACGTTTTCAAAGTTAAGTGCTAAAATGTTACATAGTCAAAGTAGGGAAATAATTGCAAATGTCCTCGACTTCATGAAGCAAGAAGCAGAGATGAAGGAAGAAAATATATGTTCCACAAAAGCCTTAAGAGAGTGAAAGAAAAAGTAGTCAAAGCAAATGGTGTTTCACCGAGTTCCGTTTCCAGAGTTCTCAAAGATAAGAAAGAAAAAAAGAAACATATGGATGAAAGAGTACCATTTGACACACCTGGGAAGAAACATAAGGTCCCTAAACATATTACAGAAATAGACGATTTCGAATGCATCATTCGGCGCACAATTCACAATTCCTATGTGGAAGAAAAAAATGTGCTAACAATAAGCAGATTGCTCATCCAGCTGAAAGACAGCAGAAACTTTCAAGGCGGTGCTACAAATCTCAGAAAAATAATTAAAGATTTAGGGTTCAAGTGGAAGAAACTAAAATCAAATAGAAGAGTTCTAACAGAAAAGCAAAAAAAAAAAAAAAATAAATAAATAAAAAAATAAAATAAAAAATAAATAAATAAATAAAATAAAAAAATAAAAAGTAAATGTTGCCATGATAGCTTAGTCGGTTGGAGCAACGGCACAGAAAGCCTAAGATCCGTGGTTCAAATGTCGGCTATGGCATTGAATTTTTCAGTCTGATTCTACCTTTCCAAATGACTATAATTTTATATGTACTTACATCAGTGTGTACTTATATCAGCATCAATTTTCAAGGTGGTGCTACAAATTTCAGAAAAATACTATAGTGCAGAGGTGGCGAAAACATGACTTGCAAGGTATTTTGACTCGCAGGTGCCATTCCCTCTCTGCCACATTCCCATTTGCTTTTCACATGCTGAGTGATGCAGTGTGTGTTGCATATTTGGTGACTCGCGGAAGGAAGGCATTTTCGCCACCCTTGCTATAGTGTATGAAGATGAGTCATACATACACAGCAGTCATACAGCATCTAAAAGTTGGAGTGACATTAGCGAATTAGGTTTGCAGGCACCTATTGCCAAAGGGCAAATACTTATTATCGTTCATGTGGTTGGAAAGATCGGCTTCGTTCCAAATACCCTTCTTTTACAAGTCGCAACAAACAACAGGAGATTTTCATCAAGAAATGAATACAGAAAATTACATGAAGTGAATCAACGCCATGTTTATACCTAATATGCGTGCTGGGTCTGTTCTGGTTATCGACAATGCTTCACAATGCATCAACACTCAAATTGACAAACCACCTACCTCAAATTCCTTGAAAGAAGAAATGAGAGCTTGGTAACTTAGACATAATATAGCTTTAGATGAAAGCATGAGTAAAACAAAGCTATATAACTTAATTAAAGCCAACAAACAGCTTCAGAAATCATATATACTTGACCAGATAGTAATACAACATCGCCATAATGTACTTAGACTGCCATCGTATCACCCAGATCTAAACCCAATCAAATTAATCTGATATCAAAATGGGTGGCATGCAGAAATATCACTTTTAAATTATAATATGTGGATCAGTTATAACGCCAGCAATTTCCTGAAATTGGAAGGCCAGAATGGGAAAATGTATGTCGACATGTTGAATAAATTAAGAATCATTATTTAAAAAAATATGGAATTGTAGAAAATCAAGTAGAAAGAATTCTCATCCAGGATAATGGTGCAGAAAGTAGTGACAGCAGTGATGACGGCAATAATGTGAGTGATTCTGCAGAAGAGGAAGGGTTGTTAGGTGTGGAAGAATTGGAGGCAATGATTGACAGTGTTTTTTATACTAAGTGCTTTTTACAGCATGGATTTTAATATACTGTATATAACTAAGTTTATCAGCGCAGTGCAGTGCATAACCGGTGTGCGGATATTTGACAATGACTGTCCCACACACTCCTGCAACATGCAGACGACCAGTCACCTCCTGATCTGGTAAGCAACTCACTTCATAGCTCTCATTAAGATTTTCACATGTCTAGAATTGTTGCGGCAATTATAATTTTGCATTTTAGCCATATAAACTAAATTTAGCAAAAAAATCTGCAATTTTGCACTTTGCAAAAAACAGGTGCCCCTACTTATCACACAGGATTGACGATATGCCGGACACCATTGCTAGTGTGCACTGCTTTATCATTGACCAGAAGCCAGGGTACTGGCAATGGCACCAGACCCCAAAACAAAGAGAAGAGAGCATTATTGATGGCCCAGGGATTCTGGGAGTTTATGGTGATGAGTTTCAGCCTTAGCAATGCTCAAGCTAAAATTCAAAGCTCATGGACTTTCCTTCTTGCTATACTTGGACATTATCATCATGTGCAAGCACACCAAGACAAACTGATGAAACTCAGCAAGGTACAGAAACATCAGTGCAGCTGACTTGAAAGTGAATGCCAAGATGTGCAAATTACTTTTTAAGGAAACTAATGACACACGGTAAACAAATTGGCAAAGCATAAAGACAAGTGGGAGGAGCACAGCTTCCTGCGACTGTGCAGCTATTATTGCAGAATCATCAGTGGTCTTCTCTATGACTGCAAAGTCACTCACCTGATGGAGATCATCTGCCATATCAGTGGAGAGAGAATTCTGAGGCAGCATTCTGCATATCAAAACTCAGGCCTTTTGCAGCAAGCCAAAATTGAGTTCGGCAGTCTGAACATTCCACACTAGCACTGAGACATGCTGTCTCAAGTCCAGGATGGGAATGAGCAACTAACGTCTACTTCAGCAACACATTCTCCATAGTGGAGCACTACTTCATTAACTTGGTGTGTAACTCACTAAACCTTAGGAAGTTCTAAAAACACTTTTTCAGTCCCTGCCAATCTAAACATTGCAAACCTTTTCTGTGACTGAGACAGAGAGAACAAATGCATAGTTTTTTGATCATGCATTAAGCTATCTTCAATAATGAGGAGAATATTTCATTAACCGCTTGGGCAAGGAATAAAAGGCAAGTGCGAATGCCAGAGTTTGTGGTTGTATTATACCCTTTCCAGTTCTGAGAGGCAAGGCAAATACAGTGCAGAATAAATGGAAAAAGAAAGAAGAACCACAACCATTACAGACATTATTGAAATCCTTGATAGGCAGAAGTTGTAAATAAGCAAAAAAAGCATGTAATGTATAATATGCAAGTGCTTAGGTAATTATAGTGTCACAGAGAATATACATAGTTTGAGTGGACTGATGAGATGACTAACAATGAACATATATTTATAGAATTTATGAATAATTCTTTGACCCTGCATCATTTTTACTGTCAAAAGTTTGTTCAAATTTTATGTTATGTACTTCTTTCCATCCCACACAATGGGGAACACTTTAATACAAAGAGTAAAGAGCTTTTCCCAAGGATACTTTTGGCAATATTATGCACATTTTAAAATATGAAATTAAACATACCCACCATTTGACAAAATTACATACTGCAGTATTGGAAATGTATGGCAGAATTTAAAAATCATACCATCAATTTTCCTTTCAAGTATTTTCTCCTGAGGCAACAGCTCTTTCATAGGAAAGTGGTATAAGCAACATAACTTTAAAGTGTTTGCTTTACTACAACGTAGCACCAAAAGTTGAAGTACAGGTTCTCCATTCCTTATAAACAGGTACTTTCCTAAGTGGTTCCACATGACAATTTCTAACTGCAGTCCTCCTCACAGGTGCGCAAGAAGGCACTGGCAGTGGTGCATTTACAAAGTCTGATTCATTACTGTTGCTAACAGTTTGGTCTGCCGTTGCACACACTTGTAGGAGCATCATTCTTCCAGTCACTTTCGTCCATTTAGCATACATCTGATGCAGAACCAAATTTCATCCTCTGCATAAACCCTTTACTATACTATACAGAACTACTTAAAAAAAGGAAAGGAAAATGGGACAAAAAGAAATAAAAACTAAAACTAAAGTAAGAAAAATAAAAGAACTAATACACACCAAAAGGCTACACATAACATAACATAATACAGGGTTATTAAAAAAGAACGATCATATTTTAAATAATAATTTCTAATCAATGACAATAGAGAACGACACATACAATATTAAGCTGGATAGAGGAAAATTCAAAGTTTTAAGCCCCTACCTATTAGTTACATTCAGTGCCTACAGTGGTGCTGTGGTTTATTTATGAGAAAATGGCGATGCCACAGCTGGTCGTTTTGTGAACTGCAGTATGCAAAGAGTGAGTCCATTGTTTCAGTGCAGCATGCATTTCGTTGTAAGTTCAACAAATATCCACCTTGTCATAAACAGATTTACAATTGATACAAGAAATTTGTAGAAGATGGTTGCATATGCAAAGGGAAAAGCATTAGTGATACTTGCATAACAAATGGTGCTTGTGCTGAATGCATAAAATAAATCTTTGAACTTTCCTCTGTCCAGTGATGTTTTGTATGTGTCTCATCTATTGTCGTTCATTAGAAAATAAACATTTAAACTCTACTCCTTTTTGAATAACCCTTTATATAAATGTATTACTGATGCAAGCAAAATGAAAGAAAAAGGTACACTGACATGCTTGTAACCCTCTGATGACATCTAGAAATCATTTAAATAAACACAATGCTTTAGTGGCTTAATTGCATATTGTGTAAGGATGCAAGAGGAATTGATGCTTAAATACTGCTAGTGAATAAATAGACATTTTGCCTTGAAAGGGGCTAAAGCAAAATGCATTGCTCAAGGCAATTAAAGGAACAAAGGTGGAAAATAAGTATTATTGCCGTAGTTGGGTTTAGGGTGATACATATTTTATTCTTTTACAGAAAATTTAAAAGCCTTTATTTAACAGCAGTGTACCTCTTGTTCACTTCTCATTTCACCAAGGATGCTGTAAGCAGAAATTAAAGACAATGTTGAAAATGAAACGGGGAAGCCCTTCCATTAATTTAAATTTTGTACATAAAGGAATACTTTTGGTATGACCTCCATGTGACTGCATTATTGCTGTAAATCTTGAGGCATGCTGCCAATCAGTTTACACATCTTCTGTTGTAGGATGTTCCCCCATTCTTCAATAAGGGCATCTGCAAGCTGTTGAAAAGTCTGAGGGTCTACAGGACTGTTTCAAACTCATTTCTCCAGCTTATTTCATAGCTACTCAATGGGCTTAAGAACTGGACTCTTACTTGAATTCAGTCCATTGGTTGAATCTGGAGTTTCTGTAAGATGACTGATGCCTTGTGCCTTATGCACTCTTAAATTGTCTTTCTGCAAAACCAACTAGGCCTCATTCCAAATATACAGGGTGGACCATATATGTTGAGACTGTACAATATCTCCAAAACTAAGTTTTGTAGAAAGAAATGTCTAATAAAAGTTGCTTGATATTATGGGGGAAAGTAAATGTCATTAATGATGTTTTGTTTGGAGGACATTATGATGGTCATTTTAGGGTGAATTTAGTTTTTTTTAATGGGAACCTACAATTAGGGTAAATTTAAATTGACCTTAAAATGATCATCACAACATCCTCCAAATAAAACAGACTAATGACATTTACTTTCCCCCATAATATCAAGAAACTTTTATCAAAGACATTTCTTTCTATAATGCTTCATTTTGGAGATATTGTATAGTCTCAACTTAAATGGTCCATCCTGTATAACACACTCTAGTACAAATCTTAGCAATGTACTTGGCAACATTAAGTCAGTTTTTGAATATCATGAGGTCTGGCTGTTAGGTGATGCTGCCCTACATCATGACTGACCCATCTTTAAATCTGTCCATTTCTGTACTGGTGGCTCTGTAAAATAATCGCCATGGGACAATACCATGCAGGCGACCATCACACTATGTTAGAACACAATAACTAAACAGCACAGTGAAGCAATGACAAAACTTCAGGTGCTGGGTTTCTGCACAAATCCCAGTCAGGATCTCTTATGAACAGACGTTAACCTCGGGGCTTTATGTAGTGCTAAACTTGCTTCACTGTTTCTTATTGTTTGGTTGCTGACTTTGGGCCACTTGTTGACCTTATACAATTTTTGTGGTTCCAAGCAGTAGCTCTGTACCAACGAAGAGCACAATTGGTTACACATCAGTCTTTTCTCTGGCTAATGTTTTGTTTTTGACCCTGGTCAAGAGTATGTACCTGTTTTAGTGGAACACTTCCAGGCCCTACCAATAAAAGATTTAGACACATTAAGCTCAGCAGCCACTGCACAAATAGCCCAACCTTCTTGAACCAAGGATTGCTCCAATGAGGCACCTTATATTGACCATTTAAATGTAAACAAAGAGAACAAAGGTGGACACTGCACTTAAAGGTACTAGATGTCAATTTCAGACAATGCTTATCTTTCAATGCCTTCCTTAGTTATCAACATTCTTTAATTACTGCTTACAGCATCTTTGTGTGAAATGGGAAGTAAACAACATGTGTGCTACTGCTAAATAAAGGTTTAAACTTTCTGTGGAAAAATATTTATCACCATGCACCCAAATCTGCAGGAATGCATAAGTTCGGACATTGTTTTGAACAGTGTATATTAACCTTCTAGCAGGCACACCATTGTAAAAAGTACAACACCAGCGTACTGCTTCTTATGCTTCATCAATGTTTTAAACTTGAGGTATTGGATCATCACCAGTTCAATTTATTCCTTTGTTGATGCCTACTTGACATTGTGGTAACTGCTACTGTTTCTTTGTTTAATGTCCTTATTTGGCTTAAGACATTCTAAGTAACAAGGTGTTAAATGTTGTAAAAAGTGTAACATGCACCTTCTCCTATGAAGGACACATGCTTGATTCTAGGAGTCAGCAATATACAGAGGTAAGTATAATAACAAGTAAAATGCACTTAATTGATGGTATTCCAGATAGCTACACACTTCATTTGTAAATCTAGCCATGTGGTCGCATCTATTTATTTATTATTTGTATTTATTTTCAGCTCAAAAGGGTTTATCAGATGAGGAGACTCGTAAACTATTTAAAGAAAGTGATAATGAAACCTATGCAGATTTTACGGAGTTGAAGGAATGTAATGCAGCTTTGAGTGACGAGAATGAGGAATCAGAAAACCACAATAGTGAATCAACAGAAAGAGGTGGATGATGATCTCGACCAGCTAGAAGATCTGCAGGAGTTCCTTATTGGAAGTAGCAAAGATAAATGATGGTGTAAAAGTGTGCAAAAACTTCAAAACAAAGAGAAAAAATATTGTGAAAATTCTTCCAGATCCAAAGAGGAGAGTTATGAATGTCACCAATTAAGTTAATGCTTTTCTGAAAATAACTGACATTGACATTATTGATGATAATACTAAAATGTATAATAAAAATTAACACTTCTCAGAATAATGGGACAAAATAGTCTCAACAAGAACTAAAATAACTAAAGTTGCTGGTAGGGCAACCTACTACAATTTATTTAACTGGTCCTTCAAATCAACTGACTTTGTCCAGTTTTATTTTTATCCAGTTCAACTTCATTCACATTATCACTTCGCTAAGGTGAACTAGTTCAATTCTCTGTCCCTTCATGCTGGATGGTTCACTTCACTAGGGGTCAAACACAAGACCTCCACAACCTGTTGCTCTGCAATAGCACTCATTGCATGTCACAACAGCCTGCACTCATATAAGTACCTGTATAATTCACGTTCAGAGAATTGCTCTTGATGTCACACCAGAGATGCAGTCACTAATTCTCTCGCTCACTGATTGACTCAACAACTCTCTTGCACTCAACTTGCAACTGACTAACTCCCACAAGAGTGCTTGCTTATATAGTCAGTGGAATCTTTCCACAAGGTTCTCTAACATTCTAGAACTATTTCGACACACTTACTGAGGAGGTGAGGAGAAGAAGCCTCCAGAAGGTTCTAGTTATCTGCTGATAGTGCACCTGGTGTTTACGCTGGAAAGCAGCTGTTATAGTTGTTTACTCTGACTGCTCGGCGCTGACCTCTCGATAACCGTGGGCCATAGCCGCTGCATTACAATACATTACACAACTTTCCCAGAAATGTCTTGTTATTACTTAAAAATATCCATGTTGTAAATTTTACAATGCGTGCCTGCTTGTGTGACAGAATTAAGAGCGTCTGCCAAAAGGTAAAGAGATACTTTTTATATAATTCTAGGAACACAATTTGGGGATTTTAAATTATTCATCTGAGGATTTTATAATTTAATGACTGCATTCTAAAAGCACTATGATCTTTAGTACAGGTGTGGGTACACATTACTGCATTAGCTACCAAGGCCATGAAAGGCTTTAACAGATTCATGACTATGGCCTTTGTATTCTGTGCCTGGTAGTTACAGTTTGGAGAATTTGTGATGCAATTTTATTCCATAATGGGGCACAGAAGACATTTGCCAATTTGAAACTGATTTTAGCCGTGTGCATTCTATATTCATCACAAACTCAATGTAATAGGCAGCTGTATGGTTGGGCTAGTACATCCCAGGATGACACTTCTTAAAAATTATAATTCTTAAGATGCATTTTGCGTATCTTATATATTAAGTATTGCAATAAATAATCTACTTTCAGTCAAAAATAGGAGCAGAAAGATGTCAATTTTCCCAGCTTCTACATAATTTAAAATCACTTCAAAGCACAGAAGTACCTCTATTGTTCATCCACCTCCACCAAAAACAGTTGCATATAAGAAGCTTTGTATTGATTTTGATATGGTCCAGCTTAAAAGAGAAGAGAGAAAAACAATCATTCATGCTTCTGTCTTTAACCTACTGCTGCAGCCTCTACTACTACTACTACTACTACTACTACTACTACTACTACTACTACTACAGCAGCAGCAGCAGCAGAAGAGGGACAAGTGATGTATTATTTATAGTTTTACCGCACCCTTAATTTTAGTTGAAATAACACTTATAGTACCATAATGTAGGTTCATGGCGATGGTGAGCCTCAGTGTATTCCCTAGATTTTGTTTTCAAAATACAGTCTGGCACTATTTTCTACAGCACTACACGCCTAATTATAGGGCACACATTAGAAAATTCATGGCATACTTTCTCTTCCCATACAAACAAGAATGAAGAAAAGCAAATTAAATTGTATACTGTTGTTTCTACTTCAGAGGTGCTTCAAAAAACTAAATTTTTTATTAGATGTATTTCTTACATAATATTCTATAATTTAACATAATTTAATACCTGAATGATGGTGAATCCAGAATTATATTATATGCTTCAGTAAGACCCTTTGGTCCACTGCCTTCAGAGGAAACAATCAACTCTAAGTTTAAATCTGATGTAGTTAGTCCAAATCCAGAAGCAGATGATCCATACATACGAACACTAAATCCTAGAAAAGGAGTAAATTATAACAAAATTAGTGATATTTTAAAATAAAGAGAGTTGGAGGTTGTTACACTACATCACTAAAAGGTTCTTACTTTGAACGCGTTTTGGGAGAACGGTTTGCTCCCATCGTCAGCATGTTTCCAACTGATACTTCTAGTGATACTTCTTAATAAAGTTGCATTTAGTGTTTTTTCTTCCTTAATTCATTGTCTAGTATGAAAACTGATTTTGCATAAAAGACAGCTTAAGAGTGTTGAAATATTTGCCATCCAGCATTTTAAGCATCTTAATACAATGATATTTGAAAAGAAGCTAGAAACAGTGATGTGTTATTGAATTTATTTAAAGGTGAGTTGGAATTGTTACACTAACAATTTAAACTTAAGTGATGTTAGTGTAACAATTCCGACTCACCTTTAAATAAATCTTAATGCAATATAATTTAGAACTTAAAAATGCAACTCCATGAGGAGGCAGCTCTGGAAAGAAATTCAATTTCATCCTTTTCTTAAAATATAGTAAACCCCAATTAATGTGCTCTTCAAGGAAGCGATCCTAAACATTTTACCAGCAACAGGGTGCAAAAGATTGAGGAAAACATTTTTGATACAATTTCAGAGGAAACATTTTAATTGATGTTACAGTGAAAAACGCAAATATGAGGTCATTTCATTGTGCTTACAGAAAATTTAGTTTTCACTTATACAGAGCGAATGTTCCATGACCTTGCCTGGATCGTGTGTATGCGTGTTTCGCACACTGCTACTACACAGGACCATAACATGCTATCAGACCATTCCATTGCAAAAGTCATGCATTATATACTCATGAATAATAGCAACATGTACTATGAGTGCTAACCTTGTTATAAATGGTGTTGAAAGCTGTGTCAAACTGCATCGAGACATTCCTGGCATTCCTCACCTCACAAGGTTGTAATTCATTAACAATAGTCATTCTGTAGGGTTTCTATTTTAACAAGTTTTGCAGCTATATGAACAGAGGTTTTTGAAACATTCACTTGCTTTGCAACACTCTTAAGAGTCCTCTTTAGAGTTTTAAAATGATGCACCAATTTCGTTAATTTTTTTCTCCATTAGAACAAGTATTTTTTGCTTCTTAGGTTTAGCATTTAGCAATCCTGTTGTCCGGAACTTATTAACCAGACATTTGACAATATCTCTATTAGGAACCGGAATACCAGGAAATACCCTTGAATTTGTCTACACACCTGTCTACATGATCCAGTATTTACGTATGTCTCATAATTAAAAATTCTTTGTTCAAGCGTGAATTTTTTGCTAGGCATTTCAGTGGACAAGAACAGCAAAAATAATAAGAATACTCTAAAGGAATTTACACGTAACACAGATGTTTGAATAAGCTCCCACTTTTGAGATGCACAATGAATAAACGCTAGTCTTTACAGCATGAACAAAGGCAGCAAATCTGACAGTTGACATTCAGGCAATAAAACGTAGCCTTGAGCGGGTCAATCACTGCTGGTGAGCTAGTGGAACATACTGAGGCCACTGCAGTGCAAACGAATCACACATGGTGATTGCAATGGTGGCAAGGCTACAAAATGGCTGTTTGGTAGAAACAGATTTCTGCTTTACTAGTTTGCATTGTCATATATACTCAGAGTAGTATCCAAAGCAAGGAGCACCCACACTTGACAGGAAGCCTTTTTAGCACTAAATTCCTTTCATGCAAATAAAAGGCATTAAGTAAAATTTCCATTACTAATCACGGTTGAGAAGTCATGGCATGTTTATAAGTTCCTGGAAATATGGATGTTAAAATTTATCTCCTCAACAGAATTTTCACCACGCTTTTAAAATATTATAGTTTTTATAATATACACTATGTGATCAAAAGTATCTGGACACCCTCGCAAACATACATTTTTCATCTTAGGTGCATTGTGCTGCCACCTACTGCTTGGTACTCATTATCCGTGACCTCAGTAGTCATTAGACATCGTGAAACTCACAGACTTCAAACGTGGTCAGGTGATTGGGTGTCACTTGTGTCAGAAGTCTGTATGCAAGATTCCACACTCCTAAACATCCCTAGGTCCACTGTTTCTGATGTGATAGTGAAGTGGAAACGTGAAGGGACATGTACAGCTCAAAAGCGTACAGACCGACCTTGTCTGTTGACTGACAGAGACTGCCGACATTTGAAGAGGGTCGTAAAGAGTAATAGGCAGACATCTATCCAGACCATCACACAGGAATTCCAAACTGCATCAGGATCCACTCCAAGTACTGTGACAGGTGTGAGGTGAGAAACCTTGGATTCCAAGGTCGAGCGGCTGCTCATAAGCCACACATCACGCAGGAAAATGCCAAACGACGCCTCGCTTGGTGTAAGGAACGTCAACATTACACGATTGAACAGTGGCAAAACGTTGTGTGGAGTGACGAATCACAGTACACAATGTGGCGATCCGATGGCAGCGTGCGAGTATGGCGAATGCCCGGTGAATGTCATCTGCCAGCATGTGTAGTGCCAACAGTGTAATTCGGAGGTGGTGGTGTTAATGGTGTGGTTGTGTTTTTCCTGGAGGGGGCTTGCACCCCTTGTTTTGCGAAGCACGATCACAGTGCAGACCTACATTGATATTTTAAGCACCTTCTTGCTTCCCACTGTTGAAGAGCAATTCGGGGATGGCGATTGCATCTTTCATCACGATCGAGCACCTATTCATACTGCACAGGCGTGGCGGAGTGGTTACACGACAATAACATCCCTGTAATGGACTGGCCTGCACAGAGTCCTGACTTGAATCCTATAGAACACTTTTGGGATATTTTGGAACGCGGACTTCATGCCAGGCCTCACCGACCTACATCGATACCTCTCCTCAGTTCTGCACTCCGTGAAGAATGGGCTGCCATTCCCCAAGAAACCTTCCAGCACCTGATTGAAAGTATGCCAGCGAGAGTGAACGCTGTCATCAAGGCTAAGGGTGGGCCAACACCATTTTGACTTCCAGCATTACCGATGTAGGGCGCCACGAACTTGTACATCATTTTCAGCCAGGTGTCCGGATACTTTTGTTCACGTAGTGTATATTGAGACTTTATTCACTTCCATTCCAAATAACAGAGGGATTTCGGCACATAACAAGAGGGCAATATCTTATTACTGAGAGGTATAATGTCCTGATATTTTTTTTTCTTCAGGAAATGAGTAATTTGCCTTCTGAACTACCCTAATCAGCTGTATCTATGGTAAAAAGCAGTAAGAGATAAAATCATTCCCTAGAAGCATGGTGTCAGAGTTGGTCAATATTAAAAATACAAGTACACCTAAACCTGCCCAAATTGGACATTGCAAAGTCAGAATCCTGTCTATTTCAGAAAAAAGTTTTGGTCCCTGGAAATCGTACACATTACGTGAAATTTTTCTGAATAGTATGGAAACCACAAAATGTGGAAATAGAAACTCCACAACTGCTTAAAATGAAAATATGCAGTTTTCAAATACATTCGTTTGGGATATGCTGTACTCCCAAAGAAACTACAAATATGTTAAGTATTTTATTTTGGGACATACTGTATTTTTTAAGAAACTGCAAATGTAGGTAATTAAGGTAAATGAGTTCTCTTTGTAAATGTACATAACTGATTGGAAACAACTTCAAGGACAAAAGAAAGGGATTACAGTTGTAAATGTGTGTGGTGAAGGAATGTTTAGGGAACAGTGTTCTTTAGTGCAACAAAAAGCAGTTGACATATGAATGAATGTCTAAGAAAAATCACACGTGAAAGGACAAGAGACTCAGATATATGTATGTTGTTAAGATTCCTAGTTTAGTGCTGTAATGTATGGGTTAGTAAAAGGATAAAGAGACTCAAATGTACAGTGTAAAATTTCTTAACCTGTGTTGCAATGAATGAGTTGGTGAAAGGACAGAAACTGAAGTAATGTATGCAACATACAAAATATGTACTGGATTATGCATGGATGGATATAAAACTACATATGCATTAAAATAATTTTTAAATAAAATGCATGATGTTGAAAATATTGACATGCTGTTTGTGATTAATCTTAAAACTATGGGTACAAAAAAAGATCAGAACCACCCAAAAAATATGGAAACCTTGCCAAAATGGAAAAACTTTTAGGATCATGTTATTTCTGTCTTGAACAAGTTTCACTGTATTTGAAATACATACTCTTAACACATTTGTATTTTGTATTGAAAATGCACATTTTTAAGTAGTTTGTTTAAAAAATACGTATTTCTGATATTCTGAAACTTAAAATACATGAAGATACAATATAAAGACTCTAACTTCCCTAAGTTTCCTGATTAACTTTTTCTTGGTCAACATATCTAAGATTGGCTACTGTACTAGAAGTATACCCTTCTCATTATCGTGTCCTCCTCTGACTCAGAAGTTCTGGTCATTGTTTATTTTTATCGTTCTATTAATCTAAGTCTTTGTCATTTGATATATATAACATGGCTTTTCCATAGTATATCATCAGTTGCTCATGTCATTTATTCTTGTGTTCCATTCAAGACATATTCTTTACTTCTGCAAGTCCAACATAGAAAATAAGTACTGTAAGTGTAACAAGATGTGCAATTTTTGAGGAAAACTATTTTTCAGTCACAGGGGAAAAAGTGATAGGGAAGTGTGAGATTTGTTTCTTGAGAAAAAATACACACATAAGTGGTTCTTCCATTAGCAACTCTAAGACCCATTTAAAGGAAAGTATAGTGATGCAGCGACTATGGCCCAAGGTTATCAGGAGGTAGGCACCAGGCAGTTGGAGATAAATAAAGATAAGTTTGCATCCCTGACGTAAACACCAGAAATGCTATCTGCAGATAATCTGAATCTTCTGGAAGTTTCTTTTCCCCCTGCCCCCAGAGTGTGTGTGTCTAGTTAATTCTAGAATGTTCTATGAAGACTCCATTGGCTATATAAGCAAGTGTTTTCGTGAGAGTAGTCAGTTGAGTCATCAGTGAGTTAGTAAACGAGTTGGTGAGATCATTTCCGCTGCAACATCAAGTGCGATACTCTGAGTGAGTTGGTGACGATTGCTGTGATGTGCAGTGGATGCTACTGTGAAGCGAGAAATTGTAGAAGTTTTGTGTTCGATTCCCCAGCAACTGAACTGCCTGGAAGAAGAGACTTTGTCACAAAGAAATTAAAGTGACTGGGAAATTGAACCAGTTCATATTAATGAAGCAATAGCGTGAACTAGGCGAAGTCCCAGTGAAAGTTGAACCAGACAAAATAGTGACAGTGAGAACAGAGAAGTGTCAACTGAAAAACTGGACTAAGTCACAGTATAATACACAAAATTGAATGTAAAGTAACATTAAAATTACTAGTAAAGTTTCACTGCAGGGGGAGGAGCTTGTTTTTGAACACACACAAAATTGCATCTGGATGAGATAACTTAAAAGAAATAAAATTAAACTGTTTTGAGCTTAATGGCCTTGTTGAAGTAAAATAGGTTTTCCTGATTGTTCACTAACTCAAGTGTTTGTAACCTCAAAGGTCGCTGACTAAGAAACTGACAGGTGACCAGATCATATCACACTACTGTTTATATAATGGTGGATGGAATCTGGGTTGTTCTGGAAAAGGTTTGGATTTTACCTTGATTAGCTAGAGCATACAATGTCTCACCTTTGTTCCAGTATTTATTGATTCAGAGAACTGCAAAGCCAGAAGCCAATTTTTTTATTTTACGGCTTCCTTTTTCCTATTGGAATTATTGGCATGTCTTGTATTTCAATTGCTTTCCACACTAATCATCTGTAATAACCAGATATATGAGCTGCAATTTCAGCATTTCCAAACAATACCTTAAGGTCTACATCAGCTAAGGCATGTTCTGCAACAGTAGATTTATTGATTTGTTCTAGCCTTCCATTACACGAGTGCTGACCAAGCATTTAATGGTGCCAATATAATCTTCATATGGGAGCATGGTTTATGGTAAACACCTAACAGAGGGTTTCTTACTCCTTTGACTATCAACAGCTAAGGCATGTTCTGCAACAGTAAATTTATTGATTTGTCCTAGACTTCCATTATATGAATGCTGAACAAGTATTTAGTAACACCAATATAATCTTTACATAGAAACATGGTATATGGTAAATACATAACAAAAGAGGGTCTCTTACGCCTTGGACTGACTTTAAATATTTTAATGGATGTAAATATAGTTCTCGTTTTGTGCTTTCAAAGAATCTTGCCAAGCCTGTCCATGACACAAGAGATAAACAGAAAAGGCTTTATTTGTGCTTGTCAGGTGCAATAGCAAATTTACGTGTTTATAGCACCACGTTGTGGAGCCAATTTGCGAGAGCAAATATGTGTGTTTACTTCACGTGTGTTGCCATATTGTGTGACGTCATTCGTTGGTCTGGTCCATAGTTCCCTCTGGCGTAGCAATTTGTATCAATTAGTTTCTGAAATAATTTAAGGTTATGTATATTGTCCTCCGGCTAGCTATTTAGGTAGACATTTAACTCTTGCAGGGTGTGAAGCGGAAAGGAATCTTTTGTCTAGAAATGATATTGACGAAGAAATTGGTTTTATAATCTTTATTGCAGAACACGTTCACGAACACTTTCACAGATTTATCTGGATACTCGCCATACTGAAACTGTTTGTAATAACTGCTTATCACTTTTAACTCACGTACTTCAACTTTATATATTCAACTGTATAATACTTTATAAGATTTCTTGTAATTCTGCTACGCGTAACTTGACGAAATGAAGGACTGACTGACGATATGTACTGTACTGAGAATTCCGTTGAACTGGGGGCTGACGTGTTATGTGTTGAGAATCTTGTTGCACACTGGGGAACGCTCTCTTGAATTTACACTATTTATAGGCTTACCTCAAGATACGCCTAAAGATTATAAATGAACTGCTATTGGCTAATAAAACGCGCCAACATTAGCGTCTATTTTACTATCCAATGAAAACCACTAATACATATTTCTTTTAGAGAACATTCTGGAAGCTTTTTTACCGAAAAGGCGCGAAACATTACGTAACTTCCTGGTTCCCGGTAACGATAAACAACTCACTCCACCGCTGCATTCTTGCGCCATTACTAACAGTTTCAGTAAAGCCGTATATTATTATTTACCAATAATAATTACTATTATTAAACCTCTGAAATCAATGTTACATAAAAATACATATTCATATTAAAATAATTATTTACATTTGAGTAATTTGTGATACAAATTACCGTATCATATGCCCCACTAGAAACATAATTATAAATATTTATAACTTGTTTAGAAATTTTAAAATTGTGTTTTTTAGTCTCCTAAATCTTGGAACACACGCTATCACTTTCACTTTACACTTCACACGTATTTAACACACGACATATGTTTTATCTCGCCACTACTTACTGGCTCTGGTTTAATTAATTTAGATATTAATCTGACATTACAAATTTTTTTTTTTTTTTTTATATAGCAAATACTTTACCCTAAATTATTTAATCACTGTTTCAAAATTGTTTACCCTCTTACATTGTTGACAAAAATTTATACATTTAAGATTTTTTTTTTTTTTTATAATAATTATACATATTTACCAAAATATTTACCCTCTACATATATTTACATCTCTTAAATCTAGATAATGCTTTACATTTTCTGTTTACTACATAAGTAATTCTTTTTTTTTTTTTTATATTTTTTTTTTTATTTATTTTTTAATTTATTATTATTTTAACAATACTTTTGGAATTGTATTTACGTACTTTTAAGTTAATATCATATTCATTCTTAATTCTAAAATGTTGTTACAGTTACTAAAAATTTAATTTATTTATTTTCTTCTCAAACAGTTAGTCATGACCACAATTTATTTCTTCATTCATATGATTTACATTTTTATTTAACCCTCTTACATTCCAATACATTGTTCTGCATTTCGCCTTTAACTATCCAGCATTTATTATTTATCATCTTTGTCTTTTATTTCATTATGATCTTCATGGTTGTATGGTTTAAGCATCTCAATATGGAACTTTCCTATACTTTTTCGAGTTGTTGGATTACATAACTCATATGTGTTAGTTCCATACACTTCAACAACTTCATATGGTCCATGGTATTTGAGAAACATTCGCCAATAAAGTTTATTTTCTTTATCCGATAATTTCTTGGTTTTAACCAAAACTACATCTCCTATTTTGATCCTCCATTCCTTTCTCTTCTTTTCTTCATGTTTAATTTTTCTTTTTATGGCTTTTTTCTTCATCCTCTCGAATGCTTTTCGGAACATCTCTTCTTCTGTTGGTGGTATCGAATGCGCATCTGGAATGGCTTCTGGAATTTTTTTACACATTGTATTGATCTTCTTTCCCAACTTAAGTTCACATGGTTTGTATCCTGTCACATTGTTTATGGTTTCATTTAAGAGGTTCTGGACAAAGTTCACGTATCCATACCATTGAGTGTGTTTTCGATGACATAACACCCTTAAATAATTTGAAATTTCCTTAATTTCCCTCTCCACTGGGTTGGAGTTCGGTCTGTATCTTGATGAAAAATATTGTTTAATGCCATTTTCTTTCAGCCCATCCATAAATTTTTTTCCTGTGAAGTACGAAGCATTATCGCTCAATACAGATTGAATAGGTCCTTCTTCTATCACATATGACTTAAGTAATCTATTCAAACATGCTAAACCTGTAGGTTTTCTCAAAGGGTAAATTCTTACATATTTGCTGAATATATCATAACAGACAAATATATATTTATTTCCAAATTGACTTGGAGGCATCAGACCATGAATATCAATACTAATTACACATCTCGGCTTATCTCTTATAACCGAATTAGTTTCAAATGCATATGCTGCATTTATTTGCTTTGCCTTCTGACACAGGTTGCAGCATGATATAAATTTTCGAACTTTCTGACGCAATTTGGATATGTATAAATTCTCTAAAATCATAGAAGTTGTTCGGTCCGTCCCTGAATGTGCTAACCCTTCATGAAAATTCTTAATTAGTTCCTTTTCCATGCTTTTCGGAACCATTACCTTCCAACTAGGCATTTCTTTTCCATGCGTTTTGTATAATGTCCCATCTCGAATTGCTATAATTTCTTTCTTTGCCTCCTCAATCAATGGTGCATTTTTTTTAAGTTCAAATAATTTTGCATCCTCATTTTGAATTTCCCCCATATTTTTCAATTTTTTAATCATTTCTTTGCTTAAAGGAATTTCAATTGTCAATATTTTGACTTCATTTCTAGGCCTTTCAATATTTTCGGGAATTTGTGGGTTGTAGTTCAATCTTGATAGTAAATCACTGAAGGTATTGTTTTTGCCAGGAATGTGGATAATCTCAATATCGAATGCAGATATTGCATGAATGTATCTAGCAAGTTTTCCACTACATAATCTACACCGTTGTATGAAAGTTAAGCTTATGTGGTCTGAATACACCTTCACCTTTTTCTGATAAATATAGGTTTTAAAACGAATTAATGAGAAATATAGTGCTCCAATTTCTAACTGAGTCACTGAAGAATTTCGCTCAATATTTGTAAGTCCTCTAGAAGCTGTACTAATGACGTGAAAGTCATTGTTGATGTCTCGCTGTCCTAAAATTCCGGCGTATCCTTGCATTGATGCGTCGACATAAATTTCATATTCCAAATCTTCTCTGGGCCTCTCAAGTAATATGGACTTTGCAAAGAGTTCCTTTACTCTCTCAAAGCATTTTTGATGATCCTCTGTCCATCTCCACTTATTGTTCTTTCGGAGTAGCTGCCGCAGTGGTTCGATTTCAGCCGAATATCTTGGTACGAACTTACTCTGAAAGTTCAATACCCCTAAGAGACGTCTAATTTGTTTTACGTTCCTGGGTGGCGGAATTTTCATTATTGCTTCTATTCTTTTCTGATCAGGTCTTATACCTCGTTCATCCACTACATAACCCAGAAAATTTATTTCCTTGACACAAAATTTTGATTTTAGTATGTTCACAGTCATACCATGTTGTTGTAGTTTATTTAACACATAATGGACATTATTCATGTGTTCTTCAAATGTTTGACTAATGATTAAGAAGTCGTCAATATACTTTATTAAAAAGTCATCTGCAGAATTTCCAAAGATACTGTGAATGGCTCTCAAAAATCCACTTCCCGAGTTTTTTAAACCAAAAGGATTTACACAAAAGCGATACTGGATCCCTGAGTACTGAAATGAAGTGTAATCACGCACTTGCGGATCTAATTCCACTTGCCAATAGGATGCAGTGAGGTCAATGGATGTCAAAAATCTTCCTCTTGAAAGTTTTGTAATTAGTTGTTCAATTCCCTCACTTTGAAAATGATCTGGTTTCATATACTTGTTGACATATCTACCGTCTAAAGTTAATCTCAAACTACCATCTCGTTTAATACTCCAGCAGATTGAATTTATGTATTGAGAATTACTTTGCTCAATAATCCCATTTTCTAACATGCTATTTATTAATTGTCTAGCTTTGTCTCGAAGACTTACAGGTAAATTGTCATACTTGTGCCTATATGGTGGTACGTCTTCTACTTGAAATGTATGCTGATATACATTACATCTGCCTGGGATATTACTAAATACTGAACTATTGTTCATCAAAACATCATGAAGGATTTGTTTTTGCATTATCGTAAGATTATAAGCTTCTTCACACTTGTGTATTATTTCCTCATTTCTCTTCTCTTTCCTGCTGTTGTTTGTCTCGCTCACATGGTCGTCTTTTGTTTGGATTGTAAATTCCTCTACTTTCTCTGGCATTTCTGCTAGCTGTTGAAAATATGGCGTGGTATTTCCTTCATATTCTGTGACTACCTGCTTTATCTGACTATTTCTATCAGTTTCTGTTATTTGCACAAAAAACTCTTGGTCACAAATATTTTTCTCATCCTTTGTCATATCGATTACGGAAACTTTTTCTTTTATAAATGGTACCCTTATTTCTCTATCTTCTTTTGTTATTTTTAACTCTTCATGTTTAAAATCTATACATGCTTCATATTCATGTAGGAAGTCACATCCTATAATTATGTCACAAATCAGATGGTTTACAATTAGAAACATAACCTCAAAATTCTCTCCGCCAATAAGTATGCTAAGTAGAGCTTGTGTTTTTATGACCTGTGTAGTTCTTCCAATTGCAACACGACAAACTAAATTACTAGTGGGAAGAGCCATAATCTTGTTACCTTCATTAATTAAATTTATGTAAAATTTCTGTGAGCAAATTGAAGCTGATGAACCAGAATCTATAGTTGCAATGATTTCTTTCTTCGCAATTTCCATTCTAACATGAGGTGACTCAAAATTTTCTCCCTTATCTTTTGTTGCTGTAATCTTATTACAGGGAGTATGTGTAGGCGTATGATTTGTATTGGTAATGGATACTGAATTATTAAAGACGTCCTGAGAACCTACTGCACAGGAGTCTGTTAACAGTTTTCCTGGTTATTTCCATGTTCACGTATGGGACTGCCATTCCTAACAGGCGCTAAATCTATCTCTGTGTCGCTACCATTGTTTTGAAGTCCCCTTCCTCGAGTTCGAAATCCTTGATTTCTGACATTTTGTCCCCTTGGCACGTAATTTTCTTGCCGTTCCTCAGATCTTTCTCGGTTATTATTTTCCCTCCAGTGAGTGAAATTTCCCCTCTGTCTAGTGTACCTCCTTCCATAATTTTGCCCTCTTTCAGGCAATCTTTCTGTCCTGACATAATTTATTTGTTCCTGCCGGCCTGGTCTCCTATCTATCCTTGATCTTTCAAATTGTGGAACGTATGATTGATACCGTTGTCTGGTATTAATTTCATGATGTCTGTCTTGTCCTCTTATTTGTTGATAACTACCTTGGTAATTTCTTCTATCTTGTACATCTAAAAATCTATGTTCCCACTCCCGAGACATATCTTCTTCCTGTTGTTCCAAAGCTGTTATTAATTCTGTCATCTCATAGATGTTCCGTAGTTTTGCAATTAATAAGTAATTTTGTATCCTTATAGGATAATGCCTTGCGAGCAAACTCACAAAATCTTCCTCACTGATTGGGGGTGACAAGTTTCTAACCTGACTTGCATGTTTTAGTAAGTAATCAGTCATCGATATTCCCCCTCGTGGATTAAATTGACCGTGACTAAGCATTGCTCGTATTCTTTGCTGTACCGTAACATTCCAAAATCTGTTCATGAATAATCTCTTAAAGGATTCATATGAAATTTCACCCCCTGATACCATTTGTAACCAATCTAAGGTTTTCTGGTCCAAACATCTTTTGACAACTATCATTTTCAATGCTTCAGGTATCTTTTTAATTTGAAAATACTCTGATAATTCTGCAATGAACTGTACTGGACTGGAGTTTTCATTAAATTTTGGAAGTGGAAAATCACTTAAGATATGATTGTAATTTTGCAAATTCCCTATTCCCATATTTAAATTCTCTAGTGTTACTTGTGCACTCTGAGTTTCAGCATTAGCTATGGATGAAGCTGCCGCATCACTCACATTATTTGTCATACCTGAGGAACTACCTCTATCATTATTTTGTACATCTGATACATTCACATCACATATATTTGCCCTTGAATTCAATTCTAACCTATTTACAGTACCCTGCAGATTTTCTATTGTCTGTTCCAATTTTTTATTATTCTCATTTTGAACAGTTTGGTTTTTGTTAATTTCAGAAGTTAGCTTTTGATTCAAATCTTTAGACAAATCTTTAACTTCATCTGACAATTTATTTCTCTGTTTTTCTGACTCCTTCTGAATTTCAGATATTTCCCCTCTGAAATTAACTTGCACCTGTATTAAATCTGCATTTGTAGCCTCCATCATCTCTTTTAACTCACTTGAAATGCTACTCATTCGGCTACCTAGCTCTGTACATTTTACATTAACATGCTCTATTTTATTATTAACCTCATTTTTTTGGTTAGATATTTCCCTGCTCATGTCTAACATTTTCTTTGAAACTTCACCTATTTCATTTGCTATCATTTCCTGATTTTCATTTTTCATTTTAATCATACTACTATCTAGCTCCATGAATTTCTTTTCAATCTCTTCCCTGTTTTGTTCTAAGCTTTTACCAATATCTTCCCTCAATTTCTCATTATTCTGAGTTAGTTTTTGTTCTAAACTCCTATCACTATCTTCCCTATTTTGATCTATTTTCTTTTCTAATTTCTCATTATTCTTACAAATTTCTTCCCTTATACTCTGAGTTAATTTTTGTTCTAATTTCTCACTAGTCTTTTCCATATCTTCCCTCATTTTCTCATTATTCTTTTGCATATCTTCCCTCATTTTCTCATTATTCTTTTGCATATCTTCCCTTAATTCCCTACTCATATTTCTCAGCATTTCCATCATCACAATAGTATCAAGATTAACATTTCCTGCTATTCTACTCTCACTTTCTGCACTAACATTTTCATCATCAAATCCTAAAAAATCTGGGCTATTTCCTGTAACTTGTATTGGATCACAGCTAACTGTTACACTATCTCCCTCCATAATTATTTCTTCTGTATTATTGGTAGCCATTGTTTTTATTATCCTACCGCTCCTCATTAACATTTATTTGCTTTTTTTTTTTTTTTTTTTTTAACAAAAAAATTGAGATTTTCTAACCTTACTTATGCTGTCCGTTGCTGTTACTTTGATGTCCAGCGTTCTGCCCCATTCTCCTATGTTTGTATGTCGCTTCTGCGTTGTATGATGATGAATCTACGTCGTTTCGATGTTTTTGCGTTGAATTCCCTGTTGCCTCGTAATCTTGGAATTACGATCGAAGTCTGTCGTCCCTGTTGTTTCTTGAATCTGGGTCTTGTAGATGATTTCACCGCTGCATTCCTCCTTTGGTCCTCTCAATTCTTCTTGGTTATTTCTGATCCTTTCCTGGTTACTCGAGTTCCTTTCCTGGTCGCTTCGCCTTCCTTTCCTGGTCATCTTCGCCCCACGTCCTGGTCATCTTATTCCTTTCCTGGTCACTTCGCCCCACGTTGGTGGCGCCAATTTGCAATAGCAAATTTACGTGTTTATAGCACCACGTTGTGGAGCCAATTTGCGAGAGCAAATATGTGTGTTTACTTCACGTGTGTTGCCATATTGTGTGACGTCATTCGTTGGTCTGGTCCATAGTTCCCTCTGGCGTAGCAATTTGTATCAATTAGTTTCTGAAATAATTTAAGGTTATGTGTATTGTCCTCCGGCTAGCTATTTAGGTAGACATTTAACTCTTGCAGGGTGTGAAGCGGAAAGGAATCTTTTGTCTAGAAATGATATTGACGAAGAAATTGGTTTTATAATCTTTATTGCAGAACACGTTCACGAACACTTTCACAGATTTATCTGGATACTCGCCATACTGAAACTGTTTGTAATAACTGCTTATCACTTTTAACTCACGTACTTCAACTTTATATATTCAACTGTATAATACTTTATAAGATTTCTTGTAATTCTGCTACGCGTAACTTGACGAAATGAAGGACTGACTGACGATATGTACTGTACTGAGAATTCCGTTGAACTGGGGGCTGACGTGTTATGTGTTGAGAATCTTGTTGCACACTGGGGAACGCTCTCTTGAATTTACACTATTTATAGGCTTACCTCAAGATACGCCTAAAGATTATAAATGAACTGCTATTGGCTAATAAAACGCGCCAACATTAGCGTCTATTTTACTATCCAATGAAAACCACTAATACATATTTCTTTTAGAGAACATTCTGGAAGCTTTTTTACCGAAAAGGCGCGAAACATTACGTAACTTCCTGGTTCCCCGTAACGATAAACAACTCACTCCACCGCTGCATTCTTGCGCCATTACTAACAGTTTCAGTAAAGCCGTATATTATTATTTACCAATAATAATTACTATTATTAAACCTCTGAAATCAATGTTACATAAAAATACATATTCATATTAAAATAATTATTTACATTTGAGTAATTTGTGATACAAATTACCGTATCACAGGTAAAGGTGGTTGTGGGTCTTGGTGTTTTAAGGCCCTATCAATTTCATATTTATTATAACCACTGGCCTGGAAGGTCTGCCTCTTGTACTTGTCAACAGTGCTTTTGTCATGCCAAGTTTTTAACTTGGGTAATAGTAAAAGTTACCCACAACCCTGAAAAATATAGAAAATACAAATCTGTTCAAAAAGAAGTTCAAGTACTACCTTTTGGGTCAGTTCTTTTATTCAGTACTTGAATATGTAAATAGATAAAACTTATTTGTGATAAAAGCAGTTGAGGTATTGATGAATAATAAGGGATTTAATTATATGAATGAAACAAAGGTAAATAATATTTATAATACTGATGATGTCAAGCACTAAGATGTTTATATACATTGAGTTTTGGTACTGGTTTAAAAGACCTACTCTCTCTCTCTCTCTGCGTGCATGCGTGCAGGAGAGAGGGGGAGGGAGAGACAGAGAGAGAGAGAGAGAGAGGGTTAGTTTAATATTTTTGTATACATTCAATTGGTGAAATGTTTGTAATTTTCTATGTTATTTTATTGTTTTTAATATTGACAATTCCATATCATGTTTATATGATCTTTTGGATCCAATATATGAATAAGGCTTTTAAGTATTGATTGGAGTGTGTAGTCTTCCTACATATTTTGTAGGAGGGGTAGTTATGATCCTGGTGACTAGTATGTTCAGGAATGCCAATTATTATCTTTTCCACTGTTAAAAAGATATTACTATGCTGTGTGACCAGATGCTCCAGAAAATCAGTTAGTTTGCATTGTTCATGCTTCCATATAGCAAAAGTATTAGCTACATATCTTAGCCAGATAGCAACCTTCTAGATCAATTAATTATGGTAGCCTTTAATCAAAGTGATGTGAATTAATAGCTTAAGAGAATTTTAAGTTGAATTTTTTAGCACTACTCCACTTGTAAAACATGTGTCACGAGCTAATTGCTTCAATCATCAGTTTCAGATTGACTGTCAGGTAGTAATGTTTCCCTCTGGTGGTGGTAGGATGAACTTCTGCATAAAGATGTTGCCGGGTGGGATCTCAAAATTGAAAATTCAGTCCTTGTTTTTCCATATGCAATATTTTCCCCAGACTGAAAGTTCCACTTTTTCCTATTGTGTTACTGTGAAGTTTTGGGCTTCTACTGATTTCATGGATTTTGTTCCAAAAATGCCAAGCTACTGCCAACTCTTCTTCCTCTTCTTCTTGCTTGCTTTAGATTTATGTTTCTGATGGGCTCCATTCCTCTTGATTTTGTTTCTTTCAGTTTTCTTGATGTAGACGTTTTTGCAATCATTGTAGTTTATTTGATAAATTTCTGATCTGTCCTCCTAGAGATCTAGCCATTTAATTTGGAATTTAGCACATTTTTTATGGGGTGTTTGATTTGGGGGCCAGAATGATTTAGTGTTTAAAGATCTTTTGGAATTTGTAGAAAGTCTACGGAGGTATGTGTATTTCTCTAAGGTCTGGTTTACTTTTTTACTTGCGACGAGCATGCTTGTGTCTTACTCTTTTGTTATTTTTTGCCATGCTTATCATCTTCTGTACTAATCCTCTCCCAAATCCATTTTCTGTGGCTGTTTGTTATGTTGTTTGGTTCACATTCATACTTGTCTTCACTCATGGGAACATTTACTAATCTGTGCATAAAACTGTTTAGTGCTTCATGTTGATGTTTAACTGGGTTATAACTGATGTGTTTAATCTAGCTATTGGTGTGGGTGAGTTTCCTGTAAATGCCAAAGGTTAGATGGTTTTTATTTCTTAAGATTTTCAGATCAAGAAACTGCAGCTGTCCATTACATTCTCTCCCCATGGTGAACTTTATTGATCTCCTTTGTAAGTTTAATCATTTCAGTGTGACTTCCAAGTGTTTTTCTGGGACTATTGTGAGTATTATCATTAACATAGCAATACCATATTTTGAAAACCCAAGGGAATGCTTCTGTGTTTCTGCTTTTGAATGCACTGATAAAATGCTGCTAAGAAAGGTGATAGTAATTGCACATAGCCAGCGACATGCTGATTCAAAAGTTCATCCAAGCACCACCAGCGAGGAATGAAACTACTACACAGAGGAACACCAGCAGTTGACCCTTAACTGATGATGGAAGCAATTAGTTCCTGAAGATGTTTTTTATAAATTACAATTAAGTGGTGTAGTATTGCAAACTTTTACTCAAAATTTTCTAAGCTATTGTAGATCAATGTTTTTTTTAACTTCATTTTTAAACCTCCATTTAGAGGCTGGCTACCACCCAGATCATCTTTAAGCTTTATTGGGCTATTTGAATCATCTGAAAAGATTTAATGTACATACAGGTATCTTGCCATTGTAGCTCAAGCGGAAACAGCATCGCCATGAAGAGCTGAAGAAAAATTGTTTGAGTTCCAGCCATGACATTGAATTTTTCAAGCCTGATTCAACTTTGCTGAATTAATAATATACAGTAAGGCGCCTTAGTTGTTTTTCAGTATTTTTAAATGTATTTATTTAACACTGCAGATTGTAATCTATATCCTGATTCTGGCAGTTGCCTATACTGTTTCTTACATATATACTTTTCCTTTAAATTATTCAACTAAAGAGTAGATTAATTCTTCATATTTACACTTATGATGAAACATATTGTATTTATAAATTCATTGCCTTATTTATTTATTTAATGTTCAACTTTATATTTCCTAACATTAACATCTCAATTATTTATGAAACTATTATTAACTGTAATGCAGGCCCACAGTCCATGTCCTTGTAAACAAGGTAAACTGGTTGCATGGCTGAAGGTTAATAGTGGTGAATGAACAATTTTGATGAAGTTCTAGGAGGTGCGTTCAAGTTCTAAGGTCTCCAATTTTTTTTTCTCAGAACTAGGAGCAGGTAGGAACATACAGTTTGGCTTAAAATATGCTGCCACTCTTTGTGAATGCGTGACAGAGATGGTATCACCATATGATGTGCTGCAGCTAGTGACCAGTGGTTTTTATACTTAAAATTGCGGATGTTGACATTGCAAAAAATAATTCGTTTTCTCCACTTGCATTCTGTGACACCCATTGAAATTCATTGCTAGTTGAGTGAGACATGTGATGGTGTCATGAATGTGAAAAATGTGCGTTGGTGGGTGCACAGCTCAAAGAAGACCGAACATCATATGACACAACCTCAGCCTTACCAGCCGGTCAAACATCATGGCTGCACAAGTAGAAAAATATGCTTTGGAACATTGCCAATTAGATTAAAAGGGAGTAGTATGAGCCTTTCGACTTCTCAACACTGCAACCTTCAACAGGTCTATTGTGAATACCCTCTATAAGTCCCATTTTAATTTAATGCTTTTAATATAGCCTATAATTTTCTTGGGTGACGTTAAGCAGTCTGTCCTGGAGTTGGAAAAGCAAACTCCAGGTGCCTTATTCTCTGTAGGGCAATTGTTTAGCATTCACAAAGTATATGCCTTGCTGTTTCTTTTTCCTCTAAACAGAATCTGCATATATTCACCTGCCTGTCTTGTAAAGATGATCCTTAAGAGGGCAGTGTCCAGTAAGGAGGCCATTTATCAACCTCAGCTCCTGTTTGCTGAGTGTGAGGGTCTTTTTTTTATCTTTTCACAGAGGGTTCAATGAACTGCTTTGTGTGATTTAACTTTGGAACTTGTTACCAATAGCTAGTTATTCTCCGTTGCTCCCAGGCTTTTATCTTACCTTTGATATAGCCATCTGTTACTCCACAGAATGGTTCTGGGCCAATGAATGGAGTATTAGCTCCTTCCTTGGCTAGGCACTCCGCAATTTCATTATCCTCAACTCTTTTGTGTCCTGGCACCCATATTAAGATAACCTTATTCCTTGTCTGGTGATTCTAACTGTAAAGAAATGATCTAAGTTGGGTTTAGGTATCATCCAGTCCCATAAGTAATGAGATTCTCCTCTTTAATTTCACAGAGAATTTTCATGTGACCAGTTAAGTTACCTGGATTGAATGTCACACTTCTTCACAGTCTGAGGGCACTAGCTAAGGCAATTTTCCTCACCTAAATATGAAGTGGTGTTATGTCTATAAGGGCCTCCATTGTTGCTGGATCACCAATTAAGTGTGGAAGTAATTTCGAGTATGCACCAGTGTTGAACAATTACAGTTGTCATGATGCTTGACCGGTCAGTGAGAGGCTGAGGTTGTGCTGATTTGTTTTCACACAACATTCTGCCTTCTTTGAGCTGTCACACCCATGAAAGCACATTTTTCACATTCATGACACCATTACCACATATCTCATTCAACTAGCAATAAATGTCCCAATTTTAAGTATTAAAACTACTCATCACTCTAGCTGCAGCCATTAGGGTCCTATGCACCATACAGTGATACTGTCTCTGTCTCACATTCACAAAGAGTGCCAGCATATTTTAAGCCAAACCACATGCTTCTACCTACTCCCACCAGTCCTGAGAAAATAATCGGAGACCTTAGAACTTGAATACACCTTGTAGAAATGAGCAGTCTAAATAAAGTAAGGAATTAATTATCAAGCAATTTCATAAGAACTATACAGGATGAGGCTAAACAAAGGGAACAAACATAAGGAAGAGATTCCTGGTGTGGAAACAAATTAAACTGTCCGTCCAAACATAGTCTAGGAATGTACAGAAACATTGTAGACAGATAGACAGGGGTGAAAAGGTGGAAGAAATAAGGGAAAAAACTAAAGACAGGGCTAAATGTAAAGTGTGAAATAAAATGGAGCCAATGTAAAAGGATGCACTAGAACATATGTGGTAGACAAACATTTACTTTCCACCAGTGCTGTCCAATGTTCTTATGTACTGGAGCACATCAAACTCATTACTTTGCAATGTGGCAGTTGCAGTGGCGGTAGTGGTAGTATTATTAAATTATGTTGTTGGACTTCCCAACAATACAATTAATTCACAAGCCTTGACAAAGGAAAGGTAGGTGTGAGTAGGTTAGTGCTTGAAAGGATACTGAAATATTTGTTTGGGTTTCCAGGACTTCCTGATACGTATGTTGTGAAAATATGTCTGAGATATCAGGAAGAAAATCTGAGTTTTACATTCAGTACCTGGTTAGAGAGCAATTGTATAAACAGGTTTAGGAGATTTTGGGTTAGAATTGACAATTTTAGAAGAGAATTTTGGAGAGAAATGAGATTAAGGCTTGAAAATATGGATAGGCAAATTTTATTTTCCCAAATTATGGACAAAAGGCCAATGTCATATTACCAGAAATTAAATGATGGCCTGGACAAGGAAAAGTATACTTCAATTTGTATGAAAAACTAACACAAAGGGATAATCTCTGGCTCTGATTAGGTGTTTGGAAATTAAGGGGGCAGAGGGAGGATGCTGTCCTGTAGGTAGATACATCCTATTTGTGGGGTGAAGGAATATGAATATATTTCAATAAGAAAGAACAAATGAATGGAAAGTAAGCAAGATATGGTTACTGTGGAGTAAAGAAGTTGTATTAAGAAAGATTTTTGAAGGTCAAATACAGCTATTTAAATTGGGTAAGATTTTATTGGAGGGTGAATAAAGATGGTACATAGTAGAGAAAAATAAGATAGGCAATTAAAATAATTTAAATGTATTTTATTAGAATACTGCACTATGAGTTGTTAAGTATGTACAGTTCATGTAAAATGTCATGACAGTCCCCCACTCCTGAAGCATAGATGCGCAATAGCACTGACCAGCTCACTTGCATAATAAGAGAGGTGGGGGTCAGTATTCTACCTGCTGTGAGTGTTATAATTACTTCCAGAGCAATTCCGATTGCTGTTTGTTAGCGCATATCCTTTCTTTACTTGTATTCCATGAGATATGTTGCCCACTCCAGGTAAACTTAGTGGCAGAGTGCTACATTCCCAAAGAAGGGAAATCGTAAGGAATGAGTACACATATTAAAAATATATGCCAAAAGTAATGCCAATGCCCTACTAGGCAATAACGTAGTGCAGCTAGTACCAGAAGTTACAGGTGTTTCAAAAAGTACTGTATGGCGAATTGTTAGGGAAAAGAAAACAACTGATTCCAGCATGTCCACCTCATTTTCCACCCCTCAAAGAAAGGACAAGAAAATCAGCTTTAGACAGCTTTAATGAGGCAATAGTCTGCAGCACTGTAAACGACTTTTGTATAACAGAAAAGGAGAGGCCTTCTTTAAGAAAAGTGCATGCAAAGTTGCAAAATTCAATCAATTTCAAAGGATGTCAACATTGCACCAAATCCTGCTAAAAATAGGATTTTGGTGAGGTAAAGCAAATAACAAGTGCAAAATCTTGATCGAGCGTCATGACATACGAGACATACATAAAAAATTATCTAAGACAGATCTCTAAATTTCGCAGCAAGGGCAGACCCATTTATAGATGGAAGAAACCTACATTCACTCCTCACATACCACCCCATATTCCTGGAGCGATGATTCCATAGGTGGTTTGTTTTTCCCAGTCTCAAAAGGTCAAAGGCTAATAATAATCCATGCTGGTAGAGAGCAGGGTTTTATCCCTAATGCATATGTCCATTTTAAGTCCCACCAAAGAACAGGAGACTACCACAGTGAAATGAACTTCGTTAACTATGAGAAAAGGCTAAAAGAGAGATTAAAACCCTATCTTCCATCTAAATTCAGTTCTGGTAATCAATAATGCTCCCTACCATAACGTGTAATTATATAAGGCTCCTTCATCTAATTCAAAAAGAGACACTATGATTTCCTGGCTACAGGCTCACCTTCCAAAAGAAGAATTCCTTAACACAGATTTCCCTTCCCTTCGCAAACCTGAACCATATAATCTCATAAAACCTCTAAAATCTAAGCATCATAGATATTGGATAGATAGTCTGTTGGAAGAGTGCAGCCACAGCGTATTAAGACTTCCCCCATACCATCCAGAGCTCAATCCAATTGAGCTTGTCTGGGCTATTGTAAAGAATTGGGCTGCGGACAAAAATGTAACATTCAAAATGGATGATGTGGGACTGACCGATGAAAAATTTGCATCCATCACTGCAGAAGAATGGCAAGACTGTTGCAGGCATGTAAGAGATATTGAACAGAAATACATGGAAATTGAGGGACTCTTGGATGAAGGACAAGAAATAATTGTTCATTTGGGTAACAATAGTGATTGCGAGGAAAGTGAAAGTGAAAAATCTGGTGACTAGTCTGATTATGAAGATGAAGCTGTGTAACACACACGGAAATCATTCTCGGATATTTCTGGAGTGTCCCTTGCCTTCGGATGAGAATGATTAACGCCGAGTTCAATTGTAAGGTAAGCTTACACAGTTGATTACAATGCATTGTGTATGTGTATGTGACTACCTCTGAGTTCTGATATCGCTTCTAGTCCCTTGCTCCCCCAGCACTCTCACCACTTCTACTCATTTGTCCTCTCTTGCGCACATGGAGTGTCACGACATATTACACGAGCTGTAATAATGTGAATCTATTGTATTCCAAGTTAATTATCAATTATGGTAAATAATTAAGCTTAAGATCAAGCCATAACTTTGTACGTACTCAGCACTTTAATACATTAAATTTGGTGGTAGCAGTGGCAGCAGTAGTAGATGCAATAATAATGGTGGTGTTAATGGCAGTGGGGGTGGACATCATTACCATCATCATCTGAAGAGACGTTTAATATAATTTTCTTCTAAAAATGGTGGTGGTCAATTATTCTGAACATAGCATACACAAGGGGATAGCAAATGGACTTACATGATATCAAGAAACAAATCATTTTGGTACATATCTTTACAAAATAATTGTACAAAAATTAATGGCTTTCAGCTTGGTAGATCTGGATACAACATGTACTAGTTTATTATTGTGGCTCTCCACTGAGATTGAACTAAACAGTTTACTACAATGACACATGGTACTTAGTTCTCATGTTAACTAAGGAAACTGATGGAGTTTTAATTTCTTAAAGAGTAGAGTGCCTCGAGCCTTTGCCACCCTTAAGGTTTACAGCAGTATTACAGGTCAGAATTTGCTTTTCCTATAGTGGTAAATTGAACATCAAGAAGGGATAGTAACACACTTATTCAATAATTTGTGGGAAACTTGTACAGTGGGGAGCTTATTCAGTATTCCAGCAAAGTGATTTTATAAGTGAAAATACACATTTGTTAAAATTAGTCCTTAAGGGATGCATGGCAGAGTGCATGAAAATGTGCTAATATTTTTTTTTTTATTATTATTTTTTTCTTTGTTTGTGCTAGCAATCTTCCTTAGAATATGGCTATACATCAGCCCAAGCTGTTATCTTGCCATATTCTACCCATATTACACTCTTTAATTATAACATAAAAATGATGATGATGATAATAATAATAATAATAATAATAATAATAATAAAATAGTAATGATACCAAAATAATAATCTTATAATAATAATAATAATAATAATAATAATAATAATATAATTAATAACTTAAACATCACCTGATGAAATTAATTTACATCTCTTTTTATTGTCCATAACCATTTCTTTTTTACTTTGGACAGGTACTCTCCTACCTTTTTACTATCCTTGTTAAAAATCTTGCTTAAAGCTACTTTCCTGTCCAGTTTGAACCATTTCCCATTTATAGCTTCCTTTCTCCACTGCTGTGTACCTTTACAATAAAAAACGGTATCTTCTCTTTCCCACATATTGGACACTGGTTCTGTGGGAACCCATTTCTCATTCCTATTAGTCTCCATACACCTGCTCGTACCCAGGCTATACTTTCTCTTTGTTCCTTATTTGAGTTATCCACATACTGTTCTCTAGCCCATACATATTTTTATTAATATATATGATTCCAAGGAACTTTTCTTCCCAATGTTACTAAATAAATTTTGTATCTATATATCTTCAAACCTCTGCCTAGCTTCTTTTCAAAAACCCTTAACATTATTTTCCATCCTTCTCCAAATTTCTCCCAGACCACTATTTTCCAAATTAGTTTGTATACTATAACTCCACCCATTTTTCTTTAAGCTCCTTTCTTGAAATTCCAAACACTGCCTCAACAAGTTCTTCTCTTCTAAATTTAATAGTCTGTACCAATATTTAAGAGCTCTCTCCATTATCACCCCTTTTCCCCCCACTCTCTGCATTTCAATTACAGCAAATTCCTTAACTGTAGCATTTGGCAGGCCTAAAACTTCTCTACAAAAACTCCTATTGACCATATCTATCTCTTCCCAGCTTCGTTCTACTCCCCATATTTCACTTCCATATAAAATTTTTGCTTCAACTACTGTGTTATATATTTTCTCTAGCCATTTAACATTTATATCTGGTATTCTATATTTGCACCCTCTAATCACTGACATTGCCCGTTTCCCCTTTGTCAATACCAGTTTCTTCTGTTTCTCCCATTTTCCACCCCCATCCATTTTAACCCTTAAATATATACAATCTCTGACCACTATATATTCCTTCTCTCCATTCTTCCACTTTTCATACTTGCCCAGTTTGACACCTTTCTTAAACACTATAATTTGAGTCTTCTCTTGATTTACTTTCAGATTCCATTCATCACAGTATTTATTCATTTGCTGTAGGGACTGCTTCAGACCAATCGTTGAAACTGATCCTATCGCTAAATCATCAGCGAATAATAACCCAGGGATTGATACCTTATTTATCACAGGCAACCAACTATTATTCCTTCCTATCTCAGTGAGGATATCATCAATATACAGATTAAATAACACTGGACTTAACTTACATCCTTGTGGTAACCCCTTCTTTTAGTTTACTTCTTTTGTCACCAATCCTACTCCTACTTTCACACAAAATGTGTTCCTTGTATAGACCTATAAATAAATTCACCATCTGTTGGCTTACTCCCTTCCTCAAGAGTTTGTGCCACAACAGATTTAAATCAATGCGGTCATACGCTTTCTCCAAATCAACAAATGCCATGTATAATTTTCCCCTTTTTTCTTTTAAATACTTATCCACCAGAGTTTTAATTATGAATAAGTTATCTACCGTTCTTCTCCTCTTACGAAAACCCATTTGAAACTCCGAAAGGATATTAAATTCCTCTACCCAGTTTTGTATCCTATTAGCTAAAATCCCTGTGAAAATCTTTACAACATTTGAAAGTAATGCTATTCCCCTGTAATTATTGGGCTTATCAACGCTCCCCTTACCTTTATATATAGGATGAATTATTGCTTTCCTCCAATACTCTGGTACATACCCCATGGTTTTTATTACATTAAACAAATCAGTAAACATCTTTACTCTAGTCTCATCACTACATCATTCTTTGATAAACTCAGGAGGAATTCCATCAATACCCATTGCCTTATTATTTTTCATTGCCTTCACTTGTTTCACTACCTCCTCATCTCTTACTTCACTATCTAATATATCTATGTATCCCACTCCAAAATCTGCCACTGGTTTCATCTTAATAAAACCCTCCTCCTCGAATAACATTTTAAAATACTCCATCCAATCTGTTGAAGTGATATTTGGTTTAACTAACCATTTATTATACGTGGATTTTAACACTCTCCACACCTTACTGGCATTGTTCTTTAATCAGATTACTCTGTTCTTTATTTCTCCATTCTTGTTTCTTTTCTTCTAATAGTGCATTATATAAATTCCTACTCTTTAGGTATTCCTTCTTATCTTCCTCATACCCTCTCTTTTTCCATCTTACTAATGCCTGTTTCACCACTTTTTTGTTATTTTGCATTCCTCATCATACCACCATATTTCCATTATTACCCCACCCCTCCCCCTTCTCATCCCTTCCCCTGCTGTTTGCATTAACATATTAAAAATATTGTTTATATTCTCTATTTCCTGGTTCCTTATCATAAAACTCATTCCCTGTTGACATATTTGACCATGCTTAGAATCTAATGTTAGTTTAAATTCTACCCTCTGTTCCTCCCTCCATTTAAATTCAATATATTGCTTAGTATTCTTTCCCCATTCCCGTCTAACTTCCCTTACCTCCTCTGATCGCCTTTGAATCTCCACTACCAGCGGGAAGTGGAAACTATTAGATACAAAGTTTAGTACCTTAAAGTTTTCTATTGTATACGCCTTGCTAATCGGCCATAATATATAATCAATGACACTTTGCCCGTTCATATTAACAAAGTAAGCTCTCCCTCCAAATCATCTCCATATTTACTGTTCAATATATCTAAAGCGTTCACTTCACAAAATTTGATAAAACCATCACTTGACTTATCAATACACTTATCTTTACTTCGCCTGAACTGCTCCCTTCTGGAACGTGTTTCATTTCCAACAAACATATCACACTCTATATTCACATCCCCTTCACCTATTGCGATATTAAAATCCCCCATTATTATTACTTCCGTATTTCCGTACTTCTCTCTTAACCTATTTATCTCTCTCTCTAGCGCCTTCAACAATTCAGGATTATGGTATTGCGAGGGAGCGGGTGTATTGTACACTACACCTAAACATATGGTTTTCTCATTTATCAGTTTATCTTCCAATATAATCCACAAAACATTTTTAATCCTGGGCCAAGTATCTCTTACTACTTTCCCTATGGATTGTCTTACAAAAAGACCCCCTTCCTTGCTAACCCCTCCCCCCTTCCCTTCTATTCCAATATATGTATAATTAATCACATATTATTAACAAAACCCAACGCCCTTAACAATATGTATTAACTGTGTCTAAGCTAATTATTGCATAGTAGTATTAAGATAAAACCAAGGTACTTTGTAGCAGAAAAACATGCACTTGGCAGCTGTGAAAATTTTGTTAAAACTTCTTTATGTATGAAGTGTGCCAATTGTATAGAATTTTCTGTAAAAAATGAGTTGTCAGTAATAAACAAGCTTTAGCAGTGATAAATGATCTATTCAGAGTTACCTAATTCAACACATCAACTCTATACAGATTCCTTAAGGAAATGCAAGATTTTGAACATTCTATGTTGGAATGAGTTAACTTTATAAAATGCACTTTTTTCCACTTAAATCTATTTATTAAGACTAGTTTTTGGGAAAATCTTCCCCATTGTCAGTTGCAATCGACCACAAAACTGATGGGGGAAGATGTTCCCAGAAACTAGTCTTAATAAATAAACATAAGTGGAGAAAAAAGTGATTAAAAAGGTTGTCCACTAATTACAACATAAGTTTAGCAACTTCCCATTGTGTTTAATACTTCTTTTTATTTATATAATTTTGAACATTTGTTTTGTAAAACCCACATACAATTGCACACATTGTTTACTGCTCCTTTGGATTTCTTAGCATAGGTATTTACACCTTTAACCTTGCACGACAAAGGAAAAACAGGGACCACAGAATAACACCAATGCTAAAACAGTGAACTCGACATTAAGACTCCAGTATGGAAGATATTGTTCCATTGCTAAATACACTATAACCTGAAAGCTGAATGGTCTCTATTAATATTACACAACTGCAAAAACATGTTTGTTGCATTTCGCTCTCTACTATATCATGTCATCCAGTGGTCCCATTCTCCATGTGCTAGGAAAGGCACACTTTTGGAGCAAACAGCTTTAGCCTATATTTATTGTCACCTTAATACAAATCAGTAACACATCTCTCATTGCCCTGACTCACCAACAATTGACTTGCATGAGAAAGGTTGAATTGTGTGACACAAGGCAAATTGCCAGCTACTTTGTACTTTTCCCAGATGTACTACGAGTACACCACAAAAATTACTATTGTGCAGAAATTTTAATGGTAAACTGTTTGAAATCAATTGGTTTTATAATAAAGATGCAAAGGAAAAAATGTTCAGCTTCTTTTAAACTGTCTTACACATGTTTTGATGGTCAAAGGCATAATGGCATACAGGGGAAAACAATTAAAAATATATAAAAAAAAAATGTAAATTAAATTAAGCATTTAGCAAATAAGAAAATAAATTTGCACTACAATATTGCATTCAGTATACCATGCAGAATGACTTGAAGCTATGGATGTTTATACACTTCTATCTTGTATAACATGATCAAATGCCAAAATCACTATAATGAAAACAGCTTAAAACTGGATCATTAAGTAATAGCATTTATATAATTAGGAAACCAGGAAGTGTATATCCAGAACATTAAGCAAATAATGCAGCAGTATATATTTTGCACTGTTAATCAAAAGGTTCTACAGCTATCAATAGGAAATATTTGTGAGACATTAAGAACACTTATATGATAGAATGAAAAGAATTAGCGGAATGGAGACAAAAAGTATGGGAGGAAAAATGGGAAAAAATAGATGGAAAAATAGTAGCAATTAAAATGTTGACAAGAAAAGAAGAAAGAAAAAAGAAGAATATGGGGGAGTTTTCAAAGAAAGTAAAGGCGATTTGGATTAGAAAAGTAAGGGAGATAAGAAAAGTAGAAGAGCAAACAGAGGAGGAAGAGGATGGATCATAAGTGATTAAGAGTAACAAGGGCTGCTCAGCTGAGCCTAAGGCCAGGGTGCCAGGCAAAATGAGCAGTGCAGGTAGAACATAGCTGGCCAGAAAATTTATACATAGGTTAAGTTAGTTTACAAGTGAAATATTATAAAAAAGGATTGTGTATAAAAGGTTGTACAAATAAAGTTTATTCATTCATTCATTCATACTGAAGTGCTGAAAATTTTAATTGTGTAATGCACATATTTTTTTTTAAAAGACATTTTAAACAAAAATAAAATCTTATTTAAAAACTGAAAACACTGACAATTATAAGCCTTTCTTAAAAACCACTGATAGAATTGGAATGAGTGTGTCTTCTTACATAAACTACATGCAACACATAATCCAGCTAACTAGAATAATTTCTGTATGATAGTTGCTTGAAAAAAAATAGTTTTTGAATGTTGAAAGAAGTAGATATATATTTTTTCACCTCTTATAGGTATGGATTTTAATGGACTAAGAGATATTTAAATACTTCTAGTTCCCATGATTATATGTGGTATATAGTTTATGTAAAAAATGATAGCATTCCAATTCCACCAATAGTCTTTAGAAAAATACACAATTAAGTTACGGCATCTTCAATCTTCTAACAAAATTTTATTTTTGTTTTTAAAATTTAAAAAAAAAATTATGTCCATTAGACAATTAAAATGTTCAGGGCTTCTTTAATAAACTTGTGTTCTTAATGTCTCACAAATATTTCATTATGGTAGCTTTGCAACTTTTTTGCAACTTTTTGAGATATAGTGCAAAATGTACATTACTGCATTATTAGGCTAGATGTAACTGGATTTACATTGCCTGGTTACCAACAAAAGAAGATATACACATCATTTACACATTTATATATAAAAAGTTCTCCCTATATCAAATAAAACGTTCTTGTATATAAAATGTTTTCAATGCACCTTACATGCTTATTGCACAGTTTATGCTATTTATATTCATCAGCAATATGTCAGAATGCATACAAGAAATGTCCCTCTTTTTTTATGGTATCAAGGCAAATTGGTGAGGAATCCTATGTAGAAAATAGGTGGGAGAGAGGAAACAAAGTTTTCTACTATAATATTTAATATCCTTGAGTAGACAGATGAGAATAGAGAATACCTAAAGAAAGGTAGAATCAGACAACTGAAAAATTGAATGTCATTGCTGGGATTTGAACCAAAAGTCTCACTTAAGTCAATAATGGTCAAAGCTATGAAGCCCAGGACTTACAACACTTACAGCATTGTAAGTCGCCATTAAGGTATGTCACCTGTATACAATTTCAGATTTAGTTGTGGTTTACTGGAAAAAATGCAAATCATATAAGAAATTTAATGTCGTAGTTGCATGCTGCCATGGTAGCTTAGTGGTTAGAGTAACTGGGCAGAAACTGGGGGATCCATGGTTCAAATCCCAGTGACGGCACTGAGTTTTTCAGTAGTCTGATTCTACCTTTCCAACCTTGTCCAACACACAGCTTGTGTGGAAGAACAATAACTCCAATACCTGAAGAACTTCTCCAACATTAGTACACAACCTTTGTGATAGGATTGTCTTGACAAGCATTGTTTGCAAAGCTCTCAGCCTGAGAAGCAAAACACATTATTTTTAAGCAAATTTTGTTCTAATATTTCAATGTAGTCACCTTTCAACTCTATAGGGCCAACAATGCTCTAACTTCTTTATACCTTCAGTATAAAATGATCTGTCCAACTCTGCAAAACAAAAGTTTGATTTATGATCTTTGTATATGATGTAAATCTCTGCCCAGTGAGACATTTCTTTCATTTTAGGAAGAGGAAAATGTCACTGGGGGTTGAATATGGTGTTTGCGGCAGCATTTAAAAGTGTAAGTTATACAACTTTGTGGTTGCAATTAAAGAAGTGTATAGTGGTGTATTGGTACAAAGAACTTCCTTCTTTAACAAGTATGGAAATTTGGCCTTCATAGATCCTTGAACTGCTCCAGTAAAGCTGTATAGGTGGTTATGCTCTTTTTCAGGTAGTCTACAAACACAACAACCCAGGCATCTCAGAAAACTGGGCATTATCTTTCCTACTGAAGGACCACACTTTGCCTTCTTTGGAGTGCTTTCATCCTCTTGTACCCATTGTTTGGACTGCTGCTTTGCCTCTGGCATATGGTGGTTAATCCATGTTTTGTCAAAAGTGTGGTAATGTCACAAAAAGTTGGTTGAGCATCTGGACATGTCCAAGTCCACCTGTGAGATGTTCATTCAGATGCACTTCTGGTTGGCAGTTAACACATGTGGCACCTATTACACTGCAAGCTTTCTCATATGTCAATCCTCATGCAAGATCCAATCTGATGATCTGATGAGATCTTGGCAATGTCGGCAAGCACATGCTTAGATTCATCTGTCACTTAACACAGCATTGTGGATTTTAGTTATGTTTTCCTCCATTATAGCGGTAAGTGGATGCCCTGTATGTTTGACTAAAATATTGAATAATGGCCACATTTAAACTCTGCAGCCCATTTTTTAATCATAGAAAATGACTGTGCAGAATCTGCTGAAAAGGAATTCCTTTTTTATTTTGGTTTGTGTTAAACCCTTTAATACCATATATTTAATCACTGAACAAAATTTGAGTTTATTCATTTTTTAAAGAAACCAACTTATTTTGCAGCAGCATAATAACCAAACAAACGAAAGCATATGTATGAAATTGCATGTTGTGCCATCTCTATATAAAGCCAAATACTTTCTGAACCAGCTTACATCAAACGCAGCATGTGTGCGCGTGAGATTACTCATCAGTAATTTAAACTATTACAAATGTTGAACATATTGCTTTCATAGTTTAACTGCTACTAATCATGATTAAAATTGGACTGGTATCACTACATAAGCAAAATAGATGAATATGTGGTAATTTCAACAGATTCCTCAATCCTTTTACTGCAAAATTCTACGTCAAATCTTTTGGTTTGGAGGATTTTAAAGAGAGCATCAGAATGAGGAAAAATCAAGAACAAATTTCCAATAAGAAATTGATATCAAAATTGCTTTAAAGTGAAACAAGACTATGAGCAGAAGAAATTGTTTACATATTTGAATTTTCAATAATAGAAACAACAAAGCTTTCAATCCCATCTTTATATTTGTTTCAACTAGGCAGATATTGCCAATGAGGTGGTACAGCAGATCAAAATATTTAAGATGCCTGTCCAAAGCCTCTGTTCTCTTAGTAGACTTTGAAAGAAAGATTGCAAAGCTAGGAAGAGTGGCAAAGAACATCCTTACTTCCTTAATGAATTTGATACACGAGAAAGTACTAGATCTAATTTATGTGATGACAGTGGACAAATATGGCATTCTTATAATACTATAGAATTTTTGCTTGCAGATCACCATGTTGCCCAGCAATTACAGTAGCACCAACATAGGTCTGTGCCTCAAGTTTAGAACCACATTCATACTCACTTAACAGTCCAACAGCGTGATTAAAGGAAGAGGGCCAACCCTCACCATCACTTGTAACATACCTAATAATTGAAGAAATTTGAAACTTCATAGTGATATCTGAAGTATCATCAACGATTAAAGCCACAAAGTTAGCATAGGAAATTTCCTTTTTTATTTCAAGGATCATTAATTTGGAAACAGTTCGCACTAACTCATTTTGTATATCAGGAGAAGAATCTTGAAACTAATTTCATGCCTCTAAACTATTACACAATTTCAAATCATTGTGCGATAACACTGAGAGGTTAATTGTAATTGCCTCTATTGGGAGATGAGTTGCTTTTATTATGACTCCTAAAGCCAAGACCTTGAGACCCTAAAAAGCAGACTATAGTGATTAAATATCCAACAGATTTTCTATTTTGCCTTACTAATTCATTGTGCTTTCAATCACAATTTTATATTGACTGCTGAGAGGAAAGTCAATTCTTGTATTATCCTTGCCAAACAACTGAAGTTCCTTAAGGCAAGCAATATGATTAGTAGCATTCCTACCTTGTCTGCCATTTTGTCCAAATGTTATTTAGATCAGCTATCGTCAAGTACCAAGCAGACTGGTTGGGAACTTGCCTGCTTAGTACTTAGGCGTGATGCAACTAAAAGTGGAGCAAAGGGGGAAAATGTTGATGTCACTCATACCCTCCCTCAGCGCAGTAGTAGTCCTGTTGGATAGTTTTCATTTACCATGGAGGACAGTACATCAAGAACGCCAACTAGGTTCAGCCCTGCTTGGGAGGAAACATTTTTTATTACAGCACAAGAAAGTATTTAATTTGTAATAAGATGTTAAACCATATAAAATGTTTAATCTACAGCAGCATTATTCGTCTTGCCATGTGAATCAGTATGAAAAATACCAAGGGGATGAAAGATCAGCTTTACTGGAACAATTAAAATGAACCACGTTTGTGGATGCATATACAGTACATTTTATAATACTGCAATTTATTGCTGTTGCTGAATTTGTCCATGCAATCAGATTTACAAATTGTTTACTTTGCCTTTGAACACACAAATTATCATGTTTTTATTAAATAATTTAGTTATTCCTTACTTATATAATCCATCCTATGATGTGATGCATAATTTAATGTCTCGCCATATTTGACACTGCTGTGTAATTAAATTATTATTATTAATAATAATAATATTAATAATAATAATAATAATAATATATTATCATATAAGCAATATTCTTCCTTATAACAATATGATTACAACACTTCAAATAAATTTGTATCACAAAGTTACTCTCGTGCAGTTACAGGAAAGGCTACTGAGTTTACAAACCGGCCTTCTGCTCAGCTTTCCTTGTGGCAGACACTAATGGGAGCAGATGAGGTAAAGTCAGCTCCCTGTAGAACTATTCATTGATGATGCCTGATTTAAATCATCATATCCAGTACTATTAAAATAGTGTCTTTCTTTGGAAAATAGTAGATATGGCTAACAGAACACTTTTAAGTTTTTCACATGTGCACAAACAAGGAATTCCCTCATACAAATTCATATTGAAGGGCCTAACACATGTCTTTATCTTTGTTTGCAAGTTAAGAAAAGGCTTTGGGGGACCAATCTCTATTAGCTGAAGTTTATCGCTTTATGTCACTGCACTAATTGGTGTTTATAAAAGTTTTTCAGCGACACACTACTGATTACACAATGACTCTGCCATATTAATGTCTATGAAGTTTACACTAGTAAACCAATGAACTACTACTTTATTTGATAACTGTTCACCACTTCGCCGTAAAAATACTGCCTCAAGCGTTTACCATTTGTCAATCAGGCTATCACCGACCACTGAGTGAAGACAACACAAGCAGTCCTTCAAGTTTTCACCCCATCCCTTAGAGGAAAGTTCATTCCCCCAAAAAATTTCCTAGGTTGATGCAAGCAGCAGCTTTCCTTTATATATGAGGGCAGTCCCAGAAGTACCTGACCTGACGTATAGATAGCAGTTGCTGTTTCAAACAAATGACTATGGTAGAAAGTACCAACCTTATAAAGCTTAAGTTTGACAATGCTACATTGTTAAGTAATTGTTTGACAGCCATCAATAGTGAACACTCTCAGCAAATTTGTAAACATGGATAAAACTGGTCATTGTTATGAGATATAATACTTTCATTTGAAAGGTCTTAGTCCAACTAATATTAAAGCTGAGCTAGATTATACTCTGGGAGAGTCTGCTCCTTCATTTACAACAGTAAAATATTGGGTGGCAGAATTTAAGCGAGGTTGTACGAGTTGCCAACACAAACATAGCAGTGGTCGATCACATGAGTTGACCATGCCAGAAATTGTGAAGAAAATCTGCAAAATGGTATTGGATGACCATTGACTGAAAGTGCATGAGCTAGCAATCATCATAGGCATTTCAAAAAGTGCTGTACATCGCATACTAACTGAAAATTTGGACATGAGAAAGCTGTGCACAAGATGGGGGCCACGTTTACTCACAATGGAACAAAAACAGCATTGTAAGGATGTTTCAGTCGAGTCTTTGGCGATGTTCCAATGCAATAAAGCCGAGTTTTTGCGTCGATTCATAATCATGGACGAAACATGGGTCCATTACTTCACACCTGAGACAAAGGTGTGGATTGAAAACAGTGGATTGAAAGGGGAGAATCAGCTCCAAAGAAGGCAAAGACCGTTTCATCTGCAGGCAAGGTCATGGCATCAGTTTTTGGGATGCACATGGGATAATTTTCATTGATTATTTTCAAAAAGGAAAAGCAATCAATGGTGAGTATTATGCGAACTTATTGCAGCATTTGAATGATGAAATCAAGCAAAAAGCGGCCGCATTTAGTGAAAAAGAAAGTTTTGTTTCATCAAGACAATGCACCAGTTCACACATCCATTATCGCCATTGACAAAATCAATGAGTTAAAGTTCAAATTGCTTCTTCATGCACCCTATTCGCCAGATTTAGCCCCCTCTGATTATTTTCTGTTTCCAAAGTTCAAGACATGGCTTGGTGTAAAAGATTTGCCAACAATGAAGAGGTGGAGTCTGCAGTTGATGGCTATTTTGCAGAACTCAACGGTTCTGACTATAAACAGGGTATCGAAGTGATTGAACATCACTGGGGAAAGTGTATCAAGTTGAAAGGAGACTATGTAGAGAAATAAAGATGTTTTTTCTCAAAATGTTTGTGTTTTCTTTGTTAGGTTGGGTACTTCTGGGGCAGCTCTCGTACCTTGCTTAAGTATCTGCAGAAAGGAAATTACTTCCATCTCTCTCTTTTCTACCAACCCATAGTGGGTAATAGGAAGGTTGGAAGCTAACATCTCAGACAGTGTGCACATTCAAACTCTAGTGTCAAGATGTTGTACATATAACACAGAATGTGAAATATGAAGAATACGCTCATCTGCTTGAATTCAATTGCCACTTAATAAACATGACATATAATAAAATGTTTTATTGAGAATTAAAAGAGGAAGCAATGCTTCCATCACATCAACTGATGCTACACCCCTGCAGAATCACCAAAAACATAATTTCAGTGGATCAAAGCATCCTATAGGCTGCTCTAACATGGCACTGAGGAAGCATATAAAACCCTACACATGTAAAATCTTATGATTTATAACAGCAAGCACTCATAACCTAGAATAATTTTCTGGCATGGGTTAAATTCCAAACTTGGTTGGGAGGGAGGGGGAGGGGGAGAGAGGGGGGTCTTTCAACCAGAAAGGTCATATTGGATGGTGAATGAATGAAATTATCCTCAAGTGAGTCCAGGATCCATGAATCTTAGTCATTTGATATTCCTCTTCTGAAGATATGGGTAACAGGCTTAACCAATAAATTCACCCCAACTAAGATAAACTCCAGATTTACAGAATATGATGTACATACACTGTTCCCTACATCATGGAGGGGACTTTTTCATCTGGGACATGTTTTAAGCTGACCGGCTGTTTAAATGCTCAAAATTGTACATGTGGGGGATTAGTCATCCCATAAACTTCTCAAGCCTTCAGTGTATTCCCTGAAAACTGCAGTATGAGATGCAATATCCCATTATCTTTAAAGGGAAGTTAAATGCACAGTACTATTTGGATGAAACTTGACTGGATTTCATTGATGCGTTAGATGAAAATGAAAAATCAAAACTTTGGTTTCCAGTTATAAAAATAGAATCTTTATAATACAAAAAGGGCAATCAGAATAATGTTAAACCTTTGCAGCAACACAAGCTGCAAACCTTACTTCATACTGTTAAATATCTTGACTGTTCCTTCGCTATACATTTTTAAAACTCTGGTAATAATGTATAAGCAGCAAAATAGTTTCACCACAAATGCTAATATGCACGACTATAATACAAGAAATAAATCTAAACTGCACATTACAGGTCATAAAAGAACCCTATATGAAAAAAGTTTATATTATAATGGCATTCAATTGTTTAATGAACGCACCAAAAGTTAAAACCCTAACAGTCTTCAAAAAAGATTTAAAAAATTCCTAATACAGGGTTGTTTTTATTCAGTGGAAGAATATCTAGAAATGAACTCGTTTATAAGCTTTCTTATGGAATATACTATGTTTATAATTATAATTAGTTTCGGTACCTATTCATGTAAGAAATTAGGATTTCTGCATTTGTGTATTACATATAATTAGACCTGTTCTTTTTGTACTAATAATTGTATTGTTAACGAAGCCAATATTTCTGTATTGAAATCAAACAGTGAATAAAATTTGAATTTGAATAGGGTCTGCAATTGCTACCCACAGTACAACTATCTTCCTTGAAAGACTCATCCCTACAAGTTAAGTTCCTATTGCACATGACTAATAATCCATATAGTAATGCTGTGCTTGGAACTAATAAAATTAAAGAGAATAGAGATACTTCCCTGCTTTCATTTTAAAGTTATATGGTAAGCAGGAAGATGCCTTTCAGCTTGGTTGTATGCATGGTAGCCAAACGAAGCATTGCATATGTTACATAATTGGTAAAACCTGGGGTGGAGTTCTTGGTGTATATGTTTTTATTACTTAAATTTTAATTTGTTAAATATATGGTCATGCTGTATGTTTTCCATGCATAAGATATTCATTAATTTAAGGTATTCATATATAAAAACATAAATTACTCTCTTTGTTTTCAAAATAAATCCATATTAGTAAGGATTCTAAAGTGAAAAACTAAACCACATATTTAATTTACTTAATATTGGGTGTGCAAACTCTGTCTCATTCTTCAGTTATGAATAGCGCTGGCATGTTCATGTGCATGCACCTCACAGCCTTGGAATTCTTCATGATGTGTTAGCAATCATACTGACTTTGGCTATAGCTGAGAGCAAACATAAAGACGAAGCTACAAGGAGATCTTTCCTTATGCTAGTGAACATTGCTATACACTCTGTGTCTCAGGCCACAAGAACATTTGTAGTCCCTATATCTACGACTACAAGGTGGGTGCAGTTATCCAGGGAAGGGATTTTTGGTTGACCTGGTTCAGGTCAAAAACATTTGTCCACTCCTCAGCACAAATTAAATCGAGTTTTATTTATGAACACTCTTTAACCACTATGGTCCTTAGCATCGCATTCTATATTGAGTGTGAAAGACTGGCAATTTTGCTCAGAGGCCTCTTTATCAGGCTTGAAGATCTTTTACATGCCGTAAATCTACAACAGGGACCACTGGCTTTACTTCCCTTCCGAAGGAAGCCATGCTAAGGATTTTTATGCCCAAAAAAAACCATCGTCCTCCACTGGGTTTGAACCCACAACCTCAGAAACTGGTGGCTAGCAGGGCAACCCCTACATCATGGAGGACGACACTCTTCAGCAGGACACTGCACTTCTAAAAGAGGCAGACAGCAATCCCTTCTAGTATGTGTCTACAATTACAAGTAATTCAAATTTCCCTGGGTCGAACCACACAGCCTTGTGTCGTTTGAATGCAGCAGGGCTTGTTGCTCGATCAGCAGCTAAGAAGCAGTGTCTTACAGACACTCACAGATGACACATTTGCAGAAGAAAATGTCATCCATAACTGGAATAGGGTTATATTCACAGACTAAGTGACATTTTCATCTACAAATGGGGAGGGGAGTAATTGTCTACCACCCCAGAGGAAAACATTAAAATGCAAAATATGTGGCACAAATGGATCACTAAGGTCGCATATCTGTGTGGTTTTGGAGCTGGATGTCACAAGATGGTTTAATGCTAGGTTTCAGCAATCATCATCAAGGCATTTGAAGATCATCAAGCTGTTGACGGCTTGTCAAAAGCCAAATTTCTGTTTCAACATTGTGCATCATCATTTTGACTTGAATTTCCCATCAACTTTTGAGGCACTATTTTCCTGCCTTTAAATCACTGACGGTCCATCAATTCTAGTTTAACGGTTATGTACGCACTGAGAAACGGCATCGCTTTTATTCTTCTTACAAGTGAACAATGGATATTTTCGATATTGAAACTTTGTTCATCGAATTTGTCGAAAATATGGGTCTGGAACTTGTTATTCAGAAGAGAAATAACCATTTCTATGAAATGATGTACAATTAATTACTTGACACAGGTTATCAAAGCAGGTGGTGCTGAAAATATTAGAAGAAATTTAACCGAGACTGGAATATCCTAGAACAGAAATCTGCCGCTTTTACCGATCCAACAGTTATGATAACACTAAGATATTTTGCCATGGGGCCATTCCACATTGTTAATGGTGACTGCAACGGCATTTTGAAATCCATGGTTTGTAGATACGTGAAGAAAGTATCAGAAGCAATCACTTCCTTACAGCCACAGTATGTTAAGTTTCTGGAAGGTGAAGAGGCTACTGCAGTAACTTAAGAGTCTTATGAAATTGCAAATTTCCCTGGCATTGTAGGCACCATTAACTGTATCCATGTGCGCTTTCTGTCACCCGATTCACATAATGCAGAGGTATACAGAAACAGGAAGTCATGTTTTTTGTTTACTATTCAGACAGTTTGCAATGCACGCTTACTAATTCTAACATTGTGGCATGCTGGCCAGGTTCTGTGTATGACAGCTTCATATTTGGCAACAGTCAATTTAGGAAGTTGTTCGAGATTGGGAGACTACAAGGTATACTACTTGGTGACAATGGTTATTGACTGACACCATATTTAATGATGCCTTTCTTTAATTGCAGAAACTACAGCCAAAATAATTACAATCGAGCCCACATTAGAAACACGGTAGAAAGGCAATATGGAGTCTGGAAAAGGTTTCCAGTTTTATCCTTAGGGCTGAAAACTGCAATGGAAACTTCGCTTGCTGTGATAGCCACTGTTGTGCTGCATAACATTGCAGTGCAAACTAAAGCTGAGCCACCACAGGATCTCATCTTACATGAATTTCTGCTAAGAAAAAGGGAGCAGGAGAGGAATTACCTTGTCTTTGAAGATGTACCAGTACTACACCTAGCAGTCCCAGTCGGTGCTCCAGCAGCTGCAAGGGATAGGATTGTACAAAATCGTTTTACATAGAAGGTATGCATCAGGATCAATAATGGTCAAAATTCAAACAAATTTTATTTTTAAAATGTAAATTTGCACATATAACTTGACAAAACAGTTATACACAGTAACATTAAAAGAGCTGCTTGTTTACAATTAACTGGATTTATAATGTAGCCTTTTTTCCCCTGTATATTTCCTGCTTAATTCTTTCTGTTTCTCTTTTCATTTTAATTAATTGTAATTCTTCTTCATGTCTATCTCTCATTAATTGAATTTCAACATTAAACAGCTCCTTTCTGTAATCGGCAACCTCGCACAGCTTTTCTCTTGCTTTAACTGCCTAACATTTTCTTTTTATTTATTTTATTTTTGATAACGGGTCGATTTCTTGCACACCAATGGGCTAAAGCATGATAGAGAACCTAAGTTGACGGTGTTTCACAGGTTTCTGCTCCTGGCGGACTAGTAGATGAAGGCAACTCCACTTCCAACATTACTGCTTCACCATAACCTAGCTGATCTGCAGGGCTTGGTGCATGTTGGTGCATTTCAGTGGGCTGGTCTTCAACTATCTCTACAACTGCCGTTGTGTCTGAAACATGTAAAAAGACCCCAAGTTTAATGCTAGAGTAATTCTGCTGGCCACTGGATTGCATAATATGGTACATAATGCTACCTGGCCATTCAAAGTGAATTTACATGTTTTCAGAAACATTAAACACCAAATATATTAAAAAAAAATGCTTTCAGTTGAAACAAACTTGACTAGTGTACACTATATAGCTGTATTAATCATTGCAAGCAACTTTCAAATGAGTTTACACTAACCTTAAAACTGTTACGATAATCTGTCACATATGTGCATGCTTTTCAATAAAAAAAAAAACTAGTTAATCAATTCTTGTAAATCTGTTTACACAGTGATTATCAGAATTACTAAGTGACCTAACATTTTTAACTAGTTATGTGATTAAAAGGTACCAACTATAAGCAATGTAACCGACAGCTGTATATGTTTCTTCTCAGAAAGATAATTATTCTCAGATATCCGCAACCTATGCATTATAACAGCATTTGGACCAACAAGTTTATTGTTCAATAGTCACTGACAGACAGCGTAAGCATGGTAGGTTATTAAATTCATAAATAAAGATTTCAGAATAAAAACAGTTTGTCGGGGACAACTGTGGATTTATTGCTAAGTTATTTATTCGTTATTGCATGTATAGTTACTAGTGTGCAAAGATTTCAGCTACAAAGCTTAAGGAAAAGCACATTCTGCAAATATTTAAATGTGTCATTACTCAATATGAACATGTAGTAATAAAGATAGGGAATCAACATTTCAGATGAGACTGTTCATTTAATTCAAAGGTGATTGGATAAGATGAAACAAAAACAAAAGATAAATAAAACCTTAAGAAAAAATCTAAACCCTTCTTCTTATTAGCAACTCCATTACCAATGCATACCGATAGTTCTTAGTAGCAATACAACACTGCTAAACATACTAAGTTAAGAACAACCTTGCACATTTCTTCATGGTCTGGTTTACTATTTCTGAGCATTTTATTTTATTTATTTATTTATTTGCACTCACCATTATTGTCATGGCAATAACAACACTGTCATATTTTATCCATGCAAGGGAAATTCATAATATTAAAGAGTTAAGTGCTAACTCTTATGCATTAAGCAAGGGGAATGCAAATATTTAACTAATGATAGTTTATAAAAGATATTTTGACTCAAACAGAATATTTTGCCAGTTCTCTGCTATAAATTAGGAGGGGAAGGAAACAAAATATACACACTTTTGGTTTCTAAAGATATTTTACCCCAAACATAGCAATAAATGAGTTCATTGTAGAGAAAAAATAAAATTATAACACCCTTTGGCTGCAGTATACCCTAAAAATTTGTCAATTGTATGTAATGTTCACATGTGTGTGAGCATGCACCTAACATGGAATTAGCACACCAACATTATTGCTTCGTAAGTATAAACCAAGAGGGAAGATATGTTGGACTATGCAGAAGAAAGTGGAGTGACCAACCTAAATACATACAACAGTTATAATTGGAGGTGAAACAGGCCAGCTTTCTTAAACAGTGAATGCAATATACAAAGAAGAGAAAAGGAGCAATTTAACACAATTTTATTGCAACGGGCACTGCATCCAACCATAAACTTTTGTCAACCAGGTGCAATAAATGAGGAAAAAACAAAACATTTTACACAATGTGGTTGTAGAGACATTACACTTAAACCACAATATTTTGTCAAAAGCCATGCAATAAATATGTGAAGAAGATGAGAATGTCCAACACACCTTTGTTTGCAATAGCAATTTTCCAAATCAAAATATTTTGTAAGTTATACATAATAAATAAGACTGAAAAGAAAATATTTAACATGTTTATGGATGTAAGACATTTTTTACAAATCGTATAATTTTGCCTACGCAAGGGGGGCGGGGCTGGGCTGGGGAAAATTAAGTTCCATTTCGATGTGTTCATACCTTTTGCTTAGAACACAGTTTGTTAATTTTGAGCAATAAACATAGGGGTAATCATTTGATTTAACCTGGCCTGCATAAATGTTTTTCCCAAAATATATTTTGTCTCACTCTGCATAGTTTTGGTAAATTAAAGCAAACTACTGCCATTTTGGAATTTAAAACATGCAAAATCTATTTCACCATGATGTCTGTTAAAAACGTTCCCAACTGAATAAAGAAAAAATGAAATTACACAGAAATGATGCATCATATTGTTTTATTTCTGTAATGCATATGGAAGTAACTGCAGTCAATACTTTGCTACAGCAAAATATGTATTACGTTATATTATGATAATGTATCAGGATGCAGTAATTGTAAAAAGTATGTCCTTGCCGAAATCTAGCAAATAAATCGGTTTAACTCTTCCTCTTGGAAGTTATTAACAGTGATGCCAAGTTAGTTTTACAATGCAAGAAAGTTTAGGGAAACTTTCAAATAGTTTAAATCTCTCTCTCTCAAGCATACTCATTAGAAACACAGGCAGAGAGAAAGAAAAAATATATACTTATTACCCTTTTTTAAAACAATATTTGATTCCGTCACATCATTATATATGAGATACATAGTAATGTAGGAAAGAAGTAATCTTTTAAGCAACTATCTTTGTAGAAGAGGTGTCATGCGAATGTGATAGTGTGTTGCAGTGTATTGTGTAGAATCGACTCTTGAATTTTCTATATATATAGCAAATATCATTTTCAATGTTGATTAGTAATGACTCTTCAATTTATTCTCCATGCAATCTGAGATCTCTCAACATACATTAAGCTTTACTCATCCATCAAGGTTAATAAAGCATTTGAAATGCCTCCTACTGACAAAATGTACTATAACACACACCCACCCATGCACGCAGCATGCGTGCACGCCCCTACGATAAACACAGAGATATTTCTTATACTCTATTGCCTTCTAATATTCATCTTTGCAATCCTAATAAGTACCCATAGAGAAATCAGAATTAACAAAGCAAGTTGGTTCTGAGAAGCATGCAAGTATGTTGGATACCTTGTTGCAATAGACCATGTTTTACGTACCAAAATGATAATCAGCATCATCATCAAATGAGTTTGCATTAGGCTTCACCACCTGATCTTTGATTATTGGCAGCAGCTGTAGAGATGTTTCATCCAAAAGAGGAGGAGCTGCACCTCCACCACTTATTTTGTGAAGGTTTACTTTTTCTTGGGCCTTCTTTTGCTTTGTGCAATGCTTAAAGTTGTCATAAAAACCTTTTAGCTGCTTCGTGGTCCTTTTTCTAACACTGTAAAAAGAGGTTAACAATGTATAACTAATGTAATGCATTGTATATAGGTACTACTTAACATTACCCTAAAGTACCGAAAGCCTAAGATGCAGCAGGCATGTAACATTGATATTAGCCTAACTTTCAAAGCAGGTGATTTTGTGTGCTGTCTTCATGTGGTTAAATCACATTTAAAATACTGAAGTCTAATGTAATAAACAAATATACCCATCCATTTTAATTACTAGACTAAATATTCAGCATTCGATAATATGTTGGCTTAGGAACAGCTATATTTGAGAAATTTAAGCAAAAGGATATGTAATTAGAACGTTTATTGCTTTACAGCTTTTGATATCTACTACGAATGTTCCCTACAATAACCTCCATTAGAACTATAAAAATATTAATATTCAAAATTATATTGATGTATATCTAAATAACAATTATGAAAATAAACAATAACCCACCTGGGACTGCTGTTTAACTTATTGGTCATCAACTCCAAAGTCATTTCTTTTCCCTTGATTGTGACACTATCGGTTCTTTTATTTTCGATTATATCTTTTTTTTCAACAATTAATCTCACAATCAATGCTTTTTCTTCCTGTGTGAAATTGCTGCCCCTTTGTTTGGATCCTTCCATCATTTCCAAAAACGTTAAAGAGGTTAGTCGATAGGCAAAGTGAAAATGAGGCACGGAAGAAGCACGAGGTTAGAAACATTTTAAACATAAGCATTGTGTTTATCTTTTGTTTTCGAAACCAAAATCTTAGCCAATGATAATAGAGATAGCATACATTACTACCGCTAACCTTCATAAACTTATGTAATGAGTCGTCATGGTTGACGATTCATCATAGATGTGATTATTGTTGATGGCATGGCAAAAATTGACAAAGCGTTAGTTTGACATTTCTCAAGCTAAATTTGCCGACGGTTGGTGAAACCCGCCATAAGTGTATTGTGCCAGCTTTATGGCACATTAAATAGCCAGCAGTATAAAGACATCCTCAAAAGCATCACAGTTCCTTCTGTAAGACAAGATGTCCTGATGGAATGAATTAATACCAGCAGGATAACCACCCTGTCCACACAAGTCAGCAAGTTTCAAATTGGTTCTCGTAGAGGCAAGATATCACAGTAACTGATTGGCTTCCTTGCTCACCATATTTGAATTCTATTGAAAATGCGTGGTCACAGGTGAAGAAAGTTTTGGGAGTTAAATTGACCTGTAAGACAAAAGAGGTTTTGTGAGATCAAATACATGATGCAAGTATCTTTTTGTGAAAATTTGACTAGGCATTTGGTATCATCCATGCCCTGTAGAATGAGGGCAGTAATAGAAGCAGAAAGTTTTTATACCCAATATTAACTTCATTTCTATTTTTAATTGCTTTTTCATGTAGGGATATAATATTTACTTATTTCAGATTTAGTTTGAAAATGAAAAGGAGTGTGTTTTGTTTTTATATGGGAGCATAAATGTCTTGAAATCAAATAAGTCTTAACAATTGGAAATTATATAATATGTGTAATAAGCTGAGTTTTTCTGGGGGGGGGGATGCATGCTTGAAATACGAACCTCGGTAGGCCTCATTGCTACATACCTGCTTATAACTGCTCAGCTGTCAGTGCATATTCAGTAGCTGGGATTTAATATGAAAAGTGACAATAGAACAAAGTTAAGGTACATGTCCTGAGCCACCAGCCACAGAAATGATTTGGACTTCAACAAATATACACTTCGAGAGTCTGCTCAATTTTGTCTTAGGGTGTACATAAGAAATGCCTTCTTCAGCTGGCTCATCATCAATCTCTTATAACAGAGATGGCAAACTTGTGACGTGCATGTCACTGGATGGCATATGAATACCTTTAAGTACCTAGGTGTATCATGTATGTATATTACATACGTAATACATTTATTATTTATTTTACTTTCCTACAGGTTATGTGTGATCCTGTGCATAGTATCTGTTTTACACATTACATATCAGAGTCGTTCATCATCCAAAGCACAGAGAGTAGAGTAATACATGTCTTACTTTAATAAAGTGTTTCTTCAGCTTCAAATAACTGTGTTCCAAAAAAGCTGAAAATAAATAAGAATAGCAGCGGTTTTTTTCAACATCAGTGGAAAACACAATTGGAATGATAAGATGAAAAAAAGGACACACCACTGGTTGCCAATGTTCAGAGACTGTATAATTAATTTGTTTCAAGACACAGCATGTAAATGTTCATATTCATTGTCAAATGAAGAAAGAACAGACTTCATTTCACAAGAAGTCAAACAGCACACAAAGCAAAGTAGCATTGCTGAAACACATTAGGACAATATAACTATGATGTTTTACTTAAGTCCACATACAGTATTACTTTGTTTACCTATTTACATCATTATGCTTTAAAAACAAGAATTTTCCATTTAATTCTGTGGGATTATTATATTCTTACAAATTACATTGTGTTAAAAGCAAAATGCACATTCATACATTATTTTAAATCAACGAGACTTCTTAGAAGTAATTTCTAAGGTATCTAGAAAGTAAGATCATGGAACAAGGAGTACAATGTCTTTACAGGTGGTCCGTTTTATTAAATAAATAAGTTATTACATTAATAACCTTCATTTGAAAGTTGGAAGTCAGAAACATTTTCTTGATCATTTGCATGAAAATAACAGTGCCACACTAGATAAGTCAAGATAATAAATATGGCTTGAATCAGCGAACTGGTTGAAGAAGGTCTGCCATCACTGTTTTATAAGAACTAATGTATCCAAGTTTTACCTTCTCTTTTTTCTTAGGGATATTTTAAAGGAAGTTTTTATTTAAGACATCCTATGCCCTTGCAGCATTTCACAAGAGGTGATTTCTGTCAATTTGCAAATGCTAGAAATCAGTAAGACAAATAAGAAAATACTTGAAATAAATAGCAAGCATCTAAACAAGATCCTGCACAGAATCTTGAACCTCTCAAGTCTGTTTCTTATGTCAGTTAGTTACCATGTCTTCAAAAACAATCTTGCATTAGTTAATAAAACTGTTGACCAATGAATATGCCTTCTATCAGTTTTGTTTCACTTATTCTTGGGAAATCCTGCACCAAATAATGAAAACTTACTCACACTCCGAAACTATCACAAAAGTTTCATTTGGCAAGATGGTGGCAGTAGCAATAGCAACGAGAAGCAGGTTGCAAAATACATTAAAAAAAAAAAAAATAGAAAAAGCGGAAAATATGGTAAAGGATTGTGATAAAGTGATTAATAAGGAAAGATATCACATAGAAAGTAAAGAAGACAATCTCAGCTGCATAGAAGTTGAGAAATCAAAACAATTGTCGGCAAAGAAGTCCCGAGAAAATGCTACTTCCTGTGATTGAGGTGCTAAACAACAACTTAAAAAAGGCTGCGGAGAAAATCCAAAGGCTGAAACAAGAAAACCAGGAACTTAGAGCAAATATACAGAGTCTAAATTAAGAAAAGTTGTACTCTACAGACAAAAAGAAAGCAAACTAGAAAAAGTGTTGGCACTCAAAGTTTCGACACCTCGAATCGTTTTGGAGTGTTCAAAACAAAATACAAGATAATATATAAACAGCAAAAGAAAACAGAAGAAAATACAGAAGGAAACAACGGGAAGAAGAAGAATGAAAAGGATGCAAATAAGGTTATGGTGATTCCATAATTAAAGATGTTGCAATAAATAGTGAAACAATAAAGGTAAAAGTGCTTAGGGGAATAAAAGCGGAATATTTACCAAATACACTGGTAAAGGAAATGGGTGAAACAGTAGCAAAAACAGTGATGCTGCATGTTGGAACAAACGAATCACAAGATTCAAGAGTGCAGATGAAGTAGTGGGGGAAGAGTACTCGGTAATTAGGACTGCAAAACAGTGCTTCCCAGTGGCAAAAATTGTGGTAAACGGTGTTTTATGAAGAAGAGACGTGATGCTAAAACACATAAAAGACATCTTCTTCTTCTTCTTTCTCTGTTAACCTCCTCTTATGTAGGACTTACAGGCGGGTGCCTGGGGTCAGAGGCCCATCGAGGAGCAGACACTCATGGATTAGACAGAATATCCGGGATGGGTGATCAGCCCGATGCCTGGTATGGGATGAAGGAAGTAGATGAAACGAAATGATGGTGAAGTGGATGAAAGGAAAGGTGATGATGGAGCAGTTAGTGGAATGAATGGCGGGGGAAACCAGAGAACCCGGAGAAAACTCGCCCAGACGCCGCTTTGTCCACCACAAATCCCACATGTGGGTCCCTGGGATTGAACCCGGCCGCCTCGGTGAGAGGCGAGCGGTCTAACCACTCGGCCACGGCGCAGCCTATAAAAGACATCAATGCAGGAATTCAGTGGGCTTGAAATGTATTGCATGCAATTTTTGTTGATGTAAATTTTTTCTTAGATGATAGTTGCATAGGTAGAGATGAATTGCATCTAAATAGAAAAGGAGCCTTTGTGTTAGGTAAGACAATAGAAAAAGTTGTAAATATATACATGAAACAGGGAAACTGATTAAGGTAATAGAAGGTGAAAATAGTAAAAATAGTTTTCAAGAAACAAATAACTATATTGCAAACTCAATTGAGAAACAAGGTAGTGTAATAAGTAAACTTGGAGGTAAATTAGGGCATAATACAGGAAAAAACAAAGAAACAAAGGAATCAAGTTGGGGAAGATTTAGTATTGTTTTATCAAAATATTCAATATATTAGTAATAAAAGGGTATTTATTGAAATAAATATAAATGAGGTAGAACCAGATATCATGGTATTAATCGAACATAGTCTAAAAACGAAAGAAGTATCAGCAAACAATTATCAGGGTTATTCATTAGGAGCATACTACTGCAGGCAAGAGTACATAACTGGGGCTGTAAGCATTTATGTTGAAAACAATATAAAATTCAAGGAAATAAGCTGCAGAAAGTTACGTTGCTGATAAACACTGTGAACTGGCTGCAATTGAGATTACCCAAAAGAAAATAAAATAATAGTAATAGGTGTATAGAAATCCCGGACTGGAGATCAAGATATATTTTTTAAAAACCTGGAAGAATGAATAATTTATTGCAGAAAAACAATAAGCTAATAATAATAATGGGTGAAATAAATATTGATACGCAAAAAAATAGTAAAGATATGCGAACAATGATGGAAATTTTAGATAGACAAAATTTAGCGGTGGGAATTAACGAACCCACCAGAGTAACAAAAACTTCACAATCCTGTATTGATAATGTCTTTATCAACCTGCCAAAAATAGAATGGGAAACATCAGTAATAAAATCGGGAATAGTCATTATGGGCAGATATTAAGAGTTATCAAACAGAAAGAAAAAATACAAAATATTGTTATTTATAAAAAGACAAACTATAAAGAAAATCCTACAAAATTAAAAAATCATCTTAAACAGGTAAACTGGAATGGAATATATGAAAGCAAAACCGTTAATGAAAAGTATGACATTTTTAGCAAAATAATAAAGGGTGGTTTAGACACAGAAATTCCTCCAAAAATATATATATAAATCCGTACATATGGGAAAAATAAAAAATTGGAATCGTGGATGACCACTGGTATTAAAACATCTATCAAAAGGTTAAAATTCTTAAACTCAATAAAAACACCAAATATGAAAGACAATTCTTTAAAGTACATTAACAATTATAATCTGATAGCAAAAAGAGTTATAGAAAAGGCAAAAAAAAAAAAAAAAAAAAAAAAAAAAAAAAAAAAAAAAAAAAAAAAGCTACAATAAAGAATTAGTTAAAAATTCTGTAAATAAAACAAAAACAATATGGAACATAGTAAATAAAGACCAACAAAATGACAAATGTGAACAAATTGGAAATATAAAATAATGCAAAAGATAAAGAAACAGAAAACCCAACTGAGATATGTAATATATTTAATAACCATTATTTAAATATAGTCAGTAGTCTCAAAATTAGACAAAACATATCTTCACAAATTAAATAGTTACCATGCAAGGAAGTCAGTTAAAGTCAATGGTAATTTCTTAGGTAATCAAAGAAGAAGTATTAAAAGAAATAGATAAATTAAAGTCAAAAAAATCTAGTGGTCTGAATGAAATATCAAATGAAATAGTGAAATTTATAAAGGAAGAAACGGTGGAGGTATTAACTCATATTATAAACACTTCACTGTCTCATGGAATTTCCACAGAAATTTAATAAAAAAAAGTGATTGTAAGACCAATATATAAACAAAAAGGTGATAAGTTAGAGAAAGAAAATTATAGACCCATCACACTATGTAGTAGTTACTCTACGATATTAGAAGGCCTATATATGAAACAATTGCAAGACTATTTTAAAAAAAATTGGCAGAAGAACAGTATTGACTTCAATCACATAAATCCACATTACAAGTCATACATAAGAAAAATAGTATAATTATACATGCATTAAATAACAGAGAAACAATAATTGCAGTATTTATTGATCTAAGTAAAGCTTTCGATTGTGTGAACTTGGATATTCTCAACTAAATAAATATGGGATACACGGAATTGAACAAAACTGGATCGAATCATACTTAAAAAATTGAACACAAATTGTTGAAATAAATTATAAAAATATAAGTGGAAAAATGGAAAAGATACATCAAAATTGGGAATTGTTAGACAAGGAGTACCACAAGGATCAAAATTGGTATCATTTTTAGTTTTACTTTATATAAATGATCTTTTTTGAGTTAATACAGAAAAATGGTGGTGCTGCAGTAGGATATGCTGATGATATTACAATTTTAATTAAAGGATCTTCCGAAAACGACGTTGAACACAAAGCAAATGAATTACTAAAAATAGTAAAATAATATTTCATGGCTTTAGACGAGCATAAATGTTAATAAAACTTGTTGGATGACGTTTGAGCTTAAAAAGTGTTCAAAGAACATGAAAATTGATATTGATTATGAAAATATTTCTAAGACAGTTCAAACAAATTTTCTTGGGGTGGTAATTGATAAACATCTTAGCTGGAAGCAACATATAGAACACATAATTAAAAAAATAAACAAAGGCCTATATGTAATGAGGCAGGCTAAAAGAATTATGGATAGGGAAGTCTTAAAAGATGTTTATTATGCTCTTGTCTATTCTCATATAAAATATGGAATCTCATTATGGGGAAACACAAATGCAAAAAATGTTTTAGAAATTTTCAGATTACAGAAGAAGGCTATTAGAATTATTGCAAATGTCAATGAAACAACTAGCTGTAGATCTTTATTTAAGAATTTGAATATTATAACTGTTCCATGCATATATATTTATGAAAGTATAAAATATATAATAGAAGGAAATATATATAAAAAAAATTGTAACATACATTCATATGATGTGAGAAACAAAGCAGATTATTTTAGGACCACAGTTAGGGACACTGTAAATAATGTATAATAGTCTACCTAAAGAAATAAAATAATGCAATATTAAGTGTATAAAAATGTACCTAACAGAGCAACCTTTTTATAGTATCGATGCGTATAAAGATGTAAATAATATATGACATGTTCGACATCAAAGTAATGTAAATATAAATTTTTATGTATACTTTTATCATATGAAGTATTCTCTGTATGTAAACTTAGGATGAAATGAAATGAAATGAAATTAATCCTAACATGTGTTAACTTAATGTCCCACTCACAAATAAAGTAATTAATTTTGCTGAAACCACACAGTTTTCCTAGGTGTATTTTGATATCTCAAGTTTTCCAATTATTTCCATTCTTATCTTCATTGTTCACATCTAAGATGTAAACTCATATTCTCAGATGTTTTACACATGGAGTGCAAGAGCTATGAGCTTTTAACAGCTAAGCTTTAAGGCTTAAGCATACAAACGTTAAGGCCCTAATTCAGTGATCAATGAGCAGGTTCTCAGGAAAAATTCTGAGATAACCTCTATCTGCAAACATTTTGACCATGCAAAGTTAATAAATACATATAAAGATATTAATTCCATGTTAGGCAGTGTTTACATTTTATCAGATGGGGTGAACAATCTTTTGGTGATATAATTGGTAGGACAATCAGACATGTTGGCTGCAAATATTAACCAAAAGCAAGTAAAAGAATTAGTAAATTGTATTACTTGTGAATTATGCCTAAAGATTCCTATTCAAAATAAAATTGAACAGTTAAATGTAGATGAGAATCCTGTTATCTTAATATTCTGATGCAGCAGCTACGGCTCAAGTTATCAGGAGGTTGGCACTGGCAAGTCTGAGGTAAACAGATATAAGCGGTGCTCTCGCCAGGCTTAAACACCAGAGGTGCTATTGGCAGATAACTAAAAGCTTCTAGAAGTTTCTTCCCCCTCGCCTTGCCTACAGATAGTTCTAGAATGTTTTATGGAAGATTCCAATGGCTATACAAGTGAGCGTTCTCGCAAGACCAGTTAGTAAATGAGATAGTGCATGCATTTCTGGATAAAAAGTGTTGTTCTCCTAGCAAGTTTGTGGCGACTGCCATGATGTGCAGTGAGTACTCTACTGCAGGAGAGATTGGAGACGTCTTGTGTTCGACTCCCCAGCAAGTGAAGTGAACCATCTGAAGAAAAGGCTATGTTGTATGTGTTTCATTATGCTCCTATGCCAAAAGGAAAGTGAAATGACAGTGTAACTAAGTGAAGTCCCAGTGAAAGTTGAACTGGATAAAAACAGTGCCAGTGAGAACCGAGACATGTAACATTTGAGAAATTGGAAAGTCACACTGGTGTCGGGAAAGGTCCAGGAAATAATAACCAAAGATCAGAAACAAATTGGACATCAAAAGACCATAAAATCCCTAATGGAAAACAAAGTGATTTACATCAAAGTCAACTAAATAGTAATCCTGGACAAAACGGAATACATCAAAAGAATGGAAAACTTCCTTACACAGAAGTGTACACCAAAATAACCACCAACTCACACAATGAATTCCCAATAAACTAAACCAAATGATAACAAACAGTTCGGTGATAGATAAACAAGATAAAGCTAAAATAAAATCAGACAAACCATCCCTGCCCAGAATATATGGTCTACCAGAAATCTACAAACTGGGTACAGCAATGAGACCCATGTTAACAATATTGATGCTCCCATGTACAGCCTAGCCAAATAGTTGGAACAAAAGTTCAAATCCTTCCCAAAATCTGAAAGCCATAGACTGAAGAATTCATATGACCTAGCAGAAAAAATGAAAGACATAAGAATAACAGAAAATGAAACATTAGTTAAAGCTTTACGGGTTTCAATTTTATGAAACCTTACACATTCTGTAATGAAATATGGAATAATATATTGGGGAAATTCTCTGGAAGCCAAGGAAGTACACTGGTGTCCAAAATTACAACAAAAAACTGATACTTCTCCTTTCTGTGTCTAATTCTTAATATAGTAGTACAAAGTGGCAGTAAAATGTTAACATGTGCCAGTACAATTTGTTCTGAACTGAGATGGCGTTCCTGACATCTTACAACCATGAAAACGATGACAGCAGTGCACCTATAATATGGTGCACCGTGGTGTAGTGTTTATTAACTTAATTAGTCCAACATCAACATTCACTGTGTAAACATTCAGGTACAGTATGACACAGAGTAGATACCTAGAAGACTCTTCAGCGGAGGGTGATAGGAAAAATGGAAGCAGACAGTCTCAAGCTGATGTAGCCAGATGGCTTAATGTGAATCGTTCTGTTGTTTCTCAGATGTGGGAACAGTTTTTATAGTGCAAAAAAATGCATACCTAAGACCAGGGCAAGGACAAGCAAGAATGACATCAGAAAGAGAGGACTGTTACTTGGCTCTAAGGGCAAGAAGATATCGCCTTAGTACTGGACTGCAACTGGCATCTGACCTCACAGCATCCACTGGAACAGTTGTATCAAGGCAAGCAGTGTACAGAAGGCTTAGGCAGAGAGGTTTTTATTGTCGGAGACCTGCTCTATACTTACCCCTGACCCGTGTTCACAGAAGAGGATGTCTAGAATGGAGCCATCAACATGTCAACTGGACTGTGGAACAGTGGGCCAATGTTCTCTTTATAGATGAGTCCAGATTTCGTCTTGAGAGTGATTCTCAATAGGTTAGCATCTGGAGAGAACCTGGAACATGATTTCGACCCTCAAACATTGTGAAAAGAGACCGATATGGAGATGGATCAATAATGGTGTGGGCAGGGATTATGCTGGCTAATTGAACACCTCTACATGAAGTTTTACGAGTAAACCGGCAAGGTTCAACCGCTGTCAGGCATTATGACGAGATCTTGACACCTCATGTTTGGTTGTTTCAAGGTGCTGTGGGTCCAGACTTCTTACTAATGAATGGTAATGCTCATCCTCATAGAGCACAGGTGGTTGATGTCTTCCTGGAAACTGAAGATATTGCACGCATGGTTTGGCATGCTCGCTCTCCCGATTTAAATCCTATAGAGCATGTCTGGGATGCACTGGGAAGATGAGTTGCTTCATCAGCAGGGTTAGGATTTTTAGGTGCACACCTTTTTTCTTAGGGTAAGTCAAAGCTGTGCGGAAAGATATCACAAGGTGAAATTTTGTTTCTAGTTGCGAAGAGGCATTTTTTCTCACACCTTTTTCCCTTTTTTGGGACCTTTACCCCTTTTTGGCACGTTTATCCCATTTTCCCCCAACCATGTCCATAATCCCCTTTTTTCTTTTAAGTTTCATTTCAATTTATTCTTTAACTTTCAATTAACGTCTCCTCAGCTTGCTGTGTATGTGCGAATAGTAAACCTACCTCTTTCAGTAAACGCCGCGTGGGAATTGAAAGCACACCCACAACAATGGAAAATAATTGTGTGTTCGACGAAAACCTCTTTCTCTCGCTTTACCGCCATAAAGTAGCCCGCAATAATGCAATTGACAATGAGTGATTCTATCCCACCCAAATCAGTAGCCTGCTGTTCGTGAATGTGAGTTTGTTACTGTGAGAGACGTCATCTGTTTGCGTGGAGGTGAAGGCTGGGCACGCAGAGACAGAAGTAACCTCACCCGCGCAGTTCCGAGAATTATTAAGACTGGGTTCTGCTCGAAACTACTAGAAATCGCTGAGACTGAAGTTCCAGCATGAATGAGAACATTCCGGTAATTGTCGCGGTGTTATAAGAGAATGTGGACAGCAAATGGGCGCAAGAGTGAGTTGTGTGGCAGCCGCATTGTGTTAGCAAGTGAACTAGTCTCTCCCCAAACGAGTGTACTAGTACTAGATTTTACCATGCCAAAGGTGTTCAGTGCTTGATTTATTGTTCTGGCTGAGGAATTCAAACAAGATTTCATAGACACTGATGGAACTGTTATGCGATGTACTATTGTGATTCAGGAATTTTGTTAGATGAAAACCACCAGCAAGATCACATCAAACAACACATTTCCAGCTCTAAGCATCAAATGAACAAGACTCTTCAAGCAAACAAATCACGGCAACCTCTATTATAAAATGCGTTTCAACAGAGTTCTTCAAAAAGCTTAAATTTGAAGGAATTAAACACTGATTTGTGTGCAGCTCTTACACAAGCAGGAATTCCACTTAATAAGATGAACCATCCAGGCTTCAAGGGATTTCTTGAAAAATACACAAAAATGTCAATGCCCAATGAGAGTACTTTAAAAAACTACATGGAGTCTGTTTACCAAGAAACCATAGAAAGATTCAAGGAGAAAGTGTCTGATTGCGATGTGGGAATCATTGTGGATGAAACCATAGACTTAATGGAACGATACGTTTTGAACATTTTAGTTTTTCCCTTAGCCGGGGAGAAAATTAAGCCCATGTTGTTAAAAATGTACGAGCGGCAGAAAGTCAATGCCAGTACAGTAATGCAATCCATTATGGACTTCTGCCAAAAACTCTGGCCTACTGGTATCGAGTTTGAAACACTTCTTCTTGTGTTTACGGACTACGCTCCATACATGGTTTCAGCTGTTAACCAAATGAAACCTTTATTTCCTAACTTGAAGCATGTGACATGCTTGGCTCATGCCCTTTACAGGTTTTGTGAATCCATAAGGAACGAATACGACATCGCAAATCAATTCATCTCTGCCCTGAAGAAGATTCTACTGAAAGCTCTGAGCCATGTTGTTTACTACAGGGAAATCACTGGCCTGCCCCTTCCAAATTTCCCAGTCATTACTCGCTGAGGATCTTGGATTGAGTGTGCTGCTATGCTGTATGAGAATTTTGACAAAATTAAAGAGTTTGTGCTTTCTTTGGATCCATCCGACGCAGGTGCAATTTTCAAGGCACAGCAAAAACTTGAATCTAGTCTTCAGAAGAATCCAGACATTGAGGAATTTGCCACATCTGTAGAGTTGCATTCCAAGTGAATACAAGGTTTGCCCCACTGGTTTCTGTGGATGTTGAAAGAAGCTTTAGCATCTACAAAGACATTCTATCTCCTAATAGAAACAGACTAATTTTTAAAAATGTGGAGATGATAATTAATGTCTTTAAGTACAACAGCTTCATGTTTTTTCCTTCTTTTGATGAGTAATAATTTGATGTACTTGTTTGTGGTTCAATAAATTAGAATAGAGGAAAGAGAAATCTAAAAAAAAATCTAAAAAAAAAAAAAAAAAAAAAAATTATGTTCCCAAAAAATTCTCCATTGCAATGTTTTAGAATTCACTTTTATTTTAGACCTAGCGAATGCTTCAGGATCGTTACGAGACTTTTTAAATACCCTTGCACATTTGATTGCTAGCTGCTTATATTTTTAATACTTCATTTTAAGGCGTTTCTTATTTTCAGCATTTCTGCATATTCAAAATGTTCCACATGATGTAGTTTTCATCCATTCATATTGACATTTTTTATGCTTATTTCAAAAACTCAAATAAATAAAACTGTCATATAATTTTTCTGTGTAATGAATAGTTTTTGCACTACTAATTTTTTAAGATAACATAAAAAAAAATGCAAATACAAAACTGGAAAACTTTTTTTTCTCTTAAACTAAGAATAGTAGAAAAAAAAGTTATGACCGATTTGTAGTTCCTTGACATAGAAGCAACATAAGATATTTTTTTTTTTTTTTTGCATATACCCATAATTTATATTTTGATATTTAATAACTTGAAAACTTATTAAGATTTTGCATTGAAATTCACAAAACAATTATATCTAAAGAAGACTGACATGGTTAAAATTTCAGCCCAATTGAATGGATAGTTTAGAAAATAGCAATTTCAGCTGTGCATCCCCTTAAATAAACCAGCACCTTATTGTCCCTTTTTTCACCTTATTTGAGCACGTTTTCCCTTCCTTTTTACATCTGAAATTTGCACCTAAAAGTCCTAACCCTGTTCATCAGTATCCAGCAACTATTCTCCAGGACTTAAAAGCTGCTATGCAGGAAGAATGAGTGTCATTGCCTTAAAATGAGGTTGATGGTTTTATTCACAGTATGTCACACCATTGTCAGGCCTGCATTGCTGCCAGAGGTGATCATACCCTATATTGAGCACAGTTAACCAGTTTTCTGCATGTGTGTGAAGATATTAATTTTGAAAAGAAGAAAAATGTTTTTCTTACTCTTACTTCAGCAGTTATGCATATTACAGTACTTACTTTCTTTATTCTTTATGCTCTTTATACTTCACTATCACCTGTTTTTGCTGTGTGTGGCAAAATGAACCCAGAAACAAGACATTTCAGTTCGTTGCTTTAATTTTGGACACCAGTGTATTTATTAAACAAAAGCACGCCATACATATTATATGCAATGAAAAGAAATTATGTTCATGTAAACCACTATTAAAAAAACGTATACTTAGTTTGACACATGCTCTTACATACTGGAAACAGGTTTATTTATTTAAAAAAAAAATGTAATTTTAAAAACAATGGATATGTTCACACACATTTCACAAGAAATAATCAGAACATTCACTTAATCTCCACTCAAATTATGGTATGCAAAATGGAGTTTTGCATTCCAGTATAAAAATATGTAATTCCCAATCTAATACTATTAAAAATATAGAAAATCTTAATACATTTAAATCCAGCATAAAGGTGTTTTTTTTTTGTTTTTTTTTGCAGGAAAACTCTTTTTATAAAGTAGATGAATACTTGAAATTTAACATAATTCCTTGTGTATGACCGACTTATCTTGCACTATATTTCTTTGTTTATTATCCTGTATTAATTTGTTAATTTATTTGATCTATTAAGATTAATTACATTTGTACAATTATTTATTGTAAATAAGCTTTGATATATATAATTGTATATAATTACTTTTTGACGTATCCTGTATACCGATGGACAAAAAAATGAGTCATATCTTGAATGCCAAATTTTTCTAAGTTCTACACAGCACAGCGCCTTTTATACACCATGTGCAATACAGTTGTGTAGCCGCTGTAGCAAGTTGTTGTATGGCATTATTAAACATGCTACCTTCCATGTGTGTTCTCTGTAGTGCTACGGTAAAGCATAGGGTACTTCTGCGGTTTAGACCACAGGTTTGCTTCTCGCATGTAACAAACACGTTTTTTCTTCTTCTGTTAGTAATGTTTAATCAAAACATAGTGACTACTTATTTTTTTAATATAATGCATTTCATAAAGTTTACAATAGAATAGTTACTATGATGCAAAGTACATGGCTTCACAATTTCATCATGGTTGCATATCTGTATGTTGTTGGACATCAAAGGACGGTCTAGATGTGCTGTGGCTTGAAAATACACTTAATAGTACACAATACATGGTAATACTTGAGAATATTTTGATTCCCTCTGTGAGGATGAGATATCCTGAAAGGATTGTTGAATTGGTACAGGATAATCATCCTGTTCATATATGTAGGAAGGTTTCAAATTGGTTCTCAGAGAGGCAGGATATCAGAGTGACAGACTGGCCTCCCTGTTCACCAGATTTGAGCCCTAATGAAAATGTGTTGGTTGAGGTGAAAAGGAAGCTGGGCTCAAATTTCCCTGCAGATGCGCAAAGGACAAAATATGGCTTCTGGGCACAAATTCAAGAAGCCTGGGATGTTAGAGCTTCTCGTTCATGATACTACTGTCTTGCACAACAAAGAAAGTCACCGGGGAATGAAGGGCAGAGGGGAAATTGCTGATTAGACACGGTCCGAACCCTGCCAACTTGCTTATGTTACCCTTATTTATGACAAACACGGCAGCTCAGTTACAGCCCAACGAATAGTTTTAGTCCTTGTGTAGCATGCATTCTCCATCACACACATTCACTGTCCTTGTCGCACTGTTTCCAAACAGATAAGGGTAGCACATTCCTATCAGGGACTTTCTGTCCGTTGGCGAACAGTACAGGGATTTAATTTCATCTGTAACCCGAAAACTCAGGGCAGTTATAGGTACTCAGGGTTCATACACCCAATATTAATTTTGTTTATTTTTTATCTGTTTTAGTTTTAAAAGATAATAGTTTATTTGCATTTATTTCCTTACTTATTTAAAACGATTGTTATAATAGTATTATGTTCTACTTGTCCAGTAATAAAATTAACAACATAAAGAATAACAATAACTAATCCAAGATTTGAACACAGGAACTTACAAGCACAAGCAGTGCCTTCTTAACCTCTTGGCCAATGAAACGCCTCGTGCTCTGTGTTCAGTAGCTTATAAGTGTCACCACCGAGAAATGCTGCTATAAGATGATCACTGCCCTCACAGGCACAGACCATTCTACAGTTCCTGCATGTGCATTGTAAACACAGCTGTTAGGATGGTACACAAAGCCCTCCCAATGATCACATGGAATCTGGGGATGACTTTTTTTTTTGTCCATGGGTGCACAGTATTTGATTTAAAAGGATTAATAAAATTGAATCAAACCCTTTGTTGCCATTCCAAGCATATCTCTACAGGAGTTATTTAGAGACCCACATTACCACTACTTTCACCCTGATGCTCAAAATCTGATGTTGCTATGTCAACATATTTGCATACTGCCAACTTCATAAAACTGAAACTTGTAAAACGTTCCCTTGTCCAGCAAAGTGTAATAATTTTGTGGTGACATGAAATTTAAAATGTGCAAAATGTTCAGTGCAGAAAATATACGAACATTACATGTGAATTAAATGGAAATTCTACTTTATGAGAATCCTTGAAGACCTGGTAGTAATGCTTCTTTCTGTTACACATGCTGAAGTTCTTCCTGGTACCATCGATAAACATGTATTAAAGCAAAGAATAGAATTTCCTAGCCTATACATAGATTTCCAATCCACATAATATGCTTCATAGTATAAATTAACTATAAACACTAACTGACCCCCTACCAAAAAAGGAGGGGGGAGAGATGTTTGCACCCATTTACTGCCGTTTACTAGTGGTGCAATCAAATTTCGAATCCACTAGTTATGCATTTTGTTGCAACACAGTGAAGGGGAACATTATATTGATGGATAGACACATAAGCTCTGGCCTATCATAGCACTGTATACCAATTAGTGTGCTACATTCAGTCTGTAATCTTAATTTGCAATATAATGCAATACAATTTAATGCTTTGTCAAGTCCATAGTAAAATTCTGTAACACTTTGAATGTGCTAACAAAGCCATGAAAATACCTCCTTTGCCATAAAGTCATAAAAAGGCCCCTGCTCCTGTACATTTTATGAGCAAATCATAAAATTTGGGAAGTATGTATTTGCCATAATTCCAAAGAGAATAATTTATGATTCATTTAAACTCCTGAATCTACAGGACAACTACCTAAAATTCATGCTGGAAGTAGAGCATTGCTATCATGCATTATTAGGCCTGAAGATAAGAAATGGTGGCACACTGGCTTTTCACATCCACAGGTACCTTCACACACCAACAATTGTATCAAGTTCAACAGCTACGCCCAAAACTACACCACTTTTCCATATTTAACAGTCAGGTTAACATCCCACTGAGCAGAACAAGTACACAAAGTAATACCAGCATATAATGCACACTGGCACCTATAAAGCATTCAACTCAGATACAATATAGAAAATAATGGTGAAATACAAACAAGAGAAAGAAACAAGAAACCACCACATTAAAGCCATATGCAGACAAATTGCATATCCCAGATTAGATGTAAAGTTCAGGAGTATCTTTAAGCAGTACAATAACTACTTGGCACCCCATAACAAGTACAGTGTTAACAATCTATTCAGGAAACCTCTTTTGGATACAATACCAATTAGCAAATCAGGAAACCAGGAGCAAAAAGCATTTCAGGAATATTAGGTACAAACAATGAATAAATTGGCAGTTGCAACTCACTTTTGGAACCATCACCAAGAAACTGAACCAGAACTCAGCTACTAAAACAAGCAATAAGGGGAATTGACAGTATGTGAAAAAATTTACATTTTAACCCTTTGCGATGCATAGCGTAGTAAAGCGTAGTGAAATGATAAATGCCCTGCTGCGCATAACGTAGTAGAACTAGTAAATGTGTTTATCGTTTCATATAGGTTCTGCTTATGCTGACCTCAGCTTTTAGGAGCTGTGTTGATGTAAACGTACTCCTGCTGCATTGTTCCAGCGATTTCGCAAGCCAGAATGTAATAGCAAACCATAAATAGCATTGTTTACAGCAGGGTGCAGTTGTGTAAGTAAGCAGTTTCCTGTCGCATTTATAGCCATATCAGTACCATGGAGGCTGTTCCAAGTTCATCACGGTATAGAAAATGCTGTAGTGAAAAGGTATTGGTAATAGACAAGCAAATACTTGCAGCAGTTTACGAGGAATTAGATCGCAAAAGTAGCTCCGACGAATCTTGGTTTGGTGAGTTGGTGGAAGACAGTGATAAGGAACAAAGTGACAGTGAGTGTGCTGAGAGACAGGCAGCAGAACAGGGGGCTAAAGCTAGTGAAAGACAAATTAAAACTAAAGCAGTACCGGCACAGTGGACCTCTAATTTGACTTTCAATAAGTTAGAAATATTTTCATCCCCTACAGGTGCAAATCATTCTATTCCTACAGGAAGTCCAGAAATAGATTATCTTGAACTTTTTATAGATTCCAATTTTTGCGGAAAAATCGCGGAGGAAACCAACAGATATGCAGCTCAGATTCAAGCTAAAAAGGCGGATCCAAAATGGGAAGTTACAAATTCAAGCGAGATACAGGTCTATTTAGGTATTTTGATATATATGGGGATTATGTATTTACCTGAAACCAGAGATTACTTTTTGGGGGATTTTTGCATTTGTCCAATTGTAAGACAAGCAATGACGTTGCTCTGCTTTCAAAAGATATCGCAGTACCTTCACCTGAATGATGAATCTCCAAGGCCACAATTAGGGGTAGATTCTTGTGATTATCTGTATAAAGTACGACCTGCTTTAGACATAATCAAAAAGTTTGCGAGTGTCTACAAACCAAATCATGAACTTTCTGTTGACGAAGCGATGATAGGCTTCAAACGACGCGTCTTTCTAAAACAATATATGCCTGCTAAACCTACAAAATGGGGGATAAAGGCATGAGGTATTGCAGACAGTAAAATGGGTATTTATTGGAATGTAAAATCTATCTGGTGGAAAAAAGGAGGCGAGAAACAGCGATCTTCTACTTGGGGAACAGGTTGTTTTAGACATGTGTTAAAAATATACAGGGTTTTGGCATCACGTATATTTTGATAATTTTTTTACTTCGACGCGGCTAATGAAATTACTTTTGGACAGGAAAATGTATGCGTGTGGTACAACTCGTGCTGGAAGGAAAGACTGGCCAAAACAATTTTCAAAGCCAAAACAACTGAAATTGAAAAGGGGCTAATCTCGCAAACTGCAACATGAAGCTGTAACTGCGGTTGTTTGGCATGATAACAGGGACGTTCTTTTATTATCTACAAACTCGTAATATGGCAGACCAAAGGAAGGAGTATTACGATGCCGGCCGACCCTAAAAAAAGGGTGGAAATATCTGTTCAATTTTGTAGTGAATGTTGCTATCGTTAATAGTTTTATTATACACAACATTTCGAACAGACCTACTTCTACAGCTCATGGAAATAGGCTTCTTTACTACAGGCAAAATTTAGTGCAACAGTTAATCGCAGACTTCACGTCGCGTAAGCAAGTGGGATTTCAGCATAGCCTACCTTCTGCTACTCCTGCACCAAGTTCTCTTCACACCCTCGTAAAAATTCAAGGCCGGGTGAAATCGTGTGCTCAGTGCATAGTGAAGAAAAGGAAAACACCATCGGGTCGTGGCATACAGTCACAACACAAGTGCAAACAGTGTGACATTGCGTTGTGTAGAATTGCGTGCTTCCTCAATTATCATGAGGCAAAGGGGGTGGAAATTCAAAACTAATACAAGGGTGTACATACGCAACCATTAATAATCTTAAGTGTATATATAACATTTGTATGGTGCAAGAGAATAGTCTAGCTAACATGTTATGGACATGCTGCAATATCTTCGCTGCAATGGTGGCAGGGATGTAAAAATTTCAAGGGTGAGTACCATAATAATTTTGCAGAAATTATTGTATTTATTTTACTTAAGTATAGCAGATTTTATTCCGGTTTTTAATACCCTAAAGAAACAAATTCCATTGCCATTAATATTGCGGAGTTATAAAGATGCATTGCAAAGGGGTGCATGTATATAAGTGTTGTTTGTCTACAAAGGGGTTGATGTTTGCAGTTTCAAATTATTGAAATAATATTTAATCTTATTTACTTCAAACCAATTTTAAATGAGTTATTAATTAATCAATTTCATTTAGCTACTAAAACATATAATTAGGCGTGTATATAGGCCACTTTTAGTTTAACATCTGTAGTAGCAGCTCAGAATTTAAATGGACACAATTCTGCTTGGAGAACAACTAGCTAATACTCTATGCACAGCAAAGGGTTAAAGAACCAAGGTCAGCTAATGCATTTTGATATCCTCCTACACCACCTTTACAGATTCACCCACAAGGCACCACATGCCATCATCAGAATCTCTAATGAGGCAACATTTTTTGGCCAGCAGTTGAGCTGAGAATGGGAGCAAGTGCTCCCAAAACTAGGTTTAAAAGAAATTAAGTGAAGGTAATAAAATATCCATCTCACTTCTAGAGTTACCAGTTAGTAATACTTCATTGTGCTTAACTTCTCTATTTTATGTACTTAATATCAAAATGATTTCATCCAAGGCAGATCAACTATCTCTGCACATACATTTTTAGAACACATAATATTGAAGCCACTGGCAAAAGAATTTCTCTGCTATAGTTTTTCTATATCTTTCAAAAGTGTTCAATTGTGGTGACAAAAAAAAAGTAATAAATAATGTGATATTGAGATAAAAACCACCAACCATTAGGTAGTATGAATAAAAGTGAGCCACATCTTAAAACATGCAATTTGCAAGATGCGTCCCACATTTGTATGAATAAAATTCAATGGCTCAAGCTGGACGTGATCTTCATCACGACTATCTCGCTCACTTACATAATGAGACGAGTCTCTAGTTTTGGAATGAATAAAACAGAGCTGAATCTTACTTTCATTAGATGCATCTACCAATTTAGATCATTTCAGTTCCTGCAATAAATTATGGCAAAGTTGGTAACAGTTTTGGTGTTTCCTGCGTGCAGAACAAAGCTGTAATTATGCAAATTATAACAAACTTTATAATTTTATACAAGACAATGTGCAGTGGCGAGCACAATGTTTTCTTTTCTAAACAAGAGAAAAAAGAAGTGAAGCTTTAAGCAGAGAAACACAGATGAGAATATTATGGCAGGAGACCCAGGGATTCATGTAACATCACAGAAGATACAGGGATATCTTAGAGCACAGTATCCAAAACATTTTGGAAACTTGTGACTGCTGTAATTGCTGCAAGAGAACAAGCATTTGATTTTATCAAATTTCCAACAAGTGCTGCTGTACTTAAAACAGCTGAAGCTGAATAGCAACAGCTCTATACATCCTCAGTGCAATTGGATCTTTGGATTGTACCCACATATTAATCAAGGAAAACTGCAATTTCATGAAGACAAATACATTATCAGTACATGTAATGCACTTGAATGATTTACAAGTGTTGATGCAAATTGGCCTGGTTCTGTTCAAGATTCCAGATAAGACAAAATTCTGATATCTGCTGAAATATATGCAGCAACAACAACAACGATGATGATGATGATGATGATGATGATGATAATAATAATAATAACAATAACAACAACAATGTGAATGCATTACTTCTAGGGGATGTGGGTTATGAACAGCCTGCAACTATATCACACTCAGTAACATGTTATAATATAAAGGTGTTTTGGCCGGCTAAAAATGTGCTTTCCAATATATACATCAATAAAATATAAGCTTAGCTACAGAGTACCATTGTTTATTATGTTGTATAGTTCTGCATAATGCAGCCAAACATCTACAGGAAAATGATTATGAGATTCCTGTGGTGCAAGATGACGGAGAGGATGCAAGAGCAGTAAGACTGGGTAATAATGATGATGGGCAGGAAGCATATTAGAGAAAGAGGAATCAAATAGAATGAATAATAGAGATTTACAACACTGATTATGCAAGTTTACTTTTATAACAAAAACAATAATATAAGAATAATATATTTAACAAGAACTACAGGCATTTTAATAAGCACCATCCTTTTGAATTATTTTGATTAAATTATTATGAGTTCTATTAGTTTATTATCTCCATTAACATAAGTCTCAATGTATTTACAAATTAATACATATAGGTGAACTGTACACTTCTGTCGCTATCCTTGTCTTTTATGGCACATGGTTTACAAGACATAACACTTCTTGTAATGTTCTACAATAAAATTAAGTTGCTGCATTGCCAGGACATTCATTTGTTTTGACAATACAATACAGTGCAGTTCCTGAAACATTATCACTCTGGCTTCTTCGGTTTCATACTTATCCAATAACTTTCTCCAATAGTTTTGCTACGCCTATGGGAAGCCATGTCCGGAGTCAAACTTGCACTTGGTTCTACATTGTCCTCCAGCTCCTCAGATGACATCATAGAACAATATTTTGAATCATGGACACAAACTGCCAGACCTCCTGAACACAATGGAGTTTTATATAAATATTCCTAACTTAATAGTATGTAAAAGTAACTGAATAAGTAATAGATACATAAAATAATCCACTTTTAAAATTTTTTTCTTACCTTTCACTCTTTTCAGAGAAGGATTTGTTTCTCCTATCACGTCCAAGGACTTTCTTTCCCATTCTTCCAAGTGTATTGGCTTGTTGCTCTTTGTTTTATTCTGCTTCTATTGTTTATTTCCCTAAAAGATTGATTTTCATTTTAATCCAAGTCAAATTCTTTTCTTTAGTCTTGTTTAATTCCGGCCATTGCAATAGACTTCCTTTTCTTATTTTGTGACAATTACTTCATTAAATAGTTCTTTAAAATATTCGCAAAACACAATTAAAAATGTGATGTTTCCTCCTCCCTTCTGACCACATAAACTGAAATCACAAATGTTTCAATAGGTTTTCCTCACACATGCAACAACCATGCACAGCTTATTTACATACAGCTAGTAGCATGTGTATGAGACATGCGTGGCATATCTCACTTCAGAAAGGAAATTTTTATTCATACGAAATTACTGAGATGCATCTCAAAACTACCTGTGTATTACATTTTCTGCTCCTTAGTAATTCCATCCATTTGTAACTACTGCCTTAAGTCTGTATACTGACAATACTACCTTAGGAATAGGCAATAATGATTTTAACAAATTAAAAACTGAGATGAATGCAATGGTGCAGTATTTCAATAATCTGAAACTGTGTAAATGCTAAAATGGTGAACTCACATTCCTGGACTTTAAAAATAGTAACTCTGAACTACATCTCTGCCTGAATGATATAATCATATCAGTATCAAAAGTTAATATGTTGGGTTTGTTTCTGGACAGCAAACTGTCGTGGAATGAACATGGAGAAAAAATTGAAAGAAAACAATATTCTGGAATTTAGGATTCAAGAAACTTAACTATCTCCTGTGGATACTATAGTTGGCGCCAATCAAAAAAGGGATTGACAGCTACTAACCACGTGACAGAAAGCTTTAAACGAATGGGAGGGGATGGATACGTCACAGCGGTCGTCATAGCAACAATTATAATTAAGACATTTCCATAGCAACGATAGATGTGAAAACATTGTTGCTGATATTGTAACACATGATTAACATGACATGTCTGGCGAGCAATCATTGCAGTAACATGAACTGCACATCTTATCTTCTGCTGTTGCTGCAGTTATAAACAGTGCCTTCCTTTAGCCACAGCTTGCAATGTATTTGCATCACTTTAGAAACTGCATGTGTTGTGACAGGTTATTTTTATCATCCTATTTGTACGGTTATTTGCTTTGTGTTTACATGAGTTTGAGTCCATGTATGCGTACATGTGTTGTGAGCATTTGCAATTGATTTAACACTTTTAATGGATATTCAACAATATAAAAAAATAGCGACAAAGATAGCAAGCCAAACAAAAAACTGAGCATACCTGTTAACGGGATAAAATGTATTTGATAAAGGTATCCCAATTAAAGTACAAGTGCTGGAAATAATATGCTGTGTGAGAGAATCAGTGGCATGTATCACTATTTCACAGGTATGTCTCTTTTGTCAATGCAGATCTTTACACTGATATATTTTTTCATGTTCTATCCTTTGCATGTAGATTCATTATTTTATAACTGTCTTCATATATGAACATAAATAATACCCACCCTACAATGTAGGCGCAACCAAATTGCCTTCATACACACAATTTTAACGCGCTTTCCACATGGTTGCAATAAGTGGCAACGTCGCCTCTCTCTGCGAAATGTCAATCTCTTTCTTCTTTGGCAGCAAGTATACAAGAGTAGTTTATTTTGTCCTTATACATTCTACAGTGTTTTTCCTCTCACACTGCGGCCAATATATGGCTGTTCATGCACTGCCCACCACAGCCTGGACTCCCACAGAAGCAGTTGTAATATCCCAGCAACCGCCTTACGTTCTCATATTTATACTTACTATTACAATGATAAGTACATGCTTTATCGTAAGGAATGTTGGAAATGTTGTCCTTCTCTATCCACATATTTCTGGCATCTTCTCAAAGTTTTCATTCACACATATCCAAAATTCTGTGAATTTCTCGTCTGAAGTTTTCTTTTAGTTCCTCCAGTGTATGATGTTTGTTGCATGCACCTTATTTTCAAGTTCTCACGTAGATAAAAATCACATACAGCTGAATCAGGGGATTGTAAGATCTTTTACGATTACCCTTTCTTCAAAAATTTCCCAAATTAAATTTAATGACTCATAAGCTGTATGTGCAGTAGCAAAGTCTTGTTGGAAAAATCCTGACTGACATTTGTAGTTGATCAGTTGTTCAGAAAGTGGTGTGAGTGAGTCATTCCTGTACCTCCTGTATTTATTGTTTGTTCAAAAAATAAATATTCTATTATTCTGTATGCATTTACTGTACACCAGTTTTAGCATCTGCAAAGAAATCTTGTGTTTAAGATCAGATTTCTCTGTACTCCAATATGTTATTTTGCAGTGAAATATAGCCATATGAATGGAACAATGATTCATCAGAAAAGAACATTAAGCATGTGTCCATTACTCTATCATTTCGCAAAATAATTTCTGGTGTAGGAGTGGCAGTGAGGCTTCATATGGGGTTTTACCTGGGATGCGTGGGTGTGGATTTTGCTTGGTGATCTGGTTGTCAGTCCTTGGTCCCACACGAGTTTGTTCCCCTCCAGGTGGTGAAAGGACGAGTGACAGAGGAAAGATCCTTATCTCAGGGCTTGTGTGAAAGAGGAAGAGTAAGGTAAAAAGTATGGAGCCTCAACTGTTTTCCATTTATTTCTGCACAACAGATGACAAATTATATTACACTCAACACGCTTCGCCCTTCTCCCACACACAAGACACAAGTCAAACTATTTAGATTACTAAAGGCACTGGCATCTATTCACAGTAAAACTTATTATTAAATGCTCAAAACATGTTTGCTCCCTGCTTTAAGTTTTCAATCACTGGTGGACTGCACTTAACTGAGTGTCTCAGACTTAGAAATTTTCTGAGCAACATGGCAGAGATGCAGAGTTTTTGCATCTTAATGCCATGAGCAAGGTGACCGAAGTGAAGGCTTTTTTTTCCTCGAGCCTTCCTCCTTCTGACAAGAGTTTTGTCTATTCTATGCCCATTTTCTAGGCAGCTTGGATTGGGCCCCTAACTACATGGTTTATCATCTTGGTTTTTCGCTGCCTTACTTTTCTGATTTAATTTTCATTGGAGGATTTCATTTCAGGACTAGTGCAAAATTCTACTTTCCTGATTAGAAAGTTTTATGGCCCGCCATTCATTTCTAGTGTTGGTTTTTATACTTCAATGGTTTTACTGCCCAATTAGACATGTATACTCCCATGCCAGTCTGTTGCTATGAAATTCTGGCGATCTTCCTTATTGTTTGGGAGCACATGTGTTTGCCGAAATTCTAAAGGCTGAAAATCTGTTTGGTTTGTTTCCTGTTATCACCTGAGGATTACTTTCACCTTGCAGACACTTGCTTTTAAGAATTTCACCCTTCTACAGTTTTTAGCCATTTGTGTAGTTGTTGAATTTTGTCATACTGTATGTATATGTATTTTATATATAATTATCAGGCGCATGCTTCTGCTTAAAATTACAGAAATTTACCTGACCGATGATCACATGAAAAATAAAGTGTATGCAACAAACCCCATACTTTGTAAAAACTAAAAGAAAACATCAAGCAAGAAATTCAATCAATTTCAGATACTGAACTTTCAAATGTGAATAAAAATTTCCTGAGATGATGTTGGAAATGCATAGATAGAGGACTTCATTTCCAACATCTCTTATAAGGAATGTGCTTATTATCATTGTAATTATAACTATGAGAACTTGAGGTGGTGGCAGGAATATTATAACTGTTTCAGCTGGAGCTTGAGCTGTGGCTGTTGTATTATCTCTTATGGAATAAAACTGTGGGACAACATCACTACAGTTAATTTTAATAAAATATTAATTTTACAAAAGAGCTGTAGGTATTTGACAAAATTAACTCAAGAGAGTTTGTGTACGGAAATTTTCAAAACTCTTTCTGTGCACACCCTTCCCTGCATTTTTATTCTAATATCTATTTTGTTCATAACTTCATACGTCATAAACTACCACAAAAGTTTGTAACACACAACTAGCACACGAGAGGAAAACATAATCTCTCAATCCAAAAATTTAAAACAAAACTAATTAAATTATTAATATGCAAGGGTTATTGCACTGTACAGAAATACCTTTATAATAAAACTGATCTATAATTGCATCGGTTGGAAATAAAGTAACTAGGTCACATTTCTCAACTTTTCAGGAGAAGCAAAAAACATTCCAATATTATGGCAAATTATATATTTATATGATACAATGTATGTTATAGATACCAACAGATAATTTTTATAACAAAAACGAACTCTAAATTGGCACATATTATTTAAATATATGTAACTAAATTGGTTTTCTGACTTGGTGCCTTTCAGCTCTGTATGAAAGAATTAACTGTAATTAAGGCATATATATTAATATAAATGGCATATTCTTTTGCCTTTATGTTGTTTTAACATTTTAAAACTATAGATAGCATATCAGAACACAAATACAAACATTTAAGTTCTTTTTTAAAAACAACATTTTGGAAATATTTGCTTTTTAAATGGGTCCATTCCAAATTCTGTTCATAGAAGAATCTGTCTTCATGACATACATATTTTACAATGTTATTTACATCCTCCAGTTTGTTTGTATTGATGGGTATTTTATCACTGTAAGCTCTTTTTGTAGCAATGTAAGCCCTTTAAAGAGTTTGGCTTCCTCAATTGACCAGATGGTCAATACAAGCAGATACAGGACGATCAAATCACCACCATCCAGTAGGTCAGCAGCTGACAATGAGAGCAAAGGACTCTCGAAACATGTCAACAGGTAATTTTACTTAAGTGAAGAGTGTAAATGAGTTTTCCTACTCCTCATTCATTTTCATATATACGTTACACTTACAATCCTGGCAAATTGCAGTAAAACCCATAATTAACTAATCTCAGGGAGAATTAAAATTATTTCCTCAGATAGGGGTTTTTCTTAAAAGGGGGTTAGTATAAGGTTGAGCATTCAATTGACAGAAATAATATGCAAATCATGCTTTTAAGTATTTTAATAGCACAACTTATTATTTTTGGAAATTTTAAATCATTATGTACACATGTAATACTATGAATGGAATTTAAAGATTAATGAATAAAATGCAGTAAATTAAAGAGTTAAACTGCTACAATAGCTATAAACTTATACCAGTTTCAAAAACAGAAAACACTGATATTAACACTGTTTCATGGTCAGCCATTTGCGCTTAATCTGCAACAAACAAAATTAAAGTGGATATCAGATTTACATACTTATCATTACATATGAATGCAGGTTGATTCTTCAGTATTACCCAGTAAAGAAACAAGACAGCAAAGCTACTAACCTTCAGTTCTGAAAGAAATCCAGAGAGTAGTCGGCTTCCTCCTGCTCAAGTATCTGGCACTTAGAATCCTGTGTTCAATGTGATTAATGCTGCTAAGTGGCCCCTCAACAATAGGGAAGGAGCATAGGTACCGTCTCACGACATCCAATCCTTCTGCTGCTGCTGCAAATGTTGGTACTGCTGATTCCTCTTCATCCTCTTCTCCTGGTTCCTCCTCTTCTGGTTGCTTCATTGCATAGCTCAACAATGTCCACAGATGCTTCTGAGGTTAGGACAATGTCGTCACAACTTACAAACTCTTCAAAGGTTACGTGTGTGCCCCTTTGTAGCACCTCCCACTTTTCCTGCATACAAATTTCTTCAGTATCATTGTCCTCTTGAAGACATCGGTGCAAAAACCAAGCCCAGCTTTCCCAAAGAAATATTGTATAGTGCCTGGTGTAAGTAACTGCCATGCAGCCACAAACATATGCATGGCCTGAAGTATATTCAAATGCTTATCTTGCTTTCTTTCTAAAACAACAAATATCTCATTGCACAGGGCTTCCTTCCTGTACTTTGCTTTACCAGAATGAATAATTCCCAAGTCTAAAGGCTGCAGACGGTTAGTGCAGTTTGCTGGTAAAAAGATCACCTTTATGTTTTGTAAAATTGATGACTCTAAAGGATAAGCTGCACACCTGTCTTATCATCAATAATCTTTCTTCCCCGAGATCCCATTTTGGTATCCAGGCTTTGTAGATATTTAACAAATATTTCTGAAGTCTTCCACGAACTTCTCTGGAAGTCGTATATGCACGGAACTGTATGAATGTTTTTAAAACACCTCAGATTTTTTAATTTTCCTATGATTAGCGGAGGTAACTTTTCAGTTCCTTCACTATTTGCGCACAGCAGAGGTGTAAACCTTTCTTTGCTTTTTTTCCCGTCATGACATTTTTCACTGCGAAATGCACAAGTCTTGTTGGGTAGCAAGTTGAAAAACACTCCCATTTCATCCGCATTAAAAATGCCCTTCGCATTGTAGCCAAGGAGGAGATTAGGCAAGGTCTCCTTTTTCCAAAACTCAATGGAGTCATCTTTAACATCCGCACTTTCACCGCACAAGCTTTGCCATGAAAGATTATGCCGCTTCTTGAAACGATCAAGCCAACCATTTGAAGCACAAAAGTTGTCCATGTGTAAAGTTAGTATTATTTGGCAAGCTTTTTCTTTTAGGATGTTTCCGTTGATAGGAACATTGTCACTTCTTCTGGCTTCAACCCATTTCATTAAAATGTTTTCGAATTCCTCAAACGGAGAGATATGAAAATTCTTTTGCTTCTTCACCGTGGATCCGCACTGTACTTCTGCGGCCAGAATAGCATCTTTCTGTTTAAGTACCCCATGCAATATGGAAGGAGCCAAATCTTAATTTCTTAACCATATTGGTCAAAGAAACTGCGCTGTTGTTTGCCACATCTTGAATTATTGTAATCTTGTCATGGATGGTAAGCTTCTTCCATTTAGCAGTCATTTTTTCAAATGAGAAATATAAATCACTATCACAAATGATGATGAGATGGGGTTAAGGGCGCTAAACATCGAAGGTCATCAGCGCCCTTACAAGGTATAAAATTTAAAAGCCATGAACTAAAAACGGACACAAACCCACTTTGTCAAAAACACGAAAAAACATGGCAAACAAAACAATAGAAGACTAAAACGTGTCAGGAGCTGTAGAAGTCAAGGGAACATAGCACCATATGTCCCCAGGGGGGAAGAGCCCCCATCAAAACTGACAATATAAAATCACAAAACTAGAAGACGCTCAGTGCATCAAATGTGCCGGCTAAAGCCACTGTCAATAATAAAACGTAAAAGACAATCTACAGCATGCACGTTGTCTGCCAAAACGTTGGCTATGCCAACAGGCAGACACACATGAGCGCACAATGGAGCTAAAACCTGACACTCTTCTAAAATGTGATGCACCGTTAAGGGCGCGTCACACTGCTCACAGAGTGGAGCGGGGTCACCACTGAGCAGGTGTCTATGACTAAAAAGACAATGTCCGATATGTAAACATGTTAAAATCACCTCTTCCCGACGAGAAGAACGAGAAGAGGTACCCCTGACTAATAGGAGAGGTTTAACGTCCCGCAACTTGTTCCCCTGGAGGGCCATGCATTCATCGCGCCAAAGCGAGAGGATGCGACCACGTAAAATAACAAAAATCTGATGAGGGAACAACAGAGGTAAAAAAATCTGGGTAATAAAATAGCCGATTTGGGAGCGGCGTCGGCAGACTCTTTTCCTGAGATACCTGGAATCCACACGAAGGAGACGCTGATGCCAGAAGCACCGAGCGAGTGGAGCAAATCATGAATGCGCTGTACGAGTGGGTGGGAAACGTACAGCGCGCGAATACTTTGAAGGGCACTCAGAGAGTCAGAATATACAACACAGCGCCGTAAGTCATGCCGCCGGATGTATAAAAGAGGCTGATAAATGCTTAAGAGTTCGGCGGTAAAAGTCGAACATTGCCCCGGTAAACGAAAGGTAAAACTATTTTCAACACAAAGGCACACCCTACTCCAGCATCAGTCTTAGATCCATCGGTAAAGATAAAATGAAAGTCCCCGAATTGCGCCTGTAGTTCTAAAAAGCCGATCTAAGGACTGAAGAAGGAGTCTCAGTCTTCGGCATCGACGTTAGCCCTAGGTAACAGTGGGCCTCAGCTCGCAACCATGGAGGAAAAAGCGTTTCCCCCCTGGGAAGGGTCGGCGCTGGCGTAACGTCCAAATGCCGAAGGAGCTGTCGAAATCGTACCCCTGGAGGCAGCAATGTAGAGGAGCTAACTAAATATTGTCGATCAAGCGAATCCTGGTAATATAACTCGAAGGACGGGTGGTTAGGCAAGCTTGAGAGTCGACAGGCATAGCTGCACAAAAGCATCTCACGCCGGAAGGACAGCGGAGGCTCTGCAGCTTCAGCGTACAGACTGGGTACAGGGCTAGTTGGAAAGGCCCCTGTAGTGACTCATACCACGATGATGAATGGTATTCAAACGACGTAACACAGATGGACGTGCCAATGAATAGACAATGCGCCCGTAATCAAGCTTGGATCGGACCAAGGAGCGATAAAGACGCAGAAGAACGGTCCGATCAGCCTCCCAGGATGTGCCACTTAAAACACGTAAAATATTAAGAGAACGGTCACACTTTGCTTTTAAAAAGGAAATGTGAGAAGTCAAGCTCAGCTTTCGATCAAAGATGAACCCCAAAAATTTCACCTCGTCTGCAAATGGAAGGACCTCCAACCCAAGATGGAGAGAGGGCGGAGGGAAAGCCTTCCGGCGCCAGAAATTGATACAGACGGATTTCTCGGCGGAGAAATTAAAGCCGTTGGCGTTACTCCAGGCGTAGAGACGGTCGATACAGCTCTGGAGACGGCGTTCGAGCAGACAGGTGCGCCGTGAACTACAATAAATGGCAAAATCGTCAACGAAAAGGGACGAGGAAATGCCAGCTGGAATAAATCAACAATAGGTTGATAGCTAACGCAAAAAGTGTGACACTGAGTACAGAGCCCTGCGGTACTCAGTTCTCTTGAATAAAACGACTAGATAAAACCGAGCCCACGCGTACAAGAAAGACACGGTCTGTCATAAACTCCCGAAGAAATATGGGAAGACGACCGCGGAGATTCCATGCGTGAAGTGTACGTAAAGTGCCGCCCCTCCAACAAGCGCCATAAGCTTTCTCCAGGTCAAAAAACACAGCCACTGTTTGACACTTTCTCAGAAATCCGTTCATAATATGCGTCGACAGAGACACCAGATGGTCGACGGTAGAGCGATGGCGACGAAATCCGCACTGAGCTTTCGCTAGAAGTTTCTGAGATTCAAGCCACCATGTCAACCGCCCGTTGATCATGCGCTCCATCACCTTGTAAAGGCAACTGGTGAGGGAGATAGGGCGGTAGCTGGAAGGTATTTGGCGATCCTTCCCAGGCTTAAGGATAGGGAAAATGGTGGCTTCGCGCCAAACGGAAGGAAAAAACCGTCTTGCCAAATACGGTTATAGACCCGTAAGAGAAAGAGCTTACTGTCGGCTGAAAGGTTCTTTAACATCAGGAGATGAATGCCATCTGCCCCAGGAGCGGAGTGCCTAGAGCAATAAAGAGCGTGCTCCAGCTCCCTCATTGTGAAAACTTCATTATAACACTCCTTATTAGCAGACTGAAAATTAAAGGTCTCGCAATCCAGCCGGTCTTTGAGAGTGCGAAAGCCGGCGGAATAATGGGCAGAACTGGAAACCGCCTCAATGGCAGCCGATCCACTATGGTGGCATTGGAAACCTGAAGCCAGACACAGTACAATGCGACACACTACCGGAGAAGCGACGAAGTTTATCCCAAACAAAAGAGGAAGGCGTTAGGCGATTAAAAGACTCGACAAAACGAGTCCAGGACGCCTTCTTGCTATCCTGAATAATGCGACGAGCCCTGGCGCGCGATCGTTTAAAAGTAACCAAATTATCAAGTGTAGGGTGTTGCCGAAACACCCTAAGTGCAGTGCTACGTACACGAACGGCGTCCCGACAGTCCTCGTTCCACCACGGAACAGGAATACGCCGAGGGTGAGAGGACGAACGGGGAATTGTGCGTTCGGCGGCAGATAGCATCGTAGAGGTAAGGTGCTGCACCATTTGGTTAAAGTCAGTAAAGGGCTGGTCCGCAAAACACACGAGGCTGGAATACAATCTCCAGTCGGCTTTTGTGAATATCCAGGTAGGTACTCTGAAATGCTGGACGTGGTGAGACAGAAGAGAAACGATGCAGGGGTAATGGTCGCTGGAGTAGGTTATCAGCGACGACGTTCCACTGCAGACGACCAGCAAGCTGAAGTGAGTAAACCGCTAGGTCCAAGTGAGAGAAGGTACCAGAAGAATCAGACAGAAATGTGGGCTCACCTGTAATGAGGATGGAGAGGTTGAACTGATCAAAAATGTCGGAAAGAAGAGTTCCCCTCGCACAAGCCCTTGGCGAACCCCACAGGGGGTGATGGGCATTAAAATCTCCCAACAGAAGAAACGGTGTTGGGAGAGCGGACAGGAGATCGCGAATTTTCGTGCGAGCGAGGGGAGACGATGGAGGTGAATACACAGAGCAAACAGAAAAGAAAAAGTCGGGTAATTGAAGCCTAACGGCAAGAGCTTGCAAGTCGGACGTAAGAGTGAGAGTTTGAAAATGAACGTCGTTACGTACTAAGAACATGACACCTCCATGAGCAGGAGTACCCTCATCCGGTTCAAGATCGTAGCGAACCGGAGTATACCCTCAGAGATCAAAAGGGTCGTGAGGGCGAAGCTTAGTCTCCTGCAAACACACGACCATAGGTGAATGGGAACGCAATAAAAGTTGCAGTTCCGCCCTGTGCGATCGTACACCACGTAAATTCCAGGTCAGGATAGCCATGAATAAAAGAGATAAACTTCTTACTTAGAAAGGCGGCTCAAAATAACTTTTTGCTTAACCTTGGGGCTCGGGCTTTTTGTATGGGCTCCTCGAAGGGAGGGCCCTCGCGCTCAGTGCCAGAAACCGATTCAAGCGCCGAGAATCAGTTCTGGGTGGTAAGGGGTGAAGGGGGCCGCTGAGCGCGGCTTGTTCCAGGAGAATCCTGGGACTGCGACCTTCGAGGAGGAGAAGGTGAACTTTTCTTACCGCGCGCATGCGGAGGGTCTTTGAGAAAATCTTCTTTACGTAGTTTCTGCTTGGACTTCTTATCAGTGCCTTGGGACTTCGTAACCTTAGAACCAGTTTTAGATGGCTTGGTAACTATAGCAGAAATGGACGGCCGGATGGTAGTGGCGGTTAATGCAGTCATGGTCCAGTTCCGAGTTTCAGCATCTTTCCGTGGTACTGGCGAGACAACAACAGAACTGAATGTACCTGATCGCAGGAGCGAAGGTTGGCGCGCATGGTAACGCCTCCGGGCCTCAGCGAAGGAGAGTTTCTCCTTTACCCGGATCTCCTGAATCGCCTTCTCGTCCAAGTACCGCGGACAGTCGGCAAATGAAGCAGAATGAGACCCTTTGCAATTGACGCAGACGGGGGCTGACTACAAGAGACACAGATGGAAACGGCACTCTTGCAGGAGACTTGCGCATGCCCAAAACGTTGGCATTTAAAACAACGCATAGGTCTAGGAATATAGGGCCTCACCGCAATACGTTCGTACCCTGCTGAGATATTCGTAGGCAGATCGACACCATCAAAATTTAGAAACAAGTACGAGTGGGTACCAAAACACCGTCGCGTCTAGCCTGCACTCTATGAACTGCTGTCACCTTTTTATCAGAAAGATATTCAACCAGTTCATCGTCCGACATACCATCGAGACTATGGGTGGTAACGACGCCTCGACAGGAATTCAAGGTGCGGTGATTCTCAACATGGATGGGATAACCGTGGAGAAGCGTAGCGCGCAACAAGCTCTTACTTTGCTAATCGGACTTTGTTTGTACTAACAATGAACCATTTCTAAGCCGAGTGCAGGAATTAACCAGACCAGCAATTGAGTCAATGCCCTTCTGTATTATAAAAGGGTTCACCTTCTCGAAAGATTGTCCTTCCTCAGTTCGGGTAATCACTAACAACCAGATGGCGGTGGTGTTACTTCTGTTACAATTACTTTTCGGCGCTTGTTATTTATAATGGAGAAAGGGTGCTCCATAGCGAAAGAAATCCTCCATCATTGCAACCGTCTCCGACCTCGGGCTCTGACTTCCAGGGCGTTACCCCGGCTTGAGTGAGTGGCCTATCTATAGCAGACTAACCCTAGAGTCACACCTCCCAGAACATAGACAGAGGGACCCAATGGCCGTCGGAAGTCAGCAGCTCATGCAATGCCCCCCCCCCACGGGACTGCAGTTGAACAGCAGATACGAACACATACCCTACATGACGACCCCGGGTGGTGGGGATGACGCCATTACCCACTCACCCAGCTGCGCACCCAGTGCGTGGGTATCCATCAGGCTGTGTCCACGGAGGATTAAAATAAAATGTAAAATAAATAAAACTGTGTGGGCGTTTCGCACGCAAGGTGGAGAAGAAAAATAGATGTGTGAATGAATGGACGTGGGGCGAAATGTGCATAAATAGAAGAGAAGAAAGGAACGATAGCGAGGGCGTCATGGAATGAAATGCACAGAACGCACGAGAGCCTACCTTGAGTCCCCCGGTCACGAGAATGAACCCACCTCAACTGGACGGGGATGAAAGGATGAAAATGGCGATGAGTGGCTCGGGCACCCCAAACCCGTACTCACATAAGGTGAGCCCCTGAGGGGACTATCACAAAGACAACACAATTTAACCTGCTGCCCAATGAACTTTAAAATGGAAGTGGAAATCAAACAGAACTCAGAAGTCAGAGATAAAGAAGTTAACAGGTTTGAAAACGTGATTGCAGAGCTGCCAACTTTTGCAGTTTAATGTGAACTAAAGCAGAACATAAAATGACGCGTGGAGGCTAATGAATTTGAAAGCATCCAAAAAGGCGTAAAGTTGCCTATTATAGAGGAGTAGCGTTAACTGCATTCCGAAAATCTTAATGCACTATGAGAAGAAGCCATGCGAGAAAAATATTTGTTAAAAATGGGCTTTTTGCTAATGCGGGATTCGTAAAAAGCGGGTTTAAATAGCATTGCACTTATGGAACTTTTGGCAGGGTTTCCAAAAACACTGATTAAAAATGGAATTTTGTTAAAAGCGGGCTCGTTAAAATGGAATTCTACTGTATATAAGTTCGCATTTTACATTTTTATCTTGCATTATTTTATAGCTATTAAGCACATTCATTGCATATTTGCATGACTAGAGTTTGTATTGTCTATGTATATTTAACCCTAGAATACAAACCCTATTCCTTTAGTACATAAACACAAAGCTTCATAGAATTTACTAGTGCATATTTACATTACAGAACATATTACAACTGAGCAAGAAACAGCATACAAATTGTATGACTGAACATTAAAGTTATTTTCAAATTATATCTTGCACTTTTACAGTTTCACAGCAGTTCATGCAGAGATTTGCTCCACGTTTTTTGCAGTATGCACGGTGACCTCCTACGCTGTAAATTGTAGTCATTCTTTTCTTAGAAGGACAGATGTGATAAACTGTTCTCTTGCCAGTGCTATGTGATTCTTGTCTTTGTGATGATAACCTGTATTAGGGATTCCCAAACTATGGAATATGGGCTACTAACAGATGGATAACATGGATAAGTGATTAAATAAAGGGCTGCTTGAAAAGCTTAGAGAGAGAAATGAGTGTAAGCAGAGTAAATAATTCCACTCTGCCAGGAACCACAACTTCTAATGCTAAGCATCCAACAGAGGACATCATTATACAAGGAAGCAACAAAAAACTCCACACATGAACAATGCACATATACAATATAAGCCATTTGTATGGTTTCACATATACTGGAGATGGAGAACAAACCATCCCAATACTGCAGCATGATTTGTCATGAATCACTTTCAAATCATTTGATGAAACCTTCCCTTTTAAAACGTAATTTTGACACCAAGAGCAGTGATTTGAAACACAAACCATTGGAATATTTCAGAGAAAACTATCAGATTTGCCATCACAGAAAAAACAAATGACCTCATTTGCAGGACCTAACATGAAGGCTCTGGAGGCATCTTCTGAACTCATTTTAAGAGTAGCTAAGGCAGGAAAATCTCACATGATCAGAGTGTCACTAATATTTTCTGCTATAGATATCGTTAAAATAAGTTCAGGGACAAGCTATCAAAATAACATGAAGTGATTCCATTACACAATAACGCCTTATCCTGAAGAGTTTTAGAGTTGTCTGTAAACATTAAGCAGCAGTTAATAGAAAAAATTTGTGCATCTCCCCCCCCCCATACAACTGGATGAAACAAAAAAGAATTCTAGTTTTCTGAATCACCAACTGCTTTAACGACCCCAAATGAACTCAAAAACCTCTAATTTTCACAATCACACCAACCGATGAAAATTACTGGTGTAGAATCGAATAAATTATGTTTGTTCCAATGGAGCATGTTCAATGACTAGAAAACACAGTGGTGTTATTGCAAAGATTAAAGACATACCCCAGAAGTGAAATTTATACATTGTAGCATTCAGGGTGAGGCTTTAGCTGCAAAAATGATGTCTGTTGCTCTAAAGACAGTTTTTAAATAAAAGTGTGAGAGCTCTCAACTTCAAAGGTATGAATACACAATTAATTTCCATTTTGTGTAATGCACTAGGCACTGATCAATCATTCTCTTTTACTTCACACTGAGTTTAGGTAGCCTTTCAAGGGTAAATTTATTGAGCCGTTTGTTTGAACTTCATTCAGAAGTGCAGATTTTTCTCTCCAACTCTTCAGACTTCAATTATTTCACTGATAAGCTATGGCTTGCCCGGGTGGCTTATTTGGCAGATGTGTTTTGGTTGGGTTGGGCTGAACATGAGTTTGCAGGATACACTTAGTTCAATATTCTTGGTACAGGATAAATTTGCAGCTCTTAAAAAAGGACACTTATCTTCCTTCCCATTGTTAGATACTTGATGTGAAAATGAAATGCCTCTTCATTGCGAACTGGCTGTGAACATTGAGGAGCATCTTAGGACTCCCATTTCAGATTTCAATGTATATATTTCTTGAAAACCTGGATTCAGAATTTTGGATTACATACCCGTTTTCTATTGCTGACACCTTACAAAGAACTGTGACTCTTTCCGAGAAAGAGGAATTGATCGGGTTATGTGAAAGAAGTCTCAGCCAAATGATCAAAAAGATGGATTTAACACATCTCTGGCTGGCAAGAAACAATGCAAATCCAATGATCTCAGAAAAACCTGTAAAAGTTTTGTTGGCATTTGTGACTACTTAATTTGTAAATGTTGCTTTTCTTCTTTAATTTATATAAAAAACAAGTACAGAAATAAACTGAATGTTGATCTCCATTTAACACTAAAATTAAGTAATTTAAAGCCAAAGATTAAAGATCTGTGTTTAACTAAACAAGCATGATCTCCACACTGAAACAAAAGTGCAAAACATCCCACAGAACAATCCATTGAATAGGAATAGACTGAACAGCTTTTTCTCCATTAAATATTTAATTTTAAATACTACATACAAGAAATAACTAAATAAATCACTAGTATTGTTATAAATGTAAAGAAATGTTTATTTTGAGCCTTGTAAAACAAAATCATGCATTTCACTCATAGAATTTGCTTAGTGGTAAGTGAATATCCTGCATTAAATGTAATGGTATGCCACTGGAAAAGGCTGAGAACCATTGCCCTGTATCATGACCGGAATATTTGTTTGTAAACTGGCAATTTCCAGTGCATTTACTATTGGTTTGGCGAGTTGCCAATGTGTTGGCTCCCTGGTGCTGGCTAGTCTGGTTATGGATAATCCAGGCAATTACACACCCAATGCATATTAAGCATGTCATAATATACATATAGTGGCTATCTCTGATTTTTGGGCTACAAGAACAGGTGCTGCACATCTGTACCAGTACATGCATTCCAAATTTGGTAGCACTACAATCCAATATTACATGTGGTTTCTTCTTAGACTGACTGATTGTAGGCTGATCATGCACAATTGACAATAAAACTATATTTCCATATGCCAACTATATTTCATGTTTCCATATGCCCAGTGGAAAAACACTGTGCAGCCGGTAATATTGTTCATCAAGTACCCCTTCATGAAGAAAAAATTGGCGTATGGTGTGCCATGAGCAGAGAAAGAGTTATAGGCCCAATGTTTTTCGAGTCAACAGTTCATGCCTTTACATATGTGAATACAATTTTGCCCTCCCCTTTTTTTTAGGGAATTAACAGACAGGGGGCATGATTTCACCTTTTCTTCAACAAGACTCTGCAACAGCTCATACGGTCAATATTTTGATGAGAACAATTGAAAGTGTGTTTGAGGACAGAATTATTATTAGTAGAGATTTGTGTCCCCCTGGTCCCCCGACCTAACCTCCCGTAATTTCGATCTCTGGGGTAATTTAAAACAAGTGTACAAGACAAATTCACACACCCTGGAAGAATTAAAACAAAATATCTGCCAGGAAATTGCCAGCATTCTCAACATGAACTACGGCGAGTGATGGATAATTTCCTAAAGAGGTGCCAAAACTGTATGTGGCCAGTTTCAGCATCTCCTTTCATAAAGTTGGTAAGTAAAGCCTTTAAAAGTAGGTTTAAAAATGTTGTATGGTTTCATCCACGCCTTTCTATGATAGCGGCAGATGGCAACGAGCACCGAGGATGCACACAGGAAAAACACTGTGCAGTCGGTTCATAGTTTTTTGCCACTCTCTGTATACAGACACATGCAATCAAATATGCAATCCCATCTTCAGTAATCTTAAGACTATTCTGTGTACACAAGCATGAATTATCCACAAACAAAACCGTGGACATTTGAGACTTGCGGCAAGCAATACAGTTCCCACAATCTGCTGGATAAACATACACACACTGGAGCATAACCATATGTATGCAATGCGAGGCATGTTGGAAAGACTGCCTCCAAATACACATATACAGCCCATATCAAGACCAACAAAGTATGTCCTTAACTGCACGTTTGTAGTGAATGTGGCAAAGCATTTTTGAGTGCACAGAATCTAGCACAGCAAAAGCGAATATATACAGACGTGCATAACTATGTACGTTGTGACCAATGTGGTGAGGCATTTGGCACTGAATGTAACTTGAAGGTGCATAGCGTTATACGCTTGGTCGCAAACCATTCATATGTCATATGGCAAAGCTTTCGCTCACAAGGCAGAGATCCAAGATCATGAGCAGCCCAAACTGGGGAGGACTATCAGCATGAGCTTTGTGATGCCACATTCAGCAAATGCAGCAATCTGCAGTTCCACAAGCATGCTACCCACTACCGGGACAAATGTTATAAGTGTGAGGACTGTGGCAAGGGATTCAAGCAATGTCTCCTGGACTATCACGTAAAAGCTGATCACACTAGTGAGCATCCATACAAATGACCAATTTGTGATGCCACATTTGTGTATCCAGAGCACTCCAAGAAGCACCATCGTATACAGTAGACCCTCATTAATTTGAAATATGATAAACCGAAATCTCGGTTAACTGTAGTAACTGTTCGGTCCCTGCCAAATTACATGGAAAAATCTACCGCTTAAATCAAATTTCAGATAATTCATACTACAAACCAATTACATATTCCCCTCATTACATATTCCATATGTTATTCTTCGTTTAAACTGAATATGTATGTTGTGCTGTGCACTACGGTATTTTCCGTTATGCATTTCGCATAATTTTTCTCAATAATGTACTGTAATTTCTCAACAATGGTCCGATTGCTTACTTGCTGCTTATGTGCCACTTTCACAGCATATGATGCAAGGGCGGGGAAAGAGGGGGTTAGTCAGCAGACTGCACACGGTGCGCGACTCGCAACAATCCAGAGAGCTGTTTGTCTCTTCTTGTGAACAGTGAATGTTTGTTTTTTTTCCTTTCACTCCATCACTCACTATGCCGCCAAAAGAGAAACGTGCTCATAATGCTCTCACGCTGATACAAAAACAGCAACTTTCACATATGGTCGATAGTGGAGAGAACACCAAAAGACAGCTTGCAGAACACTTTCAGATTCCGAAGTCTACTCTCTCATCGATTATAATTTCAAAACAGAAAATAGAGGCAAGTCTGACAAGCTGTTCATTTAGTGGCAATAGCAAGCGCATGTGACCAGCGAAACATGAAGAGGTGGAGGATTCATTGTTTGAATGGTTCCAACACACGCATTCAAGAAAAGACTCTAGGAATCCCCAAGAAAGAAGGAATTTCTCGGTTTGTGCCTTCTGAGGGATGACTATGACATTTTCAGAAGAGGCATAAAATCAGTGATTTCAGTGTCTGTGGGGAAGCACATAGAGTAAACGAGGAAGATGCCAATGAGTGGGTGCGGGAATTTCAATCTAAGCTCTCTCATCACCACCCAAGAAATGTGTTTAATATGGATGAAGCAGGCATTTTCTATAACTTGACCCCTGAAGAAACACTACATGCCAAGGGCGGAAAATACCATGGAGGAAACTGCAGCAAGGAGAGACTGACGGTGGTCTTGTGTAGTAATTCAGATGGTTCTTAGAAGCTCAAATCATTGTTTTAAAAAGGTCAACCTATTCAATCTGCCATATCACTGGAGAATAATAAAGCTTGGATGACCAAATCTCTCTTCCGTAGCTGGCTCTTGAAGATTCAACAACAACTTCCAAACATACAAGTTGTTTTCTTACTAGCTAACATCACGAGCCGTCTGCAACCATTGGATCAAGGAATAATCGCCTTAATGAAGTGTAATTACAGACACCGACTGGTTAAGGCTGCCATCAGTGCAATAGAACTACAAGAAACAGTTCCACATTGGAACGTACTGCAAGTTATTCGCAACATGTCTGCTGCTTGGGATGAAGTTACAACAGACACCATAATTAGCTGTTTTAAGAATCAGACAGCAACTGATAACGCTGCTGAAACTGAACAGAAAACCGATGATCCAACATCTGAACTAACTCATATTGTGGATACAACTGTGGATTCTGATAATGCTCTTCTACAGGTTTACACCCAGTTGTTGCCCTCTTGTACCGTCATTATGGAAGAATGGACGCAGGTAGACAACATCTGTGCTGCTGATGATGCAGAAGAGAATGATAATTCTTTGCTGTCATCTTCTGAGGAGGAACATGAAAATACAACACGCCACCCCATGCTGAAGTTGCAGCTGCAATTTCTGTTCTCGAGAGATTTGTTGCCACTTCTGATGTCTCCATGGTTTCATGAAGGCTGCCCTGGATGTGGTATCTTAGGAAGAGTGCTATTATATTAAGACCAATGGTCTGCCAAACAACAATTAATGATTTTTCAAATTATAGAACTAAAATGTGTAATGGATAAGAGTTGTAACTAAAACATGCGTTCCGATTAAAATTGAACAGTGCATTTTAACACTGAACAGTGTTAAAAGAACAGTACATTTAAAGTGTTTCTTAAGATTATTGTTTGTTGTATTACATGATTCACTAATTTATTCAGTGCAATATTGATCCAAATGGTACTGTTTTAAAAAAAATACAACAAGCATTTGACAGCAGGCTATCTCAATTAAACAAATGCCAGACATATACAGCAGTTATTTTTACTTTTTCTTAGAGGTCATGAAAGTGGAACACCCTCATTCGTTGGTATGCATAGCAAGAGAGAAAGTGAACTCAAAAGTCGTATTTTGCCATTTCAGAAAATACGAGACTATTTTTACAAAATCTCATTAATTCAAACTTTGTTAAACCAAATTGGCTATTTTTCGGTCCCTTGAAATTCGGTTAAATGAGGGAGACAACAGAAATGCACACAGATTTGTGCATAGTGACAAGAAACCATATGAGTGCTTGGTGTGCAGCATGGGATTCATGCGCAAGCCATTGCTATACATCCACATGGTCACCTTAATAACACCATCATTGTAAACCATACTAGTCTAGCAACAGATGATGTTGCTGCAGAGGCTGTTGCTGATGCTGAAGCAGCTGAGGCAAAGATGACTATTGTTGGTGAAGATGCCAATACAGACCAACAAACAAAGCTCTATGTAGCTGAATTTAAAGATCCCATCACCATGCCATGAAGGTGACATCGTAATGATCCATTAGTGTTTATCATCTCATCCATGTAAAAACATGGGATAGGACCAGGATGGGAATGGGACAGATGCTCAGTTTGACAATGAATTCATTAATATTTTTGCTTCCTCATATTTGGAGATGAGGTTCTTGAATGATAGTGCCTCACATGTTATTAGGTAATTTCTGTTCATTTCTTCCTCTTTAAGACATAGAGGATTGTTTGGTGACTCCGATACTCCAATCCTGTGGAAGTGTTTGCCCAAAAAGTCATGGCGTAACCAATCTGAATGTTGCCACAGTAGATTTGCCAGGAAAGTCTGGAATTATATTAGGTTTTATCATCAGTTTCTTCCAGTTAGCATTTTCATTGTTGTTTTTGATTTGAAGTTGGTATATTTGTTTGAATTTACTTTTAATTATCCATTTTACTGATATGAAAATGTTGTATTTTTTTTGTTGATGTTTGCTCCATTTTTGTTAATACATCTGATGCTTCGTTAAGAATTACTCCAAAGTGTGCTGGAATCTACCTTAGCATGACTTTTATATTGAGATTTTGAACTTGTTGAATAATGGCATGTATTTCTTTTACATTTTTCATGTTTTGGTAATGTGTGTATGCTATAGCTTGATTAGCAGCCTTTGAATCTGAAAGTATTACAAAATTATTGCGCTTATTTAATCAGTTCAATATATTTTTTATTGATGTATATATAGTCTGAATTTCCCCATAAAAATTTGTACTGTTCCAACAATGTTTATGGAAGGAAAAGAATTTACATATTCCTCCTGCTTTAGCACCTTCATCATCAAAGAGGGATCTATTTGTATAAACACGAGTCCAATTATTTTCTGGGTACATTGTATTTATTGTTTTTACTGCAATCATTTTTGCTATTTCTGGGTTTATTTCTTTTTTACTGAATTGTTCACTCAAATCTAGATAATGTTATATTTCAATGTTTTCTCTTGGGTTATAACTTACTCAGTATATTTCCTCTTTCTTTGGGGAGGTTTGGAATTTCTTTAAGTTATGTGTTTCTTTCAAGATTCCAGTTTGTCTTTTCAGGGGTTGATTGTTATCCAAATATGTACATGTGCCACTATTTTGGATTGGTAGTCTCAGTTAATTCTCAAATATTAAGAGGGCTGTGTTGGTAATTCCAGAACAAGTGGTTTGTTAGATGCAGCAATTCTTAAGGCATCTATTGGGTACTTTTAGCTGCTCCAGTTATTAGTCAGAGTGCTTGATTCTGTATGCACCCTAATAAGCTCTTTATTTGTAGTGGATGCTCTTGCTAGTATTTCTACACAATATGTGAAAACTGGTTTGATATGCATATTATACATTGTATTTAATGTTCCTCTAGAGCTACCCCATTTTATTCCTGCAAGTCTTTTAATTAATGACTCTTTTCTTTGCTTTCATAGTTATACAGTGCTTTTCCCTCACACCGCGACCACTGCATGGCTGCTTACGCGCGATTGCCTTGGCTTGGTCTACTGCAGAAAGTGGTATAATATACCTGCAAACGTTTCACATTCTCATAGTTATAATTATAATTTACAATGATGATAAGCACATACCTTATCATTAGAGATGTGGAAATGTTGTCCTCTATCTGCATATTTCTGGCATCTTCTCAGGAAATTTTCATTCACACTCGAGAGTCAATATCCAAAACTGAGAGAATTTCTTCGCTATTTTCTTTTAGTGTTTACAATATGTGAGGGCTTGTTGTATACACTTTATTTTTCAAGTTCCCCCATAGATAAAAAAGCACACAGTTAAATCAGGAGATCACACGGCCATAAACCTTTATTAATTACCCTAACTTCAAAAATTTCCGGAATTAAATTCAACGACTCATCAGTGGTATGCGCAGAAGCAGTCTGTTGGAAAAATCCAGACTGCCATTCAATGTCAGTCAGCTGTTTAAAAAATGGAGTATGAAATTCCTGTATCTCTCTGCATTTATGGTTAGTTAAAAAAAATATAGGTGGTACTCTTCTGTATGCATTTACTGCACACAATTTTCACATCATGCAAGGGAATCTTGTGCTAAAATTAGGTTTCTCTGTACTCCAACATCTGTTATTTTGCGACAAAACATAGCCATATAAATGAAACCATGCTTTGTCAGAGAAGAATACTAAGCATGGGTCAATTATTTTATGATTTCGCAAAATCCAACTACAGAAATTTACCCAACTCTGATGATCACATGGAGTATAAATTGTATGCAACTAACCTCAACATTGGAAGAAGCAAAAGAAAACATCAAGCAAGAAATACACTAAATTTCAGATACTCAACTCACAAAAGTGAATGAAAATTTCATCAGAAGATGCCCCAGAAATGTGTGGATAGAGAAGCATAACATTTCCATCTCTTATGATCAGATATGTACTTATTAATTATGAGAATGTGAGGCAGTTGTGGGGATATTATAACTGCTTCAGCAGGAGTCTGAGCTGCAGTGGCCAGAGCGCAAGCAAACATGCAGTGGCCACAGTGTGAAGGAAAAACACTGTATAATTCCTCCATTTTAGTTTCTTGTCAAAAATTGCTCCAAAATATTTTGCATTATTTGTACATTGTGACTCAATACTTTTACCTTTGCCACAGTAGATGTGCTCAGGGAAAAAAATTCAAATTTAGATTTTTCTTTATTTACTTCCATCATGCTTTCTGTACTCCATTCTTGTTTTTGAATATTTCCTTGTAGCTGATAGACTCCTTTTGTTTTTTGAGAATTCCAAATAACTAGATTCACAAATGACACGTAGTCTTAACTTTAGCTTTTTCAAGTGTCAGTGGGAGGTCAATTACATAAACCAAGGGTGGCGAAAATGCCTGCCTTCCGCAAGTCACCAAATATGCAACACACATTACATCACTCAGCAGCACCTGGAAAACAAATGAATAGACGGCTAGAAAAGGAGTTGCGCCTGCAAGTCACAGTGCCTCGCAAGTTGCGCTTTCAATACCACTGACATAAACATTAAAGAGTGCTGTGCTTGAAACTGCTGTGTGTGTTAAACCTAGATGAGTCTGTTTGAATTTAGATACAGCATTTCCATAGCTGGTAGCACAAAAATTTTTGGTTGCAAATTCAGATATCCATCTTAACATTGTAATGTTATAAAGTTTGTGCTTGTCATGTTGGCACCAAAACTGCACATGTGCAGAGAAAACCATTCTACCACCACCTTCTCCTTTGTTCCCTGGCTCAGCTCAACAGCTCGGCTCCCTCTTGGCATTCTTTCTGAACCTTTCAAGCCTCTTGATTTCTTCTCCACTAAGTGGCAAGGCGAGACAAAACTCTAATCATAAATGTGACATGTGGAAGGAGCTTACTTCTACATGAACTACAGCTAGAACAGTTGTAATCCAACTCTGACTCAAATAATCTGGTATATTCACAGTATATTTATAAATGTGGTAATTTATGTAAGCAATCTGTTTCTACTTAACTATATTATGTACTTATGACAAATGGCTTGCTACATCACGGTCATTACCTAAAACTTTCAATTTATATTCAGTATGTTTTCAGTTTTATAGTAATCTGCAAGAAACTTTATAAATCATTTATATATGTGTTAACTTGTTATCTTGTATCTATTTTTTATTTCTTAATACATACCACGTTGATTATAACTTGTTCTTTATCCTTCCCATTTTATGATCCCGTTAGGGCTTTCCTTTCCAGCAATGTTTCCAAATTTATTTTGTTAATGGTTACAAAGAGTGGTAGCATAGAGGATGGTTATTACTGAACAAAAGTGACAGTAGACTGTGTGATTATTCTTTAATCCATGGTTACTGTGTCACCAATTTAAGTAGTAGCTCAGGGAACCATTCACTCATTATTCCCTACTCATCATCTAAGAAGTTTAGGTATTAGAGATTTCATGAGATTTTTGTGACAAGTTGTAATACAGAGAGAGAGAGAGAGAGAGAGAGAGAGAGAGAGAGAGAGAGAGAGAGAGAGAGAGAGAGAGAGAGAGAGAGAGAGAGAGAGAGAGCACTTAAGATTTTACAAGTTTAAGCCATAATAGTGTGCATGATTATTAGTAAGTTTAAGTGCTAATAGATTACACGGTTTATGAGAAAATTGTTTCTCGGTATTATTACAGAAAGCACAATAATTATGGTAATTCTATGTATAGGACTATAATTGATAGTCTTTTCTTGCAAATGTATTGAGTGTAATGGATTTGTAGAATTAGAAGCATTTTTTCTACAAATATTGCATGGTATAGTGCAACGTTTCCAAATTAATTTTGTTAACCTGCAGCTGTCATCATATTATACTTTGGGAAGGTCTTTTCGTATATGGAAAAGCACATTTGATAGATGTAAGGTAACACTGTCATACACTGACTTGAACACTGCTACTGCATCTTCCTTTCTACTGAAAGCTGTTTTTATATCTTCATTTAATATATTCACTTGTTCATTTGTTGAATGATATTTTTGAAATCCTGCCTGAGATGGTGACAACAGAATGTTTCTAGGTACTAACAAAGTCTAATCGATATCATGCTTTCGATTAATTTTGCCAAGTGACTACAGATCTATAGTTGTGATTATTTTCTGGTGATTTTCCTGGCTTTGGATTGGAATTATGACAGCTTCCTTCCAATCAGCTGGTACTGATGGCCTCCAAATGTGATTATAAAATTGCAATAAGGGGTTTCTGGCTCTTTCCCCAAGTGTTTAATAAATTCTGGAAGGCTTTTTGCATATACAGGAGCTTTCTGATTCTTCACTTTTCTTATTGCTGTTTCAAGTTCTTTGTAGGTGAAATTTTCATAGAAAATTGTATCTTTGGATTTCAATTGTGAACCTTCAGCCTGATTATATTTCTTGGTAATTCTAGTAGCTTTTGTTCTTTTAGATACTTCCTTGGGATTTTATTTTAAGTACAAGCTTTATTGAAGATAGATGCAATCTTCAAATCATCTGTATTCTTCATCTTTAGATTAAAAAGGTTCTTTTGTAATGCATTGCCTTTCAGTTCCAGATATATAATTTATATACCTTTTTTGCATATTTTCTATAGTCTAACTCTTAAGTAAACTTACTACATGCATTTCTTTTTTGTTGATCAAATTTCTTTTGAAGTTTGCTGTCTTATTTCTTCAGTTCAATATAGAAGTTTTAGTTTTTTCCCCTTCCGCCTTTCTTTTAGCTTCATCCCACTCATATTTACTGTTCTAATTCTTCTAACCAAAATGGTTTATTGGATTTAACTTTTCTTCATGAAATAAACATTTTTGCTGTTTATATGATAGTTTTGCAGTTAAGTTTATTTGTGCTGTTTGTGGACTTTTAGTGAACACCAACATTAGGTAATTTATTTTCCATTTCAGCTTCATACTCTTTCCAATTTGCTTTTTTAAAATTCCAGGATTTTTTAACACTTTAGTTTTATTATTTTTTTATTTTTTGGTATTTATTTTTACTGTCGAAATGACTGCCCTGTGATCTGATTCCATTGTTCCTATCACATTTTGAGTTAATCTATCCACAATACTGGAGGATGCAATCAGGAGATCAGGATTTGTTTTGCTGCCAGTGTGATGTACATATGTAGCTTCCTTCCCTGCTTTATATATTAGCTCTACATAATTGGTAGTTAATAGTTCTATTAATTTTCCTGCTGTATTAGGGTCTGTACAACATTAAAGTAAAAATACTTTTGTTTGTTTGGCTAAAAAACTAAAATCCATATTATTTTTTGATGGGTTGTACACAAAGTAAATTATTAGGTGTTCTTTATTTTTCCAGTATTCCAATTTGAAAATTTCAGAATTGTCAATATTGTTCATTTCTTTGATGATTTGGAAGCTAGATATATATATACACTCTTCTTTTGCTCTTACTAACATTCCATTGGCTAATTTCCTGACCTTTGGAGTGTTAAGAGTAGTGATGAGCTTCCTATAGCCTCTTCTACTTAAATCCCATCCTCTTCCTGTCCATGGTGCACCCTAATTTAACAAATGAGGCTCTGGGAACCGAGTCACAGCAGTATAACTGTTCCATCACTATGGAAAAAAATGACACACTGCATGCTGACCTACCATGGCAGGGAAGAACATCCTCTAAGTGGTGAAGAGAGAATATGATCGGTCGAGTTGTCTGACAGTCCTCTCGAATAGGTCAAAGTGACCTGCTAACCAATGGCAGGTAAGGTCACTCAGACAGTCTGGGGGTTGTGACTAGGTGATATAACTGCCAACACACTAAAAATGTGGTGCCTACTCAAAAACATTTATGGTAAGCTCATTAAAAATGTATCCCAATGCAAAAATTTCCAAGTAGATTTTTGCTACTGTTTAGACATACATCAACATTTGGCCCTGGCACATCTTCACCATTTGTATCAGTCATTATTACTTCATCAAAGCTAAATTCATTCCCAGAGCCATTATTCAATAAAAATTTTCCTAACCTTTTCTGCAAAATAACATATCTAAAATAATATAAAGCAACACTTCCCAGCACTTATTAGGTTATTGCACCTATCTTGTCTAAGTCTAGATATTTAAACACAAATCTTCATGGAATTTAGGAGAAAACAATAAAATACTGAGTTAAACCAACAAATTTCATCAACACATTTTCAATGACAAACCTCTTCAAAAGCTAGGAAGCTAATGAAAAGGAAAGAACTGTGGTATGAAAAATATAAGATAAATCAATACTGCCAATTGCACATCATAAAAATGGCAAGACTTGGGTTAATGCTGTGTCTATACTGTATACAACTTCACGATAACCCCTTTGACTATGTTCTTAAACATTGCTTTATAATTTGTAATCTCTTATAAAGTATAGTAAAAGAATTGAATTAAATATGAAAGCATGTTCAATTTTTACCTTACTGCTGTGGTGAAAATAAATGCCATAAAGAATTATGAAGTGTTAGCAAATTATTAAATATGAGTACATGTTAATAGCATGCACATTTAAAGTTATTTTTGGTATGAAATTTACTAATTTTATAACTATGCAAATGAACAGAAAAACCCAGAATACCTTAATACTATGAAAACCTAAACCACCTAAAAAGGATCATGTCCCTACTGTCTTGAAAAGGTTTCATGGCACAACCTATATGCAATATTTTCAGCGAGCATGATGTTCTCCATTAGCTATAGCCATCATAAAAACACTATATCTGATGTTTTGGCAAAGAACTATGTTTTAACTAACAGTTAACATCATCCTTATCAATAGCACTAATAGTAGGAGAGCCAACAGTAGAAAACTCAAGCTAGATGCAAAATTAAATCTACAATTTGTTTTATACTTCCTATGAGCCATTTTGGCAAATCAGACTTAAAATTAACATGCTTAATATGTGTTTCTTATAATTTTATTTAGACATTATGTCTATAGCATTATAACATAACATTTACTTATTTAAAATCTTAAGACATATATATTATATGTCTTGTATGACATATTAGACACATATTTTATGTCTAATATGCACATATTATATCACCAGTTCTTTTCACTGCTACTTACTAAATATGCAGTTCCTAACATAAACCTCATTTCTAGAAAATTCTGCTGCAGTGATAAAGGAGGGAAAGGGAGATACTTGTGCTATAAACATCTTGTTAAAAAAAAAAACATGCACACGCACGCACGCACACACACACACCTACCTTGCAACCTTTCACCAATACATCTGTTCAGCATATCAACAATATTTGAACGACTTTTGATATTATCTTCACTCAAGCCATACTGAGAGGCTAGGTCTTCCAAAAGAAGAGAGAGATATTGTATTTGTCCTACTGCTGGTGAAGGTATGAGTCTTAGTGTTATTGTTTCTTCCTCGACCTGTAAAGAGAAATGTTTGTCTTCATATCCATTCCAAAATTATTAGTGTTATGATGACTCAGCAAAAAACAATTTGGATAGTTTACTTAAATTTAGGCATAAATAATATACAGATGCTGAAATGGTGAATCAGAGCACGAGTGGTTACAAGAGCAAGTTACATGGAGGAACAGATTAACACTAAAACTACAATGCATGTAAGCTCACATTTTGTGGACAGGTATGACCAGAAAATATGACACAAGTAGTGAAAGAGAACTTTACAGATGATTGCACCAATATAGTGATCCGTATATCTGTATTTCCCCATGAAGTAAAATAATTCCAATGGAAAACAGAGATTTCTCTGAACAAGTGCTGCTATTTTGGAGCCCACTTTTACTCATCTTCCTTTCTACTGAATGAATGAATGAATGAATGAATGAATGAATGAATGAATGAATGAATGAAATCAATGAATGAAGGTTTAAGCTAATCCAAATTTCAAGATAGATGTGGTTTCCCTTCCAATAGTTCTCATTAATTCAGAGCTAACTACAGCAGATATTAATCTGGATACAAAATCTCCAGTGAAAAGACTGTTACAAGAGTTATAACATTAAATAATGTGACAAAAATACCTTATCTGATGCTGAAGTTTGTTTGCATGGGGTTCACAGTAATTTTCAAATGTTGGAAAACATAACAATTAATGTTAAAGGAACAAAGTTTTATGTCCTCTGAACTGCCATAAAATTCACCTGTTACCTCAATAGGGATATTGAAAGGTTTCACCCAAAGTTAATTTACTGTTACAGTTAAAAGAAAATAAACTGCAAAATGCTATTTAGTATTCATTTCCAAGATGGTGGCAGGAAATTTCACTAGTATACTAAGCTGTTTCCAGTTTAAGGCAAAAGGAGATATAATCACAAAGAGTATGCTATGCAAAACCAAATGTGAGATAATTTTATAAGCAATGTGTAAATACAACAGAATACTTTAAGCAACCGTGTAACCCAAAAAATGCACAATTATGGACATACATGAGAAGTGGCTGTAAAGAACCAATACGACCTCTTGACTTCCTGCAAAAAAATGGAAGTGAGTTTACAGGAATTTAGATATTTATGGAACACTTGAAACAACGAAAAGGGGATGCAATTCAACAATGAGGCACAAGTATCAAATTATGAGAGATACAAGATGACATAAGCTCAACAATGCAAGCCCTTGCAGAAGTGCATAATTATGCAGATGAATCACACAAAGAATTGAATGTGATGAAATGAGAAACTGGAGACATCAAGTATTATTAGAATCAAGCATCGTCCCGAATAAATGGATTTGCATGAGGCAATTATAAAAATAGAACAGCAATAGAAGCAGAATTATGATATGAGACATTGATATAGTTCATGGGCTACCATAAAAAGAAATGCCTAAGACAATACTGATAAACACTATACCAACAAAAACAGTAATATACTTAGAACAACATTGATGCCACAAAATCACTGCCTCCTGAAGATAATTTGAAATTTCATAACAGACAAGAAAATGCTAAGGTATGGGCTTAGGGCTGCAAACTGTGGTACAGGAAGCAAGAAGGTATAAAATCAGATCAGGGGTGATACAAACAAGATATAAAGTGCTTTATGTGAAGCCCAGGTAAACTAACTAGTAGTATTAAATCTGGGCCTCAATGAGGGTAGCCCTTAAAGATTCCTTTAATACCTCCACCGCTGAGAGTTCATACAAGGTCAGAAATGTTATGAATTAAAGTTGAAATTTTCATTCGTTTAACACACACAACCTTTACATGTATTAGAACTGTATCTACCTTAATGCACGAAGTCTTGGGAATAAATTATCCATTTTATAAGTGAATCAATAATAGTATATTATGCAACGAGACTATAATGGTAGTAATTAAAACGCAAGTATTATTATTAACTGAGCTTCGCTTCGCTCGCTCGGTTAATAATTATCATATGAGCATTTTAATCACCATTATAGTCAGGTTTCATACAACTGTTTATGCTCGACCATGTATCTAAATTAAAGGATTCATAAGTATTCGTTTCTGGTTTGAGTGATGTGTTACAATCGTTATTCCTTTATCTATGGTTACAATACAATGACCTTGTAGCACCTGTGTCAAACAAAGTTGCTAGCGTTGTGAGACGTACTACACAGAATAATCAATACTTGTGCTTTCACAATGTTATGTGGCCACTTCTGATTGGTCGAAAATTGAGTTTTATTTATGGACGCTCTTTAACTACTATGGTTCTTAGCGTCCCATTCTATATTGGGCGTGAAACACCTGTAATTTTGCTCAGAGGCCTCTTTATCAGGCTTGAGGTTCTTTTACGTGCCGTAAATCTACGACACGGGACCACCGGCTTTACTTCCCTTCCGAAGGATTTTTACGCCCGAAAAAATCCATCGCCCTCCGCCGGGTTTGAACCCGCGACCTTGGGAACTAGAGGCTAGCACGGTACCACTAGTCCACGGAGGACGACTGTGATTGGTCGAATACCAATACTTTAATGAACAGGTGTACTTTAATGAGGCCCATTATAGTACTGCTACCAGCCGTATAAATACTACATTTTGGCATGGTCGAGCATAAAATTAATATAACTGTAATTACTGAATTGTAGTTACATTTACAAACAAAATACTTTTCACTTTTAAGAGAAAATAATTTATGTACTTAATAAACAGCAAACTCTACTAGTACAGAGTACAGTAGAGCGCTGCTTAACTGAACTAAAGGGGACAGAGTCGTTTTGGATAACACCTTTTAATCATTCAAAGGAAGAAAATAATTTATTCCAAATGCATGTGATAATGCTTAATAAAAAGACAACTACTGTACTGTATACAGCATTTAAATATACATTACAGTATTTACAGACTGTTTCATAAAATCAGCATCCTTTTCTAAACTTTCTTCTCGCAATACTTGCGAGCAGCATTATCCAGCCACCATTTGCTAAGCATTATATCTGTTGGTGTAGATTCATTGCTTTGTTCTACACAATGCAAGACAACCTAGAAACACAAAGTTTTGTGTTATTGATAGTGTCATAATTCAATATTTCCAGTTAAGATTTGAATATGAATTTTTACTCTTTATTACCTCTAATGCTTTGAATCTCTCATCCACTCTGTCACTAACAGCTTCGAGTTTCTGTTCAATGCTTATTACAACATGCTTTCTTTTCACCGACATCTTAAACACAAATAAACCACACTGACCAACACCAACAGTAAAATAACAGTGGGTCTCCACATTGAATGTGTGTGCAAGCACTTAACACTAATTGTTATAATGGTACAATGTTTCTTGGAATGAGGGAAAGGGGTGCATACAATCCGAAGTACCTATACTGGAATTTACGGTTTGGGCTAAAGAATACTGCCAATTGTCATAGCTATGTTGCCAGCGTGAATTTGAACATCTCATACTTTTTTCCTCCTCCACTGCCGTTTCGATTAAGAGCAGTGCAGTTAACCAGGGTTTTACTATAGTTCAATAGTACACAAGATTTTACATGTAAAACTCTGTAATAATAATCTTAGTTTAGATATAATCACATTTTACAATCAAAATGTAAATAATGCTAAGTCTCATTATAAAATTAATGTGTTGTTAGTATCACTAAAACTACACCTTCACCTTGTAACTATAGAAACATGGTTTTGGGGTAGTTACTCCTTACCTAAATTCCAATTGCAGCATAATCCTCTCCTGCTTCTGGGCTACTCTCTGGTGATGGTTGGAAGAAGCAACTAATTAGGTCCCAATCCTTAGGGATTATCAAGTTCATTAATTGGTGCTTATTACTTTTTCTACTACATATAGCAAGTAGAGGTAGTATTGTATTCCACCCAAAAATTTGATACCGAGATTTCACCGGAAATACATGTTTTGAGGCCCCTTGAATAAAAAAAAAATTTTAGAAAAAGGTCTGTGTGTGTGTCTGAACAGCATAACTCAAAAATGAAAAGTCGGATAAATACCAAACCTGGTATTTAGGTCCAGTATCTTTCAAAGATGTGACATGAAGATTTTCAAGAAAATTCCCCCGCCTAACCTTTACATGGAACAGTTTTCGAAAATTTTGATTTTCCCAAAAAATGGTTCTAACGATTTTGATTAAAATATATGTTTATAATATTTTCATGATAAATGAAATGTATATCCTGAATTTTTTGGGAATGTCCCCAAAAGTCCTCTTCATTGTGAATGGCTTTTGCATAACTGGTAAACCGTAAGAGATAGATAAAATGTTTGTACACAAAAAATGTACCTCTCATTAAAACACCCAATTTATGTCTCATACATTTTTTTGTCGAGTGAATCATTTCCGAGATATTCCTTGTTATTTGTTTGAATTTTCCAATACCTATACTTTTTCTCAAATGGGAATTCATTATTCATTTTTATATGTCCTAGACAAGCAAAGAGAATGGAATGCTTCACAAAGCAGCCAGCTCTTAAAAGATTTGACTATTGCTTAAAGCCTACCATATTCCCCTTGCACCTACAAGAAAATTAGCAATAAGATTAATATCTCGATTAACATGAAGTATGTGGAGAATAAGCATTTGTAAAAATAGTTTCTACAAGAGTACAGAAAGTCATGTGAGTGCAACACATCAAATTTTTTTTCACGATGAAAATCTCCCAAACAGTTAATTCGTGGTATTGGTCTATAGCTTTAACTAAAGTGAACTACCCCAAAAACATATTTCTATAGTTACACAAGCTAAGCATGTAGTTTTACTGAAGTTTGTGTATTTAAGCCCAATTCAGTGCATTACTATTACTCATCACTTCACTTTATTAAGTTTCTGCATATGTATAATCTAAGTCTTTTCTACAATGTCCAGAGTAGTATCTATCTGAAGTAAAATCCAAATGTCTAGTAATAGATTGTGCAAATATTAATAATCTCTTTAAGCATAACATAACTAATACTTACAAAGATAATGTGAGTAATTTAAATTTTTGTTAGGAGGAAATATCCTATAGCAAGGGTGGTGAAAACGACTTCCTTCCACGAGTCACCAAATATGCAATACGCACTGGATCACTCAGCAGCATGTGAAAAACAAACGGACGGTTGCAGAGAGGGAACGGCACCTGCGAGTCAAAATAACTTTTCGCCACCTCTGTCCTATAGGATTGCCAGATTCAGCTGCCACACTGATAGATCATATATGAATGAATGGTGAAAACACGGCTTACCCTTTAGCTAAAATACATAATGATTTCAGTGATCACTGTTCAATAGTGACTAATATTTGTGTTAATATTCCAACCTGAAATAGAATCATCCCTAAATGTAACTATGTTAAATCAGAAAATTGTTTTTAAATTGTGATTTTTATTTCTCCCAAAAGGATGCAACTATTGCTTATGATAACTTTTTAATATACAGAGTTAGTTAAAAGTCCTGCATCACCCAAAGAACTTTTGAAACATGTGGTGATTAACATGAAACCCAGTGTATGGAAATAGTCATGTAGAGGAAACTCAAAATAATTACAGACTTTTTGACATTTCTTGTTTAACTGGAAATAACCATAACTTCCTTATTTTAAATGGAGCATCCTACATATTTTTTTTACAGATTTGGATATTACTGGGTGATCAGCATAGAGGAGAACAGGTTTTGTGGCTCTTAGCTGGCTAGTGATGCTGCTTGCTATGCACGCTAAGCGGGTGACAGCACATCTGCAGTAAATATACTACAGTTTGTTGCACAAGTTATTTCTAACTAAGAAACAAAAAGTAAACACTTAAAAATAAAAGTACTCACATGTATCAAGCCAGGAGATGTTGAAAGTGCTCCCTTCATTGTTCAAACATTTCTGGCACCTGCTTAGGAAAATGGCCATTACATGCTCCAGTTCCCTCTGAGAGATGGCAGAAATGTGACGAATGTTATTAAGTTCCTCTAAAGTGTGTGGATTTGTTTTGTAAACTCTCTTTTAATCCCCCCAGAAATAAAAATCACATGGGGTTAAATCGGGGGAACGTGGGGGCCATACATTGTTAGTGATAACTCTTATCTTCAAACACTTCATGGATTTCCATTAAGGAGAAGTTGGCTGTATAAGCCATCGCAGAGTCCTGCAGAAATGACGCATAACTTCTTTCCTTCTCAGTTAATTTGCCAACAAATGGCCACAAAATGTTTTGCACATATCTCTCATTATTAATTGTTTCCGTAAAAAAATTGGACCTATTATTCTCTTGCTGCTAGTAGCATACCACACTCCTATTTTTTGATTATGCAGGGGTTCCTGGTGAAGGTGGTTAGGCTTTTCAGCAGTCCAATAATGATCGTTTTGTTTATTAATACACTCACTTAAACAGAACCACGATTCATCTGAAAAGAAAATTAGATCAGGTTCCATTTGACTGTCATGTACGCGATTCAAAAACCCATTCACAAAATCGCATCCTTAATGCAGGGTCACCCGGTTTAAGTTCTTGCACTGCAGTAATTTTTCAGGGCTTTAACTTGAGTAACTTTGTAGCCACCTGAACAGAGCCATAGGAAATTTCCATTTGCTGGGAAAGATACTGAAGTGATTTTCTAGGAAACTTTTCCAGAGTGTGTCCAATCTTATCTAGAGTTTCTTATGTGAGTACTATACATAGTTTCTTATCAAGAAAACTTCTCATTTCATGTAATTTATTTACTAATCCATGAATAATTGTTCGACCTTGAGCTTGAACATCATGAAATCTCTCTTGAAATAATCTCCTTATGGCATTTGCAGATTCTGTACGGATGTATGAATCATAAATGAATACTTTTTGGGGAACAGAATACTGGTACCCGAATAGAGCCATTTCACTTAATATGCACTGTATTGCATCAACTAACAAACATGTGCCACGTTTGCAAGAGTTCAACTCACACTAAAGCCTCATATTTCATCGCTGGCTGGCTAAGTGCTGTGAAACCTGTTCTGCTCTATGCTGATCACCCAGTACTCTTCAATAGCTTTACAATAAGTACCCATAACAGAAAAAACAAAGGTAGTTCACCTTTTAAATCCTGTGCTCAAAGTGGTAGCCCTTAGCTGCTTGACAATGTGACAGTCAATCATGGAAACCATTTAAGAATTGACTTAACCAGGATTTAGGAAATGTCTATCATCACTTCCATTATTCAATGCTCCAGATCTTATAAGTTGTTGCGCCTGTTTCAATATACCACTGAACTCAAATAACCCTACAAAAAGCAGTCCAAAGGCAACAAATCTGAGTATCTTGCTGGCTAGTATGTGACTCTCCTACCAATCCATTGTTGTGGATAAACCCAGTCTAACTGCTGACAAACATTCTGTCCAAAGCGAGTTGGCGCTCCATCTTGTTGGAGAAAGATGTCATCTTTGGGTAGCTGATGGTTAACTGGTGTGGAAACAACTTTACAATGGCCAGTACTACTTGGTTTCAATGCAACTTCAAGTATCTATTAGCGTTTAGCATTCTTCTAAAGAAGAAAGTACCAATAATATGGTCACCAACAATACCAACCCAAACATTAGGTTTCTATGGATACTGCACGAGATGCTCCTCCATCCATTGTAGATTTATGTCTGACCAGAATCAGCAGTTATGTCTGTTGAAAAATCCATTCAGGCAGAATGTGGCTTCATTTGAGAATATAATTTGTTTTAGAAAAACTGAATTGTTGTTAATGTGCTCCATCATTGATTTAAAAAAAAAATGCATTATTCAATCAGTATTGTCCTCTGAAAGTTCATGCAAAAGTTGAATTTTATAAGAATGTTGCTTGGCACTTTTAAGGACTTTCATCATGAAACTTTGGCTTATATTAGATTCCAATGCCAAATTTGTTGTATATACTTTCAGATTTTCTTGCACATGGAGAACATCCAATGAAGTATTCTCCATCAGTTGCACTTTTCAGGTGGTCTTTATTTTGTCAAGTCCTTTACACTTCCAGTTTCAGTATAATTTTCATGCAATCCTTGTGACTTTTGTATGTGGAATTGGAGCACAATCCAGATGCATATCATTAAATAAATCTGCCACCTCATGATGAGATCATTGTCTGTCTCTATAGCCAACCATCATTAAAATTAGAATTCTTTCCTTTTCACTCAACATCAGATTATTTAACACACTAGATGTCAGATTCAATCCCACTGTGGCTGATGAGAGAGACCAGTTATGGCATGCCTGTTTAGTTCCCCTGCGATGTCACAAGCATAGTCCACAGAGCAAAAGCCTATACAGAATCGTAGCGGTTGTAAGTAAAATAAATTTTGTAGGTATGTATGTAATAAATATTATGAAAAACTTCTACACATTGGCTGCTCCTTTACACAAGTCATTGTAAGTTAAGTTTGAGAAATCTAATTGTAATCCTGGGTGTGGCACTAAAACTTACAAATCTGATTCAGCGGCCTATACAAGATACTGGCATGAAATATAAAGTAAAGAAACCAAATTACTGGAGCACTATGCGACATGCCTTTATCATAGTATTTCAAGAAAGAAGTGTTTAACTCTGTTCAGCCCACACTTTTTTTTTTTTTATTTAGCAGCAATGAATTGCACAGAAGTTTCTATTGTGGATACTTGTTGTAAAGCTATTGAAGAGTATTATCCAAATCTGCAAAAAATATAGGATGTTACATTTAAAATAAGAAAGTTGCAGTCACTTCCTGTTAAACCATTAGTAACACAATATTGGTAATACTTTTAGTTCCCTGTACGTGACTATCTCCATACATTCAGTTTTGTGTTAATTAGCCACAGGCTTCAAATGCTATTTAGGTGGTGCAGGACTTTTAACTTAACCTGTATATGAATAGACAACTCACTGAAAGCACTTACATGAGGGAAATATTTGTACCTCCAAAATCTGTACAATGGCTAACAAACAAGCTGAGGAAAGAAATGTGTGTGTGTGTGTGTGTGTGTGAGAGAGAGAGAGAGAGAGAGAGAGACGCACACACACACAGATTATGAATGAGCATAGGCAGTGCTGTAATAGAATAACTACACTAAAAAGAGATGCACAGAAAAATTATTATAAACAGAAAGTATGAAATGTCTCCCTTCCAAAAACTGCTTTGTTAGCTATTAAAAGCATTTTATGTACACCTGTATACTGCTGGAAATAAGTTCAAAGAAGTTTACTCAGAAGTATGAAACTGCCTCAGAGCTACATAATTTATATTTTAAATATGGTATAATATTTATTATCAGACTCATTTGAACATATCAGTACACAAAATTGTGTGGCCCTATTCACTTGTTATATGTAATACCAATAAACACTGAAGGAATTGTGGAAATAACTAGCCCAATGTCAAATAAATATGTGGACAATAAACAGCTTGAACAATATAATTTACTATTAGCTCCACATATAAAACTCAAACTTGTCCACTGAAACTGGAAACGTTCCTAATGTTTGTAAAGTTGGAAGGGTAGTTCTCATATTCAAATCAGGGTCTAAATATGATCCTGGCATTTATTGTCTTATATCCATTCCACCTGGTGTGAAAACTGTTTGAAATTGTCATGTAGTAAAGAAGACTTCCGAAATATATTAGAGTTAAATTCATCACCCAATGCCAGTTTGAAGTTAGAAAAAAAAATGCAAGTACTGTGGGAGTAACATTTGAAACTGTACTACCATACAAAATAATACAAATTGGGTGATATAAATAAAAACAAGCAAAAGCTTGTGAGCTATAGCTCCAAGCAAGTTGAGAAATGAGCAACAGGTCGTGGTTTGGTATAAATAAAAATTTCCCCCTCTTTGATGAGCTATTGCTATCACCTACCAAGCTTTTGCTCAGTGACCTTCACCACAACACATCATCTGAGTAAACAAACACGCCCATTCTTTGTCAGGAGGCAATTTAAATCTTTACTGCACCTAAATATACATATACTCATTCATGTTAATCAGACTCTCATTTATGAAATCTAATAGACATGCAAAATTTAAATAACACAATTATAATTAAAGATTTCGCAAATGAAACAGACATTGAGATTCACGCAACTTTTAACAGCTAACGCTCATCCCCTTTCTAAATCTAAACCCTCATTTCCTTATTTGATAGTATTACAAACGTGTCACCAACTGATATATTGAAAGTAGATTATTTGTACTTCTGTTTTTGACCTTTATATTGATATCCTCTGCATCTATATAAAATATCACTACGTAATTCCAAGAATTTATAAGATGTTAAGAAAGGGAATTAAAACAAATTAATCTTAGAGTTAAGACTTTCATTTACATTGAATTAAAGTTAAACTGGATTAAAGAGTTTCATTTGAAAGCTAAATTTAAGTTTGGTTTTAATTGAAATTCTTTAGTTATAATCCAGTTTTGATTTGTGCGAACATTCTGCTCTATGTAAGTGTTTATTTGTATATTGCTTTGATTATATTAGCAGTCTTCGGTAATAGAGCGGCTCGCTATGACCTCACTCACATTCTGTTTAGCATTATAGTATGCAGATGAAAACACGTCAGGATCTTTTCAACATTGTTAGAAGGTCCACCTCGTGTTTCATTTGCCTCTGGAAGAAAATATTGCGCAACCTTTTTACATTTTGTCTTTTAAATAACTGTTTATATCAGCACACATCCGAGTTCTTGCGTCTTGAAACAATTTTTAATTTCACTATCACTTACGTATAGCAAGTAGGGGAAGTATTGCACTCTAATTAAAAATTCGATACCGAGATTTCATCAGAGATACACGTTTTGAGAATGCCTGAATTAAAAAGAAACATCTTTAGCAAATGTGTGTGTGTGAACAGCATAAATAAAAAAACTAGTTCAAACTTAGTATCCTCCAAAATGTGATAAGATTTTCAAGAAAATTCCTCTACCCCAAAACTATCCCTTTTCTCCAACAATTTTTATTAAAATCCGCTATTGTTTAAGATATTTGCATGGCAAATATAATTAAGTATATCTCGAATTTTCTGGGAATAGCCAGTGAAGTGCTCTTCATTCTGAATGACTTTTATGTAACGCTAAACTGTAAGAGATTCCGGCGGAGGGCGATGATTTTTTCGGGCGTGAAAATCCTTAGCACGGCTTCCTTTGGAAGGGAAGTAAACCCGGTGGTCCCGTGTCGTAGATTTACGGCACGTAAAAGAACCTCAAGCCTGATAAAGAGGCCTCTGAGCAAAATTAACGGTGTTTCACGCCCAATATAGAATGGGACGCTAAGGACCACAGCAGTTAAAGAGCGTCCATAAATAAAACTCAATTTAATTTAATTTTGTAAGAGATTCTACTACAGGAGTCCTACTACGCATCTGTGTCTGAACAGCAAACTCAGAAAGGCAAAGTCGTTAAATAACAAGTTTGGTATTTAAGTTCAGCACCTTCCAAACATGCGTCAGGAAGATTTTCAAGAAAGTTCCCCCCCCCAAACTGCCCTTAACATGGAAACTTTTTCCAAAAGCTTTATTTTTTCAAAAAGACTTAACGATTTTGATTAAACACGACATGTTTAAAATGTTTTCATGTCAAATGCATATATTGCATTTCCTGGGAATATCCTCCGAAGTCCTCTTATTTCTTAGTAACGTTTGCACAATTGGTAAACCATAAGATAGGCAAATCTATCTAAAAAAAATCTTACTACAAAAAGAAAATTGTTCTCGTTAAGCAAACAATTTATGTGAATGCATTTCTTTTTTACTTTCTTTTTTTAACTTAGTCATTCCTGAGATATTCCTTGTTATTGGTTTAAACTTTCAAATAACTACTTATAGTTTTCTCAAATGGGAAGTCGGTATTCAATATTTTCTCGTGGTCATCATGCAAAGAGCATCGAATTTCAAAGCCCTCATATAGCCAGGCGCTCTTTAAAAAGCTGACTCACACTACCTACTGTATCGTATAACAAAATTGTAAATGTAAATTGAACGTTTATCTGGATTAACAAGAAGCTGGAATAATAAGCTCTTGTAAGTATAGTTTGTAGAAGAATGATTAGAGAAAGCCATGTGAATGTAGAATATCAGGATTTTTCTTTTTTTTTCCGCGATCATCTGAAAAGAACGGAATTTCAAATCCATCAAATAGCGACCCACATTTAAAATATTTGACTATCCCTTTAGTTTACTGCATTCTTCTATTCCTACAATGATAGTTTATTAACAAGAAGTAGCTACCAAGAATAAGGTTTTGTAAGAATTGTTTGCAAAAAGAGTGATAGAGAAAGTCGTGAGATTTTTATTTTCCTCTCTGGAACCATGATCATGATCTCCACCAATGTATTAAAATGCAGTTGAGCAAGCTGAGGTACCTACGGATGTACCTCAAGAAATAGCAAGCAAAAGCTTACTAAAGGCGAGCAGGACTTGTTTTTATTTATACCATATCGCGAGCAATAGCTCAGCGATCAAGGTCAGCAAGCTTTTGCTCGCGAGGAGGTTGAGCAGAAAAGTTTTATTTATACGAAACCGAGCAAATGCTTGGAATTAGTGAGAAATGAGCTAATGCTTGCTTTTATTTATACCACCCATTGAGCTTAAAAAAGCATACAGTTTAAGTAAATCATGAAGATCTTACAGAAATAAAAAAAACTGGAATTATGAAAATATCATTAAAATTTTTGAAAACTATCAACAAAATAGAAACATCTTACTAATCTTACTAACAAAATCATGTTAGCATAACTTGTGGTTTTGATTATAAACGTTGGTATATCTCAAGGTTTAATTTGAGGTCCTCTATTATTTTTTAATTTTTAGGTTACCACTAGAAGTAAAAATATGAAGATGACACAGCTCTTCTATATACAGTTAAAAATAAATCTATGCCCATGGATGCAATTCAGTTAGATCTTTATCTCTTGAGAGAATGATTCCACAAATGATAAAATAACGTACATGTTCTTTCATCAAAAAACATATGTTCTAACTTCATTAAATACTCTAAAATTGATAAAATTAAGAATCAGATTACAGAAACAATAAGCAATATCATTTATGTTAAGTTAAAATTACATTAGAACTTAACATGGGTAAATAACTTACAGCACATAAGTAATCAAATCATTCTTGCAATTCCCTTTTATTTTTATATACAGTGCAGTCGCTTTAAGATAATGCCACAGATCAGCTATCTGCATAGCATGCTGTACTGCAGTGACCGTGGTACTTTTCCAATGCGCAACTGGCGGCACATGATGCATTCAAGGTTATCATATCATCTGTGCTTCAGTTGCTACTTTGTGTTTGTGCTGTAAAAAGAGTTGTGCATCTCAAAGGTGAAACTTTATTCAAGACATCTGTGTTGTGTGTGATTTGCTTAAGAGTGTTAATGACTTGATATAGTCCACTGCACTGCCTGGCAACAAATTCACGCTTGAACAATGAATTTTCATGTACGATACATACATATAAACCAAATCATGTAGATAGGTGTGTAGACAATTTCAGGAGAAATTTCCTGGTATTCCAGTTCCAGGTAGAGAAACTGTTAAGATATCTGGTTAGTAAGTTTAGGAACAATGGTATCACTAAACACTAAAATAAAAAGTGAAAACGAGATGATGTAATGGAGCAAAAAATTAACAAAATTGGTGCATATATTTATGGGGAATCTTAAAAAATAAATTTATAGGAACAATCCCCACACCATAGACTAATGTAAGGAAAATATAAAAACAGAAATTATGAACATTACAGAGGAACTTATGCGTGTGAATGGAAATTTCATCCAAAAACTTATAACAAGGTTAATACTCATTATAGTGCACGTTACTATCACTTGTGAGCAACTAATGCAGGAGTTACGGAATGAAAAACCCCCAGTGTAACAGTATGCAGAGCATGCAAACACGCGATCACTGGCCTCACCATAAAATGACCACACTCATATATATATAATGAAATATAAATAGCCACAACAGCCATTTAAGAATGGTAACTTTTGCATTAGTCTATTCACATATTTCATATGTGGATATAATTTGGAGTGTTTGCAACAAAGAAGTACTACGTAAGTGTAGTATGTTACAGAGTAGCTCAATTAGAGCACCATACAATTTACCATATTTACAATGTATTAAAAATATATATATACATTAAAACTTTGTCACTTGGTTAACAGTTTGGCACATTAACCATCATCATTTTTTTTTTTATGTGTGTGTTTTGGAATGAAAATTCCCTGTACACAGCAAAACTGAACTTGTTTTGGAACAAAAGTCTGTGCTACATTATTTACAATTACATTTCAATGGGGAAGTGAAATCCATTCGAGTACATTCCATACAGAATGATCCAACTTTCCATGATAAATTCACTATGTATTCAGATACATTTGAGTATGCAAACCAGACTTACTTTGGCAAAGGATGAACCTGTTAAACATACATGTCAGTTTATTGTTCTATGTATTAGGTGAAGGTTTTGAGGTTAGTGTACCACAGTTTTGTAAAGAATATGTGGTTAAAATGAAAATGGTAAAAGCGGCCCTGTTGTGTCTATTACTACACCAGTTTCTGATGATGATATGGGGGTTAAGGGCGCTAAACAGCTAAGGTCATCAGCGCCCTTACAATGTATAAAATTTAAAATCCAGAAATTAAAATACGGGACATAAACCCGCTTAGTCGAAGCAATAAAAAACATATCAAAAGTTAAAAACCAACACACTAAAAATTGGGTAAATCAAACGATAAAAGAGTAAATTACGTGTCGGGATCTGTAGAATCCAAGGGACCAGAGTGCATATGACCCCAGGGGAGAACAACCCCCCATTAAAACGGACAATATAAAATCACAAAAACTAAAAGACGCTCAGCGCATTATATGCGTCGAATAAAATCACTGTCACAGATAAAACATAAAAGACATTCTACAGTATGCGCATCGTCTGCCAAAACGTTGGCTATACCAACAGGCAGAGACACATGAACGCGCAATTGTGCTAAAACCTGACACTCTGTTAAAATATGACGCACCGTTAAGGGTGCCGCACACTGATCACAGAGTGGTGCGGGATCACCACTAAGCAAGTGTCTATGACTAAAAACGCAATGTCCGATACGAAGTCGTGTTAAAATCACCTCTTCCCGACGAGAAGCACGAGAAGAGGTGGCCCAGACAACCGGGAGGGGTTTAACCTCCTGCAGCTTGTTCCCCCTAAGGGCCGTCCACTCATCGCGCCAATGCGAGAGGATGCGGTGTCGTAAAATAACATAAGAATCTGAGGAGGGAACAACACAGGTAAAACATCTGGGTGATAAAAGCGCCGATTTGGCAGCGGCGTCGGCAGGTTCGTTACCTGAGATGCCCACATGACTCGGAATCCACACAAAGGAAACGCTAGTGCCAAAAACACCGATCGCGTGGAGGAGATCATGTATGCGCTGCACGAGTGGGTGGTAATGGTACAGCGCGTTAATACTCTGAAGGGCGCTAGGGAGTCTGCGCAAAGAACACAGTGCCGTAAGCCATGCCGCTGGATGTATAAAAGTGACTGATAAATACTAAAAAGTTCGGCGGTAAAAATCAAACATTGCCCCGGTAAACGAAAGGTAAAACTATGTTGACCAAAAACAAAGGCACACCCTACTCCATCAGTCTTAGACCCATCAGTATCTACAAAATGAAAGTTCCCGATTTGCGCCTGAAGTTCTAAAAACGCTGATCTAAGAACTGAAGAAGGGGTCTCATTCTTCGGCATCGACGTTAACCCGAGGTGACAGTGGGCCTCAACGCGCAACCAAGGAGGAAAACGCGTTTCCTCCTGGGAAGGGCCGGCGCTGGTGTAACGTCCAAATGCCGAAGAAGCTGTCGAAATCGCACCCCTGGAGGGAGCAATGCAGAGGAGCTAACTATATATTGCCGATCAAGCGAATCCTTGAAAAATAACTCGAAGGACGGGTGGTCAGGCAAGCGTGAGAGTCGACATGCATATCTGGTTGGAAAGGCCGCTGTAGCGACTCTTATGCCACGATGGTGAATGGCATTCAGGCGACGTAACACCGACGGACGCGCCGATGAATAGACAATGCACTCGTAGTCTAGCTTGGATCGGACCAAAGAGCAGTAAAGACGCAGGACGGTCCGATCAGCTCCCTAGGATGTGCCACTTAAAACACGTAAAATATTAAGAAAACGGTCACCTTTGCTTTTAAAATAATGTGCGAGGTCCAGCTCAGCTTTCGATCAAAGATCAACCCCAAAAATTCACCTAGTTTGCAAATGGAAGGACCTCCGGCCCAAGATGGAGAGAGGGCGGAGGGAAAGCCTTCCGGCACCGAAATTCATGCAGACGGATTTCTCGGCAGAGAAATTAAAGCCATTGGCGTTACTCCAAGCGTAGAGACGGTCGATACAGCTCTGGAGACGGCGTTCGAGCAGACAGGTGCGCCGTGAACTGCAATAAATGGCAAAATCATCGACGAAAAGGGACGAGGAAATGCCAGTTGGAATACACTCAACAATAGGGTTGATAGCGATCGCAAAAAGTGTGACACTAAGTACAGAGCCCTGCGGTACACCGTTCTCTTGAATAAAACGACTAGATAAAACCGAGCCCACACATACACGAAAGACGCGGTCCGTCATAAACTCCCGAAGAAATATGGGAAGACGACCGCGGAAATTCCATGCGTGAATTTACGTAAAATGCCGCCCCTCCAATAAGTGTCATAAGCTTTCTCCAGGTCAAAAACACAACCACTGTTTGACACTTTCTCAGAAACCCGTTCATAATATGCGTCGACAGAGACACCAGATGGTCGACGGTAGAGCGATGGCGACGAAATCCGCACTGAGCGTTCGCTAGAAGTTTCTGAGGCTCAAACCACCATGTCAACCGCCCGTTGATCATGCGCTCCATCACCTTGCAAATGCAACTGGTGAGAGAGATAGGGCGGTAGCTGCAAGGTAGTTGGCGATACTTCCCAGGCTTAAGTATAGGGACAATGGTGGCTTCGCGCCAAACGGAAGGAAAAAAGCTGTCTTGCTAAATACGGTTCTAGACCTGTAAGTGAAAGAGCTTACTGTCGGCTGAAATGTTCTGTAATATCAGGAGCGGAGTGCCTAGAGCAATGGAGAGCGTGCTCCAGCTCCCTCATTGTGAATAGTTCATTATAACACTCCTTATTAAGAGACCGAAAATTACAGGTTTCGGAATCCAGCCGGTCTTTGAGAGTGCAAAAGCCGGCGGAATAATGGGCAGAACTGAAAACTGCCTCAAAGGCAGCACCCAGAGTGTTAGCAATGGCAGCCGGATCCACTATGGTGGCAGTGGAAACCTGAAGGTCAGACACAGTACAATGCGGCACTTTACCGGAGAAGCGACGAAGTTTATCCCAAACAACAGAGGAAGGCGTGAAGCGATTAAAAGACTCAACAAAACGAGTCCAGGACGCCTTCTTGCTATCCTGAATAATGCGACGAGCCCTGGCGCGCGATTGTTTAAAAATAACAAAATTATCAAGTGTAGGGTGTCGCCGAAACACCCTAAGCGCAGTTTTACGGGCACGAACGGCGTCCCGACAGTCCTCGTTCCACCACGGAACGGGAATACGCCGAGGGTGAGAGGACGAACGGGGAATTGTGCGTTCGGCGGCATATAGTACCGTGGAGGTAAGGTGCTGCACCATTTGGTTAACGTCAGTGAAGGGCTGGTCCTCAAAACGCACGAGGCTGGAATACAATCTCCAGTCGGCTTTTCTGAATATCCAGGTAGGTACTCTGGAATGCTTGACGTGGTGAGACAGGAGAGACACGATGCAGGGGTAATGATCGCTGGAGTAGGTGTCAGCGACGACGTTCCACTGCAGACGACTAGCAAGCTGGATGGAACAAACGGCAAGGTCTAAGTGAGAGAATGTACCAGAAGAATCAGAAAGAAAAGTAGGTTCACCTGTATTGAGGATGGAGAGGTTGAACTGAGCAAAAATGTCGGAAAGAAGAGTTCCCTTCGCACAAGCCCTTGGCAAACCCCACAGGAGGTGATGGGCATTAAAATGTCCCAACAGAAAGAATGGTGTTGGGAGAGCGGACAGGAGATCTCGAATGTCAGCGAGGGGAGACGATGGAGGTGAATAGACAGAGCAAACAGAAAAGAAAAAACTGGGTAATCGAAGCCCAACGGCAACAGCTTGCAAGTCGAACGTAAGAGTGAGAGTTTCAAAATGAACGTCGTTACGCACTAATAACATGACACCTCCATGAGCAGGAGTAGCCTCATCCGGTTCAAGATCGTAGCGAACCGGAGTATACCCTCGGAGTTTAAAAGGATCGTGAGGACGAAGCTTGGTCTCCTGCAAACACACGACCATAGGTGAATGGGAACGCAATGAAAGTTGCAGTTCCGCCCTATGCGATCGTACAGCACGTAAATTCCAGGTCAGGATAGCCATGAAGGAAAGGGATAAACTTGTACTTAGAAGGGCGGCTCAAAATTACCTTCTGCTTAACCTTTGGGCTCGGGCTTTTGGTATGGAGTTGGTCAGACTCCATAGCCTCCTCGAAGAGGGGGGGGCCACGCGCTCAGAGCCAGAAACCGATTCAAGCGCCGAGAATCGGTTCTGGGTGGCAATGGGTGAGGGGCACCGCTGAGCGCGGCTTGTCCCAGGAGCATCCTGGGACTGAGACCTTCGAGGAGAAGGTGAACTTTTTTTACCGCGCGCACGCGGAGGGTCTTTCAGCAAATCTTCCCTACGAAGTTTCTGCTTTGATTTTTTTTCAGTGCCTTGCGACTTCATAACCTTAGGACCAGCTTTAGATGGCTTGATAACTGTGCCAGAAATGGACGGCCGGGTGGTAGTGACGGTCAATGCATTCATGGTCCAGGTCTGTGTTTCGGCATCCTTCTGGGGTACAGGCGAGGCAACAACAGAACTAAATGTACCCGATCGCAGGAGCGAAGGTTGGCGCGCGTGGTAACGCCTCCGGGCTTCAGCGAAGGAGAGTTTCTCCTTTACCCGGATCTCCTGGATCGCTTTCTCGTCCAAGTACCGTTGACAGTCGGCAAATGACGCAGAATGAGACCCTTTGCAATTAACGCAGACGGGCGCTGTTGAACAGGTACCTTGTGTGAAGGCTGGCTACATGATGCAAAGATGGTAACGGCACTTTTAAATGAGACTTGCGTATGCCCAAAACGTTGGCATTTAAAACAACGCAGAGGTCTAGGAATATAAGGCCTCAGCGCAATACGTTCGTACCCTGCTGAAATGCTCGTAGGCAGGTCGACGCCATCAAAAGTTATAAACAGGGTACGAGTGGGTACCAATACTCCGTCGCGTTTGGCCTGCACTCGATGTACTGCTGTCACCTTTTGATCTGAAAGTTAGTCGACGAGTTCATCGTCCAACATACCATCGAGGCTATAGGTGGTAACGACGCCTCGACAGGAATTCAAGGTGCGGTGCTTCTCAACACGGACGGGATAACCGTGGAGAAGCGTAGCGCGCAACAAGGTCTTACTTTGCTGATCACACTTTGTTTGTACTAATAAGGAACCATTCCGTAGACGAGTGCAGGGCTGAACCGCACCAGCAATTGCATCAATGCCCTTCTGAATGATAAAAGGGTTCACCTTCTGAAAACTTTGTCCTTCTTCTGTTCGTGAAATGACCAAGTAACAACCAGAAGTCGGTGGTACTACTTCTGTTACAATGACTTTACGGCGTTTGTTGTTAGTAATGGAGAGAGGGCTCCATAGCGAAATAAATCCTCCACCATTGCAACCGTCTCCGACCTCGGGTTCAAACTTCCCGGACGTTACCCGGCTTGGTTGAGTGGCCTATCTATACCAGGCTCACACCTCCCAGAACATAGACAGAGGGACCCAATGGCTGTCGGAAGTCAGCAGCTCATGCAATGGCCCCCCCCCCGCGGGACTGCAGTTGAATAGCGGATACGAACACTGGCCCTACATGACGATCCCGGGTGGTGGGGATGACGCCATTACCCACTCACCCAGCTGCGCACCCAGTGTGCGGGCATCCGTCAGGCTGTGTCCACGGAGGATTAAAATAAATAGAATGGTAAAATAAATAAAAAAGTGAGTGGGCGTTTTGCATGCAAGGTAGGCCGGCGAGGAAGAAAAAGAGATGTGCGAATGGTCGTAGTGCGAAATGGACGGAAAGAGACTAGAGAAGAAAGAAACGATGGCGAGGGGCGGCATGGAACAAAATGCAAAGAACGCACGAGAGCCTACCTTGTGTTCCCCAGTCACGAGAATGAACCCACCTCGACCGAACGGGGATGAAGGAATGAATATAGCGATGAGTGGCTCAGGCACCCCGGGTACGCCAAACCCATACTCACATAAGTTGAGCTCCTGGGGGAACCAGTTTCTGAAAAGGTTTATTGTTCCTTGATGAAAAGTTGTGGCATATTTCACAAAACTGCTTCAGAAGAAACAGGCAAAATGTGGATTTGTATGTTGGATTAAAGAAAGAAGCAAAGATTGGTGGGAACATATGGTTCGCTTTCATTTTAAGGAGGTAGATTGGCTATGAAATTTCCAATGAGCCATGCCACCTTTAAATTTATAATCCAGCGGCTTGAACCATATTAATAGCACAGTAAAAGTTGTTTAGGAGTTTCAATGGCTATCGAAAAAGAAAAGGCGAGTGATCAGTACATTACAATGAGTACAGTACTTTCTAAGAGGATCAAGTTTAGGATTCAATTTGATCTCAGTCTGCATTTCCATGTAGTATTCAATACAGAAGGTGTACTCAAATCGATTTCAATTCCCAATGGAAATGTGGTAAAATGTTACAAACTGAATACAGAACAAACACGTATGTACTCTAGTCAAGAGCTTGTTCTGATGCCTTCAGCTGTGTGTTACGTAACTTGTAGTTTCATATCACAAAGTTGTCATGTTATCAGACAATAGAAGTAATTGTAAAGATGTTAAAAAAAAAAACACTAGTCGACATTTAAAGGCACTAAATGCTCCACTTACTTAAAATTGAATTGTACATGTTTCAAAGAGGCGTGCTCTCCATCCTCAGCGGGTCGGCCAACTGAAGTTCACATTAGGTAACTATCTCCCACTTTCCTCATTGCCCGGTCTACCACTATTCCCATGGGTCAGTCGCAAGACATCGTCTATTGCCTGTATTTCAAAGTTCATAACTCAATTTATGTTCTTAATGATATAGATGTTTTTCCACACTGTTAATTCCTAATGGTTCTTAGCTGGTTTTAAAAGTTTGATTTCTTGGCTAATATTATGAATGCATGACCGAAAGTGATGGGCTATAACTAATGATGAATATAACAAAGAACTGGAGCACATCAAATATGTCGCAAATTTGAATGGTTTCAAGTCCAACTGTGTAACAAAAATGATCAAAAAACATAGAACATGGAAAACTATTAGGATGTTAGCACATTAAATACGGTAGATACTCAGCAAAGATTCTGCAAATTCACATACCACCAGAAAGTGATTAATTTTGGTATGCTGAATTCAAATCTGCTTTCCATTTTTTCGTACCACGTACCTTTTTTTCTTTTTCATTCATGCAGAATGGAAATATGTAATATTTGAGTTTATTTCTAGTTTTTAAATATAATTTAAAATGCATGAAATCGTGCAAACTAAGAAACAATCTCAATTCTACAGATGCAACAATTTACATTGAACTAGGAAATTTCAAACATAACTTATGATTTTATTTCTCCTCTGCTTTGTTGAAAACAAATGCTCTGAATTGACTTGCATTTGTGGTCCTGACGAGGGTTGTCTCTAATTAAATTCCAATGATAATCAGCCATCATGGAGACGTCTCATCGATCCTGGTATCTTGTTTCCATCTCCTTTATGTTAGTGGAATCTCTCTCCCTGTTCTTCACTTAGTGCACCCAGGTTTTCAGGGAAAATTTCAAGATGTGAATGCAGAAAATGCAATTTTAAGCCCATATTGTATCTGAGTGCCTTTAACTTTTCAAGCATGGTTTTAACAATATGCTCATATCGGTCATCTCTAACATTACCCAAAAACTTGTTTATAACTTCATTGGATGAATCTCAAGCTTGAAGCTCTATGCCTGTCATGATATTTCTAAAATGAATGTCCTTCATGGGTTTGCAAATCTGTGGGTCATCAAAAATGCCTTCTTTCACTTTTAATTCAGACAACATAGGAAATTTCTGAATAAGATGTTGTAAACATGGGCCACATTTGTCCAAAGCTTTGACAAATTGCTTCATCATCCCTAATTTGATATGTAATGGGGTAGCAAAACCTTTTGTGAGTCAATCAGTGGGCAATTTATTACATTTTTTGTCCCTGGCACTAAATCTTTTCTTTTTGGCCAATTAGCTTCACCCCAGTGTCTTTCTCTGGCTCTAGAGTCCCATTCACACAAAAAGCACAGGAATTTTGTGTATCCTGCTTGTTAGCCCAATAAAATATAGCACACTTTAAGATCACAGCACACATATCACTTGTGTTCATTATGTTTAATTTTTTCTAGAACAGTATACAAATTATGGTACGTTTCTTTATGGGATGTGGAGTGAGCTATTGCAACTGAAGCAAACATATTGCCATTGTGCAGCAGAACACCTTTCAGACTTCTCTTGCTTGAGTCAATAAGCAGATGCCAATCTTTTGCTTCGTAAGCTGTTCCAAGACGACCTATCAAGTTAGAGATATCACAACAATACAGTAGCTCCCCTTCGTTTACAAAATATTTCTGGAACTCTTCTTCTTGATGTCTGCACCAGTAGAAAGTTGTTCCAGGTCCTAAAAGATTGTTTTCTTTCAGCTTTGAACCTAAAAGTTCGCTTTTTTTCTTTGGTAAGACCCAAATCACGTACCAAATCATTTAATTCTGACTGACTCAATGAATTTGGAATGTCATCTTCTAAGTCTGGGGACCAATTTAAATCATCATCTACACTCAAAGTATCAGTACTACTCTCTGGTAATACCGTAGGTGGCGATGGAACAGGAATATCAGACCCATAAGGCACAGACCTAATTGCTGATGTCAAGTTTGGATATATAATGCCTACCTTGTTTCTCCTGTTGAATCCAGATATATTACACAGACAAAAATAACTGTCATTAAAATTGATTTTGTTGTTCGTGCCATACCATAGGAACACCAAAAGGGCATAGATGAACCAACTCCCTTGTATCACTGTTTTAAATTTTTTACACAACTTTTACACACAATATGGTGAGCAAAATTCTTGTCTTGATCTTCTAATATAATTTTAAAACAGGCCAGATAGAAACTATTGATAAATATGGTAAAGTTTCTTTTCTGCTGCTTTATCACATAACAGCCATAGACATAACAGAAGTTGTTAGGATTGTTCACACAGCCCCTTTTAGATATACCACTTGAACCACTCAAGCTTGCCATTTTTTTCCACAAATAAAATTCACAACACGACT